>JAWNNT010000065.1:1250000-2500000 GCA_035044645.1 Scaptomyza parva | reverse complement strand
AGATTATTATGCCCTGAACATAATGGGTTTTCAACAAATATACCCTCTCTTTTATTGTAATGAGTATATAACCAAATAAGAAACGAATGTCTGGGCTGAACTTTTGTGTTTTGTGTTAATGAGATAAGCATGCAAATGCGCTAATAGAATACGTAACTGAATCACTAGCCAGGCGAAAATAACCTACGGTAGTCAATTAAAAGGTAGCTGGGAGATGGTAGCCCAGTCTGGGTGTCTAGCTTGGCTTTGCCGTTCATCATCGTTTATCTCAATAAACCGCGCCACTCTGTCAGACATTAAACCCCAAAAGCAGCCAAAACTCTCTTGCAAAATTGCTTAATTTGCAGTTGCTAGGCAACGCCGTAAGGTGAGTGTAAGTGGGTGGGTAGCTGAGCTGATGGTGGGGGCATGAAATCTGAGCCTGACAAAGCGAATGGTGGAACGTGTATGCTTAACGTTATAACGTTGCAGCTACGTTTAGGTGAGGGACAAAATGGCGACGGCGGCGACAACGGCGACGGCGGCACACGTAAAAATGTTGATAAAACGCACAAAAGCCCGTTGATGATTTCAATTTATATATCCAAGTGGAACTCATCGTCAGTTGTGCCACACGTACATACACATACATATATGTGTAAGAAATCTGCTCAACGCGATCTACTCACTCATCCCATGCAACATACACACACACACACACACACCAGACACAAACGCACATACACACACAGACTTATATGGCTGCAGCTAAAATTTGCTGAAGCATCTCACGTGCAACATAATTTTTCCGAGCGACTTGCCGACGAAACGCGTTACATGAATGACTCCTCCTCCTCCTCCACCTCCACCTCCACCACCATGTCCAACCCCGTTGCCATTGCTGAATGATGTATATGTGTGTGAGAGTGTGTGCGCTCTACGGCTGGAGGATGTATGGCATTATGAGCGTGAAGTAGACTAAATAAATTACATTTAAGCGCAAAGGTGTTACGCATTGCATGCCATGCCACTCCTTCCATTATACGAGCTGTGGGCGTGGCTGGTTACTATCCCCCTCCTTTAACTTTCAACATAATTACGCCATGTCAAAGCCAAAAGTGCAGCATTTGCTCATTAATTAACAAATTGAGAACCAGACTAAATGGTAACCTAGATGATTTAATGGAATCATGATGATGATAATGATGCTTAAAAAGAATGATAGATGACGTTTAAATATTTTATGATTGGAAATATGCAAGCTTTGAGCGGATTTAAGTTACCAATTTTCTTTACCTTAAAGTTGTAATATATTGTATTCTGAATTTTTTCACGCTTTAAGCTTTCGCAGTTTATTAAACCATTTACGCGTAATTTTTCGCTATCCACGTTGATCGCCAATAAAAATGTCATGTTTAAATATCCAAAGTTGAAATTGCTGCATAAAGATCGCAATGAAGTTTTCAATTTTCATAGGCAGCTTCATCGTCGTCGTCGGCGTCGTCTACCTTGCCATCTCGTGGAAAACACAGTTAAAAATGCACACCTGGTCACTTCGGGCTGTCGTAAATAGTGAAAGTTAAGGCAACTAAACGCTAATATCATAAAATTCCATGTCGGATGCATTAAAAGTGCTGCAAAAAAGAGCCGTTCAGTGCGGGTGGACGGAAAAAAAGTGTGAAAACTTTTCGCAGCCATTAAAAAAAAAACACAAAAAAAAAAAAAGAAAAAACGAAAAACAAATGAACCAACTTTATGCAGTTTTAAATGTTTTCGTACAGATATTTAAAGTGACTATCGAGAAAAAGACTTCCCGTATGTCCGCCTCATACAGCTTGTGCCAACGATTTGGCAACTTCAAAATGCATTCGGGTTCTTGTTGTAAAAGTTTTTGGCAAGCAAATGGAGCAGGAAACAGCTGTCCCTTCATATCTTTTGCATATCAAAAGTATCGACGACGACGACGACGACGTCGGATACAAGGACAACGATGTGAATAAGGAATTGAATGAAAGGAGAGGGAGAGACAGGAGAAGTAAGAAAGGCTCATATTGCACACTCTGTGTATGTTGAAGTGAAATATATGCAAAGTTTTCTTATTGGGCACAGGGAGACACCCAGAAATTCTCCAAATTGCATTTGGCTTCCAAAATAGCTGGTAACCAATGTGTGTGTGTGGAAGTGTGTTAGTGTGTGTGCGTCTTCATGTTTGCATAGATGAGTGCAAAGTTACATTCAATTTATATGCACTTGCAAAAGTTACACCCCAAAAAAAAAAGTTTTTACTCAACGAAAACTAAACATTTTGTTATCGCCATGATAATGGACCCCGACACAGCAGCGATTGTGTCTCCAAAATAAATATACTAAAGTTAAGCAAGTGACATGTACTACCGTGATTGAACTTCGAATACCTTCTACATTTCGGAATAGTAGACATTGCCTCTGAAAAGTGTTGCTAACTAAGCTTTACTGAACTTTTCATTACAAGCTCGATCCGAATACCTCCTTGCAATTGGAGAAAGCAGATGTCCAGATAAACCACATACCTATGAGCGAGACGGACATCGGAATACCATAAGGAAACCTTCAACCAAAAGTGCGAGCTATTCATATGCTACACGAACAGGCGACACCTAGTCGGAGTTTCAGATCAAGGAAAAAGAAAGTAAAGCGAATCTTAATATAAAAACGCAGCCAGATATATAACATATGCCGAAGTGCGAGATAATTATAAAAATCCAAACCAGGAAACAGAGCTCAAACGATATTCCAAGATATACAATTCCTGCTCGAACTATGACCATCAGGCCAGGACATCGGGTAACATTAAATTGTTATTCAAAGTTGACTGATTGCGACTATGTTTCATTGCCACCAGAATCAGAATCTGAAGATGAGATGACCTCTTATTAAGATCACTTAAACACTTTATGCAAATGTGCGGTGCATATAATGGTGATTTTTTGCGTATATACAAAATTTATATTTTTGAAATGGTACATATTAATACTTTTTAATCTTAAAATGTGTGACCAGGCTCTCTATGATATGATTTGAATGAGCAATCACTGCCTGTCTAATTAGATATCGCATAGATATCGATATAGATCCAAACAGCCTATCAACATCGATATACAAAACTCACATCAATAGTGGATAGAAGCAGAAAGTGTTTACAGTTATTTAATTTTCTGACTTGCACAAATTAAAGTTGCTGGCAAAAATGCTTTTAAATTGTGTAAGCTATAAGTTTTCTCGCTCTACATTTAGCACAGCCCTTTTTTTTTGTTGTTTTTTCAAGTGTATGCTATTAAAGCAGTGTAGATGTGGCAGGCAAACGATCAAAGCAAAACTTCGCGCTATTCTTGACTTATTAACTTGCCCGGCGGCGTTTGCCTCTATTTTCAAAGAAATTAAACAACAGCTGCTGTGCAAATGCATCGATTATGCCAAGTCAGTGCAGACAGCAGCAGCAGAAACATCAAAATTAATATTCCCAGCTATGCAATGTAAAAATGCCAAGATGCAGAAGCACAACCAGCAGCAGAAGCAGAAGCAGAAGTAGAAGCAGATCAAAATAAGTTGCTTTGAAGTTTCAGCAGCACAAGACGCCGCCGGACAAAACGAAAAACAAAAAATGCAACAAGAAAAAAGAAAACATGGCAAACGGCATCCTACTCATCATCAGCAGCAGTAACAGTAGCAGTAGCAACCGCTTGAGGAGTTAAACAGGAAGAACATCAAGTTGCGAAGCGTTTGCTTCATCAATGCGAAAAATGGTGAAACTGTCTGGCCCTGAGCGCATACATATAACCAACTGTACTGCCAAGTAAGTAATCTCAGTTGGAGTACATTCACTGAAATCACAGCGCGAGTTGTGTGCGAATCAGTGGGAATGCAATTTCACAATGCCAGCTGTATACTATTTTCGTTATATTATCATGTAGCTTAATAACCACTGACCCACACTAATACCTGGGCAACTGGTGGAGTGAGAGCGGGAGCAAAAGCGGGAGAGCAACAGTAGCCACCACAAAGAGAATGGCAAACAAAGTAACTGCGTTTTTTGTGGTTTTTGCGTTTCCTCTCGCACAAAGCAAACAAAAGCAGATGCAATGAAGATGCAGCAGAAAATAAGTCTCGCACGGGAGAAGGAGAATTGCAATTGGATGCTCTGTTTGTGCGCTTTTCACATATTACTCATATGCGCCCCAGGCACTTGGCTCTAAAGAGGGGGTGAGTACGAAACGTAAGCTGCTTCTTTTTTTTTTTTATAATGCTACTGCTGTAAGGAGTACATGTGTACATACATATATACTTTTGCTGGCCCGTGGCTTATGCTACACTCTTTTTTTTTTAATAAATTATAAATTGCTGCAAATATATTTGCAAGCAGGGATTACATTTATCCCCTACCACCACCACCACCGCCACCCACATCACGCTTGTTTGCATATCGCTAGTTTAGCTCATGTCCCAAGTGTGTGGTTCTATTGCCATTCCCTGGCATCAAGCCTTTAAGCAGCCCTTCTCTCTCTCTCTCTATCTATCTCTTTTTCTCTCTCTCACTCGCTCTGTTAGTGCACCATGCTGCATGTGTGTAGTTTCGTATGAACTTTAGGATTTTGTATTCATGCTTAAGTCACGTTTTATACATTTGTTAAAAGTAGTTCTTAAGGCGATTGCAACGCTTGCAACGCGTTCGTTCTTCACGCAAACCCAGACGGTGAAATTGTGTGAAAAGTCTTAAATTAACTGCAAGTAACGCTGCAAGAAGTTGCACGTGGCAACAGCAGCAGCAGCTTGCAACATGCTGTCTTACCTTACGCGTCTCTTTGTCCCAAGGCTAGAACACATTTTTTTTAATCAATCACACATATGTGAAGATTATTCTTGTGGAGTAGCCAAAGGCGACTGAAGTACATCAAATAACATTTGAAGTTAACGGTATGTTGTACTCTACATATTAAATTTAAAGCAAAAAACATTCTTAAAACTGGTCATAAATTGTGAAAGGGGCTTTAAACTTCTCTTTTGTCCTTGATGAAGGTTCTCATCCATTTTAATGCCAAAATAAATTCATTAAATTTCGTAAGCTCCCGTTCTATGTAGAAATACTTTTTTTTTTTTGTTATACTTTTGCCATACAATAAAAATGTCATTTTACAATGATATATGAGTTAAGTATAAAAATTTGTGCCCCCATTCCATGCCCCGTTCCGTTCCGTCACAATGCCACGAAAATCACGTAGTAAATTTTGCGTAAACTTGAAAATGCTGCCGGTTCCGATAATTCGTCGCGAAAATGAAACATGTTCTGTGTGAACTTTTGTGTTTTCGGTTCGGGCTTACCCATTTCAATTCTTTTTCCTCTCTTTTTTTACTTTCTGCATATTAATTTGAAATTTGTAGCATACTTTTAACATATACGCAGATACAATTCTTGGCATAGGTTGTGTGTTAGCAAAGTCATAAATTTTCAACACTGCTGACAGTTTTCATATTTGACTCTTGCTATGCATGTATAAAATAGCTCAAATGTCTAGCGAAATATGGAGTCGAGGTAACATTACACATAACACACACATTGGCTGCCTGCTTTGGATCCGGACACGTGCATTGCCAAAGCAGCTAAGGTCTTAAAGTTGTGCTCAGGGGTGCGATTTGGGTTCGACGCGTTTGCATATCAAATGGCCGCGTATGTATTTTAAATAAGCTTAATACGGCCAAGCACATTGATTTATGGCTGTTCTGTAACATAAATATTTGTTTATTCTACCCTTTTTGGTGTACACACTTATTAAATGTTTTTGGGTATGCTACAAGAAAGAACCTTAAAAAGTGACCGTTGCAATTGATTACCTCATTTTGTTACATTTGACTGTAATCTATTTTATCTTATTTTGCACTAAGCCAACGATTGCAACTGCAACTTAAAAGCATTGACATTTACGATTCGCATCTCAATCAGCGGCACATTCAATCAAATGTTTCGGCACAATATTTTACTGTGTAAACACAAAAACACACACACACTATAAAATCTTTTTTTCTCTCTTTCTGTTTGCACATACATATATTGTGCATTTGTTGTGCTCTGATATTTATTTACTTTCTTTGGCTTTGGCTTGCAGAACATTCCACAGCATTGAATTACATTTTCCATGACGGCACGAAGTGCAAAAAGTTTTCAGCTGCTGCACTCAGTGCAAAAGTTTTTGTGTGCTATTTCCGGTTGGCAGCGACGGGGATGATAAGAAGAAAGGGACAACAGGCGACGGCGACGGCGACGACGATGACGACATTTTTGGCCAAATTGTGTGTGAAATTGAATTGCAATTGTCAATAATTCGTTTCCAAAAATATTTTCCAACGCGCTCCGCCAAGCCAAACTGATTGAGTCAACGAGTCAGTGAAAAGTTGCGTGTGCAATGCGATTATAAACTTTTTACCTCTCACCCGTTCCCCCTCTCTCCTTTTTTCCCTTGCTTACAATGGTAAACTTAACAGGTAATAGTTAACCGGAGTGAAGCGAGCATCTAATTAAAAACAGCTTGAACTTTTTTGGGCATGCAAAGTTTCAAAAGTGATTGAATGTTAGCCTTGTTGTTGGCCAAGATGACAATTTTCCAATAGCGGAAAGGACGCCGCGATGGTTCCGTTCGATCTAAATCATTTCTGCTGCAGTCATAAAACCCAATGAGGCGCATACAATTTATTTGTTTTTTATGTGCTCACAACTAATGTCAGGACCAACGAAAAAAAAAAAAAACAAGCAGCTAGCTAGCAGCTGGCAGCAGCAGCAGCTATGTTTCGTGCCTGTCCACAGTGGCACGTAGCAAAAGTTCCGCAACGCAATTTTTGAGTTTTACTTACGTAAAATGCTCAAACATATGTGTGCAAATCGAAGTCTGTTGGAGTCTCTGTCATAAGTTGAAGCAGTCACACTTACAGCAGAGGGGCATGGCGAGGGGTGTGTCTGCTGCATGTTAGCCAAAACTGAACGAACACTGACTTTGCCCTTTCTTTGGCCGCAACATTTGACACCTGCTATGCTTTTGTTATATTTTTTTCTTCCTTCTCTTTTTATGTGGACCCTCAAGCAGGGTGAAAGAGAGCGAGAGTGTGTGTGGCATGCCACCCATTGTTTCCATTTTATTGTGTGCTTAAATATTTACACAATGAAAACGAAGCGTTTCCCCATACACACACACACACACACCCTTATATTTATGTGTGTGTTTGCCACAAACCCATTGTTTTTGGGGGCTTTGCTTGTTTGATTTATGAACGTTGCGTTGTTTTGCTTGTTTGTTGTTGTTGTTGACCCCCAGTTACACATATGACATGATATTTTATACTCGATTGCCAATTATGACCTGTTAAAGGTTTATGGCCAATCGCTTGTTCCCCTACCTCTCTCCACCTCTCACTTTTTGTTTATGTTTGTCTATGTTGTTCAAATGTGTGTGTAATTGTTTGCCTTACTGCGGGCGCAATCAATTGAACAAAGACTTAAGTGTTTTAGGGTACAATCGATATCATAGATATTAATTGGATTTCATATTTTGCATATTTCTGTTTTTTCGGTTATAATTTACATTCGGTTCTGTAAACTGTGATTGTTTGTTTGTTATTTGTTGAAGTGCTTGATTCGCGAAGCCGTAAATTGGTCTTACAAATTAGATTTCTATTGCCACACTGTATTTATGTTAAGTTACCAACTCTCTCTTCCACTTTGAGGTGACATCTTTGCAGTCTGCTGCTGAATGTTAGCCAATTGAATATTTTATAACATTTGTCACTTTGCATGCAACAGACACTCGTTTCCTGTTTGCAAACGCTGCCAGATCTTAACCCATTCCGCCACCTAACTCTGCTCTAAGAGATGACTTTCAGATAACTTGCGCACTGCCTGGTCCTTCAGTTTTCGCTCCTACCACAGTTGGGTGGAGTTTGTGTGTGTGTGTTTTTTTTTATTTGCGTGTTCAGCATGTCAACTGTGGAAACTCAATTTGCCTAAGTAAATAAACGGAATATGAATGTTTAATTTATTTTACGAGCATAGATATTAAATAAACACAAGTCACGAGTCCTTTTCGTTGTGTGTAGCACAGTGTAAGTTTTGCACATGTCATAGAAGGCGAAAAAAAAACTTTTCCGCTAACTCCATGAACTGCAAGATGCGCATGTTAAAGTTTGGGGTTATGAAAATAGCGACTAGAAGTCATTTTGCGGCTTGTTTGTTGGGTAACAACATTTGCAATTCCTGGATAAAGTTTCTCAGCGTTGAGTTTTCCAAATGCAATTTTCATCGCTTGGGCGTTTGGTAATTGTGCCGCTTGATTGCGCTTGCTATGCGACAAATCATCAACTGGTGAAAGGCGCACATAAAAAAGTTTAATTAAATCAAATGAATGGCGTGTTCTTTCAATGAAAACGAAACGCGGTTTCGCATTAATAGAAATTACATCACATGCAACAGTGCCTGTGAGTATATTGACTGCGGTTAATTAATTTTATATGATCAACTTTTACTCTTGTTCACCTACCTCAAACCTGGTTTGCAAGGAAGAAAATTGTTAAATTACAAAGAAATTTGTCTTAAAATATGCTCTTCATATACACAAACACATTTTCATTACACATTTAATTAAAAAGTGGCATTTCAATGTATTTACCGTGGTTTTTAATTAAGATATAATATTCCACAATGTGTTTTTTTTTTGTTTTGTCTTCTAAGGCACCTTTTGCACACGTTGTGTATATGCAACAGTCAAGTTACGCCCAAAAATCTTCAATCAACTGTGGAGTACATCAAATTTTGTTGCGTGACTCATAATTTGTTGTGGAGTTGTTTACAGATATCCTCCTACACCCTGCCCCCTGCCTTTCCTGTGACATATACAATATAATAATGTTGATGCGCGATTTTATGAATACGGTTCGTGGACTTGTTTATGTTATTTTGGATGTGACAGTATCGCATATACCATAAAAACCTAAGCGTTTCGCTTAGCGACATTAAATTTGTCAGAGTTTCTCTTTTTTATATGACTGAATCGTGTTATTACCGCATGTAATCGCACTTGTTTATACACTCTGTTGCTGTGGATAAGTGGATGGATTTGGGGTTCAGCTGCCAAATGTGCTTTTTGGTTGAGCACCTTTACCTGAATTTACAATCTAAGTTTGGGTCAACTTGTTGGATATTTTATTATTTAATCAGTAAAACGAATCCTGCATAGGTGTTCAATCTATCGCAAGCATAAAACGCAAGAAAGTAACACCTTGTAAATGTACTTACTCTTAATGTGTGTTTACATTAAGTCAAAAGTATAAATAGTAGAAACAAGTTGAATTTGGTAATAAATTCTGACTCAAGCATTTACACTTGTTTGCTATGCAAACATTGAAATTAGCCCGAAAACATTTTTGATATGTTTGCATGATATCGACTTTACCGCTTTTACAGGCCAAACAAACATTAACACCAATGTTTGCTTAAGAACAGCTGTTACCTTGATGCAACATTGTCTAAAGTACATAACTCAGACACCGTTTGAAATGATTTTGTAACCTATTAGGTTTGTACAATTGCTTAAGAAGCTATGTAAAAATATGTTATTTTAGTTTGATCTTGATTGGTTTTTACTATAAAAGGGCAGATCGGTGTGGCAGATAGTACAGTTACTCACGACTCGTTGAAGTATCACCAGCCATCATGCATATCGTATCTGTTGCAACCGTTCTTCTGGGCAGCATATTTGCCTACTCTTATGGTGCGCCACCATTTGTTCCCGGCTATAACGGTAACTTGAATGGACTGGCGCTAGCTTTGGCCCAGTTGGCTCAACAGCTGGCACAGGAGAACGTAAATTCAACAATACGCGTTGGCAACAACTCGGTGATCGTTTCGGGTATTTCGAGCTCTATTGCTAATGCCAATGCTGCTGAACCTAATAGACATCATCATCATGGCTCGAATCCCGGATGGAATCCCGGCTGGAATAATGGCTGGGGTAACAATGGCTGGGGTAACATTGGCTGGGGTAACAATGGCTGGGGTAACAATGGCTGGGGCAACAATGGCTGGGGTAACAACGGCTGGGGCAACAATGGTGGATGGAATGGTGGCTGGCGCAATGGTCCCGAAGACGAGAATATGCCTGCAGAGGGAGAGGAGTTTGATCTAGAAAGCAACGAGGAGGATTTCCAGAAACTCGATAGCAAAGATCAGGAGCCAAATGATGAACAAAACTAAAGTTCAGATTTTCAACATTAACTTTACAAGTTCCCCCAAAAATTGCAGTTAAAAATTAAATTTAATCAAAATTGTTAAAAATTTTAAAGAAATCAAATCTGTTACATGTTAAATAAATATCCGTTAAAGCAAATACCTATATGAATTCAATTGAAAAAGTTGCATTTGCATTAACAAACATAAAGATCGATATGGAATTTACATATCTGATTCCTAACCGTCCATTTGATTTGATTTTCATAAATTCGTAATACATTTATTTTATTTGCATGCTGTCTGAAAGAATTTTACTAAAAGTTGCTTAAATGCAACTATTGTGGCGTGAACTGTGAGCATTTTAGTTATGCATTTTTATATGCCAACTCATACGTTCAATATTTTATATCGCTTGCATAAAAAAAAAAAGGTGTAAAAGTTCCCAATATGGGGGTGTGTGTGAGTATGTCTCGCTCAGTTTGCGAAACACGGTGAATTCTCGCGGGTACCATAAAATATTTTTGCATACATACATATATATTACGTACAATATGAATGGAGTTGCACATTAATATGCACCGTAAAAGTTTCATAACAGTATACGAACTCGTTATGTGGGGTAGTTTGGCACATAAAATACCAAAATGTCGAGTACTCGGTTATATTGTGAAATGTTTTCATTGCGATTTGCTAATTGTTAGCGGCACATAGTTGTAACGAAACTTTTGTTCAACTGACACATGCGCTACGAATATTGAGAGTATTGCACAACTGTCACACAACTGCCAGCATCAATTTCAGATATTTTTCATCAGCTATAATTTAAAGTTTGTAAATTGTTGGTTTTAGTGTATTTAATATTGCATTTGACTTCGAAAGGGTAATTGATTGTGGAATGCAATATAAGCTTTGTTCAAACTTTTCAATTTGATTTGCTAATCGTTTTCTTGACGTATGCACAATATGCGCATTAAGCATACGCCAAGTGTGACATTTATAGGCTTGCTTTATGAGTTTGGCAAATTTCCCAAAACGGGCAACAGTTTTGGCATCACTTTAAACTTGGCTTCCGTCCAAGTCAAGTTAAATAAATGTGTGACTAAATTGTTTTTTCATTGCGAATATTGTATCCTGGTACCCTCTTCTTTGATTGGACTATGTAAACTATGGCTGTTGAACTGGAAGAGCGCCAAGTAGCTGGCGAATTTCGATTTTTTCGTTGTGCCAATGCACTATGGGGTATTTTGCCGAAAATCGGGCATTTATTAATAACTCGAGAAAAACAAAAGATATTTCGATTCGGTTTTTAGCTAAATATTTTTAAAAATCAAAGAAAGGTTTTTTAGAAAAGAGGCGTGTCACCGCCCCTTTATTCATTATTTTATTGTATGCAACTTTCTTAATTTTGACCGTACTTGAATGAAACTTGGCAATTAAGAGTTTTATAATGATACTAATACCTTGGCAAAAAACAATTAAAATCGGTCAACTATATCCGATAGCTCCAATAGAAGCTATCGGTCTCAATACGGTTTCTCACATAAAAACTTTGTTATTTTTTTAGATATCTTCACGAAACTCAACAAATATGTTTTATTAAGCTTTTCGTATTTGTTCAAAATATGAGCAACATCCGATCACTATATCATATGGCTCTCATAGGAACGATCGAAAAATAATTTAATAAATCTGCGAAAAACTTGTTTCTAATAGTAAAATTTCGGTTTAAAATTATAATTAATAAACATTTTATGATATTTTTATGTTATTATAGCAAAACAGCATCATTAGACTTAGTTAGGTATTTCAGTGTGTGCCGCATTTTTTACAATTTTGGTATTTTACACTGAGGTTGTGCTCTTTAAACTTAAATTTCTCAAAAAGTCGCAAAAAGTGCACAATGTGACTATATGCCCTGGATTAGGAATTAATGGCACTACAAAATGGTGTTAACCGATTTACTAACAAGTGTTAACAATTTTGTATAAGTCTATGCAAAGTTGAAATTTATTTCATAAATTTCCAGTGAAAAGCACATTTTAAATACACAAGAAAAAACAAACCAACCAACAAAATGTGAAACAAATGATGCAAAACGCATAGTGGAGACCCATATTAATCACTTCCATTACCAATTTGTTGTTTGCTGTTTGTTAACTATTATATTTATTGAATTTTGCACAATGTTCATTTTTTCACTTAACAGAGCGTTTTTTGTTCGCTGACAACAGCTGACTTTGAGTGTTAATAACATAACAGGGGTCTGTTAACTTAACAGAACTGTTATGGATCAATAAACTATGATCAATTTAAAACATAATTGCATTAAAAGTTTTTTGATTTTAGCACATGTGAAAATTGATTAAATGCCCGATTTTCGGCAAAATACCCCATAGTGCAATGGTTTCTGAATATACATACATGATACATTTAGCTGAGTATTAGCTGATTTTGGGTGACTGATATAGCCACAACAACACTAAGAGAAATAATTTCGATTCTGGCTTTTCTCAAGGGAGTTTACAAATCACTTGAATTGCAATGCGTGTCTATCGTTTGTATTGCGACAAATGGAACGCATTAGGTTAACATTATTGCCAAACAATTTGGTCCAAATGTGTTTATTTGTCTCCTTGTCGTATTTCTATTTTCCTTTCTTATTTTTTTCGCCCCAGACACACATAGCCGAACACAACAAGCTCACACCTAAATATAATTCCTTAGTCAATTGTGTTACATGTTGCCAACTTGAAATCTGATTAGGTAAGCCGGAGGTTTGGAAGCGTAGAGAGAGAGATGGCAAAATCAAACAACGATAAATTGCTGTAACTTGTAACTGATATTACCCAATACGACTACAATTTGCTGTTGTTAGCTTGTTGCTAAAAATTGTCCTTGCCTATTTTTGTTGTTGTTGTTGGTGTTTTAGCTTTTACTGTTGTCAGGCTTCCTGTTTGTCGCGCGCCTGTTCCTGGCCGGTTTCTTGTTTTGTTCCTTGCCAGCTTGGGATACAATATTAAGTGGTAAATTATCTTTTTACTTGTGTGGGATTTGAAATGGTAATGCTTTTGAAAAAGGGTTTACATGTAATTGATACTTGTTCAAGCAACACTCTCGAGGAAATCTCTCAAGTGCTATGCTTAAACGCCTGTAATGGATTTGCATATGAGCATTTAGTCAATTGATTTTGAAACCAGAATATATACTGAGAAAAACGTTTTGAATAAACCATTTAATAATATATATAAAAGCTATAACAAACAAATATCTTTTTGAGTTGAGTTTATGTAAGTATTGTTAGTAAGTGCAAGAGTTACTGTCACCGGGAGTGCATTGTAACATCTCTACATTGAAGATATTGCCATCTTCACAAGCTGCTGCATATGGTATCGGGTAGTCGCAATAAACATAGCGAGTACAGTCGTTGGGATATGGTAGAATAGTGCCCAAAGGATGGCCGCAGCATATGTTGGGCGTATCAGGGTGTATTGCTGTTGTTGTTGATGTTGGTTCGCTTGTTGTTGTTGGAGATGTTGGTTCACTTGTTGTTGTTGTTGGAGATGTCGTTGTTGTGTCTGGTGTAGTCGAGGTGGTAGAATCTGTTGAGGTATTACAACCTGGTGTAGTGGATTCCTGAGTGGTTAAAGTTGTAGAATCGGTTGTCACTGTGCTAGTCTCTGTAGATACTGTTGTGAACTGAGTAGAAGTTGTGCTAGAATCGATTGTGCTAGAAGTTTCCGGCTCCTTTGTTACGGGTGTTGTGCTTGAATCTGTTGTCGTTGATTCCGTAGTTGATGTTGGTATCGGTGTAGTTTTGCGTGGACAGTTGGCCAACGAAGGATCCATGCACTCCAATTCTGTGGGACTGAATTCTAAACCTTCAGGGCAATCATATCCAATGGGAATGGGTTCCTGGCAAACAATATATTTGTCGCAATTGTTTGGATACGGCACCAGAGTACCATCGGGCTTACCACCACAAATACCGCCAGACGGTGCTGGCGTAGTGTTGATTTCCGGGGTGGTTGACTCGGTGGTGGTGGTGCTGTATTCTGTAGTGGTACTCTTTTCGGTTGTAGATGTATCAGGAGTCGTCGAGATTTTCTGAGTTGTCGATGGTTCTTCGGTTGAGGTAGTTTCTTGGGTTGTGGAGGTAATTGGCCAACTAGGTGTTGTCGCCGTAGATGTATCACCTGGAGCTGGTGTTGATCCTCCCACCTGGCAATTGGCCAGGGAAGCAAGCATGCACTTATGCAACGTTGGACTAAACTCATCGCCCTCATCGCAATCGTATGCAGCAGCTATTGGACGATCACATTTAATGTACTTGGAGCAATCATTGGGATACGGAACTAGTTCACCGTCCTCGGCATCATCACAGGGACCCTTTTGAGGCGGTGGCCTCGTCACAGGCGTTGTCTCGGTGGTTGTTGGCACGGGTGTTGTGGTTGAAGTGTAGTCCCAGCGACAAGCATCGGATGGAACGTCAGCACCACACTCCCCTCTTATCGGATCGTAGTACTCGCCACAGTTGCACACATCCATCATGTAGATGTAATCGTTCACACAGCGTATGAACCATTGACAGTTCTCTGGATAGGGGAAAGTGTCGCGACTGCTGTTCGTGCACATTGTCGGCTCTGGTGGTGCGGATGTGTAACCAGGTGTCGTCATCGTCGTCGTCGACATCTCCTTGTCGCAATCGCTGTCCTCCCAACGCACACACTGCTGCTGCTTGGCACTGAAGTAGGAATCCGGTTGGCAGTAGAAGGCAACGGGAATTGGCGTCACGCAGACAATATACTTGCTGCAGACGTTTGGATATGCAATCATTTCACCCTCGTCCTTGTTGCCACAAATGCCGCCAGGTTGTGAAGGAGTTGTTGTTGTTGCCACGCTTGTGGTGGTGCTGACAGCCTCTGTTGTTCTTGGTGTTGTGGCCTCAGTTGTTGTCGTTGTTGTTGTTGGTGTCTCCTGTTCTTTGCAGGCTGTCGGTGAAACATCTGGTCCACAACTACCCGTTTTGGGATCAAAGAATGAATTGTATATACAGTCGGCAATATAATATGCTCCATTGCCCAAACACAAAATATACTTGGAGCAATTCTCTACATAGGGATATGAATCGCCAACTTCACCCTCGGCACACAGCTGTGCAGGTCCTAGTGTTGTCGTCAGAATGGTTGTCAAAGTAGTTGTTGTCGTGGGCTCCTCGGTTGTGGTTGTGGTACTGGTGCTTGTGGTGCGATCGCCATAGCACAGCACATCATCTGCATCATCACAGATCAGATAATCGGGATTAAAGAGCAAAGGCTTTGGGCACGTATTCATGACGACTTGATTATCCTTGCACTGCAGGAACTGTGCACAGTCTCCGGCATAGGGTAAACGTGCGTTATCCGGTAAACCTTTGCATGCATCCGGATTCACATCTTCAGGTAGACCTGGTGTCGTTGTGGTTGTAGCCACTGTTGTACTGGTTGGAGTACTTTCAGTGGTCAAAGCCGTCGTGGTTGTGTCTCCAGCACCACTTGTACTACTACTTGTGTCTGATTCTGTTGTTGCAACTGTAGTTGTTGGGTATGGCTTCGGGTTACACTGAATGGAATTGGGTGTATCGCAGATGTGCAGCCATGGATTGAACAGTTTATCGGGTATGCAATAGGCCAGCCCAGTGCAGCCATTCCGGCAGTTAATGTAAGCGCTGCAATCGTAGGGATATTCATAGAAACCGTTGCCCAAAGGTTGACAGAAATCTTCCTCAATGCCTAATGGAGGATCACTACTACACTGGCCATCATCTGTCGTTGTTGTCAGTTCGGTTGTTGTTGTGGGTTGCGTTGTTGTTGTGGGCTGTGTTGTTGTTGTTTGTTCAGTTGTCGTTGTGAATACTGTTGTTGTTGTTGATGGCAGAGGCAGCGGTTCACATTCAGCGGTGTCGGGCGTATCGCATATTAGAAGCATATCATTGAAAACCTTATCTTCATCACAATAATTCAAGACAGGCCAGCCAAGGGTACAGTTAATATACGCATTGCAATCGTATGGATATTTATGCACCGATCCGTCCTTGAAGTTCTTGCAGAATGTATCCTGAATACCCGGTGGTGGTGGTGGCGGATCATAACTAGATGTTGTATACGAATCCTCTGTTGTGCTGGGTGTGGTTGGTGTTATTTTTGGTGTTGTTTGTTCCGTTGTTGATGTTGTTGCTATCGTTGTTTTTGGTGTTGTATCTATGGTATAGTGAATACATTCTACATCCTGGGGCCAACCACAGTTTTGTGTACTGTTATCCCAATATAATGTGGCGGGGCATTCCTGCACAGTGGGGTAAATGCAATCGCATACCAAGAACAGATTACAATTATCCGGATAGGGTGCTCGATAGCCAAACTGGACGCCTGCACACATAACCTGATTCTCGTATCTTTGCTCATTGTTGCAAGCCTCGTGTCTTGGTTCGCCACGTATTGCCAATGCGGCTGCTACCAATACCAAAAGCACTGGCAACCAATCCCAAGTATTGGCTAAAATAAAACTGATTTTAATTTCGAGATCACTATTATTTTGCAAATAATTTACCTTTCATTATGAGACTGTTGGTTGTTGAATGAGAAAAACAACTTTAAATGCTCTTATATATTTATTATGTGTTGACTGTTTAACAATCTGTTCGAGACTAAGCTAACTTTAGCAACGCCAGCAACTATAAGGAGTTTCTTAACTTTAATTTGCTATCAATCAGAATTGATAAGATATAATTGTCATTATTTTAAAATGTATACTACATATTTAATTGATAATGCGACACGAGCATATGAATGAAGATGTTTGCTTGTTTTATTGCTTATCTATTCACAAACTTATTGCTTTTGGCGCATTTAAGTCTACAGTCGTATATCAAGAACTTTCTATTCGAACTAATAAGGAAATCATAAATATTTTAATATGCACGCGTAGTTTCTTATCATATTTGAAGGCAAACATCTTAAGTGTTTCCGATGTTTAGTCATACTCTAAAATAAAAAATGATAAAAATGTTTACTTCCCACTTTCAAAGAATTGCAATTATGATTAGAATATACGTAATGTGAACTATTTGTGTAGCAAATAAAGAAAAAAATTTCAAAGGTTAGTTAGGGTTTATCTTCGTTATTCTGCGATTAGGTTGCTAAACCTCTTCAATCAATGATAATAAAAACTCAATTAATTTATCAAATTTTGGTTTTTATTAAGAATTGTATAATCTACTCAGGTTGACAGCACTTCAACTCAAATGATAGAAATTTTAATATATTTTTAGCAAACATTTTTGTTTGTGGTTTATTGAAAATTTAATATCGTTCACACATAAACAACAGTAATAAGTGTTTTATGTACACTCAATTGAATTTACTATTTTTGGCTCACCTGACTATAGATGTTTATTTTCTTCTCATTTTTATGGGAGTTTTTTTTTTTATTTCTTTTAATATACAGCACTTTCAGCAAATTTCGCATAGTTTGTGCACGTTTGTGTTGCGGCACTTGTGGCAAGTTGCAAGTTTTGCTGCACACAAAAAGCTACTTGCATGGTGGCGACGATGGTGCAGACGACAAAAAGAGAGTGAGAGAGAGAGAGAAGAGTCGGTAAATGGATTTATGCTTTTAAGTTATTTGTCGCTCAAGTGTTCTTGCATTTTTCCTTCTAGTACTTCTTTTGAACAAATATAATATAGCAAAGTCTTTTATTGGCCCACGAGTCATGCTGCCAATGTTGTTTACTGCTCATGTTTTGTCGCTTTATTTTAATGGCTGGCGCGTTGAAAAGTCCGGGGCTTCATTTATGTTTATGCTCGCGTTTTTTATTTGTGTAATTCAAGTGTCGAGTGGCTCTCATAAATTCTGCAGCTGAGAGGTCACGTTGTCTCATTAAAACAACAACAGCAATAAGTGTAATAACAGGAGCAATAAGAGCCATACAAATGTCAACACACTCACTCTCACACATACATACATACTTTTAAAAGTCTTTAAGTTAAGGTAACTTTTAAATTTTCGTGAGAAATTTCCTTAACATTTTGTTTTCATGTGTTCTCTTGTAATCGATTAAGAATCCACACAAGAGTGTCCTTTCTGTATAAACATAATGAGTACCCCTAACCCAAAAATATACATCCTTGAAGGCAATTTTTCAGCTTGATCTGTTGGCTGCTGTCAAGCGTTTGATCTGCTACAGATTGAACTATCAATTATGGCCAGTGCAGACGTGACCGTCTAACAGCTGCCAGTCTGGCATGTCTCTGATGTGAGTGTCGGGGGCATAAATGAAACAGAAGCACAGATAGAGAGGGAGAGAGAGAGAGAGAGCGAGAGGGAGATACACACACGGGGCTCACACTGAAGCCATTTGGGCAGGTGGGTTAAGCTGAAACGGACGTTTAGTTACAGCTGAGCACCTGTCGTGCCGTATCAAAAGAAAAGCAGCGCTAGTAGTGTGGCAAGCGAGGCAAAGGAGTACGTGTCCTACATGCATCCAAGCAGCAAGAGAGAAGCAGCAGTAGTTGTTATTGTTGTTCTTACTGTTTGCGTGTGTGTGTGTGTTGCATGAAATTGACCTCGTCCTGTTTGTGTGTGCGTGTGTGTGCGTTGCGCTGACGAGAATCGAGCGCCCAACTCGTGTATGTTTCACATGGCTTACGTGAGCGGTTGCTACATGTGGCAACAACCTTCACGCGTCTCGCAGGGTCCCGAGTCGTGTGTAGAGGAAGCGGTGAGAACCTAAAGGGATGGGACGGGACGTACGTCAAGACAAAGCGCCACAAATCAAGCTGTGTACGCTGCTGGCATAAAGAAATTACATAGAAGATGAAGCAAAAAGCTGGAAAACAATGAAGAAAAACGAAAAAAGAATTTGAAGTAAAAATCAAAGCTTCATTCAATAAACTATTCGAGGCAGCCAAAAGTCAAAGGCTACCAGAAAAACAAACAGTGGCTGCATAATGTGCAGTATGTGCATTTGTTTTAGCCCAAGCTCTTTACATTGGTATCCTTGTTGTTTCGGTCCCTTTTTGCCATTTCAGTTAATTAAAATCCAATGAATCTCTATTTGCTCCCGTTTGTTATGTTGCATTTGCATTTTGACTAACTCTTTGTTCACAATTTCTCTGCACATATGTGTTTTTTTTTTTTGGTTTCTTTTGAGCCAAAGTCTTTAATGCACAAACATATTCATTTCTTTGTGCTATATATCTATTTAACAGGTTGTTTTTAGAGCAAGTTTTGCATTTTCAACTAAACTATGCAAATGTTTGTGTTTTTTTGGGGCAGTTTTAAAATGCAAATGTCATTAAATGTCACTTAAAAACTTTATCGAATGAGTTTAAAATATATATTTTTTATTTATTTTGTTTTATTAAACATTTTCTTACAAGTTTTATTCTTTCCTTAGCTTTGCTTAAATATTTTTCTTAACAGTAAAAAGAACTCTTATACAAGTTATTTGAAAGTTTCGACAGAATGTCATAAACTCTTTTCGAAGTTATTTTTGCGTCTGCGCTTGAACGCTTCTC
Organism: Scaptomyza parva; assembly: GCA_035044645.1. Lineage (NCBI taxonomy): Eukaryota > Metazoa > Arthropoda > Insecta > Diptera > Drosophilidae > Scaptomyza > Scaptomyza parva. The sequence continues at coordinate 2,480,224 of JAWNNT010000065.1, read as the reverse complement.
TTTTTGAGTTCCTTTCGAATGCCGACAACATGTTGGTTCGTAAAAAAGAACAAACTTCGTGGAATTCGAGTGCGAAAGTAAATAGCGAAAGTGAAGTAGAAAATCGAGCATAACTCTCAGTTCAGTTGCTTTTCAGCTCATGCCGAAAGCAAAAGCCAACGGAGCGGAGTAAAACAACTTTTCCCACGAACAAACGTATATGAATTTAAACGTAATTTTGGAGTGGAGTATGGGACTGTAAATTAGTAGCCATTAAAATTATCTAAAAAGTCATAAACATAGACCTACATTGATTTTTATTGTCTGCCTTTTGTCTTTGTCGGACTGACCTATAAAATGAGGAGCATGAAAAACTTTGCATATTTTATTTATAGGTGTGAAAATAAAAACACACAAACAGAATTGCTGCATTTCGTGTGGAAACGCAATTAAAAACGCCTTTGAACGAGAACAAATTAATTGCCAAAGGAAACAGTTGCCCGACTGCCTGCCTGACTGCCTCCCCTCACCAAACCGTTAACGCAGCAAACGAAAAGCTATTTTTTAATTGAGCCAAGTGTGGGGCAAACAAAAAACCCAGTCAGCTGGTAGATCAAAGAAGGGTTAGTGCGGGCAGGTAGGGGAGAGTGCATGCAAAGCCAAACAAAAGCGTAGCAAAGCTGCATTTGCCAGTCAAGCAGGATAATAGGGGCGGGAGGGTGCTGATATGGTATGGTATGACATGGTGTGGTGTGAGGCAGCTAGCCACAGATTAGCCAGGGCAGGGCGAAGAGGGTGCAGAACAGAGAAACAGAAAGCTAACATGGAAATGCAGTGATTTATGCCAGGCCAACAGCGGAGACGACGACGACGCCCCATGGCCAACGTGCCTGGCAGCCGTTATGCACTCGAGGCATTTGTTGCATGCAACTCAAACCCCAAAGCGAGTCGCCCGAGTCGAGTTGGCATGTGGCATGGAACAGGAATTGGTGTGTCTGATGTGCATTCCTTGGTGTTTTGGTGTTCCACCACGATGATTGCCGCCCGGCTACTTTGACCAGTCATAACAAAACGAGACCGCATGCCAGTCTCTTTCATTATGTTAAAATTAAAACGAGTGTGCGAATACCCAAAAAAAAAAAGAACAACAAATACATTGTAACCAGCACAGCACCCTTAGTCATTCATCACCTGACAGAGTGTGGAAAACCTAAGGAAGGAAAAACTATGCAGACTATGGCTGCTTGACAAAATTCCAAAATGGCAGCGACGAAAGAAGTACAGAAAAAAACAACAAAATAACGCAAATGGAGCATTTGAAAAAGTGCACGAAAAAGCGCTGCAAATGCGCTTTGGGAAATGTGTGAAATTTTCCAGCTGTAGCAGCACCACCACCAAAAAAAAAACTGTTGAGCAACTTTTGGCAGCATTTGCGATGCTTTAAAATTTAAATTTTCATTTTCTGCAGCAAATTGGGAAAACCTCTTCACAAAAATAAAAAACAGCGACACTCAGCCAAAAAAAAAAGTAAGACAGTCGCGTCGCGCTAAACTTTGCTAACAAACTTTTTGTTTTAACCACAATGCTCTTTGTTGCTTCTGTTGTTTTTGTTACTGTTTGGTTTTTTTTGAGTTTCAAGTGCGAATTGCATTCTGCTTTTGTCGCATTTGTGGTTTGTGTTGAGGCAACTAAATTTCCTACCAGACACACCTGCACACGAGAAAACCCCAAGACCGACCCATAGACAGTTTTAACCGTAGTCGCTACAAGCTCATCCAGTCCCATGTCTATGTGTGTATGCATGTGTGTGTATGCCGTTTTGTAGGCAACTTGTATCCAAGTGCACTTCACGCTTTGCCCCACCGCGCAGGCAGTGAGCGAATTTTTCGGTTTGAATTTATGAGGGGGAAACAAAATGAAGTGCACTTGGCTGCGAATGCCAGAAGCCCCCTGCTCCCCTGCCACTTTACTTTCCACTTGACTCACTCAACTCTGAACGCTGCTTTTGTGGACACTCAGCACTACACAGAGTAAGAGAGAGAGAGAGAAAAAGAGAGAGACGAAGAAAGAGAGATATAAAAAGAACGGGAGAGGCCACCGCACTACCACAACAGGGTATGTCATTTGCAGTTTTTCGCTGTCTGTGCCTGTAAATGTTTTATTTGAGTATTATTACTTCGACTCTTTAGCGCGCCGCATTTGAGCAAAAACATAACGAAAGTGTGTTGCGAGTAAAAACTTGAATGGGGGAAAAATGTGGGGTTGGCGTTGAGGCTTGATGAACGGGTTTCAAGTTGTGTAAATAAACGGTTTTTAGTTGGGTGGCTCTAAAGTGAGATATTGATAAATGAGTGTATTAATAACGTTAAGTGATGAATTGATTGTATGAGAGTGTGTATGAACGAATCGAATTTTATCAAAACAAAATTGGCGAAAAAAAACTTATTTAGAAAATAAGTGAGCTATAATGAGCTTTAACCGGTTGAGAAATAAGTGAGCTAATTTAAAGGCAATGCTTAAATAGTTAAGCTTAAAAGATTACAGCTTACAGAATCACAGTTCATTTTCACTTCCCGTATAGCAAGTACAGGAAACATTAACCCGTTGTTGTTTTAAATACATCAATTTTCCCGTATCTTCTTTTTCTAATGCTTTTTAGCTTGTTCGCTTTTGGGCCACAATTGAGGTTGGCCGGAAATGCTGCTTAAATGTCCAAGCACATGCCACACATACCACACCTACTCGCTTGTCTCCCCCTCCAACAAATACACATACCCGTAGCAACATATTTGCGACCCTTTCCCCAAATTGTGGCGCCCAACGTGTGTTGGCGTCGCTAGACCATGATGAGTGCTGTTGAGGTTGGTTGGCACTTCTATTTAAACTTTTATTGCTGCTCAGTTTGCCAAAAAGGTCAGGCATAGGGGCAATAGGGCCAAAAGCAAATGACGTGTATATTAATGCTTAACATTTTATTTTTTCCTTCTCTTAACTTTATGGAATTAAGTACTTAATGGAGACAAGCTGTATTTTAAAATATACTTAATCCTTTCAGAAGCCTATGATATAGAACATAATCAACTAAATATTTACTGGCACTATTAAAAGCAAAATCATAATTGTATTGTTCTGTCAAAAGTTTTTCAACCAAATTGATTTTGTCTATTTGGCCTCGTTAATTTTTGTAAGTTTTATTTAAAATCAAACTGGAACGTGATTTTGCTTTCAAGCCTTTTTTCATATAGATATTCATATTATTCTATTTAATTCGTTATATTTTAAATATTCAACATATTTGAAATGCAATCTATAAAATATATATTCCAATGCCTTTTTTTTGGAGCATTCACATTTTGTTTTTGTTCCTTTCCAAAGTCAATTAAAATCTGAACAACGATGTAAACAACATGCCAAACACAACAACAACACTTGTAAGCCATTGCCAACACACTCGATGCACTTTTGTCGCATGTGTCGCAAATAAAAATACAATATTTAAAAATATATATGTATAGGCTGCGACGGACGTATATGTAGATAGTTTAATTAAATATGTATTTGCATGCATTGCATTTTAATCACATGGTCCAGCAGTTGAAGTATTTTTGATTATCACGTTGAGGGAATGTCTGACTTTTCTTTCTGTTCGCCTGTGACGACTTCAATTAAATATATTTAGTTATATCTGTGGGCTGATTTTACGACTTTAATTTAATGTTGGTTTATTACGGTTAATGACGTCATGTGCCGCCAAGTATTTTGTTAAATATTATAATTTCAATTTAAATGTGCGTAAAAGTAGCTACAATGTGTGTGTATATAGTACAAAATTTAAAATTTATTATACCAGCCGCATGAATACATTAAATTTTACAGCCCACTTTTGCCGTAGCATTGCAATTTTAATTGATTTTAATAGGCCGCGCTCTCAGCATGGAGTTGACCATGTTTGGAAATGGTATTTTTTATTCTCATGTGTTGTGTTTTCCGGCCGTCATTAATCGGCTTACAGTTGACATAAATACAATTTCCAGTTGAAATTTATGCCACTGACGTTCGCTGTTAATTGGAATGCAAAACGTGGCCCGGGCACCTGCTAAATAAATAATTTATTCAATTCATATATTTTGCTCTAACCTTTACTATATTTGTACATAAAGCACGCGTAAAAAAGCATAAAACAAAACATAAAAAAATATTAACAAATTGAAATTAAATTCCCGCAATACTATAAAATATAATACCCTAATATTAGTTGGAACATCCGTTTGCTCGAGTATCTGCTCGTTCTCAAATGTTTATAATACACATTAGCTCATTAATGAATTGAATTAATTTTCATGACACATTTTAACGCTGTTCGTCGCCACAGCTGGCGAAGAGCATCCGTTTGGCCAATTAGGTCTTGTACATTTTGCTGATGAGGTCTTTTAATATTTGGGCTTAAGACTGTTCACACATGTTTGCTATTGAGATATATGTTTGTAATACACATTTAAAATGCAGCTTACATTTAATCTGCTATATATCTGCCAACTGTGCTTACTTATAATCGATTTTCTACTTAACAACATATAATATGAAAGCCGTCATTATTTCATAAATTCACATGGAAGCACAATTTGTATGAAGGATACTTTTTAAAGCAGCATATTATTAATTTTAAATTTTTTTAATTACGTATATATATTTGTACTCTCTATCTTGAGTATATTGGTTTTGTGAAATGTCCGTTTATCGACACACTTAAAGCTAGAGATCTGAAACTTTGCAAATATATTGGTTTCAGTGTTCGTTGGACAAAGTGGTAAGATTGAAAAGCTATGCCCACTGGGGAACAAGGAAATCGATAACAAGTCGATACACCTAAATTAAGATAAAACCCACATATTTTTCACATTAGAGTCACAAATATCAACTTTTTTACAAGCAGACTCTCTAACACCCATTGTTATATTAGCTATATCAGAGTATTCCACTGTCGATTACGTCCGACTGCAACGTTTTCACTTGTTCTCTATACGTTTATGAACTTAATCGCTTCTTCAAATGATATGAGAGAAAAAAGGCTTAAACCGTACTAAATTAAAACGCGTTAAAAGGTTACCACATTATAGCTTTCAACATGCATTAATTATTAATATTGCTACGGGACCAAAGCATTTAGCCAAATGGCTCATTAAAAACACACACACGAGCCCAAAAACGCACAATGTGCCAGCCGAGTGGCATTTGCTTTACTCACATTGCGAACTACTTCTCACTTGAAGTCATTTGAGAGGCCTAATGAGCTGAAGATGGCTTGAAAAGTGTGTGAAAAGCTTAGACGCAGTTAAGCTGGGCTGGATTTTGGTAGCAAATAGTTGCGGCAAGCTCTGAAGAGTAGATTACAATTTGAAAGCTGATTAACATATGCTCCATTATATGAAATTCTGTTTTGCAGTTTAGCACACATTTGGCATTTGTAATCTGTAAGCAGCACACATGCATTTGCTATTTACATTGACCTGCATGTTGGCAAAGCTTCAAACTGTTTATCAACATGTAATTTGATTAAGCCGCCCCTCACATGAAGGCAGCGCAGGCGAGAGCTTTATACTACATGGTATGGTAGTCATAGTAACTTAGCCCCTATGTCAACACATTTTCGCACTCACAACTGTGACAATGCAAATGCTCATCTGTATGCAGTTGGATGTTGCCAGATTTTAAACTTAACTGAAATACTTACATGTGAGTGTGTCTGTGTGTGTTTGGATTGTGAGAGAATTTAGTTCAAATATTATTTGATATCCTGAGGTGGCCCTGACGACATTCATTGTTTGCCATCGCTTACAGATTCGAGTACTTTTGATTTGTGAGTGTCTGTCGCACAAGGAAAATGCCTTCCAGCTAAGAGTCAAGCGACGGTGGCGGCGGCGGCGGCGTCTGTCAACATCGTCAGCCCGTCTGTCACTTGCATTGTCACTTGGGTATTGTTGTAGCTCTCCTTTACAAAGTGTCTCCATCTCGTACTGTCTTCAGTCAATATATCTATATATACATTTATATATATCTATAAGGTATATATGGTTTGTAATCCACAAGTGTGCGCTTGTTTTGAATGTTAATATTTGCACTTACAATTCAAGCGCAGGGCAAGTGACAATTTATTCACTTTGTTGCTTCTGGTCTCAATTTCATTGAATTCTTTGCCCTTTTGTGGCATTAAGTGCTAACTGAAAAAGTATTTGCGCTTTTTGCCTGATTTCCTGCCAAATCCTTTAAATCTCTGTAAAGTTGACCAAAGAACCACAAAAAACAAGTTTTGGTGTCAATTCTTTAAAAAGTTAAAGTTTGCCGCCTGCACACAAAAACTTAAAGGGGAGAAACTTTAAGTAAGTGTTTACAAGATTTTCAGATTACCAAATTTTGAGTATCAACTTAATCTAAATATTTAAAATTTGCCTTTTTTATTATTGCTTTCAGATATTTTTGTCCACTTAAAGTATCTGAAGCAAGTGCAAAGCTTAAGCACCATTTACACAATTTAATTTGTCTTGCTACAAAAACAGCAATTAAAATAGCTAAACAAGTGCAACAGCAACACCCAAGACAAGTGCAACAATTGTGTGGTCGAAGAGAGATTTAAGATTTTTAGCTTACAGCACAGAAACTATTACCAAATTGCACAATCACAAGCAGAAACAGAAGCAGAAGCAAAAGCTAAAGGGCTTAATGTGTCCACGGACTTGAAACTTCTCGACGATTCGAGAGAACACATTCATTTATTCAATCTTTCATTCATTCATTCATTTATATGTTCGTTCGTTGTTCACTCGTTCAGTTACTCCACTTAGGTGGCCCATTCAAGCCGTCATTCATTCAAGCCTTAATTGCGTACAAAAGTTGCTGCTTAAGTGTTGCTCGCTCAAGTTGACATTTGTTCGTTAATTAAACATTTTTGTTGCTGCCGACTGTGTGCTGCACAGCAAGCAAATTGATTTATCTTTTCAACACACCTCAAATTGCCAGACGGCAACGGCAACGGCGACGACGACGACGACGACGACTCGAACTTTGACAACGAACGTACAAGTGGAAAAGTGTTTGGTTTTGATTCTGGACTACGTTCATCCTTTATTTCCTTTCCCTTTTCATACAGTAAGTAGAGCTGTAGCTTTTACTCCCTTCTGTGTTCTATGCTTTTAATGGCAAAACTTTTTCACTTAACATTTACTCATAAATTGATTTTTACTTTTTAACGACCTGGTTGTGCTAATGGTCTGGCCTTGGTCCTTGGGTCCTACTCATTGACGCCTTCAACACTTCACTCTTGGCCACACACTCAACACACACACGCACAACTTGTCAACTTGTTGGCCCAGCTGTCGTTACTAACCAAATTAGTTGGTACACATTATCAGCTCGCACTTGGAATTTTCAATTAGTGGGTGAAAAGTGGTCAAGCTTTTTGGCTGTGCGCCTCGAAAACGTGTTTGGTAAACAAATTATGTGTTAATTTTACTTATGGCAAAAGTTCCTATTTCTTGTCGCCTGTTTGTCCTGTCCTGCCTTGCCTTGTGTGTGTGTGTGTCCTTTGATGTTGTGCGTTTAATTATGACTTCCGGCAAGTAATCAATGTGCAAATTTCGCCTATGTCGCTTGGCATGCTAATGTTTTCACAGCCACTAGCAACCAACAACTAGCAGCTTTATGCCACGTCTTAAAAGTGTTGGGTGGTTGGATGGCAAATGGGTGGCGAATGTTGCCAAAGTTTTTGGTATGGCAACCATAAATTTATGCAAGCATCCAACATACATACACACACACACTCTCTCTCTCTCTCTCTCTTTCTCTCTCTCTCACACACACATATGGACTATTTGGCAACTTGTGCACAATTACATGAGCATTTTGTGGCTGCACATATGAAATATGCATGCAATTTTGAATTTGCCATTCATTTAAATGTTTTCTTGATTACATTCTCGGCAGCAACACGCAGCCACAGCCACAGCCAAGAGCAGAAGCAGAATGAGAAACAACAGCTAAATAATTTCATTCCAACGTTATCATTGTCTTCGTCTTCTGTGCGTTTAAATGAGCCGCAATTTCTTGAAGCGTGCAACATATGAAACCCAAAAGCAACACTCAAATACTTGCCAAATGCTTCAAATGATCAAGCTGTGTGATATTTAAAGCATTTAAAAATATTCTATTAATTACCCCTACCAGAAAATATCTTAAAAATATATTTTAAAAAAAATGTACATTCTCTATATGTATAGAATTTCCCAAAATCCAAAAAAAAAACTCTTAAACCTAACATTCTTTTATACATTCTGAACGGTTTTTGGTTTTCAAAGGCTCGCTTTACTTACATATACATGTATATTGAAATTAGTTGAAAGCACTATGCACATCATGTATCACTATAAACATTAATTACATTTGTTGCTTACCCAAGTATTTGTTTCGATTTTCAATGGCATTTCAATAGCGCCAGCAAACTTGTCAGTCAATCCATCTATTATTCTCAGTTTGCTTTCAGGTCTTTGGCAACTTTCGTTGCCATGGCCTAAGGACATGGCATTTCGCTCGTTGTCTGGACGAAAGAGGAAGAAGAACTTTGCCGTCAACCTAACAAAAAAAAAGAACTGCGGGGAAAATTGAAAGTTTTGATTTATAATCTAAAAAGTTTTACGTTATCGCATTCTGTCCCGCTCTAGCCTACTTATAAACTGTCTATCTGTTGCCATTCAAGTGCATAAATATTTTTTATTCAATAGGGTTTTTTCATGCCAGTTACCCATGAATAAAATGTATGGCATGGGGTACTTCAAGCTGTGCAAACTTATGTTGTTCTGCTCTCGTTGAAGAAACTCGATTTACACTAAATTGAAACATGTTCAAATATAAAATTATTAATAATAACTTTAATTAAGTTTCACTTTTTAAAGAGACTTGACTCTAACTAGTGAGTATCTTCAAGTAAAATACCCAAAAACCAAATCATTTTAAGCTGTCGTTTTTTTTGCTGCCTGCGAACTTTGTGACCGCCGTTGCAATCAGATTAAAAGCATTTTGGGCCAGCGTATGCCTCTCGGGTAGTTTTGGTGTCAGCGACCACGCCCCCTACACTAACGTTTTGGACAATCAATAAATTTTTAATAATCGCTGACTGCGAAACTATCTGGCCCAAGTTCCTGGTGCTTCATTCTCGTAGTATTTATGACTTGAAAGTTTTTGCCTTTGTCGGCTTTGATGTTGTACCACACCCACCTCCTTATAAATAGTAGATAGAATGTAGTGGCTGGCAGCGAACGGCACCTTAACGGTTGAGGCAGCTTTAAGTGTCTCTTGCCACTTGCTGCAACTGGCTGCGAATTGTGTCATAAACTGTTCGGGATGTCCTGTCACTTTGTTCTGCCTGCTATCTATTGTAGCTGAGGCAATGGCTTTTGCTTCTGCTGCCGCTACTGGTGTTGCCTCTGTTGCTTCTGCCTTTCTCTGCGCTGTGTGGCATGTAACCACGGGTGGATGTCAGAAAATCGATAACTTAGACATCATATGATGTCTCATTATTTTGCTTGCGCCATAAATCATGGCTCTATGCGCTGAATTGTGCAACGTTGCAGCAAGTATATATGTATGTTGCCACACATCATTATTGCACTTTGAGCAATTAAAGCTTAAGCCAAGAGTAAATATAAATAGAACGTTAAAAATAATATAATCCAACTTATTAAATTCGTATTTGATTGATGATTTCCTTTAGCAAATTGTCTACATATATCACGCATACGCACTGTATACGTCATCGTTATTGGTTGGTTTGAGTTATGGCAATTTCGACATGATATCGCAGTTTGTTTCATTCACTTTTGTACAGCTGCTCGACGAGACTTGGACAGCGATAAATCTTTTACGCGCTAATTTCACATATGCGCCGAACCTTTTTTGTCAAATTTAGATTAATTTCACTGCACAAAATTTGTTTGAGCAGGCCGAAAGTTTTGACATATTTTCGACAGGCGAAGTACAAATGCGTGTTTAATGTCAATACATTTTATGATTTATATTCTAATAAATTTATATAAAAGCAATTGTTTACTTTGTTTCCTTAAACATTTATTGAACAAATAATAAAAAGTGATTTTCACAAATTCATTTAAATGTCAATTGTTGTCAGTGTTGTGGTCCATGTTGCTGTTTCTTTTATCGAAGCATTGTCGTTCAAATTCTACAATATATTATTTATTTAAAAATCATTTTTTGTGTTGGTCAGATAATAAATCATTGCAGACGGAAACGTTTAACCACAAATCCAAAAGGATTTTTTTTTAGCAAACTGAAAACACTAACACAAGTTGCAAAATAAAATAAAAGCAATTATTGCAACTACATGCGTTAGCTATGCATTTTTATGTCTGAGAATACTTGCAACGTGCGCTTCACACAATTAAAAAACATTTTAATGGCGCATGAGGAAGACTTTCAAAATATTTTTAGAATAAACACAATGGAAGCCATTCAGTTGAAACGGCCATAAATCTCAATGTTTACCTTCTCAGTGAGCCAAACAATGGAATTAAAAACATGTTTTCTCTTCGCTGTAATCGTGTCTAAGGCACAGCTGGATTTAGATTCAATTAAACTGTCAGCGGGACAGCCACAAGACATTTCGCTTGCCTTCGTCACCTCTCACGACACCTACAATATTTGTCATGCCAAAAACAGCGAGCATTAAATTCGAATTAGCAGAAAGGCGTCACAAAGAGAACAGCATGGGAAAAACCATTACCTTCCTAAGTCAATGATTATGCTAAACACTAACCGAAATATTCGATTTGAAATTTTACAAAGATTTATCGCCATCGACGCTATCATTTTTCATGCATAACTAAAGCAGTAGGAGGAGCAGGTGGGCGAGCTGTCAACAAAAACAGAGCGAAGGACACGCAAAGTTTGAGCTAAGTAAGCAGGTTATTGAGACTGGTCGGGAACAACAAAAGTGTAAATTTGAAATGCGCGAACAGTTTGCAGATGGCAACCGCAAACGTCTGTCAACAGGAGACATGTCCTGGAAGTGGACAAGGACTCGAAGTTGAGCTGGAGATGGACACCTGTGGCTTTTGCCAGGCAATAAATCAATTTGCTCGACGTCTTGACATTTACCTCTAATCGCCAGGGACTCGACTTGAACTAGAACTTGTTTCTTCCATGTCGAACTATGGTATTTGTCGTGGGAGTCCCATTGTCAATTGTGAGGAATTGTGTTGAAATCAATGCATTGAAATCACTATGCAACTGAACAACTAAATCCACTCAATCTAAGTAAAGTAGGTAAAGTTCTTTAAAGTTGTGCATTTAAATGTCCCAAAACCCATTCGAACTTAACCCACAGATATTCGCATTGTGGTTCAAAAGCCTTTTAAAGTTTCCAGTTGAGCAGATGCCACAGCATTTGAATGCCCTTGGTTTCCTTTTACCAATAGCTGCCAATATCAATGACCGTCGATTTAAGTTTCTATCAGACTTGTGGGTGGGCGTGTTTTGTATCACCTTTTAAACTTGAATGCCCGTAAACATAGCAAATCCTTACTGTGGGTGTCGACTTGTCCGCTGCAGTTGTTGAAATAATTAACATACCTTTCAGGTAACATTGATCACCATTTTGCCATTGAATTTGAATATGGAGTACGGAACGATGAGTACATTACCATCAATATTAAAAAGTGCCCAATGACTGCCAAAAACAGGCGCCATTCATGGCCAGACGATGGGAACTGAAGTACGCATTTTGGCACTGGCATTAGCCAACGCCGATTTATGATTCAAACACTCGATGGTAGTCGAGATAGGAATGCCGGCTGTCTGAATTGTGGTCATAATCCTGCAATTGTTTGCCAACTCACCTACGAATAGGTGAGAGACACCAATTCGTCTGGTCTTTTGTGTGGAAATGTGGATTTTGGGTTGTCTTCTTCCTCTGTCCCTTTATATGACCTCATATTCCGGCTCATTATTTGGGCTGAACCAACCCTCGCCATGAATGGAAATCCATAGGAGAAGATTTGTGGTGGGCTCTGCAATTGACATTTATCGCTGTCGGGTACTCACTAGACTCGGTATTGTAAGGGACTGACGCCCACTTTGGTATCTTTTGAACAAGTTAACAACTCATTAACACAGTGAGTGGAAATGACAACAGCAACAATTGCTGTTGATGCCATTTCCAATTAAAGTTACAGCGTATAAAATGCTGTAATTCATTAACATTCACAATTATGCATTCATTCAGATGCTATATCCGTTTTTTCGTGGCATTACCCTTGTCAAATTAAAAGAATTGCAGGTAAAGTTAACGTCAGCTTAAAGCTCAGATAATGAGATAACAGACAATTACATGCCCATTTAAAATATCTTCAATCATATCGCTTCTTAATATTCTTCAGATTATTAGCTACAGTCACATTCTACATATACTGATTCACTTTAAATTATGCAAGACGGAAACTTAAATTCCCACTTAAAGGTCATTCTCTACTTAGTCACACTCACACATATGTATCATTCTCCTCATCAGTCATCCACATCCCACTTTCCCGCTTTCCCCTCGTAATAATTCACATGTGTGTTTGCGAGTGGGTTTAAGACAACCCGAACACTTCTGCCATAAGTCCAGTTGTGTTCCGACCTCGATCTCAAAAATTTTTGAATAACTAATGAAGGTGCCAGAAAAACAACAACTAAAACAATAACACAACAACGTACGAAAACAAAAACAACTGCAACTGAGACTACATTGAGGGTTAAACATTGTGTTGAGACTCGAGTGGCCGGCCTGAATATGAAATTTGGATTTTCATCCGACTGTCGACATTCATCTTGCCAACTGTCTGTCCAACTGGTTGGCATTAGGCACACTGTCCGTCTGTCTATCTGTCTGTCAGTCTGTCCTTTGTCCAGGACTTGTGCGTCATTGTCAAAATATTAACAGCTGGCACATTCCAAGTCTCTTCTGTACTCATGTGAGCGCTTAAGCCCTACCCTGAATGAGAAAGAGAAGAGAGCTGAGACGAGATGAGATGAGATGATGAAAAATAGGAATTTAACTATTTTGAAATATATTTTAGCAAATAAATTTGAGTCTGCCAACTGACACGTGGGAATGTGGGTCAGGGCGGGCACACAAAATCCTTTTTGATTTTAACTCATTTTCGCCTGAAAAGTGTTGGGATTTATAGTATTCAGAACTTTATGACTGAACTTCATAAATTTAAAAATCAGTTCTTAGCGAATAGAATCCCAATTATTTAAAGATTACAAAACGTAAATCTGCTTGAGTGAACATGCAAAGCCTATATTTATATAAATCACTTCTACGGAAACTGAAAAACTAATTGGGATGAAGGTAGAATCAATAATTTATACTGAGTGCAGAGAGACAACTAAAAACAAAACTCTTACACGTCTACCGTTTCCACATCGCCAAGTCTGTTCAAAACAGAACAACTTACGCGTCAGATGCAGAATGCAGTGTGAATGGGAAGTATTGATGTATCGATTTTCATGAGTGCAGTGGATGCAAATAGAGACAGGGGAGAGACAAGGAAGACATTTACTTTGGGTGTCGTCTGCTTCATATAAGGGAAAATCTAAATAAATTTGCTTTTGAGTAAATTAAAAACAAACAACAAACAACAAAATCAAATATTAATGTTATGTAACGCGATATCTAAAGGGGGCTTCAGTTTCATCAGTGTGGACAACTGGATTCTGTGATTCTGATACCAATTCTGTTTCTGATTGTTGACTGACGTTGAGTAAACAGTGCCATTTAGAAAAATCAATGTGACGAGTGTGTTGTGTTTGCCTTGCCAATCGCACGTAAAAAACAGCGATGAAAAATTGTCGTTTAGTCACTTGCAAATACAAATTTATTCTTTTTTTTTGTGTCTACTCTTCATGAAATGTCGCTATGGCAATGCCTAAAATAACTCCAAATAGAGTCGTCTCCATCTACAGCTACATCTGCATCGTTGTGTGTCTGCTCTAAGCTTCGTTTCTATCCTCGTTATTCTGACAAGGCACAAAAACCTTTTTTGGTATTCAAATGTTATTTTTGGCGAAACATTTGTGAAATTTTTTTGTAGTCCCACAAAAGTGAAGAAAAACGTGTGAAAAGCGGAAGTGTTTTTGTTCAGTTGTTGTTGTTGTTGACGCCGAAAAGCTTGGAAAACGCTTTAAGCGACCGCAGGAACGAAACGCCTTCAAACTGTTCACTAAATTGTTTGGTTTTTATTGCCGAATCGGGAAACCGGAAAGGGATTCGTGTTTGTTTTGGGGTGCATGCCAAACACAAACTGAATGTTCACAAAGGGTTAAATAGAAAAACTCCTAAAGCGGAAAATATTCAAGTTGATGTGCCCTTTGGCTGCATAACATTTGAGTGTTTTAATCCCTTGAAAGGTTCTTAGAGTAGGCGTGACAATGTTAATATGGCATATTCATATATAATATGCTAAGTAATACAGTAATGACCAGTTAAAGGGTATCTGCGTGTGTGATTGCATCAGAGTAGATGTGTGTGTTTGTGTTGTATTGCTGCCAACAGCAAGATTCAAGAGCAAAACAAATATGCCAAATGTGTAGTTTGATGTAGTTCAAGTTGTCGGCCTTAGTATGGCCTGAAGAGACCCAAACAATAATCTCGATTAGTGAATCCAAGAGGAAGAGAGAGATTTGTGGTGCCGCAGGTGCAATTAAATGTTAATCGATTGTGTTTGGAAATTGGGAGATGAGTGAAGGAGAGGAGTCAAGTGAACAGCATACATGCAAGTGTGTAAGAGAGTTTGCATAATCAACTGCAGCCTACTGATGATGAAGATAGCAATGATTAAGATAACAATGATGATGATGGTGATGACCTTTTGGGTGGAGAGATAGTTTGTGTGTGTGTGTGCCAGATGCGTAATTAATTGTAAATAGATGTTTAAATGTCACTTGCAATTTATTCGTTTGTCAATTTCAATGTGAATGACCCCCAGGAAATATTTGTGATGGACGATTTAAGTCTTTAAATCACAATTATATATGAATTTCATATTGTGTATACTCTTAATAGTATCTGCTACTTATAAATGCCACTTTAGATCAGTTTGAACATATTTTTTCTATCTCGATATTTGCATGTCAAACGCGTGATAATTTCATATTACTGCGACACTCGTCTCCTCAATTCTCCCCCACTCTCTGCGTCTCTTGGCGCTCGAACGCATTATTTATGACTTGTACGTTTTCCGTGTTATTTTATAAACATTTTTCAAAAAATATGTTGCCCTTCCGTATGCCCCTCTCCCGGTCGACACTCTTCAGAAACGAAAGTTGCTTGCGGAGCCTGCAACTGCTTGCCGACATCATAAAAAAGGAATTCTACGCGCCGGCGCCTTTATGTTTTATTTATGAGCCCAAGCACGCCCACAAAAAGTTAACATGGGGCCCACAATGCGTTCCGCGTTGTATTGTTGTGACCATGGCCAAAAGGAGGCGGGAGAACGTGAAAAATTCTGAAGTCAGGTTGTGCAAGAAGATGGTTACTTTTATAGAGGTAATTATTGTCTGGGGAAGGAGTCCGTTAAAGGCAAACATATGCTTTGAAATATATTTGAAATCGATTTTCGTATATGCAGATTAAACATTATCTGGAGTCCAGCTCTCATAAATATCCAGCAAAGGGTCAAAGGTTGAGTGCACTTACAGCATCACCCGACCCAGCAGCCCTTGAGTCATTTTACTTCTCAGTTCCCCCAGAGTGAAGAGCTGATAGCTGCTCATGGAAGCCACAAATCGCCGTTTAAATATTAATACATCAATCCACTTAATATGCGAGTTTACAGCAACGAATAGCAACGAATAATGCAATAAATATAAAAAAAGGCACAAGTCAGACAGAGATGATGTGCATATGTTGAAGAAGGTACTTGGAAGCATACATAGAGGACTCTTCAGTTTACGATGTGTTTTGTTGGCGATATGATATGATATGATGCTGATGATAGGATACCATAAACGAGTACACAAGAAATATCCATTAAATGTACTGTTCGGCTCGAGGTCGTTGTGGGCCTGCTCATACTTGTTCTTGCTATTGCCTTTTTCAATCTGGCCACAAAGCAAACAAGATTCTTATGATGTAAGACAAAACAAATTTTAGTATAAGCGCACACTTCCGCACAGTCTCCCTCTCTCCTTGGAATTGTGTGGCACAAAGGAAGTAAGTGCTCGGCTTGCTTATTTCAAGAACTTGTAATGCAAACAAAAACTTGTATTTCCGAAGCAGCACAGTCAAAATAATAAACACAGACACAAAAATATATGACAGTACAATTTACATAGTACTTCTACAAATTTGAGGGCGAAGCAAAAGGCAACAAGACGTGGGTAGGAAATTTGGCTGTCCAGTGACTTCGTTGTGCTCCAAAAGTTAACAGTCAAAGATTGTACACAGTTTTTCTATGTATTTTTTGCGTGTGCGCTTGTGCGTTATGATTGCACAAGCAGAACAAATATGCAATCCCTCCCCCTTTGCTGACAGTCTGTCTGTATTGGATGTAACTGAAACGCCCACAAAACTGCAACTGACATAATTACGTATGCAGAATATTTAAGTGCAATATACGTATATTTGCCGATTGTCTGGCTTAACTCGGGGTTGAAATGCGAAAGTTTGCTTTAAATCAAAACTTTGGAAAAACATTGCTGTAATATTATTGTGCGAACAATTGCAATAAGTCTTTAATCTAAAAATAATAAGATAAAGAATTAGAAAGCTTAAACTTGTTTTTGAATAGAAATTGCCTTTGCAAAATAACTTTTTGATATTTTTGATGACTCCCAAAATAACCCTTGAGCAATAAAAACAATGATTAAACCATTTACTCTTACTTACAACACAAGTGTTGCGCAGACCTTTAACGTTCATCTGGTTCGCTTGCCTTAGCTCTCTGTGTTTACAAATCCCATTCAAGTTCAAGGGGGTGACTTGTAGGCCTAATGCCTAACGGGCCCAAACAACCAACAACAACAGTCATCGCCTCTCTTTGTATTAATTTGTGCACACATTCTTGGCCAATGAGATTTATGCGCTGCGTATAACTTTTTTTTTGCCTTTGCTTTTGCTGTTGTTGTTGTTGCTTCTGCTGGGACACCCACAAAAGAGTCGCTCGTCCCACCCACAGTGTTGTCCCTACTGTAGTTGACGAAGTGAATTTCGAAAAAGGCGCGAACAGCAAACATAATGTTGTTTAGTTGCTTCTCTGTTTGTGTGTTTTGTTTGTTTTTTTTTCGGTATTCCGGCAAAGCACGTGTTTCGTTCGAAAAGCGGCGACGCAGGCGCAACAACAACAAAAGCTTGAGCGTAACTCGAAACTTGACGAAAGTCCGAACACGACGGGTAGCAGCCGAAACCGAAGTTTTAGCTTCGGCTTGCAACGAAGCCGAATACTGCTGCGGCACGGCATTGACTGCCAATGAAGCGAAGCATTGGGCCATCAGTTCGACTCGAAACTGCGCCGGAAGTGGACGCCAAACGTCGCCGTGTTCAACAACAATAATAACAAAAACAACAAGAGCACCAACCAACCAACAGCAAAAAGTGCCGTTTCAGCTGTGTTCTGTGTTCGTAGTAAAAGTAATGCTCGTAAAATTAACAAATTAAAATTTAATTAAATAATTAAACGGTAACGAAATTGCCGGAAACTGCAGCGACAAACAGTGTTCAACAGTGCCACAAAGTGCGGCCATAAAACGGCCATATCTCAAACACACCGCGGAATGTTACCTGAACTACAAATTTGTAATTTGCGTGCTTAAGGAAGAAAATGAAAACGAAAAGAATAATGCCAATACAACTACGGAATTTTGCTGTGCACATAAATTTCACGGCAATCAGCCAGAAGCAGCAGCAGCAGCGGCAGTGGCAGCGGCAGCAACAGTAGCCACGTTGCAAGTCATCCAAACTTCATTTGTTGCGCTGCGGCTGCAGCTATCCTTACTACAACAAGACTCCACTTTGTTTCATCCTTGCCTGCTGCTGGCTGCTTGGGTTGAAATATTGCTTTCATTATTTATGTTAAGTTTATGCAACATTTTCTACGCTTTTTCCCCATGTTCTTACCGCTGTTTCTGCTGTGCTGCTACTGGCACTCCTGCAACTTCTGTTGTTGTTGTTGCTGCTGCTCTTGGCGCACTTGTTTTTAATATCCTTAAGCTTTGAAAAGGCATTACGCCTTATGCTGCCTGCATCGCCATCCTGCCTGCCTTCCTGCTTGCCTCTTGCCACTTGCAACCGTGCCGCACTCTGATCCAAATTACGCGGCAATGGTTTTTCTATCATTCGTCTCGTTATTGCACTCCATTCCTGCCGGTCTTATCCTGTCTCAGCAGGACATCAGCTGTCAGGTTCAATGCTCTGCAGCAGTTATTGATAGCTTTTGCATAAATAAGAACAATCGCTTATATATTCTTTAAAGGACGCTGATTTGTTGTTTAATACTGGGTCTGATAGATCAGCTCGCGTAAATCATGCCTGAAGTTATTGAAAAGTGTAACATAATCTTTTATTACTTTATGTTGTTGTGCGGATGAAAAGTTCTTTAAGTGAAACGCAAATAGACAATCAGGCATTGTATGCCTAATGTAAAGATTCCATAAGCAAAATATTTGCATGAAAACTTTAAACAACAACTAAAACAAAGCATGGACTTTTTAACGAGCTTAATCAGCGATTCACATAATCTTCTAAAAAGCTTACAAAGCATTAATTACCATGACTCAATCACACATTTTCAAGTATCTTATTAACATAGTTTCATTTGAACTATCTTAAACTATTTAACTGTTTAAATGAACCACAAAACTGTGTGGTATTATTATTATTGTTATACTTTGAAATGGGAAAAGGGGTATGATGGTTGATGAGCATACGGAAGCATCTACGACCCTTTAATGTATCTTTTTGATGAGCATTAATAGCCAAGTCAATTTGAACATGTCGATCTCGTAGACTATAGACGAAACTTGAGATTTGGGATTTAATTTTGAGCAATCCACCCAAAGATCAATATTACCGATAAATTTTTCGGTTTTCGATATACACATGTAATTGTTTTCAAAAAACATTTTCGACTTATAAATTTTAAATGATCATCAGAAAACATTTCAATAAATTCGGTTGAAAAAAGCGAACACATCAAAAATTAATTTCATTCAAGCATTCAATATTCAAATATCTAGAGTTCAGGGTACCACCTAGTCGATATCTCGACTAAAACGGTTTTTTTTTGAGCTTATAATTTTTTCGTAAAATGTGTATCGCATAGAAGCAAACATATCCGCACCCCATATACTATATATATTATTGATCAGTATTGTAAACTGAAGTACCCTTTTCGTGAAATTGCCTGTTTGTATGCATATTAGTCCCACGTCAGTTTTAGAACTATCGCGATTTGTTTAAGGTCCTTTTTTTTGCTGCAGCTAGATCAATTGACAATATCGCCGAGATTGTACCACTAGATTATATATAATGTAATACAAATTGAAGGGGTATCAACATATTTTATAATTAAAATATAATGAGTAGTTGATTGTTTTAAGTGTAGTTAATATTCTGCATGCCGAATTTAGCTTCCTTACTTGTTTATTTTTTTGGTGTGTGTTTATTTTCTAAGCTACTTATTAGCTCTGCTGCTTTTAATAGCCCAAAAGGCAAACAACGCCAAAGGGGTTCTCGAATGTATTGTTTTGCTTGTCCTCCATTTTGAACAAAAGACACTACTAATAGCCGAAATGAGCTAATTAGCACAAAAGTGGCGAAAATTAAAAAAAACAACAGTACAAAGAACAAAGATTGATAAAAAAAGATATAACAAGTAAGAAGGCTCTAGTCGAGGAAGCTCGACTAGAAGATACCCT
The DNA here is from genome assembly GCA_035044645.1 of Scaptomyza parva. Taxonomy (NCBI): domain Eukaryota; kingdom Metazoa; phylum Arthropoda; class Insecta; order Diptera; family Drosophilidae; genus Scaptomyza; species Scaptomyza parva. Next base: position 2,460,283 of record JAWNNT010000065.1, on the reverse strand, counting down.
TAACCCTTGACCATTCAGACGGACAGACGGTCGGGCTAACAGACTTATCTCCGGTGTTTCTTAACCGATTTTAAACAAATTTTTACAGAAATTCATTATTTTGTTAATACTTTCAATCCCCATTTAGTTTTTCGCAATTTTAGATTTTTTTGTTATCGATTACATGTGTATATCGTAAACGGAAAAAATTATAGAAAATTTGAAACAAACTTGCTACGCCTAGGTATTAGAAGAGTTCAAATCCAAAATCTGCAGACTTTAGCTTTTGTAGTTCCTGAGATCGACGCATTCATACATACGGACAGACGGACATGGCTATATCGACTCGGATGTTGATGCTGATCAAGAATATGTATGCTTTATGGGGTCGGAGAAGCTTCCTTCTGCCTGTTAAATACATTTGCACAAAACCATTATACCCTTTTTTACCCATTTCATGGGTTAAGGGTATAAAAATGGAAAGCAAAGAACCTTTGTTTATTTGGAAAAGCAATTATAATGTTAAGTGGTATTTTTTATTATTCGAAATGTTTTTTTGGAGTTCTTGCATATAAATTAACCTTTTAGTATTTATTAACGTGTTGAGGCAACATCAAATGGAATTCATATGAATGACTGAATGAATGAATATTTTTTTGGAAAAAGAAACTGGATTTTAATGCAACATTTTCGTTTTGCGCTATCTATACTCGCGCTCTTTCTTTCTTTTTTCTCAAACCACTTTTTTTTTGTGTCTGTCAGGCAATTCCATTTGCAGTGGCGGCTGTCAGCTGCCTTTACTATCTGTCTGTGTCTGCACTGCCGCCACTCAAGATGCAGTCGAGATGACAGCCTTTGGATGCCATTTCTTCTGTGCAACACCACAACCCCCTATCCACCTCCGCCTACACCTACACCACCAACGTAAAGTACAGTTTATTGTATTGTGTGCTGGCGTGTGCAAATGGATTTGAAAATTTGTGAGATTTTCTTTGATATAAGAGTTAACAACGTTCATTTATATATGTCAGTTTTGAGTGTGGGTGTGTGTTGTGATTTTTAGCCGCTGTTCATTTGTTTTCAAACTGATTGCATCATAATTACCCAACTGACGTACCATAACTGATGCCCCCTGCCACTATTTCGCCTTGGATTGCTTCTAAGTGCTTTTTAACGAGCTGCTGCTGTTGCTCTCTTTCTCTGCTGCTGTTGCTTTGTTGTCCATTTAGAAAATTTGGGTTTCCATTCGACGGAGTTGCCTGCTCTGCTCTACACATGGCCGAAAATAAATGCTGTAATTTCCAGTCATGTGCGTTTCTCAGATTTTGTCGCTATAATCTCTGCTACATGAACCCATAATTTGTAATTTCAACCTAATTGCTTTGCCTGCCACAGTGTGTGTGTGTGCGTTCGTGTGTGTAGTTGTGTTGCAAGGGGGAGCAGCGTGGTAGAAGGGGCGTGACGGAGGCAAAAACATTGTCGTCAGCCATAAAATGTCAACGGCAAGCAACAAAACGCCCATTTTGACAGCAACAGCAGCAGCAACAGCCTTCACTTGCACACACGCACACACATACACTCGTCGAGCCACGCCCCCCTTTGTCTAGTAGTATTTGTGGCTGTCGGAGTTTCAGTTGACGCGACATACATATGTAAATTTGTGACAGCTGTGTTTGGAGGTCATTGAAATTGATTTTTAGCTTTCACGCTTTATTTGTGATTATTCAAGGATTCAATGGAATTTTAAACAAAAAACAGTTTGTTCTAGAATTGACCCACTTGCAAAGCTAGGATTACATCTAGCTTGAAATCGAGTTGCTGTTTCAAGCACGAATGAAGTTGAGTTTCGATAAATTCATTAAGTATTTTACTGGTAATGCGCATACAAAAAAATTCATTGCCTACTTTTATGGGCAAATTTTAAAAGACAATAAAATTTATTTTTATTGCCATTACGGGCAATTAAACAGTTAAAAATTCATTTTTATTTCCATTTCACTAATTTATTGCAGCATTTATGGAACAATCATTTATTGTTGTATATATATTTATTTTATCGTTTTAAATTTTCACTCTCTCTCGTTATATATAAATTGTTTATAACGAACCAAAAAAAAAACAAAAACACAAAAAGGAATCATGAAATCCATTTTCCCACACACACTGTCAATTATATTTAATGCATGCGATTTTTATGCAGCCAAGTAACATGCCTTTAAATTAACTGTTGAAAAAAAGGCGAGAGCGGAAAAATTAATAAAATGACATTTGGAGATGAACTTTTCAGTTTGCTGCGTGTTTATTTATTTTATTTAATATTGAAAGCAGCAAAAAGAGAAGAAAAAACAGAGAATTTTACGACTACACGTTTTATTATTAAATGCATTCGGATTAATATTTAAACCAAGCGCAACTGATGACAAAAAAACGGCAGTTAAATTAAATATTAATGTGATGATGCGACAACTGAAGTATAGAGCCGAGTACTACATACCGGCAGGGGGGGGCCCGGTTGTGTGGCATAGTTCGCTCAACAACGGCGGTGGGTGAAGTTCAGGATGCTGATATGTCATGTGCATTCATAAATCATTTGCTTCCCAAATTGAACAAGCCAAGTCAATGTGTGTGCGCCACACAACCATAACCGAAAAAACATATCAGTCAGTTAAAGTGCATTTATGCGAAAAATCATAAAGACAGTGCCCGAAAAAACTAACTTCAATTTGTTGGCAACAGCTTAAATACACTATCTAACATGTTTCTAACTCTATATCTCTCACATCTTCATTATACCTAACTAGTACTCGATTTGGTCATTGTATTCAAATTAAACACTTCTCTCGAAATATCTCCATTAAACAGTTTGATATAGCCATTATGCCCACGCACATAGCGTAAAGTTACACAACAATGCGAAATGGCAGCGAAACAAAATGTTACAATTCAGGCGCAATGAAAATGTGGCCATGTTATAGCAATGACAACAGCAAAACCAACAACTTGCAACAATAACAGCAATAAACGCAACAACAACAACAATATCAGCAATAACAGAAACAGCAATGCGTAGTGGTCATAAAATAGCAACATCAATGCAACGCGTTCATTTGTATACACACATCTCTGGTCCGGAATACAGTGCTATTAATAATAAATGTAGCACTGGTAACACACACACACACAGTCTTGCACACACATACATCCAGTTATAGAGAAAAGCAGTCAAATGAACTTTGCAAACCGAAATTCCCAACAATAGCAACAACAGCGACTCATAACCCATAAGGCACAAGAGCTGCAATGCGTATATATATGTGTGTGTGTGTGGGGTATTGTTGTTGTAATAGTCAGTAACAAAAACACACACATTCATACATACAACATTGTAAAGCCCACCACACAAGAACAACAATTGAGTATGCAAGAGTGCCATAATAATAATAAATGCTATAATCCCTGAAATCGCTAGCGTCTCTGCGAAAAACCCCCACACAACACTGCACATACTCCCTGCCACCCCCTGCCCCCTTTACCACTCGAGTGTATGCATTTTTTATTTTCAATTTTCATTGTTTCATCTGCAGCAGCAAAAACAACAACATCAATACGAACACACCAACGTGTCAAGTGAATTAAGCGATTTTTAAAGTTTTACGCTAAATGAAATTTGAATTGCCATTCACTGCAATAATATCCAAATCCATATATTATCCATATACAGTGCAGAAAGTGTTCACTTGTGTGCGCAAATTAAATTACGCAAATCAAATAAATGTAAAAAACAGCAAGTAAAAAAGCAACCACAACACAAATGACTAAAATGAATGGCAAATAATGCTAAATGTGCAAATGGAAATTGCTGTGAAAATCTAAAACAAAATAAACGTCACATAATTAAACGAATATATTACACACTAAACAGTGTGAGTGAGTGTGTGGAAAGTGTGCGTGTGTGTATTTAACTAATTCTGATTAAGCACACTGAGCCAAAATGTTTATCATTACGGTAATCAAACTTTTGCTAATTGCGCTCAACATATTCCCAAGCCGCTTTACCAATCGGCGGGTTATGTTTCTCATCTATATGACCAACTTGGTGACACATGGTGAGTACTTAAAATAAAGTTAAAAATAGCTTTTAGTAAGCTTTAAATTTAGAGCACAAAATATAAATATTTTATAGCATACTTTTTTGCGTATTAAAGCGATTTATTTTTAATGACCCTTGAAAGTATTTTTTTTTTACAATTTATCACATATCGCGTAAGATGCCTTTCAGCTTAAAGCAAAAACTTTAACAGCTTCCCTTAACCAAACCAAATATTTGGGTTGCTTTAAAATAGTCTACCACTCAGCGTACCTAGCAGAGTTGTTCAAACCCAAGCATTATAGACTGAATGCAAGTTTGAGAAAGGTGTTTGGTGTCGAAACTGTTCAGTCGAGTCGAGTCGAGTCGCGTCATAATTTAATTAGTAAAATGAGACCTCAAATTGCACGAGACGACGGCGACGACGATGATGGCAACAACAAACAGCAGCAGCAGCTGCATCAGCGGAGCAAGCATTCTATTTCAATGCCAGAAGTTCGTGTCGAAATCCGTGTCCATGTTTTGGCTGCCGCTTACACTACGTTGTAGTCATGAGCCAGGTGCTGGAATGCGGGCCGCCAACTGCGTGTTGCCAGATAACAAGCTCTCATTCCGTTACCCATGCCCATGCCCGTTCAGGCAGGCCGGGCAGGCAGGCATCCACTTGCTTTGGTGTTCTGCTTTTGTTCAGCATTTCCGCGGGAAAAATAACAGCAGCAGCAGCAGCACACGACATGAATGCATAGAAAAACGCAGAAAAAAAGTGGCATTTGAAACAAGCTAAAACAACATCAACACAACAACCAAGGACATCCGCAATGCCTCAACAGGCTGCGGTTGTGTCGCTTCGTCTCCGGCTGTAGCTCCGGCTCTCTTTCTCTCTCTCTTGCTGGCAGCTAGTTAAAAAATTGCTTTGTTAAATTATTTCATAATGGCACTAACGTAGACGTTGATTATATTTGGCCTGCGGGTCATAGACTTTCCAGCAGCAACAGCAGCTGCCACTGCAACTCATTCTAACTGCATACAAATTTTGCATAATATTATATAGCTTAAACATTAAATCATTTGTATCTTGAGGTTTTTTATAGCTAAAAAGTGTAAAGATTTATTTTGTTTTTGTTGGAGTTGTATCTGTTGACAGCTCGTTTCATACCTTAACCTTATTACATAACTTCATCTGATGATACAGCTCATGCTGCTCATTAACTAACTGACTTGTTTATGCCGCTCTTCATTTGCAGTTATGATGGATGAGCCACGCTTCGCACAGCCCATACCAAATGTCACCGTTGCCGTTGGTCGTGATGCGAATTTGCCCTGTGTGGTCGAGCATTTGGGTGGCTATAAGGTGAGTGAGAAACAGTGTTGGCAATGTGTTCCCTTTTCCCGACTCTCTCTTTGGACTTGTCATAAATCGTATATACAATGTCTCAATGTCGTCCATTCAATAAACTTTCAAGCTGGCGACACTGTCTAAAATCAATTTTGTGAATCGCTCCCACACACACACGAACACACACACACTTACAACACATACACTTACAACACATACAGTGAAAAACCGTCATAAACTGGCGCAGTGTGTGTGTGTTGAATTGACAGCCAGAGATAAAGGCATACGTGATGTGTTGTGTCTAGGACAAGTTGTGGCCTGGGCAAACTCAACAGAGAATCCAGCGTTGAACAACTGTTCGTTGCTTTAAGTTGATCAATATGGATACAGTATCTCTGGGTAACTAACAATAAAGAAGAATCAACAGTTTGCAAACTTCAAGCCAAAGCTCATTGAAAAAGTAAAGCCTCAAAAGGCCTTGGCCCCGGCTAGCACGCACCCTGCGAAGAAAATGACTAGAAAATCACTTATCATTTATCTCAGTTTTGCTGGCTGCTTGTGCTGCTGCGCGCTCATAACAAATCACAAATATTTAGTCGCCATATCAACTTCATATAAAACACTGTCCTTTGCCCGAGCATCTTTGGCTCCTCTCTGTCCTGTCCCTCACTGGCGGTGGCGGCGGCGGCAGTGCACATACGAGTCCAAGACTCTGCTGGAGTCCCAGACAGCTGCTATCTGGATCTATATTGGACTTTCATCAACATTGCCAGCCAAGGAGCTGCTGTGTGGCCATTGTTGAGATGAAAACGAGAAACTCATTGCTGTCACTGGGCAGAAAGTAAATTTGAAAAGTTAGCAGCATGGATGCAAAATCCTTGCCCAGCATATGCCCTCCTACTCCTCTCCCGATTGCTTCTCTAGTCAGTCCTTGTGTCATACGCAATGTAAGCAAACGAAGCTTGAGAACGAAAAAAATGTATTAAAAAAGCGGAAACAGCTGTCAACTTGGTTTCTCTTTTATTTCTTCCTTTATTTTAGCCACTATCATGCGTCACAGCAAGGCGTTCATTTATTATAACTACTTGTATGTCATTTGTTTTTTTGTCTTTTTCTATTAGGTTGCCTGGATACACATAGATCGTCAGATGATACTAACGATACATAGACATGTGATATCGCGTATACCACGGTATAGCATCACGTATGCGGATAACACGTGGCTGCTGCACGTTAATCAGGCGCATCAGGATGATCGTGGCTATTACATGTGCCAGGTCAACACCAATCCCATGATTAGCCAGGTTGGCTATCTACAGGTTGTGGGTAAGTAAAGAAAAAACACCAACGAACCATAGCTAACAACACAATCAACCATTGATGATGGCTCTTTCTGCTTGTCACAGTGCCACCCAACATATTGGACATTGAGAGCACCCCATCCTCGGTGGCAGTGCGTGAAAACCAAAACATCAACATGACATGTCGCGCCGATGGATTCCCAACTCCAAAAATCATTTGGCGTCGAGAGGATGGCGAGGAAATTGCTGTCGAGAAAAAAAAGAAAGGTATACATGGTAGTGAGTTTCAAATGCAGTCAATCACGAGGGTTGTTTGTAAAGTTACAAATGCCAGTAAACAATTTATTAAAAATATTTTTCAAAACTATAAAATCTTTTTTTCTGGCATTAGTAACTTTACTTTTCAAACTACCCGCTTGTAGTTATGTGACTTTTGTCTCATTGAAAATTCTCTATTCTCGGCACGTTTATTTCCATGGCGTGGACACTTCCTTCCGGCAAACATCAAACCCAACCGCCGACAAAAAACAACAACACCAACAAGCAGTTCTGGTCTACGATGGCGATGTTCTGCCGCTGACCAAAGTGAGCCGCAATGAGATGGGCGCCTATCTATGCATAGCCACCAACGGCGTGCCACCCTCTGTCTCCAAGCGCATCATATTGGATGTGGAATGTAAGTACACAGACTATATATACAGAGTACTTAATGTCTGTCTGTGTGTGCACGTGTGTGTGCCTGTGTGTGTTAAGCAAAAGTCAAATGACTTGAGCCAAAATGAAAACTATCCACACATAGACCATATATATTGACTTGGAGCTGGTCGCATTATATTGGCATGGCTGTAACACGCGCGTGCACTTAACGAGAACGATAACAACGCTGACTCGCTGACTGGCAGAATTCAGCGATGGAGTATCTATGCGGCAATACAACCAACAACCATTCATCTATCTAACTATCTATCCATGCAGCAAGGCAGCCAGGCAGGCAGTCAGGCATCGTACCTGCTGCTCATCAATTTAACTGCATGCTCGCGTTTGGGCTCGTGACAAACGCAGCCAGCGACCTGGTTTGCTCTTCTTGCTAATGCAGCTGAATATATGTATGGCTCTGTGTGTTTGTTATATATATAAGTTGCGCGACTGTTGCACGCGCTCTCTCATTCTATCTCTCTCTATGTGTGTGTGTGTGTGTGTCTCTGTATCTGTGTGCCAAGTAAACGCTTGTTAATCCTAACGAGTTTTGTGCTGCATACCACCGTACCTGGGATCCATGCTATACCCTTCCATCAGCTTATGCCTACACATTGACAATAATTCACGTCACGTACCTGCAATAAAGTCACTTGCCGGCATTGCACGTATGACTTTGACGACGCTCTCGTTTTTTTCTGTTTCCCTCTTTTTTTCTATTTTATTATGAATGGTGTTGTGCGTGTGTGCTGTATGGGTAAGGTGTGTGGGAGGAGGGGTAGGCATTGTTCAAACGCGTTTAAATTTCCAACAAGCCGTTTCGCTGTTTCAATTTCGTGTTCGCATTGTGTAAAAAACTGGGACAAACAAAACGATAGAAATAAATATAACGCATTTTGTTGTTGTTGGAAATTGTTTAGCTGAATAGTTGCATATTTATCTTGATACAAAATCGATACGAAAGCAGAGCTAAATTGTTAGAAATTTCGTATTTCATTGACAAGGGTATCCATGGCGTATGATTTTAATAACTAATATTTATGGCGAAAATTTGACCTTAAACTCATTTTTACTAGGAAGAAAAACGAAAACCCAACTTTTTTATGCTAGCTAAACTTGCCTTTTAGTTGTCGTATATAACAAATCTAAAGCCCGCCGCACGTATTTCCTTCTAAACTTAACTTCATTTTCTTACTCAGGTTTTTCTTTTATTTTTAAGAAACTATGCCTGGTAACGTGTTGTCTCATTGCCATGTCTCGCATAAGTTTTTCAGCTTTGTCATTGCACTTTCATTTTAAGCTTGGCAGACAGGAGACATTACCTACACACACACACACATTTACAGTGAGAGGGGGGAGCTGTGAGGTATGCAGCGTAAAACCAAGGCAGACACATATTGAACATACGTAATGCTGCAGCTTATGCGTGCTTTGGCCAAACGCTTCAAATGCAATACCACCTTGTCTAACTCAGCACACACACACACACACACACACACCTGCATATGTATATGTATACATTTATATCTGTAGCATTTCCCTCTGGTATCATTCACTTTACTTACATTTTCTCAATTTTGTCTCTCTTTCTTTCTCGCTTCGCGTCATTTGAAAATAGTCTCGCCCATGATTTGGGTGCCGAATCAACTTGTTGGCGCGCCAGCTGGCACAGATGTAACCATCGATTGCCACACCGAGGCGCATCCCAAGTGAGTTCTTTCATATTTAGTTCACTTCTTCTTCTTTTCTACTTTAGAGTTTTTCGTAATGAATCGGCTCCCTTTTGATTTTCCAATGCACTTTGTTTTCGCATTCCATTTTACGTGCTGATTAAAACACTGTTTTTGTTGTTCTTCTTTTTTTTATCTTCAGAGCCATTATCTATTGGGTGTACAATTCAGTAATGGTATTGCCGAGCAAGAAGTACAAAACCGACTACACGGAGAACTCATATCGGTAAGTCAAAAGCAACACTAGCAAAACTCCTCCAACTTCCCTTAAAATAGTGTTCTTAAATATTTATAATGCATTTGTGCTCGCCGCCTTCAACATTGCCAGCTGGGGGTCATGAGCAAAAAGCCAAAAACGATTTCGCCAACATTTCACCAAACTCAACTCAGCTGAGATCTCTTTAAGATGTTGAAGTTTGGTTGGAATTTTTTAACTTAAACTATTCATTAAAGTCCAATCTATTGAAATCGACTTACCATTTTAGTTATTTTAACGTTAATGTATATTTTTCTCACTTTAACTGTGTCTGTGTCTGTATTTTGAAAAGCGCCCACATGAAACTGACGATAAGAAACCTACAATATGGCGACTTTGGCAACTATCGATGCATCTCGAAGAATTCACTTGGGGAAACGGAAGGCTCCATACGTGTTTATGGTAAGTGCATTTGTATTGGTAACCTAAGTGCACTAGTTGCAGCAAACACACCTATACAAACATACTCACACTCACACACACACACACTTACACTAACCCAATGCAATATCGAGCGCCCTTTGTGCTACAAGTTTTGCCAAAAGCTTTTACCTATGTGCCGCTCCAGCGCCCACAGGCAGAGGGCCGAGCCGGGCCGAGCACCGAATGGAATCGGTGTGTTGGGGCTGCGGGGTTCGTATGTAGCAGCGTGTTTCGTCTAGCTGTGATATGTGCACTGTGCTCTGGAGCGTAAAACTAAACGAGCGGCCACCAACAGACCTGAACTTAGTCTGGTTTTAGTTTTCTCTCTAGCTCTGACTTTCAATGTTTGGGCTTGGTTTTGAATTTGTATCTGGCAAAACAGCAACAGCAGCAGTAGCAGAGCAAAGCAACATCAGCATTAGCAGCAGAACACGTAGATACATTCACCATAAACGTTAACGTAAACATAAAATAAAGCTGCATTCTAGAATTGTTTGAGATTGTGTATCTTGCAAAGCTGCAAAAAATAGAGCTGGCCCGTCTGCCTATGCTATGTAGATAGATTCCATGTTTCTCTGTCCATGTCTGTATTTCGTATATATGTATTGGCTTTTATTTGTTTTATGTGCACTAGTGCCTTGTAGTTGAGGAGTTCTGACGACTAAGCTGCCGAACGTTTGCGTATATGTTAAGATTGTCTAAGGACCTTTCAGATAGAAGGTAATTTACTGTTGAGTATTTTCTGAATATAGTGATTTCCAAGAATTCTTGTTACAAGGTCAAAACATAGTTATTTACAATAAAGTAAAAGTTCCAATCATTATTTCAAAACAAATTCCTGTCACTCGATTGCCCATTTCTTCTATCTTTCCCCAAATTCATCGCATACTTTTGAGTGCAATTTAATGCATCACATATGTATGTATGTGTGGGTGGGCTTTCATAGCCACAGATGTTGACCCACATTTTGTAAATAATGTGCCTAATCAAGGCCTCATATATTGCACACATACACACAACTGGAGTAAAGAAATAAATGCGTTCTTAATTTAAGCTCTTTAAACTTGCCTGCAACTTGAAACGTGTGGGCTAGAAGGAAAAGCTGTTTTTGACCTTTCCACCTTCCAACACTTGACACATAAAACCACAACTCACAGCTGGCACATACATGCATATAACACATCTACACACATACATAGAATGAAAAAGGGGGAGATTGAGTGTGTGTGAAATTAAAAACTCATTTCGCTGATTTTTACCATAATTAATTATGCGCCGTTATTCGATTCCATTTTGTTTTACAGAAATACCTTTGCCATCAACACCATCCAAACAAGTAACGCACACCACCGTCGAGTCCAGGGAGAGTAAGTATATAGCTGATATCTTGTTGATGTGAAACGGGGTGGGAGACGTGCTGGGTGGGGCGGGTGATTCAATGAAGGTAAATTGGGTCGCATGATGCTCGCTTTTGTGCTTAACACATCCCGTTGTGCGACGTACGACGAGCCACGAGCGTTGCATAAACTGTGAAAGTCACACCGGCAAACCGACACTCACTCACTCATACCCTGAGAAGGATATAGGATACGGCGAGCCACAAACAAAACTGCGAAAGTAGCAGCTAAGCCAGACGGAGCCCCATACACAAACACACACACACATACAGAGAGCGGGAGATATCTAAAGGTTTCGCCACGCCCTGTAGAAAGAGATAAAGTAAAGCAAAGCACTTTTGACTATTTCAACATGGAAGAGGATGGGTGAGAGGTAGAGTGGAGTAGAGTGGCTTTTGGCAACTCAAGTCTAGCAGAAAAGTACACACACTTTCCAAGTTAAATGTGTGTTTGTGTGTATGTGTGTATGTTTCGGGCGGTTGCAAGTCCAGGGCAAAGCAATATGCTGCGGATTATGCTGCTGGGGATTTTCGGGGGCATTAGGTTGGAAACACATTTGAAACACTGCCGGCACTGCTACCAACAACAACAACCACAACAGGAAAAACAACAACAACAACTCTAGAAAAACGACCTAGCACACATACATACATATTTTATTTAAAGTGACTGGCGCGGCGACGTCGACAACGACTCCCCTTGCAATGGAACGTAATCCTGCCACGGCAACAAAGGATGTGTTGTATCTATATATATGTATGTATGTGTGTATACATAGGTATGCTTGTGTGTGTCGGTGTTGCTTGCCGCGTAGTATATTTTTGTATCGCAAGCAAGTGGCTGCCACAAGATTTCCACACAATTTAACATGAAAACCATGTCAGCAAAGGTTACAACAAGTTGGGGCAAGTTTTCTTGTTATTGAGTTATTAGCCGTTGTAGTTGTTGTAAGTGATATAAACAAGTCAAGCGTGCTAATTTTAGTTTTCTTTACCCCATCTATAGGCAACATTATACCATCGTTACGGAACGATACAACAAAAGCGCTACAAACCGATATTTATGCCACGAAAAACGATTTGTATGCGGGTGGCACAGCTTTAGCACCGGGTTCTGGCAGCTCCGCGGCCTCATCCTCATCGATGCAGACATCTTTGTTGCCCGGCGGTGGCGTATCGGGTAATAGCCTCTCAGCGTTAAGTGGTGGCAGCAAGAACTCCTTGGCGATAGGCAAGAGCATTTTCTACACAGAACGTCCACCGAACGAGTATTCCAGTGGTAAGTTTTTAATACCAAATATTCGATTCACACAAAAAGCCTTCATCTATTTTTATATATATGCATTTGTTTTTATTCATTTTGTGCTGCATTTTAATGGTGTTATTCGTTAGCTGGAGCGTTGCAAAGGCTGAGTTGTCTGGGCATCGGATTAGTGTTGCTCTACGCTGCGCTTTGAAATCAATAATTTAGTTATTCCATATGATACACAATATACAAAGTCAAGGCATTTGTAAAATGCAGCCAAAGGGGTCATACAGGGGGTTATAGTTGGGTAGCTTTTAGGTGTATTCATTTCACAGCTGAGGCAAACGGAAAACAGTAAAACATAGAAAACAAACATCATATTAATAATGTTTATAAACTACAATAATATTATATAAAAATAACTCAAATTCAGTTGAGTTTGTTTATCATCAAGATATTAAAAAACAAAAATGTAAGAATACTTGTAAAATGAGAAACTGACGAATATGTAAAAGGAATTGTATAAATATTTGTCATTTTTGCCGCAGCAAACCACAATAAATGCAATGCTCATTCTATGTACAATATGAAAAGATATGCATAAGTAAACTTTAAACAAAAAGAAACACAAACACATCTCACTAAGTAAAACTAAACTTATTTGTACAATACACAAACATTTACACATACTTATATTAAATGCAAAACATATGTAGTTTATAGTATATATGTATCATAACAAGTTTAGTATTATATTGTTGAGCTTTTATTTTGTGTTTGTTTGTCTGTCAAATTCCTTTCTCTCTCTTTTTTTTGATATGGCTTAGCATTTGGTTTTTGTTTTCTCTGAACTATACATAAGCGCATGCAAAATTGTTAAGCTAAAAAGCAAAGCTTTTCCTTCGAGTATTATCCTAGACTTACATTTATATATATTTTACTGCGGCCAACTGCTGAATGAATGGTAAATGAATGCGTCATGAGCAAATGAATATGCAATTTACACATTTGGATTACTATTAAATGAAGCATAACAACTTTGGCGTTAAAACATTGCATATCTAATGACAAACTAACAGAATTTATCATATCTCCAACGCATACATATTGAAATACATATGAGAATTTTCTGGCATTTACTCAATTTTAGTTTTTAAAGTCATAAAGTCATGCGAACTGTTGCACTTAATCTATTAGGGTCATCATTAATTACTGCACATTTGCTTATCCGGGCAATTAAGCAAATGTATTTTAACTTTTTTTTTTAAATTTTAGCGTTGAAAAGCAGTAAAATATTTTACGCGTTTTTTGTATAATTTTATTGCTTCTTTTTTGTGTAAATATTCTTTTAATGAATATTAATTTCTTTTAACTTTCTCTTCTTTCTTTAACTCGAATATCAAACAAAAAAATTAAATTTATTAAATACGAAATTGTGTTCTGTGGCCATGCCCCCAAAAGTCCCTACTTTTTGTCCGTCAAGGTCTTACAGTTGTTGCCATGTAAAACGCCTTAAAAATGTCATTAATTTTTACATTACATTACGCTCACCTCGCCAACTGCTGCAACCTGCAACTGCAACCGGCAACAACGACAACATAAAGAAAATGTAATAATAATATTTCAGGCGATTGGCTTGATTTTTCGTATTCGAAGCAAATTGTTGCTTACTGGCTTTTGTATAGCTGTTGCTGTTGCTGTTGGTGTTGGTGGTGCTGGGCTGTCGTTGACTGCGCTTTTGTGCGCTTTCATCATTTTTTAATAAATGCACATGCTAATTATATTATTACTCATACGACCCGCGGCACGACATTTCGAGCCCTGCCGAACCGGCTGAAAACGTTGTCTGCGCGAAATACTTGCAATTAATTTCAGCATAAAATTGCGTGGCCTGCGGTCTCCTCTGTCCCCAGTGCTCGCACACACACGTACTGACACACACACACACACACACACAGTTAACATGTCCAATTTATTGGTCATAATTCATGCAGACCAATGACGGTGCGCCCAAAAGGCGACCCAGAGGCAGAGACGCAACGTCGCTATCGATGGACGGCAAGAAAAATGGTATTAAGGCCAGAAGATATATTGCACATTTGCATACATATATAAAAGTGGCAAAGCGTACACGTGTGTATGTGTATGTATTTATATACATATGTATGGATACATGTTCGTAGTGCGAGGTTAAAGTGACGCCAATTTACTGTATTTATGTCACGGTGTGTGTGTGGATGTCTGTGTGTGTGTGTGTTGATGTTGTTGGCGTAACTGTATATATGATTTTAATAATTTAAACCCGCATTGCATATAAAAGCCGTGGCAATTGGCTGGCCAAGATGCACGGCACATAGTTAACTGTTGTTGTTAACCGCTCTTAACAGTGCACAGCACTGTAAAAATAAAAACAGAGAGGCTCCCCTGCAGCACATAGATAAATGAGTGTATTCAAAGTAATAAATGAATCGTCAACAATGTTGTTTCACAACAAAATAAATCCGTTTTTTTTGGTATTTTATTTAATTTGATTTACTTTTTCTTTTAACCATTTTTGTTGTGGTTGTTGCTGTTGTTGTCGTGTGCTCATTGTGTCAGCTTTCGTGCTATTATTGCTGTTATTGTTGTTGGTGGGCAAATACATGCTGGGACATGAGCGTGTTGACTTACATGCATGCATTGTCGCTTCTGCTATTATCTCGAACAATGCAGCTAATTAAGTATTATGAATGCAGGCCATAAGGCGCAAGGACACACACAGAGTCCAGTGCTGTTCAGTGCAGTGCAGTTCAGTTCAGTCCAGGATATGCACAACGTATGCACATTAAATATTCTTGCCCATTTGCCATTAAATTTATTGCTTATGATTTATTCCTCGCACCTCATTTAACTAACATTTAGTTCATTAAAGATTCACCATGATCTATGGACTAATAACCTAGTGTTAATATACCACTAATTAAATTTGTGGTTATTTATTGTTTTTCTCAACTCATACAATATATATGTAAATACAAGTTTTGAGTTCCAAACACATAAATAAAAAATAAAATACTGAGAAGTAATATAGAAAAAATTAAGCTGTAAATAATATTGCCTTTTTATGTAAATAGCTAACAACAATTATAAATTAATATTGACCCCAATAAAATGCAATAAAAAACCGTAATAAAAATAATTATTAAATTATTTTACATTCCACAAAAACCAAGAGGAAAATGCTAAAAAGTTAAATATTAGCATATTCTGAAAACGAAAGTAAATTAAAAATTAAAATATGCAAAGGTCAACCTGCAGCGCTTGGATTAAAGCCGATTTAACTATAAATAATTAATGAATGGAATAAAAAAATTCAAATTGATATGGAAAATAGTTGTAATTAAACATATACCTACATACTATATATATACATAATTATGTTGTTTGTTGCCTGTATTTAAGATTGAAGACAAAAATAGCAAATCAATAATAGTATTCTAAATGTCGAAAACTTTTGCAGCGGAAGTATTCCTAATAATTCATACAGATATACATATATGTAAAGCTGACAAAAAGGTATTTATTTTTAGCTAACACATTTAAGTTAACAGAGCGGCAGTATAAAAATACGAAATAAAGTTTAGAGTTTATCAAAAGAACTAATTAAACTATATTTCCGAACATCATTAAACATTCTTAGCTTTCATTTCCCTAACACTGCCCAAAAATATAATGCTGCCCCAAAAAGTAGGCAATAGATTTTGTTAATATAAAAAATTAATCAATTAAACGTATATAATTTGTTCTTTGTTGGTGCGGCCGCTCTGTTATTAAGCTAAGCTATTGTAAAATAAACAAATTAACTACTATTAATATCATAAATAATAATAAAAACAACAAACACAAACACATTAACAGAAACCACAAACAACTGTATTTAAGATTGAGGATTAATAGTAAGCAGTTATTATTACGCGAAAATAAGTATAATAAAAACTTAGGTTGATTGATACAAAGCAAAAAGCAAGAAGTAAACCAACAAACAAATTGCGAACAAAATGTGAAAAACAAACAAACAAACGTAACGAACATAAATAACTGTTGTTTTATTCAGCAATTTGCATCTAATTCAGCGCTCAATTACATGCGACAAACGCTTGCGGCACAGTCGACGTCAGCGTCGCGTTTATGCAAATTCCTTTTGGCTTTGGCTTTTTGGTGGGTTTTCGGTGGGGTTTTGACATTTGACTCTTGCCTCCCACTTGTCCCTGCCCCTGTGCGGCTTTCGTAGGCCGTCCAAAACGTTAATGAGCGCGTTTATTTTACAGCAATAACAGAAACAACAACAAACTGCATAACCAAACCGGCTAAAAACCACCGCAGAGTGTGCGTATGTGAGGGTGAGCGGTTACTAATTGTTTGAGACACGCAAACAAAATTCAACACAAAATATGCTAAATATTTGCGACGCGAAGAAAACAGTTTGATAATTTAATGTTATTTGCATAGATTTTGACGCTGACGCGCTGACGTTGCCCAATTAAGCTTGACACGCAGCACACTAAATCGCCACACACACACACTTGCACACACAGACACACTAACCACACACCACTTTAACAGAAAATCACATAATTTGTTTGTTCACTTGATGGCCGCCATCGCCAAGACGAAGTTTTCTGGAGCGACAAAACGTTTCACGTTTGCCACATGCTGCCACACACTGCGTATACGCAATGTGCTTAAAGCTCTGCACTTCAATTTGGTTAAGAAGTTTGTGCCACAAGCATGTTAAAACCACTTGGGCGCACTAACATTATCATAATTATAACATACATATCTCTAGCTAGATAGAGACACAGACAACGAAAGCGAGGACACCTTTCTTTTTTTTTGTTTTTTGGTTTTTTTGGGTGGTTTGGTTATCTCGTTGTTGAAGCTGAAACTGGCGTTGGCGCTGGCGCCACTTGAGCAACTTTTCAAAAGTCATTTAAATTATGCGCACAAAAGCGCGAAAATTATGCCACAACGTGAATACAGGCGCCACTTACAGCCAGGCACAAACGAACACACACACACACAGACAAATCTACAGTTAGAGCGAAACACAAGCGGAAACCACATTTGTCGGCAAAGTTTTGCCTACAGCCATCGCGCTATAGCAATGCGAAAATAGTTGAGTGCAAAGCGTGCGCACACTTAAGATAAGCTTCAAGCGCAAAACTTTCATCTTACAAATTCGCGTGGCAGCAGCCACTCTCCGCTCCCCCGTTCTTCTCGGCACACTCTCATCACATCCCCAGACGCATTCAACAAATTAATTCTGTGCCAATGTCTGAATGTCTGTCTGTCTACTCTTACACTGCCTGTCTCTGTCTGTTTGTGCTGGCTGCCATTCGCGCCGCTTTTTGCAGCTGCAGGAAATATGTTTAATTTCATTTAAATGTAGTAAGTGCAACACTTTGGTTAGCTTTTGCCATCGCATGGCGTCTGCCTTCCAAAAACGTAAAGAGAGAGAGCGTTTTTTTTGTGGGTTTTTGGTTTACATTCGTGCTGCTAGCTTTGTGGCACAGTCAGCACAAATGTAATGTAGAACTTCATCAAGTGTATGTCTGTGCTCAAAGCGATGCATGTGGACTTAAACATCTTTATCCTAGCATTGGATGACTGATAAATATTCATCTTTTGTTTTTGAATCAACATGATTGTTAGACGAAAAACATAACGTAATTAAAATTATTCATGTTGAAGTAAATTTAAAATTCATTTACACTAATTTCGTTTATGTTTGCTGTGGTTAACTTTGGCCCTCCAACGCCAACATTATAAACATTCTCTAAACCAAATAAACTTATAAAAATGACAACAACAAGAACAACCAAAGCTCTTATAGCCCGGAGGGTTTTGTGAAACTTTGTGCGAAGCATTTTTTAAACAGACGCCACAAATTGCAGCCAAACTTGTCGAGCAGTTAAATTTCTGTTGCCACATGCAGACGTACACACACATACTACATACATATGTATATTTTGCATACTATGTAGTCATTGTTGTTAGGGTTTTTTTTTCGTTTTTGGTTTTTGTGTTGCACTTCGCCCCGTCAACACCATAGATTTTGTTGGTTTTATTTGTCGAAACTCATCTGTCAGTTTTACATAGTGCACCCTAGAGAAATTTCATGTTTGTTGTGCATAAAAATTACATACATAGCCATTGTTCGCTAGCGGACTTTGATGGCAAATGACTGCCCCAAACACACACACACACGCACACAAACATAAATACGCGAACATAACGGTTTGAGTGTGTGTGTGTGTGTTGAGTGTATCTTCGTTTTTGGCATTTGTTAAAAACCATTGCAGCAGCTGCAACTTACCGCTGGGACTCATTGATGTGACTGTGACACAACATCAAGCCAGCTGAAACTTTACTATCATTTTGATGTGGTAGTTGAGGGGGGAGGAAAAGCAGTGCAATGAACTCATTTTGTGTATTTCTCTGGCTACTCACCAAAATATTCCACAAAATGTCATTTAAGTTAAGAGATTCTTTAGACAAAAATTGGCATTCGAAAAGACAAAAAGAATCTCAATAACGTGTACAATTTCAAAAGTGAAAATATCATATTAGAATGGCGAAAGTAAGCTATACTGTGGATTTGTTAAGCTGCCGTTCACAACCTATAAACACAAGTAACTGGTAACTGGTTACTTTACTGCTCTTAGCGAAGCTTTCTGACCCTTTTTACCTGGTTACTCCCGCAGCTATTCATAAACGAATGAAAAACTCCCTTTTATAAAATATGAACAACCCTGTTATGAATTATGAAAAAACTTTCCAGCAGTTTATCCAAAGAATGTCACTTGCTAAGCTCTCTTTAGGTAATTTCAAAAAGGTTAAAGTAATATTGTCTGTCCGGGGCAGAGGACTAAAGACTCCAAACTCTTGCCTTACCCCGCCGCCAAGTGTATTTTATGGATGGCCTTTGTTAAGGCTTTCTTTTTTCGCCATCCCCCCTTCCTCTGAGTTTGTCGTCGCGCATATTTGTTTGACTTTACTTTTTAATTTTCACAACTTTTGACAGCTTTCCAGTTGGTCACGTACGACCGGAACGCGCCTGTCCGTACTGCCTTCTAACATGGTCTACTCGAGTATTGGCAATGGCGTGTGTGTGTGTTTGTGTGTGGTTGACTACTGTGCAGCACTTGGCAAGCATCTGCGTTTGACGCACGTGCAGCTCATCCTTTTTTTTTTTTTGTGGCAACTCAACCCGCCCAGAATTCAACTCTAACTCCCTTTCTGTCTGCCTGCCTATCTCGTTATTGTTGCTATGGTCAATTTTAATCAAGTTTTCTCGCCTCTCTTCCTCTCTGTTTTTCACTCTCTCAATCTCCCCCTGTATTTAATTGTCAATTTAGCCGACGCGTGTCTCTGTTGGCCTGAAAAATTATGTGCCAGCCAAAACAAAAGCCACAAAGGCAATAACAGAATGAGAGAAAAAACAAAAATGCAATCACAGACAAACATTCACACCACACACTCACACACATGCATACATACACATTAGACAAATCATCTTAGAGCAGACTCATTCACACACACACACACACATGCAGACACTGACTAAATGCATTTACGCAATTTGGGAATGTGTGATTGCCTGAGTGTGAATTTTTGTGTGTGTGTGTGTTTAAAAGTCGGATTTACGAGTTGAATTGCATGCAAAAGTTTATCTCAACTGGATTTTGGATTTTGTATTGGGGTTGGGTCCAGTCAGTCCAGTCAGGTGTTCTTATCTGTGCCCTGCAGCAGCCCGGGTTCAGTTATCTTTTCTTAATGATTCCATTGTCAAACTCATTGCTCCGGAAATTGTGTACACAATTTAAATATTCAACAGGATATTGCATGAAATATACATAAGTATTCTACTACTAGGCAGACAGAACTGCACTCACTCACACACTAACACACAGGAGCCACACACAAAATCACAAGACCCTAATGTCCTGGGTAAGTCAAGTTGGCAAGTTGACCAGTCAACACTGCGGGCGACAAAATCTTGTTGCTCGTAAATGTCCTTTAGTTGATGTCCCTGTTTTGCTTTCTGTGTGTATATTTTGTTTTTTTTTTGGTAAATTTTTTCTTGTTTTTCTTTTTCTAATCTCGGATTTTGTGTCATTTTAAATATGTGCTAGCACTATTTGTACGAAAATTAGTAACACAAATGTGATTTATCCTGGATTATGTTACTTGACAAGTAATTACCTTTATTTCTGAAACGCAGATTGCTGCCTAAGAACTTAAAGATAAGCAAAAGTAAGATATTAAAGATTATCTAGGATAGATAGGAATGATTGTGTTTGGGAAAAGACGTAATTAATATTTATAGGATTTTTATCAAGATAATATGCTTTTATTTTGTGCTCTAGTTTTAAGCTCAATTCCCTTTCACTCGCTGTCGCTATTATCTAATTTTGTTTAGCTATGGCATTGATTAGCAAAGGAATTGTATTTTGCCTTGCCCACGCACTTGGCTACCGCACCCCCGTTTTTCAAGTCCCAGTGAAGCTGAGGCTGTGCCTCCCTGGAGTCCAAAAGCAAGTCGTGGGGCGTGCAACATAGAGAACGGTTCCCCACCCACAACACTCGTGTCAGTAACAAATGCTATTCATTTTCGATGCCAGGCTGCACGTCGCTGTGCCACAGTTGAGCTGAGTTGAAACTGAGGGCGGCCCAAAGCTACAAGTAGCCAAGTCCAAGAGTTGTGTCTTAATCTTCAGATGAGCAGCAGATGCTCCATTGCTCCATCCAGCAGCTACTTTTGTTGTTTATTGTATTTGGACTGACTTTGACAAGTTTGCTGTTATAACATTAGTTTGTGTTAATCTTTTACTTGCTATGGTCACAAGGGAAACGCGCGCCGCGCGCTCAACAATTGAAACGGGGCATAGATTTGATGGACTTTCGCATCAACTTTTCTAATGCAACTTGAAAACTTTTTGATAGCCAAACAAAAGCGGTGGTAACAGAAAGCAAATCACTTTATGCTGCCAACGCTGCCACAGGATGCCTCGTAAACTTTAACGCGCTTCACCAAGAAAAAAAAAAAACGTGCCGCAAGTGGTGCTGCTGGGGAGCGGGGAGTGAAAACGGATGGCAGACGGCCAGTGTGAAAGGACTGAAGGTTAGAGTTGATGTTGGTCCTGATTGTTGCGTTTCCATTTCATAGCATTGCTGTTCAGTTGCCGGTGATGTTGATGGTGTTGCAGGTTTTGGTTTGTCGCACAAACACTTTGCTCCCAAAATAGCTTTTCATTGTCTGCTGTTTTAGTTCGCTTAATGTGGTTGTTGGCAGAGGCTCGGACTGGGGAGTGAGGCATACAAATGTCAATAAAATAAATACTGTTGACGCAGCGCGGTTATTTTCCAAAACACAATCTCCATTGCGACGTTTACATTTGTGTCTATGTGTATGTGTATGTCGTTGTTGTTGTCTGCCTGAGTGGCTGTATTTGACTTTAAGCGGCGTTAACGGCGACAAAGATAAAGACATGAAGCCAGACACAAATACAACGAGAGTGTGATGTTGAAACACGCAGTTTGGAGTAAGAAGAAGGCAACCTTTGCCTGTCACTCGCAGATACGTTGCCTCAATTGACGGTCATTGTCATTAAGTCGCACAGAATGAAGATGAGTTTTTCCATTTTATTTGTACTTCTTATTTTTTTCCGCTTTTTTTTCATGCCTCGCTTGTCGTTTAGTTCATTTGCCTTATCAACGTGAAACGACCGGGAAAAATGCCGAATAAGTTTTTCCTATGTCTAGCAAGAGTATTTTGGAAAAAAATACCAAAATGTTTTAAATGGCTAATATGTTAGCTTAAAAAGTTGTTCATGCAAGTGCTTAAAATAAGGTGAGCTGTGAAGAAATTTTAAGGATTTTTTGGAGGTTTGAGAATGCCATAGCGGTTTTAAGCTGTGAATTCTTTCAATTATGATTTGACATCTAGATTAAAATATTTAATGATATAATACAAATCAATATTGTTTCCTAAACAAAAAAAAGACTCATGCAATGGCTTGAAGAAATCATTAGGTTTGTAATGAGGTTTTGAATACCATTCGAACTTGCCATAGCTTTATTAAAACCTTATCGGTTTTTAACTGTGAGATCTTTCAGTAATGGTTTGACATCTAGATTAAAACTTCATTTCATTTTAAAAGATAGAACACAAATCAATATTATTTACGCTTACGAAACGCTTAAATCCTGCCTGTGCTTAATGATTGAAAACTAAACAACTATTTAACGAACTTAGAACAAAGTTTAATTCACATTCACAAATTGTAACGTCTCTGGAAAGCGCTTAACCCCAAGATATAAAACCACGTATTCAGCCACGTGCCAGAGGCCACAGTGTTGCCCACTTTTGTTGGTTTATCTACTACTTTATTACTGTAAATCCTCAGATAATTTATTTGATTTGTACGCGCGTATGCTACAACATACCAGCAGTCTTTCTCTCTCTCTCTCTCTTCTGTCAGCCTCTTTTTGCCTCTCTCTGTCTCACGCTTATACACATAAACAACAACAACAACAACAACAAGAACAACTGGAAGCAACAGCTGTGCTTTCGGGTTTTGTTAGAGTTTCTCTGTTGGTTGTTTCTCTGCTCTGCTTATGTGGGTGCTGATTTGTATCTCTAGACTGTAAAGTGTATCGCATTACAATCAGATTAACTTAAAGCCATCGTGTGTGTGTGTGTGTGTGTGCCTCTCTTTCTTACCCCCCAACAACTCTCGCCATAGCTGAACTTAAATTGAATTTAAAAGTTGTATTGAAACAAAATTGAAAAAGAATTTACATCAGCTAGCTGTAAGTTGAGTTTGCGTTGCCTGGATTTGTGTTCTAAGTAAATTAGACCACACCCTAGTCGGCCTACATCTTTAAGAGTTAGGTTACAGGCCCTTTGCCTAGATCACATTTTAAATACGCTATAAATATTTATTTACAACTGAAAATGAAAAAAAAAAATACTCCTTGACAGAGAATGGTTTTTACCCCATTGTTGCCGTTTGCGGTTAACCAGACAGAGAATGTTGGATACGACTGGATCAGCTGGCCCCAGACTCAACGCCAGCCAGAACCGGTTGGGCATAAGTGGAAATTTATGGCCTGGTCCTTGAGGAAGATATGCAATTGAGCATACCAGGACAGACGGGACTACTCGCTGGCTCGCAGCGCATGTCTATTTATATTCAAAAGGACATTCGAGCACACCAATTGATGAAGCGAGCAATAAAATAAAAAAAATTACTCCAGAAATGTTGTAAATGCAAAAAAGGATACAATTGTGTCTGTGGCTGTGTCTGCCACTGTCGGAAGGGCAATCGTATGTGTGTTTTTGGCTAATGTGATAAATCAATTTTATGCGAAAATCTCAGTGCATAAATTCGCTTAACTAACGCATTTGTCAAGAACACTCAAGCGCATTAAGTTGGTAATAAATTGACAAAAACCTAAGACAAATTTTTCCAAGTGTCACATTTGATAGTTGATTGGGTAAGATTAGTTGAGCTGCTGGCAAATGGAATTGATAATTGACATTGATATTAAGGTATTGTGCAGCCCGAACAAATAAATGTCATTGCATTTAGCGGTTAAAAACGTAGATTTAGTTTTCAATAACTGTTCTGTTTGCGTCAGTTTTTCGGTTGGAAGTTGTTGTTGGTTTCGTTGTTGTATAACAAAGCACATTGGGAAATCAAATCCAATAATAGCAGCGGCTGTTGCCCCTCACACAATGTCCCGGACCTGCACACTATGTGTGTGGGTGTGTGTGCGTTTGTGTGTGTATTATTTGATTGCCATTGCCCCCGCGGCTAAAGTCTGGTACAATCACAGACCACAAAATGTCAGGCTACCTTTCTTCTTTGGCTGGTGGTGGCTGCGAACAACACGAACTAAAAATCGTGGCTGGGATTTGATTTTTCTTTTGTGCAGTTAGCGCCAGTGCGGCTAATACCCCAATAGCTGACAGGCTTTATTTTTGTTTGCGTTTCAACGGTTGTTGACCAATTTGTAGACCATCATCAAGTGTGAAATTTCCAATTTCCGACAATGACGACCGTTACGACCGAGACAGGGAGTCGATGGTCTCCTCCTCAATAACAGTTTAGGGGTCGGAACATTGTTAAGGGTCAGTTGCCATTCCCCACAAAACGAAATACAAATGCAACGTTTCGATTCGTTTGCGTGTTTGTGCAATACACACTCCGAAACGATCTGTTGGTACAGCTTGAAAGCGTTAAAAAAATACTAGATTTTCAGGGTATTGAATACCGTTTGAATAAGTTTGAATATCATTTGTATATCATCATCTTAATCGGTGTGTTATCTTCTTTTCAATCTATTCCAACTCTTAGCCATTTCCTCTTAGTAATTACCCCTACCGTTAAGAATGAATATTAAACATTCCGGTCGAGCACCTCAGTTTCAACGCATTTGAACTTCAAAGCGGGAAAGTTTCATTTAATTTAATTAAAAGCCGACAAATTGATTTGGCCAAAAAGTTGAGGAGGAGCCTCAACTAGTCCTAACGCCGAGTTAGATCATTAGCCAAAGGTCAAAGTCACTCTCCAAAAAATGCGACTCAGCTCATCTAATCAACATGAACCCCATCCATTGCGACACCCGCCCCACCGACAAAGACAAAGAGGCAGTTCAATTAATGGCACTCAAGCGAAAGTTTAATTGAAGTATTCGGGTAAGAGATAATCGCTTTCGTATCGACACGGCCTACACCGCGACTCATAATTACACCTGTCCAAAAAGTTTGCTATCCTTAAGTATTTTGCTATTTCTCAAACACTGCTGCTCCTGTTTTCACTTGTTTGTTGTTCTTGGGTTTGTTTTAATTTCACGACTGATAAAACACCAAGATTGAGCTCTAGTTGTGTTTAGCTCTCTCTCTCTCTAGCTTAAATATTTAATTGCGCCTTTAAGAGGTTACCAAGAATTTGGTTTGTCTCAGCTTCACTCTGTGAAGTGCTTTCGTATTATGGATTTATTGAGTTGGGTCAGTTTGTCAGTTTCTTTTTTTACGCTTCAATCAGTCGACATATATATCTATATATGTATGTACTTATAGCACATTATCAGTTGCTGATTATATTGTGCGTTCCTTTTTGCTGTCATTTCTTTTAAAGCCGCAAAAAGGGCCATTGCCAGACATTCAATGAAAATACAATAAAATAAATAGCGTTGGAGCTCCCTTTTTTTCTTCTTTCTGGCGCAGACATTCAACTAAAATAAAAACCATAAATGGCAACCTTTGCCCCCTCACTCTTTCTCTCTCTCCCGTGTCGTTCGAGCACTGCCAAGGCAATCAAACAGAAAGGCTGCTGCTTTATTTCCAATGTCTATGCGACTGCTCGACTTTGTGTGTGTATGTGTCTGTGTGTGTATTCGAGCAAAATGGCTGCCGGTTAAATTGGCAACACTTTATCAAAATATATAAAAAGCACTAAAAGTCAAAACGCATACCAAACGGTTAACAGTCCAAAAAAAGTAGAAATACATACATACATATGTAAAAAAGTGTATAAAAGGGGAAACTGGCAGTCGTCAGGACCCAGACGAGCACATGACTAAAGCTTGCATATAGATTGGCAATAAAGCCAACTTGAATCATCATAAAGCAGCATCAGAAAAAAACTCACACAGAGAGAGAGAGAGACAGACAGGCAGATAGACCATATGAAAAATATGCAAATGTCGCAGGACCTAGCCATAATTCGTATGATTTTCCATTTATGAAATGTTACAAAATGTGACGAGACAGTTGCCAAAAAACGAAGGGACGCTCAATTTTGCTAGCCAAGTTCAAACACAATTTTTAAGCACAATTTATGCATTTTAAACAGTAAACATTGTGAGTGGGTAGGGTGTGTGTGTGTGTTCGCATTACAGCTTCATTAAAAATATGCAAACTACAGCAAAGTAGCAGGAAAGAAGAATAAGAAAACGCTGCAGCAACAGGAAGGAATGAACAGTTGCGGAATTTGCTGAACTCTTTCATTTTTATTTGCTCTTTTTGCGGAATTTTCTTTGATACAATTGAAATAGTTGAGATTTTTTCATTGATTGTTATGCTTTTCTTTATTGTTGCATTATAATGAGCATTTAGTAACAATAACATAATATTATATGAAGTAAATTGGCTTGTAACCAACTTCAACTTTAAAATTGTTCGAGTGTTGAACTTAAAAACACCTTTGAACAACCAAAGTAATAAATGTGCGAACTAATCCTTCTAATCAGCTGTCAATTAACAAACAGTTGGAAACGCGTTTTTAACACTAACCCACACAGACACACCCATTCAGACACTTTCACTGGCACCCTTTCATAATTTATTCAATTGAAGCGGCATTTTACGGACACACAATGACAAATCGCTGCATATATCAAATTGATTCGTTAAACAAACGCCCCGCAACAAAATCGATGCAATCCGATCCGTTGGCCGTGCTAATGTCATTTTAATCAGGGACACAACAAGCCTGTCGCCCACTGACTTCCCCACCCAAAAAAGAAATAACCGGAATAATTTCAATGAAACGAAAATAAACAAGAAAGCATGCGGCAAGCGGCGACATGATGTGGCATATGGCGTGTGTGCGGCTGATGTTGTCAGTTGACTGAAAGTAATTAGCTTGAAATAACAAATTATTACCAGACAACACTAGTACAATTGTGTTGTGGCAGCCGAAACACCCACAACACACACACACACACACACAAACACAACCAACAATTTAGAGGCATAAAATGAGCTAATGCTGCCTCCTTCTGTGTCGTACTTAAGTGAGCGAGAGCAACTGAGTTTGGGATTATGTTAACCAGTGTTGTAAAGTGCATGAATTGCAATTAACTTTATATGCGCCATGTTGCATACAGAATTACCTTTACATAGACACTGGCAGCCAGGCGACTGTTGCAAGCTGGAAGCTGAATAAGGCGCAATAGAATCACAAAAGATGCCAAATCTCCAGACAATGGGCAAGTACAATGTAAATTATTCAAAAGGTAGCTAAAAATACGAGTATTATGCGATGGATGTCATTTAAATTGCGGTCGGTTTCCAACGACTCAAGACTCTTTCGCTGTCGCTGTCGTTGACGTTGTGTCATCGTTGTCATCGTCCTTTGCACCCCAAAAATGCCAGCGAAATGGAAACGGAATTGTTTGTCAGTTGGCAGGGAACGCAAAAAAAAAAAAAAGAAAGAAAAAGCAGTCAAGTTGCGGGCTTGAAAAGTGCCTGGCAAATGCATTAAATTCAGTTTTCGTGCAACTGAGACAACAGTTGAGTAAATTATGGCCACAAGCAGAAGTAGCAAAAGCAAAAGCAGCCAAGCAGCCATGCTGCCAGCCAGTCAGACAGCCAAAATGTATGGAAAAGGAGGCGACTATTCTGTTGAAATTTTTATGAAGATAGCAGTGCACAAAATTTGAATTTTTGTAGTCCACAATAGTTTAACGGGAGGAGTGGTGGAGTGGGAGGGGGAGGCGGGGGGCGGCCCAACTTTAAGTGCCACACAAAATGCAGTCCAGCAATGTTAACTAACACTTAAGAGGAAGCAGCTTACTTTCAGCTGCATAACGAGCACTTCCATTTCTTCTATCTATAATATCTTCAAGAAGCAGGCTACACTTTTGCGGTTGCACTGGGCGTATGCGTAATGCTGTAGAAGTGGCAGTAGCAGCTGCAGCTGCAGCTATAGCAGTCAGAAAGCAAGCAAGGAGGCAGGCTGGCTGCAACGTCAGCTGAAAAATGTTGCATACATTTAACATAAATAATGGCCAGCATATTTTAGCGACAAGCCACGTCGCTCTGCTGCAACTTGAGATGAAAATGCCAACCAGGCAGGCAGGGCAGGCTGCCAAACAAGCAGGCCAGGTAACCAGACTCACAGTAGTCGTCCTCGTCGTCATCCTAGCTTGGAAGCCTGCGAAAGCCATGCTCAATTTTTAATGAATGCCAAGACGTTGGAAGCTGAAAGAGAACAGAACATTTGCTTCGGCAATGGCGTGCAATAAAAACCACATTTAATGCTGCAAATCCGCAACAGTGCCACAGAAAATGAAGCCATCAAAATGGCAACACAAAAACCAGAAGGAGGAAACAACACAATTTTGATGCCCACATTAATTGTCGAAAGTAAATATTGTAATTAACTGCTATTATAAAATTCAAAATTGCTGAACGGAAAATGCGGAATCTATAAAAACGTAATGAAATTTTCAAAACAAAATCCAAAAAAAAAATTCAAGCTTTGCTGTTAACCAATTTATTTGGTTGCCCAAAATCAACTGAACTCGTTGCATGTTGCAAAAACTCAGGCTTTGCAAAACTTCGGCAACTTTTTTACTCGGCTTTCGTTCAGTTTTGCGAGAGTTTCGCATATAAGAGTTTTACGCGCTCATTTGAACTTTGCGCCTGCGCATAAAATTTATAACACTGAGTTTAACTGGCAAACAAACAAATCAAATAAACAAGAACAAACCAAATGCAGCAAACAACATTAAAAAACAATTGCAAATAAATGTTAAGTATTTAATAAAACTTACATCATATGTTTATCTGTTGGACAAACAATATTGTGAAAAATATAATAAACATATTTTTCTACCAGAAAACTTTACTTTTTCCCTTATCTAAATCTTTCTTTCCTTCGCTGTTATAGTCTTATTTCAACGGAAATATAAGTTTTTGTTTGCATCACAAGTTCTTGAAATAAGCAAGCCGAGTACTTGCTTCCTTTGTGCCACACAATTCCAAGGAGAGAGAGAGACTGTGCGGAAGTGTGCGCTTATACTAAAATTTGTTTTGTCTTACATCATAAGAATCTTGTTTGCTTTGTGGCCAGATTGAAAAAGGCAATAGCAAGAACAAGTATGAGCAGGCCCACAACGACCTCGAGCCGAACAGTAACTTTAATGGATATTTCTTGTGTACTCGTTTATGGTATCCTATCATCAGCATCATATCATATCATATCGCCAACAAAACACATCGTAAACTGAAGAGTCCTCTATGTGTGAGTACCTTCTTCAACATATGAACATCATCTCTGTCTGACTTGTGCCTTTTTTTATATTTATTGCATTATTCGTTGCTATTCGTTGCTGTAAACTCGCATATTAAGTGGATTGATGTATTAATATTTAAACGGCGATTTGTGGCTTCCATGAGCAGCTATCAGCTTTTCACTCTGGGGGGACGAACGTGGAAGTAAAATGACTCAAGGGCTGCTGGGTCGGGTGATGCTGTAAGTGCACTCAACCTTTGACCCTTTGCTGGATATTTATGAGAGCTGGACTCCAGATAATGTTTAATCTGCATATACGAAAATCGATTTCAAATACATTTCAAAGCATATGTTTGCCTTTAACGGACTCCTTCCCCAGACAATAATTACCTCTATAAAAGTTACCATCTTCTTGCACAACCTGACTTCAGACTTTTTCACGTTCTCCCGCCTCCTTTTGGCCATGGTCACAACATTATAACGCGGAACGCATTGTGGGCCCCATGTTAACTTTTTGTGGGCGTGCTTGGGCTCATAAATAAAACATAAAGGCGCCGGCGCGTAGAATTCCTTTTTTATGATGTCGGCAAGCAGTTGCAGGCTCCGCAAGCAACTTTCGTTTCTGAAGAGTGTCGACCGGGAGAGGGGCATACGGAAGGGCAACATATTTTGAAAAATGTTTATAAAATAACACGGAAAACGTACAAGTCATAAATAATGCGTTCGAGCGCCAAGAGACGCAGGGAGTGGGGGAGATTTGGGGAGACGAGTGTCGCAGTAATATGAAATTATCACGCGTTTGACATGCAAATATCGAGGTAGAGAAAATATGTTCAAACTGATCTAAAATGGCAATTATAAGTAGCAGATACTATGAAGAGTATACACAATATAAAATTCATAGATTATTGTGATTTAAAGACTTAAATCGTCCATCACAAATATCTCTCTGGGGGTCATTCACATTGAAATTGACAAACGAATAAATTGCAAGTGACATTTGAACATCTATTTACAATTAATTACGCATCAGACACACACACACACAATCTCTCCACCCAAAAGGTCATCACCATCATCATCATTGTTATCTTAATCAATGCTATCTTCATCATCGGTAGGCTGCAGTTGATTATGCAAACTCTCTTACACACTTGCATGTATGCTGTTCACTTGACTCCTCTTCTTCACTCATCTCCCAATTTCAAAACACAATCGATTAACATTTAATTGCACCTGCGGCAGCACAAATCTCTCTCTTCCTCTTGGATTCACTAATCGAGATTATTGTTTGGGTCTCTTTAGGCCATACTAAGGCCGACAACTTGAACTACATCAATCTACACATTCGGCATATTTGTTTTGCTCTTGAATCTTGCTGTTGGCAGCAATACACAACACAACCACACACATCTACTCTGATGCAATTCACACACGCAGATACCCTTTAACTGGTCATTACTGTATTACTTAGCATATAATATTTGAATATGCCATATTAACATTGTCACGCCTACTCTTAGAACCTTTCAAGGGATTAAAACACTCAAATGTTATGCAGCCAAAGGGCACATCAACTTGAATATTTTCCGCTTTAGGAGTTTTTCTATTTAACCCTTTGCGAACATTCAGTTTGTGTTTGGCACGAACCCCAAAACAAACACGAATCCCTTTCTGGTTTCCCGATTCGGCAATAAAAACCAAACAATTTAGTGAAAAGTTTGAAGGCGTTTCGTTCCTGCGGTCGCTTAAAGCGTTTTCCAAGCATTTTGGCGTCAACAACAGCAACAACTGAACAAAAACACTACCGCTTTTCACACGTTTTTCTTCACTTTTGTGGGACTACAAAAAATTTCACAAATGTTTCTCCAAAAATAACATTTGAATACCAAAAAAGGTTTTTGTGCCTTGTCAGAATAACGAGGATAGAAACGAAGCTTAGACCAGGCACAAAACGATGCAGATGTAGCTGTAGATGGAGACGACTCTATTTGGAGTTATTTTAGGCATTGCCATAGCGACATTTCATGAAGAGTAGACACAAAAAAAAAGAATAAATTTGTATTTGCAAGTGACTAAACGACAATTTTTCATCGCTGTTTTTTACGTGCGATTGGCAAGGCAAATACAACACACACATCACATTGATTTTTCTAAATGGCACTGTTTACTCAACGTCAGTCAACAATCAGAAACAGAATTGGTATCAGAATCACAGAATCCAGTTGTCCACACTGATGAAACTGAAGCCCCCTTTAGATATCGCGTTACACAACATTAATATTTGATTTTGTTGCTTGTTGTTTGTTTTTAATTTACTCAAAAGCAAATTTATTTAGATTTTCCCTCATATGAAGCAGACGACACAGACTTCCTTGTCTCTTCCCTGTCTCTATTTGCATCCACTGCACTCATGAAAATCGATACTTCAATACTTCCAATTCACACTGCATTCTGCATCTGAACAGACTTGGCGATGTGGAAACGGTAGACGTGTAAGAGTTTTGTTTTTAGTTGTCTCTCTGCACTCAGTATAAATTATTGAGTCTACCTTCATCCCAATTAGTTTTTCAGTTTCCGTAGAAGTGATTTATATAAATTTAGGCGTTGCATGTTTACTCAAGCAGATTTTCGTTTTGTAATCTTTAAATAATTGGGATTCTATTCGCTAAGAACTGATTTTTAAATTTATGAAGTTCAGACATAAAGTTCTGAATACTATAAATCCCAGGCTTTTCAGGCGAAAATGAGTTGACCCACATTCCCACGTGCCAGTTGGCAGACTCAAATTTATTTGCTAAAATATATTTCAAAATAGTTAAATTCCTATTTTTCATCATCTCATCTCGTCTCAGCTCTCTTCTCTTTCTCATTCAGGGTAGGGCTTAAGCGCTCACATGAGTACAGAAGAGACTTGGAATGTGCCAGCTGTTAATATTTTGACAATGACGCACAAGTCCTGGACAAAGGACAGACAGATAGACAGACGGACAGTGTGCCTAATGCCAACCAGTTGGACAGACAGTTGGCAAGATGAATGTCGACAGTCGGATGAAAATCCAAATTTCATATTCAGGCCGGCCACTCGAGTCTCAACACAATGTTTAACCCTCAATGTAGTCTCAGTTGCAGTTGTTTTTGTTTTCGTACGTTGTTGTGTTATTGTTTTAGTTGTTGTTTTTCTGGCACCTTTATTAGTTATTCAAAAATTGTTGAGATCGAGGTCGGAACACAACTGGACTTATGGCAGAAGTGTTCGGGTTGTCTTAAACCCACTCGCAAACACACATGTGAATTATTACGAGGGAAAAGCGGGAAAGTGGGATGTGGATGACTGATGAGGAGAATGATACATGTGTGTGAGTGTGACTAAGTAGAGAATGACCTTTAAGTGGGAATTTAAGTTTCCGTCTTGCATAATTTAAAGAGAATCAGTATATGTAGAATGTGACTGTAGCTTATAATCTGAAGAATATTAAGAAGCGATATGATTGAAGATATTTTAAATGGGCTTGTAATTGTCTGTTATCTCATTACCTGCAATTCTTTTAATTTGACAAGGGTAATGCCACGAAAAAACGGATAAAGCATCTGAATGAATGCATAATTGTGAATGTTAATGAATTACAGCATTTTAAACGCTGTAACTTTAATTGGAAATGGCATCAACAGCAATTGTTGCTGTTGTCATTTCCACTCACTGTGTTAATGAGTTGTTAACTTGTTCAAAAGATATCAAAGTGGGCGTCAGTCCCTTACAATACCGAGTCTAGTGAGTACCCGACAGCGATAAATGTCAATTGCAGAGCACACCACAAATCTTCTCCTATGGATTTCCATTCATGGCGAGGGTTGGTTCAGCCCAAATAATGAGCCGGAATATGAGGTCATATAAAGGGACAGAGGAAGAAGACAACCCAAAATCCACATTTCCACACAAAAGACCAGACGAATTGGTGTCTCTTTCCAACTTGGAGGTGAGTTGGCAAACAATTGCAGGATTATGACCACAATTCAGACAGCCGGCATTCCTATCTCGACTACCATCGAGTGTTTGAATCATAAATCGGCGTTGGCTAATGCCAGTGCCAAAGTGCGCACTTCAGTTTCCATCGTCTGGCCATGAATGGCGCCTGTTTTTGGCAGTCATTGGGCACTTTTCAATATTGATGTTAATGTACTCACCGCTCCGTACTCCATAACCATATTCAATAGCCAATTAATGATCAATGTTACCTGAAAGGTATGTTAATTATTTCAACAACTGAAGCGGACAAGTAGACACCCACAGTAAGGATTTGCTATGTTTACGGGCATTCAAGTTTAAAAGGTGATACAAAACACGCCCACCCACAAGTCTAACAGAAACTTAAATCGAAGGTCATTGATATTGGCAGCTATTGGTAAAAGGAAACCAAGGGCATTCAAATGCTGTGGTATCTGCTCAACTGGAAACTTTAAAAGGCTTTTGAACCACAATACGAATATCTGTGGGTTAAGTTCGAATGGATTTTGGGACATTTAAATGCACAACTTTAAAAGAACTTTACCTACTTTACTTTGATTGAATGGATTTAGTTGTTCAGTTGCATAGTGATTTCAATGCATTGATTTCAACACAATTCCTCACAATTGACAATGGGACTCCCACAACAAATACCATAGTTCGACATGGAAGAAACAAGTTCTAGTTCAAGTCGAGTCCCTGGCGATTAGAGGTAAATGTCAAGACGTCGAGCAAATTGATTTATTGCCTGGCAAAAGCCACAGGTGTCCATCTCCAGCTCAACTTCGAGTCCTTGTCCACTTCCAGGACATGTCTCCTGTTGACAGACGTTTGCGGTTGCCATCTGCAAACTGTTCGCGCATTTCAAATTTACACTTTTGTTGTTGTTCCCGACCAGTCTCAATAGCCTGCTTACTTAGCTTGAACTTTGCGTGTCCTTCACTCTGTTTTTGTTGACAGCTAGCCCACCTGGTCGTCTCCTTCTCATTCCTCTGCTTTAGTTATGCATGAAAAATGATAGCGTCGATGGCGATAAATCTTTGTAACATTTAAAATCGAATATTTCGGTTAGTGTTTAGCATAATCATTGACTTAGGAAGGTAATGGTTTTCTCACGCTGTTCTTTTTGTGACGCCTTTCTGCTAATTCGAATTTAATGCTCGCTGCTTTTGGCATGACAAATATTGTAGGTGTCGTGAGAGGTGACGAAGGCAAGGGAAATGTCTTGTGGCTGTCCCGCTGACAGTGTAATTGAATCTAAATCCTGCTGTGCCTTAGACACGATTACAGCGAAGAGAAAACATGCTTTTAATTCCATTGTTTGGCTCACTGAGAAGGTAAACATTGAGATTTATGGCCGAATTAACTGAATCGCTTCAATCTCTTTTGTGTTTATCCTAAAAATATTTTGAAAGTCTTCCTCCGTGCGTCATGCACATGAAAATGCTTAGTAAATGTTTAAAAGTGCAGACGCAAGGATTCTCAGACATAAAAATGCATAGCTAACTATTTTGTAACGCATAATTTAAAGTCGAAAATGAAGCCATAGAATTTCCAGTGTATGGCTATTGTTTGCAAGTTGTTGTGCATGAGAACTTGGTTTGTTTTGCACAAAAAACAAAAACCCACACACAT
Organism: Scaptomyza parva; assembly: GCA_035044645.1. Classification (NCBI taxonomy): domain Eukaryota; kingdom Metazoa; phylum Arthropoda; class Insecta; order Diptera; family Drosophilidae; genus Scaptomyza; species Scaptomyza parva. The sequence goes on along the minus strand of JAWNNT010000065.1, from coordinate 2,425,120 downwards.
AGAAGCACACACATATTGTGCATTTTAGTTACATTTGTGTAGGGCAGTGAGTTCTTTTTTGGATTTGTGGCTAAAAGTGTCTACTGCAATGATTTATTATCTGGGCCATAACTAAAAACGGTTTTGTAAAAATATATTTGTTAAATTCAACTGACAACTGGGCAGCGATAAAAGCAAACGACAATAAAAACCAACGACTTGAACTAAATTATTACATTTTACTCCATTTCCATTTCGATTTGGGTTAAAGTACGTACAGAAACGTGTTTAATTCAATTTGTATAAAATATGTTGGTTTGTTGAATTATAAATCATAGAAACTCATTCAATTTATTGACATTAAACACGCATTTGTCTTGCGCCTGTCTGAAATATGTCAAAGCTTGTGTCAGTTCAAATATATGTATTTACAATGAAATAAATCTAAATTTGGACAAAAGGTTCGGTGCACATGTGGAAATCAGCGGGTTGAAGATTTATCGCTGTCCAACTTGCAGCTGCCCAGATGGCAAGAGGAGGGATAATATGGGAATGGGTTTAAAAATATTCAGTATGGCTTTGTGCGTAACAAGATATATATATATGTATATATATATGTATTGGATATTGGATAAATACATAATCTGTGTACATAAGCTCATATGCAAAGATTTTTGTGACTGGACAGACATGGCGTATGCGCAATATTAATTAATATGCGAACTGGTTGATTCTTGTTCTTCTTGAACTCTTGTTGTCATTTTTCTTCTTTTTTTGTGTTTTCTGTTTGTTTGTTGGGCCTGCAATTCTGTTGAATTATTGTTTACCTTTTGCCTTTTGCACTCTCATTGCCATTCCATCTTGTGCACTTTTTGCCTCTTTCACGTTACGCCGGGCAATTCATTAACAAAATGAATGTTGCTGCTGCACCTGGCAAGCAATTGACGGCTTACACTTCTCTCTGACATGTTGGACGTACGTACATATATGTAAATGTTGCTGCTGCTACTGCTGCCTGTTGTTTATTGATGTATGTGCTATGTACCTGTATGAGTGACAGCATTCATAGCACTCAAGAGAAAGCAACACTTATCCGTCTTTCCTTAAATTTAAGTTTTAAATCCCTGCCAATTATCAGCTTTAACTATTCTTCAATACTGTAATATAATACTCTCTGTGTTGCCTTTTCATAATTTTAATGATCTACTTGTTTTGGTCAGAACTCTAATGAGCTAAAAATAAACCGAACTGAAACTTCGTGCAACGTTACCAATTTATAGTCCAGCTAAAACAATGTATTGCTTAACAGAGCCCCATTCAACTAGTTGGGCATTGTAGCAGTATGTTCGTAGTAGTTGTTGTTTAACAAGCGAATGTTGTTTAAGCAACCAAACAATTCGTACATAAACATTGAAATGTAGCAGCATGTGCCTTTGTTTCATTCGAATTGTTAGCAGCAAAACAGTATTTTAATTAACTTTATGTTTAGACCATTTTGATTTCATTCTAGTTCTCTCTCTCTTAAATTTTGTTTTGCTTGAATACAATTTGACTCCATGAATTTCGTTTGGAATTTTTTCAGAGTATTTGATAGCCTATGCATATTATACCCTTACTTATTGTATATTAAATGCTTTGCAAAAAAAAACTGACCCCATCTATCAAAGCTTTGAACTTGTTAATATTGTGTTGAACAAGTTTGAAAACTTCGAAATATGCCACACGAGTTACATAATTTGTCACTAACACTGTTGACTTTCAATTTTGAAACTGTAAATACAGCCAAGTCGAAACTTACAAGAAGTTCATAAAGCCAACCAGCTTAGCCTCAAGTTCACCAACAGATGTGCAGCAACCAGACTTCATATGTTACTTTCTTATACACATACTCTCTCTCATGTGTGTACACATAACTCATCGTAGGGCGAACAGGGCGGAGAGGCACATGCAAAGTCATTACTCAAGCTAAAAGTCGTTAGGAGTGAAAGAAATCAATTCAGCAGTGAAGGTTAAGTGAAAAAGTTTTACCATTAAAACAAGGCAAAATGAGAGAGTGGTAAGACAGAAGAAGAAGACAGGTGAAACGTGTGTGAAGGTGCCTGTCTAATGGCTGTCAGTAGGAAGTAAGTGAGAAATGCGCCTTAGGTCAATAAACTGTAAATTTACAACATAAATTCAATTTGTTGTGTGTGCTTAAAGGGTAAAAGCTTAAGCAAATGTAGGGCATCAAGCCTTAATCTATCTTTATTAGCATCTTAAGTTCTTAAAGAATTGTCATAAGTTTTGTGTAACTCCATTAAATAGAGAGACAGCGTATATCTTTGCTATATTTTCATTTCTTCAAGAAGCCCGTGAGCTGACTTTGGCTGCTATTGTAAGTGCGGCTGACATGGCAAGCCAGACTCGAGCAGCTGTCCCCATTTCTCAATTTCTTGGAAAACTTTTTGCTGTTGCAGTTGCAGTTGGTGGTGGCTGCAAAAAAGTAGAAATGCAAGCGACATGCAGTGCAAACATTGAACACCGCAGGACATTAAAACCGAAGCACACACATATTTCACACAAAAATATTTCAATTTTAAACTCGTTTCATAAATTTTGTTTGTAGCAAGCAAGAAAATTTGCATGTCAAAGTTAATTAAAAGAAAATTCCAACCTTCAGCTTCAGCTTCAAGGAAAAACATACCACAACATTTTCCACAGAGTTATGTTAGTTGCATATGTAAAAATGTATATATGTATGTATAAATTGCGTTTTATACAAAGCAGAGCAGATCTAAATCTTTTTTCTTTATATATGATAAACAATGTGGCTTTTGTAATGTTATTAACAGGAAATGCATTAAAAATTATCTCTTTTTATTATTATTAAACAAGCTGGTCTTCAGTGCATTTATTTGTTTTTGGATTTTAACTTATTTAAATAGCACTTGCACAATTTATTATGTTTACTTTCTGTTTCTCTGTTCGTCCATTAAATATGATTTAAAACGTATTCAAATGGGTTTTGACAGAAATTCTACAACCATAAATTGGTTTGTTTTTACAATACTTCACACAATAATACCCTATACGGAAAACTAATGGGGAGTAATACGTAATTCGTCTCACTAGAGAAGGCAATGCTTGTGATTCTTGTAAGTTAACTTTTTCTTATTTCTCATTATACTAGGGTATTTGTGGCAAGATTTTAAATCGATTGAATTCATCGATTTTATGTTTAATACCGATGTAAACATTATTGCAAAGCAAAGTAAACGCAATCTGTTGTAGTTAGTAAAGTGAATAGCGGACTAAAAGCAACGACGAACATTGTTTAAAGCGCAGGAAAGCATAGCAACAACTTGCTGTACTAGGTCGGGTAAATCCTTGCACTTGCCAGATACAGCGGAAGCCGCCAGCCCTTGCAATAACATCAACAAAAACAACAACGAGTCAAGTCATCAATAACAGAGCCAACAACCGGTGGCAGGAACTTTAAATAGAGCACAAACAACGTCGTCCAGGCAATCGCCTTTTGGTCCTGCTTTCCACGTACTTATCAGATTAAGATAGAAACACATGATCTCGGGCAAGTGGCAAGGGGACAGCTTCTAATTTTGTGGTTTGGAGTCCAGAAACTGGTGGCGGCGGCATGCGGCATATCCGCTTGCCCCGTTTGTTGTTTATGCTCGCGCGCTTCAAACCAAATGGCCTTGCGGTTTTTGGAACGGGGAGCTCTTGAGGTTGGCGCCTCCTCAAGTGATGCGTTCTGTGGCTGCCTAATGAACGGGCGACATTAAATAAAATGTCGGTCAATTGTCGTTTGTGGCTTATCAGCGCCAGACAAGGCGACGATGGAGAAGGAAAGCGAGCGGTTGGGCAGGCTGCCAGGCAAACAGGAAGTTGATATTTGATGCGTGCGGTAATTGATTTTCTAAATGGCGGAAACTGAGGTCTTTCAACTTCTTCCACACATTTGTGCCGACCAACTTTTTTGCCAAAGTTTTGTGCAACATTCAACTAACTGCAAAATCTTGTTAGCCTAATGCAACTGATATTCGTTTGACAAGCGTTGAATGCTTTAAACCAAAAGGAAGGAAAGAATAGTTCCGTAAATATTGAAACCAATATAGCATTGAAATTGACACGCAGACAGACGGAGACAAAAGATTAAAAAGAGAGAGTACGATAGAATATATAATTCAATGCCACGCGCACATTAAATATTAACACTTTAATCTAGTCGATGGCTGCACATATATGTGTGTGCAAGGATGTGTGTGTGTGGTTTGCGCTTCTATAAAAACCGGAACTAAGGTACATATACAATCTACACTAACAGACTTTTGTGCTGCAGTCAGACCGCCCCCTCTTCGCCCTCTCTCTGTGCCGTGCTTGGCATGTTAAACAGTTTTGCAGAGCGCACAAAACTTGGCAATTGAAAAGTAAAACAAGCTAAGACATAAAACTTGCCGGCAACATCGAGACGGAGAGCTATGCCTGCACAGCACGCAAAGCCCGTCGACCATAAATTCCCATGCCAAGCCAAAACACACACACTCAAACACACACACACATTGAAAATAATTATACGGCTAAAAACTGTACGGACCAGAGAGACCGCGACCACAAATAAAATCAACATGAAACGCCCCTCAAACTTTTGCAAAATATGAGTCATTAATATTCACGCCCACGTTAAAAGCACATAAATAGGCGTGGCAAACACAGACACACAAACAACAAACATAAAAACTGACCCCCGCAACTCCTAACCCGCCAAATGTATGAAGGTGCAGCACATTGTTGTGCCCCATATCCGGGTACAAGCAGCCTGAAATTATGCTACAAAATGTGGCAAGCATGCAAAAATAAACAACACTAAATCACCGAAAGGCAATGAGACAGCTCAGCAAGTGTTGCGATTTTTGAACACGCCCACAAGCCAATTGCAGCCCTGAAATAAATGGAAAGTGCGACAAGAAGGATTGGCATAAATTGAATACAGGAACTGCTGATTTAACGGTGACTCCTTAAAATAATTGCACTTGCAAATTATTTAAGACCTATGATTAAAGTTAACCAAAGAAAGTAATCTCTCTTTTGTTGTGGGGTTTCTTAGTTTTAGCAATAATTCAAGTTGTATTATAAGAGTTATTGTAATATATATCATCCCTTAGATATCTCTTCCCACCTTGTATTATTATTTGTATACGCTTAACCCATGAAATGGAAAAAAAGGGTATAATAGTTTTGTGCAAAAGCATGTAACGAATAGTACGAAACATCGTCAACCCCATTAGATATATATATTCTTGATCAGCATCAACAGCCGAGTCGATATAGCGATCTTCATCTATCTGCCCGTCTGTATATATGAACTAAACTTTTAATAACTTTTTCGTCTTACGATATACACATGCAATCTATAGCAAATAATCTTGATTTTCGAACATTTTAAAACAAGGATTGATAGCATTAGCAAAGAAATGAGAATCTGTGAAAATTTTATTAAAATCGGTTGATAAACACTGGATAACTGGGAACTGTAGTGCAGTATATCTGTAAGTAAGTTTGTCTGTATGGTCAAAGGTTAAGGGTATCTTCTAGTCCAGCTTACCCGACTGGCAACAGTTAGAAAAAGTTTTGTTGCCTCTAGGTATTTGCCGCTCTTTTGACAAAAGTATTGTTTGAAATTTTAAAGTCAAGTTTATTGTGTCTTGTTTATTGAATGTTAATGCTTGTGTTTGTGTGTGCGGGTAACTTACAATGTTTATATTTATTGAACTGACCCAAAAACACATAAACTGTACAAAACACTGGCCACAGAAACTGAAGTTGTAGCTGGTCAAAACTTAGAAATGAAATTTTACTTTAAAGTAAGTAAAAGTGTCCTGTTGTGACATATATATATATTTATATATATGTTTAAAATATATATTTTTTTTCCATACAGTGTTATAAATTGAACGCAATAAAATGTACAAAGGTTTTGCGGTTTGGTGGCAAATAAAACACACATACACAACTTTGACCATATTTAACGGTAGATCATTGTAAGTGGTACTTACAAAGTAAACATCAAATATTTACAATACTTGCCCGCATTTGCATTCATATTCAAATACACAAAACATATACATATTAAATACGTAACAGCTGTTCATAATAGTGTGTGTTTGTTGTTGGTGTAACTCCCCTAAGGCATGTCCAATATATTATATATTTATATATATATGTTCATTGCATATGTTTAACTGGGATTTGCAATGAATTGAATTGTTTGGGTCTGATTATGCAATCATCTGTCAGATTTTGGAAAATTAAACTTCTCGTTTTACATTAGCGTAATTGATACGTATCCTGCGGCAGAGCTCATGAAAATCATTTCAATTACATTATTTGCCAATAATCAAACATTTCCCCAAAAAGTTGCAACAAAGCATTTTGATTAATTACAGCAGATATATGCAGATGATGTATATCGATTGTGGCAAAAGCCCACAAAACTTAATATTTATTTATAACTCTCAATTATAATTGGAATTTTTGAAATTTATGAAACAAGTTTGAAACCCAAATTGAAATTGCCAAAGGGCTGAGCATGCTGAAAGAGTAAGAGAAAGATTTTTATTGAATGTCTGACTATAATTTGAATTTTTCCAGCTATAAGTAGTAACTGCTACTTGCAAGAAGCCTGCTCTAGGCTGACTAGGCTATTTTGGGCAAATCAAGTAAAGTGCTTTGTAAACTTTTGCAGCACTTCAGGAATAAGGCGTCAAAGTTTTCCCCAGAGATAATACACAGCCACAGCCACATACACTACACTCAATTACATGTGTGTTAAGTGAAACACAAATTATGATAACGAATAGCCAACGCCGCCATACGCAGGGCGCGACAAATCTCAACCAAAATTTGATTTTGTTTGCTTAACTCAATGAGATGGCGATATTCAGTCGTGTAAATATTTTGACTGCTATGCTGAATTTGGGAGTGAATGCCACAATGTGTGAAAGTGTGTGTGTGTATGTGTTCGAGTTGGGGGAATGATTTAGGGAAAAGGAAAGCATCATATTACACATAAATTTCCCCTACCTTACTTGTCGCTGTTGTTGTTTCCGAAACGTCAATTGACGTCGTCGACAACAACAATGACAGCAGCAGCAACAACACAAAAAATGCCACAAAAATGCGAAGCGGATGTGAGTTATGTGTAGGAAGCAACCTAAACGAATCGTTTCCCACGCACACACACACACATTGTGCTGTACTGTGTATGTACGTGTGTGGCAGGGTGTAGGATTGAAATGACAACAACAAATAACATAAATAAACACGATTAGAGTGAAATTGTTTGGCAATAATGTTAACTTAATGCGTTATATTTGTCGCACTTCAGCCCCGATAAACACGCACTCAATTGTGTGTGCCTCCACCCCTTCACACCACCACTCCACCCAAATCAAATGGCAAGTGATTTGTAATGCTTAGACACACACACATATATAAATATCTCTATGAGCATGTTCAATTGTTTTTGCTCAAATTGCTGAGTGGTTTTTTTTTTAATAAACTTACCATGTGAAAGCGGCGCTAGCTCAATGGCTTAAGCTCAACAAGTTGTTGATTATCTCTCCGTCTAGCCACTTAATGGATAAACCCGCTAATGAGCTCACAAAACCGCCCAACTTCACACACACACCACACATACACACAGACACAAAGCACATCACGCCTCGAGGCCAAAATAGAATTGGTTGTTTTTATTAGGGGTTAAGTGAAATTTGCTCTTCCCCCAATGATGACTGGCGGCAGACAATTTAATTAGTTTGTGTTTATGGGTCTGATTGCCAAAGTTAAGCGGGGCAAATCTGTTACAAGATTTCTTCAATGATTTGCCACTTTAACAATTGTTACGCATACGCCACAGTTGTCTCACGTACTCAAGTGCTTCCCACTTCTTCTTCTTCTCTTTGGTGGGCTCTGAGTGCTTTGCTCCTTGCTTGGACCTGGCAAAACTTAATAATTTCATCAAAATTTCACATTCAAAAATGTTGCGTGCATAATTTTATTATTTTGAAAGCACTTCAACAAGAAGTTGATCTTAACATGATGCAAACAGACACTCAGCTCACACAGAACACAACTAACAATACCAAATTGAGCCCTGTTTTCTCCCCGCTCTCCCCGCACTTGAAGCTTGTACAGTGTTGCTGCTTTGGCCAAGAACTTGTTTGAAACATCAATTAAAATAAATTACATTTTGCAGTTTTAATTGCGTCTAATTGCAGGTAAAAGCCAGCAAATAAGTTCACAGCACACACACACACACAAACACTAACTGAAAAGTTTACAAAATGGGTGATGTATTTGGTATAGTTTCGAGTGTGAGCGAGAGAGGCGATTTTACCAAATTAATTTTGTCAGTTTTGTCAGTTATGAGTAAAAACATACAAAAACTTTTCGACACAGCACTTCAAAATGGACATAACACAAATACAATGGAAACGAACACAAAATCATAATACAAATGGACAATAAATGTACGCGCTGCGTATACGTAATTTTCAGCGTGCAACTTTTATGAGTGACAATTTGAACAGTTTTTATGTAATTTGCGTTGATTGACGGTCGGCAACGACAACGATTAGGTTTGGTGTTGGTGGGTGTGGGTGGGTGTGGGTGTGTCAAAGTCCACATAAATAATGTTAAAGGGGGGAGGAAACTATATTGCAACTATGGTAAATAATATTGTTATGCATTTGCCATGCACGTAATGGCAGAATTCAATAAGCTTGTGAAGCGGTTAGAGCATTTTGTGACCCTATTTTCGAAACAATAATCATATTAAATTTCGAATTTTAATTTAAAAGCTTTGTGCCTTTAAATCCGCCTATGAATTTATTACTTCTTTTTATCGTAAAGCTTCTTACTTCAACGAGCGCCTTTATTAAATAACTTTCCAACAAATTAAACAGATATGTTTACGGCCTGTCGCTTATTTGCTTAGGCAAATTGAGTTTTCACGGCTTGACATGTTTGTTGAATTTCAAATGTTTCGTCTTGAAAAGTGAAGAACAGGGAGAGTTGGGCGGGTGTAATTGGGAGTGTTTCGTATTTCGTGTTTGTGGCACGTAAACTCACACAAGACCCCATAAAATATTCAAATGTGAAAAACAATTTTGAACATGCGATTTTTAAGTGAGTCAGGCACACAAGTTCAAGAGCAATCGACTTTTAATTGAATCAACATTAGAGCTGAGTTATTTTCAAGCTTTAAAAGGCATAGAAATTCAAGCATTTAATTGCCACTCTCTGGCCTGTTGTCCTAATTAGTTTACTTTCAAATGGCATGGCACTCATGTGACAGCTGACAAAATGTGCCACCAAGTGGCACCACGCCGTCTGCCTCGAGCTGCTGTTGCTGCTGCTGCTGCTTGTGACGTTTCGTGCAGCGTAAAAATTCAAGAGCCCTGGCGTCTCTGGAAAAAAAAACCAAATGGCAACGTTGCAGCCACTTTGTCTGAGATGCATGTTAAAGCAACCTTACAATGACAGAAGAAAACTGGTCGAAAAAAGCTGGAACGAAATTAATATTACTCTCTGTGGTGTGTAAGCTGTTAGAGCAGAGTAAAACCATTTTCCACCTCTGGCTAAATAAATGCTTTAAGCACAAAAAACGAACTTCATCAAAGGTTGCATTTCGGAATTACTTCTCTTGCCCCAAACAGAACAAGAGAGGGAGAAAAGGATAGAGAAGTGAGGGGCGGGCAACATCAAAAAAGCAAATAGCAACTGGTCGTAAAAAGGAAAGAAATGATAATTTCATTTCATTTCCCCACTATTATGTCAGGGCATTCGGAAAGCAATCCTCCACAGGATAAACGATTTACAATCACCTGAGTAACGGGCAGCACACATAAACCAAACCATTGAATTGTCTCTACAAATACGAAATGCTTTTGCTCGCTCGCTCAAATTGCCGTCCATTCGATGGTTGAGAAATTTCTTAGCATTTGTATGCTCGCTCCACTTGAGCGTGCCGTGTTTGCCCATTAAAGAAAAAAAAAAAAAAAATAGAAGCGAACTTCAAGCACTGTGCAAGCGAAAACAATGAACATTGAGCATCTATCTGAAATTGCTCATACGCCGTGTGTGTGCCCAGACTAAACGCTAGCAGCTACAGCTCCGTTGAATGAATTATAAATTATAGTTAATATATTTTGCGGTTGGGATTACTTTGCTGCACACCACACACACACATACACAACGTTTAGAGTTATGGAATATTTTGCGAATGCGCTTTTGGTCACGTTTCTCTAATGCTCGCGGCAAAGTCCATAAAAAGTTCAGTTTCAATTGTAAAATGGATATATTTATACAAGTATTATTGCTAAAATACTATCGATAGAGATAACAATCATTAGATGCAAGCAAAAATAATTATTATAAATATAATTTCATTCATAGTCTCTTTCCTTATATGAACTTGGCTGCAACAAATAAACTTTTTTAAATTGCTGTAAGCTTAAAATGTAATGCAATAGTATGACTTGCACAAGCAAAGTTTATGGCTTATTTGCTTTCGGTCTAAAAATGCTTTAGCTGCCTTTGTTGGCCTTTAGTCCTGGCGATGATGCTGCTGCTCCTGCTGCTGATGCTACTAGTGTTATCCTTTGGCCGCTTGCTCATCATGTTTTCCAGTGCCTTGAGCAAAACTGCTTGGCACTAAAAACAAAACGCAAAAATATGCAGCGGAAAAAACACTTAAATTTACATAATTTCCGCTTCATGTCACGACTACTGACTACCATCCCATTTCCATTCCACACTGCCACCATTACACTTACCACCACCACCACCCATCAACAACTCAATCCCCCTCGCTGCTCGTTCGCTGAAAAAGGTCGCCAGTAGAACTGATGGGTAGGGATGCTTTTAGCTTTGAAAGTACTGCATGTGGCAGTTGGAATGTGTTTTTTTTTATACAAAAAAAAAAAAGAAATAGAATTTAAATGCTGCCCTTTGGTCTGCATATTAACAGGTGACTAAAGACCAGCGGCCATTATGCATTGGGCAGCAGCTGTTGCAGTCGCTTGTTGATTTTATTTGCTTAGTTTTATTTTCTGAACTACATTGCGTATACGCGATGGTGCCACTAGCTATGGCAAAACCGTTGCGCCTTTCGCAAATATTTACAAATGTGTCAAGTGCAGTAAACTTTTCCAGCAAATAAAGAAACAAAACAAACAACTTAGTTCAGCAGCAGTCGCCCTAGCAACAGAAGCAGCACGGGCAGTCAAGAGTTGAAAGGACATCGCCGCGCCAAGTCGAGGCGACATTTGCATGCAAATGTTGCAGGCTGCAAGTGGTGGCAAGCAATGGACAAACTAACAGCTCTCAGTACTCAAACAACGACGTGCGGAGACGTGCGCCCTGGTGGGCGCGTCCTGGCAAATGAACTTGTTTGGTAGCTAATGAGATAAGCATGCAAATGCTTGACGGCGGCTGGTGTGAGAAATACCCCAACGACAACAACAACAACAATAGCAGCAGCAGCAGAAGAAAGAAAAAAAAAGGGACAAGTGCTGCCGGGATAAGTCAATTAACTCACATTTCCGCGAGCCGGAAATTGACTTTTGTTTTTTTTTTTTCATCCACTTTTTTCTCACTTTCGTGTTGTTTTGAAAGGTTAAACTACTTGATTAGCTGAATTATGCAGTTTGTCCCCTAACAGGTTGTCTATAACAGATCATTAAAAGCAAACAGATTGTGCCTGAAAAAAAGTTGTACAAAGTAATCAGCAAAAGTAGGTTAAATGTTTTTACTTTACTTTAAGTAAATATATCATTTGTATCATACTTGAAACAATATTAAGCGAAATTCGTAGTACACAACAAAAGCTTAAAGCTAGGAATAATAAAAAATGTAATACTTGATATTCTCTTAATTATAATGCAAACAGAAAATTCATTTTGCTCTGAACTAAATAACAACAATTCGTATGCATAAAAACTTTTTATGACTTTTGACTCAATTTTCTGCATAGCTTCAGTTCAGTTAGGCAACAAAAACTTTTATTATCATATCTGTATTATGTGCGATAGTTTGTCCGACTATGTGTTGCTGGCAAAAGTTTTGTGTCGCATTGTTGTTCAACAGCATAAATGAATGTATGGGGTAAACATTTTAGATAGCTCTCTCTCTCTACTTTATCATAGTTATTTTAGATCAACTTCGTTTACGGGCAATCAATTCAACTGCATTTATTTCATTTCAGTTATCTACTTTATGTGCACAAAACGTACGTCATTGTAATAAAATCACTCTTAACAACTAACGACAATTCATTTGTCCCATTTCTATAATTCATTCCCCTTTTTTTTCTCTGTGTATGTGTGTGGTTGGCAATCCACACGCTTCTAAAAATAATTTTGATTGCATGTTGCTCGCACATTGAAAGTGCCACACATTAATACTTAAGTGAAAACGTAATTACGCGCATTTGCTGACAACGCTACAGATTAAATTATAAAGCAACTTGCCGCACATAAAGTTTACCCTAATTAAGCCAAAATGTTATGATGTGCGGCTTTTAATTGCTCGAGACATGCAACAGATTTTTGTGCGTCACTTTTTTAAAGCTTTAAGTTCCATAAAATATGCGTCAAATCTTTGCAACTCGAAACCTTTGTTTTCTTCTACGTACAAAAAAAGATGGCAAAGAGGGAAGAAGCAAGAAAATGTGTGGCAAAGTGGCCTGACAACATTGCGTATGGGTAATCCTACACTCCTTTCCCTTTTTGCACATAAACATGTAAACACATTTCGTTATTTTTCTTTCAACGTTTGCCAACGTTTCTCAACGTTGCTTTTTTATGACAAGCAAATGCATGCAAATCTCGAATTTTACAAACGATAAACGCCTTGAGGCAAGCTGCTGCTGCTGCTGGGGCAAAGCATTTTCTATTGCCACATGGCATACAATTTATGCCACTTCCCCTAGACGATGTGCGTGTGTGTGTGCGTAGCAGGAACAAATCCTACTAATGCATTCAATTTATGTTCATTTTTCTTTTGGCTCAGTAAATCCGCTTTTTATGCACAAATCAAACAACAAACATTAGGCAGATTTTTTTCGAGAACAAAGAAAACTGGGAAAACAACCTTGCTGATTAAGGTTCTTAAATGAAAAGTTTTCAGTATGATTTTAATTGATATAAATCCATTCAATTAGCAACTTAAAAATGTTTTTTGTTGTTGGCCAACTCTTTGCAAATATGTGTGAACTCATTTAGAACCTAATATCCCACTAATGCTCAAACCACAAGCAGCTGCAGCCCTTCGATATAAGTCTTAACACAGTTCTCAGCTTTTTTCCCTCACCTCCACCACACTTTTCTCCAGCCAGTTGAGTTGAGAATATATAACGTTATACAACACTGAGCGACACAAGCTGCCGCAGTGAAACATCTGTTGTCCTTCAAGCAACTTAGTATTTTTTGTTATTTTTGTTACTATTTGTTGCTTTTGCTGTTGTGTTTGTTGTTACTTGAAAAGGATAAGAAATGTGGGCCCCCGGGGGGTTGCCCAAGCAACAGCTGCATTTGAAATGAAAAGCATTTGTTTCTGACACAACTCGTCTTCGCCTTGTTTCTACTTACGTATTACGTACACACAAACAACACAAACCTACATACATACATACGAACGTACGTATTCTGTTCGTATACAAAGGCGCAGTCCATTGAGATAGCTCGCTCCAATGCGCTCCACTCATTATGTTGATTATCCCAAGCGGCCAGCAAGGATGCTCAAGGATTCCTTAAAAACTACGAATAAAATATGAATTGAAATAAATGCGCTTACCGCTTGCCTGCTTCCTTTTTTGGATCCTTGCGCTTATGCCTGAAATTTCATTAGAATCATCATAAATTCTGTTGCAAAATAAAAGGAGGAGAAGAAGAATGAAAAACCGCACCATTAACCCTTCATTGCGGTGCCTTAACCCATGTTGTATGCCATATTTTTTGTTTGCTATTCTATGCGGTGACCTTACTGTCCACTAAAATTTATGGCTTTCTCTTTTGGGCACGTCTAATGCAATTTCATGTGGCTGGCATTTCCATTACCAACTAGCTCGCTTGTCAATGCTTGGGATGCGGGAGCAGGACAACCTTCGACTCGGGCAATTGATGAGCCAAAAAGCCAACGAGCATGAAATGAAGCCAACTCGGAGAATTTCGTTCCACTAGTACTATCTCTGCTTAATGTGATAAATCAATTTTATGTGAGAATCACGGAGCATAAATTTATTTAACTAGCACATAAGTCATGTGGTCCTTAGTACATCTGTTTTGTGGGCGAGACAAATAGTTAACTATTTAGCTGGTCGCTGCTTTAAGCCACAAGCATTGAAATACGTATCTGGTTAAAACAACTGCCTAACCATAACCCACAATTGGCCAATAAATGGAGCAACTGAGATCTAACGCATTGGGTCACATGACACTCACGTTTTGGCCCTTTATGACAGCACAATAGCTCTTCTCTGTCTCTCTCTCTCTCTCTCTCGCTCGGTTTGTGTTTACACACGCACGCTTGGGAAATCAAAGGACACAGCGTCAATCAGCCGTCGACCAGTTGGATGAAATCAAACTGTGTACTGTGGGCTGGCCAAGCCAAGTGGAATATGCCACACAAGCGACAAAGAAACATATCTGTTCCCTTGGCGGCGGCTCACACAGACTGACACACACTAGCACACACCAATAAGTTGCTAAGTGCCTATTGTCTTTGTCTGTGGCATTGCTGTAACAATTTGTCAGCCATCATCAGGTGAGAAATTCAATTTCCCCAAATGCCGGCCATCGCCTAGGCAACATATTTCTGTGTTTCAAGGCGACGCCAGTTAACTGTCATTGAGATCCCTCAAACTTGGTCAACCTACAAGTGTGTCTAGCAAAGGATCTAAGTGCCATTTTGTGGCTCCGCATTGCAGTTGATGGCTATTCATTCAACATTCCAACTGAATTGGCTTATATGTTTAGTTTCATAACTAATTCAAAGCAAATCTAAAAACTAAAATATTAATTTAAATTGGCTTGCATTTAAATTATATTCTAATGCATCATTTAAAAGTCTGCAAAAAATAAAAAAAAATATATTTTCTATGTTTATTTAAAATCGTTCATCATCATGCAACATTTTCCATTTGACATTTAAAAATAACTCCTTTTTATTTTTTTAGAATTTTTTTATATGTGCTAGGCTCTCCTCCACATTTGGCATGCGTTTAATTCGCATTAAAAATTCATTTAGATTTTTCACCTTTTATCTTTGTATGCACAATGAATAAAATTAAAATAATCCGCGACCAAGTGACTGTTAAGGCGGTGATGAGGGGTGTTGATATATTTTTTTGCGCATTTTGTTCTATTCTGTTTTGCAACCCTCTCTATTTGGATTCAGGCTTCATTTGAATAACTGAATTTCTAAGTGAGCGCCGTGTGACGAATGGACTTGGACTTGGCAGCTCAGGTTCAGTTGGCATTTATCTGCTTGAGTTGGAATGTGCGCAGACTTTTAATTAAATTTAATTACAAATGCCAACACCAGTGATGCTGAGGTAAAAGCCTGAAGTCCAAAAGTTGACTTTGATAAAGCCATTTGCAGTAATTTGCATATTTGATACGTACTTTCAAAAGTCGGTGCGTTTTTCAATTGATATGTCACCACGTCTTATTCTTATTCGTATTTTTTTTGTGAGGAAGAAGGCAACTTTAGAAACTCATGTTATTCAAATCCCTAAGAAGTTGGTCCAATGTCCAAACCCCTTTCGATGCTTGGAAGTCAGGTGCCAAGACGCAAGCGTCCATGTAACTGAGTTCTGTTCAGAGTTGAGTCCACAAATGGAGAAGCTCCTGCATTTCAATGTAGCATTTGTAAAATATTACTGCATACTTTTGCGGCACCCACACATACGTACACACATACACAGACAGATACAGATGCAGAGAGCAAGAGACCTTTATAGCATGTGTCGCACTCAAGTCACGTTTGCCAACTGGCAAAAGCTTCAACAAATGTTAAGCTCAAGATTTATTGAGCTACTTAAGTTGCCGTTGATGATGTTCTTTTGCCCGTTTTCTCATTCCACTTCGTTTTTTCTGCCTTTCTACCCCTTGAAAGAGATTCCAGCCACTCAGCCCACGCGTTGTAAATACTTCTCTCGGTAATATCTTATGCGTATTAAAGTCATCGAGATGCCGCATAATCCCATCATAATTTCATTGAAGCAAATAAAACATATCTTAAAGAGCCAAATTTACAATAAATTTCACTCTCTTTAAATACTACACATTTAAGTAGATCATTAAATGAAAAGTCTGCAGCAAAAATCTCATAAATAAAACATAAGCATACAGACTTTTATGTTGCAAGTTTGAGCTTCTTTGTTGTTTGTGTGGCAAGCATATTAAAAATATATGTATATAAAACGTACAGATCATAAATAATGTGTTCGAGACCAACAAATGTTGAGTGTGCGGCAAATGTTTTTAAGGTATCAAACAGCAGTTTCCCCAACCAGAGCTCAATATTATGGCCAACATGTGCGAACGTTCAAAGCTTTTTGGCAAAGTTCATATAAATGTGTATCTAACGCGTTTGATATGCAAATAAAAATGAAACAACAAACGCTTATCATTTTGATGACCGGAGTCTATATTCATATATATATAAAACATATGTTTTCAAATTTTTAGCTTGCGATAAGCGGTTTTCTCTCTTTTTTCACAATTGAATTGAATTGTTGCAAAGTGTCCGAATCGAACAAATAAATATGTTGCATGCGCTGCTGCTGCTGCTGGGGCCTCAAGCTAAATTTGAACTGTCAAAAATATAACGAGGTTTTACCTCCTCCCTCATGTTGCCGCTCATCTTTCGGTTCGTTGGCCGTTCGCTCGTTTCGCTGACATAAACTGCATTGAAATGTCATAAAAATTGAAACACGTTTCGTTTCTCTCTGTCGTCCAACTCTTGCATGGATCCGCTTGCCATCTGCAGCGACCAGGATTCCATTTTACCTGCATGAATCCGACGTCCTCTTTTTCATCAGCCCCATTCCATTGCTGCTGCTAGCTGACTTTGAATGGCACTTGGCTTGTGTCGCATGATGTTGCTTTTGTTGTTTTCGGTTTTGGGGCTGCTGCTTTGCATACAAATAACGGTAATCTTTAGGTAACCCTGCCCACCCCTTACCTAGTCTGTGTTTTCCTGGGTTTGCTGGCATTTCCTGCTTCGCTCTGCATTTGCCCCATTTCGCTGATGTTGCGCTTTGCACTTTACACGTGGCCATTGGCCAAATGTGGACTTACACCCCCTTCGTGTATGGGCGTGGCACGTAGCTTTGAGGTAATTATGAAAATTTATTGTATAACATGTGCATTTTTGAATAGATTTCAAGCAACGAACAGTACAGGTGTGTCTGAATTGGGTAGGATTTAATCTATGAGCATTAAGAAAATGCAGCTGAGTCATTAATAAATTGCCCAATGACATATGCACAATTATTTATAATTAATTTAAATGAATTACGCTCATGAGCAACTCGTTCCAGACCGACCGAACAACAACTAACTAACACATCACTTGCAGACGGGCGAACAACTTCAACAACAAAGCAGTTGATTATGTTAGCCAACACACAACCACACACACACCAACATACCAACATACCTCTGGCAGTTGATTATGGGTGTGTCATTTGGCCAATCGATTTACATTTAATTGTGGCATCGGCTCGCAATTGCTGTATTTGAAATTTGCTTTATTGCGTTTTCTCTCTCTCTCTCTCTCTCTCTATCTGTCTCTGTATCATGTCCTTGCATTTATTTTGTCGACTACGCACAGAAGGGTAATAGGACTGTCACTACACACAATGTAGAGAGTGTAGTACGTATGTATTTATTAGTTAAACCCAGTGGCAGGAACAGCAGCAGCAGCAGCAGCAGCTTCATTTTTGGTCTTGTCTTTTGTTCACAAATGACAATGCAAATATACGAGTGTTGTTTGGCTCGACTCGGCATTATATAGTGATTATTACCATGGGGGCGTATACGTGTTAAATGCGTCTGACAAATATTTTAGCTTCAACAATATTTGCACAACCTTCTCTTAGTTCAACTTCCCCCCCCCCCTCTCTCTCTCCTGCATTGTGTCAACTTTTTATATGTATGTACGTGACAGTGAGAGAGCAACGTAATCGTGGCATTATAACAAACAGATTTCAGATTTCTGTTTATTTAAGTTGAGTTTACGCTTTGTTTTTCATTTGCTATTCCCATTGGTCAGAAGTGCTTGTTTTTCTTCTTTTTCATTTAACGTTTGTTGTTATTGTAGTTGTTATTTCTGGACGGCTCTTTGTTTTTTGTCATATTTACGTATTTACCAAGTTGGTTATATATATATTTCTATTCCCTAGAGCCGCATTACAAATCGCAAAGTTTTTAGACACATTTATTGAGCTCCAAAGAAACTGAGACTCTCAGACTCAAGAACTCAGAACTGAAAGCTCAGTGTATACTGGGAACTGAGGAGTACGTCAAGCAGCTTTTGTTTTGTTTGCCGTTTGAATATTTTAAAAGGCATTATAATAATCTTAATGCACAGTAGTCGACCTTTTTGGCATTTGTATAGAAACGAAACATTTTGTGCTGCCAAATGCTGCTCTAGCAACAGTTATTATGGCTAGTGGAAATGTCTTAAAGTAGATGCTTTAGTTTGAAGTTACCCAAAACGCAACCGGAAATAACTACCGAGTAGAGCTTTAGACAACAGTTTTTGATTCGAACGCAGGACTCAACAACCAAAAAAACTGTTTTTTTTTTAAAACACCGATAATTGCACTCGATTGTAAAGTGGTTGGTTACCATTAAAATCGAGTGCAGTCAGAGATTGATGGAAATTGAAAAGTGAATTACAATAATTTGCCTCTCAATGTGCTACTTTTTTCCTTTTATTTATTTGCATAGACAGCAGACAGTAGTAGAGAGGAGAGTGAGGAGAGGATAAATTAGTGCGCTTTGTGTCATTAAGTTTCGCTTCAGTTGGGAAACCATTTGCCTGGCTGGCTGCTGCAATCAAGAGTACGCACTTAACAGCTTTTCAATCCACACACTTCAAACAGTTAAGGGGTGACGAAAGGGGGCTCAAAATCGCTTTTCAATTTCGAACATTTTACGCAGTGTACAGTTTTTGCTTTTAACCCCTTTTGCCTTTGTGGGCTTATCTAGAGTATTCGATCGCATTCGGAGCCGCCTTTTCGTTATTTTAGGCGAAAAGGCCAAAAACAGTTTGGCAAAAACTTTTAAGCCCTAAACGAACTTGTGGTCGTTTAAAAAAAGGATGACAACAAAAAAAAATACTAAATATATATATATTTAGATATGACGACGACAGACACCTTTAACTTGGTGTAAAAATACTCAAATATATATTTTAGGTGATTTTCTTGAAACTTTTGCAATTTTTTTAATTCCACAACTCATTCCAATGTTGGGAAGTACAAATTTCATTCTCTCTTAGTAGTATTAGCTATGCATTGAAAGAGGCTTGTAAGTCAAAATTTATACGGCTTGTCGTCGATTGATTGATGGCAGCCACAGGTGTTTACTGTAAGTAGATGCCCAACTTGTCTTACAGTGTGCTGGCATGATGAATTACTCAAATGACGCCCCCATTCCTCAGCCCGCATCTACTGTATCTTATTCTATTACACTTTTCTTGTCATGTCACGCTGTGTTCAAACGAGAAGCTGTCAATAAGCAAATGGCCGCGATAAATCTCGTGTGGAAATGTGCCTTGTAACACATATTTTTTGTCGTAACAAAGCCAAAAGCGATTTTCTCGTTGTGTTATTTCAGCTTGAAATGGGACTCGCTGATATCAGTGACAGATTGTGGCCAACAGTGGCCTCACAATGTTGACATTTGTGGCATGTTTTCCAAATTAATTGAAATGTCTTCCATTCTTTTTTTTTTTTTTGTTCATACTCAGGCTATGTTAATAACAAAAGAACGTGTAAGGAAACTATCTTTAGTATGCCGAGTACTATATACACTTTAAAATAAGCATAGAGATCTTCTAATTCTATGATCCTCTAACACTGATGTTGAAACTGACATACTTGTCTATGAATATATATACTATATTTAGTCGGATATGCTTCATTCAAGTTTATAAACACCTTTTATACTAAGGTATATTCGCATAAAAAGCATGTCGTAACGGAATAGATAACAGTGCGTATTCGTAATATTATTTCAATATGATTTCAGTGATTTCTACAAATTACAGACTGCTCAAATAACAGAAAATATACTTGAACAAAATGATTAACTTGCATTTTTTATGATATTTTAAATTTGAAGATATTTTTTTATCAATACATATTTTCTCTTTCTGCAGTATTTAGAGTTCAAAATAAAGTTAACAAACTTTGTGAATTATTTTAATATCTTGACAAATGCACATTTTCAAGCAGAAAGCCAACTTGTGACTGACTCAACTTAAGTCGACTGTCATGCAGCAGTAAATAAAAGAAATAAATAAAATATGCAACTAAAGAAAAATACTGAGAAACCAACTTATGAAACAAAAAATGCCCTTTAAAAAATCATGTTGTAAAAAAACATAAAAATAGGAACTAAGAAAATATAGATAAGAGTTAATTATCTAACATACATCATATAGTTTCAATACATCAAATCTGGTGACAAATGTGACATACACTTTACTAGTGTATGTCATGCTGTCAAATAAACTTTCGCGTTTATATATATCAAAAAAAAACTTTCAATTTTCTTTAGTTTTTTTCCGGTTGCTGGCATGAAAACTTCCGAGCACTATTCAAATAAATGGTAAAGAAACTTTTAATGCTTTGGCAGCTGTAGATAAGAGTGAAACTTCCAACTTTAAACTGATCAAAATACATGAAAAGTATGCACATAAATACTAAATATTAAGTGCACAAAGTCTATTAAAAACAAGTTAACATTTAAGCTACACTAAAAATAAATTTTTCTGTGGCAAAATGATTTACGTCCATAAATGGAAAATAACATTGTATCTAATGTACATTGGACAAAAGTTTCGTTATTTTTCCACCTTTTTTTATTCACCTGCGAATGCTGATAGCCATTTTTTGTATAGTTGTCACTTTGCCCGCAGAGCAAAATAATAACAATAAATTACAAATACACATAAATATGTAACTACATTTAGTGGAAGTGCAAATGGTGGATAAATGGAAAAAACAAAAAAAAATTATGTGCTATGTGAAAAAAAGAAATAAATTTGCACAAGCACAACAACATACACTGGCTAAATTGTGCTTAAACTATTACAAACGCTCAATTATACATAATTGAGCCAGCAATATGAATTATTTATGACATGTACATGTGTGTGTGTGTATGTCATGCTCTGACCAAAATGGCAGACCTAAATATTAATAATGTCAAAACACACACACACTCATAGTAAGAATGACAGAGACAGAGCGAGAATGCTGCTGAGAAGGAGACACATTTGTTTTGGTTGCCTCATTAAGGAGCCGGTCTTGTGCCTGAGTTCAGCTAAAGGGGCAGTCTGTGTTCATATATGGTCACAGCATGAGATTATTATGATTATTCACTTTAATAGAACGTAACACACACGCACAAACATACACAAGCTCGATTTATATCGTTGGTACTGTATAACCAACAACTTTGTTCGCAAATCAATCTTTGCCTGCTTGGCATTTCAATAAGGACAAGAAACATTGGCAATATACACGTGTATGTGGAGATAATAAACAGACATGGGTTCAGAATGATTCAAATATAATCTTTATATCGATTTTTCCCATTCATGTTATTCATTTTACAAAATCAATGCAATGTGCTTTAATTGCGTTCACACAACCGAAATATTCATTTAAGACATATATACACATATATATAACATTCTTTAATGAACTTTAATGGCAAAGTTAATTAAATATTCTAATTGAATTTTAATGTGTGTATTTCGACTGCAAATGATTATTATAAATTAATTGAAAACTGTTTTCGTATACTTTATTTTTAAAGCTGCATTTAATAATTATGAGCTATTAGCAACAAAATGAAAAGGAAATAAGCTTTTTGATCGTTCCACTTATTTGCTACGTAATTAGCTAGCTTCAATTAAAGTCTGCACCCCCTTCCGATTTGTACACTTTTGCGCTGCATTTCTCTTTTCTCATGTGCAGCTGTCACTTTTAAAAAGTTGCCATCACCTCACGCTGCATATTTGGCGCATAATTCGTAGCTCTGTATAAAATTTAATTAAGACGCTTGAAAGTTTTTCACACTTTGACACAAGCCCCAAGCATATGCGCTGGCTGGCTGGTCGGGCCCACTCCTACCTACCCAATCCGCTGCCCCCTATAATATCCACTTCACCGCCTCACCCCTCGCCACTTTGTTGTCCTCACTATTGTCGCAATCTTGCCCAATCTTCATGGTTGCAGTCGGTTAGCTCCAGGGGCGTTAAGGCAACTACTTTACTTTACTTTGGCTTTGGCGAAACTTTCGCATTTGGCCAGACCGCCAGCGCACCATAATATTGCAAAACTGTGAAGCTGACTGGCATCGAGTAAAATTATGCGCCCTGCTGAGCGTTTTGTTAATTATGCTGCCAGAGTTGCTGCTGCCACTGCTACTGCTGCTGGTGATGGTGCTGCAGCTGCAGCTCCCTGTTCCATACTTCCTGGCATTGTTGTTTAGCTTTAGTGGGCAACCGCAAAAGTTTTGTTGCACAATTTGCGCTTAAACAAAGCCACAACAATTTAATTGTCGCTAGCAACAGCGACAAGTTTTTTGTATCTGATGGCAAATGGTTGGGGCCAAGCTATATAGTGCATAGATTATGCTATCACAAAAACCCCAATCGAAACCCAGACACCACATTAAAGCGCAACAACTGTTATTTGGCACAGTGTTGCAAGCTCTGAACTCTTTTGCCAGGTTTTTCTACTATTCTTTTTGGTAATCTAACATTGAAACCCGCAAATTCACTCAGCTGGTCATGTTTTGCCTCTCCTTATGGCCATTTTCTGTTTTTTTTTTCTCTGTGTGTTGAGCAGAACATCGATGTATTCCTCGTCTCGCTAATGACCAAGGACATTAAATAAAACACTAGTAGCAGGAGCAGCAGCTGCAACTGCAACAGCAACAGTGGCAACTTTTGATGCATGTTCCTTGTACAACAAGTGAACGACAGCCACACACACCGAAAATGCTCGCGGCTAAAACAAAAAACCACTTGTAATTGATTTCTAGGCTTTGCTTAGCGCTAATGTTTTAACAAGGACATACTTGAGGTTGCTTTTGCTATTTGCTGCTTCTTTCGGTTTTTTCGGTTAGCACTTTCGAGAAGGCGGAAAGGCGGTAAGCGAACAAGCAAGTTCGACTTTCTGTACAACACACAGACAGCGAAATAAAAGTCTTTTCAAATTTAAAAATGCCTAAGAGCGTCACTTTGGCAAAGCGCCAACTCACAAGACGTTCGTTCTTTCGTTCGTTGCTTGTGCCACAACTTTGTGTGTGTGTGTGTATGTGTGTCTATTTTCCCGCTGACAAGGGGAAATAGCAACAGCAGCAGCAGCAACATTGGCAACAACAACAACAACCAAACTGCTTCAGCTAAAAGGCACTAAAAAGGCAGAAAAATGCCTGTGCTAGAGAGAATGTTACAACTACTGAAAACTTGTTATCTTAATGGATATTTTGTACTTCGTTTGTGGTTTTAAATTGACTCACTCGGCCGTTCGCTTGCTCGGTCGCTGGTTGGTTTGCCTCCAGGCGCACATAGCGGGAAAACGGGAAAAACTACAGCGAATAGAAAGAAAACCATTTTTACTTTTCTTTTCTTTTTTTTTGCCCATTGTTGCTTTATTTGTTGAATATGTTTTTTGGGCCAATGAAGTTGTCGTTGTGCTGCGGTAAATTCAATATTTCAATATGCTTTTGGGGTTGAGTTTCTCTTTCCCTTTCTATTTTTGTGTGTAAAATATTTAAGTAAATGTTGCTACTAAAGTTTAACTAATTAAATATGCGCTTCATGGCGTATACGCAACTTCTTTAGTTCAATCTAACAATTTTTTTCTGCCACTTGGCATAAAGTATTTCTATAAGCAACACTAATATGGTTATGCCATAGCTCATCAGTAGAATTATTAAAGCGGAGCTTACAGTATCCATATCAACCTATAAACAATATAACACTTAATATTATTTAACTGAAATCTTATGATCAACTTACATGCAAATCTGAAGTCTCAACTTTTTTCACACAAGGCGGCTTTCGCATGTGCCAAATATTGAATTGATATGAAAATATGCCCGTTTCCGTAGCACGTCGCAATCTTTTCATTAATTTCATTCAAAGTAAAATGAATTAATTATTCTTAGATTCCATTCACTTACTCACCCGTATGAAATAACTTTACGCATGGGCGAATTCTTTTGGGTTATGGTCACCGTTTTCTGTGGTGCAAACATGCTAACCTCTGTCAGATCACAAATCTCCCGTTCGCTAAAAGTATCAGCAATAATTTTATACGCAGCAGCAACGTCCACATGAAATGCAAAGCCTTCAAAAAGATAATTAACTCATAATCACACACAATCACACACACACGTTAAGTTCAACTTACGTTCATGTTTTACACGCCTTAGACCTGTATCGGGATCTAGCCAGTTGGTGGCTGCATTCTCTTTGGCATGTGCGCCAACCTCATGACTGTGAACAATATCGCGATAGGCTTTTGCAGATGTAGCACTTTGTGACTCTGATTCAGCCTCACTAGCCGCAGCAGCAGGAGGAGCAACAGCAGGGACAGCACCTGGCGCTTCGTTTTCCTTGTTTGTAGGCACACTGGTAATTTTCTTAGCATAAAGCTCCATGGAAACGGGATCTTTGGTGTTCTGTTAGTAACAAAGAACTAGAAAAGTCTCTTAATCATTATTTTCTACCCACCAAAAAGTAATCGCGATTATAAACAATATCCTCCACGCCCACTTGCAATGAACTCTGCACCAGATCTTTTAACGTCCTTATCGTCTTGGGCTTCTCCATCAGCAGGGTGCCCACAATACTGGCCGAGTAGAACTGATAGATGCTGAAGGAGAATAGTAGGCTTGTGATAACAATTGTTCGCCCCGACATAAAGCTGGTGGAGAAACCCAACCCTTGCTGGCAAATGATGCCCACAAAGAACAGTACTGACTCCAAAAAGAGACCCTGTCGATTAGATGCTTTGCCCTTTGCCTTACGTTTTTGAATGTGGTTACTTAATCTTGCATAGCAACGCTGCCAAAATGTGCCCTCCACAGGCAACAAATCCAGTGAGTCAACTGATACATGCGATACCGGACGTGACTCATGTTGCTGTTGCTCTTGCTGTTGTTGCTGCTGCTGTGGATGATGCTTTGGTACACCACCTTTTGGTTTGATCAAAGCTGCACCTTGATGCGGCACCAATTTCCACTCAATGTGCGTCAGCAACCAAAGTATAAGCACAGTGAAAACACCACAAGCCAAAATCAACAGCCAAACATCATTAGAGAACGGCTGCAGAAACACAATACGATCCTTTTGTGTACTGCGCGGATGACGAAAAATAAAACATGGCCGACTCGACCAACTGCGACCAGCTGCATCGATCCACTTGTGCCGCTCTAGCCAATAGAAAATCGGAGCACCACCAATATCTGTCTCATTGCGAATGAGTGCGCCAATCATGCCATCATAACGTCCATTCTTCAGATATCCCCAGGTTGTCGTTCGCGACAGGACAAACGTCCAGTTAAACATGTCGCGAACAGTCATCAGTAGATTGAAATTAAAACGATTCATCGTATCGATATGACTAGAAACTGTATGCGTCAAATAGTGAAGCAAAGTGCCAGTCATATTCTTGTTCGTCACCTGCCATGTGGATGGGACAAACAGGCAGACAGGCCGGTCAAAACGAAAGCTTCCACGCGCTACTCCCCACCCGGATTTAATACGTACCACAACCATGCAACGCAGTTGGGCATGCTTCATATCGCGACGTCGCAATACCGTTGATGTTGATCGAAACCAGTCGTGCAACTGCAAACCATCGCTCAAAGTGAAGTTGCCAATTTCCGTTATGTTAACATCACCGCCATAGGTACGGCCGGGATTCCTAAAGCATTACAGTTTGGAAGCAATCAAATTTCGTATGGTTTAAAGAGTGTTTTTTCTAGTTAAATAAAAAACGTAACTAAGAATATTCATTGACAAGAGTCAGTTTTTAGAAGCAATTCTTTACAAACAACGATTTTTACAAATATTTAACTTGCAATATTTGTCTTTGATATTATTGTAAAAATACCTCAATAGATGGTCTATTTCTATGCAGACAACTTTACACAGATACTGAGACCTACTGCTTTCAAACACTCAATGTCACTATTAGCAACAAGTCATGTACCAATGACTAGATTGAGAAACTACATTCCCCCAGACCTCGCCCCACCCCCTATTATGCAATGTACATACCAGACATCATACAGTAAATAACTGGCGTCTTGGGGCACTCTCTTTGCCAGCGTCAGTTCAGTGTTCATGTAGAAGTTCAGGGTCTCCATTAAGCTCTCAATGGGCTCCAGTTGGTCCTTTACTCTATTTCCATCCATAGACATAGCCGTATCCGTCAAATGCAGCTGTTCCGGCTGCCAGATGCCCGACTCAATGTGCAGCGTATAATCCTCAATCAATAGCCAGTGATATTTATCGTTGTAAAGCATCTTGCCAGAAGCCTTACAAATAGCAGAATTGCAGTTGCACTGCCATGCTAAGCACTCAATATGCATAAGGATGTGCCACTTACCAGCTCCAGGAAACGACGACTTAGCGTGCCGCATGCCAAATCCACGACCACAATTTGCCGTAGCGCCTCAACCGTCAGCACGCTGTCCAACCACTCGGCATTACTGGCTGCCAGGCTCATGCCACCCATGCCACCAGATCTGCCACCACCCTGCCCACGAACTTTGCCCCTTTTCATGCCGCCACCGCTTACCTGACGCAGCACATCCAACAGCACAATGCGCACAAAGGGCTGCTGCTGCAAATCGCCGTCGCTGTTGGCATAGTCATCCTGGTTGTCCTGGTAGTTGAGGCGACCAATCAGCTCAGCATTCTTGGCAACGAATGCCTCGCGCAGTTGGTTTAGTTTGGCGCGACTGGCGGGCACATTGCCCGTGTCATTGTTGGCCGGATTGCTGCAGGTGAAGTACGTTAACCTTGGTATTTGTTTGTGCCGCACAGCAAACGCCAGAATCAAACGACTCTGCAGCAGAGCTGTGGTGCGTGGCTCTTGCCACTCTTCGGCACCAGCCAGGCTAACAAAAACTAACAAAACTGTTGGGCAGATACTCATGACTTGAAATGGTGCTTTGATTGCCGCTGCAGCGGCTTTATAAGAATTCACTTCCATCCATCCACAAACTTATTAATTATGAATCAATGTCGCAACTTTTGTTGTCAAAACTTTGCAAATGTCATCCACATAAATCGAACATTGGAATTTCACTTTTCTTGTCACAGACAAACAGACAAACAGAGAGACAGAGAGACAAACTGACTCTTATTATTCAATTTGCATTCAATTAGCTTTAATAATTCATAAAGTCAGCCATAAATATGCATATGGATGGGAATTTGATGCGAATGTGCATGAATGTTTCTCCCTATGCGGATTATTCACTTTGTGTTATCATGTGTGTGTGTGTGTTGTCCTTGGAGTATTCATTTGGTTTTACAATGTGCTGCGCCCATGTCACAAATTTTGACAGTTTGTCACTTTAATTGAATTTCTATGAAATGGTCTCTGTGGAATTTTGTGGCAAAGGCTACTTAAACTTTTTTGTGTTTCTAGAAGCTGCACGGATTTTGTTTTAAAATATGACAACTTTAATTTGTAAGCAGTTAGAAAAGTTAAAGATATTTGAATGCTTCTAAAAATAACTCTTCAAAATCCTTAGCTATTTCGTACTCAAAGAGAAGTTGACCTTAAAAAATTTTATAAGCAGCTTTAAAAACATTTTTCAAAGAATTAAATTAAATTACTTTTTACAGAAATTTATTTTTCCGACTTTAATTTAAAACAAATAAATATTAAATACGTTACTTAACTATTTATAGAAAAGATAAATAATCTATGACCTCCTAACATGTAAGACTTTATGTACTTTTTGTATTTCCTGATTCTCAAATTTTTTGCTTTTACTTATTCGCTATCATCATTTAATTCCGTTTTTTTTTTTGTGTTCAAGTTATGTTTGGTCCAAATTGTAAGCTTAAAGCTAAGCAAGCCAAAAGCCAGCGGTGTCCACCGACTTGGCCACAAACTCATATTTCCTTATTATCTGTGCCGGAGCCATTCTCATAATGCCGAGAGAAGTACAGCAACGACAGAGAAAAAACTGAAATGGAATTATTAATGGCACTGTCCATTTGCTGCTAAGTGGCGCAAATTACATTTTTGTTTATTGTGCTTGAGGTTTAACGCTGTTGTTTTATTTTTTATATATTTTTTTTCGTTTACCAGTTTGACTTTTTGGCCTTAGGAAGCGTTGGTGCTTCTGTTGGCTGTCTTTATATTTTTTTGTACTTTAAATTTTATTTTGTGTTGCGCCGAAAGCGTATTTTGTGTGGCTTTTGGGCGTTCGTTGAAATCCTTAATTGTTCTTGGCAGCAAACGAAGCGCAAAGACTTTGCGTTTGCGGAGCGCGTCGAAGCGCAGCGCTTTAATGGCTACACAATGCTTCAATACCTTTGTTGCCGTTATTTATTGGCCTTCTTTCCTCCCCAACCACACTCACACACGCGAACATGTTAGAAGGCATACGTTGCGTATGCGTAATATTCTTGCTTGTAAGCGGATTTCAAAGTCTCCCACAGTGAAACTTCATCAATGTTGCAAGTAGTATGTCTTAACAAGTTCGAGGCCAGTACTTTGGGCCAACTTAGTAAAGTTACAATTAGAAAATTTATATTTTTGCATATTCATAAGGTTTCACCAAAATTGTGCTTTTGTCTTTAAAGATGAAGCACTCAAAGCTCAAAAATAACTACAACTAAAAAGTCACTAATGAGTGGTAAAGTGCACATTTGCAGCCAAAACGAGCTAAGAGCAGTCAGCCAATAAAAAACTAAAATGATGGCAACAACAGGAGCAAACGACAATTTCTACACAAAAAACTTGTCGAGCAAAAGAAAAGTTTTTTATAAAAGCAGGCAATTTATACACTAGCCGTAAGAAAGGTATTCTAACTATGTGAAAAAGTGTGTAAAGAGACAATTTTGTCAATATATTTATTAAAAATATATTGGATATTGGTGATAGGAAAACTATCTCATAATTGCTGACATGGTGACACAAAAGCAATATAAACAAACTTTGTTAGAGTATAAACTCTACGACATACATAGTTGTGGTCTTTCTTGCTCGATTTCTTTTCGGCTCCACTGCGTTGCTATGACTATCTTGCTCTTACTTTGCGTGCCTGGCATATTGGCCTTAGTGAAGTGTCAACGGCAGTTGCAACTGTTGCCGCTTTTGGGCTTGCTTTATGAGCCGACCCCGCTATACTGTGGCCAAGAGTTGAGTTGAGCTGAAGTGCTGAACTAAACCACAACAAAGGCGTGCAAAAGCGCAAAATGAACAAGTGCAGCTGCAAAACCAGCGCGCCACAAAGCGAACGAAGGACAAACGTTACGGCAGCGACAACGAGGGACTTGTTGGTGGCTAAAAGTGCCAAACGACATTTGCATGCAAATGATGCAGTCAGCCAAGTATGCGAACAAGCGGAAAGTGAACCAACTCCAACTCCCAATACCCGTAGGTACACTACTGCAATTGCACGGACGTGTAGCGTATTGGGCGACGACCAGGCAAACAGTCAGCTGGCTGCAGTTGAACTTGTACGTCGTGCTAATGAGATCAGCATGCAAATGACCAGCGGCTGGAGTTGCATTTTCAGCTGCATCCAAGCCATTGCCAAGACTAAGAGCTGGTAGAGAGTGAATAAGCTAGTTCGAGTCGGGATTGCAATGAAAGTAAGCCATCACAGGCATGAACATTATACAGTTGTTACACATTATAGCCGTAAGTGACTTACGGCATTCATCAGCATCAGTCGAGCATATTACGGAAAAAGCTACATTAATCAGCACACGGCTCACACAGCTCCTCGTGCGTCAAGTGAAAGGCCCTCCTAATGATGATTTCAATTTATGTTTGCAAAAATAAAGAAAAAAAACTCTGACTCTGACACGGCCAATGGTAATTTTTCCAGCTGAGTTGTTCTCACACGAAAGCCTGCAGCTGAATTTCAACTATGTTATGTTATTGCACGTATTATATTCGGGTCAAATACAGGTAACACTGGTTACCTATGCTTACACAGTTCACTGGAAAAAAACCGACTCTCGACTCGACTCATGTTCACATCAATCAGTACAGCTAGCACATATTAAAAATAAAATGACAGTAGAGAGGGTAATGCATTCACTTTTTGAACTTATAAGCTACATGTTCCTTGCGCATTAGTCCATGAAAAAACTTTGTATCATATTTTCACTCATATGCAGGTAAGTTTTGCTTTTTGCCACAATCAGTGGCGTATTGATTGAGAAGAAGCTAAGCTAACTTTTTAATGAAAGATATGCGAAGCAGGATTTTTCACTTTCTCTGGACAAGTTTTTACTTTTCGTGTTTCTTCTTTATACCTTTTTTTTTGTGCATTTATAAACTTGACTGTCATGTCGCATTTTTCATCATTATGCAGATGCCGCAAGTTGACAAATTTCAGTGACATTTTCTGCTGCTTAATAGAAGAAGAGAGCTGCTGTGTGCGCTCAGCTTCAGCTTCTATTTATCCTTGAAACAAATTTGCATCGTTCAGAGATTGAAAAAAAAGAAATGCCGTTGACTGACAGTTGTGGCATTTGTTTTGAAACACAGTCGAATGAAACGTAGAAAATGTTAAAATATGGTTTTTCCTCTTTTTTTCTGCTGCCCTGCAGCGAAAAAGTTCTCAGGTAATATTGCAAGTAATATGTGCTGTATTTAACTAGAAAATAACCATGTATTTTAGATATCTTTATATTCGTGGGCATATTTTTCTTTATTCTCTACCCTAAGTTAATATACGGCTTAAGCAAATTTGCAGATGTTTTTATCGCTGTTTGAACCCAGCATTTCCGCGACTTTGTCCATTAAGTCCTTAACAAGAGCAAGTCATAACTTTAAGACCATAAAGTAAATCGCTGTCCAATCTATTCGCCACTTTCTTATACCCTGCCACCCTTGCTCTTTGCTTTTAACTATTTGCGTGTTGCTTGGGCAAAAGTTGCGACGTCAACTTAAAAGTCTGCGCTGAGTGCATTTTGTTGATTTATAATAAAAATAATGTTAAAAACATATTACAATATAATGAATGCGCGCAACGGGGTAGCTGCATCGTCAGATAGTAAAAAGTAAGAAGGCTTACTTGTTGAGCTTACTCGACTAGGAGATACCCTTAACCCTTGACCATACAGACGGTCAGGCTGATAGATTAACTGAATTACTGTACTCATGCTTGATGAGTTCATATTTTCGGTGTTTTTCAACCGATCTTAATATTAAAATTTATTGTTTATATTTGTATATCGTAAACCTAAAAAGATATTAAAAATTCAAAACAAAATTGTCCTGCTTAGGGATTAGAAAAGCACATATCTAGTCTCTAGTCCCTGCAGTTCCTGAGATCGACGCGTTCATACATACAGACAGCCGGAAGGACAGACAGATGGACATGGCTTTTTCGACTCGGCTGTTGATGCTGATCAAGACAGTATATACTTTATGGGATCGAATATGATTTCTTCTGCGTGTTACATACTTTTGCGCAAAACCATTATACCCTTTTTTACCTATTTCAAGGGCTTACGGTATACAAAAAGTGTAGTATAAATATGAGTGCGGGGGCGGGTAAAATGGGCGGGTAAAGCTCAGCAAAAGGCGTCGTAAACAACTTTCGAGTGAAATAATAAAAAGCGCATTTTATGCATTTCTCTTGGCTGAATGAGAGAGTGAGAATGAGCAAAAAGAGACAAAAAGGTTGCCTCTTGGTTTCCCCTTTTGTATTATGCGTGTTATAGTTTACCCCACCTGGCAGGCTGACTGGCTGGCTGGCTGGTTGGTTGGCTGCATGCTTGCTATTATTAAGGCAAGCTGTCGTGACGTCCTTGCAACTTTTGCAGCATATTTCAAAGCTGTGGCAAAAATGCGCAAACTTTCGCTCGCTGCACTCAAGCAAGGACAACAACAAAAGCAAACAACAGCAACAACACCAACAATGCTTGCTACAATAGCTAAAGAATAACATGCATAACCAGAACATGAAACGCACACACACGCACATGCACACAGACGAACAAAAAAATAAGCGTGACCGTAAAAGCAGCCACAAACTTTCACCCCGCAATTTTGACACCTGAACCATTTGCCGCGTTGACAACATACCGGCATGTTAATCCGTCCTCCCCCAGCACCAGCAGCAACAGTGTCAAACAGCACCCACAGCAGCAGAGGCAACGGCAGCTTGCCATGCTCAGCCATAGCCAACAAAAGTGTAACAAAAATGTTGCCAAAAAAATCAACAAAATAAACACACAACAGCACAAAAAAATAATGTAAAAGAGAAACGCAGCACAGGGCGAGTGGGAGACCGAGAAGAACTATGCGCTTTTAACGGCTTAACATGGCGTATGAGCAATGGCATGCAGCTTAAAACTTGAATAAATCATTTAAGTGCTCGAGACAGTTTGGGTAAAAAGCAATGTTAACGGTGCTTTAAAGACCAATTATTGGAATTATACTTAAGAATTTCTTTTCATTTTCTTCACTTCATAATAATTCTTTACTCTTAAGGCAACAACATTTTAAACAATGTTTTCTCTCTGTAAGTATGTTTAAGGAGCTGCCATTTACATTTTTCATTTTCTTTTCATAATATGCTCTTCGCCTTACCTAATTTCACCAAGCTGCTTCCAAGAAAAATACAATACAGAAAAGTAAAACTCGCAACAAAACCTTTAATCAAACATACATATAAGTATGTACGTGTATGCTTCTTTGTTTTATGGCTACACATGTAGCTAACTTTCGCTAGACGCTCTTCAATCAAAAGTTGCGACGCATACGTAACGCTGAATTGTTATGGAAAACCATAAATAAAAACGCACAGACACATGTTTACAAGCTCATCAATTTGGCTGGCAAACCGGCAGCCACTTGCAACCGACAGCCCCAAGCACTCCGGGCAGTCGAGCAGTGTGAGAGTGTGTTGTAGAATGTGGAAAAAGACAGTCTGACTGGCAGTCAAACGTCAGGCGCGAACATTTGTTAATCTTGGCAACGTAGCGAGCATTGACAATAATTCACGCCACGTACCTGCAATAAACTTAGGCATTTGCAAAGTGTGCATATAACGAGAGATGGTGTGGTATTAAGGGGGGGGGGGGGGGGGGGGTTGCTGAAAGACCTAAGAATACTATCTAAACTAAGCAAGTTCTAATTTTAAACAAGTTAATAGCAAAAATATTTCAATGTTGACTATTTTCAGTTTATCTGGAACGGGACTAAAGTAGCACTCAACAGCTTAGTCCTCATTTAACAAATACATAATAAGTTGTTAAAAGTATTTAAAATAATAATCTGTCTAACATTTAACACCGACCCCACAAAAGATTTAGTTTCCATTCCATTCCGTTGCGTACTGCTAGGCTCGAGGACAAACGAGCAAAATGTGCGTGTCCTGGGGCCATACAAATTTGATAGGCGTGCTTCGTGTTGACATTTGGGCTAGATTAAGTTATAAACAAATACAAGTACTAATGAAGTCTTTGTTTGTCTACACTTAACAACCCCGCAATCTTCTCCCCTTGCGCCCACGCATACTTCTGCGAATTGTCAACAACTTTTATTGTGTGAAGCTGTTTATGGCACAACGACGACACGCAACGCAAATTAAGTCATGAAAATCGTACATTGAGTATGGATATCAGACATTTAATGAAACCGAATAACAACAATGCGGATACGGACAATGGGCAGCAATTCTTTTATTTGCCATTTTGTTTTTGTTTGGACCAGTTGTGTGTAAATCCCGAAGCATCTGCCTGCATCTCATTTGCATAATTTGTCAAAACAAACATAATACACAATGTAATACAAAGTGCTGCTGTTGCTGCTGTAAGAGTATATTCTCTGCACACATTGCGTATGCGTAATCTCGCACACATACCATACCATAAACACACGAACACCCGAACAGGGTGTAAAAAAAATCGCCCTTTTTTGCGACAAGCACAAAATACATGCAAATCGAATACAAGACAAAAGTAACCAACACCAAAATAAGAATGCGAGAAAACGATAAACGCCTGTAAGGACACGGCAACAACAATTGTGTACACAGAAGGAGAAGGAGGTGGTGAAGGAACAGCAGGGACGAAAGGAGAAGAGGTTCACAAGAAAAGAGCAAATCCCACTAATACCCAAAACCAAATGGATGCCGTTTGTTTGGCAAATCCGCCCTTTATGCTAAAATCAAACAACAATAAAAAACCAAACCAGCAGGGAATGAAATTGGTCGAAGCATATATAGTAGAATAGCTATTGGTTATTTTTTGTTCGGTTTGAGAATGTAAATCGCAAGAGTTCGCCCTTTTTATGGTTATCACCAAATGTTGCGTTATGTTTTACGACCAAAACGGGGGATTTCAGCTTCGTTGACAACCAGCTCAATGCAGCTACATACATCATACAATATTCCGGAACTTTTCCTGTACATTTCCTTTAATTAAGTGCGAGATCAATAATGCGTATACGTAATGGGCAGCACATTTAATGTGCGCTTAATGACAAACAATTCCATCACCGCACGCTTTAACTTAATGACAATTATCATCCACACGCCCATTTACACAGAGTACCAAAGTCAGCGTCAAATGGGAATCTCGCTCTACAAAACAGTCAAAGTCAAGTCAAAGTGTTTCGTAACGTTTCACTTTGGGGTAAAAAGAGAAATAAGCACGCTGCATCAACCAGCAATCGCATTTATTTTTATTGACATTTGGTGTGCCAAACCCAACCGGCACCGGCCCTCAGTCCCAATCAACCGCTAACCAGCAACAGCGAAAAAAGTGCGGTGAGGGGAAAATATTGTCCAACCAAGTCGAACGATTTACGTGAAGGAGACCGCGGCGGCCATTTAATGCCAGACCATTTTCACCTCCCCAAAGTAGAAACGGAAAAGCGCGGCATGCACAAAGAAACTGCCATTTTCCGGGGGTGGTCATAATGAATGCGTAAAACTTTATTGCACCACAGCAACAGCAGGTGGGTGGAAATGAAAATACCAAAAAGGTGGGGCGACCAGATATACCTTCTATGTGTGTGTGTGTGTGATTTATGCGCCAAATGCTGGACGAAAACTTTGGGGAATAACTGTCAATCGCAGGCAGATCAAAATACACAAAAAGTGCGAGCGTATTGTCAATAGGAATGACACTCAAAATACGAACAGCATTTACCGGTGATTAAATTTGACAAAAATATTTCAAATACTTTTCCATATAATTCATCTCATTAAAATCCAATTATCGTTAAAAGTAGGTTTGCTAATGGAAAAAATGTGAATTTTTTAGGGAATATCTACAGGAAATATAATTATACTAAGTATAAGTGCGGAAAAAGTTCTTCAAATTAAGTCACTTGGAAAAGGTGAAAAGTTAAACCAATTTGTCCAAAAGGCTCAATTTAAATCAAGCTGAAGTTGCAAAATGCAATTGGCCCCAAGGCGGCCAATGACTTTTATGGACCGGAACTGACCGTATGCCTGAGGGCTAAACAATTAAAAGTACAGAAAAACAAAACAACAAATAATTAACTGAGGTACCAGTTTCCATATCTACCCATACACACACACACACAAACAAACTTACACACATTGTTGTATCTAGAGGTTTTGTGTCCTGTTGCTATTGACATATATTGTGTACCTGTCCGAAACCCAAATTGCTGCAACGGCAAATAATAAAATGCTTTGGCAAATGTAAATAACAATGAGAAACCAAACTCGAGACGGTTCAATGAAAAAGCTGTACGAAAACCAGGCCAACACATTTTTATACCCTGTAATAGCAGAAAATCTGGGTATAGTAGTTTACTAGTTACAATAATCAAACATTAATATCATATAAACCTACTAATCCAATGTAGATAAGACTTGCTTAAAGCTAAGAATTGGGTATAATCTGTATAACTAATGGGTATGTCTTGGTATTACTATGCAGTTGCAAACTATAACTAATAGGTATCTCTTGGTATTACTATCTTCTCTGTAAACCACTTACTTGTTAGATTTCTAGCTTGTAGCTAAGAGAACAGGCCAACAAATTTGCACAAATACATACATAGATGGGGGGGAATCCATGACAGTTGTTGCTGCGGGCCGTTTTGCTGGCCCATTGAACATTTCGGAAATTGGAAATTTTCGCACTTGATGATGGTCCACAAATTGGCCCACAATGAAGACAAGGCTCAGCAGCAGGGCGAACACCAGCAGTCCAGACCAATTGCAGCAATGCCAATGCGTGTGAGGGATTCGGTCGAAAATCAAACAAGAGTTTCGGGTTTTTGGGTTACTGGTTGTTTTTTCTGTATGTGTATGTGTGTGTGAGTGTGTTTGTGTAAGTGTAAATGGGGAGGAGGGAAGTGAAAAGCAATAGTGCGATCTGTGGTTTTAGCCTTTGGCCAAACTGAAACTCAGCTCTGTCCTTCGCTCATTTTTTGCTCTAAGGGGTTAGTGGAAGGGGTGGGTGGTGGTGGGTGAGTGTGTGTGTGTATCGCCTCAACCCGCAGATGTCGTGGTGTTACATTGATAGAGTTCTCAGTTTGATTTCATTGTCACATTGTTGCTGGCAGTTTGGGTACGTCTGATTGATGCCATGTCGTTTGATTTCCCAAGTGTGTGCAGCACAGTTGTGACCCTCCCCCTTTCCCACTACCTAACCCCGCACTCAATTCCCTTTTCTGGCTCTCATAAAGTGTTTATGAGTGTATGTCGTTTTGTATGTTTTTACTCTCTGTGATGCAATGCACTTTGTGTATTTGTGCTAAGTTTTTTCAGACAGCTTTTATGGCCTGAAAAACATTTCGCTTGACTGCCCACACATACATACATACGTAAACACATACAATCTCATATCTTAGAGGGTGTTAAGCGACAATTTGTGGCACATCAAGACGCTTAACCCTGCAACGGCAAAAGGTAATGAGTTTTTCTTCGTAAGCCCCCCAACCAAACATATATTTTATACCTAAGCCCAAGTAATGTGCAGCTCTCATAACACGATTAAGAGTTAGACATTGAGTAATGCCTAGTTAAAAGAAAGCGAGAAAGAGAAACGTCAAATAAGGCCAATTTTATCATTCATCACTTTGAAGCCAACGCGGAAATCATTTTAGGTCTTTCAATGAGCAGCAAACAATTGACAATATCCGTTTTTTTATTTCCTACTCAAAGGCATTTCCTTTTCAATAAAAGTTGTCCTTGATTCGTCGATTTTATGTCAATCGCTTGTTAAAACGCTGCTTAAAATGAAAGTGAAAGGAATTGCTTGAAGGACGGGCGCTAGATATAAAAATATCTTAGATAGGACAGTTAAATAAATGTTAAATAAAGAATGCCGAAAATCCAATAAGATTTAAGCACAAACTCTGAAAACTCTCAAATTGAATAAGCATGTCAAAGTGAACTAAATGCAACTTAAAACTTGCAGCTGTGCAAGTGATTTAATTAATTCCATAAACTTGAGTAATACTAACAAACGTTTGCATCATTAATTAGATGCATGGATCCTTTGAGACAAGATATTTCCAATCAAAAACTTTAAAATATACACACACGATGCACGATGGATCGTTGTCGTGACAACAGCAGCAGCAGCAGCGGTAGCAGCTACTTAGAAGGCGTTAGAAGTTTCACATAGCATCGCGAACATGCCGCAAACATAACACGCACATAAACAGCTCACACCGAGTGGGTGGTGGAGCGAAAAGGAAATGAGTGAGAGAGGGTGAATAGATGAAGATTTGCTGCAAGCATCTTTACAAGAACATTCGCATACGAAACTGCGAATTACGCATTGACAGCTTTTGAGGTGAAACACACACGACTTGTGTGTTGCATGAGTTAATATGTGTGTGTGTGTGGGTGTTAGGTGAACGGGGCAGGTAACGGAAAACATTCTACATCCAACATAGGAAATCGTCAACACAACACAATCCACTTCTACATTCAACACACCCACATACAAACACTCACCGCAGTGTCTAAGAAGCGTGAATATGCCGCTGGTTGTCTTGCTGAATTCGCTGTTGTTCCACCGTGTTTGTGTGGCAATGTGTCAGGCAGCAGCTGGCGGCGGCGGTGGCAAGTGTTGCATGGCATGTGTGTAGTATATGTTGTGTGGGGCATGTTTTGCATTTGGTGGCACAGCCACAGAGACTGTCTCTTAGTGTCTTTTAGTCTCCCAGCTGCCAGATGGCCATATGGTCACATATACTCCACACTACTCCATATCAACTAAACATAGCAGATTTAAGCAGTTGTTCGCAAATTTATGCAAACGTTCATCTTTTTCCTTTTTTTTTCTTTCTTTCATTCTGCCATTCTATTTTTCCAGTTTTTCTGCACACAATCACACACACATAAATTGCAATGTTTTCCCACTCGAGGCTTTTATTGTGCACTTTTTGTTGCCTTGGCATGAAAATTCAATTAAAGTGACAAACTGTCCAAATTTTTGACATGGGCATACACCAAAAATAAAAAGGAGTAAAACAAGCAAAAAAGAATTCAAATGAATGCCCAATGGACATTCACTAACAAGCAACAAAAAGTAACACACATGGTCCAGAGGGACCCAAAGCACATAGGAAGTAAAGGGTATTCAAAGCCCATGCATATTCATTGCGAGTGCAAAATCTGAATACACAGTGAAAGGCCACTCATGAATTATGAGTTGTAATTGAATCGAATTGAGTTTACATCTCTCACTCCACACTCTGTAAGCTAAAAACTTACCATTGAATAACTCAATGACCCGAAAGCAGTCATTCGAGAAGGGCTTAAGCCTCCAGAGACATGGCTGTCGTCATCAGCTAAATTGAGCATCCAACACTATTAAGGCTTAGCTACAATTTCACGCATTTAACAAGAGTTTACAAGGCTTTTTAATAGGCAAATGCATTTCAGATACATAAAAATATATTCTCTAGTTATTTTGCAAATCCTAATTGTACAACACAATTTACCAACAGTCTAAATTTGTTTGCAGTCTCTTCAATTGAATGATAGTATAATCAGCATTAAGTATACGCCACTTTGAACATTTTAAAAAGATTTATGAGGCAATCGCCGTAAATGGTAAAACGATTGTCATTTGATTTGCAAAACACATGCAGGACTTTTCCGGACTGGCCCTGTGCCAGTTGGTTAGACAATATGCTGCATGTGATTTGGCCAGAAGCTCTGAGAGGTAGAGAATGAGAGAGAGCCAAAAGAGACTCTCAGAGCCAAACACAACATTTCAAGTAACTTTTATGCGCTGCACATTTGGCAACAGCTCAAAGTTCAATTTGCAACACAAAATGCTTTGGCATAAAACTTCCGATTTAGTGGGCCATTTGGAAATCACAGCAGATAGCGTGGGTGGCAGAGGGGAAGAGGGGCAACAAGCAATCAGTGACAGCTGCATTGACCGAATGACTTTTAAATATCCGCCCTCGCCGCGGAAATCAGCATTTGTCATTTGTTGTATTTTGTGTAACGAAACATCGCCAAAAATGACGCTGTGGCATACAAATTAGACGCGGCTCGAACAAAATTCAATCCAAAGGACTCACTCACTCATTTGCACATCTTAAAGCGCTGTCGTGCGTTCAATTTTTTTCTCGTTTTTGAAGCTAACCAATCAGTTGAGTGCCTAAGAAACAGCTCACAGTTCATTTAAACCGATAGCGCGGGCTGGTGGGGGGACAGAGTGGCCTGAGTGGGGGGTGGGGGTTAGGCCAGGCATTTTTAGATAACGCTACGCATAGCAATTGCTCGCTCGCTTTCCTGTTCGCTCTCAAAGCAACGGTGTCAAACGTTTGATCTGGAACAGATTGAACAATCAATTACGTGCCGGCATGCCACGCCCACTAGACACCGTCGCCCATTGCCTAACTTTGCCTAGCACCAATCCACACCACAGCGAGCGACAAACTGAAAAAGTCGAAAGCAACAGCAGCGCCAGGGTGTTTGAAAGTAAAGGAAGAATAACGCGCATACGTGCCGTTGTCCAGGTTCTGAACGCCAGGTCAAAGTCGGTCCAGATTGGAAGCAGTGCCGCCTTCGTCGTCGTCGTTGCATGAAATTGACCCGCGATGTCGGTGTTTTATAAATGCATGTGTGCACTTGATGCATGTGACTGACTCCAACTACACCTGACGCAACCCTCTTACCTCCACCTCCCTCTTATGTACGAGGGTATTGGTATATCCAGGCTGGTGAGAGTGGGGGGTTATGAGAAATGCACGAAATCAACCAAAAGCGAACGTGTGATGCATGCAAAAGCTGCCGGTGAACGGATTGTTTTCTTATATGTAGTTCAGCGTCTGAAAAATGCAATCAACTTGAGGCGAAAATAAAACAACAACAACGCCAGTGTAAATATATGTATCAGAAAGAATGAAAAAGGTGGAAACTTTCACCTGTAAACGACTATGAGTGTGTTGCATCAACGCAGATTGCTAAGGCAAGCGGAACCACACACCCACACCTACATATCTACATCCACACCCACACCTACATATCTACATCCACACCTGTGGGGCATACCAGAATCCAATGCTTGACTCGTGCACTGCAGTGCAACCGCAGCGTTTTTAATATCATGAAAATATTCAAGTGGAAACATTTTATAGCTCAGCTGTTGATAACAAAGAATCGCTCAAGCATAAGCAAAGCTTTTTAGAAAACCCCAAATGGCTAAAGATCACCACTCAATATAGATAGGTTTCAGTTTGTCAACAGCTTTTAAATATCATATTTTCAAACAAGCAATAAATAATAAAAAGCAGTTGAACGACTCACTTCCGTTTTGTCGTTTTATAAACACAAAATAAATGCGTTATTATTGTTATTATGATGAAGATCATGTAAAACGTCCACACAAAACTGGGGGAAAAAATCACCAACAGGACGGCTGGCGCCACATCATGTAAATATTTAATATTATTAATCCCACGAGCCTGTCGCGCCTGTCGGTTCGACTGTCTGCCTGTCTGTGTGTTGGTAGCATTTAAAAATGCAAGAGCAGCGCTTTTAACAAACGTCTGACCAGCTGACATTATGTTCAAATGCTTGGACAGCAGCTGGTCGAAAAGTGCGTGGCAAAGCAAAATTAAGATATATGAATTTAAATTTTAGCGTTTTTGTGTGGTATATGAATATTTATGTTAGGGATTTGTGACTGTGTGTGTGGCTTATAAAAGACAATGATAAACAATTGGAATGCAAATGCTTGAAACTTGTTGTCGAAACCTGAATTTAATGTTTTCAATTACCTGGGAGAAATCGCTGGACCCACCACCAATCCACACCCACATACAAACAGCCCTCGAGTCAAAGGCAAAAGCCCACAAACACAAACCGTAAGCCAAGTTAACAAAGCAACAGAAGCTATGCAAACATTTCGGTTTGTGAAATTGGTTATATGTGTGTGTGT
This sequence comes from Scaptomyza parva, assembly GCA_035044645.1. Lineage (NCBI taxonomy): Eukaryota > Metazoa > Arthropoda > Insecta > Diptera > Drosophilidae > Scaptomyza > Scaptomyza parva. Next base: position 2,383,207 of record JAWNNT010000065.1, on the reverse strand, counting down.
AAGAGGGGGTTGATTGTATTGGTGGTGTCTGTGAATAATTTTGGCATTATTGCCTGTGCTTAATTCAAATGAAATTAATTTCAGCAGGTAAACTTCGTGACGTGCCGCAAGAGCAACAACAGCAGGGCAACACAAGCACCACGAGCTCAGCTCATTGTTTTTGGTGATTTAATGTTTATGTATATGTGTGTATGTTGGTGTTTGTGTGTAAGGGCTGCTTGTGTGTGCCTTAAATGAATTCATCCCTTGGGCAACATTTTATGGCATAATTTGAGGCATCCGGAAGTGCGGCCGTGCCAAAAGGTCAGTGCCGCCTGTCCTGTCGATGTGGCATGCCTCGTGCCCATTTTCCTGTCACACCCCTTCCCATTCTCCCTGCCTACCCCCTGTGGGTGTGAATATTAATGCTTCATATTTTATTTTCAGCGCTATTTTCGTGCTGTTTAGCTTTTAATATTGTACTCTCCAGCTAAATACACACTATACATCTTCTCGGAAGGGTGTGGGCGTTGCTTGTTGATTTTCGGGTTGTGCCCCAAAGCATTAAGCCCTAAATTGCGTTTGAGCCTTCCCCTGTAATTATTTCAAGCGACCAATGAACTGCTGATACACTGCTAAGCCTTTCCAGACAAACAAACATCTGAATTCCTACCTACCAACCGCCGGTGCCTTCTTTCTTTTTTTTGTTGCACCTCACGAAAATTGCTTAAGAGCCGAGCCGAGCACGTTTTTAACATTCACTTCAAGTATTTGAATCCCATGTTCGCTTTGTCTGCTGAGAATTGCCAGCGCATATCTGCCTGCTGCCTGCCTGTCGGTCTGTCTATCTGTGTGTGTGTGTCTGTGTTCGTTTCGCCTGTCGCTGTGTCTGATTTGTAAGATATTTTGCTATTTTTTATTGCCACACCATTGCTGCTGCTGGTGAATGTGGCGCCGTCTGGCGGCAGAATCGTCGGCTTTGCTCTTGCCATTGAGTGGATTAAACTGTAAATATTTAATGCACGCGATTTGTGCGGCTTACGTTTGTCGGCCCTGAGTTATTATTACGAGCAATGTAAACAGCTTCAGCGTTACATACGATTTTACGTTTTTTAAAGCACTCAACTCAATATTCAAGTTTTAAAGCCTAGAATCCTTTAACAGACTTTCGTCGGATCAGGCCACAACTCTTACACATCATCGCTCATTAGTAGTAAGCCGAAAAGTAAGCAATAATCAAAGTTTGCAACAAGCAACAACCACATCATACGTTGAAGTTCATAATGCCTGATAGATGTATGGATAGATAGCCAGACAAAAGCTCGATGAACATTTTTATTATGCCACTGGTTGCAGAGATGCAGCTGAAGTATCTGTTAGATGCATGCACACACATGCATAAAGTATCTTTGACTTTTTGTTCTGTTCTGTTTTGTTCGCCTTAAGACTAACTTTGGCAAGTTGTGGTTCTGTGGCTTTTTGTTTTACTTATGTGGCAGATGCTGCAACACGAATTTTCAACTCTTTAAACATCTCCATTTCATATTGTTCAACACTATTAATTGACTGTTTTAAAGTGCTATATTTACCGTTACGATTTGGTCATTGAAATCCATTGCAAATAAGCAAGCAAAATAAATCAATTTAATGCAACCAACAAAAAATAACCAAAAAAAAACTGTTGATTTTTAATGAATGGAAATGAATAATGTACATGTTAAATAAAATAATTCGATGATATTTTTATTTGTTGAATACTTTTGCGCACAAATTCAATTAATTAAAATGTTAAAACTATGCAAACAGCTCATAACAAGTGTGAAAATAATAAATATTTATTAAAAAAATCAATGCTGAATATTAAACAATAATTGTAATAAGAAGTGGAACACCAGCTAAAAATCCAAACCAAATATAAGCACCCATTTATTTTTTGTACATATGTGTGTGTATTTGCCCCACACTCATACTAATTAAGTTTGAACGTGTGCTTAACGACAGCTAAATGAACTACCAAAAACACACACATCGGGAGAGAGAGACAGCAACATAGAAAAGATAACGACGCACTCATTATCATTCCGCACAGTCAGAGGCCAGGATGGCAGGCACAAGGCAGCAGTCAGAGCAGGCAGCTAGTAGCAGAGCAGGACACATGGTTACACGTTTCACACGCAAAAGAATTTTTCCGGGAAAAGGCACAGATTGACATAATGACATCGTCACGCCCCCCAAATGATTGGCCTTTGGCACACAGATTGTGTATGGGTTGGCAATTATAGAACCTGCCGCTATAATTCCAAACAGAAGCCGAAATTACGCCAACATTTTTGGTGTCTCTTTAAAGCCACATAAAATCGTTGCGCAACCCCCGTCCCAAAGTTAATAATCATCATAATCTTCTGTCATGTAGAGAGATAGAGATAGAGAGACAACTAAAACACACACATAGTGAGGGAAACTGTTAGAAATTCTCGCTTGGCATACTTGAGCTCAAGTTCTGGCATTTAATGTGAGGCTTTCAAAACAATTAAGGATTTTGTACGTGTGTGTGTGTGTGTTTGACATTATTAGTATTAAAGACTTTGTTTAGCTTAAATGTAGAAGAATGCGTGTCGATGTATGACGAAAACCACCTGAATATGTTTGTTATGCTTATTTGAAGTTTAAATTCAAGTTTTAGTTTGTTTACATACCACAATAGTCAAAACTAAAGGATACTCTGGCATTGTTTGCCCAACTAACTCAACATGACTGCGGTCAGGAGTCAACTGCCGTCGGCGTCGTCGTCGTCGTCGCCTTCATGGCGTGTTGAAAGTGTGGCAAGAAGATGGTCAAGAGGAAGACAAGGGGCTGTGGTTGTTTGATGCCACTAAGTGTGCGTGTGTGTGTGTGCTGTGTCTGCCTTGAATGTTAATATTTGTGCATTCAATTCGCACTCGCTTTGCAGTGACAATTTATCAACTTGAGAGCTAGTTGCCCTACTAACACTTGCTGACCCACTTCCTTCCTCCTTAAAAGAAATCGCAACGAGTGCAATTTTCGAATGTGCCACAATTGTATGTGTTTTGGACACAGCTGTTGTTGTGCATGTAATGCAATTTGAAATGGTCACACGAGCTGCAATGCAATTGTTTAAGGATTGCTCATGCACTTCCTGCCATTTAATATGAATTAAATCTAAAATTCTTATGAATTCAATTCCATAACAAAAGCAACAAATGCAACAAAAGCAGCAGCAGCAACACACAAATACCAAATTCTTTAGCCATTGTCCGCAAAATTGCAGCTGCTTGCTTAGCCAAGTGTGTCATCATCTAGTCGTAGTATAAAAAATAACAAACACACTCAAAAACACATACACAAACATATAAATGAAGCTTAAATATTATTTTACTTTGTGAGAAATCCAAAATATAAAATACCAACTGCATCACAATATCATTTCTTTTGTTTATTTGCTCTACGCATTTTAAGACAATTATAAACTAGTTTTTCTCTTTTGATACTTTGTGTTTAAGTGTTTTTATAAAAAGACCCGAACATTGTATGCATTATTTACTTAAAGCTAGTGCAATTGTTGACTTTGAGGCAGTTTTTCACTTACCTATCCAGCTAAGCAATACATCAAAACACATGTATGCAAAACAGGATGTTCATTTGTCACAGCGTTGAAAACATCCTGGCAAATGAATTATACAAAAATTGTTTCAAAGAGCTTGGAGTTCATTTTGCAGAACTTTATGATGCATGCAACTGGAGAAGAAAAAAACTTAATGTTTATGTTTTGACTCACAAAAATATTTGTCTCAAATTGATTTACAAACGAAACGTAAAAAAAATCTTAACGATGGGGTAACATTATTGCAAACATCTGTTGAAAGATTTTTTTATACAAATTTAATATTCAAAATAGACCATCTCGATGCGAAAACCCTTTGCAAAGTGTCCTTAAAGTTTGCACACGGATTAAGTTGGGATTTGTGTGCTTACAAACACAAAAAACTCAGAACTGCTCGCCCTCTCTCTCTGAGAATGTGTGTGTTTGTTTTGTTGTTTTTATAAAGCCTTTTTCTTTTTGGCACCCTGCAAGAGGCAAAGCGGAACGGGAAGTGTTCGGTAGTCGTTTAAGGTCTCTGTAAGCATTTTTGTGTATCTTTTAGGGTCTGTTGTTGGTTTTACGGCTAACCGAGCAAATCGTTTGAGTTGGTCATGCAAAGTGCCAAAGTTTTTATACCCACAAAAAATGATGTGACCGGGGTTAGGTTTAAACTCAAATGCTTCAGTGAAGACATATTAATAATATAGATAGTAAATAGTTTATTAAAAATGTTTTTTAGTTTTATTGCTCAAGCATTAAATAAAGATGTTGGTGTGTGTGTAAAAAACTTTGCCAAACAATTATTCTGGGTTTTGATTGTGACCAAAACGTTCTCAAGATCGTTTCGAGTATTTTTCGTTTGGCTGTCAACTTTAATTGAACTGAAGACAAAAGCACATGCTGGATTCGAAAGACGTCAAGTTGGGAGATTTGCAAGGGCTTTAAGCTAGATGAAGGGGCAGTGGATGTGGATGCTACTGTTGCCTTAACTGGCAGACGACACAGTCTATTGATGCAGCTGCTGCTGCTGCTGCAATTGCGTCATTTTACAGCAATTTCCACAGAATTAAAAAAAAAGAAAGTAGCAACAGCAGCTACTAGCTTCCCCTCCCTGCCCTTTGTCTATGTGTGTGTGCTGATTTAATTTATGGTCACTTTGGGCGCTTTGGTCCGGCAGCCAAAGGCTGTCCGCCATTTCAGATAAATGTGTCTGTGCTTCGACAATGGGTACGTACATTGGACAAACAGATGAAAAGTGTATGGAGAGGGGGAGGGGGGGAATATGCCCCTACCCACTCAAAAGCGAGCTCATGTTGCATTCTATGCGAAAACTTTGCGGTTACATTGCTGACCACAGCTGACCGACTCGACCCAACAAGGTAAACTGCACTCTCCCGATGACGAAGTAGATAAGAATAATTTATGGTGATGCCGCTTGAATTGTGACTATGTGTGTGTGTGCTGGTGTGTGTGTACTGGAGTGTGCGTGCAACATGCGCAAATTAGACATGCAGACAAATTTATTGGCCTAACAAATCTTCATTTTTTCCTTTGGTTTCTATATCATGTTTTACTTGCTATTATTGTCGTTTGGCTATGTTGAGCTCTATTAAAATATTGTTAACAAAGTGGTAAAAGTTTAAGTTGACACTGAGAAATGAACTGTTGAAGTAAGTGAGGTCAAATTGCACCAGATGAAGATAAAACGTGTCGATTTTTTATAGCTTAAATCCTATCGAAATGTGAAAAAGAATGCGTTCAACTAGATAGAATAATACAAGTTACTCTAAATTAGTTTTTACTTATATTTTTATGAGAAAGAATAGAATAAAGTCTCATTAAATTTAAGTGTCTCAAATCTTAAACACTTTCTACGCCACTTAATCATCTTTTAGATGTTTATTTTCTAGCTTGAGTCAGCTATTTTTGTCATTTCAATTAAAATGTCATGGCAAGTTATTGTTTATTAGATATTTTTAATCCAGCAGCACTTAACTGTCACCCCTGCAACTGCTTTAAGCTCTCCCTACATTTGACTCAAGTCAAGTCAAATATATATATATGTATATATAGTTTTCAGCGTGTTTAGCTTGGCGCAGCGCTATGAAAATAATTTTAATGGCATTTAATTTACGCAAGTGCAACAGTTAAAAGCTTTTCACTTTCCACTTTTCACAATGCCAAATCTGATTATTTTGTGCTTTGTTTTGCATTTTGGCTTTCAACTAAAAGAAAACGAGAGAGAGAGCATACACACAAATTATAATTGTTATGTCAGCTGTTTTAGTGAGTTTTTCGAGCAAAAGGTGCAAAAGGTGTAAACCAAATGATAAACGCCATTAGAAAACTACGTGACCGAAAACTTTTTCCACAACAATCGCAATGGGAAAACGAGAGAGCTACTCAAAAAGAAAAATTAAAACAAAACAACAAATGCTTGGCAAATCCAACAAAGTGCTTGAGTAATGAGTCTTTGGGTCCATAAAAATTGTGGCCCAAGTTGTCCAACCGCAGACGCAAAACATTTTGCGTCTTTACTCGCTCTATGCGGTTGGTCATATGCACAACAGTAAAAGCTTTGTGCGACGACATACAAAATGAAAAACATAACAAATGTGCGGTTAACTCAAAATGGACTACTATGAAAAGGGACAAAGTGTCAGTAAAGTAAAGTTGTAGTAAAAAGTAAAGCTGCAGACATAATTCTCACATTTGAAATTCTTCAAAATTTCAATATTTTTCTACTTATTTCATTTCAGTAAATATATTTACTTGTGCGTAAATTAAAGACAAACAATGTGTTAAAACATTAATGCATTTTATTACCATAACATATCAATATACACTGAACCCGTGAAACTGTGCTAAGAAGGGTATTATGGTTTTGTGTAAAAGTATGTCACAGAACATAACATTATCTGTGAACATATAAACATATATTCCTAGAGACTATATAAGAAAGAAAGAAAGAGACTATAAAGAACATAACTTCTTTTGAGTTATGGAAAAAACCAGTTTCCTTAAAGTTACAGATAATTTTTTCAATTTCCGATTTACTCATGTAAACGATAACCACCCAAACTTGAATTTCGAAAACTTGGGAAACTTAAACATGAAAAATATGATATAGTCCAAGCAATCTCTATGGTCCAGGACATCTTCTCGTCCAGCTTAATGAACTCGAACCATGTTTTTTGTATGCTCTTTGCATTTAACCAAAGTGCATTGAAAAAGTATTTATAGTATGCAAATTGTAAACGCTGCTCTGCATAGATAGAAAGCTAAATTATGTGAGCCAAGGATGAAATAAGAAGCAAAAAGCTTCTTAGTTAGTCAAAGCATAGAGTATCTTTTTGTGAAAGCTAAGATATTTTTATAATTCTTGTCAAAAATATAAAATAATTTATGCCCAAAGGAGGTTTAGGCGCACAGCACTGTTAAAGAGTAAATCCTTTCTTTACCAAATTTTGGACCAATATTACATCATTAAGCACTGCAATCGGATTGTTGGCAAATTGTTTAATGCGATTTCAATACCCCCAAAAAGCGCTTTACATGCAACAAATTCTCAAAGAAATTCCGTATTATTTCTGTAATCCAGCTAAAATTCAATCAAAACTCTTAACATTTTCTGATGGCTGGCAGCCAACGACCAAAAATCAAAGACGACAAAGGCATGGAAATCGCAGCAATTATCTGTCAGTGCTCCCTTCCCTCCATTCCCTTCCCACTCACATCAAATCAAAAGCCAGAGAAAAATCAGACACACACACACACACACATTCCAAACAGTTCCTGGTTTTCTCTCTCTCTCTCTCTTCCGTTCTCTGCTCTATGCAAAATTGTAACAAAAATCAAGCCAAAAAATAAAATGGAATTGGCTAAAGAAAAAAAAATATTTACTTTTGCCATGACAATGTCGCTCCTGTTGGCTCCTATGCCCTACTCCACCCCCCCTCATGCCAACCGCTGTGAAACTTTGATGGTTTGCGAGTTGTTCCAGATTATCATGGATGGTGGTGTCGAGGAGAAGCCGACGCGAGGCAAGGCAGGGCAGACATTCAGAAAAGTGCCTGCCTTGGGCAAAAGAGAAGAAGTGGGGGCTGGAGCGAAGTATTATTGGCTTCTGATTGGGGATTATGTTTTTAATTGACAAACTTGAATAGATAACGACATTGTCAGCAGTAGAGAAAGTCGCATAAAAAGTGCCGACAAACGAATGCATAACAAATTCTTATACTTGTTGGTTATGCTTATTGTGCTTGTTGTTCTTGTTGTTATCCCTGTTTCTCTGTTTTCAGCTTGTTGTGGTTGTCGTTATGGTTCTTGTTATTGTTGTTGGCATAAATTGATATGCAGCTGGAGGGGGATGAATAAAAGGTGTATAGCTAAAGCATATTGCATCCAACCAAAAGGCAAAAGGGATGAACGAGCTGCTAGATTATTGACAGATATATTTCAGCTCTATTTATGCATATGAATACCAACGTTTTAGTCAAAAGAAACAACCATACGAGTGACGTCAAAGTATATTTAGCTCAACTTACAAAGAATATGGAACTGGAGAAATATCTGATCTGTTCTAGCTATTTAGTATAAACTCAACTCAAATATATATCAAAGAGATATTAGATATAAGCTTTAAGGGCCACATTGGCAATAAACGATAAACAAAACGTAACGATTAGCATGCAAATATTATGCTCATTAAGCATACGCCTTGTTGGTAATTGCATAATAAACAAATAGGTGGTAAAACTGGCCCAGAACTGAAGCCATGAACAAATCATTTAACACCCTCATCGTACGATAATAATGCACATAAAACACATTTCACACACACAGGCATGCTGTGGAACAAAACTTGAAGCAAATGAAAGCAAACAAACAAAACAAATACGTAAACATTACGACAATGTGAACAATAATTTCGATTTACGAAAATTTGCAAACAACAAATTCGGTGCAGCCACAAATGCAATTAAAAGCAAATCGATTGTGCTTGTAATACAAATGTATAACATACCCCACATTCAAGTGGTAATCTACACTGGGGAGTGTATGTGTCTGTGTGTGTGTAGATAATATACCATTGAAGCCCAAAACTAACTGCATGTAATGACATTTCCTTGTTATATGGCCTTTAACTAAGCTCAAAAGGTTTTAACTATACAGAGAGAATATTTCAATTGAAATTAATTAAACATTTGTTACACGCAATTATATAATTAAAGCTGTAACCGCAAAATGTTATATACACACCATGATAATAGTAGTAGTCAAAGAGTCAGTTGCATTTGCCTATTCAAGCTTTTCAATTCACAAATTCAACTAATTAAATTCATCAGGCACATTGTGAACAGCTCTTTCAGGATTCTGCTCTCATATTTTCATTAACAGACCGCAGCCTCTATGAAAACGCGCGCGACACGTAAAACAATAAATTTTCATAATAGCAACGCAACTAACCCAAACTAAAACTGGGCCCAAACAACGCCCACACATGTTGGCTGGCCGGGGGCACGCCCACTTTTGGCCAGTGGCCACGTGTAAAGGGCAAAAGCGCAACATCAGCGAAATGGGGCAAATGTAAAGCGAAGCAAAACCAGGCGTCGCCAACCCAGACAAAGGTGGGTTGAGTCGGGGGACGGATAGCTAAAGATTACCGTTATTTGTATGCAAAGCAGGAGCCCAAAACCGACAACAACGAAAACAACATTATGCGACACTGCAGCAACACAAGCCAACTGCCATTCAAAGCCAGCTAGCAGCAGCAGTAGAATGATGATGGGATTGAGGATTGGGAGAAAGAGGACACAGGACGAATGGAATCCTGGTCGCTGCAGATGGCAAGCGATCCATCCAAGAGCTGGACGACAGAGAGAAACGAAACGTGTTTCAATTTTTATGACATTTCAATGCAGTTTATGTCAGCGAAACGAGGCAACGGCCAACGAACTGAGAGATGAGTTATCTGAACGATGAGCAGAAGGGCGTAATGGGGTGGTGGTGGGAGTAGGATAAGACCTCGTTATATTTTTTGACAATTCAAATTTAGCTTGAGGCCATAGTCACAGTGCATGTGGTGCATGCAACATATTTATTTTGTTCGATTCGGACACTTTGCAACAATTCAATTCAATTGTAACAATTTTTCAATGCAAAATATCGACAATATTTTTTTTTAACATGAGCTTATCACAACGAAGGTAACGGGGAACGGGAAACGTGAGGTAACTGAAAGTAACTGTAGGTAACTCCATAAAGTACATGCAGACGATTTGGAAAAGTTGTGTTTTCGTTTGATTCAAGTTGTACAAAGTGTATTTGGGTTTGTCTGTCATGTTCACCTGTCGAAAACACTCAAACATTGTGCATAATTTAAAGTCATTTAATTCAGAAACACACACAATTAGCTTTTATTATATCATCCTAATTGAGTTGAGGCCTGCACTGAATGGGTTTCATTGCTAATTTATTGTTTCTAAACCCTTTGTGAATGTGGCAATGTCAAAAACAGTATTTCTTAATGCGGCCACTCGTTAATTATTGTAATTACCTTTTATATATGGGAAACTTAAAGATGGAAGTTTAATAAAGAGGAACTTTTACATTTTAGAAGCTGTAGAGAAACATAGAAATACCCTGATTGAAAATGACTAATAAGTATACTCAGAGTCAAAGGTATCTTCTTTTTCTTATACACATTTCCAAGGTGTATGTTTGTAGAACCATCAAGCTTCGCTTAAGTGTACTAATAAATCTTGAGCTCAACATGTGCTGAGACTCCATGGCAGACGTGACTTACATATAGTATAGATACAGTTAAACTAAACAACTTCTCGCAAGTATTCAGCAATATTGTTTGGTTTTTGGAAATGGTTAAAAGGCCAAAGGAAAAGAGTCATGAAGTGGCAACTGGTGATAAATTAACGCATTAAAAGTAAAATGTGAATGCGGCCATGTTTCAGCTTTTAATAACACAAATTGCAATCGAATATGCAATGTACAAGGAGCAAAAAGAAGAAACCAAGGGAAATCGCAAAATGGAAACGAAAACGGAATACAAAATGAGCTTAAAGTCAAACGCAATTTGTTGCATCTACATCAGTCTATCAGTCGAAAGCATAATTAGTTTCAATTAAGCATTGAAATCTATTTATTTTCGCATCATCGCGGACTAGGGCACGTTTCTTGATCTTGACGTTTACTTTTATAGTACTGATATCCTTATAGAAGAGAATTTAAATTATGGTTAAACGTTATCAAGCAGGAAGGTGATATAATTATGAAAACAATCTGTTTTGTTATTTTTCAAGCTGAAGAGTTGCAAATGTATTACTTTTCGATGCAAGAACTTAACAAAAATGATTGATTGTCACTTTTTCTACTAACAAAGACTCTTTCTATAAGTTAAAGAAATCTATAACAAATTTTATCGATTGAAAGAACAAAATGTTCTTGTCAACTCTTTCAAGACGAGTTTAATGTAAGGCCCACTTGTTTTTACTCGGAATTCCAACCAATCGTATGAGAAAATAATTTGCTGCAAATTCAACGAAAATCAGTTGAAAATTCACATAAAACTAGTCTGCAAAAATGTAAACAAAATGTAAATAATAATGTTTCGATGCTATCTATTGGGTATATATGTATGTATGTATGTATGTTTTCTAACAGTAGTTACACATATCTATAAAAATATCTGTGGCTTATTACTTCTGCTGTCGAACATTTCGGAAATTGGATTTTTTGGCACACGATTCTGGCCGCAGGTAAAATTGCCAAAAACAACCTTTTTTTCTGCTTTTTGCCTTATTTGTGGGGTTTTCTCATAATGCCCGTTTTGCAGTCAAACCCAAACTTCTTTTGCTCGATTGATTGCCACTTGGGGGAAACAGCCGCAATTGATTGACATTGTGTCTTGTGGTCTCTTCCAATGCACTGTCAAGAGACAAAAGACCAAACTGTTGATGCCACAATGCGCCGCTGTCAAGCTGTTGAGTCATTTCTTTCGATCTGCAGGGAGATAACAATCACAGCAAAACAATGCCTTTCAAGTGTTGAATTAAAATATCAATATTTCTTAAACAAATTGTAAATTCTCGTTGCGATTGCATTCAGAACATGATGATTGCATTGTTAAACTGATAAACTGATGCAATTTCTCAGATACAAATCAATGCACAACTGTTGCATGTTGCCTTCTTCTTTTACTTTTTGTTTTTGTTGTTGTTCTGCTGTGTAAATCGTTCGATGAGCGCGCAAATTCAATAAATTATGTTTCAATTTGCGTTGCGAGCGAGAGACAAATTGCAATAAGAAGCGGATTGAAACGGCCAACAAAGAAAAAGTAAATGTGAAGAAAAATATAATTAAATTTTAAATGGCATTTTAAGCAGCTTAAATTCAAATATTTGCTTTAGTTTCACGAAAACTGCATTTGCTTAGGGAAGTTTAATTTTTGGCAAAGTAAACGAAATGCTTGAAATGATTCTTCGAGTGAGACTGAGACAACAGCATTAACACGATTTTGTAAATGTTAAGTTTTTGCCTAATTGCATTTGCATATTTTGATTATATTCAAGGAAATGAAAGTGCCAAAATGCATTGAGCTTAGTAGTATTATGTGTTTTAGTGTGTTATTTCAAAATGTAGTTGTTGTTGGTCGGTTGTTGGGGGATGGAGGTGGATTAGGCAGTGAACCAAACTGAGGCAGGAAATTTGAGTTTGAATCTAACGGATATGAGGAACAGATTCAGATTCGCATACACATTAATGAATATACAATATAATGCATAAACTTTACCCAACATGTGCCAATGTACCAAAACAATTAAACTAATATGAGGAAATTAGCAAATTAGTATAGCAATTATCATAATTCCAGCAATTTATTTGCCTGATTTTATACTCGAAAGTAGCGCCATCTAGCGGCTTACTCCAGAAAAATCAGTAAGGACGCCATCTGCTGCTATGGCTAGTATAACTGTTAACATCTACAGCTATTGCTTTACAGTATGTTAAGTAACAGCATATAACTTGCTTTTACCCAAACCTTTTGTGGTAACACTGAATACACATAGCGCCTTATTTGAATTTGTTTTTTATTTGTTTTGTACTAAAAGTATTTTATTGTTGTTGATATTTATAAGACATGCGCGACATTTTTGTATGTATAACTATGACTATGAGATGATGTGACTTACAATTAATTAATACATATTACAATAAACGTAATATTAAGAGAAAACAAACACAAGCGACAAGAATTCACATGTATGGCAACAGTTGTGAGTGTATGTGTGTGCAAGCGTGTGTGTGTGTGTGTGTTAATTAAGGCACATGTACATAATTGTAAGTGTAATTATATATTCGCTAATTGCTTAAAAACAATAGACAAAAGTCCAGTAAAGCGCATTGAAAGCCAAGAACATGCCGGGAAATAATAAACGCGATCGCCTATCAATCCACATGGCAATCTCCTGTGGCGTCATGGTTGTAAATGTGGGTCCATCCTTCTCCTTATCCTTGTCAATATCGATGATGTGTTCATTAGTGGAACGTGCACTGCAAACGGATACATTGTCGGCGCACTCAGTGCGAATGATTGGTAGATTTGGCTAAAGGAAAACCAAAAAAACAGTTGTCAATTTCATAGCAATTGCGGCATACAGTAAAGCCTGACTTACATGAACTGTCAAATAGTTGTTAAAACCCTGATTAACAGTGCCATTGCCATTGCGCACACTCTCCGTGCTGGATACAATGTTATCCAGACTCGAGCAGGAACGAGCTCTCGACTCGTTGCTCAAACTGCCTCCAAGCTGACGGCGTGAGGGGCGTGGCGTTAATGTGGACTTTATAATATATTTACTATTGACTTTCTTGAGCTCAATATTCTCCTTGCGCCGCCATATCGTATTGACAAACGCAAACTCCACCAAGCTGCCAAAGATGAAGAAAGTGCAACCGATAAACCACACTTCCGATACCTTGATATAGCTGACTTTCGGCAGCGTTTTGCTCTGTGATGAGGATAGCGTTATGAATGACAACATCGTGCTGGTGCCTAAAGAAAATATATAGCATTACATTATTTGATTTACCAATATGTAAATGTTTATTGTCGTACCCAACATAATGCGTGGAGGCGATGCATCTGCCTGCAACCAAAAGGATACCCAGGAAATGGCGACAATCATCATGGATGGCAGATAGTAATCCAGCAGATAGAAACCAATCTCACGTCGCAAACTGACCGTATAAGTCAGCATACTATAGTCGCCCTCTACACAAAATGGCAAATGTTAAAAAGAGATTACCTTAAAGAATTTGAGGCAGTTAAACTTACTAAATGCACCATGTCGCAAATTATCATCATCTGAGTGGACAACGGATGTATTGTACCAAAAACCATCCAAGTTATATTCAGTTAATCGCATATCGGGATCAAAGGATATGGGCTTATGATCCTCCCACTCCAGCCTCAAATCAGAAGTATTATACATCCCTATTAAAAGAAATATCAATTACTAACTGAAAGCAAAGAAAAACTGCTTTAACTTACAGCTTTCTAGCACCGTAGCACAGTATTGCTGATCGAATGGAAACTTTTTAAAGTTCATCCAGCAGTAGAGAGAGGCTTGTACTCGTGTCGAGATGATCACATTGCCTTCCCTAGAGATGGAGGTCAGCACATCCTTTTCATCTGTGCCCAAAATGCTCGATTCTCGCTCGTTGGCAAAAAAGATGTGAGGCAACCAGAGCCGTTCACTCAAATGTTTCTGTCCCAAAATTGGTTCACGTCTATCTGGCGCAAACTCCTTGTATGCCAGTCGCTTGTCCTGGAAGCTCATCTGAATCAGCACATGCATCTTGAACTGCAACAGATCCGAGTTGAGATTCTGCAGCAGGTACACATAAATACGCATCTTCACCGTTATTGGCAGTCGTTTCCTTGTGTCTACGTCGTACTCTGTGCAAAGCAATGAATCGTTAGAAACGGAAGCATTTAAAGCTCTTAAGAATTACTTACCTATGGGTCGTTCGAGGCGATCATAGCGACACACATCTGTCATTCTTTGGATTAGTTCGGTATATTGCAGAGTATCTGCATTCGCTAATGATGGACAGTTCTCATCTATGTGGCTGTCATTGGCGGCGCTGAAAGATGATAGAGAAAATTATTATTTATTGTGTCAAGTTAAGATTTGTTGTATGAGTAATGTAGGAAAAATGTTAAAGTTTCGTTTTTATCTGTTTCTGAAAAAAAAACGGTAACACGTTCAATTGGCTCGTTAATATTGTCATCATTTTAATGGGTTAATATAAATATAATAATAACGACTATTTGGTTACAGTTAGTTATATATAGTATGCAAGTGCTATTTGTTAACGGAGCAAATACAAACAATTGTTTTCTAAATATTTAACTAGATGAACTGCTGCTAGAACTTCCATTGTGCAGCTGTACAAGCTCATTTGGCAACTGAGTATCTGAGTTATTTGCCAACTTTACAGTTATTGTAAATACAATAACTATTTGAGTTGCTTATTGTTCACGCATTTGTTGCTGTATTGCTATATTAAACACATCGCGTGGCCTGGTCCCTGGTCCAGAAATCCATAAATACACGGCAGCTGGTTTGCTATTCAATATTTACCTATTGACATTGCATTTAAATGCTAGATAATAATTTTCCATGAGATATCTCTAACCTTAAACTACACACACACAGAGAGAGAGAACACATAAGCCCCAAAAGTTGGCTTGCATTAATTAAAAATTTGTTTTCTCTACACCTTCACATTATGGAAATATTTGTTTAATAGTGTCGGCGGCATATAAAACAGACGCCAAAATTTTATGGCGTATACGTAATGAGAGTTAAAATTGTCGCCTGCATAGATATTTTTTTTCTTTTTGTGGTTTCTGCTTTATCACAAAACTAATGGAACTGATGTTCTAACCAAATATATGTTTTTATATTAAAACTGATAACATGATGACAAATGATGTGACATACAGCATAAGGAAATATTTTATTTACATTTTGCTACATTGTTTCTTATCATTTTTATCAGTTGTGTAACTTTCGTTTGTAAAGTTGGATACATTTTATACGAAATTGTGGAAATTTTTACTTTTAATTATTAACAAAACAAAACAGCTTAGTTCGTCAATATTTTTGGCAATGCTAAACAGTTGATTAAACATTCAAAGCAAAACAAAGAACTCCAAAATATTTAGGATAGCAGCGAAAGAAACGAACAAAGAGTCAAAGTCAGTCAGAGTCAATCAATTTGACTCTCCAGGTTAATTTGCTTGTATCTACAATATGGAAACATATTAATGCTATTTGGTTTTATCAGTCGAAATTGTGTTCTCTTTTTTTTTTCATCTGTGTTTCTCCCTGCATTGTGTAAAACCCAAGAAGAAAATTACTATCAGCATTTCTTGGTAACCGAAAAGTTTTAAATACTGATGACTATTTATTCTAGTCGAAATATTAATAAATTTTACTTACCCAACGTTATTTTGTAGAGTTTGAACTATAACTAATATTAATAATACTTTTGTCAAGTGCACAAAACACATGTTTTTCACTGTGTTGAAAATACTTTAAATGTGTTTGTAAAAATAATTAAATCTAAAATTTTGTATTTGTTTGGTTTTAGCACTCGAACTGTAACGCACTTTCCGTGTACTAAATTTAGTTCATTCATACGTTTTGTTTAATGTCCATAATTTTTTTTATTCTTTTGTGGAACACTTATTCTCTCAGACGATCTTTTTATCCTCGCCTCGTTTCACATTCACTTCACCGAGACTCAATTTATATATCACGAATTATTTAAGGAACTAAATATTTTTATATGTGATTAATTATTGTAACGATTTGGCTCTAATATCGAGGACGTGGACCTGTTGCTAGTCGTTGCCGCTTTGAGCTCGCGTCGCGTTTGCGCCTCGCAGAAATACTCGATTGCTACTGTTGCTGCTGCTGCTGCTGCGACCGTTGCTGCTGCTGCGGTTATCGTCGACGGCGACTTCTCAAAGAGTACTGTGCTCTAACCGCTCAGCAACTTTTGGTGGAAGCTAGCGAAAACTCTTCAAGTACCAAATAGAGTTGCCCAAAATGTACGTTTGCTGATAAGCCAAACGAGCAAACAAACAACACCAACAAGAACACAATTGTAAAGGTGTTTTTTTAAGTGTGTTTTTAGTGTTTTTTTTTTTGCTCAGTGAGACGGTGTTAGCTGTCGAACAGCATTAAGGCGACAGGGCAGGGTTGCTGGAGATCGTCTCACTTATAAACTGGCCACAGCATCAATATCAGCAGTAGCAGCAGCAGCAGCAGCAGCGACAAAATCAACAAACCACAAGCATGCAAATGATACGACTTTAAGATACCCTATAGGGAGAAAATCATAATAAACTTACTTAATGACTATCTGAAAATATAGTTAAGTATTTTGAGGTATTTAAAAAACGTTTAACGTTGAACTAAAAATGTTTATCTTTACATACATATTTGCGTTGGTTTGGGACCGCTTATTATTATTATATTACACAACTCACACGACACAGTTGTATGTAGGGTACAATTTCAAATGACATAACATAAACTAGAAGTAAATGCTCATTAATATTTACACCGATATCGGAAGCAGTACAAAAGTGTGTGTAGAAATGTTGTAAATCCAAATGTAAACCGGTATCCTCGGGTCTTGGAAATGCGTTCTAGTCAGCGCAAATAGTGCAAAATATTATTGATATATTATGAATGTGTAAATCGATGTAGCATTCTTGATGCTGCATTAGCATATCCAGAGTTACAAGATAGTAGAGAAGTTGTTTTGGAGAGGGTGTGTGTGTGATCAGGTGTTTGTTGCAATAATAATACTAATGCTTACGATCGACTTTTCGACAAATGTAATTAAGCGATTGCCAATTGAATTAGATGAGTTGGGGGGAACTGAGTGAAGGAAGTGAAGGTGTTTGTAATACTTATTTGCTCAAGGCACACGCTTTGCTGTTGTTCAAACAAATTGCATATACGCACATGATTTAAGCAAATTAATTATTGAATATAACATATCAATTATTATATAACTTGTTGTTTTTGTTGTTGCTGGTTGCTAATTGTTGTTACTCGCCTGTCTGCGGTTCAATAAACTGGCAAAACTTTGAAAACTGTTTAATTCTTATCAGCTTACACAATTATTGGAGAACAATCATTGATTATGCCGATTTGTTTTGTGGTTGAACAAACTGTTTTGCACATATCTATATGATATACGATGCTGCCGGCCTATGCTTAAAGGTCGTCTCTCTCAACGCCATTATTATTAATAAACAATAGCAAACAATGCGCGCAAAATTGAAACGTGACTTAGAAATATTTGTGTGACAATAATTGAAAATTGCCAATAACGATATGAGCTATGGGATGCGACAGAAGCTGAAAGCCCTGATCAAGTTCATGTTCATGATCGTGTTTGTTTAATTGATTTATTTTGTTTGAATGCTTAATATGGTAGTATCTCTTACGAATTATAATAGCGAACTTGACAGCTCATTTAATATTGAACTATTACAGGGTATAAAGAGATGTGTCATACCAGTTTGATATATGATAGTTGGTATTTGTGTTTAGACCACAGGAGATATTATACAAATAGTACTTTTTGTTTAGTTAAATGTTCTTTCTCATAAGTGTGGTTTCTTTTTTGGTAAGACAACACACGTCAATAAGATAACAGATCTCCCTTAAAAAGACTTGAAACTGTTCTAGTTTTCAGTTAAACACGACATTAGCATCGTAAACTTAAATCAGGTCATAAACTAACTGAACAGTGGGCATACATAATCAGTTGATGTTGGTAGATAAAACTGCTTGACTCACGTTTCGACAAATATTCTGTAAAGTAATTTATGAAAATACTAAAAATACACTCGAATAATGAAAAGATGTTCTTCGTTCTTGGGAATCCTTAAGTTTTATTGATTATTTATACAATTTATTTATTGAATTTTCTTGCAATTGCGTCAATTTGTTTGTTGACCAAGTTAACTGGGCGTAACGTTTTTATCTGAACTTTAATTAAACTAAACAAGAAAGCATTTTTAATTATTCTTCACAATTGGCAAATAAACAAGGCTTTATTTTATTTTTAATTCTCATATGGACGCTTTCTTCTGTCGTCACCCGCGGCGTATGCGCAATGTCGAGAAAAGAAATTCGCTTATCAGTGCGTGTGTGGGAGTGTAGAAGTGTGTGTGCTCATACAACATTTGCTCTTCTTTGTGGCCTCCAGATCGCAGTAGGTCTTGCTCGAGGTGTTGCTTGTTGTGTGTGAGTGAGAGGGTGGAGAGGGGTGGGACAACATAGCGTATGTATGTTTTCGCCGATTTTAGAGGTTAAGCATTTATTTATTTACTTTGTTTTTTTCTTCTGGTATTGGTGGTGTTTTTTATGGGTCGCCGAAAATGTGATTTCATATTTGTTTCGTACACTGGCAAATATTGACAATTTTCGCTTACCAAAACAAATTTAATTATTTACAAGTTAATGAAAATGCTCTGCCCGGCTATACACGTGATATAATTCGATTCATAACGGCTCTTTTGTAGTTTCGCCGACAGCGTTACCAACACAACAGCAGAAGCAGAAGCTGAAGCTGTAGCAGCGGCATTAGCTTCTTAACATAAAGATCTTGACATTATCTTTGCCATAGGATGAGTCATGGAATCAAGCAAGGGGTGAACCTGGGAGGAGGCGATGCGTAGTAAATTTTTATCTGCAGCCTTTTTAACGCCGCATGAAGCTGAAGAAGAAGCAGCAAGTTGACAACTTTCAGGCAGACAGTTACTTGTGTTTGGTACCCGCTTAACTGGGCCAACAACAACAACAAGAAAACCTAGCTAGGAAAATGTTATTAATTAAAAAGTAGTTGTGCTTACTAGGTAAATAAATATATATAAAAAGTAGTAAGAAGTAGCCTCTAGCCGAGTGTAGGTAAATATCATAAATAGACATGACATGACATGACAAGCAACAAATAGTAGCAAATTAAAAAATATATATGTATATTTATAAATAATTCATATTTTTGCACTCTGTCCGAAGATAATCAGTCGAGTACTTTTGACTGCGGACAGTTCTAAAATTAGACCAATGACAGTTACAGCAACTTCTTGCAAATGTCCTAACGCTCGTTTATCGCTTTGCTTCTGTGTGTGGGTGTGGTTGAGGGTATTTTTGGGAGCGCTTCAGTTCAAGTGCTTCACCCAATTAGGGATACAGCACAGAGAAGAGTCTACGGAACAGTTATAACTGTTTGTTATCAGTGTGTGCGGCGCACGTTTGCCGCTGCGTCTGACGTCTGTTCTTATATTGTTGTTAGCTTTGTTTTATTTGCGATCATGAAACGTATAAAGTCATGTTTAATGTCTGCTATTATATGGGAACGAGTGCGACGGCGGAGGCGGCGTATGCGTAATAATCGTTACACTAGACCCAATTCATAGCGGAAGCTGTGCAGGTAAAACAAACCGTAATTGGTCTTTAATCTTTTAGGTGTAACTTTATAAATGTTAACAGGCCGACAACCTTCTCGCTTCGTAATACCGTAATCGATGACTCAGTCGGTCAATACCTAATGATGATAATGATACTGATGATGTGCCGCTCCCAGATGAGTGACATTGTACGAGCGCAGCCTGCCACAATATTTTTATTTTTGTCAGCTCTCAACGCCGGGTTTTTTCCCGCACCATCAACAAACTGTCATTCTTTTAGTGGATACGAATATGGAACAGTGTTTACAGCAATGACATCTTAATATCAATCAAATGCACTGTTGCCATACTTCACAAATATATTTAAAGTTTGTCAACATCGGATGGGCCAATTGGAATGCGTTTAAAATTCTCTATTTATGAATATTATCAATGTGCACATCGTTATCTTAAAAAGACTATTTATTAATAGAATGAATAATTTAATTGGTTCCTGAGATATCTTTGAGCAATTATGAATTATGAGTCAAACTCAGTTAATTTTGATACCATTTGGGGTTACCCATTTCACTATGATACTCTATTCGCTCTGTTCACGTGCTGCGTAACGGATCATCTTCAGTTTGCTCTTTAACTTTGTCATCACAGCTGGCGTTTTTTGTCAACTCGTATTTGTTTAGCTGCACAATAAATAAACAGTTATAAAAAGTTATGCTTATCTGTGGATGAAATGATGAGAACTTCTGTCACATAAATCACTCAGAGAACTCTTTAAAATTTACAACTGGCTTCCTGAGCTGGTGCTTAAATGTGTAATAGTTCCGTTTAGCTGAATTAAATGATGCTTAATAAATTTGCAAGGTAGCTTTCACGCTTAAGACATAATATTGTTTATTGCTAGCATAGAAGATCGAGCACAATACGCCGAGAGGTATATAATAATAGTATCTGCTGCTCTTCACATCCTCAATTCAACCTTCCCCAGCAGCTCGATCTCTTTTGGGGAGAGGGGTGTTCGGTACATAAACGTAGTATTCAATAGACTAACTATCAGCTAACATGAAAACAGCCTGTCGTTAACAATCTTTTGACTATTACTTTGTCGTCGGTGCTGCCGCCGGTTTGTCGCTAGCGTTAATCGTTGGCGATTTGGCAAAGTCTTCGAATGTGTCTTTCACTTTCTTTATGCCTCGACCCGCATAGCAGGGCAACATATGCACGAATCTGAACGAGCTCTTCACACCCTCGTTGTAGTAGTGTTTGGCCAGAAAGCGCATTTCACCAAATCTTGGCATCTTTGGAAGCTCGAAGGGCAGCTGCTTTGTGGCCTTCTGCACGTAGGGACAGAGTTGCGCTTTCACATTGTTGTACAGCTTATGAGAATCCTCTGGGCTGCCCCAGATGCCAACTTGGTTGGTATAGTAAACAGCGCCAGCAACCAGACCGCCGCGCACCAGGAGTCTAGTTGGAATAGGGCAGTAAGATTAGCTTTAGGGTTACGTAATTTTTGCATTCACATTTGCAGTTTCGCTTACCCAAATACCATATTGATTCGTTTGATTAGGATCTACGGAAGGGCGAGTGTGTTCGGCAGGAAGTTATCCAAACTGTGGCAAGTCTGGTCGTAGGTTGTTAGTTGCAATTAACTAACAAATTCCGCTAAGAATGTTGTATTTTGCGGAGACAACAACAAAAAATTGCCATGCACACAGCTGTGGGCACCCAACAATTTAACATTTAACGAAATGTTAACAGAATTGCTCCACACCTAACGAAATTGACACACTGTTACTTTGCACTGTTTGTGCTCATCACCAGAAAGCTCAAAACTACAAGAAATTTGGAATTAATTCAAATATAACATTTTGAAAATAAAATTTAGTTTTAAATTTTAACACACATATAATTTCCATTTATTGATATAAATATTGTTTGCATCTCTAATGAATATGGATTTTGCATGCAATAAACAGTTAATACAAAACTTTGTTGCACATCAATAATGAGTACGTATAACATTTTTTGGGTTTTATCTGATTTATCATAAGTACAAATTCCATCATATTAATATATATATATATATATATATATATGTATATATATAGTGCCAATGCCCTGACAGCACAAAATTTGATTTCTTAGATTATTTTATAACAACACATTTATACGAAATCATGGATTGAGAAACATTTGTATTGAGCTTATGCCATTTTTTTTTTTTTAAATTAACACTCAGATATAAAATACATATTTATGTGTGTATATTGTAAATTTTTCATACATATATGATTATCAATTATTACGTTGGTAGAAGTTGCATCTGTGAAACAATTATATATATTTTACTATATTTTTAACATTAGAAAACCAAAAAAACCATAAATACACATTGATGAAAAATATATATTATTTGATATTTGCTTTGAAATGTTTTCTTATTCATTTTTTTATGGCAAGACTTTTCGTTGCCCTCATTGTGCACTCTGTGCTTTACAACTATGATTTAATAACTGTATTTGTTCATTATTGCTTTTGGAAACAAAAATTGACATTAAGATTCTGTTAGCGCTCAATCCATAAATAGAATATAATTTTACGAACATCAGTCTTCGCTTGTAAGCTGATTGTATTTTATATATATATAGTATTTCCTTATATATATATACAATTTTCAGTGATTTTGTATTTTTTTGCATAACTCACACACAGGAAACAGGAAGTTAAAGTGCTTTATATCTTAAAGAACATTTAAGATATTTTAAACATAAACAATTCAACAGCGGGAAGACTACATTTGCTAAACACATAAATATATATAAAATAGTTATTTATCAGCGCCTATGGCAACACAGTTAACGATTCGTAGTTAAGATATTATTAATGTTTTTATAACACAGCTAATAATTTAGTTAATAGATTTAAGCAAAATGAATAGACAGTTCAGAGATCGTGTTTTTGAGACGGTTTCTATATATATGCTATATACTTTGTAAACATAAATTCAATTTTTTTCGGTGTACCAATTTAACTGCATTCTGACAGATAATTTCCCAATTAAAGTAACTGTCTTTGACTAACCAGACCGAATACTACACCTTAACAATACACAATCCATTTAGGTATCTTTTGTATTGATCTCAGGCTTTTCTGTGGGCGAACTTTCAGAAGATTTTGTCCCTGCAGCCGTCACTTCTTCTATGTCTAAGGAATTCTCACGTTCCCGTATATCCGGCATTTTGAGTGAAAAACTGCTCAGCTTACGTTCGGCGGATGCCAGCGAACTTTGGGAATCTGCCTTGAGCAACGTGGAGCGACGTTCGTTGATAACGCGGAGAGAATCGAACATGTGCTCCTCATTGCTGGCGGAACTGTTGCCACGTTCCAGTGAACGTATATAGAATACAGAATCATCTACATCCTTGGCAATATTGGGCTTGGGCCGATAGAATTGCCTTGAACTGTTGCTTCTGTAGAGCATTAAAGGATTCGGCTTTTGCTGTTGTTGCTCCGCATGTTCTTGCTTTTGTTCAGGTTGATCTGAGCTGTCGCCCAGGGGCAGAAAGTCGGGACGCTGTTTCTTTGGTGGCAAACTATGGCTATGATGTGTCAAGTCAGTTATCTCATTATAAGTGACATCAATGTTGTTGTTGCTGTTGCACTCAATGTCAGCACGTTCATCGATTACCTCAATACCTTCCTCGGGCACCGTTGGTTCCATGCTCGATTGTCCCGACAATTGACGCATTGGGGGCGGTGGCTCTGAACACACCGACAACTGACTGCTGTAAAGAGTGTGAGTGTGTGACAGTTAGTTGTGAATTGAAGTCCATTGTGTGTGTGTGCTGCTTTGCTAAGAATAGCACTCACTTACCGGAACTCCTTCTCAACGGATGGCGTAGCTGAAACAGCGGAACTGTAGCGTTTCGGTGAGCGCAGTATTGACTTGGGTATCACCTCCGGACTGTGCAGATCCACTTGCACGCGACGCGAATCAATGCTGGATGTGCGACTAGCTACCGAGGCACAACGTGCCGTCCAGCGGCCGCTATACGATGAATCCGACATGGTTGAGTTGCTAGAAAAGCACGAATTTAAAACGGGGGTCATTATCAAAGTTATTAAAAAAGTACTTATTGTCGGACTAGAAATTATAAGTAGTTAAATTTCCCTTTTTAATCAATATTGGTTCTAAACTTAGCTATATAATTGGTGCCAATAAGCTTTAATTAATATGAAGCTAAACGATTAGCAATGGGGGGAATATGGTGTTCTAGTCGCACTTACCGTCTGTGTCCCAATGGACTGTAACGATCCCGATCCCGATCCCTGTCACGGTCTCGGTCTCGGTCCCTCTCCCTCGCTGCCTCCTCTTGCTCAATGGGTCGCTGGCGTGAGAGGACATGTCGTTTGGACGTATCAGACCGTTTATTGCGCTCGGAGCGTTTTTCAATATGAGTGCCATGAATGGCGATGCCCACACCCATCCCGGCATCAAAAGATGAGGCTTGCCAGTAAACACGACTGGCTGCCGGTGGCTGCAGCAAAGTGCAGGTTGTATAATCTCTCGTTGCGCGTTGTATCAAACTGGAAGAGTTGCTGATGATGCGTGTGTTTGATGAGTTATGTTTGCTAGCACCACTGCCACCACCGCCACCACCAGGAGGAGCACCACTGCTTGAGGTGCGTGTTTGACGAACTCGTCGAACGCTGCTGCTCGATTGTTGTTGTTGTTGTTTGCGTTGTTTGTGTTGGTGATGGCGATGATGATGATGATGATGTCGTTTGCAATACATTTGTTGTAGTTGGATTTGTTGTTGTTGTTGTAGTTGATATTGATAATGTTCCAACGTCGATTGATGATGCGGCGAGAACAGATTGGAGTGATTAGTGTCGATGCAGTCGGTTGATGGATGAGCATTTGCATGGATGGTGGACAGATTGGGCACGGAACCAGTGAAGGTGAGACGACGCTGTGACAGCTGTGGCGAGTAGCGTGTAGATGCGCTAATGGTAGATGGCAAAGCAATCAGAAAAGAGCGATACACAGATAGAGATAGACAAACAAGCAGACAGATAAAGAGAGCGAGTGAGAAAGAGCGAAAAAAGCAGCCAATTGCGATGTTGTTTCGTATTTCATCATAATTTACAGTATGTTAGATGCTTATGTGGGATATAATGCACTTAGAGAAGTTGATCAATATAAGCTAAATACCTGAGTGACTTAGAAAACTTGACAAGTTCTGCGGTCAAAGCCTCACGATCGAAGGGCTGCGGCAGGGCCGATCCTGCGGCACCAGCGCCCGCCTGCATCTGCTGATGTGCATCATTGGGCGAGGAGCGAAAGACGCCAAAATGTTGATCCCATCGCGTTGACTGATATTGAGCACCTGATGAAAGAGTTTACACAATAATCAGAAATAATAACCCCTTACTTCTTGCATCCAAAAGTAGTAGCAAGTAACTACTGGTAATCTATCTTTCGGCATGGCCGATTTCTTCACTTATCATTTGGTTTACTTATATTAATAAATGTTTATTTTTCTTACCCATGCCACGTCGCTGTGATGCGGAGCTGCCTTGATTGCTGCGACCTGATTTGTTGCAAGTACTGCCTCCACCCGCACGCAGTCGAGCCGGCACCACCTTTGCGGCAGAGTCGCGTGCCTCGAAAGTCATTACACAGGAGGCGACAACGATAAAGCCACCAAAACCCATCACAATGGGCCCCACATATGCAAAGTTATTCAAATGGAAGCCCTTCAGATCGTTCTTAACGCGCACCGTAACATTGCCACGCAGCTCGGAGCCCATGGACAGATGATCCGCATAGTAGCCGAGGGTGGCCATACCAGCACCGACCAGCATTAGGGCCAGGCCCAGGATGAGCGCTCGACAGGCATGCCACAAACACTTCGAGGACATCTTGCCACGCACCACTTGGACGTTCCATGTGGCACCGGATGCCGGATGCGCTCGTCGCAGATTACCCAGTGAATGCTTGCGCCTTGTGGTGCCAACACCACCGCTGCGACGTGACGGCATTACAACCACATTGACGTCCCGCTCTCGTGTGGTGTGATGGTGCTGTTATTATTTATAGCCCAACAAGCTGCTCATCAACGGATGCGCTGCAGGACAAACAAAAGGTGCCATTAAACAGAGTGAGACAGCGATAAAAAGAGAGAGAGAGACCAAACATCAAGCAACTGTGCTTGTGAATAGGGTAATCACTTCATTGTTGTCACTGGTAAGTGTTAAATTATGCACTAAAAGTTATCCTGTAATCAGATTGGGTATTGTGTAAAAAACTCTTCAGAAAATATTCTTAAGGATTAGCTGATTATTGTTCTCATATTCGTTGAAATGAAATCCATTGAACCCAAAAGCTTTGAAAACATTTGTCAATCCAACTTAATCCTCAAATCTTATAACCTTTCCATCTGTCTCAAACTAATTTTACACTTCAAAAGGTTTTAGTAATAAATCAAACAAAACAATTCATCTTAAGTAGTTTATCCATGTATCTATCTATTTGCCTGTCATTCGCAGAAACCCACCAACAAACTGTAGAATGACAATTTCAATAACTAGGACTAGTGGTGCGGTGCCCTACCACATCCACCTGTTGTTGTGCCATTTTGTAGTGTTGTAAGGTCATCTTGTTCTTAACTTGAGGCTGTTTTTCAACTGAGAGAACGCACACCCCTTAGTTCAAGTACGCGCGCACACACACTGAGCTAATTGTGCACATAACAAGTCAACAACGACAACGACAACAACAATGTCAGTGCCAAGAATAGCAATGAACATGATCTTAAGAAGCAAGAAAACACAGCTAGTCGGGCAAGCACTTGTAAGGGGAACCACACATCAAGCGACAACAATTAGCACAAATCCCCCAACTTGGTTGGCGGCTGAAGGATCTGATAACAAGCTGTTGACGTTGCTTGCCTTACTGCTGGGTTGTTGTGCCTGTATAAGAGTCATCTGTGACATTCTCAAAACAGGTGTGCTACAGACGACACCTACAAAACTTAAACACGATATGGGACATGCGGAGTACTTCCAAGCAGAAGCTCAGTTCATCTCTCTGTATCTCTCTCTCTCTTTATATAACTACCTTTTAAGAACAATCAAAGCAAACACACACACACATATATCCACTCAAACACGCACACTCTTACACTATGCATAATTAATTACTTACTCGTCGCGAGATAATGGTTCCTTAATTTTAACAGCGTTTTTCTAATTGATTTTCATTTTCGCCGAGTTCGCTGTGTTCCCTTTGTTCTTCCCAGTTCTTTTTTACAATGTTTGGATTTTCGTTCTTTTTTTCGCTTTTGTTTGACCTAAAACAACTTTTCTTTTCACGTTAATATGTGTGTGTACGTGTGTGTGTGTGTGTATGTATACTTAGGTATTCAGTTAAGCGTTACAATTGTCCTTTGCGAAGTGCGTTTTTGTCTTGATTATAACAAAAACCGAACAATTTCGACATTGCTTTATTCTTTGCACGTTCTTGATGCTTTGTATGTATATTTTGAGTATAACTTCACATTTTTTTTCTTTCAGCCAAGACGTTTTCGCACTTTAAACTATTTGCAGCATAGTTGTTTTCTGTTTTCTGTTTTTTTGCAGTACGACACTCTTGTCAAAACGAACCAAGGACGTCTGCACCCGACCAGCATCCAAGCGTTTCTGATAACACAACTGTCACAACAGTACCAGATGCTGTTTGGGCATACCGAGAGAGAAAATGAGAGAAAAACACAGAGAGAAACGCTTGCTCCGAGTTTTATCCTTCAAGTATTTACGCATTTGCTGCGTAAAGGTATAAACCGTTAGTGGCGCCATCTTTGGGTAAGTTGTATGCTGTATACGAGCTCTTATACGTATGCGAGCTCTAAATGATTATAAGTTAAATACACTGTTAGCCAACTAAAATATAAATATAATACCACATTTTTAAGACTATTTTTATTTACTATACTTACTTTAGTAAAGTATTAAAAAATAGATTGAAAGTGAAATTGAAACAGAATATCTCATTCGCCAAACATATGTGACTAAAAGTGAAAGTCATTTAGGCCAAAACACATCCCCTTCGACAGCACTGCTTAAACGATTTTATACCCAAACTTTTCACCACACAACCCATAACAGATTCGGAATTGAAAAACTCAACACAAGGAAAACAAACTGAACGAAGGAAGCTTTCACCTCTCACCGCTTGCCACATGTCAAAAGCCGAAGCTGACAACGAAGCAAGAGATTTCGCCAGTTTTGAAGAGTTCGCGAAGTCAACAACAATTGAAAATTCAACAACCCACTGATTTGGTCTGCCATCACAAGAAGGACAGTCATAAACGAAGTGTAACGGCGTGTTGACGTTGTCTCAAATGCGCACCGGCTGGCTAAGCAAAAAAAACATTCAAACGTATTCGAAACCTTAACCGTAACCGAAACTCGTAGTAGTCGTATGACTCCTTGTCGTTGTTCTGGCGAATGTAGTAGATGATATTCAAACTTGCGTGTAATACTACTACGTGAAATCGTAACTATTCAGATTTGATATTCTGTGTGCTTCGTTGCAAGAGAGAAATGCTAATTTAACGTGCATGCCATGAAATTATAATAACAAAAACAAATATGACAAAAGAAACAAAGAAATATATATATATATAATAAAATATTCGAGTTGTCAAGCAAAAAGCACTTTTCATACGTTACAACTTGTGCAAGTTATACAATATATATATATATATATATATAAATATATGTATATATTATACAAAATAAATATGCATATAGCAAGCAAGTTCCGCTTTGTTTTTTAACATGCTGCTAAGCTTAAATTGAAGGCGCTTTAAGAAACACCATAAAGCATCGGAATCGAGGGTCGAAAACAAGGCAAAGCAAGGGCGAAGCGCTCATAAATGGGATTCGTTGTCGCGCTTTTTATGCCCTT
Organism: Scaptomyza parva; assembly: GCA_035044645.1. NCBI lineage: Eukaryota > Metazoa > Arthropoda > Insecta > Diptera > Drosophilidae > Scaptomyza > Scaptomyza parva. The sequence goes on along the minus strand of JAWNNT010000065.1, from coordinate 2,354,128 downwards.
CAAAAATATTTGTGTTGGCTGTTAACCCAAGCTCAAATCGTTAAAGCAATTCTATCTAAGAAATAACTAACATAGATAAAATTATACTGTATACGACGGGAAATATAAAGATAAAGCAATTGACTTTGAATTACGCCAAAACATTTATATATTTTTGTTGCGCTAATTTACTTGTATACATTTTTATTATACCTATGCGATTAAACCAGACAGCTGCTTTATGTGCATTGACTTTTTTTTTATAATACCGGATATCCGAATTTATGAGAATTTATTACAAGTGCAAACACCAACAAACAGCCCAACAACAACAAGCCAACATTCAATGCCTTCTATGTAAATGTAGGCTCGTGAATTGTTCACGAGTTTTTTCTTTTCTCCGCTCCCCTCCATCCGCACATTGTGGGTGCTTTTATGTTGCCCCAGTAATGCGAACCATATATGTAAATAAATACATGTTTATGGCATAAAGGATAAAGAGAATATGCAGCATAAAAGCACCTGCCCACAAAAAACCGAAAAAAAAACAGTGTAGTTTATATGCAAAAAGGTTTTTTGGATGCTTTCAAAGTCTTTCCGAAACATAATTTGGGGCACTAACAGCAAAAAATAATCAAACATATCATAAACAAATGATTGCTTGAGCGGGATTTATTCAATCATTATATTTTAAATTGTTTTTGTTGCTTTCGAATGGAGTCAAATTCAATTATGCATTGCATCAATTGAGTGGAAAAAAGGCATAAAATATTCAATATTTAACGTAATCTGTGTTTCAATTCAATCAATTCTAGTTGAAGTGCACAATATAAAGAGAGAAAAGCGACAAAAACGCCAAAGTCAAATGCAATTATAAACAAATTACAAACCCAATAACAATTATCAATACGCAAATATTATTACACAAAGCTAACAATAACAACAACAATAACGGGTTAAATAAGTGGCAACGAAAAGAGTGTCAGCGGCGACAGTGGTGGTGGTGGTGGTGTTAGTGGCAACGGCAACGGCAACAACGGTGGCAGGTGGCACGCTGGCAGTGTGGCAACAAGCTCAATGCAGTTAGTGAAATGTGTTTTAGTTAAGGCAAATTCCATACAGGAATTCACAAATACAAAATGCGTTTAAATGCAACAACAACAAGAGCAACAACAACAGCAACAAAAACAACAACACGTATTCAAAACACAACAACTAAATCGAAATCGAGAACGAAAACGAAACAAACAACGCTTCAAGCTTCAACCGCAACAACAGCAACACCCACAACAACATCAACTAGCCAAATTGAATGTTTTATATGCAATTTAATACAATTATTTATAATAACAACAATGATGCTGTGCACAGTTAGTGCATTGGGCAGCGGTTTAGTGCTGCATGCACAGGCCCAACCCGCTAACATGGACGTGTTTAACAGTGGTCAACAGTTTGAGGAGTTGCCACCAACCGACTATGATTCCTCAATGCTTCTGGCCGCTGAGGCAGTTAGTGCTGAGGCAGCTGCCAAAATTCCGGTCATAGCAACAACAACAACAGCAACAACGGCATCTGCTGGCTTTCAATTTACAACGGATGCATACACACACTCGCAGTCGCAGTCGCACACCCACACACATACACATACACACACTCAACAACATAGGCCGTTACCAGCAACAGCAACAACAACAACAACAGCGTTACGTGTTAGTTACGGTAAGTGGCTGAAACTTGTGAACTCTGCGGTTATCCAACTGACAGAAGAATTTGTGGACCATATACGTTTGTGTGTTTGTGTGTGTAAATGTAATTGGGCCCAAAGGCCACGCCCATTCAAGCGTCCTTGAACTAACTTTACAATGAGTAACTCGAGAAAGCGAAAGAGAGCGAATGTGAGATGGAGAGAAATTGGCATTTCCGTCAACTTAAAGCTCGTTTTTCAAAGTAAATCTTTTCACTGAAAAATCTTCGAGTTAAGCGAAATCTGACTAAATAGAATAAGAGTAAATCCTTTGGTTATCTTAAATATGTCAGTATCGATTACATTGTCACTTCGATAGACTGATATGATCTTTGAGGAAATGGAATCATTTATATATAATATTGAAGCCTATTTGGTATTGTGTTAATACTCACAAGTAATAAATATGCGAAGCATCCGTGGCAAATCCTTGAGTTAAGATGAGTGAATCTTTTTGGGTCTCTGAAATATTTATGTTTAGATGAACTTGTCACTTGATTACACTGTAAGATTGCAACATTATCCCCATTCCAAAAACTCTATGAAACAATCTTTTGGGCAAATGAAATCATATATATTATGTTGGAGCCCATCCCCAGCATTTTATTTGGTATTGTGTGTGTTAAACACATGTAATAAATAAGAGAATAAGTAAGATCATTGACGTGCACCATGTTATTTATAGACTCATTAATCTAAAGTAATTTTTTCAAAAGCTTGCTATACGTTTTTTTTAACAAAAATCGATTGGCAGCTTTAACTTAACACGAACACAGTTGACCCCCAAGAAATGAGAAGAAATAAAAGAAACGTTGCCGTCAATGCCGAAACTTTATTACAACATATTAATCACGTCGCAGTAAGAGAAGATGTGGCAAAGATATGGGTGAAGGCGTGACGATAACTAAATACCCTTGCTTAGTTAAGAAATTGATTAAATGTCAATTTAGATATGTTCCAGAGTACAGTTTTTCAAAGGTTACCATTAAAAGTTGATATGCGTTCTGTTAGTTTTTATTGCCCAAATAAGTATGCTACACAATAAAAGGTCAGGGTTGAACGTTTATACGTAACCTTTCTAAAGCGTACAACAAAAAAGAGTAGTTATACTATATACGTTTAGATAACTAGCACAACAAATGTCCTTAAACTTAATTTGTGTTTCTTGTATCTTTCATTATGCGCCATAGTTTCAAATGAAATCGATAATTCGTATGCTGTTGCGGGAGCAGCAGCAGCTGCTGCTGTCGAGGCTGATATTGCCTTTGATGTGGATGCTGATGTGGATGACGTTGAAATGTCTGCCGATGATTACGTCATTGCCATAGAGCATGGGCTAAACACAACGAGGGCAATGGCAATGGCAACAACGCCGGCTGCCACAACAAATGGCACACAACAACAACTAATGAATGCAAAAACACAAGATTTATTATCCTTATCGCAGCTTAGCTCACAACAAGCATCAACTGTAAGAACACCATCAGCAGCAGCAGCAGCAGCGGCCGCAGCAGCATCATCAAATGTGGCGCAACATGAGAAGAGCGCATCAAGTCTGAAAAACTCCATCAGCAACAACGGAGGCACATTTCAACAAATTGGCTCCCAACGAATCAATGGAAATGTGCCACAAACTATGGTTACCGTTGCCAACAATAGCTTGAACAACAGTCAACAGGTCAACAACACTGCCAATCACAACAATGGATCCGTGGTGACGCCAACCCAATCGACAGTGTCCGCCGGGGATAAGTCACATAAACGCACATCGGCTAGGAAGGTCGAAAGTCATTATGTCTTGCCTAAGCAGCAGAAAACCGATGCGCCCATGTTAAACTATATCTTTGATACATTTTCATCGGCCAATAAACATCATCATCATGATCAGAGGTAAGTTGAATTTCAAAAAACCTGCAACTGAATTTAAATCAAAATCACTTTTGAAAAATACTTTATTGACCAAGTTGATTTTGTTTTTGTTTTTTTCTTTTGAAAGTTTTACCATTTCCTTTTTGCATCAATTATTAGTTTTATGCGCTTTTTCCAAAGTGTGACCCAATTTAGTTTTTGGCAGATAAATATTTAAACTTGCAGCACCGGGAAGCGAGGCGCTGCTATAACATGTCAGAGGATTTGACACCCGCTTTATTAATCAATAGGGAATAGCTTGTAGCAATACTCGATTAGGAGATACCCTAAACACTAGACTTTATATGTACAGTTTTGTTTGAAAAACTTTATTAATGGTTGATGACAAAGTTTTAATCTCCGGAGCTTTTCAACCGATTTCAATAATAATTATATCGATATTTATTATTTTGTCTATATTTTTAAGCACAATTTTCAAATTAGAAAATCCAAGGTTTAATTGTTATCGATTTCATTTGTAAATCTGAAACAGAAAATGTTATTAAAAATTTGAAAAAAAAAAAAGAATCGAGTCTCTAGTTCTTATTGTCTTTGAGATCGATGCCATGACTAATCGTATTGGCTTTTGATGCTAATCAAGAAAATCACATCCTTTTGTCTTTGACATACTTTTCCATAAAACCATTTTATCCTTCTAACCCGTTTTATGGTTTTAGGGTATAAAACATTTAACTACGCATATAGCCATTGAAATTTTTAAACACATGATGGTCTTAATTATACATAAACATATCATATCTGTAATTTGTTATAATTGAAAGCTAAACAGAATAAATAAATACAGTTTAGCTTGACATAGTTATTAAACGCCCATTGCAAAGGGGCTTTGATCCCAGCCAGCAACAATGACGGCAATGAAACTTGAACTTTTAAGACTTCTGCTACAAGCAATAAACATTGAACATAAGGTGTATGTGTGTGTGTTTGGTTGAGTTTTTTTCTTTTACACACACCTGCTGACCAATAAAAATGCATAGTATATACACAAGTTGTGCAAAGTATCTTAAAGCTAGTTTTACTGTATATATTTTGTTATTTTTTTCTCGTGCAGATACGGGCCACATTTTGAGGACGTGCAACGCGTGGGGCAGCCAACAAATATGACTGTACAAGCTGGTAGCAGCATTCATTTAAATTGCAGAATATCATTGCTGCAAGATAAGACTGTAAGTAACATTTGAAAAAAGTAGAGTTACTGAAGAATGAATGAATCGTTCGTTCGTTCTTTTTTGAACAGGTTTCTTGGGTGCGTCGGAATTCAGTTAATGAGGAGAATGCTTTGGATCTATTAACTGTTGGCCTTCATGCGTATACGGGTGATAAGCGATATAAAATGGAATTTCAATATCCAAACAATTGGCGACTGAAAATTGTGAATGTGAAAAAGGACGATGAGGCGACATATGAATGCCAAATATCAACGCATCCGCCCCGCGTCATACAAATCAATTTGCATGTAAACGGTGAGAAACATCTTTAAAATAATTCCACAACCACATCTTATATGAACTCTTTTATCGCCCAAAAGCACCCAAAGTGATGATTGTCGATGAGTATGGAGATCCATTGCAAGAGAAATACTATGAGATTGATTCAACGTTGCAGCTGTCCTGTGTGGTACGCAATGTTGCCATGACCAGTTCCGTTGTATTTTGGAAACATAGCGAAAATGTTCTCAACTATGATGTCACACGAGGTGGCGTTAGGTAGCTAACTAAACAATCCACTCTTACCTTTCTATATCTTATAAATATATATTCGTTTACGTTTTCTAGTGTTAAAACTGAACTAATGGAGGATGGTGCGAATTCAACTTTGTCTATTGCCAAAATACACAAAGCCGATTCCGGCAACTATACATGCTCCATAAGTGAATATCAAAACTTTACAATAGTAGTGCATATACTTAACGGTAAGTTTTCGGTTTCCATAACGAACCAATGAATATGTTCATCAAAACCCGATTTCTTTTTACAGGCGAAAGCTTTGCTGAGCTGCATCATGGTGGGGCAAGTGCTGCAGTTGCCACGTGGCAATACATAATTGGACTGTATCTTCTGCTGCTTATGCGTTGGTTAGCAAGTAATACAGTGTTCACATATAGGTAAAGTTAACACACAAAATTTGGAACAACAAACGTCTAATTTTTTGTATTATAATTAAGTAAATGATATAACAACTCAATGAATTTAGGCATAAATTGTTCTCCTCTTGGTAGTCATCTTGTGTACATTTTTGTTAATTAATTGTAAAGATTTTGAATAGACACAAGTTATTAGAAATAACTAAAAATAAAAATGAAAATGAAAAAAAAAAACAAAACAAATGCAAAACTAAGTTTAAATCAAAAACACACACAAATAAACTGAATTGTTGTTATAAGCAAGTATACTATAAGTAAATGCCTATTGAAATGATATAATGTACTCTAATTAAACGTTTGATATTTGTTAGCAACAATTTGTACATGTAAAAGCACACAATAAAGTTTATGTTAAACTAATAAAACTATTTGCGTTTGGCCCAAAACCGATGCCAACGTATTTCCATGCATAACAATTACAAAAAGAAAAAAATAAACAAAAAAAATCCCGCATATTAAAACCAAAAATATAAGTACAGGAATGTAAGATAACATATGATGAAAAACAATTGTGGTCTGGGCTTTTATAACAAACCGAATAAAAATAAAATACACACATACTACTACTACACATACATATTGTAAGTCCCAAACACACACACAGAGTACTATTTAAATGATACTACAGCGTAAACATGTGTAATTTAATGCTTACAATATCTAGGAAATAAGCCGAGATATGATTAATAAATAAAAACTACACAATGATAAAAGCAAATGTTGATCACATCCATTTTTTTCTGTATATTTCTATAATTGTATTATAATGAATTGATTTATAACTTCAACGTAACACTTTCAGTGCTGATGGCATTATAGATAAAGGTATTATCAATTGGTTTATATTGTTTGGTAATGATCTTAATCACTTCCTGCGCAGCACAGCCTCCTGGAAACGAAACGAATTGTTCAATAATTTACCGTATTTTATGAATTTTACGCTACTAACCAATAAAAGCTGAGACAGCATGCAACTCGGCGCCGCCATAACGACATATTTCGTGTAGCACATCGTCGCTGATGGTCGCATGCAAGCCCAAATCGTTAAGCATTTTGCTGCTGATACTTTTTAGACGACCAATGTCCTGTTCGACAGCACATTCGCCGGGAATGCTGCCGCATTCGCTTACAAAACGCTCATAAGCGCGTAGGGCAAAATTGTAAGCGGTTAAGGTACCCTGCAGCTCATTCTCCTCCACTGCAAAATGAATATATTTAGAGTTAGCAACAAGTTCACAAGTTTGTGCCTAAGCATACGTACCCAATGGTAGAAGACGACAGTTTTTATCATACTCATCGGCAATGCGTGTGCCGCGTAAGACAGATAGACCGGAAGCTTCCCGGCACAACAAACGAACAGTGCGCTCATCTATGTTGTCCGGCGGCAGGGATAACTGCTTGAGGTAGTGTTGGCATTTGTGATAGACCTGATCAGCATCTTGCAGTGCCTGTTGGCGGTAAATATGCTGTAGGGCTATGTACGAATCTGTGCTGGCGGTCATATCAGGCAGTACGCCGGGCAGCGGCAAATATCCTTTGTTTTCTTCAACAACGAAATGTTTAAGTGCTTTGGCCATAATCCAAAAGACATCACTCTGTTGCGAATTCAAAATTTGAATATGGTAAATGATAAAAATCATTAAAATAACATACCTTTTTGTGTAGCTGCTCACAGGCATCGTCTCCGAATATGGCTTTTAGAGAGCTTGGTACTTGGCCAGCGCCAAATGCTGTATTCACCGCTTTTATAGCCTCCTCGTAATTTTCCTCATCTTTCTTCATTCCTGCTTCGATGACGTCGCGCAACGCTTTCTTTTCCTTGTAGTTGCTGGGTGCGAGATGTCCAGGTTGTTGCTGTTTCTGCCAATCCTTAAGGCATTTGTATAACACAACTAGCCAAGGCATCTTGCTGGTTACCTCTGTGGCTTCTAAATGTTCGCGCAATGCATCAAATGGCTGCTCGAGACGCAAATCAAACTTTGGGTTATCCGGATGAGCCTCAATGATGCAATGTTCTTTAAGTTGTAGGCGTATTGAGCCCAGCATACCCAACGATCGACAATAAACAAGCGGTACATTTGACTCCCACAAACGGTTAGCCAGCTGCAGCAGCGACTGCTCATTAAGATTCGAGGCAATTACTAAGTCGAAACTGTCGAAGAATGTCGGCCGATTTGCCAGGATATAATCAACACTCTCGTCTACGTAATCACCATTGACATCCGTATTGAGTTCCTGTAAAAGCTCTTTACAGGCAAGTGCCTTTGATTTGCCCAGATAACTAGAATCTAAAAAGAAGCTATGTTCATGTTGTTTTACTGCACAATCAGAAATCAGAAACGCATGATGTTGTTGGCTTACTTGTTACCAAGATCCTCCTCCTTAACTGTACTGCCATCGGCAACAGTAAAGCCTCCAATTCCTGGCAACACTAGTCCTTTAGCTGTCTCACAGCCCACCGCGCTCACATTGACCAGGCATATTGTAGCTGCTTCCAGCAATGTTTGCCCATGGTCACCCCAAAGTCTGTTGATGGCATTTTAGACCAGTTAAATTGGTAAGCAATCTATATATACTTGCCTGATTTGTCTATCATATTTCTTGCTTTTATCTGATAATTCTGGCGACTTTGGTGGTGCAGGCGAAGACATTTTACAAGCCGGTCGCTATTTGCAAGTAAATTGCAGGGTGTTGCAAAACGTGATTAATACGAATTGCGATTGGTATCGATAGGCAAAACCTATCGAAAATAAGGCGCATTTTTTTCTTGGTTTCAACATTTATTAAATAATACATACATTTCACATCATTCACATGGGGTTAGGTTTTCTAATTTAAAATTTATTACGTTCAACTTGATGTCTTATTAAACTACATACAAGAAATCAGTCTTTACAAACAAATTGTATTAACTTATAGTTTGATTTTTTTAAACATATCGGCAAAAATAATACCAAGTTGTGAGCAAACCATAAATATATTGAGGACGTATCTTTTAGCTTCATTAACTGTTGTACATAATATTACTAAATATTTTTTGTTTGATATTTACTCAACTCAATAAATTAATTGTATAATACCGCATCTCTAACACGTTCTTTTGAGGAATTCCTGCTGCACGTCTTACAACACTCGCTCGAAGAGGGCACATATGTTTTATAATTACGCTTTGGTACATCATTCGCGTTGTAATTTCACAACGACTTGCGATTGTTGGCTACATTTTTCAGCTTATAACAGGAAACAGGAAAAAGTCTATATACAAATTAATATTATCACCGATAGAATGCCAGCAAGAAGAAGTACTGCAAAGCCATCATCCAGCAAAGGCAAACCAGATAGAAGTCCACAGTCAGATGATCCCGAATACAAATTGAAAAGACAGAAAAATAATGAGGTAAGTGTAAACAAAAATATCAACAAAGTTATTTCCCAAAATAGCACCCGGGGAACTATGGTATACTACTTAAAATAAACACTTTGCTTTACATTTTTATATAGGCAGTGCAGCGCACGCGTGAAAAATCAAAGAAATCTGCCGAGGATCGCAAAGAGCGCATCGAGAAATTGAAAAATGAAAACATTGAGCTATTGGCAAAAATAGGCGCAGAAAAGAAGCACATTAGTACGCTGCGAAATTTAATCATACAAGGGAAAAAGACAGAAGAGCAGGATCGCCAAGTAGATGAAATACTAAAAACTTCTGATGACGACGACGACGACGACGAAGATTACTACTCAAAATGACAAACGAGCAGCTGCTCTTAATTTATTTAATATTATTTACGTATTTTTAAGAATGATAATTTACTAACCGTCATATACATCGAGCTTTTCCATGTGCAATGAGAAAACCTCGTCCATTTTATGTTGTTCGATTTAATAAATTGACGTAAAATGTAATGCAAAATTGTTTTGTTGCTTATGCCAATGTCCCGTTACAGCCACTCAGTCTTGTGCTCTTTGTTCTTGTTGCTTGCTTTGGTTACTTCCACCTTCTTGTGGTCTTTGTTGTTGTTGTTGCTTGCTTTGGTTACTTCCGCCTTCTTGCTGCTCTAGGCATTGATTTATTGCACTTTTCACATGTGTGTATGTATTAGTCAACGTTAAATTTAGTCTGCAATACTTTGCGGTACTGCCGGGCAGGAATTTATGTAAAAATACATGTGCATAAGCTTTTTTATTAATAACTTTGTTTAATCATCTGTCAAAACTGAAGTTGTAAACTAAAATTATCACCTCCAGCGTAATTTGACAGCAATTAAAACATAGTTGCTACGACTAACGTCACATGCCAAGAGCACAATGCCAAAGCACAGCCAGTTGTGTTTTCCAATTGAATAACTAGTTTTATTGACACTGTGTGTTCTACTACAACGAATTCTCTAATTTTGGAATCACACGGCTGGCCATGTCATTTACGGTTTTCCTTAATTTCCATTTATATTTCACGTAACTTTTTGTTTTTGTTGCTTTGTTGTTGCCCTGTTGCCTGTTACACACTCAGATGGCGACAGCAGCTATTTAACAGCAAACTGTTAATCACCAATTTGTTATCGATATATTCGAAATAATAGCGGAATTCTTTTTATATACGAAAAAAAATTTAATCTGTACTGCATTGAACTAAATGTTGATACAATTCTTGTGTATCGTCAACAAAACACTTCAAAATTCACAAATCAAATTTTTCGTTAAAATGTTTTAAAAATTGGTAACAATTATAATGCTGCTGCCTTTGAAGGAATTAGTACCCAATCCACCAACAAACTCCCCTGTCTACCTGCTAAGGCGTCAAATAGTTGAAAATGGAACAAAATCCCAAACAGAGCTATTCCAAGCATTCCAATTCGCTATTCGCGAAACGCGAACCTCCACCAAAATCAAGGGGAAAACCTTCTAATACTTATAATCCTACAGAACGCTCCCAGCAGCCGCAACCCAAAACAAATAGCAAACTAAAAGGTTTTCGCGGCTTTCTTAAACAGTTACCCTTTTTGGGTGGAAACAAGACTATAAATCAAAAAAAATCAAAAACCAACAACGAGATGCCTATGGAGGATGAGGATATACGAAAGTTGATCAATTTATATGCAAAGTACGAAATTCTGTATAATCCCAAACACTTGCAGTATGGCAACAATCAAATAAAAATGATTTACTATTCGGATATTGCCCGCTCCTTTCCCAACAGAACCGGTGCCCAGGTTCAAGCTCAAATCCAGGAGTTGCGACAGCTCTTTGAAAGTGAATACGCCAACATTCATAATGCTTCTCATGACAGTGGAGAGGATGTAATGCCCTCCATCAAATATTACAATGAGTTTTTATTTTTGAAACCCTATTTGGACAACCGCTCTAGCCACAGCAGCTTATCAAAGGAGGCTTCAAATATTTCAGGATTAAGCAATATGTCCTGCAAAAGTCAATCTATTAAACAAAAAACATCTGGCAATATTTGCAGGATGATAAACCACACCTTGTCGTTAACCAACCAAATTGCGGGAACTAATTGTTTTCCCTCTTTACGTAAGAAATCGAATCTTAGATCGGAAAAATCAGACACAATATCCGAAGGAACAGGAAAAAACGCAAAACTTAACGAAACTGAGAAACACGTGCACATAAATGAGAAACAGATTGAACTGGAGCCGATCGAAGAAGAGAAACAGAACAGCTACGAGCTATCCCCAAGTAGAGAAAACGTTGCGAAATCGAAAGAAAACCAGTGGCAACAGGAGCCGACTACAATAAATGAGACGCCGTCACAACAGGAACAAGCCTTGGAATGGGAAGAGCAGGAGCAGCAGACAAGATATCAGAAACAACCAGAACAACAGAGTGTCCCGCAACAGGATGATCCACAACAGTATGATTCGCAAAAGTATGAACAACAACAGGCTTATCCGCAGCATAATGTTTCGCAAGAATATCTTCTTGAAGAGCAGCAAAGCAAAGCGGAATTAAAGAGAGATTATCCAGTTCGAGAGTATTTACCAGAAGTTGCCGAAGAAAGAGCATTTGGTAAGCCTCCATACTTTCCGGGCTCAGTCGATTGCAGGCGCAAAAGAGTTGCAATTATTAGTTTGGTTCACCGGAAATCTCAAGGGGCAGCTCAGGCCGATAATAATCGAGAACCACGGTGCACACAACAGTGCACACCACGGTACACACCGCGGTGCACACCACCCCCAACAAGTGGTTATCAAGATTCTCGAATTGCTAAAGTAACAAACTCTCAGCGAAGACCTGACGAGTATCAGCGTCAGCAGGTGGAAATGTTGTGCGACATGATACGAAAGGAACTTGCTACCGCTCCAGATTCTATATATTACGAGGCCAAGTGGCGCATCATTGAGATCTTGCGAGAGATGCACAACCGTCAACTAATGTACACGAAAGACAATGGATTAGATTACCTAAGGGCAGCTCATTGTACATATTGTCCGAAGCGCTGAAATCGCAATTAATTCAATCTCTTATCAGTCAACTGCTGTGACGGCCCTGACCAAATTAAGTGAGAGAGCGAGATAAGCGGAAGTTTTCACTTTGTGGAGACTTATCACTGGTTAGTATATCAACAGCTGCGAGTGAATATGGACGCTTTGTTAAGCAGTTCAAAGTTTTTAAAGAATTGGCCAAGCATTTTGTTGGGTTTTCTTATTGCTCTACTTATAAAATATATCGACATCTACAGAAAGCGTAAGCTGAAGGATAATTTGGTGGATGGTGTAGAAGATATTGCAGGTGAAACCTAACGTTTAGAGAACTTATAACTTATTCTAACATTTTGCTTGATCTGTAGTTGAATTTCCGCTTGCTGATGCCAGCAATGGAGAAATGCAGCCTGCATTGGAGGAAAAACCACATGTACCCTTTGTGCCTGGCCAGAGTCTCAATCCCAATGGCGCCGAACGTTTCTATAAGCTGGTACGCGATCGTCGAAGTGTTCGCGCATTCAATGCGAATCGTAAACCGCCCATAGAAGTATTAGAGGATTGCATACGCTCAGCTGGCACAGCACCTAGTGGTGCCCACACCGAACCCTGGACATTTTGTGTGGTTGAGCAGTTGAAAATGCGGCAGTCTGTGCGTGCAATTGTGGAGCATGAGGAGCAAATCAATTATAGTACACGCATGCAGGCACAGTGGGTGACAGATTTGCGACCGCTGCAAACAAACGCTCACAAACCATATTTGACGGACGCGCCGTATCTGGTTTTGATATTTAAACAAACGCATGGGACAACGGCAGATGGTCGAAAGAAGCTGCACTATTACAATGAGATATCGACATCTATAGCTGCCGGTGTGTTATTGTGTGCTTTACAAGCGGCAGGATTGTGCTCGCTGGTGACCACGCCTCTAAATTGTGGTCCAGCTTTGCGGCGTTTGCTCGAGCGGCCTGTGAATGAGAAACTATTAATTTTGCTTGCTGTGGGTTATGCGGCGGAGGATTGCAAAGTGCCAGACTTGGAACGGAAAGCGCTACAGGATATCATGGTGAAATATTAAATAGATAGAAGGTTGTAAGCAGCATTTATAATATATATTTTTGTCAAATTTAAAAAATATTTTTTCTGAGATTGTAACATTGTTTACATGAGGTGCATGTTGAAATGGAAAAAAGGGTTTGTGAATATGGATAATACAATTTTTAAACTTTTAGTGAAAAAACCATGCTCAAGAACTGTTCGTATTGGATTGTGATGAAACCATCCATGTCGGTATCGTGTTGCCTAAAGGCTGCTGTTAGCGTATATAAGACAATACAGCATTGGATGAAATCATCAAAAAGGATGTTTCCTTGGCCAAAGCGATCAAATTTACGAATAAGAACTCCAACCAGTTGATCAGAGAGGCGATATCCGAACGTAGTAAGAGCGGTATTAAGCTCTTGCTTATCAATATTGCCAGAATTATCGCGATCGAATGAACGAAAACAATTTTGCCAATCCGTCACATATTTCCAAAGAGCTTCGAAATCCTGAAAAGATACAGTTCCTCTACTTTCACGATCAAACATTCCAATCATAAGGCGAACTGTTTCCGGGTTAAAAGGCGACCATGTGCCATTCGAAAGAGCCACTTGAAGTTCATCTGCAGATATTTGACCGCTTCTATCCTTATCTACCCTTTGGAATACATCCCAAAGAAACGATTGATCTGGCATTGCACCTTGCTGGTATGCCATTGTCGAGAAAAACGAAGTTAACGAAATAAAAACGTGATTCTAATGAGGCTAGATGTAAGAAATATTAATTGAGTAATCACGAATGGCACAGGTTACACTTAAATTCTTTTTGGAAACGTTTCTTACGAATTTCAAAAGAAAACTAAAATTAATTGCGAAATTTTTTTTTTGTTTTATTAGTGGTGGCGGTTTGGCGATGGGCGTCACATGTCAATGGTTTGCCGATCACTGCGAATGGCTACCGATTGACATTTCGTATTTATCAAAGCCACTAAATTTGTTTTATTAAATTACAATCTTATCTCTTTATCTCTTAGTATTTATTCCAGCAAGGGAACTTCCGTCCTTTTTACATATCTGAATTTTTTTCGTTGTCATGGAAATACCATCATGTCTAATTGTAGTTGACTAAATCATCGATATACGTATGCTATGTGTTTTCACATATCGATTATGGCACATTCTATTTCATTTTATAAATAACTTCAATGTGTTCGGTCGTGTTGTCGCGAAATTATCGAAATTACTAAATTTCCAATGAGTATAAGCAATTGATACATTTTTCTTCGAGTTGAATGCAGTTGCAATCGCTTGTGAGTGTAGAATAAGAAATATTTAATGATAATATAAAAATGTGCTCGATTGTCGATGCAACAGCAAATAAGTGGCAAAGAATGAGAGCGCAAAGCAGATGGCAAAGAGCGTCGCGCCGCATTGGTGTTGGTTTTGTGTGCGTGTGTGTATGTGAAGTAGAAAGCGGCGGTAAAAACTTGTAAAATCCACACGTATTGTACATATATATTAAAAGTTAATATATGTTCATCAACTTCGCCAAAATCGATTTCATCGTCAATTGGAATTGAAAATTAGTCAAGCTAATTGCACTACAGAATCTGAAAGTCAAAACAAAACAAACGTGAAACGTAGCCGAAAAACGCCAGCGCATATGTGTGTGTGTGAGAGTAATAAAAAAAACCCATAGCAAAAAAGCAAAAGAAAAATAGTGCATACGAAGAGCAGGCGCAAAACGCAATTGATGAAATTTGTGATTATCACAATTTTGTATTAACAAATGGTTGAATAATATATAAACCTGGGCTCAAAGTATTCACATATAAATAACAAAAAAAAAAAAAAAACAATAATTGTCTTCAAAGAGTGAAAACATTGTGCAGCGCTGTTATTGTCTACAAATTTTGCGCCTTGTGTTGGTTTGAGGTGAGTTGTAGTTGATCTTGTAAAGAGTTTTCAGTCGATGCTTGTGTCCAAACTGTACTAGAGATGAGCGCGTGTCGACTTCGTGCATACGTGTAAAGGAACTAACTGACTCGTGTCAAAAAAATACTAAATCTTTGTTTTGATATTAATTTAATGTGTATAATTGAAAAAAAATTTAAATATAAAGTTTTTTTTTACAATTAAGTGAACTATTCCAAATACTACGTGTTGTAATATCGTTTATTAACGTAGTGTGTCATGTGTTCACCTCTAATTCAAACTGTACCATATTGTTGAAAAATATAAAAAAGAGCGCGTTAAACCGTTTTCGCTTGTACTACTTACAGCTCTTTTCACGAAACATGGTAATCAGCTGCAAGAATGATTAAAGATAAAGTTTTATCATTCTGGAATCATCTGCAAGGAATTGTTTTAAACAGTTACTTTCAATAAGCATTCATAGTTAGCAACAAACCAGAAAACTACGTTATACTTAAAGGCAATTCCGTCACGCAAAATGAATCGCATACAGAAGCAACAAAAGCAGCTGCAGCGTAATCAGTGCGAAATAGTTAGCAGCAGCACAAGCGGCAACAAAACCAGACGCAAACAGCCGCCACCGCTGCCAGCGTTCGAGGATAGTAAAACAATGTTGAGACCTGCACAACTTGTCAATGGACACTCAGCAACGTCCAATGGAAAAAGCAGAGCGACAAAGCGGCGAAGACAGAGCGACGACGATGACCAGCAGAAACACTTGACCAATGGAAATGCCAAGTTGAAGGGGGCGCGCACAACAGCCAATTCTGGTTCCGCTCATGGGCTGCGTTACAATAACAACGGTAGAACTCTCAATCATAACAACAACAACAACCATAATAATAATAACAACAACAAGCGAGCCAACAATAATGTTAGCAAATTGTTTGAGAGTAAATTTGTAACCACTAAGAAAAAAAAGCAACATGCAACATATAAAACAAAGACTCGAACTGAATATCGTTATCGTAATGGCTCCCCGACATCACCGCCGTCGAAGATTGTGACGGAAATTGTGTATATTTCGGACGTGGACAGCGAGGAGAACGATTTTTATGATCAAGAAACAGACGAGGAAAACGATGTGGCAATTGAAGAACCGCCCACCACTAGTAAGAGTAGTCTGCCACGAAACAAGTACATCAACAATGCTCCAGGGCAGGCAGCGGCAAGAGCGGCAGCAGCAGCGGCAAAAGCGGCAGCAGCTTCAATATCACCGACCACATACGGAATGCCCATCGCAAATAGTACGCCATTGGATCTAGACAATGAGTCGCATCAACAGGATTTGGAGAACATGACCGACCTGCGTTCCTATGGTGAGTAAATAAATTTGTCTAGACTTGATTACTTATAGCAGATACCTATGTATGCCTCTTCGGCCTCTGCGTCTCTCAATCCTTTAAATTGGGGCACATGCATTTAACCTTGACATACTTCGATATATACACATTCTAGCACATACCCAATATGTACATACATATGTGTGCTTTTATTTGGGTGCTTATGCGTTTGCCCATTGTAATTCACCCCGAAACTCAATTCACCTCACTGTAAATAGCAACAACATTTGACGCTCGGACATGGCGTTTACAGTTTGCATATGCACGCATGCAAGTGTGCGTGTGTATGTGTATGTGTGTGAGTATATAAGTAATTGATTTACTTGAACTTGACAATGTAACTGGCCCAGCCACAACTACATAATAATGCTTATTTACATAAACGTAGATATGCATGTGAAACATGTTAGCCTTCGTGCCTTATGAGCAATTTGCTATTTACCTTTGAGCGAGCATAAATAACAACTTGAAACGACGTCAAGTTAGCGCGTCTCTTCTTTCACCTTCCTTCCATTGCCATGCATTTTGTTATTGCGCGTGTTGCAGATCGTACATTGGGCTCTTTATGCAAGAGTCTAAAAAGAGCAAACACTCTCCGTAACGGTTGTTGTGTGGGCGGCTTATGCATGCCATAAACTCAGCTGTGTGCTTTCTGTGGTGTGTACAGCTCCGCACCCGGTTTGAAAAACTTTATTTATATTGTTCTTTTAGATATCACATGTATTAAAATAAAAGCAGATCAGCGAAATAAATTCAAATGCATTTTTGTGGTGTTTGGAAAAACGCAGCTGTTTATCATATATTTGATATTTTCACATTTATCGCGTTCATTAAACTCTTGCTAGTCAAATAAATAAAAAATAAACACAACACAAACCGCATTGTGGTTCAACAATTTAAAAGGCAGCTAAGGAGACATATGAATACATACATATATACTATATATGCATTGCTCCAAGGTCAATAATGACTTGTTGAATGTTTTTCTGTTTAAAATAAAGAGCACTTTGAAAATAATTATAAAAATTTACTCATCGAAAGCGTGAATATTGTTAAATGTGCAATTTTTGATGGTCATTTTGCTAGCGATTGCAAACAATTACAATAAACAAGTTTTCATGTGCATTAGTTACAGTTTATGTTGTTTAAATGTTTTTATTGAACTGATAAGTTGAATTTCTTCAGAATTGTTATCAGTGAAAATACAAAAAAAAATGTGAAATAAACACTAAAAATTAAACAAATCAATTATATTATCAATCTACTAGTTTAAAATTGGTTTTTATAATCTTTAAACAAATTGTAGCTTTCAATGTCGTTTCTTTCTTAATCTTAAAAATTGTGTTTGTTGGATCAATAATTCAAAAGAAAAATATGTATTTTTGTTGGAGGGGTTTCTTGTTACCACCCACACAGGGCAAGAAAAGTTTTTCACTGCAAGGTTCATTGCTCCCTAAAAAAAAAAACGAACTCGTACATAAGTTGACTACCCCGAGATGTTTTAGCAACTTGTACTTTTTAAATATAATATGTAACTGGTTTAGGTAATTTCATTAACCTTTCTTGGCTGTGTCAATGTGCTAAGAACATTTCACAACAAGTTGAAATTTCGATTGGAGCAGAAGTAGAGTTGAATGCACGCAAGGAAAACCTCAGGTTCCACAGCACTTATAAATTTGCGTTCTTAGCGTTAGACTAACACTAACACTAATAGTAAAAACTGGCACGAACTGCCAAAATCGAAAAGGCCACAGGTTCAAGGACAAACGTCCGGCAAAGGCATTCAACTCGCTCTCTCTTGTCTTTACAACGGCTTCGGTCTAGTAGTCAAATACACTGTTCATTTCTTAAACATTAAGAGAGCAAAATACATTTATTTTATTTTCTATGCATAATGTGCACATGTCGTCTGGACACATCACATAGTATATTGCCGAAAAATCGAGACAGTGCCACTGAACCGTTAATTCTATAGGCATTGAGAGAATATGTAGTGAGAGTTCGTTAGTAGGTTGGATGTGATTGGTTGCTGCGCAGTGTTTTGCTCTTCTTGAAAACACATACACATAACATAAACGCTCTCTCAGTGGGTCAGCCACCTGCTGCAATGACGCCCGTCGCTGCGATTGTCCTTATAAAAAATTCATATATGTACGTACATACATACATACATTCATGTCGATAATACAGCGGAAAAGTGACAGCTCCCTTTCTCTCTCTGACTGCATTGGAATGCATCATTCACTTTATGAACTAATATCAACTGTCGCACGTGCTGTTCACTTATTATAGTGCGATAATACTAATCACATGCACATTAACTATACATGCTTTACACAATCTTTACATTTGTCTGTGTAAATTTACTCATTATCGCTAATCGATATACATATGTATATGCTTAGGGTTTTGTTGCTTTCTGTCTTTATTCTTAGCGACAAGTGCTCTCGTTTGCCATTAAACAATTATTTCTATGCTAATCAATTTGCATTTCCGTTTTGTGTTTCCACAGTCAAACTGTACAGCGATGAGCGGGTGTGCCTTAATGATTTTAAAATCATTCGCGTGCTTGGCACGGGCGGTAAGCATGAAGAAAAGCAATTGTAAAACGACAACTGATTTTAATATACAACCTTACAACTTTTTTTTCATTTAGCTTACGGTCGCGTTTTCTTGGTCCGTAAACTGACCAGACACGATGCCGGCAAACTGTATGCAATGAAGGTTCTCAATAAAATCACCGTGGTGCAAAAGCGTAAAACGGCTGAGCATACAAAAACAGAGCGTGTGGTAAGTAATACACAGAAAAAGATGAGAAAGGAAAGGCGATTTACAAAAAAAAAAAAACAAAAGAACCAAAATGCGAAACGTGTCCAAATCAAAGTTTGCCATTTTATTTAGTGGTTTTTTCACTTTGCTTTTACTGTTACATGATCGAAAAGCGCAGCGAATTGAAATTAAACCTTCGCTTGCTGCACGTACGTCTGAAAAAGATGAACAGACAGAAAAGTAAAAGAAGTAGCTGGGGCCATCAACATCAAGAGTACAAACGTGCTTGTGACACACATTCATGCACACATATAATAAGCTCGGTCCACATGTTGCACCGGCAAAAAGCTAACGGGATTCTTCAGAGTAAGTGGGGAGATAATAAAAGAGAACAGAGAGAGAGAGAGAGAGCGCCAAAGAGAGTAAGTTGATCTAGTACGTTTGTATTTATGTGTATATGCAACATAGAACCGGTTTGCGGCATTGAAAATAGTAAACCAAATTGCAAATCTTGGTTAAATAACTGCAAACAGGTGTAGCTAGCTTTGGTGGAGAGCGAAAACGGGAATGAGAGCACTAAGTAGATAACAAGGGCATTTTTTCGGCAGATAATTGACAAACTGTACAATGCGTTGTATTTGTCAAAAAACAATTACATACACACAAACACATACTGACTCACGCAGTAGCACACGCACTTGTAGTACTTTTGTTCAAGGTATATAAACAGCGATGACTATGACGCTTGTGCCACTAACCCAGATTGCACCATATACTACATAGCATACTGGTAGGTGTGTGCTAGGGTGTGGGAGGAAAAGAAGTGAGGTTTTACCGGGCATAATTATATATAAATTTCCTCCTTACGCTGTCCGCCCAGCTTACTGTACTGTTGTTATTGTTGTTTCTGGCAAAAATGGGAAAGGAATAAAGTCGTGCAATGTGAAAGTTGTGTATGCAACAAAAGATGCTTGACGATCGCCTATGAGAGCACAGAAAAGTAAATAATTTTAAAGTGAAATGAAGTTATACAAAAATAAAATTTCACTTTCACGTAGTCATTTAAATATACATTGTTACAAAATGGAAGGTACTTATTAAAATACAGGTATTTATATATACATACATAGTTATTAAAAGCTGGCGTATGCTTGGGATATTTATGTTGAGGGGAAATTTCCAAACAGCTGTAGTAAACAGTTATTCAATTCAACAGCCTAGCAACAACAAGAATAAGTAAACAAAGCATTAAGCAAAGAAAACGAAAGATAACGCGAACACTGTACAAAGCATAGCTACACAAGTCATTAGCAAAATAATCGATAAGCTCGAGTATGATATGTTATCGACTTGCGACTGTTTATCTACCACAGTATGTGCTCAGTATAGTGAATATATGTGATGATAATTTTAGGTACTTGAAGCGGTGCAACGCAGTCCATTCCTCGTTGGTTTACATTACGCCTTTCAGTCATCATCAAAGCTCTATCTAGTCCTGGGTAAGATCTCAACATCTGACAAATTATCATATCACAGTTGATTTATTTTGAAATTCCTTTTGTTCTTGTAGACTTTGCAAATGGCGGGGAGCTGTTCACACATCTTTACCTTGCAGAGCATTTTGATGAGTCGCGTGTACGCGCTTATATAGCTGAGGTGGTGCTAGCGCTGGAGCAGCTGCATCAACTGGGCATTATCTATCGTGACATTAAGCTAGAGAACATATTGCTCGACGGCGACGGTCACATTGTTCTATCCGATTTTGGGCTGTCTAAGATACTTAGCGGTGAAAATGAATATCGTGCGCACAGTTTTTGCGGCACACTGGAATATATGGCGCCAGAGATAATACGCACTGGACCGCCGGGTCATGACAGTGCTGTCGATTGGTGGTCGGTCGGTGTCTTAACTTTTGAGCTGCTAACAGGCGCCTCACCATTTGCCACATCAGATGGCCAAAGTCAGCAATCAGAGATCTCGCGACGCATACAGAAGGAACAACCGTGTATACCTTCATCATTTACTCCGAACGCTCGAGACTTCGTCCTCAAGATGTTGGAAAAGAATCCGAAACGTCGATTGGGTGGCAATCAACGTGATGCCCGCGAGATCAAGGAGCATCCATTCTTTTCCGGCATTAACTGGAATGATTTGCGCAACAAGCGACGCAAAGCGCCTTTCAAGCCAACCATCAATTCCGAGGATGATGTGCAGAACTTTAGCAACGAGTTTACTGATCAGCTGCCCGAGGATGTCGAATGTGAAGCTCCGCCCTCATGCATCCGACTATTTCGTGGCTATACATATGTGGCACCTGAGCATTTGGAGCAAATGCGACGCGATAGTCACTGCCACATTGAGTATTGCAATGATGATCTACGGGTGAGTTTGTTTACTCTACCATATACTCGTAATTTTGTAATAATTTCTTGTCGGTTTGCAGAAATTACCCACACGACCAGATGAGCTAGAGCTGGGAACACTAACTATGAAAGGATCGTATGGCGTTTGCTATTTTGTAACGGACACAACTGACTCTACGGTCTTTATGGCAAAGGTGATACCGCTGTCCAAGTTCCGTGCAGCCGAAGTGGATGCTCTTATATCATGTGCTTTAGACGTGCATGGGCACAAAAATATAATAAGCTATCATAGTACGTTCCGTGATAAGTGTGAGGTGTGGATAATCACAGAGTATCTTGTCGGCGAAGATCTTGGTGTGTATTTGCATAAGAACAGTCTCGATGAACAGGTTTGCCGTGAGATCTTTTTGCAATTGGTGCTGGCAATACAGCATATGCACGGCAAGCATTTCATACACGGTGATATCAAGCCCGAGAATATAGTCTTTGTTAGCACAACGAGCACGGAAGTCAAACTGCTCGACTTTGGAAATTCCTGGTAAGATTAATAGTGCTGTTTAAACTTCAATAACATAAAATCTCACAAAAAATCCTTTTGCAGCTATAACAATAGTTTCCAAAGCTGGAAGGACAAGCCACGTTACACGCTAGATTACGCGCCACCAGAACTATTGCTGGATGCCAATGTGGTTAAATATTCACCGGCTGCTGACATTTACTGTCTGGGTGCAACTTTGTACACAATGCTTGTTGGTCATTGCCCCTATCGACTGTTTAAGGGCGATAATGAACATACCGCTGATGAGCATCATAGTGTGCGCAAACGCATCACGAGGGAATCTTTTAATCAGCGCTCAAAGCGTTGGCTATCGGCAAGTCCTGAGTTCAGAGAGTTGGTTAGCTGGTGCATGCAAAGGGATCCGACAAAGCGGCCATCGTTAAATCAGATTTTAAGAAGCGAATGGCTTAGAGAAGCTTGTGATTTTGATGTGGATATGTTATCGGAGCCAGAGGAGCAGATTGTTGAACTCAGCCTGACTGACAATATTACCATGGAGCCAGTCAAACAAAAGTCGACCACATTGGAGCCGATGAGGTGCGATGAGGATGAAGGCATTGGCAGCAGCTTTGATGTCGACTATGTTGAACCTGATTTCCTTGGTTTTGATGAAAACACTGATATATTTGGAGTGTCAGACTTCCAATATGTGGACGAATCAGTGAAGAGCAGCGATGCTAATGCCGCCGACAATCAAATGTCACCATCATCACCAACTGCAACGGCACCTCGACCAGCAACTCCACCGCCACCTTCTGAATCAGCTCCACCAACAACTCCACCTGTAATAACATTAGCCGATTCACCTGTATCTCCCGTACTTATGGAAGTTGCTACACGTACACGCGCACAACAACGTCTGATCGATCTAGCTGAAACAGCTGAAACAACTGAAACGTCGCCAGAACCAGAAGACTCAAAGCTTGCGCTATATCGGATTTTAAAGGAACTGCCATTGCCGCCTTTGGAGCCAGAGGTGGTCCATGTTGTGTCTGCAGTGCCAACAAGCAGCCGTTTGCTAGAACGTTCTTCGCTAGATGATTTCAAGGGATATGGCAAGTCAGAGGTTTCATGGCGCAAATCACGCTCCAGCTGGCGACATTTCTGTCTGCTGATCAATGGGGTACAGAGGGTGCTCAAGCAACGTTTTAAGAATGAGCGACGTGTCTATTGCACACCCGGCATCAAAATTGAACGTGTTGACGAGGCGTATGAGAAACCATTGATTTTCCCCCCACCAAAGCAGCGAGCGCAGCGCCCAGCCAAGAAACCACGAAAGGAGCCGCGCATGCCCACTCGAGTGCAGCCAGAGAGGGCTCGTGCGATGCGTCAACGGTATGTGTTCAACTGACGAAGGCATCTCAGAGGCGAAACCTCCGCGGCCACAGCAGCTGACATCGATGCGGCGGAGCAGCGACTCCTCTTAGCGGTGCTCGGGCCAGCCCGAGTGCGATTGGCGAGACGGCGTTGGATTCGGATGACACGGCGCAGCTGACATCAGTTGAATGAAATGAATACGACAAATATAAGTAGGAAAGGAATAACAGTGGGCGGGCGAGTATTGCGACCGCGTAACAAAAAATAAAAACACTACACACACCATATATTTATATATATATATATACAGAAATACATACATGATACATGCTTAGATGTATTTATGATGTTGATAGTGAGCCCAATGGAACATTGAGCAACACCAAAGATCCTGTCAATAGATGTTTAGGAGTTGTTATCGTGCTAAGTTTGAGTTTAGGTTGACTTTGAATTTTGATTAACTATCACAACCCCCTCAACTTCACTGTTAAATTAGTTTACCGTTTACGTTGTTAATGTAAAAGGTCAAGAATATCTAAAAACAAAAAACCCAAACATACGAAAAGTTTAATTTTTAAATGTAAATCTTTTATATTTGTAATTTTTTTTAACAAAAGCTAAGATTATAGCAAAACAATATAAAGGCAAAACAAAAAAAATTTGAAAACTAGTTAAGTGCAAAAGTTGTTATGTAAGCTAGTAATGGAATATTGAACGCATACATATTAGATACTCTCATATTTAATGCATATATAGTACATACACTTACATTAGCATATATGTATTCATATGTACATATATATATAAACGTATATAAATCTTAAATTAATACACATTAAGTTGTGCTCTATGTTAAGTTTATAACTAATAGTTAAGCTGGAAACAATTACAATTATCAATCACACTTTATTTCAAATTGAATGGTTTTGAAATATATACTTTCCGTATTTAAATTCCTTCATTCACTTTGCAAATTTTCGTTTTCCTACAATCAATCTAATAATTTAAATGTGTCAAATCTCCTATTTTCGATTGACGACTAAACAAAAACATAACTATATAAACATATAAATATATTTTTAAATTTTTCAGTTGTTAAATTATGTTTTATTTTTATGTTTTACACATTTTGTTTTGTTAGCCAAAAGATAAAAATATATAGAATCTTAAAACCGTAGCACCTTAAAACGTTTATCATATGTATGAATTGAATTGAAATAAACTAAAATAATAAAAAAAATCATAAAATTTTATTATCGTTTTTTTTTTGTTTTTAATATTATTTTATATACAGACAAATACAAACACCAACATATCCGCATTTTAAGAGCTCATGGTCCCAAAAAAATAGAAACAAAAACAGAAATGGTTTATTGTAAAGCGTAATAACTTTAATAAAATATTAAAGTTGCCTTTCAACGAGTTGCCTTAGAAAAAACATAATGAAACCAACTATAAAAATGTTAAACCAAAACTTCAAATAAAAATTAATTTAAAAAGAGTAAGCCAAAACACAAAATGCTGAGTTATTTTTAACAAACCAAGCATTATTTATTATTGTGAAAGTTTTTTTTTCTGTGTACTATATAAGCAGTAAAATCTAAGGGTGTACTACATAAGCAGTAAAATCTAGGGTTCCAATACAATATATCAAAACGAAAAAAAACACAACCACAAAAATGAGAATACGATACCAACTAAAACAGCTACAATTTAAGATCAACAATCTAATCGCAAATATCTTAATTAAGAATTTAGATGTTAAATACAATATGGTACACTTTAAGCGTATGTACATAAATCTATATATATAGCGCACATTGAAATGATTATTTCGTGGCGTTGATTTTAGGTGTTGCAAAATAACAAGAAAAAAAAACACACATTTATTTGATATAACTGTAAGTCACCAAAGTTTGTATATAACTATATGTGGTTAAAATAAAAATATTTCAAACAAGATAAATTTCGTAACGTATTTATTTACATAATTCATAAACACAATTTCGATTTATATATAAATGATAATAGTTAAAAAAACATGCGTTTTCTGTTCTGCCTTCTCAACGCTTTCGTTTGCTACCCAATTTGTTTGGTTTGTTGTCACCGCCAAACTTTTTACTTGTATAGTTTTTGCTATTGGAGCGTCGCTTTTCCTCCCATTTCATTTGTTTATCGGATGATTTGTCCTTGTTGAACATGGCATTGCTGGTGCCTTGTCCCTTGGATTTGCCAGTTTCCTCTAGCAGGGCGGAGAAATCATCAGCAGCAGCAAACAATGAGCTCATATCTAAAAAAAGAAATGTGTTTGAATATCAAGCATGAGTGTAAAATAAAAATAAATCATACGCACCGCTGCTATGTTTAAGTTTCTGAGCAAAACCACGCTCATTTAGTTCGGCCGTTTTACGTGATTTCTTGGACTTTGGCGCATCGTCGTCCTCGTCGGGACTTTCAGGTGCATCGCTGTCGTCGCTATAGCCACCCATATCTATAGCACCATCTCCGTCATCCTCGTCGTCATCGTCATCATCATCGTTATCATCCATATGCTCAAAATCAAGTGAGCCCGTCTCATCGTCAGATTGTGCGTCATCCTCCTCTGCGCCTGATTGCTCATCCGCATCCTCTTCCCCACCATCGTCACCCCAATCATCATCAACGTCTTCCTTATCATCATCTTCAGTTTGTTTCTTCTTTTTCTCCTTCTTTTTGGACTTGTCCGCTTGCAGTTCACCGCCAAGCTCCTGCAGGAAGTTGAGCTCTTCATCATCCTGCTCACCATCGGCACCTTCCTTGGCCTTCTTGCCAAAGAAGCCATCCAAATAGGACTCAAACTCATCATCGTCCACTTCGCCCTCCTTCAACTCATCATCAGCAGCTTCGGGCGTTTCTTCCTCAACCTTCGCCTGTGGTTTCTTCTTGTTTTGCTCCATGAGCTCAGCCTGTCTACGCTTATGTTCCAGATAATTGAATATGAACATTTCATCCTCCGTGCAATTGGTTTTGGTCAGCGATTTAACGGACTTGCCACGTGTACCAAATGCCGTGTATCGTTTGTGAGCCGCCTCTGTGGTCTGCTGATGGTCAAACTTCTTGGGATTTTTGAAGGCGAAGCGTTCCAGGAAATGCGGCAATCCAAAATCACGCAATGGATCACCATAGTAATCAATTCGTTTCTCTGAAAAGCGGATAGTGAGTTGCATTTATAATACATGAAATCTTTGATTACAAAACTACTTACCCAACAATATCTGTTCGGCAAAGACCTGAACAGTTGGATGGTAGTGTTGACGCAGCAGGACTAACTCATTGCGAAGCGCATAGCCGGCGCCGGCAAATGCTGGAACACGATGATACGGATCATATTTGCACGCATCAATGTTGCGCACCTTGGAATCGGTGGCAGACAGTTTAACATGATGCCAGGAGCTGCTGCTGACGGCAGGCTTTTTATCTTCCTTTTCGTCTTTTGGAGCTGCATCCGTTGTTTCAACATCGGCATCCTTGTACACCTCCTCAGTATCACTGCCAAATTTGTCTAAATCCTCAGCAGCGGGAGCTGGCAACACTTGCTTGGCACTCGCTGCCATTTCCACATCACCAACACCAGAAATAAGCTCTCGCCGCATGCGCAAAAGCTTATGCAAAACAATTAGGCAGCCGGCAGACATATTGGGTGGCGCGTACAGTGCCAGTTGGAGCAGTCGTTTCACAAAGGCTTGGGCTCTGGCCACATGCTTGTCCACATGAATGGCACGATGCACAATGTGGAGCAATTGGGCAGCTGTTTTGCCACCAATGTTGATCAGATTCATGTCCAGCAATTTGATGTACAGCGCGTTGTAGAAACGATCAGATTTCTCCGTTTTCACTGTGACCAGCTGGAGGAGCAGTCCAAGTGTTTGGACCGAGACGCGTATGTCAGCCAGATGCACCAGACGGTAGATGGTGTCCTGCATCTCCTTGGTCAAAAGTTCGGTGCTACCCTTTGCTGGCTGTGCCTCTGTGATGGCCTTTTGTAGGCATCGCAGGATTGCCTGCATGGTGCGATTGTTGACGGCACCCTTCTGCACAAGCACCTTGAACAGGGCAAAGCAAATGTTGACCAGCTTGGTGCAAACCTCGGGACGACCAGATGGTGCTATGCTGGAGAGGAAACATAGTGCAAAGTGTTGAGCACGTTCTGAGATGTTGTTACGGAAAAGCAGCTTCTCAGCCTCAGCGACTATGACGCCACACATGTTGGGATGCTTTTGGGCCACCTCGCTGAGATGATGCAATGCCTTGGAGGCAATCTTCGGTAAAGGATCACCCAATTTATTAATAACCATCGTTAGCAGCATCTGTTCCTTCTCGGGTGCATAAGCCAACAGCTTGGCGGCCGCCACAATGCCAGTCGTCTTATTGTGCTCCTGTCCCGTTTGCAAACCCTGCATCAGATTCTTTAGATACTCGTGATACTGATCCTTCAGCTCGTTCTCAAAGTACCAATACGCGTAGATACGTCTTGACTGATCCTTGTGCAGCTCCTGTTTCCTCAACAGCTTCCAGTCAGCGCCTCGCATATGTATCGACAACAGCTTACGCTGTGGCGGCAATAGCACTTCCTGCCACAAATCCGTCAGCACTGCAATCACATCGTTGCTGCTCTTGTTTGACAGTTTGCAAAACGCAATCAAATTTGAAAGTGCCTCCAGGTTACCCAATGGATTGCTGGTTACAAGCAAGGCACCAGCGTTGGCTCGATCCTTGGCTGTGCCCTTGTGTAACGCCGTCTGCAGCCACCTTGCATCAGTTGGATTTCCTGTGGATATAAAATGTCAAAAGTAAATCATAGCTCGGAAACATGGAAAGCGAAAAAAAAACTAACGTTTATTGTAGGTTGATTTTTCTGCCTCGAAGGATGCTTTGCACATATTGAACAGTTCCATTTGCTCGGTTTCCTTCATGTCCAGCACCTCATCGCTGCTCGGGTATTCCGTGAACTATAAATACACAAAATTATGAAAATACAAATCACAGCACTAAGATGAAAAACTTACCACATGATACCATTTTTTTTGTGCATCATCTTCGTCAGTATGAGACTGCTTCTTATTGAATTTCTTGGACTTCCAGGCATCCTCCACAGCATCCTCGTTCTCGCTGTCCTTTTCACTTTCAGAAGCCAGCTCCTTTTTGGCACCATCATCGTCGAATTTTATACGCTGCGGTTTTTTCACGTTTCCAGCTGCGTCTAAGAGCAACTGGTTGCCTTTTTTCGTTGGCTCAACTTTTGGTGTGGATTTATTTGTTTGCACTTCCTCGACATCTCCATCATCATCAAATTTGATTCTCTGCGGCTTTTTCACCTGTTCTCGACCATTTGGAGCAGGTTTGCCAGCTTGTTGTTGCTTTTGTGTGGGAGGCTTTTTGTTGTGTTTCTGTTTGGTTGGCTTTGCCAATACTTCGCCATCGTCATTAAACACAATTTTTTTATTTTTTAGTGGGCCATTGATTTGCACACCTGACGCTACAGCTGCCAGCATGTTTTCACTTAATAGTTTAGCAGCTTGGGCATTAAATAAAACGCACAAATAATATTAGAGTTTGCTGCACGTGTGTTCAAAAACAATTTCCATTCACTGGGAGCCGGCGACATATTGAGTCTCGTGAAGTTAGCTGCGTGACTGTACGATTGTATTGTTAGTACTTTTTTTGTGCGATGAATGTGAAGTATATTTTTTGTTTCCAGAGCTGGTCAGTTTGTATTGCAGTAGTGGTACAACATCAACATTTCTAGAAAGCGGTCGTGTCGCACGGGTTTTGCCAGCTAAATTGTTTTTTAAATATAATTAAGCCTCGCGCTTTGTTTTGTTGTTTGCTGCTTGTTTAACGACAACAAGCTCTAAACGTGACTCGAATAAAAAGCTTTGTGTGCAGTGCTTGTTAACCCGCAGCAATTCGCAGTTACTGTTGCTGTCGCAGTTGCTGAAGCTTCGTTCCGTGCATTCGCCCCTCCGTTTTTTTCGCTATCTTTATTTTGTGCTGTCTTTCGTGCGCGCATTTCCATGAAAAACGTTAATTTTTGTTTAATTTATGCGAAATTACACAAAGTTAATGTGAGGAATATGTAACATACAAATAAAACGCTGGCACGCACACCAACAACAAAAACAACAACATTCACAACGAAGGGGTAAAAATTGTAGAAAAATTTGTGCAAAAAACTGTGACGACAACAGCAGCGGCAGTAGCAGCAGCGGGTAATCTGTGTCTGTGTGTGTATTTGCGTTTTCAGTGGGGCCCCATCAGCAGCAGCAAATAAATTAATATTAAGCTGTCTCCTTCTGCTCTTCCATTCGTCCGTTATGACGACGATGATGATGATGGCCAATTTTCATGCACAAACTCAACAGCAGCAGCAACAACAACAATACAGCCAGCTGCTGATCCAGCGAGTGTAAACAAAGCAACACACCCACACATACGCACACAAATACAAGCAAAAAGGTAAAGACAATACAAAAAAAAAAAAAAAGACGTCGACGCCGACGTCCTTCACCTTGCGCCTGCTTCTGTCGCTGCGGCTGCTGCTGCCGCTTTTGCTGTTGCTGTTGCCATCCAAGCTACGCGCACACACATATTAAGTTTCATTTTCATCTTCACAACCTGTTCGCCAAAGAAAGACAGGAAGTTTCGCAAAGTGCAGCAGCCGACCACAACAGAGACGGCTACGACAACGGAAGCGTCAACGCTTCGCTAAACCACTGCCGACGCCTGTGACTTTATTTGGCCAGCGGCTGCAGCTGTTCCCAAAAAAAAACCAAACCCATTCGCCAGAAGCTTGCTTAGGTAAGTGTCGTAAATCTGTACATTGTCGGGGTTGACGTGTTCTATTATAGAGTATCTCACTGTCGGCCACTCTTGCCTTGCCTTTGTTTTGTTTTTAATACTTTTGGGAATTTGCACAACTGTTCGTATTTATTTACTTTTTTCGATCGTTTGTTTGCAACTGTTTAAATTTCGGGTGGTGATTTGATCGTCACCACACATAATCTGATTTGTGAATTGAATTTTTGAAACCGCTTACTGAGGGGCGTTGTTATTGTCCCACATCCGTTGTACAGTGCAAGTTAATTGTTTCCGTCTAAGTAATTGCTGAATAGAAAGAGAGTGAGCGAGAAAGAGAGAGGGCGCTTTTTTGCGCTAAGCGGTTAGATTAGTTGAAGCTTTTTTTTATAAGCTTATCTCCCATATGCATTATATCTTGACTCAAGCTCTAAAAATACAAGCTGTACTCATTTGGTTTAGCACTCTTTCAACTCATTGTCCCCAACAACAACAATAACTGCAGCCTCACCTCTTACACTCTTATCGTCAATAACCGCAACTTTAGCACGCGCCAAGAATTCTATAGAAACTCGATGAAGTCGCAGCGCAGCCTACTTTTGACGTCACGACTGCTATTGCAGTTGCAGCTGCGCTCTCTTTGGTTCATTCAGACGACAACTCTCGCACACATACATACATACTTGCATTCATGCAGAAGTATTGCGTGGCCCACTTAATTGCAGCTGTTGCATCGCAGTCGCCATCGCAGTCAGCATAGCTGACGTAATGTCTCTGTTGCTGATAATAAAGCAGCGAAGTCGCGTCTTCAATATTAATTTTATGCTAGCCATAAATTGTCATACGGCACTTTCGCTGGTTGATTGCTTATGCCAATTATGTGTCCGACATCTAGGGTTCAAGTTCGCTTGCGGTTGCCGAAAAGATTGTGGTGTGCGTTGTCAACATGTTTGATAGCAAACCGAATCTCAGTTCAAACATGTTCGAAGTAAACTAAACTCTACTCGAATCATAGGTTTTTTACCCAGAAAAATGTAACTCAACTGACGTGACCGGCATGCAAATGCTATTTTCTCAAATTGCTTGAGCGTGGGAAGTCCCTCAGGCCCTCAACATAAACAAAAAAAAAAAGAAAAAGACAAACAAACATTGATGTTGCGAGCACACAAAAGAGACATTCTCACCTTTTGAAACTGTGCCAAACAAATTGTGGAAAAAAACATTCGAAAATAATGTTTCGAAACAAAAAGATTGTAGATAACTAATATAAGATGAGAGTTAAATAGTTCAATAATATTTAAGTTCACTCTCTTTAACACCTATAAAGGAATCTAATGTTAAATTTTCAGTCCCGTTTAAACTGATTTCATATGAGATTCATTTTTGCAGCTGCTGTGGACACCATAATGGGTTCACCAGCTGGCGGCGACGGAGGCGCCAGCGAGACAGCTTGGCTGGAGGATCTGTTGCGTGAGGTGCAGCTGGAACAGTTTCTGGAGCGCATACGAGATGATCTCCAGGTCACACGACTGGCCCACTTCGATTACGTTCTGCCCGATGATCTGGAGCGTTGTGGCCTGGGCAAGCCGGCCATTCGGCGTCTAATGGAGGCAGTGCG
This sequence comes from Scaptomyza parva, assembly GCA_035044645.1. Taxonomy (NCBI): domain Eukaryota; kingdom Metazoa; phylum Arthropoda; class Insecta; order Diptera; family Drosophilidae; genus Scaptomyza; species Scaptomyza parva. Next base: position 2,322,079 of record JAWNNT010000065.1, on the reverse strand, counting down.
CAAGAAGAAGGCACATCAATGGCGTAAGAATATTCTCTCAAAGCTGATTGGTGGTGGCAAGCAGCCCTCGTCCAAGAAGCAGCAGCAGCAACAGCAGCAGCATCCACAGCCAGGTGCTCTAACGTGTCTCATCCACGAGAAAGACATCACGCTGGGTCTGAAGCTCGGCGATGGTTCATTTGGTGTTGTGCGACGTGGTGAATGGAGTGCGTCGCCGGCGGGCAAGGTGCTCCCAGTGGCTGTTAAGGTGCTGAAGTCCGATAATCTGACGCAGCCAGGCATCATTGATGACTTCTTTCGCGAGGTGCAGGCCATGCATGCCTTGGATCACTCCAATCTGGTGCGTCTCTATGGTGTGGTACTCTCTCAGCCCATGATGATGATCACGGAGCTGGCGGAGCGTGGTTCATTGTTGGACACGTTGCGCAAACAGTGTCGCCACACATCTCTGACCCACATCTGGAACTGGTCGGTGCAGATTGTGACGGGCATGGCCTATCTGGAGGTGAAACGCTTTCTGCATCGTGATCTTGCCTGCCGCAATGTGCTTTTGGCTGCTGGAAACAAGATCAAGATTGGTGATTTTGGCCTTATGCGTGCGTTACCCCAGGAGGATGACTGCTATGTGATGTCCGAGCACAAGAAGGTTCCATTTCCCTGGTGTGCACCCGAATCTTTGCGTTTTCGCCAGTTCTCCCATGCCTCGGACACCTGGATGTTTGGCGTAACACTCTGGGAGATGTTTAGCTTTGGTGAGGATCCCTGGGTGGGTCTCAATGGCTCGCAGATACTGCGTAAGATCGATCGCGAGGGTGAGCGACTGCATCAACCGGACGCCTGTCCACCCGATGTGTATGCCATGATGCTCCAATGCTGGGATAAGACACCTGCAGAGCGACCCACTTTTGCGGCACTAAAGTAAGTATCGAGTTTTATATGCCATGTGCAACTCCAGCTAATCTTTTGTTGTTATCTTACAGGGAGTATTTGGCTAGCATGTCGCCTCCCGTGATGCGTGCCGGACGCAGCTATCATGACTCGAAGGGATTGCAAATTGATTCGGGCGACTCTATAGCCATCATTGATGGACGCTCGGAGCTGAAATTGATCAAGGGTCAGAATCAGCGTACCTACGATATCGGCATCTTTCCTCGTGCGATATTGGAGCAGCGTCGCATGGGTGACGTCCAAATGCGTGGCAATGCTACATCGCATGGTTCACCCTTTGGCTTCTGTTGGGGTGGTGCCAATACTCCTGGATCCGAGGAGCGACAACGCAAATGCGCTTCTTTAACACCTCAAGCGGCCGCTCAGATTGCCCAGAGTCATGCCAAGGAGCGCAAATCTACATCCACTAAGCAGTTTGCCTACAACAAGCTTGTGAATGAGGCTGGCGGTCTCCAGCGACGCAATGCGGTCAAGCAGAAGAGCGTTGGAGGACCGCAACGTCCACCGCCACCAAATCAACTACAGCAGGAGGAGGGCATCTTGATAGACATCTCGCCAGAGCTGCGCCCGAATGCAGTAGGAGCAATGGTTGCTGTCAGCGACAGCTCCTCACTGCAGTTAGACAGTTCCTTTTGTCTACTGGATGCGCCCATTGATGTGCCCACTTTTAACGAAGTGTCACCAGCTGCAGCAGGTGTTGCCGCCTACTCCTCGGGCCCGACTACGCCCACCTACTATAATGAGCAGCCGCAGTTTGACTTTGAATCGCCAGCGGCTGGAGCAGCAGGGTCGGGAGTCTCTCCTGCTCGGCTGCAACCGCCGCCCTATCAAATGCCACCCACGTACTCAAATACCATGGAGTTTGTCCAGAAGCGGGAAACTCCTGGCAAGGATCCATTTGATACGAGCAATCTGGATGCCACATCTGGCGCCTTAATGGTCTACTCGAATGCACCAACAACAACGGCCACTGTTCCCACTTATGGCAGTCCAGCTGCTCGCAAGAATCTCTTTGGCGCTAGCACTGATGCTCTGGCCAATGGACATGCCAACAAGGAGAACATACCCGCTCTGGAATCGGCTGCCATGCAATTTAATCTGAGCAATCTCTCGTTGGAGCGACATGAGATCAATAGCTTCTCTACAAATACTACAACAACGGTGCAGTCACAACCGAATTCGGAGAGTGTGCTGCTGGACAAATCCTTCATAGCTGAGCTGGAGAAGGACATGTACAGTGGCAGCAACAAGGCGCAGGAGGATTATCAGCGCAACTCTGCCCAGATGTATGCCAACAAGGATATGGTTTACAAACAGAATCTCACACCATTAAAAAATGGTAGCAACCACTCGAATCACTCCAGTCCCAACTCTAATGCCAGCCAGGCATCGCCCACACCTAAGCAGAACAATGTGGATGCAGCAGCGGCAGCTGCAGTTGGAGTTGGAGCTGGAGCTGGAACCAATACCACCCAGAGTCTCGTCAATCGTATCTGGTATGAGCGTGTGGCGGCGCCACCCTCGGAATACTATGCCCAACCGCCAGCCGAGCAACCAATGGAGCAACTTTATCAAAATCATCAACAGCAGCAGCCGGAGACACATCATTCGTTTGTGGCCATCTCCAATCGTGTGGTGGCGCCAAAGAGCAGTGTTTATGCCTCATCCGGATCACTTTACGGTAGCGTGGCTACGGGTGCAGATCGGTATGATCCTGTGGCTGCCAGCATGGCCGGTTCCACGTACTACGGACAGGTGCCCAATGGCAATGCTGCCATTTACGATGAGGTCACCTTTGATGACTATTTGCGTCCACATCGTCCAGCACCGTTGGCGCCACCACCGCTCTCAGCCCAGCAAATCCAACGACGTTTGGACAAAATGCGTCAACAGCAACAACAACAACTTGAGGGCGCCCATCAACTATATGCACCTGTGCCGGCAGAGGCGTCCCGGGAGCAAGAGAAACTCCAACAGCTGCTCCTTGAGCTGGGCAGCTCCGCTGTGGAGCAGGATGTGCGAAATGCGCTGCGTGCCGCCAGCGGAGATGTTCAACTTGCCCTACGTCACTACAAGATCGATCAATTGACCCGATTGGGTGTCGCCGCCAGGCCGCAATGTGAGCATGCGCTCCAGCAGACTGGTTGGAGTTTGGAAATGGCTGCTGAGCTGCTGTTGCAAGCGAATTAGATAGCATAAATATATTTACTGGAAGTCGCAACATTTCGGGGCACAACGTATTCTTAGTTTAGCTTCATACTTGGATTTATAGTATATTACTCGAGCCGTGTTTTAAGTTCTCAGCCCTATTTTTTTTAATAACAAATAACAATTAAGTCTCGAATCTTTTGCGAATAATACTCTCTGGCAAAATAATTGCATGAATTTCAATAGAAACAATGTCCAATGACTGTAATGTACGTATACATCGTATATACAACATATATATTTTTATGTTTTAATCAATAAGCAAAACGATTTAAGATGAATACTTTTGGTGTAATTGTTATTGCATTACTGTATATAATTTATTGCAAACGAAATTATTTGCACTCGATATAACAAATAACGCTGCATGCTGTAAAAGCAAGCGAAACAAACGATAAATGAATGTCCACTATTTAGTTAGTTATTAAATCAATAAATTATATGTAATTGTTACAAAATGTACGGTGCGTTTTACGAGGAAAAATCCGATTTAAAAATAATGTTAGGTTTTAGCAGAAACGCGTTACTTTTAATGCACATTAATGGTTACTTGACTATCGGTATCATTATATCGGTTGTTTGAAAGAGTGGTATTATTGTGGTATTTCCTTTGGCTCAAGCAAGTATTTTCAGTGAAGCGGTGTGCGGTCACATTGATTAACTTTGTTTTAGTTGCAAACGAATCGCCGAAGGTAAAGATACGCATGGTCCGCATGCTGTTTGTTTTCGCACGAAAAAAAAAAACAAGTCAATTGTGTTCGTGTGTTTGTGTGCAAATGTCGCCTAAATTATGACGCATACTAAGTGCAAGCGCATATTAATGTGATAAAATATTGTGCAACATTTGAACAGCGGCAATAATATCAATCAAAGTCCTAAACGCTGCACTTTAGTGGTAAACGAAAAAGAAATAGCAACGAACGAAGTGTAAAAGAAGCAGAGTGCGTGCACTCGGCCTATGTTCGTTGTTCTGTGTGTGTGTGTGTACTTTTATGTAGGTGGGCCTGTGTTTGTGTGTGCGAAATTATGTAAAAAAGACAACAATAGACACATTTGCCTATTGTTTGGCCTAGCGTCGCATAGTTGTGGTTGTTGTTGTATTGCTATTGCGATTCGTTGTTTGCAAGCGTTTAAATTGAAAATGAAAACTAATAGCAAATTCAATTAAAAAAACGCGCGCGCGCTGCGAAATGTGTTTTATTTTAATTATTATAAATGTATCGGCGAACCATAAATAAATGATTGCTTATAAAATTCCAATTGCCTTCTGCTCGTGCTCTTCCAATTACGAAATGCAGTTACTCTCTCACTAAAATCTCGCGCTGACTCTCGTGCTCTCGCTGTCTCTCTCTCATCACGCGGCTGCAGCGAATGCCAGTGCACTAAAAATTTTCTTGACGTCAGCAGAGACGGCGGCGGCCGGTTTTTTTTTTGTTGCTGGCAATTGGCAGCACTTGGCAAAGAAATCCCTATACCCACATATTCTCATACCCATTCCCGTTCCCATTCCCATTCCAAATTCCATAACCATTTTGGTCTTCTACCTGCCGCTGCCGGCGTCGCTGCTTGTGCCCTGGTACACGTTTGCATTTTACCTGCGCTCTCCGTAACGTTTTATTAAACTTTTTTTATTGAAAATTACTCTCTTAACATTCTGTTTGTTATTGTTGTTTGCTCACAACGAAAACGACACAAAATTCTCAGTTACAAAATTGTTTTTGTTTTTTTTTGGGATTCTTCACAACGCCATAATTACAACATTAGTGGCAAACGGATCAAGCTAAATTAGCAGCAGCAGCAGCAGTAGCAGTAAGCAGCGCAGCAGCAGAAACTGGCAGAGTCAGAAAACGCAGCAGCAGCAGCGCCAAACTCCAACAAAATGAGTTGGGGTACGGAGCTATGGGTAAGTTTTTGTTGTTTTTTCATATTTATTTGCTCTCTATATTTTAAAACTCTCATACGTTGTTGTTTTTGTAAGCTCAGCTTAAACTGCAAGCGTGTTGTAAGCGTTTTCTTCATCTTGCGGTTTTCTTGTTCTCACTCTCACGCTTGCTCTCTCGCTCTCGCTCTCTTTACCAAGAGAACGTCGTGTGCTGCGACTTAAAAATATTAAAAGAAATAACAAAAAAATACTAAAAACTGGTTTTGCTTGTTTTATGTAAATTGCGGCTAGCCATCTGAGAGCGCCCCAAGCTTTGAATTCTTCGCGTTGTTAATGTTGTATATTCTACATATTTTTGTGTTATTTTTTGTTAGTTTTGTGTCCAATCCAGCCAATTGATTTATTTATTTAAACTGCTTTGCCACGGCCTCCTGTGTGCCATTTGGCACGAACACACAGCTGTGTTTTAAGCCTGCTTTTGGTTGCTGACACGCCCGTTTTTTTTTTTTTTTTAGCAATTTACCTCAATACCTTCCCCCGCGCACCCCTAGTTGGTAGCACACCACGCACAAATACGCTGCTTCAGCTGTTTATAATGTGCTGGGGTAGGGGTATTTTTTAGTACTTTCAGTTCAATAAGATTTTTGGTTCTTTTTTTTTTTGTCGTTTTATTTGTTTTCGATTTCGATTGCAATTTCGGGGGTAGTTTTCATGCATCGCACCGACAGGCGGCAGCAGGCATCAGGCATCAGGCAGCACACCCCCAAACTCCTCTCTTTATCTGTATATCTATAGTTGCGAAAGGTGTGTAAGTCTGTGTGTGTGTGTGTGTGTGTGTGTGTGTGCAGCTGGTAAAGTTGCTAACACAGCAGCTCTCCGACAGGATAAAATTGCATGTCTAGACAGTCACGCAGTCAGCTATTAGCATTTATCCTTTTTTTTTCTCTCTTTTCGCAAGTCGAAAGTCTGCTGGATTTTTGATAGTTCCGTTTTGTACAAGCTTTAAGCTCTTATATTTGTTTGGCGGATTTAGGCGACAGCAATGAAATATGCGATATTTGAACTACAGTTATTTGTGTAAGACAGATGTAAGCTCTAGCATAAACACATGATCAGGCTTAATTTCACATATGTTATGGCACAGTGTTGCCAGATGAAATGTTTTGCCTTAAGTCTTATACGCTTTAAGACTCTTATATCGAAACAATTCAAAGACATTTCTTTTGCCAAACTTTCCTTCTGTTAATTTTCTAAAAGACAACTCAATCATTGTGCATTGTTTTGAGAAGTCGCGAAATTGTCAACTACAATGACCAATAACTATATTTTTTGTTAAACATTTGCATAAATAATTAACACGTAAATAGTTAAGCATAAAATCGAGTTAGGTGTTTTTGATGTATTGCATTTAGTAATGTTTGCATATCATGCATAGAAAGTGTAAGCGAATCATTAAATATATTTAATCGAAATTTAGCACGTAAATATTATAACTTGTAATTCAAATTGCAAGCCCGTGGGCTGGGCTAATAAGCAGGTCATTTGCGCGCCTGCAGAAAAAAATTATATATATATATATATATGTATTGAAAACAAAATCCGACGATCACGTTATCTGTCTGTCTGTTTGTTTGTCTGTCTCTCGGCCAAGTCAAGCCGATCCAAGCGCCACTCAACTACAAAAAAACAAACTTTCTTTGCATTTTTGTTTTGCTTCGTTTTTTTGTTTTATTATGAACACAAAAATTTTCACTTTAATTAAATTTGTGGCATGCGCCTTCATTAAAAGCCAGGCCCATTGCATATGCAAAAAGCTGAAAAAAAAACAAAATTAACTTAAGTTGTAATAAAAACAATCGTTACCTTTTTTTTTTTGGTTGATTTTCTTTTTTTCTCTCTCGTCTTTTTCCGTTTATTATTTGGTTTGGTGGCTGCCGCCCTCAACGCTGTGTTTTGTTTCTTTTTCACGCTTTTTCAGCTCTAAAAATAGTCGTTTGTCATTTCAAATTACAATGGGCAAGAGAGGGGGGTATTGAGAAGTAGGTGCAACAGTGTGGAATGATGTTTCTTTTATTGTCGTAACCTATTTTAAATTATATATATTAGTGTCAGTTATATCAATTTTAATTAACTAACTGAAATGAAATCTTTGGTTATTAAAAATGTTTCGAATTTTTTTTTTCTTTTGTAATAGCTTATCGATTTGTATCCACTCATCAGCTGTTTATCTTTCGGTCTCTTTTGTCGAGGTCTCTGTGCTTCTTCTTCTCACACTCTCCTCTCGACGATGTTCAATGCCGTTGCTTTTGGAGTGCAGCTGTTAAATGTTGTTGTTGTTGCTTTTGGTTTTGGAGCATTGTGTAAATAATTTGTATGTTGTTATTGTTTCGATACGTTTTCATGACATTGAAAAACATTTAAGTATAGCTTCACGATTAGCAAACAATTTAAAAACAAGTGAAATAATTTTAATTCTTCTCGACGCATTTTTAGCGGTTTCTCATCACAACTCGGAAAACTAGATGCTAGCTAAAAATAAATGCCAGACACAACAAAGTTGTTGTTGTTGTTGATTTTTTATGTCTTTTTATGAGTGTGACATACATAAATACTTGGAAGATGTACACACAAGTCCTAAAAAAGCAAGACAAGACAAGACTTCTCTTTTTGCTGGGGTCATATATCTTTTAGCAGTTGTAATTACGATTCTCAGCCGGTTCATTAATTTAGCTAACGTGTGTTGCATTATTAAAATACACACATACACGCACACGCACATACACACCCTAAAATGAAAGCGACCCCCTTTTTGTAAGATGAACAGCATCCAATTAAAGTATAAGAAAGGCGTGGACAGAGCATTGGGTAGGTAGGTGGGGCAAGGGCCAGGGGACAGCGGTTTGCTGTCGATTTATGCGCTCAAGGCCAAGCTGTCAAGAAACGCATTTTGATTATATATCTTCTAGTATGATGCCCTTGTGGGGGTTGCACCCTAACTGCAAAATATTTTTCCATCTCATCTCATCGATTTTGGCAAAGAGTCCGAGCAGCAGGGGCAACCTTCAGACAGGGCGTCGTTAAGGTTTTTGGAGGACAACTTCCTTGGCGCCTGTCTGTGTTTGGTTGGGAATTTTTGCAGGACTTTCGCCTTGGGACTTGCAAGGATGTTGCCATTACGTGGCGTCGCGACGGGTGGTTGCAAAATCTCTAGAAACTGCTTTTATTGCATCCGGCGAATACATTTTTTCGCAACAACAATTTTCTCGCTTTCCGTTTTTGGGTGGATTTTAAGACGCAATTTGTGGGGTAGAAAAATATATATTATTAGATTTGAACCAAATCAGTTTAAGTTGTGTCTTGTTGCGTAGTGTAAAATGGCACTCTCAAGATTCTCTCTCACGTATTCTCTCTGTCTATCTCTCTCTCTTTTCCACTCTTCGTGAGCTTGATGGCAATCTGTAAGATAATTTTGAATTCCATTCACATTGTGTTCGCAAGTGCATTGTAAAAAAAAACAAACTTTTTGTTGTTGTTGTAGTCGTTGTTGTAGTCGTTGTTGTAGTCGTGTTGTTGTTGTTGTCTGCTGTCTATTGATTTCAGTAGCCTTCAGCCTTCAGTTTGTGCCGCATGCATATTAAGTATTGTCGACTGTGTATATCCATCAGATACATTTGGTCAAAGCGTTTAATATGCAAATATATGTTGCGCGACTGTTGCAAATTCAAAATTGCGGCGCCTACGTGTGTCCGATTGACCAATTGCAGTACACTCCTATATACATATATGTCTATATGGTATAGTAAAAGTCTACATTTACATACATACTATATGGTATATTGGATTTCAGTTAAAGCGCTGATAAACCAAAGAGAGAGACGTTCTTGGAATTTGTTTATTCTTTTAATGGAGCATGGCATTTCCTTGGCAACTTATCGCTTGACCAACTTATTTTTTGAAGCCAGCGATAAATGCTTGCAAGATTGAAATACAATTGAAAAAACTCCAAGCAATAACAAATATTTCAACACATTTTTTGTTGGCGCTTGAATTGAATTTTTTGTATATGTAAATAATTAAGATGCCAAGTGTGTAGGCAATAGTTTTAATACCCTGTAAATGAAGAATTAACTGAGTAAATTTGAATAATATTATAACAGTTCATAAACAGATTAAATATTTTTAACCTTCTTATAACCACAAACACTTAAACAAGGTAAAGGGTATGTTTCAGTCGGTTCTTTGGAACTCTTTTTCCCTCTATATAGTGAGTGTTTGTATGATTAACACCTTAAACGCCACGCCTCACTGTGGCAAACACTTTAATTTGTTTAAACTTTATGCGTCATCGCATAGCAACAAAAAAAACATGAATGTATTTATTTACATTGATTCTTTCTATTTGATTATGGTCAGCATCTTAAGCTGATTCATGTCAAAGTGAATTTCAAGTGTTGTTTTGTTACTGGAATTCATAAGGCATTCCAGATATGTACACACATTTTCTCCATATATAAACATATATATACGTTGTTAACTGGCTGATGCGTCACAGAATGTAAGAAACTTATCAGTAAATCCAGATGTGGACTGTGACTAAATTAAATGAACCTGTTGCTGCTCGTAAAATATGTATGTATTTTTAATAATACACACTCACTCTAATACACTCTCATACACAAGGTGAAATAGTGCGTGATTTTATGAAATTTGATGGCGCATTGGTTTTTATCGAGAACTTACGCCTTATCGCTAGACTTTATATGACCTACAGCCAAATGACAATATTATATTTGTTAAAATCATTTGACTCAAATCAAATCCAAACAAATCAAACTTAACTAGCGGAAATGTAGAGTATCAAAAAGTATCTAAACTCTTCTTCTTTTTTTGTTGGTATCTTTCCACATTCACATTCACTTACCTAGGCAACAGAGATATGAGCAAAGGTTAATAAGCAAATATTAGCTGGGTATTAGATATACACACACACACACACAGACAGACATTCGCAAACACACACACATGCAACACGTCGTGACAGGTAACTTTTAGAACATTGTTGATTTTTTGTTATATTGTTTGCATTTTTGTTGGCCCCTGAAGACTACAAAAAAAAAAAAAAAAACCAAGCAAAAAAATACCGCCAATTAATGTTGAGTTAAGAGCTTCAACATGGCCATGTTTGGGGTGTGGTTGCGAAAAGAATAAAATAAAATAAAATGGGCAAAGCACAAGAGTTTAATATGGTCAGAGGCATTCCTTTTTTTGCTTCTGAGATTTATTTTCAATCATTAAAAATTCCTAAATGATGTATTGAGTTAAACAAAAGAGAAAATGAAAGGCGTAAAAGAATTGTGTTTTTTGTTATAATTGTGAATTTATGCAAATGAATAAGTGAAAATTTATTAACAGAGTTTTAAGCATAGAATTGATAAGAATTTACTTGCCGTGGACTTTGTTTCTTTCTTGTTATATATTTATTAACCCTTGGCTGTCAGTCTTTGAAAAAGTATATTAATTACGTTTGAGATTTATGGCTGCGTTTTGAGTTTTTTTTTAAAAGGCGTATAAGTATATAATTCATTTACGCCTGATGATTTTTCATGCCGACATGTGGCTGCCACACGACCAGCAAACAAAAAAAAAAGAACAAAAGAGAACCCTTGCCATTTAATTTTTTTTGATTTTGTTCTTTTTTTGTTTTTGCAAATCGGCGACAAAAATCGACCACAAATATCTTGAGAAAAGACAGAGAGAGGTCTGGAAGAGAGATAGGGAGAGACATAGAAGCCTGCCACCCTTCAAGAAACAGAAATTTTCATTTTCATTTCAACTGTTCAACTGTTGGATGCACTTGACATGAAGTGGACAAGTGGCAGGAATAGCGCCTGCAGCTCAAAAGGGGAACCATGCCAACCAGTTGTCATTGTTTATGCACGTATAATTCACCCCATATTCAATGGTGTGTCTGTGTGTTAGTGTGTGTTCTTTGACTGTTTGTGCTCTAATTTCAGTTTTGCATCACGTTTATGACTGTTTCTCTTGTTGTTGCTGTTGCTGCTGGTGCACTCGGTGCTGCTGACTGATTAACAAACACAGCAACACGTTTCATTATTATCTACTTTGACAGTTGACGCAAAAGCTTTTCCTTTTTGAGTCATTTCCCAAGCTTGGGTGCTTTTTTGTGCTGACTCATCCACCCACTACCCGGGGGGGATGATGATACCGAGCAGAGGCAGAGCTACCCTCGTTAACAGCTGTTGGCTGTATGACTCATGGCCACAGCTGATATTCTAAGGGCGGACCGTCAAGACCTACAAAGCGTGGGTGGGTTGCTTTGTTTATTCACCCGATTCATCCCCGGTAGAAAAGGCATTGCGGCAAAATGCTTGATTATGATGTTTACTTAATGCCGAAAGTGGAAAAGTATTCACTCTCTGTTACACTGAGAATAAATGTGACAAGAATCTTAATATGGTTCGAACTTTGAGGATTTTTACATCATTTATGATATTAATCGTTAAATGCTTCTATATTTGTAAGATTTGCCATTTAGTTTATTACTGCTTACGAAGATTTAACAACATTTTCGCTCAGTGCATTAGCAGCTGCCGTTAAAATCAGTTTATGTCTCTTACAAAAAAGCTTGGCATATACAGAAAGCCCAAAGCAAGTTCAAAGGCAAATGCGGGCTGTTGGAAATTTCCTTTGTTGTGTTATGTATGCACACTGTCAATGTGTGTGTGCATGAGCGTGTATGTGTGTTGTCATCTCATCATAAAGTATTATGCGAAATGTCTTTTAAACGCGCTTTCGTCCATTTGCCATGAAGGCTGGCTGCATGTAGATGTTATAAGAAAAAAAAATACTTTGCCTGGCCAATTCCTTGCCTCGCCTTGGCTTGCCTTGGCCTGGCTTTGTATATTGTTTGCCTGGTCTTTGTGCTCGATACGCTCCCTCCTTGTTGGCCCAAAAAAAAAAAAAACAACACAGCTGCCACACCCCGCACAACAAATTAGCTTCATTTCCTGTCACATGACAATATGCTCGAGGCTTTAACCCTACCAAAAAAAAAAATATATATATATTTAAAGCGTTATTTTGGTTGTTGTTCTTGTTGGTATTCATAAAGTGAAGTGAACTTTTTTCGGGCATATTATTATACTTTGCATAACCTTGATGAGGGTATAAGAAATATATAACTGACAAGATTCAGTGCAATAAAGTTGAAAGAGAATATTCCAATTAAACTCAACAACTAAGAGCTTAACTTAAATATATTTTAACTTCATTTGAAAGTGTATTTGATATTCAGCTTGAAGAGTTGGAGTTCTCCTACTTGTTTTTGGGAGTTTGCTTTTTTATTTTGCTGTCGTGGCGTGTCTTTTGCAAAATCTTAAGTAAAATAATTTATTTATCATCTTTTGTGTTATTTTTTGGGTAGATTTTGTTGCTTGCGTGGGCAAAATGTGTGAAGGAGTCGCTAACGGAAATCGTTAAATGCTTTTTTGAGAGCAGCACATATACACAGCTACAGATAAGCGGCCAGCTGTGGCAACATGCTGCATGTTGCAAGCAAAAACAAGCAACATGTTGCCAAGCATATTTTGCAACGATGCCAACGAACTCATTTAAGCAGCAGCAGCATATTTTTGTTTTTGTTTTGTTTTGTTTTCTGTGTGTGTATAAAGAAATCGATTCTTTTGGCAGGCCGGCCGGAAGGCACAACACCAGCGAGTGGGGTGTGGGGAAGGGAAAGGGCAGTAATGGATCGCGCACGTAGCCGGCTACTGGGCACGATCCCCCCCAAAAAAGTGCTTTGACTCATTGGGCTGCCGGCCATATTGTACGTGGCATAAACGTAAATGGGGTCGCTTTCAGTTTCTGCACAAAAAACTGAATCATAAACTCGAGTGTAAGGAAACGCGCGTGCCCATAGGGAAAGGGGAGAAAGCAGAAAGAGAATGGGAGTGGGAGAGTGGGTGAAGGGGAGTGTTGAAGTACTTGCCATTGTTTACCCTTTCATCAGTTTGCTTTGTTTGATGACAATTTCATATATATAAAATGCATCAATCATTCAACAGCTTTGATCTCTTTTTGTTTTGTCAGCGCATTTAATCGTGTGAAATTGCATTAATATAGCCGCAATTTATGATATGATATGGAAGATCATTATACAAGTTATGAGTTTGTTCATCAACGTCAGCAGCTGCAGAGCAGAGCTTAGTCGAAATAAGAGTCAAGAGTCTAGGACGTGTCTCGGTTACTTTGTTGCTGCTGCTGCCACTCCGACGTGGCATAATAATATTAAAACTCCACTCGGTCTACAAAACGCCAAGAAAGAAAAAAAAGTAGTTTGCTGCTGGCCCCGGAGTACAAGACGAAGAAGACGCTGACTACGGCGATGGGCATAAAAGTTGCGCGTTGTTTGCTGCCAGTGGAGCAGAAGTAGAAGCAGAGCAGCGAGTAGCAGGCGGTGATGGATGGTGGGGTGGGGTAAAGGGTAGGGTGGCAAGAAGTTGTTGCACAGTTGCCCGGTGCAATGCACTCCACCATACGACGCTGTCATTGTGGCAGCTCAGGCAGCTGCCAACTATTTTGCATCATAAATGTGCTTACACACACACACACACACTAACATTAATGAGTGTGGTTGCTAGTGTGTGTGTGTGTGTGCAACTCGTCGTCGTCGTCGTGTTCATTGGTCCAACAACAACTTTGTCATCGTTGTCGCCTTGTGATAATGCTATTATTCTATGATGGTAGCGTTGATTTCACAGCCAACTACTAAGAAGAAGAAGAAGAAGAAGAACAGGAACAACTTCTAGAAGTAGTTTTAAAAGCGTAGAACATTGACTTTGATGTTGACTCCCCAATGGGGAGTAGTCTCCATGGTCGACGTCGTGATAAACTCTGTGATGCCTAGCGAATTTTTAATTAAAATATGTTAATCCAAGCGGACAGATAAATTAATCGATTAATCAAGCGTTGGATAGTATTAAATCTGTTTAGACGTGTGTTGCATGGATATATACTATATATAATTATAAATATCATAAATTCGCGCTTATTATTCACATCACTTTAATAGTTGGGTATAGCTTTAACGAAAAGAATTGGAAGTTAACTTCGACAGACTTCTCTTAAAGAAAGTATCAAAAAGTTAATGAAAATATTTCGCTTTTGACCTTCTCAACTTTCTTTAACAGTTATTCTTCATTAGTTGAAGCTCGACAGAAATTACCCTCAACGTAATTCACTTATTCTTCATGTTTATCTGTAATTTTCCTCTGCATATTCATTAACTTTCTTTCTCTCTCTCTCTCGCTCTCTCTCTCTCTTTCTTTGTGTTCTTTGTGTTTGCTTTCCAGGTAAGTTCACTGCACAATTAATCAAGCCACGTGAGTCGCAAACGAACGTCTCCCGTTCCCATACTGTATAAACAAACAGTGGAGAAAGACAGTGAGAGGGAGAGCGAGGGGCAAGTGAGAAGAGGGAAGATTGAAGAGGGAGTATAATAGAAGCAACGGCATTGCAATTGATGCGTTTATTTGTCTAAGACTCGCGCATTTATTATAAACAAAATATATTTTCAAGCGCTCGATCGCTCGCTTGATTGTTGTTTATAATGATCGTGTTGTTGTTATTGTTGTTCGTTCGTGTTCGTGTTGTGTTTATGTTAACATTGACTGTTGGCGTGAGCAAGAAGAAGATATAGACAGTCAGCCACCCACTGAAACTGCCGCCGTCGCCGCCGCCTGATTTTCTTATACTTCTTGACGCATTTCCGTGGCGCGCATATCTGTTTTTACTCCCGGCTACTTTTGCTGGCTGCTTCTTCACTTTTCTTCTTGTTTTGAGTAAACAGCACGTCGCACACACAATTCAATGCCCTTTTCTGGCATGAGACCACACCCATTTCGCCCATCTTTCACCGGCGAGTGAAGAGGCAGCTGGTTTAACTTTTACTTTTGTACATATGCAACGAATTGAAAAATCGAATCGATTCAATAGTATTTCAAATGCAATGCGTTCATAATTCTCATTACTACTCGATTGTATGGAAACTATTTCCGTATTTTTTTTTCATTTTGTTTTTTTTTGCACTTTCAGTTTTCACATACGTATGCGAGTAGCATTCGCTCCCCCCCTCGCTCTTCTTCCATTCATATCATAAATGTATTTAACTATATTCATAAATGCTTATGCATTCGCTTTATTGTCTGTTTGATGAAGCTGACTAATCATGTTCCTCCTCCCCTTCCCCTCATGACTGGTCCAACACTTCATTTTTGGTCGCTTCTCTTTCTTTTCCGAGATTATTCATCATCAGCATAATTAACATTACAAATCATATAAAAACAACAACAAAACAACAAAAAAAAACGTCATGCGGCCAGTCAATTTGCATTCCTATTGTTTACAATAGCAACAATAACAAACATCAAGTTTGTTTTCATCAAAAAAGAAAGAAAAAATATGTATTTTTTGTTGTAGTTGTTGTTTTGTTTGTTTTTGAAAAATTATTTATGCATTCTATTGCCAGCTCTTTCATAATTTCACACACACACTAGCCATCGGAGTCAGGTGAAAACCGGTTTATTTATTTATTTTTTGACAACCATTTGAATTTCTTTCATTTCGATGTGACTGCATAATTTGATTTTGTGCATTTCTTTAGGAAAGTCTTGTTTAATTCTTTTGTTAATTTGCGAAAGTGAAAACATTTCGTTTTTATTGCGCTCTCTACAACAATAAACAACAACAATTCGGTTTAATAACACAAATAAAATGCAAATTGAGTAGACAAATAAAAAGAACCGACAGAGAGACAACGGATCATAAACTTTTTGAGTTGAGTTAAGTTGAATTAACATATCATGGAATGTTTTTAGTTTTGTTTGTAGAGCGCTTTGAGAATCTATGCTAACGGTTCCTAGAATGCATTCTAACTGTTAATGCAGCTCGAAACGAAAAATTCGTTTTTAGAAATGACTTTGTTAAAGGTTTGTCTTTTGTAAAGAACAAACCGTTCTTTGTAAATGTTATTGATGACAAATATCTTAAGGTGGAATATCTCTATTATCTCTATTGTCTGTTTTAAAAGGAAAATATCTTTATAAGGTAATTTTTTCTTGTTTTAGATTATTTTATATAAAATGTGAAAAAATATTTACTCTGCTGCAGACTAAAAATAGCCAAATCGACAAATTTTCCTCTGTATACAAAATAAATATTTATATCTATATAGATGTATATGCAACACAAATGGCCACTTGGAAAATGTTTTTCATTTTATTAATAAGCAAAAAAACACTTGGCTAACTTTTAGGTTTTTCTGCACTACCCAAAAAATCGCCCACGCAATTGCCAGAGAGATTCAACAGCCGGCAAAAATTAAAAAAATATCACTTGAGAAAAAAAATATATATATATATGTATGCATAAAAAAGATCTTAAATGCGGCGATTCATAAATTGTTTTTGTTTTTTTTTTCTTCTGTGGCGTTGTAGTAGGTGGAGAAGGCATTTGGCAATAATTGTTATGAAATCACAAAACACTCCTCAATTCATCTTCCTCTTATCCATCAGTAGTTTGTGGGGCTCGTTTGTGTTAGCCCGTTTTGCAGACGGCTTTGCTTTCATTGTGTGCCAGCAGCCGATCATTTTCAATTTTTCCGAAAAGGCGTTGTTCAAAGGCCCAAAGCGAATGGAATTGAACCAGGCCAAAAACAATGGCATATCTCTCGCGCTGACTCGCAGACAGACTGGCACTTGGCGCCAAAACTCGTTTAGCGATTTGATGATGAACGGAATTGCAAGCTAAACTAACTAAACCTCTTTCTTCTCTAACATCTCTCCCCTCCCATCCCCCCATATAGAGTTGTCTATGTGTATTTAACGTCGTCAAGCAGCTGGAACAAACAGAAAATCTCGGCTAAACAATGGCAAAGTCCGCTTATTGCACTCAACCATAGAAAGAAAAAAAAAACACTACGAAAACGAAAAAAACTAAACCCGCAAGCAATTGAAACCAGAATTTCGTTTGGTTTAGATTTTCACTTTTGTGGCTGTCGGTCAAAAAACAACTCCCCTTCCCACCACTCCACTACCCTCCTTCACTTGATCAACAAGATTGCCAATCAACTAGCTGGGTCTGTTGGGCCTCCTTTTTGTGCACTTGGTCCGAAGCCAACGGCACGTGTTTGCCTGCAGCTGGCGAATCCAATTTTTTTTTTTGCTTTGTTCTAAGGCGCATATTATACGTGCTCGCTTTTCACTTTGCGTTAATTGAAAGCAGCGGCTATGGTCCGGACCCAACCAATTGTCCACAATGATTAGGCGGCGGCAGCGGCAGCTGTGTGGCAGATTGGCTTTGAAATTGTTGGGGGTGATGATGCCAGATTGCTGTAGATGGAAAGCATAGTAAAATTACTTATAATACCTGTGGTTAGAAGGGGTTTAGGTTTTTTGCATGATCTGCTTACAATGCAATTAAATTAAAATATTTCTAAATAATTTTATACAGTTTTTAATGTGATGCAAAAAAAGTGTATTTCTTATTAAATTATCTTTTATAAATATTCAATATTACAAAATTCACATTCATTTACATTTACAAGTTCTTACATACATTCTCTGATTCTCTCAAGCCGCTTAATGATCATGAAAAACATCTTGTTTTTGTTGCCATTGTTGTTTGCTTATTTTGTTTTTTTAATGGCATTTTTTTGAGAGATAACCGTTTGGTTTGCTCTTCCTTCCACTTAGTTGAAAACTCTTCTCACGTTCATGCAGCTGGCGAAAAGTCATTGCGAATTTAACCTTTTGAACTGACCACAGAGAGCCTCAGATAAGTTAGCGAACTTGTGACGTCAGTTGTGGTTGTTTTTTTGTCGTTGTTGTTGTTATCGTTGGCTGTTGCATGTCTGGAGTGCCTCTCATTGTTGTTGCCTGTTATTAATTGACTTTTGAGTTGACTTGACTTGAGCGAAATGGCAGCTTTTAATTTATTGTGCATACGCCCCGCTGTCTATAACAAGATATGTACATAAAAAGCGACAAAGAGAGAGAGAGAAAGAGAAAGAGAGGAAAGGAGAGTGTAGCACCCACAAGTTCCGTGGCAACTGCTGGCTGCAACTGTGGCTGCGGAAGCTGCCGCTTAGGGAAGCAGCTAAAAATTGCCTAGGTGTGAGGCATCTCTGCTCCTCTGTTGGTTTGCCAGGAAAACTCGAATCGCATTTTCATGGCTCATAAATATTGCATTATGGCTCACATTCCCTTGCATAAACATGAAGTTCTCTGCTTAATAAGTGTAATGACTGTTTAACTATAATGATACCCTGTAGTTTTTATTATCTTCTTGTAAACAACTTATGCTTTATATATCAATCAATATACCCCATAAAGCAAATTTCTTACTTGATAGGTATAGGAAAAAACTATATAGCGAATATATAAATAGCCAAAAAATGGGCAGTGAAAGTTACGCATCGAATTTTTATGATAGTGTAGTATGTACTAAAACATTTCCTCAATTTTACAAATCTCAAATGAAATATTTAATTTGCCTTTTGTTTATTTACATTGCGGCATGTATGTGAGAATAAAATTCTTTCTTTTTCACTTCATTTCATTGTTTCTTCTTCTATTCTTGTAATGTGTTTTTGTATGTTTTTGTATACAGACAGTTTTTTTCTGAGTACTCGTCGTATACGTATTATTCTTTATTCGCGCCTAGTTCTTTTTGCCTTTTCGCTTTTAATAATTGCTACCTTGTTTTCTAAGAATTTGTTGTTGCGCTTTGCTATCCGTACAATCAAAAGCGTATGTAAATACATTCAAAGCACAAACACACACATGCATATTTGTGAGAATTTTTTAATTATAAGACAAAGCCAGCAAGTACAACAACTAATTACTTACATGTATATGCATATGTATGCCATATATGTATATTAAATCTATGTATGCGTTCGCTTGTCTTGCGTTCGCTTAAGATTAATGATAACTTGAGTTGAGTTCAGTTCAGCTGAGCTGAGTTAAGTTGAGTTGAGTGAAGAGCTGGCGAATAACACGACGAGTGCATGAGAAATTACTTATTATACTTGGAAAATGTTGTTCACTCTCTTTCGACGTCGCCTGCTCTAGTTAAAGAAGAAAATACAACGAACAAAACGAAAAAAAAACAACACAGATTGAAAACAACATAATAGCTTGCATTTTTTGTCGTACCAGCAACGGAAATGCAACAAATTGTTGTTGTGTCTAACTAAGCTAAAAAAAAAGCGAAACTATGGCAAAGCCAAAGCTTTTCGCTTCAAGTCCTGAAGACCATGTCTATTTATAGATACTGCATAGATAGGCAGTCGGTTGTTTGCTTTTGGCCATGCCATACCATGCCATGCCCCATACACATGATCCTCTTTCTATGGGATTCTAGTTGTATATAGACAATGTCCGGGGCTATTTAGTTGCCAGCTAGCTGCGAGCTGCTATCTGCTAGCTGCCAATGCATTGGGCAATGCGCATGCGCCACACAGTTGCCGGCCAACACAAAGTAGTTCAACCTGTTCGGTTGCTTTGGCCTGGCCGGGCAGCCAAAAGAATGTGGCTGCGAATTTATAGCTCTTTTGCTTTCAACTTTACTTAACAGACCCGGCTAACAACTGAAGACTTCTTCAATACATATACATACACACATATGTATATGCATTTCTGTTGGCAGAAGCAGCAGCGGCAGCAGCAGCAGCTAGAAAATAAGTACATTTAAAGCTCTTTTCTAGCAAATTTATGTACAAGTTTTACGCAAAAATGCTAAACTTGCTGTGCAACATCAAAAAGAATAACATGAACCGAAGAGCAGCAATGGCCGGCGCGAAGTGGAGGGGTGTTTAAATGTCAAAATCATAGAAGTTAAGTAAAGTTGGTGTAAAAGTGTTGATAGAGCGGGTTTAAGTTAGTTAATGGAAGCATGACATGACAAACGTGAAGGTGAAGATTGAGATTGTCTGGCTTTTCAAAGTCAATAAAGTATTTTATTTATTAATGAAAGTTTGATTGTGTCTTGAATTCTTTTCATTTAGGTTTTAATTGTCTTACTACAATAAAAGTGATGGAAGCGTATTTAAGTTTCGTATTGTTGAAGAACTCAAGTTTTACTTGCCTTGCTTTGCATATGAAGTGGATCTTAACTATGTTTGCGAGTTTAAGTGTCAGTCAAGTCAGTTGGATTCGTTGTCATTCACTCAATTCCTCTACATTCATTCCATCACTCATTCATTTAGTGTACAGCATCTGCTTCTGAGTTCTTCGTTTTTGTTGTTTCTTTTCATTTTCTTCTTACTTATTTCCGCAGTTCTCTCAGCAGTTCTCTCTGCTCAGACTCTTCTCAATTAAGTTTAATGAGCACATGGGCATTTTCATAATTGGAGCAAATTAACTTGGATGGCGCTTGAACCGAATGCCTTTAACTGATCAACTGACTGACTGACTGAATGACTGTATATGGGATCACAGCATGTTGCTTAAGTAGCCGGAAGTGTGTGTGTTGTTGGCCAACTGTTTGTGTTTGTTTGACCAACTTGGCTTACTTGCCCATTGAATGAGTTACTTCAAAATTAATATTATTATACTTTTATATTACTTGGTACTTTGTATATCATATTCAATTGTTGTTTGCGCCGCCTAATGAGCCGCAATTGTCAACGAAATACCGGTAGTTCTTTGAGCCTGGTCAACAAACATGCACTAGTTTTACGGCTTGCGTTGTGGGCACGTTTCGAGGTCACTTGGCCAACAGCGCTCAATCAGCGTTAAAAAAAAAAGCGTCACATAAAAATATATAATAAAATACGTATTAAAAAGAGAGTAAAAATATTTTTGCGCCATCTCACGAATTCCGCTTTATATATATTTATTGAAATTCTTGGCTTATCGACACCAAATGTGATTTTCCGTGATGCCATTTCGACCGTCTAGCAGTTGGCCAATTAGTTTGCATCTGGCTTTCAACAACATGAGCTGCCTGTTTGACTATTTGACTGCTGCTGTTACACATTTCGGCCACAAGGCTTGGCATTTGGAATTTTTGGTGAGTGCTGCTTAGCAACAACAACAACAACACCAACGGCTACAACTGCTACAAGAACAGCACTGCAGGTGGTTAACTAGCTGTTGCAAGCTGCCAGCGCTATTGACTGCTCTCAGCAGCTCCATTAACGTGGCCAACCAGTTTGCAATTAAATGTCGTCGTTTAAAAATTTTGCTTTGATTTTTGCATAACCAACGTTTTCTGCTGCCTGCTGCCTGCCGCCTGCCTGGCATGCCAATGTGTGCTGCTGTCAAAGTGTGGTGTTATTTTATTGCTAGTGCTGGCCAAAGTGGTTGCATTTGGTTATTAGAAAAGTACAGTCAAAGAGTTGCAAGACTTTGTGAACTGTGAGAAGGAAGTGAAGAAAATGAATAAGTGTTGAAAATTGAACTGAAACTTAAAGTTTTTGAATGTAAGATATTCTAAGCGGTTCCATCAAAATCCGTTTCGTTTTACATACTAAAGTGTAAGAAATATTCAGAAGAATCTTCAATTTTATATTGAAATCAAAAAGCTTTTTACAAGTTGCAATATTTTTCCCAAGAGGCAGCTTGGTTCGTGAGTGTTTTGCTAATTGACCGTGAGCCGTTTTAGACCGTGCTTAGACCATTCACGTGACCATCTCGCAAATGTGAGTGTGCAAGTGGCCATTGGCTACCAAGTTGACCAAGTTTGCTGGCTTGACTTGAGTTGGCTCGCTTAGCTGTTAAAGTTAAAGTTCAAATAAACGGCGTTGTTCAAGTATTTTTATGATTATAACTACTTGTGTGCTGCTGTTCGCTGTTAACGGTTTTACACACACACACATACATGTGTATAATGTGTGTGTGTCTTAGATTTTTTGGCTGTTGCTTTATGCTTCCTGTTTGTGTTGCTTCAGCAACAGCGTCGAGTCGAGCACACATTATCAGTTGGCGTCGTCATCATTACGAGCGTAAGCATCTTCTTCTGGCCAAGATCATGTAGCTGTTTCTACCACCACAAGATTGTTGTTGTTGTTGTTGTTGTTATTGTTATTGTTGTTGCTGCTGTCTAGATTAACTTGACTTGTTGCTCTGTGTTGATTCTCAAGATTTGTTTTTGTTGTTGTTGTTGTTTGCCAGCGGCTTTAAGCTTTGCCCCAAGAGTTAACTGTGAAAAGGCGTCGCTTGATTTATTCATTTATTCATTCAGCTGCTGTATATATGTATACCATATATTATGTATATGCATGACTTATATATGTAATTATTGTACACATGTTTCTGGGTGCTGCCTCCATTGCGACTGTACCTTTATTATGTGATTATTATTTGATTTTTTCCTTCGAATTTTATGTTGTAAAGTTGAAAAATTGGTTAAAGGCGCTTTGCTTTTGATGTTGCGTTGCCTAACCTATATATATATATATATATATATATATCAATATGGATATTGATTTATGTTTGTGAACGAGCTTAGTGCAAAAAGTTATTTAATCAATATCAGCAGCAGCAGCAACAACAAACGTGACACACAAAAAACAGCAACAAACGGCTGCCAACAACGGGTTAATGTGCTAATTTTTGGTACGCTGCAACACATTTGACTAGCTAAAAAACACGTCGAAACTAAGTCAAAGAGAAAGACAGACAGAGAGAGAGAGAGAGACAACGCACCATATATAAATAGCATTTGAAATGCCGAAAGAGTAGGGTTTGTTATGATGAGGGGGAGGAGGCGAGGAGGGGGTTTGAGGTAGGTTTAGGAGTCGAGTGGGTTAACAAGTGGCTGGTAAATATTCACACAATGGTTGCCCACAAGGGCTTCGCTGTGGTTGTTGTTCGTTGTCATTGTTGTTGCCGTTTTTGTTGTTGATGCGGAAAATCGTTACAACAAATTAACTGAAAATGAGCGACAACAGACGGCAACAACAACAGTAACAACAGCAACAACATAAACACTAGCTAGCAACATAGAGCGAAAAAATAAAAGCTGCTTATAAATAGCAAGAAAACGGGTCAGGAGTTGTTGTTTTTCTACTCATCGGCAGTTTTCTTTTCTTGGTTGAGGTTTTGCCTCAAATCAAACGAAATTAGCGCAAATTTGTGGAAAATCGCATAAGACAGCTCTGGCCAAATTGTTGACAGTTGGCGGTTGTGCTGTTTATCGTTAGTTAGTTAGTTAAGGTTGTTTTGCTTATTTGTTGCTGGTTCGTTGAACTGCCCACATAAATGTTGTTTGTTTTTTCTGTTTCTGTTGTTGTTGTACACTCATCCAAACGTCATGTAAAAAATAATACAAAAATGCACTTCAGGCACACATCATGATGAGTTTGACAGTTTATAGTCAAAACAAAGGCGCCGCCGTTAAATTGTAAAAAAAAACTGTATATATATATAGACACACACACAGTGGGGTGGCATGAATGAGGGTGGGTGTGTATGTGTGTGTGTGTGTGTCGGCAGCATGAATATGCACATATATATATATGTGTATATAATGCATACAATGTCAAATTGCCAGGGCCCAAGGCCTCAAACGGCAGTGGCGGCGGCGGCGACCAACGACCAGTGAAGCAGCGTCATCTAAATGTCAACTGGGTGCAGCAATAACAACTCAAACAACAACAAAAACTCAACGAACAACAACAAAAAGCGACACGCCGGGGCGCTCAACTACTCATTGTCGATATTTGTGGTGCTTATCAGCTGCAACAGTTGCTGTTGCTTTCGTTGTTGTCGCTGTTGTTGCAATTGTGTTGCTATGGTTTTTCCACTGGTTTGCTATGCGACATTTTCTTGCGCTTGTTTTGCGTGCTTGCCACGTCCGTTGCAGATAAAAACGCGTGCTGCGGAACTTCCCATTCAGAGTCATCCGCAAGTTTAACTTTTTCCCTCTTTTTCTTGCTGTTCTTATTATTGTAATCATTTTTATATTGTATATAACATTTTTTAAAGCAGAATTGAGAAACTAAGATAAACGATATCAAATGTTGATCTTAAGCAATTTCATAAGTTTTTACAGCAAAGATTTTATTTACTTATTAACTTAAGTTAAGTCAAGCTAAACTTTTCTGTAGGTAAATAACCAAATGAAATTAGTGTTGCTTTCTGCCTTTGGCAGTTCTGTTGCATGGTGTAATTATTGTTGCATGCCTTTGGGGGACAGCGTTGGTTTTTTGTTTAAGCTGTTGGCATGTCTAAGCCACAAACAACCCAAACCCCACCCCATCATTATTTCACCTGCTGCCTGGCTATGGCTTCCAGCCGCAAACGTGCAATTGGTAACACAAATTTCTGTCCCCGCACCTGTTACCCAGTTTTGTGTTTTAGTTGTAGTAGTTGATGTTGGCCTGGGTAGCGTTAGCCAGCTTGGTTAGTCGGTCGTTCAAACTAGGTCTAAACAAAACGACAAACTACAAAAAACAAACACACACCAAAATGCAAGTAAAACAAAAGCAATGCGTTAACGAAAAAGGAAGCCAAGTTTTCTGGTCGAGTGAACGCCTCGACAATTGTAATGCAAAACAGGAACCATATTGTGCCACCAAACGATTCAGCGATTCAGTGCAAGTGAGACAACTGGTATGCTATCGCTTTCTGCATCAATTGACACCCTTCAGTTGATGAAGTTGCAGTTGCAGTTGCATTTACCCGTTGCCATTGCATAGCTGCTAGCCAGTCATTACATAAAGACAAACATTGACAGAGTGCGACGCGACGCGCCGGTTCAGTTCAGTTTTAGTGGCCATCGCATTGTTGTTGCTGTTGCCTCGCCGTTTACTCGGTGGTTTGCCTCTTTGCCGCAACAACATCGCATCGACGACGGCGACGATTGCGTCTCTTGCCCAATATTTGATTTGGCTTTAACTATACCTATTGTACACCTGTATAATATCTCTGTCTATGTCTATGTCTGTGTCTCTGTGTGTGGTTTAGCATTCGATTAGATAAACCGAGCCCCAGGCAGCAATTGCCAATAGAATTGAATTTATGACACTGGCACCAAAACCAACCAAACAAAAAAAAAAAAAACAAAGCAATAATGCAATTGTTTGGCTGGTGAATTCCCTATGCTGTTTTTTTGTTAGTGGTATTTAGTCATTTGTTTTGTGCAGTTTTATTGCTTGACTTTATCGTTGTTAGAGATTGGAACCAACGAAAATTAAGAAAAATTTTACTCTCTTATATTGCTTGTAAATTTTGATATGCTTTTTATTTGGGATTTGTATAGTAAGTACATAGCTGCAAGTTTTTTTTGGAACACGTTTTCAGTTGAGGGACTTGAAAGCAACATTTCCTCAGGAACTGCATTTTTTTGTATATCTTGTAACTAATGTTTTGATCAAATGTCACGAGCACAATAAAAACAACAAAAATCCACTAGAAATAAGAAAACGAATCGGAACGAATCAAAGCTGAGACACGATTTATTTAATGAACTTCAACAATGTCGATTTGTGCGAGTGCTTTAATCAATCGTTCAAATTTCAATCTTGACCCAGTGCCTATGTGTCAGGCGTCTAGAGAGACCTCAGACCTCAGAGCTCAGACCTCAAGAGCTGGGCAATGGAAACGCCCTTATGTTGTTTTGTGGTTGGTGTTGGTGTTGGTTGATATGTGTGTTGTGTGTGATTCCATTTCACATTGATTGCTCACATTTCCAACGGCCCACAGCGGATACAATCGATCGATGACAATCTTTCATCGAATTTAACACTTTTAGTTTCTTTGTCGTGTTTTGTTGCTATTTGTTATTATTGTTGCTGGCAGCAATTTGTTAATTTCTTTATTGGTTTTTATTGTCATTGTTTTTCTCTTTCTGTTTTTTCTTTTTCTCTTGTTTCTTTTGCTTGGGAAAGTGTAAAGTTATTGTTGTCTTTCGGTTCTTATTGTTGTTACACTTTACTTGATTGAAGCACTGGAAAGGGAATCATAAACTGGGATCTCAACTGCGGGAATAAAATGTACAAAAACACACAACAATTTTATTTTTTATCAGCGAAAGCGTCTTGACTGGTTAATGGGATTTTGGGGGAGAGATTGCTGTTGCTGTTGGTGTGCTGGCGACTAATAACTCGATGGATTTGGATTTGAAGTTGAAGTGTGCCTGAAGATGAGATGAGATGTTGGTATTTTTGCCTAACTAACTTTCGCCATGATTTATTGGCCAGCATATTCGGACATTGCGACATAAATCTTGTGAGATTCGCTAAAATAAATATTATTTAAATGTTTATCTTTGCTTATCTTTCATGCTATCAAAGGTTATTAAACTCACCAAGCAAGCTTAACAACTTCCACTTCAACCATAAACCATGCAACTTTGTTGCAAAAGCTGTCGTCTCTTTCTACTCTACCCTCCCTCCCATTTGGCATTGCGGCTTGCTGCCACATGCTGCATGCTGTCTCTCTGTACAGTTGAAGGATCGCATGCCACATTCAAACCCTTGCACTCGCCTTATTTGTATGTATGTTTGTATATGTCTGCCCGCCTTTTATAGCCGGCGCGCGAAACATTTGCTCATTGCTGACTTGCCGCCGCTGCCGCCGCCGCCTGGTCAAGGTTAAATATGCGATCTCCAATACGTTGCGTTGCGTTGCGTTCGCTTTCCGACTCACAAAACAACAACCTCCAACGTCGTCTGTCAATGTCAACGTTGGACTCGCCGTGCGCATAGAGATGAACTTTTTTTTTTGTTGCTTTTGTTATAGTTGTTGTTGTGCCCAATCAAGCGAGCATAACTGAGCAGCATTTTAATCTGTATAGATCAGCGCTGATCAACTTATAAAGTCTCCTACAGTGAAGCTAATAAATCCAACATTAAGTTGAGTAACTTCAATTTGTATTTGCAAATGCGTCGTAGTCTTTGTTTTATAATTGTTTATTGGATCATAACTTTGCGAAATATTCCACAACAAAACCATATTTAAAATTTGCGATAAGCTATACAATTTTTGTGGTTTCTTTTCTTTGCTTGTTCAAACACAAGATAGTTGTATAATTAAACAGGGAAACATTCAAGAGAAAACGTTAGAAAAACTTTACAAATTGATTTTTATACTTTTCACAATGTTTCTCTCCAGACATTGTTAAGTGATTATCACTGTTCTCTGGCTGCCTATAAACATAATTTTTATAGCAATCTAATTATTGATTTCGAACGCTCAACTGTATTATTAGCTCTTTATATAAATGAATAGCGCTAATGGAAACTTTCCTGCCTGCCCAGACAGACACACAGACAGCCACAAACAGCAACAATTTGCCACATTTAATCAACATAAAAACTGGCACAGAGCAGATCAATTGTAAAAGCAATTTCCCGCTGGTGGTAAGGATGTTGCGCAAGCGCAGCTCACAGCTCAGCTATGGAGAAAAAAAAAAGTTATAAAACCCGAAAACCAAATCAATTTTAAAAAGCCATTTCGGCTTTGAACCAGATCGAGTCTTAGTCCCTCGAGCATTATAGCACGCGAGCTGCAGTTGACACTTTAATGCTTTAGGCTTGCTACTTGACAAGCTGCCACCCACATTTTGTGGCACCACCAAACAACAACAACCGCAATGCACATGCATAATGCATGCCAAATGTTGCAACATACTCACTCATGCCACTCAATTAACTCACGGTCGGAATTTTCCTGACCATTTTCTTGATTAGTTTTCACACAAAAAATGCTTTTTTCATTTGGGTGTGACACCCACACACAAACAAACACTTTAGTGAAAGTTTTTTGGGTGAAGCAAAAAATTCTACAAAATGCCACTTAAATAGGTTTTTTTCTTAATTAAAATGCGTGCACGTTTTCATGTTGAAATCGATTGCCAAATTTCACTGATCAATGCCACAAACGCAGCAAATTTCAATTCGCTACACATTAAAAAAGCGAAAAAAAGAGTGTGAAGCTCAAAAACGTAAATGTTTTGGCCCCAATTGTATTGAGGGCTGATATTGATCATGATCATAGAGATATAGTAGCAGTATAACTGTATAATTGTGCTTTCATTATGTAATTGTTGTTAATGTTAGCTTATGCAAATTCGCATGTTTGAGGTTATTTTGACTGCTTTGAATTCAATTTAAAGAGCTTGTTGTTGTTGTTTGTTGTTATTTTTGTTATTGCCACTGCTGCGATTTTTTGTAGGCGACGTCTTTAGATGTTACGTAGCTTTCAGTTTGTTTGATTTTTATTATGATTGCCGTTATTTTGTTGTTGTTTCTTGCGTGCGAAAAAAAAAAACTATACTATATAAGTGGAGCAGTAGTAAGCACACTTTGTCTGTATTGTCTCTTTCTATCTTTCTATTGACAGATTGTGTGTATTGAATGGCATTGCAAATTGCTTGTGACGCCGCAGCATAACTCGAGCATTATGTCACCCGTGTGTAGTAGCTTTTGAGGAAGTTGCATAGCATAGCTTGATGACTTCCATATTTGTGGCAACGACACAACGCAACGCAACTCAACACAAACGACTCAAACAACTACTGTAAATGACTAATTTTGTTTCGTTTTGTCTGGCGTTTAGCATATGAAATCAAATCTAAATTGTTTGCGGTAGCTGTTGTTAATTGGCTTTAGTCTCTTTAAGGCCATTTATAAAGCTTTTGCCGCGTATTTGGCAAATTTGTAGCGTTTTCAACTAATTGAAAAGCAATATTTCAGATGTTTATCCACACACACACACACACACAAACACATACAATTTAACAATTTGTATATCTGATATCTCTTACATATATAATTCAATTTAATTTCATTATTGCGTATACGCCACGTTTGGCTGTCCATGTCTATGGCGCAGTTTGTATTTTGTGCTCTAATTAAAGACGAAATTCGATTAATTTTCTACAGCGCAGATTTAGCTGATTTTAGCTGATTTGCCGGCCATTGAGCCCCTTCTCACGCAAACTACAATTTCTCTTTGTTTTTAGCTCAATGTCAAGTTGTATATAGTATATACATACATATATTTATATTTATTTATATCTATTGCGTCTCACACACTCACTAATCCGCATCATGTGTCTTCTTATGTATTTATATTTGCAGGATCAGTATGATAATCTGTCAATACACACAAACAAAGGCATTGAAGTGCTCGATAGATATGCCAATTTTTTACGCGATCGAGTTGCCATAGAAACGGAATATGCCGGCAAATTAAGGTGAGTGGAACAAAATGAATGAAATAATAAGTCAAAAACTAACAATATTAACAAAACTACTCAAAAGTGTGAAAGTTGTGATAAGATTAAGTTAATCAAAGTTTGTCACATCTGGTTTTTTTCTCAAACACCTGCTCTTAAAGCAACTATAAGACACGTTAATCTCTATCAAGAGTCTTAGCCTCATTTGCTGTAGTAAGATTCTTGCTTTAAGATTATTGCAATATAAACAGTTAGAAGTCAGAAATGCTGTTATACATTTTCTTATAAAAATAAGCTTAACTTAATAATGAAAACATTTACCACTGAAACTCAACACTTATTTGTTAAAGCACATAAAAAATTAATTGAAACAATTACCAAAAGCTTTTAGATTTGTCGAAAAATGTGTAAATCATGTGGCGCCACTTAATGTCCATATTTGAACGTCAATTACATGATTTTTTCTTTGTTTTGTTTTTAATGTATATATATATATTTTTTATGCCAAAAGCCTCGCCCGTTAGCAAGCTGCTGGCTGCCTGTCAAGACAAAAGCAGCAACACCAAAAAAACAACAACAACAAACAATTCCTTACAAGAAACAAGACACATTAAACTGAAACGTGAATGCAATTCTCATAAATGTTAAGTTTTTATTTAAACTGAAAGCTGAAATAAGCACAAGGTCGGCGAGTTCTAGAGATTGTGCGCGCCATGTGCATTGTGTCCATTGTCCATTCCTGGCCCAGGCCGGCCATATGACTCCAAAAAAAAACAATTGGCGAGAGGATGAGGCGATGAGGTGAGGTGTTGGAATAATCAACAGCTAATCGCGTTTGTTTTTGTGGCAAGCAAATATGTAAACTCATATAGACATTACTCATACGTACTTTTGGGGAGGGGAGCGCACTTCAATTATTGCCCTTCCATGGGCTCAATTTCGAGAATGTTGCGCCGCACCTCGCAATAGGAAGGGGTTGTCCATTTGACCCACCCTAGAAAAAAAAATATATATTATATGCTCATGTTTGTGTCCACTCGCCAGCTAAATTGCGCAATAGACTGACAACAAAATAAACATGAGCCGCGACCTGCCCCACGCAGCAACAGACACGCGACGCCAACGCCAACGAAGAGGGGGGAAAGAGCTAAAAATTCTGTCAATTTTAAATGTGATTGAGCTTGAGTAACGCCGAGCCCGTATTATGTTTATATACTACATGTATATGTACACTTCCCGCAACCGGGCGTCATAATTGTTTAATTTACTTGCAAGATTTGTTTCGGCCGTCGCCGCCGCCTCAAGGTGTTGTGAACTCTGCTTTTGCATCATGGCAATCGCGTTAGCATTGCTATTTTCTTCTTTATATTTCTCAATGCGGTGGCGGTGGCGTTGGCTGTGGCATCAGTTCCCACAATTTGAATGCCGCAAAATGAGTCGAGAGTTGATGACTGAGACTGAGACCGAGACTGCGACTGTAAACTGAACTGAAACTGAACTTGTGGCCTCTCTCTCTCTGTCTCTGTCTGTGTGTGTCTGATACGCTGCCTGCCTGCAGCTACTGTGTACAGAGCCCTTTTTTTTTGAGTATAATGACATTATCATTATCTTCCCAGGCACCGAACTAGACCACAAATGCGGCCACATGAAATGGAAAACTCTCTGCTATATATACTACTAAATGTATATTGCGTTTGCCAGCACAACAACAACAACTAGTGAAATCAGAAATATGAAATCTTTACTTAAGTTGAGTTGTTTGAAATTTGAAGATTGCTTTGGCGTGTCTCGCAATGCCAAAATGAAAAGTTTCGTGTTAATGCAAATCTTTTAACTAGAGTGTTGTGTGTTTTTCATTTTCTTTTTGTTTTTATTGTAATAGTTGTTATACATAAATACATTGTTGCCTACTATTTAAAGTTTCACTAATGCCATGCTATTTGGGTTTTCTTTTCTTTCTTTTTTACAGGCGCTTAGTGAAAAATTATCAGCCCAAAAAGAAGGAGGAGGAAGACAATGAGTAAGCACAAACAAATAATATTAAATTTAGTCGTAAGCATAGCATAATAAGTGGTGAATAAGTGGTTAATTTGCAACTACTCAACTATTAGATACCCTATAACTAAGTGTGGGTAAAATGAGAAACAAGAAATTATGATAATGTAGTTAGTTTTTTTAGCAAGATTTGTAAGAAGTCTTTGCTCAAAAGTAGCAAACATATTAATTTGTATACAGGGTATTCTTTCTTATACGCAATTGCGCAAAGGTTAAATCTTTTGGAAAATTATGCGCAATTAACTATTTGGCATATATAGCAAAGTGCTAAGTGAATTTTTGCTTTTTGGCGATGACTCTCTTAACAATTGCTCATATGACCAATTGGGCGGTTTAATTTTGTAATTGTGTGCGTGCGTGCGTCTGTGATGTTTCATTCTGGCAAAACACTCACCAAAATGAGAAGACGCATGATTGTAGCTACTTTTGGGTGCGTGTTTTATGTGTGGTCTGAGAATAAATACATTTTTTGCGGCCAGCCACTCAGTTTTAATTACATGCGAACGAGCAATGAGGCTCGATTCATACCCCGACAGAGTGACAAACTGATTGACTGAGTGACTGACTGACTGACATCATGGGCCCGCAAATAGTGCGGCGCAAATTTGTAGTAATACTTATGACAATGAAGCCATTGCTTGAGTCCAAGTTGAAGAGTTGGTAATGAAATGCCAATGCTTGTGCCTTATACAGTTGTAAAATCCATAAATTTATTCATGATTGCCGCTCCGGCTGGAACTGCACCATATGCGGATTGACAGTCAGACAGACAGACATTGGACAAATGGACAAGACGGAGAGAATGGCGACGACAGCGACAGAGCAGAGCATAGCGACACAGCGTGGGCGTTCACCATTGCGCGTGTCCAATAAGAGGGCCATAAATCGAGTGAACGAACGTAGGGACAGAAGTTATTATGTAGTAGTTTTTGTGTGCTCAAGGCGCGAAAATACGTGGGAGGATTGTAAAGTCAGTAAAAAATGATTGCGCTTCGGCTTACTACACATATTTACAGATTTACATCAAGGCAAGCATTTCGCAATCTGCTCAAGGAGGTGGGCGATTTGGCGGGACAGCGTGAGGTGGTGTCCGAGACCCTGCAACTACAGACAATCCAGGGTGTGACGTTGCTATCAAAAACATTGCGAGAGGATCGAAAGGTAAGCGTCTATATATATATGTAAAGAAATCTTATCAATAACTTATAACTTTTCTCTCTATCTGTAGAAATGCCTTAACGATGGCACAATGCTGCAACAGACCCTCAACACACAGCTCTCGTCATTGGATCGCGCCAAGCGTAATTATGACAAGGCCTATCGAGATTCGGAGAAGGCCGTTGAGAACTACAAGAAGGCTGACATGGATCTCAATCTGAGTCGCGCCGAAGTGGAGCGTTACAAGAACATTATGACGTCAAAAACACAACAGTCGGATGATGCAAAGAACGAGTATGCCAATCAGCTGCAGAAGACAAACAATTTACAGCAGCATCACTATAGCATGCTATTACCCGCCGTCTTCAATCGGCTGCAGGAGCTGGATGAGAAGCGTACGCGTGGCATACGCGAATTCATAATTGGCGCCGCAGACGTTGAGTCCTCGGTGGCGCCCATTATAGCGCGTTGCATGGAGGGCATTGTTAAAGCCGGCGAGTCCATTAACGAAAAAGAAGACTCATTAAAAGTTATCGAAAGGTTTGCCTGGAACACTTTTCTCCGTCTTTGTTTTGTCATTACTCATCGTTTTTTCTTTATAGATATAAATCGGGCTTCACACCACCGACGGACATACCATTTGAAGATCTGTCCAAGATGGATCTCAGCGCTATGCCCCAATCCAACTACAGCAGTCTACCCTTCAATCACTTGACCATTAAGGGCGGCACGAACACCACCGCCAAGCTGAAGAAGGCACGCGGTGGCATCTTGAACAGCATCTTTGGCAGCAACAAGGTGAGAGCAAACGTTGGCGATTGCCGATCTGTTTTTCTTGCTTCTTGGTTCTGGTTCTGTACAACATAGCTGCAAGTTCTCCACAAGTTGTTCTTTTTGTTTTCTATTATTTTTAAGTGGTCTTTTCTTTTCTTTCTTGATGTCTCTATCCCATCTCTGTCATTGCCTGGCACTGTGTCTTTTAATCTCACAAACTCTTTTGCTCTTTGTTTGTTTGTTGCGAAAGATTCGTCACAAGCACAACTGCCTCGTGAGTTTTGGTTTTTAGTATTAAGTTTACTCTTAAGTCGTAGGCTTTTGTGTCTTCTTCTTTTACTCATACCGTCTTTCTCTCTCTCTCTTTTTCTGTTCTTATTTCATTTATGAAACGAAATATTTGCCATTTCTTTAATTTGTATCACGAAACTTTTGGACGTTGGTTCCACCTTGCTGTAAGTACCAAGTGTCCAGTTGCCTCCTAACTCGCCATAAAACAAAAGAGCAGCTTAGCGCCGTTTCGTTTCGTATCGTGTCCTCCTATCTTCATGTCCTTACTACATGTCAACTAAACCAACCAAAAAAGAAAATATAAATATACAAATTGTTGCCGTCGTCTTTCATATGCCATACTCAAAACCCATACATATATTTATTATACATTTAACATGTGCAAATGAATTTGTATATTATTTGATATCTCTGTTTTATGTCATGTTACTTAACCAAAATCTATCGCTTGTTATGCAACAACAATTGGCTGCCAATGCTTTTCACTCGCTTTTTTGTTTGTCCATCAACTCGCCATTGAGTTAAAAGAAGAAAAAACCACATACAAATATTAATTGCATTTATACTCTTTGATTTCTTGTTATGCATATTTGTTGCTCTCATCCAAATTTTCTAACACAAAAAAATAATTATTACATGCTTTTACTTACACATACACCAAAACACTCCACACCCATACACTCGGAAAATAATCAAAAATGTGATACTTAAAATAAATTAAAATAATAAATAATTAAATCAATTCGCTGCCAATAGCAACGGCAGATAATTGAAGCCTGTATCACGATGAAGGTATGATGTACTATATTCCAGCTCTTCTAACTAACTGCTCTAAATAAGCTACTACTACTACTACTAATCACAACTGCTAAAAATCAAAACAAACTTAACCAAACACTAGCAAATTTATTAACCTCTCTTCATTGAGTCACTTTCACCTTGAACACCTAATCGTTAAAAACTTATCGTAATAAGCAAAACACTACAACTATTAATTAAATACTACTACTTTAAGCAATTGTTAAATAATTAGTTTGGTTAACAACATGCCAAATCAGCAGCAGCAGCACACACTCACACATTGCAGAACAAATGATTTGTTTTAATTATTATTTAACTTAATTATCGTTTGAAAACAAAACTCAAGCATGTATTTTATGACAATTACAACATGCATTAAATTTTGTGTCGTATTATTAAGTTTTTTATACTAATGATTTCATTATGTTTCCAAAAGTTCCCTTGTTGTATTTGTTTACCCTTTTCTGTTTAATGTTGTGAATGTGTTTGTTAAAATTGTTGTTCCGTCATTTCTGCCTTGTATAGTACTCATAGCACTTTTGTATACGATATGTACACTATTAGAAAACCTTAACTAATGTTTATATTTAAATATATATATAGAATTCATTAACTGCGGACGGACAAAAGGAGGACTTTAGCGATCTGCCACCGAATCAGCAACGCAAAAAGTTGCAGGCAAAAATTGTAGAACTACAACATAAGGTCGATCAGGAGACGAACACCAGGGATGGACTGATGAAGATGAAAATAGTATATGAGGCGAACTCGTCATTGGGTAATCCTATGACTGTTGAGGGACAACTGAACGAATCGGAGCACGAATTGGAAAAACATAAATCGAATTTGAAAAAATATCAGAGCTTCTTGGACAAGGCTAATCAGCTGCAGGTGGCAGCTAGTCCGCAATCGAGTCGCAATCAACTGCACAACGGACACCGAACATCCAGGTGAGTAAATTCTTTTGTCTTACCATGGCAACAGATTAACAAACTGTTTTTATTTTATGGTTTTGCAGTCATTCCAATGGCAGCGCTAGCGCTGATGATCATCTTGATGGCGATGATCAGCCCGATGATGCTGGCAGCTTAAGCAGGTCAGATTCTGAGGATAATGTGGCGCAAATACAAAATGGGCATAATAATAACAATAACGGGTACACTCATAAGTCTACGTTCAATGTTTATATATACATACAACAATACTCACACACACACCCCCAGACACAAAGAAACACACTCATACTCATACATACATTATTGTATATCGTAAATATTTGCTTATGATTTGGCTCGTTTATTCATATGTACATTGTTTTATCACATATTTTTTTGGTGGCATTCTTTTGTTTGGTGTTGGTTTCTAATATTCGGTTGTATTTTCATACGTTCTTAACTCATGCAAATTCTTAAGAAATAATTACAAGTACCCTAAAAAGTCCACAATATGCCTAAAGAAACAAAATTTAAAATCAATTTTATGAAATGATTATGATTTAGTTATATATTTAATTTGATTTTAATTGCTTACACCATACATATAACACGTAATAATGTGAAAATTGCAACTTCTTTCAAATATTTCGTTTCATTTGCCTTTTCTATGGTGAAATCCAGCAGTTCGGCAAGTCCCGAAAGCGGCCTTGGCACCTCGCACACATCACTGCCCGGCTCCGGCCAGGGTAGCGCAAATGAGAATGCCATTAGCGAGGAAACGTGCTATGAATCGGAAGTAGAACTGCTGCAACCACTGGGCACATGTCGCGCACTCTATCCCTTTGAAGGTTAGTGCTCATAGCATTCTATAGAATATTATAAAATCTAATGTTTTGATTTCTCTTCACCACACAGCTACCAGCGAAGGCAGCATACCCATGACCGAGGGTGAGGAGCTGCAGGTGATTGAGAATGATCAGGGTGATGGATGGACGCGTGTGAGGCGAGCGAACAACTCAAATGGCTGGGACGAGGGATTTGTGCCCACGAGTTACATCGAGAGCACACTCTTTGCTTAGACTCCAGCGGTCCAAAGCGAGAAGTTTTAACTGTTAACTACTTAACAGCATTTGCATATGTTCCATACATTTGTGTACTTTTGTCATAACTTTGCGTTATTCTGGACAGCCATAGAAAAATAACTAATGAACTACATACATAAATCGACTATGTATCGCGACTATCACGAGAAACTCACACACATTTACACGCACAACCATGTACATTTGTCTTAAGATAAGCTTAATATTTCGTTGTCAACCAACCATTACTTTTTTTGTATATTTACTTTGATTTTGAAATTGCATTGATTATGAGGATTAAAGTAGTAAAAATATCATATTATACGATACGTATTTATACATACATACTTACATACATACTACATAAAAGCACCCCACGAGCAGACCTCACCTAATTGTAAGCAACCGCACCGCAACGTTACCCTCTTTTCACAATCGAACTACAAGTATATAACAATCATGTATTAACTATTTATATATAAATACATATTAACGATATATAAAATGTAATTTATATACGGCACTCAAAAAAGCATATGAAAAATAAGCTGGTAAACATATTGAAAGCAACCTTCAAAAGTAAACGCACTTTGCAATATGCTTACTAGATTTATTTTTTATAATCACATTTCATATATACATTTATATTTCTAATAGCACCTGCTACTTTTCGATCTGAATAAGAAAAGCAACAGTTAAGTGGCTATTGAATTACAAAAAAGATAAAACGCACCTAAAATCATTGATAAATATATAAACGAAATAAATGAGAACATAAATTACTGAGAAATGGACCACAATTCCAAAATATTCGAAGAAATTATCTTAACGTTTTAATAATATATATAGCAAAAGTTATGACAATTTTGCATTATGCATGAGGAATATGCGAGTTGAAGAGCAAAGAAAGCGCTAGCTTGTTATATATGGAATAGCAACAATTGTACATTTTACTTTACGCATTACGCATTAAACAAAAACAAAACAAACTTAATTATAATTTTATATCTAAATAACTTTTTTGTATTGCTTTTTGCCTTGTACATTTTTAAACACAAAAAAAAAAAACACACACACACATATACACTTACACATAAACGTATATATGTTTAAACTATGAAATGAGATGAGATGAAGAAAAACAGAATTTCGTTCTAGGACCCATTTAGTTAATTTAAGTTGACAACATTTAAGGCTTAAGTCAAATGCAAAGCCGGGCGGCGCTACCTTTTGTTATGTTGAACGCCACTTTGCAATACATTTATTTATACATTATATATATAGCATATATGTATGCATACATATAAAAAACAAACAGCAAAAGAAAAGCAAGCATATATATTATTAATTGAAATCAAAAAATTATAAGTCTGTGGCAAAGCAAATATATATCACTTCTTTCTCATTTTTCCATATCCGTTTGACCTACTTCATGCCCAAGCTGGTTTGTAAATATGTCACAGCTGTCCATTGAGTAACTTTTTAAATAAATTCAATATTATTTAATTCCTTTAGCATTTAAGTGTGCAAAAAACTGAATATAAATATTTTGTGTGGCTTGTATGTTTAAATAAACTGTAAACGATTGAAAACCATAAAACGGATAAAAACTTAACTATGTGCGTGCGCAAAGATAACTCAGCTAACAGATAATTCCAAAATTCATAAATTTATATAATTTCTATATAGAATCTACTACTACATACATACATTTCGATGATAAATAAGCAAATGTTATACATGAAGTGCAAGCAGACAGATAATTTATGTGGCAAACGGTGTCATATGTGAGAGTGGTTCAATAATTGAGTGAACATGACAACATATGTAATAAACAATAATAAAGTAAAGTGAAAAATTAATAATGTAACAGTTATTTTTGATGGGTAAATTCAAATTGCTTGTGGCAGCTTTTGCTTGGTTACAAAAGTTGTATGCTACGCTATGCAACTAGCGCCATCTGTGATGAATATTTATTGAAATGTAGATATTTACCAAAGTCCGTTGTGTTTTTGGACTGACATTTTAAATCTGATACGCAAACAAACGTCGGCCAAAAAAAGCTTTTTCTACCACTTACACTTTGGCATATCCATACAGATTTAAAATGTCAGTGGACAAACAAGCGAAAATATGTGAAATGGAAAAAAATCTCTATATTTACGGATAAAACTCATTTAAAATGACTGCTTTTAATACAAAAGTTAAAACAGAATTTAGTACTATTGTAATAAAATGTCAATTCAAAATTTTTAGTTATTTATTTATGAATCTTTTTCTGATTTTTCTTTTAATTTGCTAGCGGTTATCAAGATGAGCGAAACAAACGTTGATATTGTGTTAGATTTGATTGGTAACAAGCATTAATATTCTTGTTTTCATCAGGCTATCTTTAAAGTATTGAACACTTATTTTCGTAAAGGTATTGGCCGAACACAGATCTGTATGACATTCGCATGTGGGCTTATCTGCATATATATAGCCAATGAAGTTCTTGGAATCGGTCTGATATCCCCGGCCATAGCATGCGATTTCAAAATGAATAATATAGAGTTGGCCGTACTGTCGAGTGCTCCATTTGTTGGCTCAATGTTGTCCTCACACTATTGGGGCTATTTGACGGATCGACATGGAAGGCGTAAAGAAATGTTAAACTCGCTGGGATTGTGCATCATATCATCGTGTTTATCACTTTTAATGCCAGAATTCTATTCATTTTTACTATGGCGATTTCTATTGGGATTATTGTGGGTAGGTTTATGGCTTCTAACTAGGACAAATAGCTAATAGTTGTTTTTGTGTGATCCACAGTATGCCTGGTGCGATTGTCAATTCTATTACCTATCTAACGGAGTTTTGCAAAATTAAATTGCGGCCTTTGATTATAATCTATATGAGCTACGCATTTCCTATCGGTGCCATTTATGTGGCAGGTAAGTGCGTACTACTACTACTACTACATGAAAAGGTTAGAAAAGGGTATAATGTTTTTTTTGAAAAGGTAGTAACAGGCAGAAGGAATCATCTAATTGATAAAATCAAAATTTAGAGCTTCAAAAATTTTAAACCGGACAAAACAAAGAAAATATTGAAAGTTTTATTGAAATCAGTTGATAAAAACCGGAAATATGAAAGATTTTAATTTATTCATCAAGCATTGGTTTAGTAGTGCAGGTCTAGGGTTCACTGTGTCTCCTAGTCGAATAATCATGTCTAGAGCCTTCTTACTTGTTACTTATTCTACTTATGTACTTATTAAGGTTTTGCTCAACTGCTGGAGCCGCTTCATCGCTCGGTTTTCAGTCTACTCAGCTTTGCTGTATGTGTTTGGCGTTTGAATATGGTGCTACACGCAATACCGGGATTACTAGGCTTCCTCGCATTATGGCAATTACCCGAATCAGCCAAGTTTATGCTCTCTGTGGGTAAGGCGGATATCGCATATGAGATCCTCGATCGCCTCTGTATCAGCAACAATGGAAAGGAC
Source organism: Scaptomyza parva (assembly GCA_035044645.1). NCBI lineage: Eukaryota > Metazoa > Arthropoda > Insecta > Diptera > Drosophilidae > Scaptomyza > Scaptomyza parva. Next base: position 2,282,251 of record JAWNNT010000065.1, on the reverse strand, counting down.
CTAAAGAGCATGGATATAACGAGTGTAACTCAGCCAAACCTACGCTCCGAAATCAAATCTCATGAAAATATTTGGCGACGTTGGTGGCATGATATGGAACAATTGTTTAAGCCTCCTTATCTACGGTACTACCTGCTTTGCACCCTGTGTGTCTGTGCATTTTACTTTGTGTAAGTAGCTAATTTCCTTTAGCTTGGTATTATCCTTATTTGATATATCCATTTAACCTTAGGAGCAATGGACTGACTCTTTGGCTTATAAAGATGGCTCAAGACATACCACATTCTAATGCATATCTTTGCGATGTTATAGAGAAGCAAAGTTTGAAAAATGTTAATAGTTTGCAGTGTAACGACGGGGAACATCGAATTGACTATGTCGATGGAATCTTTTTCGGCTTCACATATCTTATGTGTTGCGTTGCGATTTCCATCCTGCTAATGTTTGTGCGGCGCATTTACACTCAGTTCATCTTCGCCTTGCTCTCTACATTATCTGGACTTAGCATTAATTTTTGTAATAAACGCGCGGGCATACTTATTGCCATGTTGCTATTTATATCTTTATCCAGTGCAGCCCTGCCACTTGCAATAGCCGTTATTAGCGATTGTGTGCCCACGCATTTGAGGTAAGCAAAAAATCTATTAGATAACTGTAAAATGGATTCATAATATGCTTGTTGATTACACAGGGGCAAAGCTATAAGTTTGAGCTTTATGTTTGCACGGTTATCGGTCGTTTTTGCTAACGTCTTACTTGGCACCGCTATTTCTACTCACTGCCTTATAGCTTTTAATATTTTTGTTCTTGTCATGCTATGTAAGTTGCCCCCTCTATAAAATATGCACAATTAGACATAATTTGATTTTCTTAGCGGCGTGCATTTTGTCGTGTTTTTCGAATGGAGAGTAAATGACATTTGATAATTGGAATTGACGTAACTATTGTTCTATACAATTTAAGCACGTTCGCCACAAATACGTCTAGCCAGTTGAATGTCTTTCGACATGATGGTGACAGGCTAAGCATGGATAGCACCCAAGTTTGTGTCTTCAAATAGGCAAAGCTGGTAGGATTCACTAGCTTCCTGCAGAGCCATCACTGCAGAACTCTGGAAGCGTAGTCCGGTTTTGAGGTCCTGAGCGATTTAACGGACCAAACGCTGGAATGACAGCTTGCGAATAAGCAACTCTGTGCCTTTCTGGTAGCGACAAATTTCACGCAGTAGAACAGTACCGGGACGATAGCGATGAGGTTTCTTCACACCTCCGGTTGAAAAATATGCTGGTGAACATATTTGCTGTTGAATACCTGTTGTTGGTTAACGCTCGAAGGACCAGCTTGTCGACTATTTTACCCGCATTCAAGCATCCAGATGTACTAATTATTTTTTTATGTCATCATATTTTTTTTATAATCACATTTCAAATACGTAGTTATAAATACTAGCACATGCTTACAGCACCTGTCACAGGTGTCCATTAAGTAAGTTTTTAAATAAATTCAATATTATTTTGATTCATTTAGAATTTAAGTGTGCATAAAGTGCATCTACATTCATGTAGTACATGTATGTAGTGTAGCTTATACTTTTAAATGAACTACAACCGAATGAAATCCATAAATAAGCAATTGTTTTACATGAAATGCAAGCAGACAGAAATTTTATGTGGCAAACGGTGAAAGTGATTTCTGAGAATCGTTCAATATTTGAGTGAACATGACAATAACAAAGTACAATAGAAACGTAATAATGTAAAAGCAGCGATGAGCTATACGTATAGCTTATCGCTGGTAAAAGTTATTTGTGAAATTTCCCTTTGATGGGTAATTTCAAATAGTGTGTGGTTCTTGTCTTTGCTTTTGGCTGGCTACAAAAAGTTAATTGCTACGCTATGCAGCTGACACCATCTATGATGAATATTAATTTTAGTAGTCCGCTGCGTTGGGTCAGTGATGTCAACTTTTAAGGACAAACATGCGAAAATCTGTGAAATGAAAAAAAAAGCCAGAAAATACGGGTAAAAAGTTGATTTGACATCACTGCTTATAGTATAAAAGTAAAAACAGAAGTTAGAGCGATTAGAATAACATGTCAATTTGAAATTTGTAGTTTATTTACGATACATTTTCTCGTTTTTGATAAATTGTAAGTCATGACTTGTAAGCCAAGATGAGCCAGACAGACGTTGATATTGTGTTGGACAAAATTGGTAACAAACATTAATTTTCCCGAATTCATCATACAAAGTATTGTTAACTTATCTTCGTAAAGGTACTGGCCGGAAGCAGATCTGTATGATATTAACCTGTGGCATTATCTACCTCTATGTAGCCAATGAATGTGTTGGCATCGGTCTGATATCCGTTGCCATAGCATGCGATTTCGAAATACATAATATAGAACACTCCTTACTGTCGAGTGCTCCATTTATTGGCTTGATGTTGTCCTCACACTGTTGGGGCTATTTGATAGATCAATATGGGAGGCGTAAGGGAATGTTATTTTCGCTGGGACTGAGCGTCGTATCATCGTTTATATCAATTTTAATGCCAGAATTCTTTTCATTTGTGATATTGCGATTTCTATTGGGATTATTGTGGGTAGGTTTATGGCTTCTAACTAGGATAAATAGCTAATAGTTGGTTTTTGTGTGATCCACAGTATGTCTGGTGCGGTTGTCAGTTCTCATACCTATCTGACGGAGTATTCCACAATCAAATTGCGTCCTATATATATAAACTATATGTGCTACGCGTTTCCAATCGGTGTCGTTTATGTGTCAGGTAAGTGCTCGCCTACTACTTTCATCCTTTTTATATTTTTAAGCAATTAAATGGGTATTAAAAAGGCTGTGTAACCGACAGGAAGAAGCATATGAAGTATATAAATACTTGTATATGTCCGTCTGTATGTATGAAGTCATCGATCTTAGGAACTCATCTTATTCTTAACCCATGAAGATACTTCTTACTCTTTACTCATGCTTAATATGTACTTATTAAGGTTTTGCTCATCTGCTGGAGCCGCTTCATCGCTCGGTTTTCAGTGTACTCAGCATTGCTGTATGTGTTTGGCGTTTGAATATGGTGCTACACGCAATACCGGGATTACTAGGCTTCCTCGCATTATGGCAATTACCCGAATCAGCCAAGTTTATGCTCTCTGTGGGTAAGGCGGATACCGCATATGAGATCCTCGATCGCCTCTGTATCAGCAACAATGGAAAGGACCTAAAGAGCATGGATATAACGAGTGTAACTCAGCCAAACCTACGCTCCGAAATCAAATATTATGAATACATTTGGCAACGTTGGTGGCATGAAACGGTACCATTGTTTAAACCTCCTTATCTACGGTACTACCTGCTTTGCACCCTGATTCTCTGTACCTTTTACTTTGTGTAAGTAGCTAATTTCCTTTAGCTTGGTATTATCCTTATTTAACATATCCATTTAACCTTAGGAGCAATGGTCTGACTCTTTGGCTTATAAAGATGGTTCAAGACTTACCAGATTCTAATGCATATCTTTGCGATGTTATAGAGAAGAAGAGTTTGAAAAATTTTCAGAGGTTGCAATGCAGTTACAGTAAACAACCAATTAGCTATATCGATGGCATATATTTCGGTTGCACATTTCTTGTGTGTTGCATTGGGCTTACCATCCTGCTAATGTATATTGAGCGCGCTTACGCTCAGTTCATATATGCCCTGATGTCTACATTCTGTGGATTCATCGTTAATTTTTTGAATATGCGCGCGGGCATACTTACGGCCATGTTGATGTTTTTATCTTTATCCAGTGCAGCCCTGCCACTCGCTGCAACCGTTATTAGCGATTGTGTGCCCACGCATTTGAGGTGAGCAAAAAATATATTAACTAACCATGAATTGGAATCATAATATGCTTGTTGATTATACAGAGGTAAAGCCATTAGTTTGAGCTTTATGTTTGCACGTTTATCGGTCGTTATTGCCAATTTTATAGTTGGCACCTCGCTAGCTACTCATTGCCTGGTAGGTTTTAACAGCTTTGTGCTTATGATGTTAGGTAAGTTGCACTTCTACAAGTTATGCACAACATGTCATCGTATTAATTTCATGTTCTAGCGGCGACTATTTCTTCATATTTTTCGCCTAAATAAAATCAAGGACACTTGATCATTTACATTGACAGAAACTTGTGCGTTTAAAGTTTTGCTATACGTATAGCTTATCGCTGGTTTTGCGTAATGATTTCCTGTGTCGTATGGCAGCAATATTGTAAAATGTATTTATCCAAACAGAAATAAAAGAGATTTCCAAATAAATATTGTATGTTTATTGAAACTCAATTTGATATACATATTGTGGGTGTTTTTTTTTGGGTTGTTGCTACATTTAAATATAATAATATTTGTATAATATATATATTTGTTTATATTGTTCACATCTGTCTATATATTTATATATAATATATATAGTATAGTATGTGTAAGTGTATGTAGGTTTATTACATGGCTTCGCAATGCCAGTAATTACTAATATTTTAACAAATTTTTAAATTAACCATTTGTGTTTTTGTTTTTTGTCTTCTAATTGTATAATCGTAAGCCAGGCTACCACACACTCTATGCACTTTTAAAGCGCTGTCCCCTAATCCTTGTGCTCAACGCTTCACGCTGATATGGTGTTACTATTTTTACAGTGTTTAATTTTTTCAGAGTACATCGTTGCATATTACAATTAACTTCCAACAAGTAATAGTATGAGATAATAACAGTAATAATAATAGTTAAAGTAGAGATCGTACAGATTGTAGATCGAATAGACTTAAGTTTCAGTTACAGCAACAGTGTTAGTACTATTATGGTACCTAAGTACTATAGCAGAAAAAATCTCTTAAGAGCTCAAACAGCCAATACAGAAAATATATATATAGTTTCAACAATGATTTATAGTAGTTATTTTTCGTTTTCCTATAGCACAACCATTTTTATTTTTATTTTTTTGTTTGTGTTTTGTTTTAGTTTCGTTCTTTTGTAACATTAATTTGTCACAAATATTTGTCGAAAAGATTTTCCACGGGCTAAAGTCAACAGCCAAGTTGTAAAGAGTAATTAGTGTTTTAGCAGAAATATATTATTTTCATCTCTTTGTCCCAACATCCCTTTACTACCTGGACAAATTTATATATGTATAAACAAATATATTATATACGCAGTTGCACAATGACAATGACAAAAGAATGGAATATTCGTTAATCTTAGTAAGAGTAATTTATTTTTGTTACAACAAAAAAACCAACATCTAACAAGTACTTATTGGAAATAGTTTTAAGTTTCTTTTCGCTAACTAACAGTAAAAAGTTGTCGCTGTTGTAGAAATAGTAGTTAAGTGTGTTTGACAGAGGTTTCAGTTAGTTATAGTAGTTGTTAGAAAAAAGTTTAATACGCTTACAAGTAGTTTAGTGTTAATAATATGACTCCAATGTACGCTAGATAGTAAATATATATTTATTTTCGTTTCTTTTTATTTTATTTTGAAACTCCAAGTCAATAAGTTGAACGTTGATTTTGTCTACAAGTTTTTTTGTTCGCAACCATGTTTACTTTTTTCTAAGATTTCAAGTTTTTCATTACAAGAGATTGTCCAGTTAAAAGTCAAATGCGAAGCTGTGGTGGGGCAAGTGGGGTAGGAGTGGGGAAGGGGGTGTAGAAGATATATAGTAAGGCATAGTTATAGTTAGGAAAGTTAAGGTTTTTGACTTAAGCAATAAAACTTGAACTTGAACTACCGGAAAAATGACTACAGTAAATTCGTCTTAATCACGCTTTAGTCGCACTCTATCTCTCTCTCATTCGCACAGACACAGGCATACGTACACATACCGAAGAAGATTGTCATATTAATTAAGTAGGTTTTTTTTTTGGTATTTTTTTTTAGCGTTTGGTACACTGAAAAAGTTTAGCTTGTGTAGTATGAAACCTTTGCGGGTTTACTTAGCATTGGTTAAAAAACTGTTGTTTAGCCATTGTGGCTTAAATAGTGGTTAATTTGCGCAACATTTATATAGCTAACATTTATTAATAATAGTAATAATAAGAGTATTTAGTGTACTATATACCTTTTTTTCTTTTTTAGGTAGCATTGCCTTTTCGTTGCCTTGCATTTACAAATTTATTGTTTATTTTCATAGTATTTATTGCATTTTAATTTGTTTGCTTTGGTTTTGCTTATCCCTGCGCGCGGCACAAAACCCCCACACACACACATACGCAGACACACACACATCTCAACTGGCATTAAAAACACTCACAAACACAACAGCAACAAGCAAAAATATATATATTTTTATATACTTCCTTTAACATTTGTTTTATGTGTCGTTTGTGGTTCTATTCTGGTACACTCATTTCTCAATTATTGTGCTCGCCATATCAATAGATTTTCTATCGTGATTTTCCTAACTGTACCTTACTTACAAAGCTCTCTCACCAAATACTATATTGTTTATATCATAACGCATTGCAAATCGCTGAACAAGCTCATTGAACTATAAACTATCAAAGGGACAAATACTTATATACTTGGTTTTAATAACTTGATAAAACAACAAATGGTTTTTGTTTGTTTGGTTTTTTGGTATTTTGGGTGGCCCATCTCTTAGGTACTAACAAATTGAGCTTTTACTTTAAGCAGTAGCATATCATTAAACATTGGTGTTATGCATTTCAAATTAATTATTGTTTCGTTTGTCGCTCGCATTCGCGTGTTCGGTCAAGGAGAATTATCTGAATCCGAGCCGCCATAGCTGTGCATTGGGAATAGTGGATACCAGCCGGTGATATGTTGTCCAATGTTTATCTTATCCAGATTCACTTCCGTACCGCCCAAACCCTGATTGTGCTCAAACCCAACACATCGCTGCCACACCATTATGACGATATTTCGGCCAAAAACATCAGCGCTCTGTATTTGTGTTTTTATATGTGTGTAAGAAAATAAAGTAAAATTTCACCGTTTAATTACTGTTAAATGTATATAAGTATGCGGCAGATGCAGCCAATAGCTTTATTATTCAGTTTGCTGACCTGGCCAATACCAACAGTGCACTCTGGCTGCAAATTGGCCGCCATTAATCGTATTACAATGCAACGAACTCCAACAACGCCGGCAAGCAACGTAATGGCTGACCAGCTGCTACTCGTCAATGTCGTTTCTCGCACATTTGAGTCATCATCAGTGACGCCCCTCCTCCTCCCAACGCCCTCAACCCATTTTTATGACTGCCCATTTACTCACCTGGTACTTGATGGTCTGCTTGTAGAATGGCTCCGCAGCATGGCGAACAACGCGCGTCTTCTTTTTGTGTCGCAATCGCTCGCCATCTTTAATATAACACTTAACGTATGTATCCGGCGGAGTCTCACAGTCCTCGTTGACAATATTCCGAGCGCAAATTAGCTAACAATTTAAAGTATTCAGTTAATTGACCTTAAACTTCTGCACACATAATAGCCCAAGAACTTGATTTGCTAGTTAACAAGATTGCAAAACTTACCTCCACTTCGACATTTCCTTTGATTTTAACAAATCCCATTTTTAGCTCACCATGACGAGCTGTTGTGAGCCGATAGCCCTTGGGATGGATTTGGCTTGGCCCCAGCTTGAGGCCGTAGCTGGACTCGCTGCCCGTAATGGCGGCAATGTTGACGTTGACGTTGACATAGCTGCCGCTGAGTGTTTTAACCACGCTCTGCTTCCGTTGCGGACTGTCCATGTTGCTGCTGCTGTCCGTGCTTGGTCTTTGATAGACGCTGCCCTTCCGCTTGGGACTGTCTGTGCCGATCTCTGTGCTGGTGCGTTGATAGATGCTTCCCTTGCGTGTGGGCGTACCCATTGTGGGCGTGCCCATTGTGGGCGTATCGCTAGCAGCTGCCACATAAACGCTGCCCTTACGCTGCAGCTGCAGCTGTGATTTCGTTAGCGATTGTGTTTGAGATTGTGGTTCGCCCAATTGAAACATGCTGCCTTTGCGTAGTTGCTGTTGTTGCTGCTGTAGTCCGGCGGAGAGGGAATTGTCCTGGCCACGTAAATTGACCATGCTGCCTTTGCGTTGCTGCTGTTGCTGTTGCTGCTGCTGTAGTCCGACGGAGAGTGAATTGTCCTGGCCACGTAAATTGACCATGCTGCTTTTGCGCAACTGTTGTTGCTGACTGTTGCCATCGCCCAGGTTGCTGCCCAGTAGCTGGTTTTGCTTTTCTTGTGCCACATTCGAGTAGGAGGCAGCCTGTTTGAGTCGGGACAATGCCTGCTTTGCTGTCTGTGGTGGTAGCTGTGTGCTCGAGCCCTTCCAGCGTGGACGAAAGCGCTTGTCTTCATCATCGGACGGTGGACTGGTGTCTGTTGTGCCAATGCCAATTGGTAATTGGTGTTGGTATTGTTGCAGCTGTTGCAGTTGTAGTTGCTGCAATTGTATTTGCTGCTGTTGCGATAAATCCAGTATGGAGTTCTTGCGACTATTGGGACCACTGGGCAAACCAACACGACTGGAACCTGCACACACACAGAGGAGAAGCGGGTGGAGCGGCAAAAAAACACACAACTCAAGTTTAATGGCATTCGGCATTGATATTCAACCAAATGTTGTTCAATTGAATGTATGTAACTTCAACTCAAAGTATTCAAGTTTTTACTGGGCGAAATGTGAAAATTGTCTATGTCTAAGGTCTAAGGGAAGTGAAAGTGGCTAAAGCTACACAAAAGAACAGACATGCAACAAAATAGCTAAGAAAAACTAAATGTGCGTATGCGTAATATTTGTATAAGTGTTTTACTTGTCAACATATTAATAACTTTGAAATCAGTATCACTTGTGTATAAGTTTTTTTTAAATGTTTTCGAATAAGGTTGTCAAATAAAATATGGTCGAAGCGAGTAGTAGTATTGACGACGTGTTAGATGTGTTGGGTAAACAGCCCTTTGATCCATTAATCTGCATGGTAAAAACTTTTATTCATAGGCTTTGGTCGCATGCAGTTAACTATATTCTTTGGCTGTGCGCTACTACAATTATATGTGACGAATGAGCAGTTCGGACTGGCGCAGGTCGTTGTGGCCTCGAGGTGTGAGTTTCATATTGATGAGCATCGCATGGTCTGGCTGATAACTGCTGTGTTTATCAGCCAGGTGTTCTCCAGCCACTATATGGGGTACCAATCGGATGAGATTGGTAGGCGGAAACTATTGCTCATCTCCTCCATGCTGTGTATGATATTCTCGTTTATCTCGTCTCTAATGCCTGAATTTTGGTCATTTCTTGTGATGCGATTCATTGTGGGCTGCGTGTAAGTATGTCTGTCTATCTCAACTTTCTGGCCATTCATTTTTCTTCTCCTTTGTGTTTCGGCAGTCTCACGGGTCCTAGCATGGCAGCGCTCACATTCATGAGTGAGTTTACCAAGATCTCGTTGCGTGCCAAGGTAATCAACTTTCTGTTCTATTCCATTGGCATAAGCATGATTTATGTGCCTGGTAAGTCGAAATAAACATTATCAATACGAGATGCCCACGGTGTTGGCTTTTCTCACAGCAAGCGCCTTGGTGCTGATGCCACTTGACATTCAACTGAAGATTTGGAACAGCTATTGCCTTACCAGCTGGCGTGTGCTCATGATGACCAATCTGCTTCCTGGCATCATTGGCTGGATCATCATCTATTATATGCCCGAGAGTCCCAAATACTATTTGTCCGTTGGTAAGCCGCAAGCGGCGCTTGAAGCATTGGAAAAATGCTGTCGCTACAATAAAGGCAAGGATGTAACGCTGAGTAGTCTGAACATTCAATCCTTGTTGCAGCCAAGCCCAGTCTCCGAAATAGAAGCAGCTAAAAAGAAGTGAGTTAGCATTTAGCTGCTCATTTATGTGCTCAAACTTGATTTATCCGCTCAGCTGCTGCTACCGCATTTGGTTCGAAACAAAGCCCCTGTTGCAAGGCATATACTGGCGTCAAATGTTACTTTCGGTTTCAATACTCTTCCTGCTATATGGCGAGTGAGTTTTGGCTTAGAATATTTTCCATTTAAAAATAGTATATGTGTTTGGTTTTTTCAGGAGCCAAAGTCTTGTGGTTTGGATGCCGCGCTTGCTCAAAACGATTGCACAGGTTCAGGAGGACCTGATACTTTGTAAGGCGGTGATAAAATCGGGTGGACTAAATGATACTTCAAAGGGTTGGACGGTTAGTTGTTTTCATTTACTTTTACCAAAAGAGATTCTTTTCAGTGGTATACCAATGTTAGTGCACTTTGGATAATGAAAATTTATATTCAGCCATTTTTAATGGCGGCTGCTGTTTGGGCTGCTTTATGTTGGCCAGTTTCTTGTTGATTTGGCTTAATCGTAAGACAATTTTGTTGGCTTTTACGGTGATCTCTGCGCTTGGAGGATTTTTGCTAAACTTTGTCATAATAAATGAATTGATTGTGACTGCATTCGTGTTGTTAATAGTGCCATCTTTGTGTACTACAAGACTGGCCTTGATTGTGCTCGTTGATGTGATACCAACGCACTTAAGGTAATATGATGATGATTTTTAGTAAAACAATTATTAAATTTTTCTTTGCAGAAGTAAAGCTGTTGCCTTGTCTATGATGTTTGGTCGCATTGGTGTTTTGGCTGTCAATATGTTTGTAGGCTACTCACTGAAATGGAATTGTTTCTTTACATTCAATACGTTAGTTGTTGCCTTGATAAGTAAGTGTGGAATATGTTGCGTATACGTTATATTTGTTATGCTCTCTATTATGCAGTTTGTGTGGTACTTATTACTCTCCTGCCGAAGAAAGCTGTCAGCAACTAAATCACTACAGCTTTGTTTGTATTGTTAAAAATATGTGTTAAATTTTGTTTTGTTAAGCTAAATTAATTTTTTTGATATGACGGAAACAGATATAGATGATGTATTGGCCCTAATTGGTAAGCTATGTAACTAGTATGAAACGTTGAACAATTGAATTTGCCTACAGGCTTTGGTCGCATCCAGGTGCTGATGGTGTTAACCTGCGGCATGGGCGCCGTCTATGTGTCCAACGAGATCATGGGCATCAGTCCAATGCTTGTTTCCATTGGCTGTGACTTCACCATGTCAAAGAATGGGCTCTCCCTGATGCCGAGTGCTGCAATTTTAGGATTGATTCTATCCTCACACTATTGGGGTTATCAGTCGGATCTTATTGGTCGGCGCAAGGTAATGATCTATTCATTATCCTTGGCCATGTCAGCGTCAGTCACTTCAATAGCACTGCCCAATTTCTATTTGATGCTTTTCGGCAGATTTTTCGTCGGTCTACTGTGGGTATATTTTTCACTCAGATCGGAACAGTATAACATAAATGGCTTTAATCACACAGAATCTCTGGCTTTGGCGTTATGTATATTACGTACTTGCTAGAGTTCACAAAAGTCGTAATGCGTCCCCGCTTGGTTAATTTCATGAGTTATAGTCTTGCTGTAGGCGGCACTTATGTGCCACGTAAGTATCTTCCACTTTTAACCGATTTGTTTACCGTTTGCTAACTGTTTCTTTAGTTTTGGCTCATTCGCTGGAGCCGCTCAATCACAAAGTTTTCCGTTTGGGCCAGTATATTTATTTGAGGTATCGTCTCAATATGCTACTGAATCTAATACCTGGCCTGCTTTCCCTGATCTCCATATGTATACTGCCTGAGTCTGCACAGTTCCTGCTACTCCATGGCAAAACGGAACGCGCCTACAAGATACTCAATCGGCTCTGTCTAAGCAATCGTGGACGTAGTTTACATGAACTGGGCGTAAATAGTATAGCTTCTATACCGCTGCCGCCCAGTACTTATGCGTTTTCATCGTATAATTGCGTTCGACGAGCGTTTCATGATATGTTTCAAATATTAATGGGGCCCTACAGGAGACCAATTTTGTATGTAACCGCCATGAGAGGTGGCTTTGCTTTGGTGTAAGTATAGGCTATGTGTTATGATAAAGGTGGGTGGGAAACTGTTATTACTCTTTCAGGGGCACCGGCTTGGCTCTTTGGTTAATGGAGATGCGGCAACACAGTGCAGAAGGTGATATCATCTTTTGCCATATGGTCCGTGCTCATACTTTCATAAATAGCACAGATGTTGATTCATTATGTTCAGACAAGAGATTGGAATACCTCGGCGGTGTTTACTTGGGTGTTGCTCTTTTAATCGAATGCATTGCCATTACTATTATGATGTTTTGTCTTCGTCGCTCTACTATATTGTTTATCAGTGGAATACTTGCTGCAATTGTTGGTTTCTGCCTCAATGTGCTCACAAATAGGGTGGCCACATTTGCCGGTATTTTGACTTTTATTTCATTGTGCATTATTAGCATTCCGTTGGCCACGTCCGTTATGGTTGATGTGGTGCCAACGGAAATAAGGTGAGCCTACTTACTTTAAGACGTGTTACATCGAACCTTATACTTATTCTTCAGAGGCAAAGCTGTCGGTTTTGCCAGTATGCTTTCACGCGCCGGTGCCATAATATCCATAAATGTAATTGGTAACTTAATGGTTCCATATTGCCTCATTGTCTTGAATTTCTTTGCAGCGGTGATAAGCAGTAAGTTGAACTCGGGTTGTTTTTTTACTGAAAATAATTATTTAACGATATTCCGTATATGCAGTAACTAGTTTTTTGGCATTGATCTTGCCAAAAACGTATGCAAGTATATCAGGACGACGGTGATATGTGTAATTATTCGGCAGTTATGCTTCATTAAAACTTTTGCCATTGCGTCAATTTGCAGCTGCCACAAGCACAATCAATCAATCGTTCAATCAATCGAGCGCACAGCACGAACAGCGAGAATGCTTTTGTATGGGCAAAAAGGATTATGGTAAAAGTTCAAATATGTTGTTCTCAAGGCCCTTCTAGCTAAAAATAAAATAAATGTCAAATAAACTTTTCAAGCACTGTGTACGTGTGTGTGTGTGTGTGTGTGTGAGTGTGTGTGGGTTGGTGTGTGTTTGTATGAGGGTTGTAAGTATGCCGGAAGCCAAATAAAACTCGGCCACAGAAAGCAGAGAAAGCGATTCATGCAAAACATATCGAGAAGCAAGGCCTAAATTGAACTGAACTTTTCGTTTGTGAACAATTAGAGGTGGGAAAAAATGATTCCTTTTTCGTAAGTTGTCGTGTTTACTATCGTGACACGAACTCGTGCTCATCTCTATTAGAAACCTTTGCTCTCAATTTGTGAGCAGTCCAAAGTTATAGTCGAAGTTGATTTCCATATTTAACGGCTTGTTTTGTGGCTCATCAAGAAGACGTCTCGTTTGCCTTTTGTTTTTTCCACATTTTTTATTTACTTTCATATTTTCTTTTGCTTCGTTCCTTTTCTCCTTTTTCATGCGGCTTTTCATATTTCGCGTGTCGTTTGCTTTTAAAAGTTAATTTCAAGGTTGAGCTATTTTTCGGTGGTGCCACTGAAGGGTTCATGGCAGACGTCAAGGAGTTGTCAGCCAACAGGTAATAAGGCGTGGCAGCTCGTTAAATGGGCAGAGTGGGTTGTGTGGAGGTTGTGTGTGTGTGGCTTTGCATTTTAAATAACATTCGGTGAGGCTGCTTTGTTGTTTGGCGCAAATAACAGCAATAAGCTGAATTAAGCCAAACCAAATGATGGCATCAGAAGTTTTTCACGACTTTTGGGACTTGACTTTTCTTCTCGTACATTTTTTTTCTTCACCTTCTACGCTTACGCAACACAGGATTACCATGTGTGTGTGTGTGTGTGTGCGTGTGTGTGAAGTGTGCTTATATCCGTGCTTTCGTGTGTGTGCGACTTAATAAGAAATGCCAAGAACTCTGTGTGTGTGCTCAGAGGTAAATTGTGTATGGCTAAGTGTGTGTTAATTAAGTGGCATGCAGCTAGAAATTTTTCGAGGCAAATATTTCCGCAAAAATTTTTCGAGAGCGAGAGAGAGCGTATAAAATAAGCCAAATTCATGCACTATTCAAGCAAAAACTGAAACTCACAAATTCGACATAACGAAACGAAACGAAAGTTCATTTTGCATTCTTACCAGTGGGTGAGTTGTTGGTTTTTTATTGTGTGTTTTTAAATACTTGTATATATTTTGTTGTTGCTTTGCATTGTTCTTGGTGTTTGTATTGTTTTATAAATATATATATATATATAAAGATATATATGTAAAGATATGCTTTATGCAATTACATAAACATTTATGCTGTCAAGCTCAATTTGTAGTGTGGTTTTTGCATTGTGTCTCTTGTAAAGTATACAAAAACAGGCTTTTCGTACTTGTTTTTCATTCTGCTTTTTATTTTGTTTTGGTGGCTATTGTGGTTTCTGAGTTCTTAGTTCTTTAAATTAATTATCTGACGTGCAAAAAGTGGTTGTTTAAAGCTTTTTATTTGAAAATTACGTGTCAAGTGCTGAGAGAGAGAGAATTCGTCATAATAAAACTTGCTTGCATTATTTATAATCATTGAAAGTTAAGATAATTTGCATTTTTTATTGCTTAGCTAATTTTAATAGTTGTGTGATCTAGTGTTTGTCCAGTTATTAGTGTAGGGTGTGTCAAAGCTTTGATAATGCGACACCGATATTGTGGCTAATAGTGAGGAAGATATGGGAGAGCAAATAAATTAGATAGATAGTTTGTAAATGCAAATAGATATATGTAAGTGTTATGTTTATATAGCTGCTATAGTGAGCCAGAAATTAGTACCAGACACACAGCAAGGCAGGTTTATAGTGTAGAGAGAGAGAGAAAGAAATATACACAGACATAGGCTGGGAGAGTGAAGGAGAGACAGCAAGTGTATGAGAGAGAGAGAGAGTAGGGTAGCATGGCAGAGCTAGACAGATTTTGCTTAGCTAGAAGCGCTCGTGGCATTAGTCTGGCAGTTTGTGGCAGTTTCTCGAACTCAAGCTGTAAAAGTTAGAAGCGAAGAGTTCTTGATATCGATACTTACGTCGTGAACCAATGCGTTTGTGCTGCTCGGTGCCGAGGCTCATGGTGCGTCCCAGTTCGCCGCGCACAGCCTTTAGGGATTTCAAGATCTCATCCGGATCGCGTCGTGCCACCGAGGAGCGACGCCTGCCCACAAGATAGGATGTGGGCGGCGTGGCAATGCCATCCTCCTCCAGTCGATTTTTCTCGGCATCCTGAAAACTTGAGCGACGCGAACCGGGCAATGAGCGCGAGAAGTCCTTGCCCAGCTGATACACTTCCACCTCCATGGTCTCCGATTGCGATGAGCCACGTCTGGAGCCCGCTATATAAGCATGATCCGGATGCAACAATGATGCACCATCCCCAATCGAATCCACCTCATCTGATATGGAGCGTTGCATATTGTAATCCCGACGCAGCAAACGTGATACATCACCACCCGCTCCGGCGGCAATGGAGCCACGTGGTGAGACGCTTGGTGACTTGCTAATGCTAATGCCACGCAACCCTTTGGGATCCTCCAGACGGCACCAGATGGCCTGGTCATCGAGAAAGGCCTGCTGCAGCTCAATGTTGCACTCCCCCAGGTATATGGACTCGGTGTGTGGCACCAGATCCCACAGCTGTATATCTATATAGCGATCCATCAAGCTGTCGGCCTTCACATGTGCAAAGGTCAAAGTCGCGTTCCAAATGGGATTCTGGGTGGGTCGACAGACCTCCGTTTGTTGCACGCTACCATCGCCGCTGCATGCACCGAAAAAAAGTTGTTAAGTTTAGATTGGATAAGAAAAAGTAATTGGCAAACTACGCAAACGGCGTGAAAACAAAAAATATGAAACTGTTGAAAAGAAATTAGCGCAAAAAATATGATATACTAAAATCTTTTCACAAGTAGTTGGGAAACTTGTGGAAAACTTGTGAAAAATGCAAGTTTAATAGTTTTATCTTTTTTTCATACTTACCACTTTGGTAATATGCGAACTTTTGCATATGCTTCCGGTAGATTGCCATGGCCATAGGCCTCATCTCTTAGTGCCAGATCATCGCCAGCCATTAGGGATACGACCAGCTCGCTGCGTTCCGCATGATACCAAACCTGTATTTGTACACGGCCGCTGACCATTTTCTCCCGTGCTATTTGCTCCTGCGGTTGAGAGAACGATTAGTACACCGGGAACATAATATTGCTCGAGACAAAACAAAACTCGAAGCATTGCGTTTTAAAGGCTGCGCTGTACAAGTCTTACAATATGGATTTAAGTTAAGTCAGTTGTTAGATTAGCCTAAAGCCTACATATGAATTGTTAATCTTTGGTTTATTGTTCAACTCGCATATTTACAGTTGGCTTGATTGTGTGGTGTAGCTGTTGTTTTTGATTGTGTACATAACTGAACAACAAATTAAAGCAATTGAAATATAAATAAAACTAATTAAACGAGTGAAAACAAAGTGAGAGACAGACACATACTTGTGAAAGAGAGAGAGAGAAAGGGAGAGAGAGTAAAATTCATGAAAATAAAAAGCATGCGAATAAACAGAGCAAAAAAATGCATTGCCACAGGCACACACACAGACATAAACATATACGCATGCATAGTTACATGTAAATGATGCTTGAATAAGCGCACGTTAAAATACACACACACATACAAACATATATAGATAGAGAAACATATTTGTATTTACATTGACCACACGTAGAACCGCAAATGCAATCTGCTGCGGGCGCTGTCTAGTTTGTGTGTATGTGCGTGTGTGTTTATTTTTTTTGTATATGTAACTGCCCCCGAGCGCTTATCCCCCCTCGCTTGTCAAACGGAAGTCCTTGCTGCGCAGCTGCGTATAAGAGTTATGGTTGCTGTTGTTGTTGGCATAGTGTTGTGTTTATTACACTTGTGTTCCGTGCGTGTGTGTGTGTGTGTTAAAATATAGCGCAACCTCATAACATATTCATACCGTGTACATGCGCTCACTAACAACAACAACAACAACAGGCAGCTGCCACAGCTGAAACGACTGTCGAACTGTCTGGTACAAAATGCTGCAATGGCAACGGAAGCCGCCATATTGCAATAACGTGTGCCAAAAACGGAAATGGACCACGCTAACACACACACACACACACATTTACCATAAAAGGAACTGTTGCTCTGCATTTGTGTGTGTATGTGTTTAACTCTTTATGGCAGTGCCAAAAAGTTTATTACATTACGAGACACATTTCTCATCTGTTGAGTGGATAGAGCGCGGCACACACACACACACATACAACCAGACAGAAAATCGAATTCGTGAGTGGAGCTTAAAAGGCAACAACGCGCACTTATCTGCAGGTAAGCAGCAAACACACACACACACACACCATATACCAAAAAACACACATCTCCAGGCCCAAGGATTATTGAAGTTTATCAAAATGGCAGGCTGGCAAGCAGCGATAAGTGCCTAAGCACTTGAACAACTTTGCAGCAGACGGCTGACAGAAACGGGCGGAGAAAGAAGCAGGACGAAGCGAAAAAGAAGTTTGCGTTGCCTTTGCGAGCAGAAATGCCGATAATAATGACGACGTTGCTGCCGGAATTGTTGTTAAAAGTTTTCTAATTTTCGACATTTCAAACATTTTATGCCTGCCAGCTGTCAATTAAAGGCGACAGCACCTGTTGCTGACACAGTACCAGGGCCTAAAAACTGAGTCCTCCCACCTTGTACCTAGCCCACCCCATCCCATGGTTACTGTGTCGAAAGTCAACTGTTGCCTGGTCTTTGGGCCTGGTAATGAAAAACTCGCACGCTAACTTGACACCTGCCCCAGAGACAGAGATAGCGAGCGACACAGACTACAAGCGAGAGGCCGTGCCAAAAAGTTGTTGCTCAAGCCGCAACTAGGCGAATGCTTGCGGTTGACTCTGCCCCAACCTTTCTGTGTAGTTTGCGCGTGTGGCAGGACTAACTAAAATTGATAGTAAAGTTTTGCGTCTACGGTGCGTATGAATAATATATGCAAGTGCAGACATTCACAACATTAGACATTCAACAGACATACACGCTAATAAATATCGGTCTAGGTATATGTATATATAAACGAAAGTGAGTATAAAACATGCAGATTGCGTAACATAACATGCACACGTATGTATATATATAAATAATAATCAGGTCGCTTCTATACTAGATGTGTATGTACATTCTACATAAATATTGATGTTGATGATAAATATATATTTATTTTAAAATTGAATTGATTATGCCTCGAGGTTGGCTGTATGCATTTGCCAATAAAATCATTACATTCAATAAATCAATCAATCAATCATAAAGTATGACTAGAAACAGCATAGCTCAATAAGTCAATCAATCGAATTGATTAAGCTAATTATTTTTTTTTTTTTGGCAACTGTTTCTTCTCCTCCTTACTTAACGAGTATTTTATTAGGTTTATTTGTGTTATAGGTAGATAACTTTATAAACTGTATGTATTTTTTATTTGTGGCAAAACTCTAGTGATTTATTTAGTATAGTTTTACTTTTGTTTGAGTGCTGCGTTTTGCTGCAGTTTCCGATTTGTTAATTATTCATTGCCATAACTCGTGCCAGCTGGGGTTACAATTGTTTTACAGGTGAAAATAAAAATGTTTGAGCTCATATACAATTGGTAGTAGGGTTTTGTTTATATATATAACAAATATATAGTATATTAAATTATTTGTATGTATTTATATAGATTTGTATAGTTAAATGCATTTGTATTAGTTGCAAGTTGTTTAAAGAAATGCTAATCGGCTTTAGATCAAAGAGCCACTAAATGCTAGTCAAACAAATTTGTTGTTAGGCTTTGCTTTACATGTTATGCAAATTAAGCAAAATGCAATCAAGTAAAATAAACTGTCAGAGAACTTGAATAGAAAGATACAAAAATACTAAAAGTTAAAAGAAAACTCATAGTTAAAACATTGTTTTGTGTGTTGTTTGTTGTTCTTTGTAAAATATCTGCCAAGCGACCCTTTACAAAAGCAGCTAAAACTAATACAGATTTCAAAGCTGTATTCCTTTTGGCTAGTATATTACATAGTATGTTCCTTGTATATACATATAAAAATATTACTTTGTCTTATTTACACAACAAAATAAAAGGGAAATAATATTAAAATGCATAGAAAGGGTTGTGGATAAGGTAGTGAATAAGTATATTACAGAGCTTCGCTTTGGTAAAGACAGCTAGAAAACGTTATGCAACACTATGTACGAATACGATTGGTAAAAAGGTAGAAATAGATAGTGTGTGAGAGAGCGAGAGCGAGAGAGAGAGAGACATAGAGATTGGCATCATTAAAGAGTCAAGAATTATGCATAAACCGAAACGAAATGAAACGTTTGGTAAGTATAGGTAAATATTAGCTAAGCGAAAGGCAAACAAAAGCTCATGAATTGACAGACAAATGGAAATTGTATACAAGGACACAGCAGCGCGGCGGAAAAACAGGGCGTATACGTAACAACGAAAAAAAATTAAGTATGTATAGAACAAAACAAAAGAAATGAAAGTAAAAAGCAAAATGATAAAAAGAAAGCGCACTTTACATTACATTTGTATATTATTTTTTGTTTTTTTTTTTTATTTTTGGTCATTACAATATACAACTCATAGAACCTAACTATTTTACACTGGTTTTTGGTTTTATTTTATTTCATTTTAAAAGGATTTCTCTTTAGAAGGCTATTTTTTTTTTTTTGGATGTGCTATAACTGTACAAGTAATTAGGTAGAGAGTAGGTATGTTTTGGATGCTTCATTTACATATTAGGGTTTATGATAGAGTTGCTTTTTGTTTTGTTCATTTACCATTTGGTGGGCATCGTTCTGGGGGTTCGTTGGTTGGAGATGGTGTTGGTTGAGGCTGTCTAAAAGTTGGCAATCGGGCAAAGTGTAAATTACTTAACCAGTTGACTGACTGCTGCTGCTGCTGCTGTTTACAAAAGATACTACTATTTAGCGAGTTTCCAGGCATTTGATTTTTGACTCTTTTTGGTTTTTTTTTGCAGTTAAATAGAGAGACTTTATTTTTCACGTTTCTTTCTTTTTAGCACAATGGTACGTGTCAAATGTTAAAATTAACCGGGTGTATATGGATATCGTATAGAATTGTAAATTTATGTAAACATGGGTGTATATATGTATATATATATGTAGTAGGTATGTAGGTATGTAGTAGACAAGCGACTGACGTTTTGTTAAAATGTGATTAAATATACTGCTGCCAGCGGCTTAACTTATAGTAAGTTCAACATGGAACTCTCCAATTTTCACCCTTTTTATATCGTTTTCTTTTACACATATACAAAAAATGTCAATGCAACAACTTGCGCCACATATACAGTTACAGTCATCAGTTTTCATGTTTCTCATATATAATTATAAAGAGTTTTTTTGGTTTTTCTCATTTCGATTGTACTTAAGTCAATAGCGTGGGGGAATTAGTAGTACATACATGGTAATAAATATATAAGTACATACATATACACATACACATGTGTGTGTAGTTCAACGAGTTGTATAAGGTCTATAAATACATAGGTACATGTACAGTTATAGTTATATAATTAGCAAATGTATGTGTGTGTGTGTGTGTGTGTGGATGTGTATGTGTAGGCTATACAAAGTGTAGTTTACAAAATCAAAGATCAATTTTATCACCCATCTGACAGGAGTTACACAACTAAGCAGCAGCTTAAGTTAAGTGTCTAAAATGTAGTATTTAATATTCAATAATTCATTAAGCACTTTGTTGTTGTATGTGTGAGTGAGTGTGTGTTTATAAGTATAAGTAGGTGGGCTCCACGATCTATCTCGTATTGGATATATAATCGCGCTTTCTCCAAAATATCTTTGTATGTTAAACATTTACAAACACAGCACTAACAATGACATACACAAATACAAATGCGTATAGGTGTAAATATAGGCGTATGTATTATATGCATACATATGCAAATACATAAACATATACATATACATATAAATAACATATGATTGGGTCCAAAAAATGCGCACAACTCTCGTAAATATATATTCATATGTACCATATAAGGAGGTTGGGTTAAATTTTCATTTCTTTTTGTTTTTGGCTTGGTTAAAAAACATTTAAACATTTCAACAACAATCTACGTAATAACTTTTGTTTTTTCCAAATATATAGTATTTGATTTTTTTGCACTTTTGCTTACTACTTATATATGATTTTATAAAGTTAATAACATTTAAAACACACACATATATATATATATTTAAACTCTGTTTGCTACATTTTTCACTAGTAACATTTATAAAGTTTATGGTTTTGGTTTTTGGTTTCTTTGGCTTTGATTTTGGTTTCTCTATACAAATAGTTCTACAATAAGCTAGATACTGAGTTTAAGCCAAACTTTTGTTAGCCTGCCTTTAAATTCAGCTCTGCTGTGTCACAATTCTTAGTAGTAGTAAATATTCATTATTATTGTATCAATTTGTAGAGCCTAGTTCAATGCTGGTACTACACAAGCTGCTTTATATATAAATAGGAAAATGTTTTTAAAAATTCGTTACTGCCTTATCGAGTTATCGGGATCCTCAGATGCTGCAGACAATTACACATATATATTGTTTGTAGACACGACTAACAATTATGTAAAACTTTATGTTCAGCTTATAAAACTATTGTTGGTGCTTTCTTCTTACTGTGTTTGTTTCGGGCAATTCGATTGCCCAGAAAGAGAAAAGGTTCAAACTAACACAAAACATAATCCAAGTAACGTATATTTTTTAATTAGTTGCTAAATAGCGCATATCGAAATTTTTGTTAGTAGCTATATGTAAGTAGTATAAGTTTTGAGCATCCATAGCTAAGCTAATTCATTTGTTTTTTTTTTTAGTTTATATGGTTACCTTAAATGTAGTCACTTCTATAAGTATTTCTAGTTAAGTAGTTGCCATATACTCTATATATCATATATGTAGGTTGTATTTGATTTTTTTTTGGTTTTGTTAAGTCAACTAACAATAATTTCTACCAACACCGATAAATAAATATAATATAATTGTTGTGATTATATGACAAAATAGCAAAGAACACATTTAGCCATAGCCATTTGTTTATTGTTAGTTAGTGGTAGTAAGTAATATTAACAATAAAAATAATTGAAATATATAGTTAATATATAAACCGAAATCGAAAACACATAGAAAATGAAATCAGAACATAATATATATGTATATATATATTTGGTTATAATCAATTTAGCTACTATAAATACAAATATATTCTCATATTCGAAACATATTCAAGAAAACAATATTCATAATAATAACAATAATAATAAAAACCTGTAAGTAAAGTTAAGTGGATTGAAATAAGGGTGAGTTTTCATAGCACTAAAGCTGCACTGAAATATGCCAAATGATTTCATAGTATATATATATTGTGAGCACTTTGAGAGAAAGCTGAAAAATTTGTGTGGAAAAAACTGCGTATGCTTAAGCTGCATTTTGTTGTTATTTGATTTGATTTTTTTTTTATAGCTAATTATTGCATTATAGCCCATTGTGTATAATTATGTAAGTTAAATATATAATGGTTTTTTTTTATTTGTTCACTGAAAGAGTTTAGGTTCTCTTCTCTTTTTTTTTTTTGCTCAAATTGTATATCGTAATTCTCAATGTGAAATTAATATTACGAAATTGTTTTTATACCGGTGTCTTTGGTAATTTCCGTCTAGTTGGCGATGCTGGTGATTTGTCTGTGTTGGATTCGGGGTCTGTTTGATATTTTTGTAACACAATTGATATATATATATTGATTTTTTTTTGGTGGAAAAAGAAGTAACAAGAAACGAGAACAAAATGAAAATTAAGTAAATGTTTTGCTTTCAAGGGTACATCAATAAAATTTGTATATATGTACATATTCAAAACTGATTACAACAGTGTTCGACTAACTACATGAATCAGTGCCAGAAACTTACCGGCTATAAGTCCGAGCCCCACAGGACCATCGCCTGAACGTCGTGGTCCACTTTGACCTCCACTATTGCCAGGTGGCAGGTTCTCATCGAACAGATCACACATGCGAAAATCGGTGGCATGTTCAACCAGCAGCTCCACCATGTCGCCAGTGCGATCCATAATAGAACAAACTTCCTCAAAGCTGCGGTCGATAAGCGACATGCCATTCCACTCGAGTATCTGCAGAAGTAGAACATATACACAAGCCATAAGCATCCTTTTCAGCTATCATTTGTCAGCAACTGATTGCTTTAAGTGCTGACAAGCAGTTGTACATTTTATGAATCCCTGTCTTTTGTCGCCGATTTGGCTTGGTTGTTTGTCAAATTTAGCTTATCTTTAGCTACACATCTTGACAGCTGTCTATCTAAAGCAATATTCTCACAATGTCTGTGAAAAATTTCACATCATCTTCGCCTTGTCTTCAAAATTCATTAATTATTTGAATTTCGTTTCGGTTGGAATGTTTTTTAAGGAAGTTAACTCACCTTGTCGCCTTGCTGCAGGCCATTCTTCTCGGCCGCACCGCCCGGCACTGTCCATACAATGTAGGCAAATAGTCGACCATCGGCGCCGGTCTTGCCACCAACAACTCGCATGCCGAAGCCTCGTGCTGAAAATATTGGACAGCAACGAAATTAATATGAAAATATGCTGACTGATTATGGCCAGAAACAAAAAAAGAAAAAACCCAAAAAATAATAAGAGAGCACAAAAGAGGAAAATCGATAGAAAATCTAAGATACCACACAGACGTAGCACGTACAAACAGTTTTTTTGAGGGCATGTGGAAAGCAATTTGTGTTGATTTCATTTGCAGTTTGCACTGTTTGTCTGCCACCCATGGGTATATATTGGAGTCCGACACCCATAAGCACAATGCATAGAAAAACACAAACAAAACTCAGTCCTCAAACAGCTTATTTACTTTTCTAGCTGGACTCTGTCTGTCTGCTTGACCAAGTTTTGTGCTTAGTCGACTTTAATGCGAGAGGGCCTTCGAACTAGACCTGGACGCATGTCGGATTTTATCAATCAACTAAGTTAAAGGACCACACACACTTGTTGTTGTTATATGCTTTAACATGCAAAAGGAGACCCGACGTCAGTTTACATTGGATGTTGGATTCTTACATGTTTTATTAAAGCCATGTTGAGGGTTGGGGGAACTTTTGTGTTTTATTGCTCAACACGAACATGCCCTACAACAGATTAAATGCTTGAGTTGAACTTGACCTATCTTGTCTGACCAGTAAGTTAATATTTGTGTGCATCCATAAATAAAATTGTTTTCTTTTGGTGGGATGTTTTTTTTTTGTTGAGCATTTTTCTTTTTGACTGTATCTAATCCCGAGTCTAGAGCTGCAACTGCACTTCAAAGATTTCGTCAAAATAATCCTAACAATTTAATTAATTTAATTGCAATTTCAGTTTGCTGTTTGCCTTCTTTTACCCTATACCACAATCTGTGCTGCGAATGTGCAGCTCAGTTTCAAGTACTTATCATTTGGCGCAGAAAACTAATTTCAACAATTTGTGCACGAAAACTTACGAAAGCGGATTTCCGCCCCTACCCACTCTGTAGCCTCTCTCTCTCGGTTCGCAACCAGACAGTTGAACGCTTGCTGCAGACAATGGCCAAGAAAGTTAACTAGTGTCTTGCCGAGAGCAGCAGCCGAGTGAGGGGAGTTGAGTATGTGGAAGAATGGGGAGCTGGGTAACAAGACATTGACAATGAAATTTTGCTCGTCCCAGTTTTTGGTGATATTTTTGGCCAACAGTTATGTGGATTTTCAGCAGAATAATTCAACGCAGGTGGCATCCGTTTTCCAAAAAAGTTTTCTCCACAGGAAAAGGCCAACAAACTGCCAACGTCGCCATCCGCTTGCTGGCAGCCGACAGGACAGAGAGGACAGCCAGGACTGCCAGGCAGGGAAAAGAAGTATGCAATAAAATGTTGCGCATACGCCTCGTTGCCGTTGATTTGGGGCACATTGATACCCAATTAGGATAACGCGACATTTTCTTCCCTTTGAGTGTTTTAATCAAAAGTTTTTTGTGTCACTTTCTATCTGGCTCTCAGTTCTTTTTGCTGTTTTCTATTCTTTTCTGTTTGTTCCTTGCTAAACACGGCTATAAAAATGAAATAAATAAAACACAAATCCTTTGCTGTCAGCATTGTTTATGCTGCTGCTCTGTTCACGTGACAGCATAAAAGCAAATGACAAAAATGGCTGTAAAATTGCGCAGATTATTCATGAACTGGCCAGGATAATCGAACGTAGTCCATGACACAGCACTTATGAAAGTTGAAAACTGATTTATGACTGAGCTTTCGACAGGGTATCGGTAAGTCGAAAATACTTGACCTTAGACTTGGGGTAGTTACAATTTTGTGGAGCGCACTTAACATGCACGAAATGTGTGCGCTGAGTGAATTTTTCGATATACATTTATATTCTGAAAAGTCTGGCTGGCATCAGTCTTGGCCTTGCCATAAAACCCGCCACATTAAAATCATGAGCAACATGGTCAGAACTGAGGTGAGGTCGGTTCTTGCCTTGTTCCTGCTGTCTTTCGCTTTAGCTATTTTTGTAGCCTTTCTCTCATTGTTTGCCCAGCCCAGCCCGGTCCTGTTTTGTTCTGTTCCATGCTCTGTGTCCTTTCGTGTGTATTTGTCATTCATCAACGTTTTATGGTACAATTTGTTGTTCTTTTATTTTCGCTTTGTATTTTTATTTTTATGTGGGTATCATTAGGATTTTAATAAGCCAAATACTGAACATTGCTGCTGGTCTGTAGCGATGGCCGTGTTTATGCTCAGAATTTGCACAAACTTTTATTATTAGGGGCAACCCGCTTAAGGTTTTTTGGGGCTCCACACACACACTAATTTTAGGGAAACGCTTAAAAAGTGATCTATGTATGTTGATGTTGTGGTTGCCTTAAGTCCTCTCTACCTTTTTGCCATGAAACTTTTAAGCGTGTATCCTGGCAATTGCTTAACCCAGACCCAGGAGACGCCACTACATGCCCTGTGCACGTATAATGTCATTAACTGTGCAACACACGCGCAGCTGTTGGCCGGGCATGACTAAGCTTTTTACTGTCTGCCATCAGTAGCCATAAAAATTGATTCTTAATTAAACTAGCAAGGGCGTAGGAGTGTGGGTGTGTGTACGAGTAAGCCTTGGCGACGACAATCCTTAGCCAAGTTAGCTAACTTTAAGACAAAACTAATAAACAAGCGAGGCGCACGTGTGTGCATCCAAGTGCTACTTTTGAACACCTGCCACACCAACGGCAGCGTCAGCCAATTGCTCGTTTATGTCAACAGCTCAGTGAGAGACAGAGACGTAGAGTGGGAGTGGGAGAGCAAAAGAGAGGGAGGCAGACAGGGTGCAGGTGAAGCATGGCAAGTCAGTAATGTACTTAAGAGCACTAAAACTATGAATGCCAGCCACAGTTATAGCCGGGCCAAAAGGCAACGACAGAGAGAGAGAGAGAAGGGCGTGGTCTGGCGGCTACCTGTTGCCTCTTATGAGCCAATCACACGCTAAGAATCAGTATAAGAGTGTGTGCGAGTGTGTGTGTGTGTGTGCCTTACGTGATTTGCAGTAATAAATGCGTATAGCTCATGAGTCTGCATAAAATTTCATTAGGCGTGTTAAGACGCCATTTCGAGCCACAAACACACAAAATGGCCCGTGGCGTTTGTTATTGTTATAGCTACTGCTGCTGCTGCTGCTGCTGTCGTTGCAAGAGCCATAAAACACTTAAGCTGCTTGCATAATTGAAAGCGCATTTGACCATTTAATCACATTTCAGTCATCGATTGCTGACTGCTTTGTAAGAGCTGCATTTGATGAGCTTTTGCAGTTTAATTAAGCGACCTTCCATTAGCTGCAAAGCAGCTGCTAATTGCACAACAAAGCCAACGACTGGCTAAAATGGGTGAAAGGAGCTGCATTTTAATTATATGACACTCGAAGAGTTACACACACACACAGACATACACATACGAAACCTCATTGCATGCAAGCCGATATCTCACTCTCTCGATTTTCAAGGCGAATTGCAGCACACACAGCTGATGCTTGTGCTTGTGCTGACGACCACAGGCAGGTGCCACAGAGCCACATTGTGCGTCATGCGTACGCTTGAGGTTAAGCCAAGCAGAGCGAGTAGCTAAGGCAAGGATATACTAAGGCTAAGGATGTACTATACACATGTATATGTATAACGATGCCAGCCACAAGAAATGCCAGCAAGAACCATGCCACACTGCCACCGCCACCGACACCGCCAATGCCACTGCCAGTGCCAGTGCCATCCGCAAGCCAAGAAAATGGTTTAGCACATTAAAATTCCACTTGCTTCGTTGCATATCAAATATGCTGGGTAAGCAGGCAGACAACCAGGCAAGCAGGCTGAGGCAAGCATGCAGTCAGCCAAGATAGTCAGCCAGCCGCACAGGATAGTGTGCGTGAACTGAGCTTTGGCGTATTTGTTGGGTATTGACATTTTTTTATGATATGCAAATTGAAATTTTACTATATATAAAAATAAGCTTGTCAAGAGGAGGCAGGTGCACGTACATACATATATGGTAGAGGTGGCACGAAGCCGTGATCTAGTTATTTTTGATTGAAATTATATGCGCTCCTCTCTCTGACACCTTAAGCCACTTAAGCATAGTATACTTCTTAGTTGACTAATTTTAAGCCAACGTATTTGGTTATGTTATACAAATCGATATCAATAAAGTGCAACTATAATATATTGCGATAAAAATGAATGATGACTGGCGAACTGCTGTTAAGAGCCATTTGAGCTTCAATTAGGAATTTTGCTAACTGACACATCGATTTTCAATTTGTCCTCTAACAAATTTACAGAAACTTTTTTCTGCAGTCAACTTGTTTCGCCTGCCATTTTGAACCTTCGTGCTGCCCATCTTAGTTACAACTTTTCACATTTGCGTTGAGTTCGCTGCTGCTGCAGCTTTTGCAAGAGTCTTTTGAAATTCTTGGTCCTGTCTGTCGTTTTGCTATTGACCAAAGGCAAATGGTGTGTGTTCAAGTGTCAGATCTCAAGGACAGTTTCTCTAGGGACCAAGTGCGGAACTAAAATGTTTGTTTTATATCTTTCTTTTTATTTTAAGTTTGTCTGACGGCGATTACGGTCCTTTCAAATTATTCATATTCCATTTATTTGCATATTTTTTTTAATTTGAACGAAGGGAATTATTAACTAGAAATCTTATGTTTCTGCTTACTTAAACTAATTGGTTTTTAAGCCGTTACTGCAATTATTTTTTTTTTGTTTTATTAGTTTTTGCTTCATTAAATAAGCTTTACTTGGTAGTTACAAGTTTAGTTTAAAATTCAACTAGTTTTTCTTTCTCTCACTTTTCTATTATGTGTGCACTTGCCTTGAATTCTAATTCTGAGGCACGTTTTATTCTATTGATTTTTCGCTTTGGTGATAATTAAAAATTCATTTGCACGGTCATTTTATGCGCATCGCTATTCGAGCTGCACCAACTACCCGTTGAGGAATGTAACAAATAAAAAAAAGGAAAATCCATATAATTAAAAAACACACAAGAGAACCCACTTACACCCACGCCCACACACACCCACACACATACACTAAAAATAATAGTAAGCAAAGAGGGTTTGGAAAATGCGGAGAAATAGTGCTCCAAGCTAAACGGTATTATACATGCATGTGATGTGTGTATGTGTGCATATGTAAAGAGGTATGTGTGTGTGCTTTGTTGTGTTGTGGGTTGCAGTGCTTGTAGTCCTTTATGTCGATAAAATCCTCTCAGTTGCTTAATCTGCCAACAGTTTGCTTCCGCTTTGAGTTTCATTAGGACCCACGGGGGCCCAACCACATTATCCTTTACGGTCCTCTCGCATCGCCATCGCATAGTGTACTTTGTTTGTGGACACGAGAGAGATGGAGCGGGGAAAAGTGAGAGGAGCGTACAGGAAATGTTAGCGGTATTCCTCGGTCTTTGGTTTGGCTCGGTGGTTGGTTACTCTGTCGAATTAGCATAACCAAACGTTGTAAATGAGTCTTATTTACTTGGCCATTTCCGGTGAGGCCAGCAACGGAGTACACGGTCACACAGCATGCTTTTACCAAATGCCAAACACACACACACACATAGACACAGGTACACATACACATACATAAAGGTAAGCCGCAGCTTCACTTACTGCGATGAGCCTTGTCCGTGGGGTCTCGGCGCAGGATAATGCGACGCTTAGATGCACATATCGGACCGGAATCGACATCATGTATGACAATGCGTATAGCCTCCCCATCCATGGACGTTTGACGGCGCGGAGCCTCCAAGTCCTCCAAATTGGGACCCATAAACGAGGCCATTGGTGCCGGTATCGTGGCTGCCAAGCCCGTGGGCAACGCACCGCGATTCTGCAACGCCGCAATGTCCGGCCTGCCACAAACAGAAACATGATCTTAATACGAGTCCCGTTAGCACTTCCGCTACGGTGGTATACACTTACAGCTGTGAGCCGCGTCGTCGCATACGCCGATCATCGTCCACAGTTAGTACGGGACTACCCTTATCCGGTGAGCCGGGCGACTCATCGTTCTGTATATCCTCCGAGGCATGGGGCACTCGAAACGAAGGACGTCGCGAGCCTGGCAACTGACCGGGCAACATCATGGCACCACCGCCTCCACCATCGCATGGCGAGCGTTGTTGTTGCTGTGGTCCTGCTGTTGCTGGCGCACCTTGCAACGTTCCTGGGGCAAAAACATCGTATGCTGACTTTCTGCTTGGCATTGTTGTTATAGAAAACAAAATGGAAGCGCATGTATTAGTTTCAAGAAAGTGAATCCTAATCAACACATAGCGGTCTCATAAATATATAGATTAAAAATATATATAATCTTCAAGAATTTTGTTACAGTTTCAAATTGTCTAAATAGTTTCATTTCATTAACTGCATTCTTGCACAAAATTGCTTGCTATTTGATAGCGTCTTACCTGCGCGGAATGGCTGGTATGCCAAGACCTGCATCTGGTCCCATGCCCAAGGCCGGTCCACCGCCACCCATGCTGCCACCCACGCCGGCCTTTTGCATGTCATCGTCGTAGCTGTGCTGGCGCGAGACACGTGAGCCGCGGCGTGACTGCATGCGTGAGAGGGGCGCACCGAATGCGGGATCCAATTCGCTGCCGCGTGGCGGGCTATTCGAGCGGCTGGGCGCCATGCTGCGGCCGCCTTTCAGCTGCTAAAAGTACATCAATTATAAAGCAACAAAAGGCAAGGAAAAAGACAAAGTTAATGCTGGTATCAACTTACACGTTCCAGCTCCTTCAGCGATGCAGGTGAAACATCTGAGTGGCGTCGAAGCTCGGGACTGCGCGGTGGTGCCAAGGCGGCGCCATTGCTTGGAGCTAGGGTCTGTGTGCTGCTGCCTAGTTTGGCATCTGAGTGGCGACGCTGCAGTGCTTCCAGTACGGGCACATCTAGCGTGGACTCTGTGGAGTCCTGTGGTATGCATACACGGGAGGCCATCTTCCTACGGCAAACGCTGCAACGCCACATATTCTATGTGTGTGTGTGTATGTGTGTCGAGTGAGAAAACCAATGCAATATATTAAGTATACGCTGTGTTAATTAAACTTAACTAAACCGACAGTAAGATGCTATTTGTGGTCTGTACGAAAACAGC
Organism: Scaptomyza parva; assembly: GCA_035044645.1. Classification (NCBI taxonomy): domain Eukaryota; kingdom Metazoa; phylum Arthropoda; class Insecta; order Diptera; family Drosophilidae; genus Scaptomyza; species Scaptomyza parva. The sequence goes on along the minus strand of JAWNNT010000065.1, from coordinate 2,251,518 downwards.
AGGATAATATTTATTATTAGTACGTTGGAGTTGAATAAAAAACCGCATTATGCTGTTACGGTTACGGTTGTTGTAACTCCTGCTGTGGTTGTTCTTGTTGTTGTTCATGTTGTTTTTATAGCGATGGTTGAAAATATATATTAATTACTTTCTGAACAAAAGTTGCCGCGGTTGCCGCAAGCTGTGCAAAATAAAACAAAAACCAAAAAAAAATAATCGTTTTTTGCGCTAGAAGAAAAAAATGTGAAATAAAAGTGAGCAGCGCACTTTGCCACATCAACCACTCAACCACACGGTTGGGCACAACATAGAGTGCAACCCACACACAGCTTCAACCTCGTCTCGCACTAAGTCCGGACAATGCGTTCACCTGGGTCGTTGATTCATTCTACCCAGCGGCAGCTATGGACAAAGTCGTGTATTTGGGTTTGTGTGTGTGTGTGTGGGTGAATGTTGCACCGGAAGTTTGGCGCCATTTTAATTAAGTTGCAACAGAGCGTATACGCTTGTGTATGTGTGTGTGTTCGCTGCAAGTGCATCTATAATCAGGGATCGTGCTGTATTGTCCCCGTACCGCGGCAACCAGCAATAGTTACAGCAACTCACTGCTGGAGCAGCGATTTTCCATTTATTGCTTTTGTTTTCCCAAGTTGCGTGCGCTATAATTACGGCTGCTGTGGCTCTTGCTCATGATCCCAGCGAGAAATCAACTGCAACTGTTGTGCGCTTAAAGAGTGCAACGCAGGAGAACCATTTGCTATTCAATTAAAGACCTTTGCGCGCGCTGATTTCATATGCACAACAAGGAAATCGATTTATGCGCAAAATCAAGTAGAAGCAGCTTAGCTTGAGTGTTAAGCTTGCAAATATGATTTAAAGCGGCGAAGGCAAATCGAAATTTATGGTGTGATTAAATACACAAAATCTGTTTCAAAACTATATTCGACAATCAAATAAGACTCATTTGAGCTTAAAACGCAACTAAGATTATTATTTTGCCCTAACAGCCAATGATTTAGTCATGTATGAGCCAATGTAAAACGTCAAAATGTCAGCTTATGGCAGTTCATGACAGCGGTTTTCGACCAGATTGTGGTCAATGCCAACAGATGCCCAACGTCAACGTTGCATGCGTTCAGCTCGCAATCATTTGGTCGTAATTACGCTCCTGTGGTCATAAATACATATGTACGTTTATGTGTGTCCGTCTCAATGTGTGTTTGTTTCTGTTTGTGTGTGTGTGTATGTGTGTGTGTAAGTGGTAATAGCTGTAGGCGTAGGCGTCTGGCGTGAGTGTATGTAAGTTGATGGCCGCCCACAAACATCAATTTCAATTAACCAAAGTGACCAGTTGACGGACAAACGTTAAATTTTATGCGCAGGGCGTTTCCGTACACTTTCCACACACATACACACACACGGGCAAACAAAGAGAGAGAAACAGTGTACACATGGTGGATAGCCACCAAAATAACCAAGCAACAAAAGACAAAGTTGCAGCTGTAGTTTTGCCATTGCTGATTCAACAGATACGAAATTCTTGTTATTGTTATCCTGTCAATAGTCATTATGTGTTCTATTGATACATGAGCAAGCTCAGCAGTCGATGTGTGTATGTGTGTGAGTGTGTGTGTGGGCTACAAGCAACAAGCTACGGACAACAGGCCAACAGTGCAACCTGCCTAACGCCCTCTGCTGTTTTGCCTGTTGTGTCCGTCATTTAATCTCGCTAATCTAGCTTTTATCTTGTTAATGCCACAAGGCTGAGGCGGTGGCAAGGCTATTGTTGGCTCCGCTGTCTGCCCGCCCCTTAAATGTAATCTAATTTGTGTGCAGGCAGAGCGGTTAATGTATGCCACTGTTGTAACGCCCCCTCATTGTCACAGCTAGATGCCGACAGCGCTTTAGTTTTGCCTCCAATAAAATCGGGAAACTGTAGCCGCAAAAACATACCAACATATAAATATATACATTGTGTGTTTACCCAACCATTTGGCGCTTGTTTTTCTTATTAATTAAGCGCCGCGGGTGAATGTGTTTATTTTGCCTGACCACGCCCACGCCCACAAATGGACATTGCCCAGTGGCATGGAAAACGGTTGTTGTTATTCTGGCTGTTGCAGTTTGTAGCAGCAACAATAACACACACCGAGCACAACACTTACCGCGTCCTCATGCTCATCGAGCTTGCTGTAGCTGGCACAATCCTCGCACACACGCTGCTGGCACTCGAAGCACGTCTTGTGGTAGTCATCCGGCTTGAAGGACTTTAGGCACACCCGGCACGCTCCCGCTCGCCGTCCGGGCTCCTGTTTGGCCGCAGCGGCACCAACGCCACCACCAGCACCACCACCACCACCCGCCGAATTGTTATTGTTGTTGTTCAGATTGCTGCTGGCCTCCTGCTGCTGCTGCTGTTGCTGTTGGTAGCTGGGCGAGCCATAGCTGCCGCTGGTATCCGCATCCGTTGGCACCAGCGATGGGCGTGGCGACATTTTATTAACTGCAACGAACAAGAACGAAGCGAACGACAAAAATGAAATCGCTCAATGAAAACGGTCGACCATAACTACATTGAAGGGCCGCACCCCGCTTTCATTTAGGCGAGGCCGATTTAATAATTAACTTGTTGCTGGGGCTAAATGTGACCTGATTTCATAATTAATTCATTTGCAAACTGGTAACGTGACAGAGACGTAGACGTAGACGACAAAGACGATAAATAAAATAAATGGCAGCGATTAGCGATAGTCAAAACGGAAATTGTGACAAGTGGGCGTGTCGCTAAATTGACCAATTAACGCTGGCAAAATGGAGCGCTAGACAAATGACAGCTAAATTATTAAAGTTATGGCTTACCTTTAAGAGCGTGAATTTATTTATATTAATACATTTAGGGCAACAAAATACAATTCACTTTAAATGAATAAAAATAAATTAGTTCAGGTCAGCTGAGTGTCTAAAGGCATGTAGGAAGCCAGTCATGCCTTGAAAAGGGTCGCTGCTACATGCATTAGTTACACTCGAAAGGCAAAGCACAAAGCGTGCTTTGTTTGGCACATTGCGTATACGCACAGCTGTACAAGCAGCATTTCTTTTAGCCAACGGCAAAACAAAACTTGACATTCTTTGTGCCAGGTGAAACAATGAAAAAGGCTTTACAGAAATAATAAAATCTCTATTGTATAATAAATATTTAATTTTTCCACATTAAAAACTTTATTACAAAATTACAGTTCGTGTTCCACGAAAATTGTGGTTAAAATACCAATTTCATAACCAACTTAAAAGCACCATAAATGCAGACCAACTCATTTGTTGGCACGACAATGAAACAATGAAATGCAACTAACAAGTGCGCGAAAATGTGCTCTTAAGTACATTCAATTATGTGATAACAGTATGTCGAGGTCGCATTCTTGAACAAGTGAACAAGGGTTGAAATTATTTGCACAAATTATGTGCACAAACAGCAACAATAATAAAAGCAAAAGCACTTCGAAACTGTGGATTTGTCTTGTTTTTATGGCATGGAGTCGCCGCTGGTCCAGCGGGAGCTGTCAAGTTGGTTTAAGTTGAGTAGAGTTGGTTAAATAAACATCATAAAATATCATTTTATTTCGAACTAATAAATCTTCAGTGGTGTGCAATAAAAGCAGAAAGCCACCGACCAACCAACTAAAATGTAATAAAAACAAGTAACAATAGATTTTATCTAGACACTGAAGTCCAAATACCCTATGTTACTGTCAGCTAGTGAAAGCAACCTAAACTATAAGAGATATATAAAATAAAAATGAAATTTGAACTTCATTTTAGTAACCTGATAAAAACTTTTCATCTTTTCAAGGACAACATTTGATGCTTGTCCTTCTAACAAAAAATGGATATACTCTGCAAGGGTATTCAATGACACAAAAGTCAACACATAGCACAATGTCGGCGGGTGTTTGACAGCCATACGGATGCTGTTGCTTCTGTCGTTAGCCATTTATTGACATCGGATTTGTTTTGTGGACACTAGTAAAAAAATTGTACAACACTCGTTTACATTCATGACAGACATAACAATGACTATGATAATGGAAATACCAACGACTTGGTAATGCATTCCTGTTTTACCGTTCACACTGACCCTTGCATTATTTAATTTGCACAGTTAGAGCGCACAGGAAGCTAAACAAAAATATTGCGTATACGCAACGCTTAATGCTTTGTGGAAGGTTAAAGTGCCGTGAGTTATGGAAAGTAGCGAAAGGGAGCAGCCAGCTTAGCACATCTCCTGCTCCCGCTGTTTTTTGGCTCATTGTTGTAAGTTGCGTGCACTTTGAGCGCTTACTTAGCTCTGGCCTTTTGTTTGCGCTTACACTGCGTGTACGTAATATTTTTTCAGCCAAACCGTTAGCAGTGGCCGGAGCAAGGGAAAAGTTTTTTGTGCAAAAAGTTTGCCCCAGCAGCTTTATGGGCACTTGTATAAAAATTCATGCTATAAATTCGCATGCACTTACGGTCTCGCAACCCCAAAAATCCAAACACCCAAATCCCAACCCTCAGTTCATCTTACCTTTATCTGTCACGGTTAGTAGCGATGAGGAGAGCGTTGCCTTCATTTTGTTTAAAGCACCCGTATTGGAGGCGCCACCACCGGAATCTGTTGCATGCTGTTGCCGCTCGTTTGTCTGCTCGTCGGTGGCCACCATCTGCACAAGAAGAAGAAGAAGAAGATGAAAAAGTAGAAAACGAAGAAGAGAAACGAATTTTGAGAATTTATTAACAACGTATTGAACCGAAAGTTTCATTTGTGGCAGCTACAAAAATATTTATAGTTATGTCCTTACTAAAAAGCCAATGTAGAGATTATTGAATTTTCACAATGTTAAATGCGATCTCTGCTTGCTCGAATTGAATTGAAATTGAATTTTGGTACAGCTTTATGGCTGTTCATTTGGCAGCATAGCTCCTCCATCTGTTGCTCAGCTGTGCCTTGCGTATTTGTTAATTTTATTGGAATTTGCCTTCTTTCACTTTCTGTACCATCATCTTTTTGATTGCGTCTTTACGGCTCATGCTCCATTTGGGCATCGTCATTCTCGACTCGAAAATGCTGAAAGCGCAGGCAGGTGAAAATAACGCGTTGCGTTTTATTTGAGAATTTTTTCGCTTTTTTGGCTTTCCCTGCTCTTCTTGTTGTTGTTGATTTTGTTGCTGTTGTTACTGGCTGTGCCGGCTGCGGCTCAGACGCAACAAATTACCAAGGAAATCGTAAAATTCGGCAGGCAATTTTTTGTTTAACCTTCGTCTTACCAATTTCCATTTCAGTGAACACGGCGGTTTAAATTTCTCTTTGGCAGATGCTTCGTAGGAATATATGAAGAAAGCGATGCATTGAACAAAGAGTTAAGGTTTTGTTTATAAATGTAATAAAAATTACTTTAATTTTCTTGTGGTTTTGCAAAAACAAAATCACTCTGCTAAGTTTGTAGATGTTTTTACATTTTTAATTATCCTAAAGAAACTGTTTGCTTTTCCAAATATGTTGAAAAAAAAGTGTGCACATAAGAAAAACAGTTGCCAAGGCTAAGGTTAAACTGCGAAAATCGTGCCCAAGTGAGCGGCTTTCAAAAATTGCCGTCATTCTTTTTAATGCACACACTTACACTCGCAGACTGTAATAGAGTGTGAGAGAATAAGAAGAACAACAACAAAGCTTTAGCTGCCAAGGCGACTAAGCGTGCCACCCCCCCTCCTACCCACCTCACTTCCCTTCAGTAACATAAGTGCTCTGCGTTGTCAGCATTTTATGAAGTGGAAATTTTCTATTTGCCAAAGCTATGGCGGCGACGAAACCGGAACAAACAGCCGCCTGTGTGTGTGGCCTACACACACACACACACTCACACAGACATAGTCGCAACACTATCTGTTGTTCCCTCCATCCAACGGTCTCACTGTTGCTCAGACACAGCACAAATTACGCTAAGTGCTTTTGGCTGCAACGTTTTTTCGTTAGACTACCTTTGGCGAGGGGAAAAAGTACTCATTGGTCTGAATTCAGCCTCAACTAAGCGCTGCCTAGTGTCAGATTATGGCCGCTTTGTGCTCAGCCTTCGCTACATTTTTGATGATGTCATTTCGAAGCTGGCCTTCAGGTAATATTCATGTTGTTGCGGATTTATGTAACGGTGTCTATGTGTGTGTGTTGCCCCAACTACTACTCTGCTTGCTATCCAATCTTGGTCTACTTTATCTACATATATGTGCTTTTGCTCATTTTAATTTATGGTCTAGCTGTCGCTTCGCCTCGTTCACGTTCAGTGTCTGAGGCATCTACCGCCTAACTCTTGTAATTATTACTCTGTTTATTATACCATTTATTAAGTGGTTGTTTTTCCTCTAGTCTACTTTCTTGAGGCAAGCCAGGCAGACTGCCAAAATAGTTTCGCGTTTAGTACCAAATATTATGGGCTGCAATGATGGCAATAAAACGCTGTCAAGGACCTTCAGATTTTTCACCCAAGCCTTTTATGGCCGTAAAGTATGCTCCGTATGCTTCATCAACTGTAAGTCAATATGTAATAAGAGCACGGCAGCGTAATGGCAGCGGGAGCTTCGCCCAGCATCGACGGCTTTTATGCGTTATGATTGAAAGCACATGAATTGCAGCTGACTGCAAACTAAAATCAATGGAAAAAGCAAAGTAAAAGCACCTATCAAACTATAGTTATATTATATACAACAAACTTGCCACAAACTTTCAAATTTATATGTTCCTTAAAGCCAATTTATGTTCCTTAAAAGGTAACCAAAGTAATTTCTCTTGTAAAATATGCAAAAAGTATTGCAAGTGCATATGGCAGGGTAGAAATAAATGACTGAACAAAATGGCAGACTTTATGTGGCATAGTCTGAGTTTGTTAACTGTCTACCATACAAACCAACCACAAGCGACAATAAGCTACTGAAGCAGTGCACATGTATGCAATGAGTGTTGGTGCTGTGTTATACAGTCCAGGAAACTATTAAGAAAATTACAGCACAACAGGCGTTTGCCTGTATTTAACTCAACCTTCATCATTTTCACGCTCTTCTTTTCCTTTTTTTTTCTTATGCTAGTTATCTCATGGCACATTCATGCCCTAGTGATTGCCTTTGAAGTCTGTAAAAAAACACAAACATGTTGAAAAGAACACAAGAAAACGGAAAAAAATTGTATTAGGCATTTAAATGGCAAAATAAATAGCAAAACTTTGCTACAATCCTTTCGACCTCTTTTTGTTTTGTTTATAAAGAAACTGCTGACAGACTCATTGCGGGAACTGTCATCAGCACATTATTGTGTCTTGAGTCGGGTGGATTTGTTGCTTTGATTTTGTGCTTCATTTCGTCTAATCAAAGTTTTTGTGCTCAAAAAAAAATAAACCTAAAGAAACATTTCTTTCAGCACAATTTGAACAGTCGCTTGACATTTGCCTGTTTCAGTTTTATATATGTATTTATTTTGTTAACTTTAATTTTCTTTCATTGCTGGTTTTCTTCAACTTTTATAAAGTTTTGTTTTTTTTTTTTTTGTTGCGGTGGGACTAAATAAGTATTTCTGCGGAATTTACACTTTTACTTTGGTCGGGTTCCATTGACTTTTTCTGGCATGTCTTCTGTGTCTTTTTGCAGTTATTTTTGGCTGAGCTTATGTCTAATTTTATGTCTTTTATGACAAAAAGAAGAAGAAGAAGGAAAAAGCGTCACCCGTTAGGCAGGTGTTTAAGTACTATTGAATCGCTTTGATTGCAGTCCCTTTTATTAATGTATTTTTTAAATTTTTGCTTTTCTTTATCTCTTCTTGCAACGCACCCAAAAATAAAAATTCAGTCAAGCGTCGAAGCTATTTACCGGACTTTTTAATTAAAAAGTTTTGTTTGTATGTCCTTTTTTTTTGGTTTTTGTTTTGTTTTATTGACCCTGTTTCCCCTGACTCACTTTGCGATTTAGAGTTGTGTTTGCCTTCGCTGATCTGTGTTTGAAAAAGGACTTAAACTCTTGGTAAGCCCGCGCAGCAGGATGCTGATACCTTTAATATATGCAGCTGAGAGTAAACTTCAATTTCATTTTCAATTCATTTGTTTTTGCTGCATTTCAAACAGTGAAATGCTCATTAAACTTTCAGTGCCAGAGACGGGCAGAAAATAAAGCACATTTACAAAATCAATACCGAACGAGAGAGTATACAAAAAATAAATTAAGGCATAAATTACGCGAACGGCTGTCGCTGGCAACAATACCAAACAGGTATGAATATTACAGTCCATGACTTACATGTTGCTTACGCGCAATTAATAAAAAACTGCCAAAGTGGAATAATTGAATACTGGACATTTGGCGTTTCATCTGCTGTTTACAGTTTGGCTGTGTTTTTTGCTGTATTTTGCATTTTTTTGTACACACACTTACCTTTTTCATGAACGTCATCACATTTGTGGGCAACATTTTGTCAGCGTTTTCGTCCTTGCGGGATTCTTGTGTTTGTGTTTAAATTGCAATTAATCACGCATACGACGCGTTCGCCGCTCGCCAGGTAGAGTTTGTATGTTGTTTTTGTATATGTGTGTGTGTGTACGCGCTTGTGATGGTGTGTGCTTTAGTTGTATTTTTTGTCCCTTAAGCGGCTTTAAGTCACTTCCAAACGCTTTGTTGTTGCATTTTTGTTGCTGCTGCTGCTGTTGTTTTTGTGGCTTTCCATTCTTTGTTCGGTTCAATTTGATTGAATACAAATGACCATTTTTCATACGCCATGTAAATAGGCATTGACATGGTTTGTATATCGAAATTGTCCTCGAAGCGCTCGCTGCACTACATGTTGCTCGTGTTGTGCATGTGATTGATTTCGGTTTACCGCAGAGAGCTTAAATACTCATGTTTAATATGGGTTTTAAAGCCAACTTTTCTTGTTGTTGCTGTTGCCATTCGCGTTTAATTATCATTCGCTATCATCAATTACGGCAGCTGCAAGAAATGGTAGAGATTATAATTAGTCATTGGGTCTATGCTGTAAAATTGCAGGAGACGCTTTAAGTTTGTGTTTTGGCATGCAAAACAGCCCCAGTCCTTAGACCGTACTTAAGTTTTTTGGGCTCTACCATAATTTCTGCAAGCGATAAACATCAACGGCATTTAGGTTGCCCTCACACACACATACATACGTACGTATGCTAAGACTGTTTGACATGACGCTGAAAAGTGGACTGGAAAAAGTTTATAAAGCGGAAAATAATGTGTCGCGCTGCATGCAAAGTACTCTAATCCATTGTGAATTTGGGGCATGGAAGTAGCGTGATAAACTGACCGTTATAATAACTGCTGCTGCTATAACTTACAACTTGGCCAGCAACTTGGCTAAGCATTCTCTTCGTAGATTGCGTGTAACAATAACCTTAAATGTTCGCTGTAAAGGAAAGGCACTCAAATGGCAGGCCTCGTAGAGAAAGTACAATTGTATTTCTGATTTTTTTCTACTCTTCGTTGCCTTTCTCTTAGGGGCTAGTAAGTAGCTTTGGGTATTTCGTTGCTGTACTTTGGAAGTAAATGCTTGAAAATGTTCTTTAGCGCATAGCTTAAAAGCATCTATCGAGTATTGACTTGCTACAGTTACTTTTTACTGTTACCTGCTACTTTGCAACGTGCCCTCCATTCAATCGCCTTAAAGACCCCCAAACTTAAAGTTTTTTGTCCCTTATGTCAGACATTGTCATCAGTTTTGCTGTGTGCTAGTGTGTGTAGAAAATCCTTGGTGTGCGCATAAGCTGCACACAGCCAGCCATTCACAACTGTTGTGTTTTGTACAGAGCTTATGGAACATTCACAGCAAATCTCTTTGCTTTTTCTCGTCTTGACTTGCCCTTACTACGAAGTAGTTGTCGGTGTTAACGGCACTTTCTCTTTTAGTGATACTCTACGTTATAATCATCATCTTAGTACGGATTGAAAATCTCACCCAGGGTATCTTTTGGGGAAGTACCTCTTCGCTGACAAGCAGCATAGTTGTTTTGAGCTGGCTTTGGCTTGGCTGCAGCTTTATTAAATCAAATGACCCACATAGCAATTGAATCGCTCGATTTGCAGTCAATATAAGATCTTGCAATTTTTGCAATTCTCATTGCTAGTTGCTGCTGCTACAAAAATTAATGACAGTGTGCTCAACTATTTCATATGGTTAGTGTTGTTGGCTGCGAAAGTTTTTTGCTGGGGGGAAACTTACGTTAAAAGGAATTGGCAAAAGAAATTTCAGTGCAATGCATTGTTGGGTTATTTCTATCTATTTTGGGGGTTTTCTTTTGTGCCATATTTGTGCACATTACAAAAGTTCATAAAAAGTCATCGAAGCGCAGTTTCTAAAGTTGGGCAAGTGGCAGCCAAAGCGGGGCAGAGCTCAGATATTCGTGGCAAATGATTCGGGCATGACATGGAAAATGTTTACTATAAATGAAATTTTTGACTTGCTAAATGAGTTTGCTCAACTTTATAAATGGCATTTGGCATATAAAGAGAGAGATAGAAAAAGTAACAGGAAAATTAGTTGACGCCCGAAGCTGTCTCAGGCAAGAGGTGCATGCCACACAACTGGGAGAACGCAACAGATGGAGTGGAGAGTAATGGCAAAGAGACAGATATAAATACGAATCAGGGACACGATGCAATATGCGACAGTCGGACGATTTTTGGGGGGCGTTTTGCTCTCAGAATGTAAAGCAAACTATTACAAGTGTTTGCATGCCACGCCTTCCCCCTACTTCTCTGCGGACGAGATGATGTTGATGCAGACGCAAACGAAGAAGAAGAAGGAGAAGAAGACGAAGGTTGCTTACACAACCTTTGCGTGCCGAGATGTGCTCATAAATTGTAACTTTCGATGCTGCTTTTACTGCCGTTTGCCGTTGCCTCTGCTGCTAATGCTGTAGGCAACAAGCATGAAATCACATGAACACACACACCCACACACTCACACACATAGGCACATAAAAGAAGAGGTTTTTGGCAGAGTTCCAGCTGGTGTGGTTGGCACATAGTTAATTAGCGCGAAATTGGCCAAACGAGCTGGCAGCATCCCCGATGCCTGAAGGCCTCGAGACGCACCGTTCCACCCAAACATTGCCCTTTGCATGCTAATCGGTAACTGATCAGGGCAGCCAATAGCGTTAAAGGTCAAAATGTATGTGGCAATAATGCGTGTATTAGCCAGAATCAAACAAGATTTATCGCACATACACACACACACAAGGTCCCGAAAATTGTCACGCACAGGCGAGCCAAATCGAAATTGAAACGTTCGATAAATAAAAACAAAACAAAATAAAAACAGTTTTTGTGTGTTTTATTTTTTGTTTTGTTTTCATTGTGTGTGGTGTTGGGTGGGACACACATATCAATGGAGTGTCTAAAATGAATTGTAATTCAAGATTCCGGAACGTGTATGGGACACAAATTAACTGTTAAACAGCATTTCTTCGCCCTTAATAAATGGCTGGCAAAAACGTTGAGATGAAATTGTGTAAGGTCAAATGTAGCATGAAGTAATCTCAAATGGAACAGAGCTGAACAACACAGCCAGCCACAGGACATCATCAGGAGTCGAACACAGCAGTTGCTGAAATTGCAGTTGAGAAATCGCAGTACCAGTTCATAAACAAAATGTACGGACAGTGTGCTGCAGGGTGGGCTGCAGGAGTAATGGGACAAAAACTAGGAGGTTGGCTGTTGAGTCAGCCACAGCCTTATGAATGCCATGAATGAAGCGTTGTCAACAATGCGAAGCAACTACGGGGCACTACCCACACAATTGAAGCGAAGAATGAAAGTGGGTGGCATGGAGCATTGGGCATGAGGCATGGGGCATGTGGGGATTGGAACTGCAACTAGTTGCCTGTTGTTTGGCTTGTTAGTGCTGACGTTGTTACGTAGAAATAGTTTTTGTGGTCAGGACTTTAGCCCAGCAACAAGATAAGATGAATGTTAAATTTGCAGCACATTTCAAGAAGAGTTATGAGGCGTGAAACGGAACAGGGCTGAGAGATAAGACTAACTGGATTGTGGTGCATCAAACTATGTGACATTTTGAAGTTGATCAACTACAGTTCAGACCATAAATAAAGTATTCATTAAGTGAACAAAATGGCAACAAATGCGGCTTTAATTATTTGAGAGAAACTTTCTAGTAATAAATAGTCCAGATTATGGGATGATATTTATTACACTCAAACATAACCTTATACCAATTATTCATCAACCAGCAACCACAAACGGCATTAAATAACATCTATTTAATTAAAGTAATTTATTATTATTGTGCTGGCCTACACGTTATAGAAATGGGGTGAAGCCTTTACAACTACCTTTATTCCTGCCCTTTTAATAATAGATTATTTTTATAATTAATTGACATTGAAAATAACTTTAGTTGGGGCGCACGTAACATTGAAATTTATGCTCATGCAATGCAAATTAAGAGTCAGTGAATTCACAATAATCCCCTTAGCTCATTAAAAAGTAATAATGAGAACTAAGCTGCGTGTAAATAGTAATTAAAACTAATGTCTGTTCCAGTGTAGATTAGTCTGGGCCCATTACCCTATCAAAACTTCAAATACGTATATATCGCCTGACGGCTGACATTGAACTACGGATGGACAGACAATAACCATCCATTTACCGCTCATATGCGTTTGCCATGATCATTGTAAAAGCATTTCGCATTCACACACACACACACTGAGAAAAAACACTGGCAGCATAGCTATTAATGAGCGTGTGGCAAGGTGAATTGTTTTTGTGGGCATTTGCTTTTAGCTAGTGAAGCGTAAGCTGCAGCTTATTGTCAGACCTCGTTCATCTAATTGATATTGACCGGCTTACATGGCGGCTGCGTAATGCGCTGTCAGCAGACTACAACACAAATCTGCGCACGACTTTAAACAAGTGAAATTAAACATTTAATTGCTGAAAGTAAACAACAATGAACCAGAACTGGCAGGAACTGGGAGTTGGAGGTTAGGGAGGTTTGGACAGATTGATGTTGAAGTCGCAACAGCAGCTGCCACTTATCATTTAGCTATGCGTGGCACGTAGATACCATCCAAATGAAATGAAACTACCCCCAAAGGGGGCGTTGCGTGTTGACAACAGCATTTTTGCGACTCTACACAACAGACAGACAAACAAACGTTTAAGCTGACTTTTTGGCGAGAGGGCTTGGCTAAAACCCAAACTCAATTATTCAAATGCCATGATGCGAATTCGAGTGCTGCGGAACTGCCTAGGCGTGGCACATGTGCTGCTGCGGTCCCTATTCTGATACTTGCAATTTGACATTTAATCAACATGCTGAAAGCCCCTGCGTATGCTCAATTTTCTATCCACTCTGTCCACATCCCACCCCACCGCCTTGCACGCCCCAGTGACGCCTACCAAATGAAAGCCATTCAGGCAACGTGCTCTATTGAGAAAGTTATGTTTGAGCCACAAGTTCAAGTGCTTACTGCGGTCTGCCCCAAACAGTTGTCACTTGTTGGCTTGCTTCACTGTTTCTATGTGTGTATATACATATGTATGTGTATTGTAACTGTTGTTTGGATGTTGCTGTTGCTGTGCTTTCATCTTAATTGAAATCAAATCAAAGTGTTTCCACTCACCAAATGTAATTGTGTGGCATGTGCTTTGTTTTGTGTTGGGTGCTGTGTGTGCTATGTTTTGTTCTGTGCCATTTTACAATTTTGGAATTTTATTGTTGCCATTCGTTCGTTCACGCAATATATTGGCTTAAATTTTTCGGAACAAATTTGTCGAGTCTGACGACTAATGACAACCTATTGTTTCATGTGGTATACAATAAACATTTATTTGTATTTTACACTAAATTTACTTGTGGTCCCTGCTGAGCCCAGCTCTACACTGCACTGCTGTGTTGCTGTTTACTTTTGTGGCATATTGTTGTTACACTCATACATTATTTAATCGAAAATGTTATTTGCTGTCGCATACCAACACCAGGGGAATTGTGCTTACCTGTAACTGGGTTATGCGAGTTGTTATTAGATCAAGCAGATTACTCATACAAAGCAGGAATTCGTTTCTCTTACGCCTTTATTGTGTATTGTAGTAATAACACAGTTGATAAAGTGGAAATGAGCATTCAGTGGTTGTAAATGCTGCATTACTCATATGCCCCCTTCCCATCTCATACATACTGCAGCTTTATGCGAAACTCTGTTGAGCGCACATGGTGTATGGGTAGACCGAAAAAAAAGCGCAAAGGACCAATTACGCATACGTAGCGTGGCGCACACACATAAAACATTTCATGCCAAGCGTCCCGACGCCATAAAACGAAATCAACTGAATATGGGCAATATAAAAAAGGCGTGGAGCTCATTAACGCTGGGTGGAAATGTGCAATGCGGTTGCCCATTTGCCTGCATGATGGCACGCAACAAGCCAAGCGAACTCAGCTGTTGTCCTCAAGGACCTGGCCCCGCCCCCCCAACAGAGTGTGTGTGAGTATGTGTTCGTGGTTATATCACATTTATGTTGTCGCGCCACGCAGGCAGGCACATTAGAAATGCGTGAAATCCAACGCATTTTGGAAGGAGACCGTCGACAGCAGCTGGACTAAAAATTAGTTTGGCAATTTGTTAGTGCGGCCAAATGCATAATTTTGATTTATTTGATTCAATTAAATGAAATTGATGCCTCATAAATTAAAGCACGCCTGACCTAGCAAATTAAATCAACTTGCTAAACAGCTTAGAAACAAAAGAAGAAAAAAAATACTCTAAAAAGAAAATCTCAAAGTACAGAAAAAAGGGTTTAATTACAGCCAAGTTCGGGCTCAAACGAAAACAAAGTGACCGCAATTAATTAGCCGCATGAAGATGGCAACTCGCGCCGTCTGCAATATAAATAATGATAATGCCTTTAAAGAAAATAGAACACCAAAAAGAAACCGAACAACACGACTGTAAATGCCTGTTGCCGAAGGCCTTAAAAGATGTGTATGGCAGCGAAATGAGTCTGCATTAATTTGCTGATTAAATGTGTTGAATAACGAATAACGAAAAGGGCAACAGTACATAAAGGTTAAGCTGTCACAAAAATAACGCATCAAGTATTCAATTCGTGAAGCTTTTGTTTATTTCGTGGTTTGTTTGGCATATGCAAGCGCCGAGTGCCAATGTCAGTGTCAATGTCAATGTCAGTCTCAATGTCAAACTGTCGTCTATTGAAACAAGCTAACAAAGTTGGCAAGCATCAGGCAGGCGGGCAGGCGGGTAGGCGGGCAGGCAAACAGGCAACAGAGGGGAGGCATTTTGGCAGCTCAATGGCCTCATGAACTTATGCATCGCAAACTAATGCGTATTCAATGTCCTTTGGCGCAGCAAGGACGTCCTTCTAGCTGTCAGCTAGTCAGCGTTTGAAGCCCAAAGTCAATTAAAAATATGAGGGACAACTAAATCAAATAAGCATTAATATGCAAAACACCTCAAAATGTATGCAAATTAAATACGCTGCAATTCTGATCTTTTGAGCAATGTAAAAGAGTTTTCTTTTCAAACCCGAACTTAATATTACTTCAATTAAATTTTTCTTGGAAAATAATCAGAAAACCCCTAACGAATTTCGACAGCTTGTATTTCAAAGCAACCGCGTGCCAAGAACAAACATAGTGAAGAACCATATTAAGTTACAAAGCAATCCACTTGTCTGTGTCAGTATATCTACATATCCTGTCTATTACCATATGCACACATATGTCTACATATACTATGTGAATACTATGTGTGTGGCTGGAAACATACTTTCACTTGCTTTCAATTCAGATAGCGTGACTTTTTGTCTCCCTGGTGACGGTCGCATCCTTGGCTTCCTCGTCTTCAGCATTTGGCCTCTTGCTACTGCTGCTCCTACTACTGCTGTTGCTGTTGTCATTATTGTTATTACGTTTTCATTGTTGTTGTTAAAACTGTTTTGTTCTGCTTACTTATCGTACAGACATTGCAACGTCACACATGTGTCGTCTAGCATGTCGTCTGAATGTGCCACAGCAAATATTCAAGCGTATAAATTGCATATCATTTGAGTTGCATTTCTTTTCTGTTTATACCCTGTAACAAATACTCAAACGGCTTTTTTATAGTAAACGAGCTCAAACAATCCATTTGCAACACAATTTTTATTACTAACGGCTTGCAGAGTATCTTCTATATCGGCATGTGCCTGTGAAATTATTTTATTTCTTTTTTAATGGAAGTCATGAAATATTTAACAAGGGCTTGCATTATTTGTACTCTTTACATGTAGCGGATAAACGCCACCTGGTTGCAAACATTTCGAAGGTCAAATGTCAAATGCAACTGACAAACACAGCCAGACGAATAGCAACAGAGACTGGGTTGACAGACATAAAGACAGAGCAACAGACAGTCAGCTTAATGTTCATGATTTTCTTCTTTTTTTTTAATGTTTTGCCCACAGATTTTGACTTGTGCTATTTACACATGCATACATACGACTGTAGCTCTTATGATTGCGGGCACGAAATACATACGTACAGACAGACTGGTTTCCCATTACCATTATTCCAGCTGTCAGTTTTCCTCTCATTATAAACATGCAATTCATGACAGTCACATGAAAAATTCAAACGAAATACATCAAGTATGCCACTAAATATGATTGCTACGCTGGCGTAATTGAATGTACAACTTTGTAGCTAACTGACGCCAGCGAAAATGGTATACTTTTAATCAAAAATGATGTTGTAATGTTTTTTAATTGAAAATAATGCAATTGCTGCCGAAATGATGCATTCATTTATTTAATTTTTTTCATTTATTCATGTGTGCGAAATTTTCTATCGCTTTGGTAATTGTGTGTTGCTGTTGCGACGCCATTAAAATCGACATCAATCATCATAATATATGATTTTTATTAAGAGAGACATGATGCAAACAAACACACAAAAAAAGCTTGTACAAACGAATTGCTTTTGATGTTGTTGTTGTTATTGTTGCATACCGTGTCGTATACGCTATATGCCATGTAAACGAACGGGGACATCTACACATGTTGCGTATACGCCGTATGTGACGCCTTGAAGTGACTTTGGCAAATCATTTTTCTTGTTAATGTATTTAACATGGTTATTAATCAAAAACACACACACACACACAAACAACTCACAGAAACACAAACCGAGTTGAACCGAAAGTAATTTTGTTATTGAATCCGGCAATTTAAATGGATCCGCAAGGCACCGACCATGGACGGCTATGGAGAAGCAATAATTGTTGTGGCTTGGCTCTGCCATCAGCCGCACAGCATAGCATAGATGATGCTATTATTCAGCCGCATTTGCCTGGGTAAGCAACTTGTCTTTGCTCGGAATGGCTTGCTGGCATATCGGCTTGTGGCTTACTAACCATTTCGCATATAATTGTTCAAGGCTTCGCCAAGGCAAACCCAGTTCTAATACCCCAACACTTATAATGCATTCACACACACACTATGTATAGGTACATAAGATGGCTTAGTATATAATCATTTGTGTGGACTAAATGTGCCTCTTACGCTCTGGAAGATTGTGCGTACAAATTACCTGTGCGATTTGATTTCATTTCCTTTGCGGTTGGCATTGATGCTGCTGCTACCGATGCCATTATCAAGCCGCTCGATTTGTTTCGTTTAGTTGATGGCTTGATTCGGCTTTTAGAATAATATTTCGTGGTTTCAGATGAATATTGTGGGTTTGATAACGCATGGCATTCGACAGCAGTCGAATTGAAAATGTGGCATATATACATTAAATATAAGGTGCGATGATGCATAAAACACTCAAAAAAACATAATAACGAAGAAAAAAACGGATTTCATTTTGAGCTCTGTTAAAATTACAACGAAAACAAGAGCAATGTTTGAGTACTGCCTAACCAACCGCAGAATCCAGTCGACAGGAATTCAATTCAATTAAGCCATATGCATTAAATGTTAATTAATTGAAATACAGTTTCAAGCATATTCAAATATTTGCTGACTTATCTGTGGGTCGAACTCGGCATTCAGCAATTACTACAGTTATGTAAAAATATTGATACAGGCCCATAATTATGATAAATAATCACTTTGCATTTCTCCAAATGAATTGAACATTATTATTATTGTGTATTAATCGATTTTAAATTGTTTGCATGGAAACTCCAAATATTATTCCCAATAATTGACAGTATAAATATTCATATACATATACAGTTTAAAGGGAAGGTGTTTGCGTTACATAACTGCGCAAATAATTTTAAAATGTACATTCAGTTCGCACAAATTATCAGCATATCAGTCTAAGTGTCTACTAAGTCCACAAAAGTTCGCACTAAGCCGCATTCAACAAGGAAAATATATTTCCATCGTTAATTTCTTGGCTAACTGGGAAAAGTTTTTGCTGCTGCTTTGCCGCTTTGGTATTTGCGGCTGTGCTCCCGTTACTCTCATAATTATCAAAGTTGGTCAACTGGGCCTGACTGCCTGGCCTCCGCTGCCTGCCTGCGGGGGATGCTGCACTGGGGCTGCGGTCGAGTCCCATTGGGCAAAGGCGCTGACAATGAAACATCCTTGCCGTTCGTTATTCGCCCACGCCTAACAACGCCTTCAAGTATGCACTTCAATATCTAGGCAATGCGGGGGGCGGGGAGGCTTTTGGCAAGGGTTTGTTTCGGGTTTGTATTGTGCCAGGCAACAACTAATGATAGTGTTGGCATAATTTTGAGCACAGGACATGCTCATTATTGTTCAAAGTGGCGTATTTTAAGTTGTGCGCGGCAAAAAACTTTTTCGGCAGCTCTGCAAAAGTTGTTTTAAATTAGTAAATTAGAAAATGCCTAACAGCTGCGCAGCAACAGAGCGAAAGAGACAACAGGGAGGGTGGGGGTGAGAATGGTTTAGCTGACCTAGCCGCAATGTGCAAAGCCAGTTGGCGTAGGCGGAAGTTCTCAATGTCAATGGTAGAAATAAGAACAACAGCAAAAGCAGCAATAACAAAAATGTTTTATCCTTGCCCGGAATTGCACCCACACTTATATACACACACACACCGAAAAACAAATGGCATAAATTACACAAAGGCTATGAGAAAGTTTTGTACGAAAAGTCTGAAGTTTCATCATGTTGACAAAAGTCCAACTCCAAGTCCATTTTCCACAGCATCAAAGTCGTTAAGGCACATGAGTCGTTGGTACATGCTCAATATGTATATGCCCAAAAATTATGAAGCACTTCCAAACAGGCAGTTCAGACAAGAGATAGGCGCGAGAGAGAGAGAGAGCGTTGGGAGAGTTAGTGTACGTGCCAGTCTGATACCAATAGCGACAATATACTGAGCATAAAGTTAACTCAGTTCGGAGCCACGTAGTAGATACACTTCGTTTCTACATGAACTTGTTTTTGTTCAATCACCAATAAAGCTATATAGCTATTGCTATTGCTTTATATACTCATATATGCATATATCTATAGCTATTCGTTGTTGGCGTTGTTGTTGTCGCTTAGTTGTTTGTCTAAGCTCAGTGAAGTGTGCCCAAGATATTTGTGCCTGATATGCGACGAGGCATTTCGAGTTGAGCCTTTGTTGAGGCTTAAAGTGTGAGTGTGAGTGTATGGGTGTGTGTGTGGATGTGAGTGTGAACAGACTTATGCTTCAATGACTATATTATATAAATAAAGAGAGAGATACAGAATGGGAAGGCAACTACATGGGCGATTACTTGGCACTAATAGAGTAATAACCATAGCACAACCTTTCGAAGAAATCGTACAATACAAATACATATTTTGTTTTGCATGCTGCCTAATGAGCTGCCTGCGCTGCTTGCCGCTGTTCGACTGCTTCCTGGCAACGGAAGTAACCCGGTGACACGTGCACTCCGAAATTCATCATAAAAATAAAATAACAAAAGAAATATGTAACACAAAACATTCTTCATGTATGTACGTGAAGTGTAGGTGGGTAAGCCAAAAATGATTCAAGCTGCTTTAAATTGGTATGCGTAAATATTTTAATATAAACATTTTATTCTTCCTGCTGCCAAATTAATGTGCGCTCTCAACAGTGCAGTAAAAATGTTATTAAATGCTTTGAAATTTTACTTACCCTGCGTCATAACACAATGGGTTTTTCTCAGACAAAAGTTTTTTAATCTAATGAGCGCAGCAGGCGGAAGAGAAAGAGAGAAAGGAATTCTGTTGCAGGCTGCAACTAACGATATGCAGCTGGGTGAAGCGTTAAATGTTGCAAATAGACGCAGTTGACTGCCGCAGCACGCATTTTATCGCCCTTTTCCTTTGTTCTTTGGTTTATTTCTTTTGACAAAAAACTTGATTCATGAACTCTTTTTTCCCCACTCTTTGTTATGGCCAGTTTGCCTTATTTTTTGCCTCACACACATACACACTCTTAAGTCATTGAAGCATGTGTCCTTTTTTTTTCGTCTGATCCTTCTATTTTTTATCTTTGCATGTGCCCGGCGACGGCGGGTGCGAGTGCTGTGAAAGCAAGTTTCACAAATGATTTCACATTTTTGCATAAATAAATGTCAAGTGTGCGTCGAGGCGCGCCGAGAGTTGCTGACAGCTTTCTAATAAACCCAGTGAAAAAAAGGATAATCAGCGCCACAAGAAGGAGGATGTGACGCCATACAGGCCACAAGCACAAGCAACAAGTAAAACAGATATGTATCTCACTTTGTGTATGTGTGGGTTAGTGTGGCATGAGATTATGGACAGCCTTGTGTGTGTGAGTTCTGTGTGTGTGTGTTTGTGTGGCGTCCACTTTAGCTTAGCAATAATAATAATAACCTTGGCTACCATGACGCCTCGTATTTTTCAATGTGGCGCTTCAAGAGCCTGGAAAAGCGAGACTTTTTCTCATATATGAAAATGACAATTTTCATTGCCACTACAAAGGCACTCCCGCTCTCCTTCTCTCTCTCTCTCTCTCTCTCTCTTCCTCTCTCTTTCGCTCTCTACGTAAAGCTTTCTCTCTTTATTTTTCTGTGCTGTGTGGGTTGTTTGGTTATTTTAGGATTGCCTGGCAACTGTGTTGGCAATTTTAATAATGTTTACTTAAGGCGCAGCAGCCTAGCTTCTGTGTCTGTGTGCGTGTGTGTGTGTGTGTAAATAAATAAACCAACAGTCAGCGACAGGCGCAACAGCAGCAGTCAAGTGTGGCACAAAGACGCCACCGAGCAAGTATAGCATACTTATGCGGGCTAGACAAGAGCCTGCAACTTGAAGTTAGGTGCAGCGAAGCATGCCAAATGACAGCTGCTTATATTGTATCTAGTAAATGGCAGCAGGCTTAACGAGAGCTGCCCCAGGAATGCAACAACAGACAAAGTGTCACTTTGCACAAGGACCCCGAGCACGCCAAATCTCGGTTGCATATTGCATCCACACTCAGAGCTTTTGTTATAACAATGTCTGTTGGGGCAATAAAAACTGTAATTTATAGTGTGCAGCTTAAAGCTGTTATGTGCAAAAGTCAAATTAAACCTTTTGAAAAGAATTTTATCTGCAGCTGTTGCCTAATGAGCGGATTAAGTGGTCTGCCACGACCTGCTGCTGCAGGGCAGAGGAGGAGTTAGCCACCCGCCGCTGCTAGCTGCATGCTACTCGCTGCCACGGTTGCAATGGGGCACTTTCCTTGCCAGTTCCTATTCCGGTTTCCGGCCAACCCGTTCTATTGACAATGGCCAGGGCCAATTTAAAGTGTTTTTTGCGTATATCTAGATAGATGGATCCAAGGATGTTGTGTGTTGTGCTTTAAGCTCTATCTATCTGTCAGTGTGTATATACTACGTTACGTATACGTAACGTGTAATATGCAATGCTTATTGCTGCCATATCCGAGAAGGGCATTACATACAACAATAGAAGAAGAAGAGGAATAACAACAAAGGGAATGCTTTCTAGATGGCCAAATAAACCAAATAAATGTAAATACGACACATGTACAGAAACGGAAAAATAAAGGGATAGAGACAAAGCGAAACAAAGCAAGAGCCATTTCTTTATATCCTTGGCATCGAATCCGAGCGCATTTGGCACGCATGCCACCAGCAAAGTCCTGGCTCCTTTGTTTGGCAAAGGATTTGCTTGCCGAACAGCGCAAGTGGAACAGACAAAAACAAAATGAAAGCAAAATAAATATATATGGCTGTTCATGCGTTTATATTGGAAAATATTGATTTACCTGCTATCAGAGACAGCTGCTACACGAAATTCGAAATTCGTATGTGCCACACCCCGCCGTACCGCCGCTCTCAACCCCAAGGCTGATTTTGCTCTGATGCCATAAAATCCAAACACATAAACGCAATAATCAATAGAGATTTGTTGGAGCTTATGTCGCCGCATAAAGTGCACATACTGCCAGCCAGCCTATGGAGGACTGTAAGTGGGAAACGTGCCAGCTCTCGCTGAGATTGACGCTTGTGGCACGTCATGTGGCAACCCAAAAGTTATGTTCAACAAGTGCAGTTAAGGCCACATCATTAACATGCGACCTCACACTCAATGTCAAGGCAACCGAGCTAACTATATATATGTAGTTATCTGGGCCGCCACTTACATATATAATATATATATATATATATATATATCTGTCCATGTATGTAACATTCATGTCAGCAAACGTATATCACGCGTGTGGCGCAATTACGCAAAATGTTGCAATGATGCGGGCTTTCTTAGAAAGCGTTTGCGAAATGCGCGTGTCAAGCGCCACTTGGATGCATGGCTACACAAAAGAAGATATACATTCGCAAGAGCCAAGGTAAGTTTTTTTCATAAAATTCACTTTTAAAATAGAAATGCGAAACATTTCAAAAGGTATACAGAGGAGAAATGTTCTGCACTTAGAGGTGTTAAATATTCAGAAACTATGCGAATTAAATCAATTACCTTGAGCTTTTGATATCTTTTAGCTAAAATTGTTGGATCTCTGTAATCCTTTCAATGTGAAAAGCTTTCATTTATTGTTAAGAACAAAGAACATGTTTTGCTGGGCATGAAATAGTCGTTCAACTCTCATTCTCTTCACTTATTTTCTATGTATCTTTTCTGTTTCGGGCACCTTACTGTTTCTTGGAGCATGAGAATGTATTTTTAGCCATGCTTATAATTCACAGAGCTGCTGCCTGCCTTCCTTCACATTGTATACACACATTGACTTAATAAGTTGACAGCAGACAGCAGCAGTCAGTCAGTGCCATGCTTACACCCACACACACTTACTCACACACACACACACAATGCCAACACAGCACTCAACGATTCGTTCATGTATCAAATGTTGATTTGGCTGCCACACGCACATGCTGTAAACTTCTTTCTTTCTGCTGCACGGTTTCATATTCGTAGCGTAAACTTAAAAAATTGCCATCATTACGCATACGCATCGTTGGCAGCTGCGTCTTTAATTAGCGTTTAAAAAGATTTCAAGCAAGAAGTCAAAGATTTTCGTTACAGCATCTTTCTGGCATTTAAATACGCACACATTTCATTGTTTCACACAATAATGCAGCTCATAAAATCTACTATCTAATTCGCACCCAAGACAGCTATGACATCCTTCACTCCATTTTCCACACTCTCTGAGCGCCCCTTTGGGGTTAGACTGGCCCACATTTTGGACCGCCTGTTGCGTGTGCCTGGTAGGTGGGCATTTGCTTGTGCAAAATGTTACTTTGCGCAAAATTATGCAAATTTGATGTGCGTTTTGTGAGCATGAGAAATGCTCTTGCTTCGCACTGTCTTGACTGTCGTCATGCGGTGCCGTCTGAGTTTCTGTACGTATCTCTGCGCTCTGTGTATGTGTGTTTGCGAGAATGTGTGTGTGTGTGTGGTGGCTGCACCGCATGCCAAGCACTAAGCAAACAGCACAAATACCATGCTCGCCCCTCTGGTCGTTGCTTCGTTGTATGTACGAGGTTTCGGACAGCAAGCAAAGTGCAAAGCAAACACAGCAGTTAAAAATAGTTAAAACAAACAAAATGCATCACAAGTTGGCTAACAAACAATTTTTGTAGTACCCCACCCTTTAAAAGTTATGGCAATTCGTTAGTTGGCAACCAGGATTAACCTTAAGTAATTTAATTTATTCACACAAAAAATCGTATTAAATTTTTTTTAAATTTTCAAAATATTTTTACATGTTTTCTTTATCAGCTGGTACGTGGCTGATTTTGGCAATCATTTCCATTGTATGAAATAACATTTTACTTTAGCCGTCCTATTTATAACTTTGTTGTTGCTGCCCTGGCAGACAAACAACACGATTCTGGGCATGTTAATCTGATCAAAGTGCGGCAGCCAAGAAAAACAACGCAACAATTTTGCGCCAAATGAAAGAACAACACGAAAATTGTGCAAACTTTCGTCCTTAGCCGTTGCTGTTGCCGTTGCCGTTGCCGTCGCTTGTTGTGGCTGTTGTGGCACAGAGGAAGCAGCCAACACACACATGAGCAGCCTTGAAACCACACACACACACACACACATGTGTGTAGCTAAATAAACTGCTCATTATTATGCAAAGTTTTGCTTCTTTGCGTTATCTGTGTTTGAGCGGAAGTTGAGCACAGACGGGAGAGAGATAGAGAAAGAACGAGAGAGAGAAAGCTAAAAGTCCGAGCAGCTAACAAGCAACAGACTTTTTACCCCATACTGCTCCATATGGCATAATTGGCGTACTGTGGCCTGTAACTGTAAGCGGAAACGCCGCCCCCTATAGAATGATATATGAAGCGTCTGGCCTGGTCGCGTTTAATATTTCATTTGCCAAGCACACTTAGGGGATTTTGATTTTTGGCTGCAGCCAGCAAACAAACAAATTACTGCACATAACATTCATTTTGCAGTTGAATAAAATGTAAAATTCAATTTCCAAAAGCACAAAAAGCCATCCAAAAATTTGCCAAAAACGTTAAAAAGTTGAAATAAATGGCGCTTAATGCGCTTTAGTATTTTCCCGTGCCATGAAAAATAAGTCAAGCTCTGTTGCGCTTAGGCAACAAACAGCCAAGCAGCCAAAAGAAACGACTGCCAACAAAAAAATATGTATATATGATTTATGTGGGGGTCGCAAACAAAGCGGTGTTGAGTCTGGAAAAGCGTAATGCTCACTTTTAAGTTTATTTTTTCAATATTTTTTTTTTTTAAAGCTAACGATAAGGCAAGGCCTTGGCAATCAGCATATGCATGGCCTCGTTTCTTTGCCACCCCTTTCCCCCATGCAAACACACACACACACAAACACATACACACACGCACACAAAGGCACAGCCAAATAAACAGTCAACTATGTCTGCTGGCAACAAAGCGCCGTTAAACATGCCAGTAAAAACACACCCAGCACAACCACAGCAACAACGACAGCAACAAGGATAAGAAGAAGCACAAAATGTACTCGTAATTGCCTCGTTTCATTTTTAATAACTGTCAATCCTTTGGCTTTTGGGCGCGGCAGTTGCCAAACTGACAAAACCGCTGGTAATTTGCGCTCAACATATGAGAAAGAACCGCAACAACAACAAACAACAAAACAGCCACAAAAACTCAGCTAAAAAAAATTCCCCAAATTGGTAAACACAACATTATTCAAAAACGCACTTTAAGCACAAGTAAAGAGTTTTGGGAAAATGTTGAATTAAAGCATTGTGAAAAGTCAAAAACTGCAAACAGGTAAGAGCATTACGCTGTCGTTGTAAGAAACTTTCGGTTGCCAATATTTTTTTCAGCTTTTTCGCAGCGCTTGTGGCAAAACTTTCTGCATTGCTCGCTTGATAAATGTTTGTCTCAACTTTTCGCCAAACTGTTGCTCAGCTTAGCTCAGGTCCCAGTTTTCAACTTTGGCAGCTATGTAACCAAGCGATATCAGCGAGCTTCAGCGTTATGGTCAAAAGAAAAAAACAAGCAGGAGAAGAAATAGAAATTTGCGTAAAACTTTCAGTAAACAAGATGCCCAGGGCTGCAAATAGCCTTGGCCATTCGGGATATATTGCCTATGTGCAAGCAATTGGGCCAACTAGCCGGGAAAGAGGCTAGATGCTTAGTTCAGTTGAGGAGCTGTCACAACTTCCCCTGGCTGCCATCCATCTCAGTCTTTATTATGCTGCTGTTGTTGTTGTGCATGCTTAACTTTACATTTAGTAAAAATTCCTAAGAAGCTTCGAAATGTATTATTATTTTTGTTCTCGGCGATTTAAGTTTTTGTGCGCAGCAGCAGCTCTTCGTTGCATACATTAATCATTTCAAGTGCACACGGGGCAAACAGGACCAAAAATGCCAAATTGCGCCCCTGGGCGCCAATTACATTAATCAAAGCATAACACCAGAGCCTGGCATCAAATATTTCATTAGATTACAAGCCCAAAATCCACTCGAACTATATGAAAGGGACACAAAATGACAATTTTACTGCACGTCGCAGTCAAACAATGCGCAAAAATCTGTGTTTACTTTGGGCAAACGGGCAACTTGCCTAGCATAAACCATTATCAGCTGCTTTGCCAAGATTATGGTGGTAAAAGAGGCAGAGAGAATGTAGGCTGGAAACGACCAAGGGCGCTAAAATTGGACATGGGTCAGGGACGCGTTTAACAAAAATGTAAACAGTCAGGCCTAGGCCTATCCCACCTTTGTCTGTATTAGTAGTATGTATATGGGTGTGTGTGTGTGTGTTTGCCGGATATTAAGTTTAGTTCGCGTTACAGTAATGGCAATGCCAACAGCCGACGGCCAACAAAATCCAGCTGAGACACCCACAAAACATACCAAAACACACCCAAATATGGCGCACGGAAATTGTAAAATTTGTTACATTTTCTTTGGTCCTTTAGCTGTTGCGCGCGGATTTTCTTTTGCATTTATATGGAAATTATGTTATTATGCTAAGCAAAAGAAAATCTTTTGCAGCCACAACAACTACCAACTGAGGAGAGATCTGCCTTAATAATTTAAGCCAACAATTTGTTGCTGTTTACTTGTCGAAGGACGTTGATTTTAGGCATTACTACTACGATTTTAGCAGTGAATGTTGGGACTTGTTATATCTGCATACATATGCAAATATATGCCTGAAGCGTTGCTTGCTAGAAAAAGCTGCAACTTCTCTCGCTCTACCGCTCTCCCTCGCTCTATCTCTATCGCTGTTGCTGTGAGCAAACATTTTAATTGAAAATTGCAGAGCCGCAGCAAGTAAATAGGAGTGCCAGCAACTGCAAACGACAAGTTGAAAACTGATTGCATGACTGAGTTATGTATGTGTGGGTGTGTGTGTATGCCACTATGTCGGTGTCAGTGTGTGTGGGTGTGTGTTTGTTTGGGTCTACCTTCCATTTAGAGCCGCTGATGATTTTTGCATAAGCCTGCTGCAGTTTTGCGCGTCACTCGCAAAAATGTCTGCATGAATAAAAAACTGAAAAGGAAGAGTTGTGTACTCGGACCACACCTTCCTTTTGCCCCCGGCACCGCACAAACCAACTCGTTGGCAAAGCATGCCAAACGAAATTAAATTAATTAAATTCCGCTCACTTATTGCGTGTTGTGTGTTCGACAGCCAAACAATTTGTGTAAGTTTTTGCATAAAATACGTTTGGCAGATAAAAATCCAAAAGAAATGTTTTATGTGAAAAACACCAGAGACAAAAAGTGTAAAATAAATATTTGTGTCTGCAGCCACAGTCAGAAAAACGTTGGCATTTGATAAGGCACTACAAAAAAAAAACCAACACTTCAACTTTTTATATGAGGTATTGCTGCTGCTGTCTGCTGCTGCTTTTGCGGCTGTTCGCCTGCTCCAAAATGTATGCAATAAAAATTGGGCTCTGGTTTATTAAAAATTTGTGCAAATGAAGTGGCAATTTGCAGTATGAACAATCACACGCGGCAGCAGTTTCCACTGGAGAGTATTATTTTTTGTTTAATATTTGCACGCAAAGACTATAAGCAAACATGAAAAACAAGGCTAAATTAGCAGTGGAAAAAAGCAAAATTAATTAATATTCTGCCTGCTGCTTGAAACAGACATTAATCAGTATACAAACTAACATAACAATAACAATAGCTAGGGTCTCACATAACAAACGGCTTAAATATGGCCTAATCCAGGCAGGCACAGGCAGGCAGGCCGGATATACCACAAGCGTGTTCAACATTTAAAACACTTTGACTTTGACTTTCTAGACATTAATGAATATATAAACGTATGTGCAAGCGAATACATATGTATATAAATGTATATATGTACATCTGTTGTGATATATGTCAGACAAACTTAAACATATAAATAGACAGCAAAGCGACACAAATGGTACAAATAAATGAGAGAGCGAAAGAGGGAAAACAGTAGTTTAAAATGCCATTAAATGCCAAGAGATGGGCAGCCTGTCACTCTAGTGACATATCTCATGGCAGCAACTCCCTCTCTATCTCTCTGTCAGTGTGTGTGTGTGCGTTAGTGTGAAAGTGAGAGATGTGGGGTGAACTGTCAGCATGTATAACTGTTGCTGTCAGGATTATAGCTTGTCATATTATGTCTTATGGTGTATTTTATTTGCATTCAATTAAAAGGCACGTGTCAGTTGCCTGCGCATATAAATTGCTAACAAAATGAGAAAAGAAATTTATGCAAATCAGCCCAAAACAAGCCTGAACAAATTGATCGTTAACGTTTTTATGCCCTATGCGTCATAGAACTTTGGCCATAAAACAGCTAAACAATAAATGAAAAACAACTTTATTTACAGTGCACCATGTCATAAACTTAATCTATAAAAGCTGACAAAAAAATGGCTGCAAAAACAATTATTTTTTCCCATTTCCATATGTACATATGTATATATAATTGTGATAGCAATAGTGTTGTGCAAGCTCTTCAGAACATTAAATTTCGGCCATTATCATTACCACAATTATAATTTTGTAATGTCTGTGACCTAAATATATATGGGGAGCGAACAAAATGCTTATTACGGATTGATAAAAATCTAAATTAAAATGGCATCCATGAAAAATATGAAAAACACTTTGGCCCCAGACTTTGGCCACGCGGCATGGACAGGTGCAGACGCGTACCAAATCGCTAGGGGGGATTAGGCGGCGAAGAGTAATGACAGTTTCACTACCTGCCACTACTTTCTGTTATGGCTCAAACTCGCCACCGCCATCGCCATTGCCATCGAACTAAATGTTGCTCTAGGGGACCCAGGACTCACTTCTGTGTGTGTGTTAGTTGAACCGTTACTGTAGCCATTGTGGTATTAGACAAACCTCACACCTACACCAAGAGCACTCAGGGCACACACAAACATACAGTGTTATAGCACTGAGCGCAAAAACCGTTGCTGATTGCCATCAATATGCCAGGCTAGTCACGTTCGGCAAGTCTTAATCGAACAGCCCGCACAGCTGCTGGACACAACTTAAAGCCCATTAATTTTTAAGGCAGGAATAAAAAAAACAAAATAAATACACAAACAGTTTTTGAAGCTAAACTTTCCGTTCGTCTCGTCTCGTCTCGAAACGGGCTGCCGGCGCCTGGCAAATTACTAACTTAATTATAAATTAATTATCTAACAAAGCATGGATGGGATGCGAGACGATTCGGTGCCAAACATCAAAGTATCAATAATTAATCGCCTCGGTAATGTTTTCAATTTCTTGCTTCATTAGCTGGTTTTATTTGGTCCTTGCAGGCGTTGCTTTTCGGGGGCCATAAGCCAAGAGCTTTTGTTCTTCTAATCCCTCGCGAGTAGGTGTCCATCGGGCGAGCAGCTAAGCTGCCTAATGTCTAAACTTGGTCAGAAAAATCAATATGGCGAAATGTTTGCCAGTGACGCGATCGCAAACACGAAATGAGTTATGTCAGTTAGAGAGAGGATGTGAATACGCGTATAACATTAAATAGATTTATATGCGGCACATGATGGTAGCACTCGGTACGGAGACAGGCGGAAATAAAAACTGAAACCGGACGTGCGCCTGATGACGACCATGCCGGAAATTAAACTATTTGTTAACGAGCCTTGTCCATGGACAAGGACCTCACAAAACACAATTGCTGACGAGACCGAAATAAATCAAAACAAAAATCATAAAAATAATAAAATTGTTCTTCCAGAAACAACTTACCTGTTTCTGCACAACTTCTTTGTCAGGCTTTCAGTGTCTTGCTATGCTTTATTTGTGGTTGGCATTTATATTATTTTTGTTTGTTATATATCATTTTTTGCCTTTTAGGGTTTTTTCTTTGTGAAATTTTTAAAATGGCGAATAATTTTTAACACTTGGCTTGAAAGTTGCTACGTTTGTTTTTTGTTTTTTATTTTCTTGATATTGTTATTATGTTTCAGTTGCTGTTGCTGTTTTCTTTGTGTTGGCACACGCACTGGTCCATAATAAAGCTCTCCGTCTCACACGAACACACGCACACATACACGCACACACGCAGAGCCACAGCCACCACGCACACCTTGACGTGTTGCGGAGTGTTAGAAAACATTGCAGAACGCGGCACCTTCAAAAATGCTGCTTGGCTTCACAATCAGTTTCTTCTTCTTCAAAACAGCGGGCAGCTTCCGCGTCTTGTGTCCTGTTCACGAAACGGCTCAACTCGAACTGTAACGACGCTCAGCTGCTGCAACCTTAGCCAGTCTAAGCTCTGACTCTCTCTCTCTCACTCTCTCATTCGCGCTTGCTCTCCAACGCACCTTCGGTAAACTGGAAAGTTCTCGGTGTCTAGTTGTGTGTGTGTGTGTGTGGTGGTTCGGCGTACAACCAGCTGGCGCAGCATTAAAAAGTAATATCAATTTCCACCTTGCAAACGGCGTCGCAACGCAAAAGCAACAGCTAAGCGATTTCCCAGGATGCAGCAGCCTTAGTATGTGTATGTATGTATGTGTGTCGGCGTCCATGCTGTCACTGGAGCCCCGCCTCCTGTCGCCTACGCATTTGTATTAGGTGCGCGTGCTCTGCTGTGTGTTCCGCTGGTGTCTACACCGCACGTTGTGGAGAGTTTTTTCTTTCATAATTGTTGCATGCGATGATGTTGCGACTGTTGCGTATACGTCAAGGTAAACAACATGTTTACAGCTTGGAGTTGAAGTCGTCGAAAGATGTAATAAATAAAACTTAGAACTTGCTTATCATTTAATATTGATAAAAAAAAGTTAAAGAAATAATATTAATATAATTAATATTCTAAGAAAGCAAATTAATAATTAAACTTAATTCAGTAAAAAATAACAACTTAAAAGATCATAAAACCATTCAAATTAAATAGTGAAAACTTCTGTGATTGTTGACTCAAACTTTTGCAGAGCTGCAATTAAAAATTAATTTCTCCAACTGGCCAATTTGAATGACAGGGAAATGCGTTTGACGACTTCCACTTGGTTTTGTATCCATTTTGAACACAACATTGGGAATCATATACACAATCACACACACGAACACACACACACACACACATAGAAAAAAGCGCAACAGGACCATAATAATTGCGCGTTAAACATGTGCCAAGCGTTGAGCGAAGAGCAACAGTCTGTGAGAGAGACAGCATGAGTATGAGAGAGCCCTTGAAACGAATAGTTAAAGCCGAACAGTGCCGAAGCCCGGAGAGCGCGACTGGAAATATTCAACTGGTTGCGTTTTTGCAAGCAACAGGATATGTTGGAAGCTTGTCAGAACATCGACAGGCACAAAAAACATCGACACAAGGCAATAGCAACAACAACAACAGCAAAAACGAGGGGCTGGCAACTTGACAGGCTGACTGGCTGGTTGGTTGGCTGGGCTGTTGGGGTCGGCAGGACCGCAGGCAGGATGGATGGATGTTGTGGTACGGGGAGGTGGGCAGTCGGGCCTACAAACAGTCGCGTGCTTAAAGCCTCAATACCAAAACAATTTGAGAGCGCACAATAAAATTGAATGGGCGCAAAGAAAGAAGGACGAAGCAAGGCAACAACAAAAAGGACAAACAACAAAAAATGTGAGAAGGCAGCAGAAAAAATGTGCCAACATATATGAGAGAAGAAAAAAAATGGATAAAATGAAAACAGCGATGAAGAAATGTTGCGTGTGAAGAGAACAGTGACTGTTGAAGGACGAGCGGCCATTAGAAAGCTGCAAAAGCGAAAGCGCACAAAAATACTTGGCAATGTTTACAGGTAGCCAAGCAGCCAAGCAGCCAGTCAGCCAAGCTAGCGAGGGTGTGTTTGTCTTGCTGCTGTTGTTCGAAGGACACACACAAGCAAAAGGTACGCAGCGTGTGTCGATTAAGATACTGAGGCATTGTTGCTGCTGTTTCTGTTTCTGTTGCTGTTTCTGTTGTTGTTGGGATTGCCTTTGGGTCGTGACAGACAGCGAGACGCCTGAACTGGACCCCGAACCCTATGTGAACAGCTGTGGAGTTTTAGCCGTAGCTCTCTGCTTGTCAGCTTATCAATTTGTATGCCTGCAGATATTTATTTATGAATATCCGTGGGATGCGTAAGCGTTGTTGGCTGGCTGTTGCGTGCAGGACAGCGTTCCACACGCCTTTATGGACGCTACTCGCAATGAAATGCCGCGTAATCCTGACGCATACCTAAGGCACGGACCCTGCGTTCAACCAACCATTTTCGTCCATCTCCTCCATCTTTTTTTTATGCTCTATATCTCTCTGTTTTGCTTGTCTGCGTTTTCGTTGAGTCCCTTCTTAATTTTATTTTTATTGCAGATTGATTTTTTCAGATTAAGCTTTTACGGTTTTTTTTTCTGTTCTGTTTGCCTTGCTGTCGGCGTTGTTTTTTTCTTTCGCCTTAAGTCGTTTCTAAAAAAAATTGTTGCTCGCTTTTCAGGGTCAACCCCTAATGAAATATGGGGTACCGTTAAGTTGAGCGCTGTTTTAAGCCAACTTCTGCTTCAATTAGCAATGCAAGCAGCACCGGCAAAAACCATAACCGACATGCAAACAACAAACCAGTTGCTGTTTCTCATTTTTTTAGCCTCGTCGCACAGCCAAAACTTTAGCATAGCTATGCATAGGCAAGCGTGGGTAAAAAACTCAAAGTCAAAGTTAAACATTTTCATGCAAATGTTTTTGTTTAACCACGAAATATTTTCAACATTCAAACCCCACACCAACACACACACACAAACCCAAGCAGAGACGTGCGTGATAGTCCTGCGGCAAAAGTTTTTACTACTCGCAGTGCAGAACAAACAAAATCAAACCGAGCGCAACAAAGTACACAAATATTTACCTATGTACATACATTATATATAGGTGTGTTCATGCGAGTGTGTGTGTGTATATTTGGTCAGTTAGTAAAGTCAAAAAGGTAACAAGTAAAGCTATAGCAACAGTGTCGTACATATGTAAACATCTGGAAAATCGTCAAGCGCCAAGCGCTGCAAAGTATGCAACAATAAATGGAAGCACTATGCGACAGATGTTATTCAGATTCCATTTACTCTTTCGACATTTTTCTGCTATAATCTTAGCCTAAGCTGTATGAAATATATTGGCAAAGACCATACGTAACACACACACATGCACACGAATTAAAAATGCATGAATCGATGGCAATGTGAACATGGTATTGGTTACTAATTGCCTGTCATCAAATTGGATTAAAATTCTATTTAACTGTCAGCCAAGGGCAAATGCAACTCAAACTGTCGACGACGAATCGAGTGCACAAAATGGTCAAAATGATGGCTATGCCATTGCCATTTGCTCAGGGCTAGTTCTATTGAGGGCTTAAGCTGATTTTGCATTTTCCATGACACTCAATTAATGCAGCCTCAGTTTCTCAGTGGAGAGGTCAGTGGCAGGGGTGCAGGGGACGTAAAGCTTTTATGCAATCGTTTGCTTAATCCTGGGAAGCCTCTCAATGGCAAGA
This sequence comes from Scaptomyza parva, assembly GCA_035044645.1. Classification (NCBI taxonomy): domain Eukaryota; kingdom Metazoa; phylum Arthropoda; class Insecta; order Diptera; family Drosophilidae; genus Scaptomyza; species Scaptomyza parva. The sequence continues at coordinate 2,217,547 of JAWNNT010000065.1, read as the reverse complement.
AACCAACTTCATTAAACGAACCCCCCCATAAAGAAGGATACGCTAATGAAAGCGCTTGCAGCAAAACAACAGCAAAAAAAGGCTAACAACAACTGTTGCTTTGAATGCGTATAATGAGAGAAGATGGAATTAAAGCTAAATACTACTTCTTGCTTACTCACTTTAATCGAAATTAAAGCACTTTGTTAAGTTTTTGATAAAAATTGTTCGATGAAAATTGCTAATCCATTTAATTACTAATGAAATCTTCTTGTTTAGACAAAAACATGCTCAAGTCTTTTGTTTACCAAGGGATAGGCATAATATCCAGTTGTACTTGTCCATAATTCGTTTTCAGCCCTCTGTTTCCACTCCATTCAGGTGTTGGCAGCCGGAATAGGCTAAACAACAAGCAACCAGAGCTTCATTACAATTTTAATTTGGCATTTTAGCTGTCGCTGCCGCTGCTTCTGCCGCTGCCTCTGCCGCTGCCGAGTTGTCAGCGCTTAATTAGAGCAATTTGCAAGACAAGACAAGTGTACTTAGTCTAAGCTTAAAGAACTGCTGAGACTTGGGACAACTGGCGACAAGTCAATTTGGTCGCAAAATTCTGTTAAATGTTCAATGCAAATAGTTTAGGCCGAGGAGCAAAGACGCAGCCTAAAACGTGAGCTGTAAAACGCTTCTTGTTTTTTTGTTCTTACAGCGCAAAGTTAATTGAATTTTCACGCCGACAACATCTAGCCTACGGCTATTGGATTAGTGTGAATGGTGTGGGTGTTAAGGAGAGTGTGAAGTGAGTAAGACTGTTAGTGAGCTGCTTCTAAATGTTTTATTTGACATCACAATTAAGTCGGAATAATGCGCATGGAAATTGCTGTCAAGTGGTTCATAATTTATTAGGCATTGCGGCAGTCAATTTTCTTTATGGACTGCCCAAACTTAAATTTGAAGTATAACTGACATACGATTTATGTATTTTATTATTTATTGCTAAGAATGCCTCTTCGGCAGCGCATTGATCCACGTCAAATATATAAACAGTGTCAAAAGTGGATCTCACGGCGTGTACAGAGCATGAATGTGACACATCTGGAACCGCCCGACAAATCAGAGGGTGACCGCAAGCTCTATCGCTCGTTGAGACTATCGAATGGATTGAGGGCCATGCTCATCTCCGATCCCAGCGTAACATCGCATAATGCCTCGCAAGCATCTGTGGATCAACCGACACAATCCACAGCAGCGAGCTCAGATTCATCGTTGGAACACTACAAAGGTAAACTGGCAGCTTGTGCGGTTCTAATAGGCGTCGGCTCTTTTTATGAGCCACACGAGTATCAGGGGTTGGCTCACTTTTTAGAACACATGATATTCATGGGTTCGCAAAAGTATCCGATTGAGAATGCATTCGATTCGTTTGTGTCGAAGAGCGGTGGCTTCAGCAATGCGCACACGGAAAACGAGGACACCTGTTTCTACTTTGAGGTAGAGGAACAGCATTTAGACAAAACGTTGGATATGTTTATGCATCTGATGAAGGCGCCACTTATGTCCATCGATGCTATGGCACGTGAGCGCTCAGCTTTGCAGTCGGAGTTCGAGCAGACTCACATGATTGATGAGGTGCGACGAGATCAGATTTTGGCCAGCATGGCCAGTAATGGGTATCCGCATAGCACCTTTAGCTGGGGTAACCTGAAGTCGTTGAAGGAGAACGTCAACGATGAACAGCTTCACCAGACACTGCACGCCTTTCGGAGAAGGCATTATGGTGCCAATCGGATGACAGTCTGCCTGCAAGCAGAGCTTCCTCTGGATGAGTTAGAGGCTCTGCTCGTGCGTCACTGCTCTGATATACCAAAAAGTGAGGAGCCTGCTATGGATTTTACCAAGTTCAACTATCGACAAGCATTTCGGGAGGAATTCTTCAGTGAGGTACTCCTTGTCCAGCCCGTCGAGGATGTGTGTAAGCTGGAAATCACTTGGGTGTTGCCTGCAATGCGGGACTATTATAGATCCAAACCGGATACATTTGCCTCACAGGTGCTGGGCTATGAGGGAGTTGGCAGTCTGTGCTCCTTTCTTCGGCGTCGGCTCTGGTGCATGAGTGTCATGGCTGGTGTCAGTGCTAGTAGCTTTGATAACAACTCAATTTATTCTCTTTTTACGCTATCCATTTTTTTGACAGACGAAGGCTTTGAGCATTTGGATGATGTGATGGCTGCCACATTTGCTTGGATACGATTGCTCAATGAGTGTAACACGTTGCATACAACGTATAAGGAGATGCAACAGATTGCCGCTACCAATTTTCGATTTCAAATCGAATCACCCTCCATGGACAATGTGCAGAGTATTGTGGAGGGTTTAAGTTTTCTGCCACCAAAGGATGTTCTAACCGGAACACAACTGTACTTTGACTATGATGCGGCAGCTATTCGAATGCTCAAGCATCACTTGAGCGAGTTCCGCTTTAGCATCATGATCTCCTCGCACATACCCTATGAGGATGTGCAGTATGATCGCGTGGAGCCCTGGTTTGGCACTCATTATATGGGCATCGAGATGCCCGAAAAGTGGCGGTCGATGTGGACGAACCCAGAACCTCACCCGGAACTCCAAATGCCCGAGCCGAATCCGTTTATAACCACAGACTTCACGTTGCATTGGCTGAAGGCGGGCCGGCCACATATTCCCCGTCGTCCCAAGGCGTTGATCCGGAATGAGCTGTGTGAGCTTTGGTTTCGACAAGATGATACTTTCCTTCTGCCCGATGGCTGCATTAATCTCTACCTGATCTCGCCCATATTACGGAAAAGTCCGCAGGATTATATATCAGCCGTGTTGTTCACCTACTTGGTGGAGTTCCGCATTGCCGAGCAACTGTATCCGGCCCTGGTGGCTGGACTAACCTACGGGCTGGAAACGGCGGACAAGGGTTTGGTGTTGCGTGTCAGTGGTTACAATCAAAAGTTGCCACTGCTTTTGGAAATCATTATGAATGTGATGCAAACAATTGAGATTGATCCTGCCCAGGTGATCTCTTTCAAAGAGCTGAAAAAGCGACAGCTCTTCAATTCCCTCATCACAGGCAGGTCATTAAATTTGGACCTACGTCTCTCTGTTTTGGAATACATGCGATTCAACCTATTGCAGAAGTATAATGCAATCGATTCCGTCACTGTTGACGACATACAGAGTTTTAAGGATAACTTTTACAAGCAAATGTATATACAGGCCCTAATTCAGGGAAACTTTACAGAGCAGCAAGCACGCGCAGTCATTCAGAAGATCAAAGAGACCTATCACAGCGCCAAGGTGGAGAATTTAGAGGCTCAACACAATCGTTTATTGCAGCTGCCCCTGGGCCAACACTTTTTGCGCGTGAAGACGCTCAATGAGGATGATCCGAATACCATAATAAGCAACTACTATCAAATTGGACCGTGTACTCTGCAGATGGAATGCATAATGGATCTAATCGATCTGATTGTCGAGGAGCCGTTTTTTAATCAGTTGCGTACAAAGGAACAGCTCGGCTACAGTCTGGCCCTGTATCAGCGCATAGGTTACGGCGTTTTGGCCTACATACTTAACATCAATACGCAGGAGAATAAAAATAGGGCAGACCATGTTGAAGGACGTTTGGAAGCATTTCGTGCCAGAATGCCACAGTTGGTGGCTCAACTCAGCGATCAGGAGTTTGAAGATGTTAAAGCAACGCTTATCAATGGCAAGAAACTGGGCGATCTAAGTTTGGACGATGAGGTCAATCGAAACTGGAGCGAGATTGTTAGCAGAGAGTATTTTTTTAATCGCGTCGACATGCAAGTCCAAATGGTGAATACCTTAACCAAGAAAGATGTTTATGACTTTTTAGTGGTAAATGACAGAATGAATCTACGCAAACTATCCGTTCAAGTGATTGGCGCCCCAACAGTCAGCAGGCAGTCACCTACACATTCTATAAGTGATGCCATCGCGGCCAGACAAGGCTCTGTTACCGGCATGGGTCGCAGACCAGGCTCACTGGCCATGCTTCTAGATGAGGTTCAACGGAACATATCCGAGGAGCAACTGCTGTTCGAACAGATTGGCGATAGCGTTCGCTTGGAGTATATTGGCGAGGGCAATAATCCCTCTCATATAACAGATATCACTGCATTCAAAAGTAAACTGCATGTCTATCCGTTTATGACCAGTAATCCGAAGCAGCAGACGTCTTAAGACAACCACGATTTGTAAGTAAGTGCCAGACATTCGTGCAAGCGCTGTCCAGCTTTAGTTATATTGAATGTGCGCTTCCAAAATTCAAATTTGATTGTCGATGGATATTTACTGATTATCTCTTCAGATGCATCGTTGTGTATTTACTTAAATCATTCAACTGACAAAGATCCCTCCTCGTGTTGGTAGCATGCCTCATCGATCGCCTTATTTGTAGCGCAAACACAATTAGAGGGATATCAGCAAAAACAAACACACACACATCCACACACACACAAACAGACACATACAAAGAGAAAAGTCTCCGCTTTAATGGTTGCCAGAGCTGAGGAGTTTGCAATTGTGGCCAACATTTTTGCTTTGGTAAGCAACAGACGCCATTTTAATAACGCAAATTACAGTCAGCTGTATAAATTTACTTGGTCTGTGGGCCTCCGCTGGGCAGTGGATGTGGCTGTTTGTTCTCATTGCTGCAGCAACTGTTGCTGGCACATATTGTTACTGCTGGGTTGCTTTTCCATGAAAATTTAAATACCAATGACTATGGGAAATTTTCCAAAAAAATTATTTTTTCCTCATTTCAATATATATATATATTTCAATTAATGACAGTTTTTTAACAAAAATTTCCCATGGTGCAATTGTGCAGCGTAAGAAATAATTCAAAATAATTAAATAGTATGTATATGCGAAAATAAAGTAAACTGTATGTATATGTTAGACTACACAATACTCTACTTAATGTATAGAATACGTAGTTTGTATTATTAGTTTGCATTCAAATAACGCATTTAGTTAATTCACCAGAGAAACTTCTTATTACTATAATTTTCCGTACCGCCGTTCGAATAGCTTCCAGGTAAATTGTTTAACACAAACACATTTTGCTACCCAGATGATTAATGGTACTATATATAGCAAATAATTTGCAGCATATATCAGTTAAATTACAAATTCAGCAAAATTGCGGCTAGCCAAAAGAAACGAACAAAGGAGCTCCTGGTCATGATTGCTATTGGCTTAAAAGGATTCAGCTGGGCTGCCGTTGCTAAGCACTCTGAGCATCATTATGAATGGACTTTGTGTCTCAACTCTGTGTGTGTACGTGTACGTGTACTCAAATATGTATAGAAATATATACATATCTATATTCACACAGCAGGCGATGCTGGCTTTGTCTGCGTTTTCAGCTCTCAAGCTGCTTGGCAGCAGTCCAACTGTGCGTGGCATTGTTTCTGTTGCTGTTGTTGCTGCTGCAATTTTGCTTCATATTGTTTGCTTATTTCGTTTCGGTTCTAAAAATAAACAACACAGAAACTGTTAATGCGAGTTGGACAGCTCCTCCACCAATCAGGCAATGGCCCGTTCGGCTAATGATAAGCCTTGTTTTGTAGCCATTATTATTGTTGTTAATACTGTTTCTGCTGCTGCTGCTGCGGTTGCCACTCCTACTGGCACTGCCACTGCCATAAAATCATTATGATAGCTTTATTATACAGCCATTGCTTCAAGTTTTAATGCTGAATTTATCGAGCAACGCAAGTGTAACACTGTTTTAAACTGAATTTATTATGACATGGCCATAAACTCTATAATCGCACATAATGAGTTAATCACAATTTCTGATTTCTGCGCTATTAACTTACTGTGACTGCACTGAGAGGATACAATGTATTGAGGTCTCGAATGTATTTTTGAAAAAATGAATAAGTTCTTTTTATTAACGCAATAATTGCTAGCACATATGCACATTTATATTCGTATGTAAATATTTATATAAGTATATATGTATATCACTTGTTATATTAAATTATATATGTATTTAAATTTTGTGGTTTCAAAAGTAAATAAAGAGAATAAAAGAAAATACACAGCTTTTATGACGTGGTAGAATTTATGCACTGCATTTTATTGATTGTATATTATGTATTGTATTTAAATTAAATTTTAAACGCAACACACAAAATGTTTAAGCCAACATTAAAATAGATATATGTATGTATATATATTTATGTATATTTTTTATAATTGAATTAAGCATTAATAAAAACAATAAATTTAGTTATTGATAATTAAATTCTGTGCGCCTGTCGGGCGCCTAACAATAAGTAAACTTTTAGCAAACTCTTTTTTTTTTATTTCATTTTTCATTTTTTGTTGTTTAAATTAAATAATGAGTTGATAGTAATGGAAACATTTTCATAAAGCGCTTTGATGATATTAAATATGAATTAAGTATATTAAGCATACAATTAAATTTTTATGCACTGGAAATCAGTTGCAATTTTGCATGATTATCTAAATGGATTATTGCAAATGTAAACAAGTGTTAAGTTAATTGTTGCTTTTGCTGATGTTGTTGTTGTTTTTTGGCGCATTTTAACACGCCTCTGGACTTAGGCTACAATTAAATCAAGTATATCAAGTAATCCACTTATATAAAAATATATAAATATATATATGTATAGACGTATAAGTATTAATTAATTATTTTTTTTTTATGGGTTTTATGTTTTGCATTTTTAATTTCGTTTTTTATATATTTTTATTCTTGTTGTTGAAATGTGTCAATTGCTCAACATAATGTTTGAGTTTTATTCATTTGTTTTTAATTTTATGTTTTATTTTGCGAGTGCGTAGAACACTCAAAATATGTCCGAATGCTAAGCATGTTCTGTTTTTTTTTTTTTTGTTTTACACCTACACTTAAACGAAACATTTACATTTTGTTTTTGCTTTTGCTTTTGTTTTAGACAAGTAAAAATCTGATGTTAAGTACATGCCGTTTTGAACAAATTGCATTTAATGTTTATTTAAATTATTTTAAGTAACGGAATTTGCTTTGTTTTCTACATGCCACAAAAATAATTGAATGCAAAAATAATTTGCTCTTTGCGCTTAAATAATTGGCTTACAAGGCATTAAAAGAATTATATTTTAATTGATTTAATTTTAATTTAATTTAATTTTTTTTCGACTACTTTAAAGGCTTTTTCTTTCCTTGTAGGAAATACTTTTCAAATTGTTTACCTTAACGTTAATTTGATGCAATTAAATTAGATTTTTCCAGTATTTGTTTTTTGATAACATTATTTGTTAGACTTTTTGATATTGCTATAAATTTAAATTAATTTCATTTTAAATAGAACTTAAAACAAAATTCTTGAATGTGTTTTACTTGTTTTTCTCGCAATGACAAGACATGTATGTAAGTGTTTTTTCTTCTTCTTCATCTTCTTCTTCCTTTTTTTCTGTTTCTTTTGCTTAACTTTAAGAAAGGGTTCTAACGCATTTCATTGCTGAACAACATCAAATCATCATAATTAATAACTCATTCATGCTTTTTTTTACTCACTTCTCTCGTTCTATCGTCCACTCGTTCTCTCTCTCTCTCTCTCTCTTTCGCTCTGGCTAGACTTTTAGTTTTGATTTCACTCGCGATATTTTCAAATTGGAATGACCTTAATTAGAAACATGTACTTTTTTTCGAGCTTTACAACATTTTTGCATATGTTTTGTTTTTTGTTAATCTTTCATTCATTAATTTCTAAATGTTTTGTTGTTGCTGCTGCTGCTTATATAGGAAAGGGTTGCAGATATATAGTGGAGTGTTTTTTGGACTAACGCTCCCGGCAATTTTGGCTTTAGTTCTGTTTAGTTTTCGTATTGTTTTCGTTTGTATTATTTTGTATTGGAAATAGTAAAGTTTTAAAATTTTAACTATATCGTTCAAATGTTTTAAATGCATTTTGAAATTAAATAGGACTCTTTTTTTTTAGTTGTATTTTCATCGTAACGAATTCTCAGGAATAATATACTTTTAAGAAAAGTGAGCCACATTGCATAAGGATCATTCAAATTGGGCTAAGCAACAAGTGTGTGTCCCAATTATAGGCCTTTCTATGTGTGTGTGTGTGTGTTTGTTTGTTTGTTGGTGTGGGTTTGTTGTGCCTTTCATTCATTAAACGGTAAAATCACCGGCTGCCCAGCTCATCTTATAGTCATCAATGTTGAACAAATCGAAAAAATCGCAACTGGCATTGAATGCATCCACAGCGCCATTACTGCTATCCATGGCGTTGCTGCCACCCACACCGTTAACCATGCCACCTGCGGTCGTAGTGTAATCTCCATGACCACCTGGTTGCGGCTGTGTAACCGCCTGCATGATGGAGTTCAGTGTGCTCTCGAAGTCATCGCAGACATCCATTGGTGTGCTACTGCTGAACGGATTATGACCATTTGCCTGGCCACATTCGACAACAATCGCGGCAGCAGTATTGTTGCTGTTATTGTTTGCTTTGCTGCTGTTGGTGCTAGCATTGTTGCTGCTGGTGCTGCCAGCCACATGTTGACTAAGCTGTGCCACAAAGCTGTCCGCATCGAATTCGACATCGGTGTTATGATTGTTATTGAGGAGCACGCTTTCGGGACTGCTTGCGTCAAGCAGTTCATTGATGCTGGGCTGCAGGCTAGGATTGAGATCGCGTCGCATACTGCTGCTATTGTTGTTGCCACAGCCGTTGCTGCTTTTGCCAGTTGCCGAACAGTAGTTGCTCGAGTCATCGCCAATGTCCATTTCCAGCTGCTGCGACATCAGCTCGAATAGTTCGTATTCATCAAAGTGGTTGAGTTTGGCATCGGGACTGTTCGGTTTGTCGCTGAGGCTGCCACTGCCACTGCCACTGTTGCTGCTGCTATTGCACTTAGGCGGCGTGCTTGGCGGCGGTGTGGCATGATGCTGCTCAAGAAATATGTCCAGCGTTTTGGCCACACTTTCTGCATCAATGGCCGACGAGGCTGGCGAACCCATATCAATGTTCTCAATGTAAACATGCGTTGTAGGCTGCGGATTGCTGGAAGCATAGCTCATATGGCTATCATTGGTATCCATGGCTATGTCTAGATTGGGCAGCGATTGTGGTGTTGGTGGGGCCTCAAGTTTTGGTATTAGTGGCACAATGCTTGCACCGCCCGCAGCCGTTTTTGGCGTCACGCCATTAAACATGGATAGCTCGGGCAGCGGCGTCAGTGGGGTTATGGGCTCCAAGGCAGCGCTTTCGGGCAGCTCACCCTGCTTGATGAGTATGTCAAGAACATCGCTGACTTGCTCTGACTTAATGCCACCGGGCTTACGTTGAACCAAGCAGCTGTTGTTGTTTGCTGCTGCTGCTGTCGTTGTTGTTGCTGGGGCTGGTGATGCTGCTGGCTCTTCTTTAATCTTCATCAGTGGCATACTGTTGCCCATGGCAGCGGCTGCTTTGCTGGCCGCAAGCTGCTTGGTGGCTTCCTCATACTGTGGCGGCGGCGCTGTTGTAGGCTTAATATCCAGCTGTATCAGCTGCTGTTGGCCGTGCTGAAAGTGTTGTTGCTGCTGCTGCTGCTGTTGTTGTTGTAGTTGTAACTGCTGCAGTTGCTGCTGTGTTATAATGGGCTTTGCATCAATGGGAAACACAACGCTGGGCAGCGAATTTGTGCGCTGATGTCCATTGAGCAGCTTTTTTGTTGTAGTTGTTGCTGCTGCTGGTGATGTTGCTGTTGCTGATGTTGTTGTTGTTGTGGCTGTTAAGCTAATGTTGCCCAGATTGTGTGCCGTCATCTGTTGATCGTTGAGGCCCAGCAGGAATATGGTCTGGTTGCCCTCGTTCCAAACGAGACCCACATTGTTGGGATGCGGCATGGTTGTTGTTGCTGTTGTCGTTATGGGCTTTGCTGCGTTCAATATTGTTGTAGTGTGGGCAGCAGCAGCAGCATGCTTGGGCTTGGGCGCATTGTTTGTGTTGTTGTTATTGTTGTGGTTGGATGGAATGAGTACAGTTTGTGTCTTTTGCGTTAGCAAACGTAGCTGCTGCTGTTGCTGCTGCAGTTGCGTCTGTTGTTGCTGTTGTTGTAGTTGCAGTGCCTGCTGTGCCGCTGCGGCAGCCTTTTGCTTTTGTATCTTTGCCTCCAGCTGTTGCTTGACCACCATTTTCTGACTTATGGGCGCCGGCTGCTGGCAACTGTTGTTGTTATTGTTGTTGGTGCTGCTGCCGCTGTTGTTGCTGTAGTTTGCGGACTTCTTGGCTTGATTGGCGTTGCCATTCTGCTTGGCTGCTGTGGTTGAGGCTGCCTGTTGCTTCACAGTCACCTTGGCTGGGATGGTCTTCTCCAGCTGTGGCAGCACTGTCAACGTTTGCTGTGGCCCATTCGCGGTGGTGGTTGTTATCAGCGTTATCTGCTGCGAGGGCAAAGCATTTACGACTTGAGCGGTAACCGTTTGTTGTTGTTGCTGCCGCCGTATTTGCTGCAGCTCCTGCTGGGAACGCTGCAACTGTCGCTGCAGCTCATCGATTTTCCGCTGCTGTCGCCGCAACAGCTCCTCGTTTTGTATAATTGTTGCTGTTTGTGGTTGTGGGGGCAGAATCGTTTGCAACGTCAAGGCATGATTGCCATCTAGTTGCTGTTGCACCACATCCATTTGCTCGACATGTTCGACGGGTGACTCGCCAACTAGCATGGCGACTGGCGTTGGCTGCTGCACTGCATCTGTGATGCCACAATTGCTGGTGTCCATGGCATCGCTGATGGTAATAATCTCTGTTGCAGTTGAAGTTGCATTGGCTGGCGCGTTGCAGCAGTCAATGGGCTCAAGGGGCAAATAGGGTTTCAGTCGCTCAATCAGTTGTGGCTTAGGGCCAGAGACGGGCAGATTACGACGTTTCAGATGCTGCTTCAGGTCGGATACCTTCATCTTCTCTAGCCGCGTCAGATCCGATATGGAGCTAGTGGTGGACTCTGCATAACTGTTTGCCGGACTGGGCGGTATAGAGGAGCTAATTGACAGAGCTGGCGATGGCATCGGCGGTGGATGTTGTTGTTGCATTGTTGTTGTTGTGGCAACTGTTGAGGTCGGTTGCTGCTGCTGCTGTTGCTGTGTGGCAATAAGCGACAGCGTTGGCGGTGCAGGTGTGGGTGTGACTGCAGGCGTTGCTGTCAACATTGTGGCATCACCGAAGTTAAGGGGTGCAACACCCGAGCTGCTGGTTATGGAAATGGTGTTGGGCAACGTTATGGGCGCTGGTGTTGCTGGTGTACTGATTGCTGTGGCCAAGGCTGGCACCGTCTTCGTGGTTACTGTAATGCTGTTGGCCGTTGTATTGATGGAGTTGTTGCTGCTGTTGTTGTTGTTGTTGGCGTTTGCGGCGGCGGCGGCAGCGGCAGCAGCCGCAGCAGCACTGCCAGCTGGCAGTATGGATTGATTCTTGTTGAGGTTCTCCAAAAACTTGAGCAAATAGTTTTGCTGTTCGAGCAGCAGCTGATACGAGGTTGTTTGATCTGTTTGCGCTTGATCCTGTGCTTGTCCAGCAGCACTGGGTGGTCCCTTATACTCGTGGAATTTAATCGGGCGAGCCTTGGACACCGGCTTCGACTTGGATTTCTTGCGATTCTTATCTTTGCCAGGCGCGTCCGATTTCAACGCAACGGGCTGCAGATGCAAACGTGTCGTCGTCGGCAATATTGCTGGCGGCGGCGATGCAATGGAAGACAGCGGACTTAGCGTCGATGTGCTGGAGCCCAATGAGCAGGGTGAAGCGAGCATTGGCAGCATGTGTTGACTGTTCGCTGGACTGTTGGCCGTTGGCCCAGCAACGCTCTGGCAGAGCTCTTCAAACAGATTAGCCGTTTCCTGCTTCACCTTGATGGCCGTGGGCATGGACATCGACATGGGCATTGGCGGAGGTGGTGGCGGTGGTACACTAACCATGTGGCAATCCGTTGTGTTTAACAGTTGTATTGAGGGCACCATGCTTCGCATCACTACCTGCCGCGCTGGTTGGCCACAGTTTCTGGTGGGCTGGGTAGATGTTGGTGTGGTTAATGCCACGGTTACAATACCAGCTGAGGCAGCAGCTGCTTGCAACACATCCTTCTGAGTAATAACAATTGGCTCAGCAGACACCACCACAGCAGCATTACTACCCAGCCCAGCTGCTGGCATAAGCTCATCGAGGCGTGGCGGCGTTTGACGTGTGTCGCTCTCTGAGCTGAGTGAATCCTCATCGAAGGTGACATAGCTATGCGGATGCTGTGGTCGCGTCAACAGGCCCTCGCTGGTTGCCTTGAATGGCACCAGGCCCTCCTTGACAATCTTCTCGATGGGCTTTTCCGTATGCAGTATGTTCTTCTTGATAAGCTCTAGTGGGCCGGGTCGATGCTGAATCTGAGAGTTTAGTTGATCTGCCAGACGCGCCTTTTTCAGCATTCGTTGCTTTTCCGCCAGGCTGGGATCGATGTGGCACTCATCCTCCTCCAGTATGTGTAGGCGTTCCAGATCCTCGCGATTTGGACGCTGCTGGATCTTGGCCTTCAGCAAATCGCTGGTCTTGGCGCGTTCCAGTTGCTTGCATTGTTCGTGAATGGCGGGCGAGGTTTTAAGCGCTGAGTGAGATAAATTATAAATAAATATTAAAAAGTGTTTTTTTTTTCTTTAAAACTAAGTTTGCCCTATTTCACTTTTCGTACGCAAACTTTAGATTTATTTTAAAGCATTGCCAGAGAGAGCTAGGCTATGGATTATTATTATTTCATTTATTTTTCTTTTATTTTTATTTATTTATTTATTTCTTTGCGCTGTCGAAAATTTGTCATTTAAATTCAAATTCACTTTCGGCTGCGCTGAGCACATTGAATTGGTTTGTAAATTCGCGTATTTTGTTGATTCTTTTCGGCTTTCTTCCGTTTGCGTACGCTCAACTTTCTTCTTCTTCTTTTTCTCTCGTGGCGCCGCGCATAAATTTGGTAAGAGGGAGGGGGAGCGGGTGGGGGCGCACATTGAAAATGCGCACATATTTGCATATCCTTTTTGACGAGCTTTTACATTTTTGACAGGACGCGGCGCTGAAGCACATAAGTGAGGCTAATGTGTACTTTTTCGGTGCTCTTCAATACTATTTATCGATTTGACTAGTTAAAGGCCAAGCGAAAGCTTAACCCAAGAAGATGGTGCGATATTTGTTGCAGTGTACTTACATGGTATAATGCCCTGCTCGACGAGTTGCGAGTGTGGCCGTCGCACCATCAATTTCACTTTGAGCGCTGTAAAAAACCGGAAAATAGATAGGATAATCAAATTAGTATACTAATTCAAAAAGTTGCACGATCAAACGGCAACGGCATAATTGTTCAACAAGTTGCAGCTACAAATAAAAGGCCTCAAAACAAAATTTAAAGGCCATAAATTAAAAAGCTCGTTGCTAGATCAAAACATAAACATAGCTCATAAAAAAAATGCTCCAAACAGCTGGCAAAAATACAAACGCCAAACTTTTCAGCGGGTTTTCGTATTTCATGACAACCCAAAGCAATAAATGTCGTGTCCAACGCACACAAACACCCAAAACCAAAAAAAAAAAACGAAAAACAGAAAAAGAATAACAGCTGCAAATGGAAAAACAAGCCAACAAATACCAGAAAAAAAATATTACTGCAAAGCACACACAAAAAAAAAAGAGAAAGGAAAAGTTAATATATAAGGCAAACTTTTAATATCCTTATGTGCGGTTTGCTATTGTTGTTGTTGTTGGTGTGTAAACTTTTTCGTTATTCATTTTGTCTGCTTAACACCGTCAAGTGTAAAGTTGACGCCCCCAAAAATTAAATATTTAAGTCGGGCGTCGAGTGCTCAGCGCCTACAAGCTCGCATGCTGTCTGTCCATGGGATGGTGGCGCCATGGGGCGTATGCGTAATAATATGATTATGTGGCAACACAGCTACTAAATGACAGATTGTTGTCAATTGACTTGACATAAAGTCAGAAACGCGTCGGGCGACAAAATCACCGTCTAATGGCTATGTTGTGAAAAGATTTTTTGATAACCATAGAATAAAACTCTGTCTATGAGATTGAAAACAATTTAAAACAATGAGAACTTTTAAGCAATGTTCTTCTTTAAATTCGATTAAGTCCAACAATTTAATTCATTGCAATTTAAGAAAGATTTATGCATTCAATTATGTTCTCCGTGCAATTTATAATTGCCATTTAAATTGTTTACACGAAGCTTGTCAACTTGTGTGTAATTTGCTGCACATTCCTTCCCATATGCATCCTGAGCAGCAACAATTAGTTACATAAGCAAAACTACACAAACACACACATACACATACTATATGTGCGTCTAATGTAAATCTCTGTTAACATGTTGAGTATACGACCTGTTGTCTTAAACTGATTAACATCAATTAGGCTATGAAGATTAGCGAAACTGGCTTGGCATAAGGCATATAATTAAAACGAAATAATACGCATTAATGCAGATAGTCAGAGTAGCACCAAATAAAGCCAAAAACCGCAAATGAAATGAAAACACAAATCTTATGGTTCCTCCTGTTCGGAGTGCAGTGCACTGTGTGGAGTGGGGAGTGTGGGTTGCCTGGCCGGATTTGTGGGAATGTTGACTGCTGATGCTGGGATGGTGTGGTTACAGCATTGCTACCAAGGCCACAGCCAACCGCACACAGAAATGCCAAATGCACTGCAGGTTATTATATTTAATTTTATTTTATTTTGGTCTTTGGTTAATGTGGTTACATACGTACGTACATACATTTGGTACACATGTGCAAATATTTATTTGACAAGAGTTTCTAGCTGGCCAAAGAAAACAGAACAAAGAAAACATAGTCAAAGCGATGCAAAGAAGAACACTTGACGCCACAACAAAGTCGCATACATAAGTCAAACGACGACATCAAAGTGAGTCGACATTGGTTGACGATGACGTTATTAAAGTCATTTAGGCTCTTGGAAAATCATCATAAAAAACTGAAGAAGCATCGAAAAACCAACAAACAGACAGAAACAGAGAGCACAAGGCAAGAGAAGAGCTGCCAAGGCGCGTAATTGTCTCGCGGGGAGGTGCTGGCAGCTGTCGCCCATTTTATGATTGAAGTGTGCATAACGCACAAAAATTCATAAAAAAGAAAAACACAAAAATCAGATTCCATCCCTCTCAGTCTCTATCTTTTTCACATTTTGTTTCGCTTCTCAGTTTAGCTGTGATCTGTT
The DNA here is from genome assembly GCA_035044645.1 of Scaptomyza parva. NCBI lineage: Eukaryota > Metazoa > Arthropoda > Insecta > Diptera > Drosophilidae > Scaptomyza > Scaptomyza parva. The sequence goes on along the minus strand of JAWNNT010000065.1, from coordinate 2,202,290 downwards.
TAATATTGCTTTGTTCCTGCTGCTGCCGCCATTAATGTTGTTGTTGTTGTTGCTGCTGTTTTCATTTACGCCGGGCAAATATTTGGGCATGTAACACGGCTAAAAACAATATTGGTGACGAAGACAACGATTGCGCCCCGTCTGCCAAATTAATTAATTACGCTAACAATTTTCGTGTTGGTTTTTTTTTCGTTTCGTGTCTCATCTCAATTTGTAAATGGGCGTTGCTCTGTTTACGTGTCGATTTTACACCTACACGCAGCAATTGATAAAAACAATAACAAAATTCCAAATTATACACATAAAAGTTTTTATGCGATAGCAATAAAAAAGTAGACGTAGCTAAATCGTTTTTCATCTCACTGCATCTTGTATTCTTCATCTTCTTGCTCTTCTTATTGATGTTGCTTACAGTGGTTGGGTGGATGGGTGGGTTTGGTATGTGGCTGCCCTTCTGCTTGGAGGCCTAGTTCCACGGGCGAAGGTCAGGTAAACAAAGCAAAAATCAAACGCGCGAGAGAGAGAGAATGGGAGAGATGACCGAAGCAATGAGAGTGGCAACAGCTGGCTGACCGCATATATATATATATATATATATATATAAATATACCTTATGCATGTGTATAGTATGTATAGTATTATAAAATCGATTACGTGATCAGCGGCAGCGTTTCAGCTAAGACGCCATCAGCGTGGGCCAATTCAATGAAACAGGCAGGCCAAGCGCAAAAGCAAAAGTAAGGCAGCAGGAGGTACAGTGGGGCAAACATAGTATATATTTAGACACAATTATATGCTATGAGTGTGCATTTAAGTATCTATAAACTGTCGTTTTAGTATTTTTGCTTAATTTAATAAGTTGAAATAAAACTTATGAAATGGCAAGAGCCAAAATATTTTCTTACATAGAAACAAGAAACAATTTTGGGTATTTAAACGCAGCCAGAATTTATTCTCAAATATATATTATATTGATATATAATATACAACATTTATTTATTTATTTTTCGTTTGCACAACTTTGAACCACTGTGCATTGACATTTTACATCGCTGCGTCGAGTGGCGTTTGTGGCTGCCATTTCCGCCTTAGCGTTTGCCTGCAGCATCCATAGCATTCACAGCATTTTACAGCAACCACTCACCGAACAAAAAAGGTGTACCCCGCAACCCACCGTCAAGGCACAGGCAGGCGTTCGGTCAGATACCCCCCTCTCCCAACCTCCCTCCTACCCTTCCGCTACCTCAGCGAGCGTTTTTCAAGTCGCGTGCAGCGTGTTTATTTGTCAAAACATTTTTGCATCACCTTCACCGCCTGCGCGCCTGGCCGCCATCTGTTTATAATAAATTTTAGTTGCAAATTTCTAAATGTTTACAGTGGGGCCGACTTTTTTCAACGAACGCTAATATGCAGTCGATGTTTATTTGTTAGATAACGGGCTTTTTTTTTTCTTTTTCTTTTTTCTGTGTGTGTTTGTTTGTTGTGTGTTCTGCCGGAAATTTGGGCCATCCATTGATTTGCCTTTTGGCAATTTTATGACTTTTAATACAACCGAAAAAAAAAATAGAATAGAATAAGCAGAGAGAAACAAGAAAATGAGTAGCAGAAAACATTTTGCATTGCGAAATGCATGCAAATAATTGGCGCCTTTTTGTCAGGGTCAGGGTGTGTGAACTTTTTGGTGTTTTTGGGGTTGGGGCTGCCATACATTTGGCAGCCACCAAAGACCGACAAAAATGCCCAAATGCCAAAATGCCAGCCAAGCACAGGCGACAAGAGCTGTCAAAACTATTAGCGACCATGCTAGTACACAACACACACTCACACTCACACACACACACTCATACACACATGTATTGCATATTCAGGCCATTCAAAATGAATAAGATTATTTCGCTTCACTCAAAATGCCAAGCAAATATGTAGGCCAAACAAAAGAAGCCAAAACGGAAAAACTGTTGACAATATATATTTAACGCGTATGTGTGTGTGTGCTTGTGCTCGAAGACCATGAATGAGTTCTTGCTGCTGCGGCCAGTCCGCATAGCGTTCGTTTGGAGGGGCATGGGCCGCAGCGTGGGCGTGGCAAAGTGTAGCAAGTGCAAGCCATTTGCGCCCGCAGCGCACTGACAGCTTTATTAAATCTTTTGCATCTCCAAGACGATAATGAACAAATATCTTAATGATGTCCGCCTAACCGACTGACTGACAGACAGACTGACTGAGTGTAGACTTTATTGGTCAACGTCAAATTTCGAGAGCGAGTGTGTATGACTAAACCAAGACGAAACGAAGCAAAACAAGTTGACAAATGTCAAACAGCCGCGAGATGGTCAAAAGTGTGGGCGTGTGCACCAAATTTGTAAACATGATCCAACAACAACAACAAAGCGAATACATGAATAACACAAAGGGCTAACTAGAGATGACAACGTGAGTTTACATATTTGCTTATTGTCATTTAAATTTTGCTTGAATTTCAGAAATTTTAAATTCATTTTTATGTATGAATACGTTTTGACTAGAGTATGGAAGTAGCCTAAAGGAGTATGGAAAGAAAATCCTAATCACACATATTCAACATTCAAGTTCTCAGAAAAAATATTCTTTTACTTACATTCTTTATTTTTATCCATGGCCGGCTGCAGCGGACTAGAGTCGACAATGGCCTTTGGCGGCGATTGTCTGGCATCATAGCAATCGGAATTGTTGCCATCTTCGCCGCTGCTCACAAACGTAGCATGCAAACGGTGTTCACCTGTATAGAGACAAAGATAAAGATTAGCAATGAGTTTGTGATGTTTCCGATAAGTATATACTTACCCTCCGACATATCGTCGTAGGCTTCGTGCAACAGTATTATATCCTGAAAAGTATGCTCCAAGGCCTTACCGCTGAGCCGTGTGGCCAGCAGGCCGTTGCACGTGGCACTCGAGGTAAGCTCAACGGTGGTCAACGGTGATGTGGAGATGGTGGCAAGCAGCGATGTACCGCTGCCGCCGCTACTGCTGCCACTAGCACTGCTGCCGCTGGCACTGCTTCCACTGCCGCTGCTCAAACTGTGCAGCGAAGCGGATTTTACCAATTGACCAACCTTTGGACTGCTGCTGTTGCCGTGTGTCTTCTGGGTAGCTTTTAGTGTGCGCGTCAAGCTCTTACTGGGCGACGTGGATGCGGACTTGTTGAGCAAACGTTGCGCCGTTGCTGCACTAACGGATTTGGTGCTGGAACTGGAACTGTTGCTGCTGCAGCTGCTTACGCTGCTGATGCTTCTGCTGCTGCAACTACTATTGGATTTCTTTGAAGAGTTTGAGCTTATGGATGAGGCGGGCGACGCTGAAGAAGAGCAACTACTTAATATAACCGTTTGCTGTTGTTGTTGCTGCTGCTGGTGTTGTTGTTGGAGTGTATTGTTGCTGCTGTTGTTGTTGGTTGTTTTGGTGTCTATGCTTATGGGTATGATGCTTGTGGCCGTCACTAACTTTTGCTGCCGTTGCTGTTGCGTTTTGGTTGTTGATCCTCCTCCTGCTACTGCTGCGGCGCCTGATGTGCCTCCGGATTGAAACCAATTGGGAAAGTTGCCTTTGAGCGTGTCAATTAGATCCTGATCGAGCGTTAAACGCCACGATGCAGGGCCGCCGTCCACGCTGTGCGTAGACTCTGTAATCGCAAAAGGAAAGTTAACTATTTAATATTATGATTTTTAGATCAATCAATATAAGAAGAATTGTGAATAATTAAATATTTATTTAACTAGTTTTGCCAATAAAAATTTTGTTGTTGAGAGGTGAAAGGATTTTTAATCCCCAAAATGATTGATTGCCTTTAGCCAAAGTATTAAAAGCAATATTAAAACATTAAATGTGCCAATGTTCATAGCTGTCAGATCTAACTTTTCCAATAGCTTATGCTATAAATTGCTGTCATTTATTTATTTATGAGCATTTTTGTTAGCTTATAAAAAGTCCAAAATATTTTAACTTTTTTTTAAGCTCTGAACCTTTTTGTTTTAAATTATTCATTGTGCATGCAACAAGCGCCACAGTGTCTCTAGAGACGCCTCTTCGGTTCACCCGCCCAACCGCTATATGGGCAAATAAATTTATTAAGTTTCCATATGTATAAAATATATTTTGAATAAATTTAGTCAACCGTTTTTGCGCACTTATTTATAATAATGTTAAAGACCATTTGGTGGCCAAGCCAATGACGCAGCTGCCCATGTGCTAGTTTATTATGCAAAGCGCTGCCAAGTAACCTACTTAGTGCTAACCACGCCCCCACCCTGCCCCTTATTGTAGTGAAAACTTAGCAACGCGTGTACTTGATAATTTCTTTTTTGTTGTGCTTTTAAATTTTGTGTCTAGCAGAAAATTTCTTTTGTTGTTTTGCTTTCTGTTCATTATTTACGCACTTGTCAATAGTATTTAGTTTGTGGCAGTTTTTGGGCGTTTTTAATAAACTATTGTGTGTGTGTGTGTTCGATTCTTAACTGTGCATGTTATTGTAATAGCTGTAAATGCGATGAAATTTTATTGTTGGCACTGTTTGTTATTGCATCAGGCGACTGCGACATTCCCAGACACGCCTCGAGTTATGCAATACAGTTTGTTGTGTCAACACTTTTAGCTATGTCCGCAAATAGAAAACCTTTTTATACCCTTAGCCAATGAGCTGGCAACTGTGTGACGGTGTGTGTTTATGTTTGTGTGTTTGGGTGTGCATTAGACTGACATGCACTTGTCAAATGTACCATTTTTTGCTTTTGTTCTTCTCTATTCTTTGCCTTTGTTATTTTTGGCAATTGTTTTATTTCTATTCATAGTTTAAGTGTTAAATATTTACTTTGTTGTTAAATGGAACTATATTTAGCGAGATTAGGCGACAACTAACAGCTGCTTAAGTTCTGTTTCTGTGTTTCGGGGCGTAAAGTTAATCCAAAATTTCACATTTCTTAAACTGAGTATTGTTTTGCCTTTACCGAGATTTATGTGCGCGCTTAGTGCTGTTGTGTCATCTATTGTTTAATAATGTGGGCGCCAAGGTGCCAAGCAACTGTACAAGCGCAACACAATAATCACATGCCACTTGCCACTAGCACACATTGCCCCACGCGCCGCCTGTTTACGCTTGGCGTGCATCAACGTCGCCATAATGCTGCCGCACTACTCGCCACCGCCATCCCTCTCTTTCTGTGTCCTGCTTCGAATGTTACCTCAGATGTGAGGCGATGCGATGTGATGTGATGTTGCAGCATAGCCCGCTCATTGGCGCGACATGTTGTCCACACGCAGCCAAAAAAACAAAGCCATTGCCAAATTCTATTTTTGAGCAGTTAGCCAAAATGCAAGTGGTTCTTTTTCTTTTTTTTGGTTGTTCTTTTGCTTGGTCTACAATCGCTCCAAGTCGCATCTAACAGACGTGAACGAGACACAAATGCAACTGACAACACCTTGCCCATTAACATTCTTGCCATCGAGGCGTATGCGCAATGCTTAATTGAGTGCATAGATAGGATAAATAATTTAATTATATTATAAATGTGCTTTAATGAGCACATCGTACATCATTTTATTTAAAACTAAACTCAATTTAAAATTTATTTAAAATAATTCAATTTAAAGTCTTGAATACACGAGAGAAAAAATAAGTAGACCGTTTATAGACTATCAGTTGCCAAACAACTAGAAACAGTCGGTTTTATTTTTTCAAAAACAACTCAAAAACATTTAAATTACAAACAATTAATTCTTGGGCAATTTGACGTCATAACCATGGCTGATTGTCCAGAGCTACTGGAGGAATCCGGTCTTGAACAGATTGTCAAGGAGAAGCCAAAAGGCAAAGACAAAAAGGGCAAGGATGATAAGGATGATAAAAGTCGTCTATCGGGCCAAGTGCAAGGATTAGTACCAAAACAACCAGCTGTTCGCTATGCGCCCACCTATCGTTTAGAGCCAAAGAATCCATTGAAAAAGGAGCGTATAGAAATAGTCGTTAAAGCTGAGATGATTAAGAACTATACGGAGGAATACAGCTTTCATCCGAAGTACTCTTTGCATTTGGCTTCTCAGGTCGCTGAGGATATCAAGACACGCATCAAACTCTTGAATTTCGATAGGTATCGTTTCATTGTGATAATTAATGTTGGCGAATATCTCATGCAGGGACTCTACTCGATGGCAAACTTTCTTTGGGATGCCGAATTCGATGGCTATGTCAATTATGCAGTTGAGACGCCGAAATATTTTGCTGTCTGCACTGTGTTTTATGTCTACTTTGATTAAGAGAAACATGCTTTATATTTAGCAAAGAAATAATAAAAAATAATGGGCCTTAAGTAAAGAAAACCCTTAATAGATATCTGTAGACCTTTCGCCGCAACTCTTTTTCTATGTGTTTACCTTTGCCTTTGTGGGTGTCGGAGCATAACTATAAAAGATTATCTCATAAAAGCCTAGCTGAAGTGCCAAAACCATAACACTTATAAAACGAACTAAAGCCATCCCACAATCGTTGAGTTTAATAGCTAAAAGCAACAGTCAGTCGGTTTGGCTAACATCTTTTGACTGTCCATGCATAGAACTAATCATTCAAAGCGCAACGGAACTTGCGGCGGAAATTGTGGCATATGTAAGTGTGTGTAGTGCGTGTATGCCCCGTCGTGTGTATATATGTGTGTGTGTTTGTGTGTAGTTGTGCATACGAAGGAGTAAACATCAATTATGTATGCTCCGGTATATAGCTAGCAGCTATTCACGAACCAACGCGCCCGCAAAGTATGCTACAGAAAATGCCGTTCTTATTTCTCTCGTAGTTCTTGTTGTTTCTGTTGTCTTTGGCCGTGAGTTTGTGTGCGTGTGTATGTGTGCGTTACAGTTTCTGTGTGGTTGGCTGGCACTTCCTTTCGGCAACACACAACAGGAAACAGGATGCTGTTAATGTTACAATTCGACATAATCGATGCTTGTCGTACGAGACTCGCATTTAACCTGGCAATTTGTAGGCTGCATAAACATTAAGTTTTATTTGCAGTTTATCTTCACGTAACACATGCCGCAAAACCCACCCAACAGAAACTTGTGGCATGCATAAATCAAATTGTGGTGTGGCGGCGAGAATGAGAAAAACGACTTTAATGGCTAGGCCTACTTTTTATGGCACATCAAATTAAAGGCAACCACGAAATACTTCAAATGAAAATCGATTAACAAAATGCGAAACGTGCAAAACGCCGCTGACCTTTGTAGTAGTAGCAACAACGTGACGCAGCCAATTGTTGATTTTTATTTTTGTAAAACAATCTGCGCAACGTTTACATATTCATTTGAATGCCAAAAGCAGCTGCGGCAACAACAGAGGGGCAGCAGCAGCAGGTAGCCGTGGCAGTAGCAACATTGCTGCTGACAGCTTCACCAAGCGAGGATTATGCAAGCGCCACAGCTCGTGCACACCAAAAATCAAATACATATATCGACATTTAACAACAACAGCAAGAACAGCAACAACAACAACGCACGCCATGTGTCGCTGTGGGTGTATCTATAGATATAGATGTACTATGAAGTCTATGGCTGCAAATTGAAATGTATATTTGTAAACAATATGCAGAGACGTCATACACCAAAACTCATTTAAATGGGGAAGAAAACATAACAATAAACAGCCTCAACCACAACAACTAATATAAATACTAAACAATAAAAATTAAACGAAAAAAACGTCAGTACAGAGGCAAGAAGCAGATACAAAGTTCAGCTATCTATACACAATATATCTAATTTTTAGATATACTTCTTAGTTTGGGCATAAGACAAAAAACTTGTTTGGCTACCCGACAGCAACAAGTTCAAAATGTGTTGTATATAATAACATTTAATAACGATTTATAGCGAACGTTTTTATTCAATAGTTTTTAATATGCAGCGAGTTGCTATTGCCATTTTGGTGTTAGCAGAAATTTCGCATGTTATCGCTACATGACAAGTGACAGTGATCAGCGCCAAAGGGGCGAGTGGCTGGTGGTTGGGGACTGGAGGGGTAAAACACTTAAGAATAAAATAATATATATTAAGAGCAGCAGACAGCAGAATGAACTAACAAATTTGACAAAAACGTGTTAGTTATGGACACGCAATAAAACAACATTGAAAAACGTTTTGATTTAGTTGATTTAGTTGCTTATCAGAATTTATGAATCACCATAAAAATTGAGTTCAATTAAAATGATATTTGTTCGAGAGTCAAACTTACTTCAACTGCAATAATTCAGTGTTATCACATATGGATATTTTATATTTATTATTTTTGTTTACTTTTGAACACAAAATAGAATAAACTGTGTGTGTACTCTTTATGAACAGGCCATTATCTTATCGAATTCATATTTGTTTTGTTTTATGTACTTCTGCCTTTAAGCATATAACTTTACAAACTAAAGAGATTAAGTGCAGACTTTGCGTATGATTCATTCAAAAGCATTCGTATCAGTTGATTATCAAAGGCGGAACGCGGAGCGTGAAAAAAATGGTTGTCCAACGTGTGAAGCGCGCACCGGCAAACTAAGTAAACCTGGTCGAGTGCCGACGAGAGTCAAGCAACACGTTTGTTGTTGGAACTGTTCGAACTGATGACGTACAATTGACCAACTGACTGAGTGACTGCCTGAATAACTGAGATGGTGACGCGGAGAGACAGAGAAAGAGAGAGAGGTGGGCGTCCAACTATCGATAGATAGTCGACTTAACTGGCATTATGCGAGCTGTTCTCTCTCTCTCTTCTTTTTGTGCCGTCTCTTGCATATTTATTTCAATTTTCAACAGCATTTTTATACTGTTGACATATTTGCGCTGATTGATGGCACACGGCTCAAACCGAGAGAGAGAGAAGAATAAACAATAGTTGGTTAATAAGCGAACGCAATACGCACATTGAGCTCGGTTTGCAATGTAACACACACACACGCACACACACACATTGCAATTGCAGTTGAAATTGAATTAAAGCTGTTTTTCTGCGTCTGCTGCATGCAAATGAGTTGCGGGTAACACCAACGCTTGCGGCCAGTTCTCTCATTCTCCCATTCTCTCCTCTTTTTCTCTGTGTTGTTCGCTACCTGACCAAGCAATTGCACACCGAACAACAAAAGTCAATTGGACAGGCACTCGCAAACACACACACACACACAGACATCCACACATATACAGAAATCACATTGCTCTCTGTCTGGGCAGGCAGCATGTTTTGCATACAAAGCAGCGTATGTAATGACGATGACTGCTGTTGTGCCCAGTGGCTGTCCAGGATGTGATGCCTTATTGTAGCACTTCGGGCCACAATGCGTATTGTGTTTGTGAGTGTGTCTGTGTGTGTGTGTGTGTGTGTGTGAGCTTTGAGCAACTGAGTGTGAATGTGAACGTGCATGATGAATTCCAAGTGAACAGCAGCCCCAAAGGCATTTTCAGCCAGTTAGTGCAAAATGTACTTTAAGCTTACATTTCAATCACTCCATATCAGAAATTGTGCCTGATTATGAATATGTATTTTTGCTAAAAGTAGATAAATTTGTTTTCAACTTTAATTAGGCACAGAATGTTGTTTATACCTTTAAAATGTTTGAAAAATGTTTGACAGCACACATAAACAACATTTGGCAATACATAAACAAATTAAAATTATCTTCAATTAGTTTTACGCTTTTGCCAATAACAAATATCAAATAAAAGACGAATTGATTGCATTAGGACGGACGATTTCTTCATGATGCTGCTGCTGTATGTTGTTCATAGAAGCAAGGCTCACAGACATTGTGACATTGTGTTTGGTATCGCCCCCAACAGACTGTCTCATGGTCCCAACTGTCGGCGGCTGCTTTTGCTTCTGCTTCTGCTGTTCCGGTTTTGGGCATTTGAGCGCCATATAAATAGGTGCATAGGCTGGGTGTGTCTGTGTGTGATTGTGTGTGTGCATGTCCTCAATTAAAATTAATTATGCCCAAGCGATACGCTCAATAAAAATTTAATTTACAAAAATATGAGTCAAGAAAATGAGCCACATAGACAAAAATTTGACATTTAAGTGCTGTGCACAACACAAACACAAACACACACACACACACCACACAAACACACACAAATAATTGAAATTGAATTTTCAATGATAGAGTAGAAACAAACACTGCTAGATGACGATGTCATCTCGTCCCGTATTATTGTTGTTGCTAGCCACCCGCACGAGCATTTTGGCAAAACTATTTTTAATCAAGTGCACTCGTTGGTTTGCATTTGGCAAATGCACCACAACCACACACACACACACATACACGCACAATGTATCCCTCACATAGATAGAATTTGTGGGCCGACATCGGACCGGATGCTGTGGGTGTGTGTTTGTTTGTGTGTGTGTAGACCAACAATTATCAACCAGCCACCCTTCACAGTTAGTTAACAAGCTCGTTCTCTCTTTCACTTTATCCAGAGTGCAAGTGCGAGTGTGAGTGTGTGTATGGGTGTGTGTGTGTCTCAAGTGGGCGATAGAACAATAAACACTTGGCCGGAATATGTTCTGCATTTAGTTTTTATCAGATCCGGCAAGAAATACAAATTAAAATAGGAAAGGAAAGACAATGCCGAATATTATATACACTTGAAATAATCTTGTAGAAGACCTTCCGTTGCCTTTTGCCTTATGATCTAACGGCAACAAAAAGAAGACCTTGAATAAAGTTTCAGTTCGATAGACCAAAAACTGAAGGATTAGTTTGCATAGAGGCAGAAGGACATGTCTAGAGATTACGAATATATATATCAGCATCGAATATACTTCCTTCTTCACCCGTTACACAATTCATGACAGAACTATAATACACTTTTTCAAGTGTATAATAAATGGGCAACAGAAAAAAAAAACAACAAAAACTAGATGAAAAAAAAGAAACAAAAATCAAAAGTGTAAAATTCAACTTGTTGGCTGTGAATCGTCCTCCACTTCGTGCCTCTTTGTTGGCCATGTTGCGTGCCAAGTGGAAAATATTTCGCAAGTTTCTACATAGTATGTATCAGCCCAGTGTGCTTGTTGTTACTATTGTTGTTCTTGCCGCTCTACACATTTATTTATTGTGCGAAAAGAAAAGCAAAAACCAAAAAAAAAAGTAGAAAAAAAATCTAAAAAGCAGACGTAGTATGGCGAGCCACCAGCCGGGCAGGCAGCAATTCTTATGTTTAGTTTTAATTTGGCATTGTTGTTGGCTTTGGTTTTTTTTTCTATTGTTGTTCTTTTTGTTGTTGTTGCTCTTGCCGGCTAAACAATAAAACTAAGAAAGCAAAAAACATAATACGCAACAAATACACTAACAACATGCAAACGAGAGGAATGAACATTTTTTGGCAAACAATTCAGGGCTAAATATTTTGTTTATGTGTTTTTATCACACGGCAGCCAGGAGCATTAAAAGTTTATAAAACAAACCAAACCAAACCAACCAACCAACCCAGCCACTAGATATTTCAAGTTAAAATTGCAAAATCTACACACTGATCGAGCATACGTTGCTTAGCTGTTAGTTAGCTGTTTATATAGCGTCCAATATGTTGGTTGGTATTTCTGGGTGGGCGGCGGCAGGCAGCATCACCTGATTAGAGAGCAAAATATGCAGATTAACGAAACTGAGTGCGTATAAATATTTACTTAATGCACAACAACGTCAAACGCGTCTGATAAAATTTATAACTATGACGACTTTTGTGCACTTTAATACTATTTAAAATAGGTCGAAGCTGGAACCTCACTAGCTTTTGGCTATTATGCAAATTGGGTTAATATTCTAGCTCGTCAAACTGTTAAAGCAGAACATTGAATTAGAACTAAAAACAAGGAGCTTTTCTTTTTATAACTACAAACTAGATAAGTGCAAACAAGTGCCCAAAGACTTGCCCTCGTCCAGTTATAAAGCAATATAAACTTGATGCATAGAGTATATAGTATGTGTACATATGACGCAGCTTGATGCTAGAGCTATATATTTTCCTTATTTAATTATCTTGTTTATGAACGTTAAATGTAAACCCTTTATTTGCATAGCAGCTCTGAATGTATTTTCATTCACATTAAATAAATAAATCTCTTTTTAAACCCAAACAACTAAGGTGAAGACAAAACGTAGAACACTAAAGCAAAATTTAGTTAGACATAAGTTTCAGGTTTATTTGGTTTGCTTCAGGGGGGTTCATTCGGATTCGGATACGGATTCAGATTGTGTTGTTGTTGGGTGGGTTAAGGTGCCTGCACGCATATACATACATATGTATACAACTAATTGCAAAAATGCTTAATTATGCATGAAACATTGAAAAAAGAAAGACTGCCACACACACACACACGCGCACACATTCATTCACATAGACAACCATACACGCAAATAACTGAATAATTCATTTAGCCAAACAGCAGCAGGGGAAGCATTTGTTGATCGCTTTTCCACTCACTCAAACTCACTCAAACCTCTCTCTCACTCGCTCGCTCTCTCTCTTTCCCTTTTACTCCCACTCACTCTCTCACTGTTTCTGTGTGAGTGTGTGTGTGTGAGCGCCAACATTTTGATTGTATAGCGCGCGTTTGTAAAACAAACAAACAAACACGGCACAACGCAGCGGAGCACACACACATACACAACATGGCACACTGTGCACATCCAATAACAACAACAACAAGAACAAAGTCGCGCATTAGCAGCAAATAATTTGTGTGCCTAATGACGTCGATGTTGACGCGCCTTTCCAGACACTTTTTGGCCTGGCCAACATTTCATTTGCAATTCTGTACAACAACAGCAACAACAACAATATTATTCCTTTGCACATTTTGACAGCAACGGTCAAGTTTGTTGTGGTTTTGAAAATATTACCTAGCATACACTAACCCAAAAGAGTATAACAACGAACCAAGTGCCAAATCGTTTTAACAATATATTAACTCCATTTCTTATCTCCACAGTATTTGTTCGCTAAGCAAGAGCATCTATGGATTCGTTAAGGGAAACTTTTCTATACCTTCCAGTTATGTTTACATCAATTACAGACACATACTACTTACTCGACTACATTTGTGGCAATCAATTGCTTAGAATTCTGCTTCTTGCTTTACTCACCTGCAAAAACGAAAGAGAAAAAGATAGATGGTTAGACATTAGCGAAGGTATACATATAAATAATGTAGGCATAATGATAACATAAACATTACAAACTAACACTTATACGCATAAATATGTATGTATGTATGGTACGTATGTCAACTAATTAGGCGCCCACATTTCGCATACGCCATGTATGTACGATTGGTCAACGCACTCTCAAGGCTGTCATCAAGAGACGAAAGCAGCTGCTAGCATTTGTTGTTGTTGTTGTTGCTAATCATAATTTTTGATCTACAAATTAATTAACGTGCGGCCGAGTGTGATTGCAATTTATTGGACACCAATTGAGACGAAACAATTTTCATTCATAAACATTAACAAAAGCGCAGCGGAACGACCAAGAAACGAGCCCACAAAAGCCACAAATTTATTAATTGCTAGCAAATGTTGCGCGTGTGTGTAGCGCATGTTTGTAATGTTGTGATGTCGTCATGCCACCGTTGCCACCACCAACAGTCGGTCGATGTAGCCACCCCACCCTCCCCCTCCGAACAAGAAGGTACTGCCACCCCCTACAAACAGCCAAGTCATATGCAGATATATTGTATTAGATATTGCAGCGTTCAAAAAGTTCAAGTTTTATGAACAAATATCTTGAGAACATAAAAGTTTTTCGCACGTTTTGAGCATCGATTCGATGTTGGCAACGGGCACAGCACACAGCGACAGCAGCAGCAGCAACGGCAACAGGACTGATTAAGTGGGTGCTGCTTGTGGTGGGTGGGCGAAGAATGAGAGCGAAAGAGACAGAGAGAGAGAGAGAGAGAGAGAGAGAGAATATTATTCATAGTGCATATTTTGATGGTTTGGCAATAACTGAACTGTCGGCTGCGACGTCGACGTCGACGTTGTGCACAGCGCTGGCAATTTTTAAATAAATAATTGCAAATAGTTTTTTTTTTTTTTTGGGCACTCTGAGCGCATGCCAAATGGCAACGGCACAAACAACACACACAACTACAATAGCAATAACACTAACAACAAACGAAAAATGGCTAACGAAAAATTCGGTGCGCATAGTTTCGCAATTATTGTGCGATGAGTCAAAATGCAAATTCATAAATGTTAACCATAAAAACAATTTATTACTCGTGTTTACAGTACAATAAAATACAAAACAAAATAGTATAAAAATCAGAAAAAGATTTAAATCACACTAAGCATAATATTGCCAACTAATTGAACAATATATTTTATCATTTTTATATTAAACTGTTAAAGCACTTTTAACGCCTTAAGGTATAACTTTCAGTATACTTCTTAATAAATCGCACTTGAAATTTGTGTTAAATTCATTTCTCACAATTCTTATCGATTAAATTTGCTGCACGTGCATTTAGATACTGGAAAACATATATTTATCTATATCTTATTTTTTCTTTGACACAGTGCACACAAACACACACAGATTTTACCAAGCCACAACTATTTTCACAATTGCATTGTTAAGAGTATTTGTTGTTGAGCTTGCGAATGATTCTGCACTTCAATGGACAACATGCTTCAGCTGCATATCCTTTGATAGCAAAGCCCGCAACCTACAACCTGCATTCAGCTAAGTTGTTGGTGCCTGCTTCTTGGGTATTTGTTCGGGTTTTGCTTTTAAGTCGGTCGGGTCGTGCAACAAGCAATGGTTGCTTGCACAGTTTACTCTGGCCAAAAAACAGCCGCAGTCTTTACCGCAACCACACGTCACCAACACACACACATATGTTCGTGCAATTGTAAGCTTTATGACCAAAGCAAACGTAGTACAACAAAACTGTAGTTGTGGTCGCTCGTTTCTTGGCAGCAACTGTGTTGATCACACCTCCCTCCAACCCAGCAATGCAATTACTAATGGACTGTGTGTTTGGGTCATTTCGATTGAATTTATGCGGCTCACGGGTTGAAGTGAATATGGGCAACGGCAATGGAATTACGTTAAATTTGATTTTGAAATATTTATATTGGATTTACACGAAGCATTCGAAGCGCATTCAGGATGCAGCTTGTTTGGCATTGAACATTGAGCGCCACTGCCAGAAATTGCTACCATTTTACGTTAGGGGAAGGGACGGTAAGGGTTGCGGCGATGGGGCGTTCATTGGCCAGACTTAAATGCAGCGCAACTGCATTCCACGCCAGATTTAATTAAAAACTAGCCAGCGCCAACAAAAGCTTCAATGATTTATGGTGCTTGTTGGGTTTGGGCGACTAGAAACGACATTCTGTGCGCTAATTCCGTTTGCCTGCAACATTTTGCATGGTAAATTTGGTGTAATGCGAAAACGTAAAGATTTTCATAATTTTCACACTTGAAATCGCGACGATTGCGGGCAGCGCACGTTATTTCTTAATTAAATTTATTAATTGCACACAACATGAGTCAAACCGTACAACGGGGCGTATGTAAACGCCCACAACACCACAACCAAATGTATGCATGTGAACACACCTCTAAATATCATTCTAAAACAAAAACAGAAACAAAACTAGAAGAGATTTAATTATAAAACGAACATTTAGATGATTTATTTAAGCGTTGATATGTTTATGTTGGTTGCCAAGCAGCAGCCATTAAGATAATATCCTTCTGTTTTAAACCATTATTATCACCAAACTACAATTTTGAACATGTTAATTAATGTGATATTAAGTTTTCAGTGGGCGGTTTTATGCCAACTGTGGGCGTGGCAGAATAAGTGGAGCACACAGCATTCATCGCCTTCGACAGGTTTGTGTCTGATTTCAGTAAATTCACAAGCAAAATGTGAAAAAATAGATCATCTATGTTTTTGAACAGCAGGGGTCCTTAGAACAAGTATGACAAGTATGCCCTCGAAAACTGTGACAAATGCCAAAGTAATTAACCAGACGAGCAAAATGCAGGAAGCACTTTTGCCAAAAATGTTTGACAGCTAAGGCGAAACAAAAGGTAGATTCTGATTTCATGATTTTCATATTTTTGTATCCAATGAAATAGTACTTTAGTTAAGATTTTAATTCTTTTGAACATTATCAAACATAATATTAGTTAAAGAATTTATAAAATGTAACTTAGATTAAGAAACTAATCAACATCTTTACAACACTACTCTTTAGGGTATGGAACTTGTGACATGATTTTAAGCTCAACTAAGGCTAACAACACAAAATGGCGTCGTTTATGAACGTTCAGTAGCGCGTCACAGATGAGAGGCAGGCTATCAAGCGAACAGCGCCACTATCCTCAAGCCAAAAGTAGATACAAAAATAACTACACACATGATGAGCGCAACAATGTAACCAAAAATTTGCATGTGGGTGGCTAAGGTATTTGTGTACGCTGTGTAAAAGGCGTAGCCAAATGGATGGGATTGGAAAACATCTTACGTATTGTGTGCTGTACAGCTACAGGTGTTCCTTCTAGTGTACAAATTTACATAAAGGCAACGAAAAGTGAATGAGACAAGGAGAGAGTAAGAGATAGAAAGAGAGAGTAAGTTAGAGAGAGAGAGAGACTTTTGCAACGATGGCGTTAAAATATTTGCCAATTGTTTTTAGTCGCTTTTATTTCTGGCCATTTGTTCGAGTCTTTTGTTGTTGTTACTGTTGTTGTTGTTGTTGGCCTGTCGCTTTTCTTTATTCGCTTCAGTCGGTTTGAAAAACGTTTTTCATTTTGCTTGGCTTTTTGTTATTTTTATAACGCATGCATAATCTGTCTGATTATTTAACTTGCGCTAAATACAAATATTTAGAAAAATATTCTTGAGCAATTTTTATGCTATTTTTCTTGGCAACTTGGCTTTGGATTTCTTCTTTTGTTCTGTTTCTGCCGTTTTGCTTCTTTTTTTTTTTTGTTCTTGTTCTTTTGCTCAACTTTGCGCTGACAAAAATGAGGGTCATTAAAATATATATATGTTATAGCCTTAAGTCTTAAGTATGTATCTATATATACATATTATGGGTTTTTCTTTAACTTATTGTCAGACTTTGGCTTAGACATTCGAATTCTTATTGTTATTTGTGGCCTACAGGTGGGCAACATTGTGCACAATGCCAAAAGCGAAAAGAAATCATACAATAAACTTTTTCCTTTATTATACTTTGTTGCTAATTTATAACCTTGAAACGCATTGCGAGCATTTGAATGAGATTTTTGTTTCTCTTGACGCCCACAGGAAAGTTCATACGGCCTCATAAACTAATTTCTCAAAAATGATTATTTTTTTTTTTGTGCAAAATACCGGCCGGCATAAAACGCACCAATGAACAACATACATACAAAGTCTTACACGTATATATATAGACTTAATATGTTTAAAAATACTAAGTGCTAAAATACTAAAAACACTCGAGATTTTTCAAAAACTAAATACTTAAAACAGCAAAAAAAATTTACGCGTATAATGATAAATAAATTTTTGGCGCTTTAGGATATAAGATAAGATATAAAACAAAAACAAACAGCTGTCGTCTGCCTACTTATTTAATGTTTGTGGTGTTCTATAACTAATGTTTTGACCAAAAGCCAAAAACTATAAATTATAAACAAAAAAAAACACACAAAGAGCACAAAGGGACATTTCAAGTGTGTCAAAGTTAAAAATTAGAATATAATAAATTATGACTCATTCAAAAAAATGTTTTGTGTTCAACATTTGTGGTTCGAGGTCAGTGAACTAAGAGAGTTTATTAAAAAAAATCTTAAAGAATCTTAATATTTGTAGTGGGAATAATATTAAGGAAAATTATCGATATCGATATCTAAAGTATCTATCCTGTCTTGCTGCTCGTCTCTTCTTTTCCCCAATTTAAAATTTGCAACATGAAAGCAGCTGTTAAATCAACTAATTTTCCATAAAGTCAAAACAAAGTTCAATTCCAACAGCCAGCCATGAAATGCATAAATTATAAAGCAGCACATAAAATACTCAATTAAGATGCGCGACGCGGCGCTCAAAATGTGAAACATGCACAAACAAAAAAAGTCTGCAACACAAAAATGCAATAAATAAACAAAACACGCAGCAAAAAAGAACAAAAAAAAAATACAGAAAATAAATGGCAAATGACGCTAGAAAATTTGACAGAGTACCAATGGAAGGCAGCCAAAGTGCAGCGCCATTTAAAACATTAGCAAAATTAAGAGCATAAATCTATATACACTAAAACAAACAAAAAATATATATATAAAAAAAGTGAAACAAAACCAAATAAAATTAGCATACGAATCAACGTCAAACAACCCACGCCGTTTAAATGCATATGGCAAGAAAAAAGTACAAAAAAAAACCTGGAAGGAAAACAGTGAGAGAAAATCAGTCGAGGCGACATACTGTCAGTCACCGTAGCAACAAAATGTTGATAAATCTGAATAGAATGAAATTAATTAAAAACCTGTAAATCTACACGACAGTGCAAAACATTTATGACATGCTCGAGCTGCGCAATAAAGTTGTCAAAAAAAAACAACAAAACAAACAGAATGCCTCCCCTTACTGATGAACTGCCCTGATTCACATGGATCCCAAGATGATGATGGATGTGTATGCGACATTTTTCCAATTGTGCTTGTTACTTTTTGCTTGCTTTAACGCGCGCACTTTGCCTTTGTTTCATGCAATCACATTAATCATCATTGTTTATGCCCCAGAGACATCAAATATATATATATGTATATATTTATAAGCATATTCTTGTCTATTTCGTTTGCAATTTATTAGCATTTAATATTTTTATTATATATTTGTGCTCATAATTTTTATTTAATTTCCATTCATTTTTGTTTTTTATCAATTTTTAACTGACAGAAGCTTTTCACTTAAGCTAATTGATAGAAAGTTGCAGCTACTTGTTCATAAAAGAGAAAAAACTGTAATATATAAGTCAGAAACTTTTGAAAAATATGAGTCTTAAGTCCCTTTTGTTATAAATTGCAAAGTTGGGAAAACCTTTTCATACACACCTACAATGTGCGACCATTGAAACTTTACAAGAGCAAACTTCTAAAAAAGCCTTAGGGGATCGGAAACTGTTTGAAAATTTAAACACACTGTCGCTAACACAAAGACACATCCTCTCCAATGATATAAAAGTCATCTGCTCCCGCCACTATGTGTGTATTTTTTCAATATGTATCTATAATTATTTGATGCTGTGCTACCTTAACGCAACGTCAAAGGTAAAAAAAAAGAAAGAATGAAAGAAAAAAGTGTTTTTTCTTGTGCGCATAACAAACTAAATAGAAAGAAGCTCTGTGAAAATGGAACGCAACTAAATTATGTCCAAAAATAGACGACAGCATTTGGAGGCAGCAGCAGCAGCTTGTTGACTTTTGTGGCAGCGGTGCGTTTGAGGGCACAATTGTGAGTAAGTATTTAAGCTGATTTCAGAGAACAGGAATAAGAAGCTAGGAAGAACTAGAACTAGAGCAACAGTCCCCCTCACCTACACTTCAAACAGTTGCCATTATGAACTTTTTTCACGTTGGGAATAGTCCATTGCACAAGGCCAAACGGAAATGGGCAACAGTTGTCTTGTCAGCCATCTCCCTGGGTCCACCCCATACCATACGCCTACTTGTGCCACAGTTCATGTCTTTGCTCCAAATATTTACATGGTATGTCGCAAAGCTTGCTGGTGTGCGTGAAAATTTTCCACGCTCTTTTTGCCGGACGGCGTAAATCAAATGAAAAGGGCGCTGATGCTTCTCTAACCGCCTCTCATGCTGCATTTAGCTTTGAGGGCAAACTGTCAAAGGCATTTGACAAGATTTTCCAGCAATGTTTGGCGATTGCTTGGCCCTTTCCCGCTTTTCCGCCCCATCTCCTCGCTGCGCAACACATTCCCTATTGCACATTCTTTTGCTACCTTTAAGCTTTTTTTCTCGCGTTGAATTTGTACGCAAAGTCAAAGATAAATTTTAAAATCCGCTCAAAGAGGAATCAACACACACACACACACTTACAGAAACACTTTAAGCCTTGGGCTTGGCGCTTTTGCTTTATTTTCATTTTCATTGTTTTGTTTGGGGCTGTTTGAAGTTATTTACATGTGCCACCCGCCTGACAATTGTAAGCACTTCCCTAACTACCCTACCACAAATGCTCTCCCCCCTTGAAAACTTTTGTGCACATGAAAAAAATAAAGAAACAAAACACTTGAGTATAAAGTGCCCGTAGTTATATGTATGTGCGGCAGTCAGCTAGTCAGCGTTTTTATCAAGCGTTCAAATTTGTTGACAACATGTTGCGGCTGATTGTCAAACTCATTGCCATTCTCTCATTTTTTCTCTCCAACGTGCCTTCTCTGCCTATCTGTCTCTCCCTCTCTCTTTCACACAGTTTGTGCTATCTCTGTTGTTTGTGTTACAGTTGAACAAATCGATTGATTGATTTCTCAGGTGTGTTCGATTGCGTTCATGCTGTAAAAAATGCCACTACAATGATTTTTTATGCTGCACACAATTTCAGCGGAATTTTGTAAAGAATAGTTTGGTTAGCCGTACGATTGTCAGGCCAAACAAAAGAATGACAATGAGGATTGGTTACAATATTAACTACTTCCTCTAACTTTTAGTTTAAGTTCTTTGTAAAGCCTCTTCCAATTGAACAGACTCTGCGTGTGTTTTGTAAGTTACTTGGGTTTGAGTTTCCACTTTGGCGTTTAAAAGCTTCTTAGATTCAAAAGTTATTTTTTTAGAAAACTAGAAAAAGTAATAGTTGGCAGCTTTAAACTAAAATTGTTCAATTTAAAGCTTATCGGTTTTTTTTCTAGCTTTCCAGCTAAATGGTTTTATGACAGCACTCTTCCAATGCGGATATTCAACAGCGTTTAGGTATGTGTAACGCCATTTTGTTTTTATGAGCTTGTGTGTGTTGTGCTATGTTTGCGTTTGTGTGACACTCATACTCATAGATTGGTTCAGCTTCACTTGTCATGCGGGACAAGGTGGAGGGGGGTCGTTTAGTTGTTAGTTTGTTGGAAAAGTGTTTACATTTTGGGTTTGTTTGTTTGTTTTTTCATACGGCAAACACCGATTGTCACAGAGTGTCGTATTTGCTATAGATATGAAATAGTTCTGTTGACACCGCGACTTGCCGCTATTTGTAGCAACTGTGCAAAATGCACAACAACAGCAACAACAACAACTAGAAGAAGAACAACTATAGTCGAGACCAACTGACTGACTGCTGATTATCCGTGTGTATATAGTTAACTAAAAATGTCTGTCTGTCGGTCCGTCTGTGCATTTTGCAGCGATTTTGTAGAGCTTGGCAAACGTCAAAGTGATGCGCATTGAATGCGATTGGTAGAACGACCTAAAACCTAAATACGGCGCTATTTTCGAAAGTGCTTTCAAGTACGCAAAAAATGCGTCTTGTCGTTTGATGTGTATGCATCTCGTCTAGATCAGAACATGCACAGCACAGCACACAGCACCGAACCAAACAGAACTAAACAGAACAGAACATAACAAAACAGTATAGAACTGAATAGAGGAGATGCGACTGACCAGCGTACGGAACAAATAAACAAAACAACTCGCATCACGTTGAACAATGCATTCAAAAAAGGAAAGGATTATGTTTTCGTTTTGTTTCTATTTTTTGGCTTTTGCTTTAGCCCAAATAAAACGCAAAAGTCGAGTTACAGCAACAAAGAAAGTCACAAAAATCACATAACAGAAAGCAAAAAAAAGACAGAGCAGACTACTCGACTTATAGATGATCTGTACTAAGTACTAAGAAGCTACCATAAACTAAAGCTCTCATTCAAGTCATATTTAAACCTTTTGGTATTGGGCAAAAGGCATTATGTTATCAGCTTAATATATGTATAAGAAGCCAAAACTTTCTATCTCTAGTTTGTAGCTGCTGTCTCTATCTGCTTTTAATGGGTATTTGAAAAAAAAAGAAGAAAAAAACACAAACACATACAAAATGTTGTGAATTTTTTATGCAGTCCAAATGTAAAAGGCAAAAATACAAACGAGTCCTAAATAAACAAGACCAAAAACTGCACGGATACGAATTCGAGTCGACTAGAACACATCATCAACTCATTTCTCCTCATCTCTCTCTCTCTTTCACTCTTTCTATCTATCTGACCCAACTGAGTCCAAGACGCAAGTATAAAATTGCATTAGAATCTGTGCTCATGCACAACGTGTTTGTCCGTCCTACTGTCCAATCTGTCCCTATAGTTTGCTGTGCCAAGTTATTTGCATTGCTAGCTGATGATGATGCTGCTGTTGTTGATGCTGCTGCTGCTGCTGATGCTGTTGCGTATCTGTAAGATACAAGTGCGTGGCATGCGTATTTTTGCGCTTATTTGGGCTAAAAAACTTTTGCCCGTTTGGGCTCAACATGGCTGACACAATGCTTAGAGAGAGTGAGCGAGAGAGCGAGCGAGAAAGAGAGAGCGTGCTTGTGATGTGAATGTGGATTTGCATGCTAATGCTATTTCATTGGGGCAAGATGTTTTTGGCTGGCAGCCTTTTGGGGCTGACAGTTGGCTCGTGTCGATAAAATTTGTTGCTGCCCCGAGAGCTGGCTTAAGTGGCGACGTCGCCTCCATCTATTTATAATGCTCTGGCTGCCCGTTGCAAGCAGTAGTAGCCGGGGCCACTTCTTGATCTTTGTCTGAGTCGTCGCTTCTATTTGCCTGCATAAATAACAACTAAATAAAGCAACTTATTTACTTGCCATACAGCCGCACCATAATAAAACCTTTCAACATAAAAACACATTAAAAAACAAGTAAGAAGGCTCTCGTCGAGTAAGCTCAACTAAAAGATACCCCTTGATCATACAGACGAACAGACGGTCCGACTGACAGACATGCACATATATGTACTACTGAGTCAATGCTTGATGGTTTCATGTCTCCGATGTTTCTCAATTTCATTATTTTGTTAATATTTTCAGTCGACATTTTCAAATTTCCGAAAATCAAGATTTTTTATCGATTCCCTGTGTAGATCGTAAGCCTGGAAAGTTGTCGAAAATTTGAAACAAACTTGTCCTGCCTAGGGATTGGGAGAGTTCATATCTAAAGTCTTGAGTTTTTAGCTTTTACAGTTGCTAAGATCGACACGTTCCTACATACAGACATACAGACCGGACGGTCAGACTGTCATGGCTGTATCGACTCGGCTGTTGATTCTGATCAAGAATATATGTACTTTCTGACGTCGAAGAAGTTTCCATTTGCCTGTTAAATACTTTTGCACAAAACCATTATACCCTTTTCGTACTTATTCCATTCTTTAAGGGTATAAGAACCCGAAACTTACAACAAAAAAAAACACGCACAAGAAGAAAGGGAAATTAAAATTCAGTTTATTCTTTATAAATCTATTTTGGTTTTGATTATTGCATAAGCAGAGTGCATAACCAATTTGATGTTCAACCTTTCCTATCCAGTGACAAATTTTCTCAATATAAAAAGAAAAGCTGGCAATAAGCGATAGTTTAAAATCAAATTACTCACATAATTTATATTCAAAGTCTCGAAAGCAAAAACAAAGTTGAAATAAAACTAGAAACAAACTGACACACACACAACAACACACAAACACACAAACACACACCTCTGTAGTCGAAAACAAAAATCAACTGCAAAACTTTTATAGTCCGCCCTCAACATTATGCTCGACGTTGCCGGCTACCAATTGCCACGTCGACAACTTGGTTGTTGCTGTTGTTGTTGTGGCTGTTACTTTGGCTTTTGTTGTTGCTTAGCTCGACCATTCAATATTTGTCCTTCATTTGAAAGTCAAATGCGTGGCGATGGAGGCAGAACAGAACAGAAATCTGTTGCGCCATGCTGGCCTCTGACTGCGACGACTGCGACTGGGACACACGGTTGGGGATTGGCTGGGATGGTCCATAAGAATTGTTATGGGGGAATGTGAATGTGAATGGGAAATAGGTATGGGAATTTTTGGTACTGACTACGACGACGACAACGGCAACGACTACGACGACAGTCTCTAACCAAAGGCAGCAAAAAAAGATTTTTATATAGAAAAAAAAAACGATATAATAATGAAAAAAAGAAGCGAAAGCAGACAAAACCCAAGGAATGTATGTGAAATACATAACATAAATTCTAAAAGCCTGACAAGCAAATACACGCATAAAAATGGCAGCCGACACACACACACACACATACACACATCGACATATAAATAATAAAATAAAGTTGATATCAAAAAAAAGAAAAACTATGGACGCCTCGTCGGAAATTGGTTTAAAAATATAACAAAATTTATGATTATGATATTGCGAACAGTCTCCAAAACAGGAATCAATTGTAAGCGAAGTTGAATACAACTTTTAGCGTTTAGTCATGACTTAACGTATCACCAAATGTTTAAGTTAACAATTACAGTTTGTAAACAAACAAAGAAGACAAAAAGCAAAGCCAACCACACACACACATACACACATACACACAACTGGGAAATGGGAAATGCGCAACTGAAAAACCAATAAAAAAGTCAAATACCAAAACAGACAGCAAAACAAAATAAAGCGTTGAAATGATCTAAACAAAAAAAAATAACAACAACAACAAAAAACGAGAAGCAGCAAAACATTTTATGCAAAATCAACAAAATTTCCACATAACATGGCTAAGTAATATGGCTCAAATGCTGACTCGCTGGCTGCCTGGCTGGCCATCAATTAGGCACAAGGTGGCAATAATCGAAATTGATCGAAAAATCCCAATTCCCGATTCCCAATTCCCACAAATGGTTTTAATTGCCCTTATGCAAAGTCGCTGAAAATGTTAGAAAAAACCAAAAACTGTGGCGCCTCACAACATTATTATGACGAAGAAGGGGGGAAACAGGGGGGGTGCTGCTGAGTTACATTTTCATTATGCTGCGTGCCATAATTTCCATATTTATTTGTTTGCTTTGAAATGAGGACACCAAAAACGGCGAGCCGCTGCCATTGCCTAATGGCAACAAATTGCCAAACAAATGTCAATGAACCAAAGAAGAAGTGTCTGCATATGGCTAGAGCTAGAGCCATAGAGAAAAGGGCGGTGTTGGCGGTATTATCGAGCACAAAGTTCAACGATTTCCAAAAGCAAGATTGTCCATTGGCAACGATTTTCAATTAGCGCAACAACATTTTCACATGCCACAGCATATTTATGCCCGCCCAAAGAGATTTCGCCAAATACTTGCAACAGACAAAATCAACAAATTGATAACAACAACAGCATGAACTGCCTTAAGGCACAGCCTGTGCGAGCTGGAGGAGTGGATAGGAGAAGAGGCGTTCACATTGTTGATCAACTTAGCGCGTATGTTTGTCCAAGCTCTTGGCTTGAACAGGGCAAAAAGGGTCTGTGTGGGTGTGTGTGTGTGTGTGTTGACCCAGTTTGTTTACCTTGAAGAGGGCCAGCAGGCTACGATAAACTTTGCTTTTTAGCCAGCTTGTGAAGACAGTTGTGAAAACAATGGCTCAATCAGCAGCTACCAACAGATTTTGTTCAGCTTAAGGCTGAGGTAATCAACATATTTGTAAAATGAACTAATCAGATACAACTATTAGTTGCCTTCATCACAAACTAACAAAACAAATTTCTAAGCAACAGTATTAGCAATATTAATAATAATAATCAAAAGATTATTTAAGCACGTAGCACTCATTTGAATGTTTAATACACAATAAATTTACAACAAAGAAAAATAAATGCGAAAATACAATAAGTCAGAGGGCATAGTTTAGTTGTGTAAGTCGAATTTTAAATACACTTTTATAATTATATAAGTAATGAATATTCTTAGCAACGTCTTTGTTTCTTTATGAACCAGGTTGTAGTTGATTGAAATAGCTTTTACATATCTCGTAAGGGTATAAAATTCACTTTGTTAACATTATTTACAGCTCACAAAACAGTACAAGCACGTTTTAATACAGCTTTTAAGACTTTTAACTTTTGCTTATTGAACATGTATGCATTGTTGTTATTGTTTTAGCAATTAATTTATTGCATCTAAAATGTGTTTTATGCAAATTCTTTAAAACACCCACATTCGAGATTCGAGTGAATTTTGCCGCCCTGAACGTGAGTAATACCAGTTAACAGGTCCCCGAGCAACAGCTCAGCTCACAACTTATGGGCTTAAGCGCTAGATGGCGCAACAGCTTACATGGCGTATACGCCACGTTAGCTGCTTGGCCAGTAGCCAAAAAATTACGTTCTTTTTTTGTTGTTTCTGCTTGTGAAACATATATTTTTCAGTTTGTGGCAACTTTTCCATTAAGACAACAACTTTCACATGGCGACCTCAGTGGTGGTTGGTTTTTTGGTTTTTGGCTTCTGGTTTCTAGGAGGTCCATTCACATTAAAATAGTTTGGGGATTTGTGTTTATGTTGATTACATTGTCGGGACACGTAACTGGCATATGTAACTGTGTGTCTATGTGTCTATGTGTTTGTATGTGTGTGAAGTGGGATTTGTGTGTTTGAAATTGAAAAGTTGATGTCACGTGCATACAGATTTACTGTCGACTTGCCAAAAACCCTTTACTAGGAGCAGCAGAAGCATTGAGTTTGCGAATAAAATGCAATTTTGTACCCTGACATATGCAAAACTACAAGTATCAACTATCAGAAAACTGCAATCTAAAAAGTTCAAGAGTTTGCAGAGGAGTCAAAGGCCAGTTACAAACTGCAAAACCACATACTACATATGTATTACGATTAGATAAAACCGAACGACAAGATAGAAAAGTACATAAAAAGCAAAAACAAACACTTTATTGCCTTACATGCCGCAGCACGTTGTGTGATTCAGCCAGGCAGCATGCCACATGCACCTGTTTTAACTTCAGTTGAAGCTGCTTTATTTATAGACAAATGCAGCGCCAACTGCGCCTATTTGCCATGTTTGACCCACATCAAGTGCCTGACAATTTTCAAGTTATTAATAACTATATGCAAGGCAGCCAAGGCAGCCAAGGCAGCCAGTCAGGGCCCTAAACATTCTAGACAGCTGTTGTTGTTTGGTTGCCTTCACTGGAAAATAATAATAATGTTATCACCGCCGACTGACTATAATTATGCATCTGGAATGGCAGAAAGAGATAGAGGGAGAGAGAGAGAGCTTAGTGTTGAAAGTTTTTGCATTTGTGGCAAACTGGACAAACGTTGCAACTTCCAAAGAACACTCAAACTAATTAAATGTCACTTGAGCCACGATTTGAAATATAATTAGTTGAGTTATTTGTGGAAGTTTAAGTGGCATAAAATTAAAATATATATGCTAGATTGCTCTCAGTGTGATTTCGTGCTTTAATTAATGTCAATGTTTAATAGAAATAAGATTTCCATTTAAACATTTCTTCAAACGAGTTCATCAAAAACATTAATTACTTGCAGCACGAAAGACCGCAATAAATCGTACACAAAGCAATCGATAACGTGAGGTTTCTTCTTTTTTCTTTGCTAATTAGTCAGTCACAGCGCGAGTTCGACTCTGGAATCGTCAGATTTTAAAACGATATTTTTGTCAGAAGCTGCAGCAAAAGTGTCGCGCCTGTTGGCCATTTATATATATCGAAGTGGCATTAAAAATACAATGACCACACTTCTTGACGTGCCATGGTCAAATTTTTGTGCATTTGTCAAAGTGAAAATAAATCAGAAAACAACAAAAAATACGCAAAAACAAAAAAAAAAAAAATAAAAAATCGGCAAACAAACAAACAAAACGCAACGCAACGCCAAATGACAAATTTTCTTTAGGTTTATTTTGCTTTTTGGCAATTGTATTGTGACTTTGTTTCATTGTTTTGCTTTGGCTTAAACCAAAAAGAAATGCTTCATGCAAGCAAGCTAATGAGCAATGTGACACAGTTTTCTTCTATTCTGTTTTTTTTTTTTTTGGTGTTGCACTACGCCCACGTTTGGCTAGATTAGGCTGTTTTTTAAAAGAAATGGACTCGCGAGACCTCGATTCGATGACAGCGCAGCGGCAAATTTTTAGCTGTTAAAAATATCTAAATATCAAAAATATAAAATGCAAATTTTATGCCACATTTAAAATAGCCGGCACAATGTTTTGTAATTTATCAACGACCGCCCGCATAAGAGGGGCACAGAGCGAAAGAGAGAGAGAGAGAGAGAGAGAGACCGTTCGCTGGGGGAGAGGGGTAAGCTAACGCAATGTGGGGCGTGGCAGGCGTGTGACTGCAGCTACAGCTGTGGCAGCACGACACACGACGACAACAGCAACGACGACGACGACGACGATGGCAAAATTGTTGCAAACCGCAAACTGCAAAAGACGACGACGACGACGACGCCAATGCAGACATTTCTTGACACTTCTCTAAATAGTTTTGCGTGCGACGCAATGTGTGTGACAAAGAGAAGGCTGCACGCATACACTACCCAAAAAAAACAAGAAAGAGAGAAAGAGAGAGAGAGTGAGAAAGAGAGAGAGGCAGTGTGACACACGGTCAGTCGAGTGGTGCCAAAATGTCCCCGCACGCCATTAAAAATTGTTGCGAAAATTACACAGCAAACTGAAAGGTGTTCTAATGAGGCGTGCGCCGGAGTCATCACTGTATGTGCGGGTGTGTGCGCGTGTGTGTGTGAGTGTGTGTGTATGTATGTGGGTGTGAATGTGATGTGGGTTGCCTGAATAACTATGGCATGAGTGAAATCTCACTCTACTAGAAATACCAAATCTGATGAAGCATAAACTATAAAAAAGAAATAATAATAATTACATTTGTTAAGCAAGATTTGCTTTTTGCAATTTTATGTTAAAATTCATTTTTAATAGAGAGAGAGAGAGAGAGAGTGTACTTAAAAACTACTTAAAAGTGTATGAAATTAACTGCTTTTAAAATATTCCCTCAGCTTTTAAAGCTCCAAAAAGTTCTCTACATATTAAAAGTTTAAGCTATAAATTGTGGCTTTCCCTCAAAAAGCTTAGTTACAAAAACCCTTCAAAGCAGCCTTTTATTGAATTATATTACCCCCCAAACCAGGTTTTATAGTCCATCTATATAAAATAGGAAACACCTGAGAGCACACACAAACTGAATTGTTGGCGACCCCAAAAACACAGAGCCTTAAACAGTGGCCCCAATTTTAATGCTGCAATCCTCATTAAATGAGTTCAAAATCAAGGCCAAACCCGTTGAGGGTGAAAGGAAAAAAACATTCATCTATGTATGTATGTCTCGAACGAACCAACTCGTTCGCCCAAGCGATGCCATGAATACAAATTGTTGAAACAATAAAACGAAATGAAGAAAAAGAGGAAGGAAAACAATAATAACAGCAAGAGCAACAACAACAACAGCAAATTCATGGTATTCCATTTCCATTTCAATAAAAAGTCGCTTTACACAGCAAAATGCAATTGAGAAAAAAAACACAGTTGAAGCTTATTAAATATAAAACAGTGTGTGCAACATTGAGTGTGACCTTAGTGTGGGGCAGTACCAAATGACAGGCAGGGCGGGGCGTGGCACACACATGTTGCACGGCAACGTGGCACTGAGAACTTCAACGGTAATTGCCAAGAAAAATGTTTTTTCAATAAGCAGAAGCATACAATGAAAGCGAATTGAAAAGAATTTAAAAATACATAAAAAAAAAGAAACAATTGCTTATGAGAGGGCAAGAGCAAAAAAAAATACAACACACCTGCAAGATATAAGCTCTCCCTCTCTATCTCTTTCGCCCACTTGCTCTCTGGTTAATCCTAATAAAAGTGGAATGCAGCTGCTACATATATTTACACTATTTTCCATATAGTAGCAGCAGCAACGTTTTATTTCATTTTGTTTATTTGCACAAATGCGTGAGCTTTCATTTTGTTTCATTTCATTTTTCCGGCGAATTTTCGTTTACAACCACGCTAATCAAATGTGTGGATCCCACACACACACACACACACTTACATACACACAGCGCGAAAAGTTGTGGCAGTAGCTAAACAGAAGAAAAAAAAGTATAAAAACAACACCCAGCCTGTTGCTCTCTGTCGAACATATGTCTGCAATATGCAAAAGTAATGCACAAGCTTCGACAATGGCGGAATGCTCGTAACAACCGTAAACCCTCCCAAAAAAACACACAACCCTTGCCCAACCGCCCCCGCCCATAAAACTACACATCGTTTAACATGAATTTTGACTTTGGCGCGCCAATAAGTGAGTGTGTGTGCGTATCTCTCTCTCTGTGTGTGTGTGTGTGTGTGTATGTAAACATTGCGCAAAACTGAAAACAACAAAATTATTCATACGCCACGTTGTACCGCAGCCGATGCTATAGAAACGGCGAAAAGACGTCAGCGCAACGCGTCTGATTCAGCATCGAAATTTGACTACAAAAATGGGCAAAATACAAAACAGAAACAAGCGTCAAGCGTATGAATGTATGCGTATCCGTATATCCGTGCCTGTGTGTGTGTGTGTGTGTGAGTGCGTGTGGCTTTTTCGGCAATTTTGCGGCATGTTTTTCACACTTTGGCGCGCAGCTTGGCCAAAAACAATTGAAACCGACGCCCTGGCTGCCATGGATATCAAAAAATTTGTTGCTGTGGTGTTGTTGCTGATGATGCAAGTGCAAATTTATTTGCCACTTTGTTTGAGCGTCCAGCAACAATTTTAAATACATTTTGTTGACTGAACACAACTAAAAACGGTATACACGATTGATTTGCATTCAAATGTTTGTAATTTGTAAATTAACTAAACATGTTTAGAGTGTGTTTAATGTATTTGATGGGTTAAAGAGAGCTTTGTACAACTTTGAGAAATGAAAGAGATTAAAGACTTTTAACTTTATATAAGATTTGTGATATATATATATTTAAGAACTAATTAAAGTTAAATCGAATCAAAAGTGTGTACAAATCTTTTTATTTAGAGTGTCAAACATTCTAGTCAAAGCTTTATCCGAAAAGTAAATCATTTAATCACATACTGAAACACACACAACTAGGAAAAATGCTTAGCTGGCTGAAGCTTTAAATTCCAGTTTATTCCACACAGAGACAAAAACAGACAGCAAAACAGAACACAACATTTGGAATCAAATAATGTCGAGCTGCCAACGTTGCCGGCTGCTGCTGGACAGGGAACAATCACACATGTGAACATTCATGTTGTGTGTGTATTTTTGTGTGTGTTTGTGTGTGTTGGGCGCACAAATGCTAAAAATAGCAACTGTAGCGACACTTACCTAAAGTGTTTAAGAGCACAAATACACACACACAAACGCACACTCTAACACTCTGACAAACAAAAACAACACCTTATGCCCCACTCAACACTAAAAATTACATTGAAAATGGCCATAAAAAAAGGCAGCAACAGAAGCAACAGAAGAAGCAGCAGCAGCAAATGCCACAAGAACAACAAGGCAAGCGGCCCTTTTCTTTTTTGCTTATATTTCTCATTTGGCTTTCATTAAATTTGATTTTATTGTTGTTCTTATTGCTGTTGCTGTTGTTTTCCTTCTTGATTGTCGCACGGCAGCAGCTAATTTTAAGCGCAGACTGCGCGCACTTTTCATATAAATAAAAAAGCCATAAAAAAGCTAAAATTAAATAATTTACTTCTTTATAATATATATAAAGGAGAAAATGCAATTTAATGGCACGCCCACAAAAACAAGCTAATCAAATTTGTTATAAGAAATCGTATAAAAATCAGAAGAAAAAAAATAACAATAACAATGCAATGAGCAGAAAAAAAAAGAGTGTCAAGGCTTGGTAACAATTTTACATGTGTGTGTTGGTGGGTGTGCGTGTGTGTTGTTGGCCTGGCCCACAGAAATGAGTTTTTTCCGAATATATTTGTAAACAATGCGCTTCTGTTGTAAACAAGCTCATTTATATGACCTAATGCGCCTGTTGATGCTCAAATCAAGTTCTTGTTGTTCTTGGTGTTGTTGCCTGCTTTTTTAGATTGATTAATTCTGGGTATTACAATAATTTATTTATTTTTGATTGCGTTTGATATTTCGAGGCAGTGAAATCGATTTGAAAACAATAATTGGGAAATTAAAGTTTAGGCAGAGGCGGTAAAGCAGTTTTTGAGGTAAGAGCATAAAAAAGAAATTGAGATAATAAAAGGAAAGCATTGAAAAAAGATAAAATATCATAATAGTGTTTAATATGTTTGAAATACGTTAAATATATTTAAGAAAAATCATTAATTTTTGTCTAATGAATGTTCTCTATATACAAATATTTTTCTTTTATTTGCTTTTTGATTTATTTATTTAAAAACAAATTCCAATCAAAGCATTCAAGTTTTATGCATTTTGTGGTTTTGTTATTTCTAAATGATGATACTCATTCGGGTTGATATCCGCATTTATACATATACAAATATCAAAGAATTACACGAATTTAAATCGAAAAATTAGAAAAATGTTTATGTTTGCCACTTAATGCGTCGCATTGAAATTACACCACATATTATATTATATAATTTGCAAATTATGTGCAGATAAGTTTAACAGATCGTTAGCAGGCGAGAAAAAGAGCTAAGTGGCTGGCCGACATAGGGATGGACAGAGGGGTTCAGAGGGGTCGGTCTGGTGATCATCTATAGCTGCTGAAACATTGACATTGAGCGCGTGCCAAACGCACGGCTTATTGATAGAAGGATCTAGAAGCCGCCTCATTTGTGGCAACACTTTTTCTAATTAACGTAAACAAAAGAAAATCTAAAACTAAATCTAGCATTTATCAAAAACGAAACGCAATAGAAAACAAGCACATAAATAATATAACACTCAGCTAATCTATCTAGATATATATATATATATATATTGAGTCACATCTCTATACTATATGTACATTTGAAGATTTGTTGACATTCCATTAAGTCTAGATAGTTTTTTTTAAAAAAGGTAATATAATTAATATAGCCCCATATGCTTTTGACATTTTCGCCTTTGTGGAAAACAACATAAAAACATATTTGATATTTTTTCGGACTCTGTTGTAGGCTAATTTGCGGGCCTAGTAAGAGTAAGAGTATGTTGTGGCTGTCATGATTTTTGAAGATTTTAAGTAGACACGTCAGCGACAGGAAAACAAAAAAACCAAGTGCCCTCAACAATTGCTTTCGTTCCTTATTTCCACCACCAACTACAACTAACAACAACAACTGAAAATTTGTGGAAAAAATTAAAACAAACAACAAAAACAGAAAGGAAAAAAAAATGCGTACTAAGAGTCCAATAACAGGCGGGGGCCACAAAAGCTAATGCCAAGTCAAGACAGTCAAGTGCTGCTGACCGGGCCAGAGCGAACGAGAGAGAGAGAGAGAGAGTGAGGGAGGGAGGAAAAGAGCAAGCAAGAGTGAGAGGCAATGTAAATTACGCATAAATCTATCAATTGAAGCGAGCGTACTACAATCAAATCTATTGTGTAGAGAGAGAGTGGGAGAAAGATCGAGAGAGAGAGCGTAAAAGAGTTCCGGGCACTTTAAGTGTTTGGTTTGGTTTTTGGGCAGCTAGTTAATTACCGGTCCGGAGCAATAGTATGTACCGTAAATATTGGGTTAGTGAACTCGCGCCAGGCACAAAAGCGAGAAACTGCATATACTCTATGTAAGTGTTTTGGTATAAACATATATATATATGTGTGTAGAATTCTAGGCATACCCTCACAATATTTGCAACATTTTGCTGGTGGCTCATCGTTGACGGCATCGGCAATGATCGGCATGGTCCCGGTACCGCTTCCAGGCACCAATTGTGTGTGTTCCAAAAACTGAAACGCGTCCTCCTCACCACCAACAACAACACAACAACAATGTCAGCTGATGGCACAGCATTTGATCGAACTACACAAACTACACCAATAGACTATACACACTCACACACACGCACACATACACACGCGCGAGTAATGCGCTTGCAATCTTTTGTGAAGGGGGTGATAACTCTTGAGGACGCGAAACCACCTGATTGCAAAACGCCGCAGAAAAAATATTTATTTTTTTGAATTTTTCGTAGAATCTTTTTCAACACTTTCGTTTATTTTGGAATGTTAACAGCATTTTCTGCACAGTTTTCTCTCGCACACATACAAACACTATGCTTTTGATTATTATGATTATATTATACAGGATCTCAGTATCTGGATCAGTCAGCTGTGTTCTAATCTGATCTGATCTGAACTGAACTGGGTTCGCTTCGGTTTGCTACTGTCAGTTGTTGTCTAGGCTGTATGTGGGGACGTCACGCCGTGGCTATTTCTAGTCATTTGGCTTTCACATTGCGCTTTTCCGTGAAAATTGTACGAGACGTTCAAACGTGAAACCTCCGCAGAGACCACTGAGCAGGCCAAACGTGCGACCGCCTGCCGCAAGAGATGTTTTCGAAACGAAATTTAGAAAAATATATATATTCGGCGAGAGAGACTGACTTCTGCTGATTCTTCTGTTTCGAAAACGCACAACGGCGAACATTCTCAACAGGCGACGAGCAACTGTTAGATAATTTCGAGTCGGCGTGATCGAAAAAAAAAACTGTTTCACCATTTTCCTCAATGAAACAATGAACTTTCACATTTCGAACATTTTCTTACAACAAACTCGCTGTCTTCGCTCTTAGGCAGGCTCTCACAGGTTCGAAAACGTTTTCGAAATTAGAGCGCAGGGCACAGAGAAGATCACACGGCGAGAGCAAGAGCGAGAGTTTGTGATTTTCGAAAAGTTTTCTAAAAAAGTTTTTTCTATTCTCTACGCTCAGCATTTTTTGTATTTGCACCCTACTCATATAGTTTTAGATGAAGCATTCAGGATTTCATATACGATTTGTGCTTTAAGTGTGTTTCTGGGTCAAGGCGTGATCAATTAGTGAAAGACTTTCTTTGCTTAATTGGATTTCTAACGGGAGTAACAGGGAAAAGGTAACATTTTGTTTGACGCAAGTTCAACCAAGGTCTCAAGTTTTCAATTTGAAAACCCAACTTTTGTTTATTTTTGTTGGTTAATATTTGAACAAAGTTGGCAGCACTGTTAATTGACAGGTCAATGTTAAAGTCCCGTTGCACAAAACTTAGTTCGGGCTTGTGGTAAAAGTTATTTCAAAAAAGTATTTAGACTTATTTTAGTTCGTAGAGCAATTTGTTTTATTCCATTTTACAACATTTAAGTTGAGTTAAATGAGTTGTAATATTTAAAAATGATTTATGTGTTGTGAACATGAACATTTAACAGAGCTCTGTTACTTAACTAGAAAACGCGCAACAGCTCTTAAGATTTATAATAGTATGTATTAATTATTTGGCAATGTTCCAACTTATCTTAACTACAACAAGAACGCAGCAACAACAAGAACGCTGCGCTACACCAAAAAGAAAAAAATCCTTGCTGCGCGGCACTAACAAAACAGACTAAACGACCTTGAAAAAAAATAAAACACACACACACTCGCACATACTCTTAATTTTCAACAACTTTCAAGCGATCTTTGCAGCATAGATTCGCATTAACAAATTCATGCGCCAATTACCGATATCAGAATATTATAATTTATATGATTTTTTATAGATATTAATCTAAACAATGATCGAAAATTGTATGCATGAGTGTTTCATTAAGGAATCGTTCTCCCTCTCTCTCTCTCTCTCTCTTTCTATCTCTTGAGATTTTTGCTAGTGAAACACCTGCATGACTAATCGCACCCCCTTCTTCCCAAATCTCTCGCTAGTTAATGGCATTTTTATATTTAGCACTCGGAGCCAACAAAAATGTATTTAAATATAGCTTTAAAAGAAAAAAAAAATTTAATTTCTACTCGAAAATACATAGAGAAATATTCAATAAAATATGTGTGGAATATATTTTTATATACCTATTCAAATAAAATAGATTTTGAGCGCAGCGCTGGCAAAAATAAATCGCAATCAAGCAAATATTCTTCAGACCGCACACCCCGCTTCTCCCTCTCTCTAAGCAAAACATCAACTAAAAATAAGAAAATTGACTCAGCTTCGGTTTTTCATTGTTGT
This sequence comes from Scaptomyza parva, assembly GCA_035044645.1. Classification (NCBI taxonomy): domain Eukaryota; kingdom Metazoa; phylum Arthropoda; class Insecta; order Diptera; family Drosophilidae; genus Scaptomyza; species Scaptomyza parva. The sequence continues at coordinate 2,166,105 of JAWNNT010000065.1, read as the reverse complement.
TGTTGCTCTTTGGCGACAACATTTTTGTGCATAAAATGAGCAAAAATAAAAAAAAATTATAGGCAAACAAGAAATCATTTTTTGTTTTTTTGAAATTTATTGCCAAATTGGGCGCAAGTCAAAAGATGAACGTCAGCAACTGTTTGTTGTCGTTCTAACCCACCTCAAATCCCCCTCCCATAACAACACCAGCCCGCCTTTATAGCAAAGTGGGCGTGGTATGCGGTGACGGATTGACGTGGGCAGATTCCCAGACTTTAAGCTAATTACTCATAATGCACATTTAGCCAAAAAAAAAAAAATAGAAAATTCAACAAATAGTTTCGCTTGTCGTCTGTGCAAAATGGTCATAAAACTTAAAACATTGTGCACACTTTTCACAAGGAAAATTACATTTTCCACACACATTTTGCCACTCCATGCTGCAATGTCAGGGACAACAACAACATCAACCAAAAACAAAGAAAAAAAAAAAACAGATGTAAGGGAATTTATTGCACAAAAAATACATTTTTTTGGGGTGGATGCTGGCTGTTAAATTTATTGTGCACATGTTTGAAAACATAAAAATATATGTGCAATGACATTTTGCGAACCATAATAATAATAATAATGGTTATTATTTTATGTATTTGTATGTTTATTGTTGCTGCTGTCAAGCACCTTGCTCAGGGTCAGTGAAAAATTGCAAATAGTTTTTTTTCCGTTTTGTTTTTTTTTTTCATTTTTTTTTTTTGGCTTATGAATTATGTGTGGGACGCCGATCTTTGTGCCCCACTGTGCACAACACACACAGAAATAATCCAACAAAAATTCGTATTCAAATAATGTCTTGCAACTAACAACAGAAGAAAATTTTGTATTTATTTATTTGGCTTTCGAAAACTTTTGCTATTGCATATAAATTATAAAGCTGGTAGCATAAAAAGCCAAAGGAACAGAATATAATAGAATCAAAAAAAAAAAATACCAAAAAAAAATATCAGAAAAAACTGAACTGAAATCGAGCGCGTCAGACATATTTCATTGGCGTAGGCGTGGAAAATTGAAAAACATTTTTCACCATGCAAAAGTTGCTGTTCGTCTCTCTCCCTGGGGGCGGATTTACTCTGCTTTACTTTGACGTCGTTCATAATGACGAAATGGCGAGCATTTAGTTGTTGGGAAAAAAAGGTCATAAACAAACTATAAAAATAGCAGGCAGTATATATATTATAGTTTATTTTAGGGATTAACCTGCAGTTAACCACAAAGTGTGGAAAATAATTAATTGTTATCAACAAAGAAACTAAAAACGGTTTCCATTAAGGTTGCCTTAAATTAAATGCAGTCTAATGCCGAAAGCAAACCAACTTCTAGAAAAGGAACAATTAGATTAATAATTTTAAATGTCACATCGCTTCTGGACAGAGTCAAGGAAAGTTAAGATAGTTCCCGGACAGTTGCCTGTTGCCCCGATGTTGATGGAAAAAATATTCAACTGGTGATTTCATAATCAGTGTGATAATTTATGTGATTACTTAAATGAGCAATGTTATAGACGTGGCAAGAAACTATATAAAACTATGCCAAGAACAACTAATTGGTGCACCAAAAACAACTAAAATTAAAATCCAAAAAGATATATGGTATAGTGTGACCCAAAAGTATGTGCACCACTCTATGTGTGGGTGGATGTTGAACTGCAACAGGTGCCAACAAGTGGTGTACATAAACTTTAAGCAGACAGTGTGACAGACAGGCAGCGGCAGCGGCAGCAGCAACAACAACAACAACAAGAGAACACGCCACAAACTAGCAACATTAACAAACAAACCAACAAACACACACACGACAACAACCCATTAATTGTGGCAAATAAAACTAGCGATGCTAACAATAACAATTTATGTTGACAATATTTCTTAACAAAAATTAAGATGGGATATAGTTTTTAGCTTTGAAAGTGAAAGAACTTTGTAAAATTTAGACTAAGAAACTAGATTTTTGAGTGGAAATTATATTAAGATTTGATTAAAATATAAAAACTTTAAGTGTACAGTTTTAATGCATTTTCAGAAGTATTTCTTTTTTTTTTATATTTTCGCTATTTTCTATAAATCACATTCATTATTTAGTGATTTTTGCTCATCACTGTTCAGAGCACACACAGTTGCTGCAATAAATACTAAAATTTAGCTAATAAAACTACACAATATTTAAATAGTGAATAATAATGTAAAAAAAAACGCATAGCAACATTTGAATGATCTATTTATAAATGTCAAATAATCTCAAACGATAAAGGCTGTATGATTCTAATAAGAATTATAGCAACAGGCTGAATTGTATTCTAACTTGGTTTATCACATACTGCGATTGACACTCAAAACTTTATGAAAGGGCACGGAAAGTTAAGAAAAGTCAATCAAACATGTTATATTTACAGGTAAACAATTCTGAGCTAAACGGAGGGCTAAGAAATCATTTGTTGTGTAAAGAGTATTCGTAGTTGTTGCTGTTGTAACTGCGGTTTGCAGCTGTTTTTTTTTATTTTGTTCTAATTGTCGACAAGGGTATACAAATACAAAAGCAATAAAATCGAAATGTGGCCTACAACAACTACAATAGGATTGCATAGGGTTAGGTATTAAAAGCACATTGAAAGAGAGAAAGCAAGATAGAGAGAGAGAGAGAGAAAGAAAGAGAGATTGCTTTTCATGTTACAAGTGCCATACGACCTTATACCAATAATACCGCAAACAACCAAACCGCCCACAAACAACATCAGCTACTTATAAATAAACGAAAACCTAGAAAATAATCACTGTTTTTATATATCGTTCAAATTAGATATTAATAGTTTTTTCTACAAATTAAAATGATTAATATATTAACAAATGCTGTAAACAATAGAATTATAATTTCTACAAAATGAAAATCAACAATCGTATAATAATCTTTACACTTTAGCCAGCGTGCACTGTAGTTGCAGTTAGTGTTTCATATTCCGATTGCAACGGGTTTTTTTTGCACGCACGCAACGAGCGACACTAAACAGAAAGCAAAAAAAACACACACACACAAACAGAGACAAAGCCAATGGGACCAGCTGCACATGCGACTTCATATTGGAAAAGGGCGTCGCAGCAAAGCCGGCAAAACAAAGACGCGAATATGCGACACAAAAGCGAGATGGCAAAAGCGCTGGCAAGAGGAAGAAGCATGGCAGCAAAACTTTTTTGCACTTTTCACACAATTTTGTTTGCCAAAACAACAATAAAGAACAACGTAAGGTAACAATAACAAATCACATGAGTAGCAAATACGTCGCAAGTGTCCAGATTGCACCCAGGGCAAGCAAATTTAGAAATAGAGCAACTACACACACACCTCCACACAACATGCATACGCACGCACGCAACACACACACGCACGAAATGTAATGGGCCAACAATAAAAATAAACAAAAAAGCACATATAAAAAATAGAAAAATTACCTCAGCGCTTCTGCTGCTGCTTTTGTTTTTGGATTCCGTACCCGTTTCTATTTAACTATAGTTTTTTTTGTTGCTTTGAAGGCGTCTCGGGTCGATTGTTATTGTTGCAGCGGCGATAGCCACTTGGCACTATTAATCTGACACTGGTTGTTTGGTGTTTATTGGCAACTTTAAACACTTATTGCACATTTGAGCACAGCATTTGGTTGATTTATTGCATTAATGTTGCTTAATTTTAGAATTTTATGCACAGACGTCGCGGAATTCACAAAAACACTTGCATTGCACACTAGCGCCGCCTGCAGCTGTTCAAACGAACTAGCCACAACACAATTGCAAACAGTTGGCAGCCCACCTCAGACAGGGCTGCATGTGTGGTGGTAGGCGATAATAGTGTACTGCAACACTAACGACGCCATCATGCAAATTCAATGTAGTTTATCCAGGCTTGCAAGTTGCAACCCTATCAAGACGCCGAGAGGGTATAAAGAAAAAAACGAGCCGCTTAGCTCTTGAACAGAAAAAATCGCACTGGCCGAAAGAAAATTAAAGTAAATTCATAGATAGGTAAGTAGCATAAAAAAATGCAAGAAATATTAAAAAAATTGTCGAAAAATAGTGTTCACGTGCATTTTATTCGCATTTTACTTAGTTGGCGAAACGTGTCTGGTTTCTGAGTCTGCGTCGGTCGGTCGTACAACAAAAAAAACTCGAGACGAACAACGAGAACAAAATGTCGGACATTTCCAGCACTCAGCTACGAATCGAAATCCAGGCAGTGCTCAAGGATGCCGATCTCTCGAAAATCTCGGCCAAACGAGTGCGCGAGCAGGTAGAGAGCAAATTGAACTGCTCGCTGCTAAGCCGCAAGAAGGAGTTTGACAAGACTGTCATGGAGGTTATCAACGATCAGCAGGAGGATGATGACGATGACGATGAGGAGGATGATGGCAAGGATCCTGATGCTGATCCCGCTGACGATAGCGACCAAAGTGAGGAGGAGGAGGCCGCCAGCAGCAGTGAGGAGGAGAAACAAACGAAGAAGAAGCCGGGACCCAAGAAACGTCCGCAGCCCACCAAGCACAAGGTATCACCCAAGAAGAAGCGCAAGAGCCTCAAAGCCGATGATTCCGGAACCGAAAGCGATGCCGGCTCCGACTCCGACTACGAGGTGGTCAAGAAGCCGGCTCCCAAGAAGAAAGCCGCTGGCGCCACCGGACGCAAGAGCACTGGTTTTACACGCGCCTACAACTTGTCACCGGAGCTTAGTGCCCTCATGGGGGCCGATTCGTTGCCCCGTCACGAGGTGGTCAAGAAGGTTTGGGCCATCATTAAGGAGCGCGATTTGTACGATCCGAAGAACAAGCAGTTTGCCATATGCGATGACGAGCTCATGAAAGTCATGAAAATCAAACGTTTCCGCACCTTTGGAATGTTGAAGCACTTGAAGCCACATTTCCTAACTGATTAAGAAGCTTACACTATAGTAACTTCACAGTCACAATGCCCGGTCCCATCCAGATGCAATTGGTCAGCAAGCACCAAACACACCTACACGCAAAACAGACACCCACACATTCATCAAACAACACCAACAAACACTAACATCGCTTAACATATATTAGTTTAGTCCTTTGTTTTGTATGCAAATTTTCGGCTCTGCGACATTTGTTTCTTCCATTTATATATTCTGTTTCTCGTTTAAGAATTATTTTGCTTGCGGTGTAGACGACGTCGTCATTGACTTACCTATATAGTTTTTGGGCATACCCCACCAATGTGTTAGGATTAAACCCAATAATTAAGACAAAACGATATATTTTCATGTAGTTTACGGCATTTAAGTAACATATAACAAAGAAAGAAAAAACGACGACTACAACTAAAAAAACGATGTATAATTTTTTGTATTTACATTTTATGGTAAAGATATCAAAGAAACATAAGAAATTTTAAGGCATAAATATCAAATAAAAAAAAAAAAGAAAAACAAATAGACGAGAGATGCATCTGATAAAATAAACAAAAAACATGTATTATTCATATGGGTAATCGGGGCAAATTATAAATATGATATGATAAGTACGTGTATATTCCTAACATTTCTGAAATAAAATACTCTCTTGAAGAATTTGCTCAATAAAACTTCTTTTCTTTATTGTTTATTACAATTTTCATACAAATTTTTTGCTCAAAGTTCAGTTGTTGGTTTTTACAAACATTATTTATCATATTTTTTTTTATACATAAAGTTTTCTAATAATATGTATATATGCGTGTATATATATAATTTTTATTTGATATATGCCTGCGTGGGGTATATATACGTATTTCATACCTCAATAATTGAATAAATGGAATTATTTGCACTGCATTTCAATTAACTTTCATCGCTCAAGGATTAAGGATACAAAAATGGATTTAAACAAATACAAAAATAGCTACAATTAAACAAGTACAAAAAGGTTCTAAGATACTATAGTAAGTAAATTCCATGCAATCGGCAACAAAATGTTTCGCCTATATATATTTTGTGGATATATAGATGATTAAATTCAAATGCGGCAAGTTAAGTACACCAAATGAGCGAGGCGATGGATGGGATAAGGGGTGAGTGATAGAGAGCGGGGAGGCGAGTGTAAGTGTGTTAGCAAAGGATAAAGTTCCACCGAAACCGTTAGTCAAGTTATTATAGTGTTGGCAAATGATAAGAAATGTGGTGAAGGGAAAAAAAACATAAATACTTTTGCGGCTGTTAGTTAAATTGCTAAGAAAAAAATACACAATGGTAATCAGTTAAATGCTAGCAACTAAAAAGCGTCCGTTATGTGTTTTGTGTTTTTTTGTGATTTGTTTTGGTGTCTTGTGTTTCGCTAAACTAAGCAATACAAATTTTAATATTAGTAACTTTGTGTTGTTAGTTTTTGTGTTTTGCTTGTTATTAATGTCAACAATATGTGAGAAATTTCAATTCTCGCTTAAATAGTTTTTAATCTTGCAAAGAAAATACTTTCGTTGGCGTTGTGTGGTTTCTAATTGTTGTTTGTTTCTTTCTTTTTGTTTCTTTGTTTGTTTTGTGATTTTATTGTCCCCCATTTTTTTGTTTTTGTTTTTATTTTCATCGCTTAATAGCGATAATAGTTGGGCTTGAAAGGACCGGCCTTATTAAGGCCCATATACTTGGCCTGCTCATCGCTGAGCTCCGTTAAATGTGCATCGAATGTGGGCAAATGCAAACTGGCCACATACTCATCCATCTTCTTGGGCAGCAGATACACATCGGACTTATACCGACCGGGTGGAGCATTGAAGAGCTCAATTAGCGCCAGCGCCTGTGTGGCTGATGTTATGGAGACAGCAAACGATGGTATGCTCGAGCAGCTCAAATTGACAAGACGACCCTCGGCAAGCAGTATGATATACTTGCCCTCGGGCCAAATGATGTGATCCACTTGGGAGCGCACCTTCTCCCAGGTTAGATCCGGCGTACGCAAACCATTCACATCGATCTCCGTATTCGAATGGCCCATGTTGCACACAATGCAGCCGCTCTTCATCTTGTCCATGTGCTCACGCACCACCACATTCTTGTTGCCTGTCGCCGTCACTACAATGTCCACATTGCGGATCACCTCGTTCAGCTTTACCACACGAAAACCATCCATGCTCGCTTGCAGCGCACAAATCGGATCGATTTCAGTGATATAGACAATGCAGCCCTAAAACAGATAGATTGTTAGTTTCGCATAGTCAACATTATTTGATTGCTATCATACCTGACCCTTTAGAGCCTGAGCACAGCCCTTGCCAACATCGCCATAGCCACAGACAACGACCTGTTTGCCACCAAACATAACATCCGTCGATCGTTTGAGGCTGTCCAAAATGGACTCCTTGCAGCTGTAGAGGTTATCAAATTTGGTCTTTGTCACTGAATCGTTCACATTCATTGCCGGCACCGTCAATTTGCCAGCCTTGGACAACTGATACAGCCTATGCACACCCGTCACACTCTCCTCCACAATGCCCTTGACCAGCTTGAACATGGTTGGATACTTCTTCAGCATCAGATGGGTGGCATCACCGCCATCATCCAATATCATATTGGGTTGCCAGTTCTCTGCATTGACACAACGATCAATGCACCACCAGAAATCCTCTTCCGTCTCGCCGCGCCAAGCAAAGATGGGTATGCCTGATTCCGCCAATGCGGCCGCCACTTCGTTCTACAAATATTGAAAACAGGGTGGGGATTAGTTTAGTATATATGACATATGTATCTAGAGCAACTACAGGTTGGGCTGATAAGCTAACAGGTTTCGCTGTGCTTAGTTTGTGTTTATTTATTAATGTGATTCAGTGTGTCAATAAAAGAATAGCCGATAAGGTGCGCTGGCTCGATCCGTGCCGATGTGTGGATAGCGATTAATTAGACAACACATAAAAGAAAACTGGTGCAAACATTCATGGTGATAATTGCATTCGACATAGTCCAGGGTTTGCCCTGACTTTAAGCTCGGAGCTGTAGACCGGAGTCAGGCGCTACAAACCAGTTCTTCCCTCCGAGGAAGACACATACCCAATTTCGGGCGCGCTCACATATATCAATTATCAACGTCGCTTTTTTGATTGCCAAACCACTTGAGCCGCCCGCGACCCCTTTTTAACTACTGTATATCTGCGTCATGTTGATTGATGATTTGTTTGTCTCTTGTGCATGTATTAGTGTCCATGTACAATATCTATGTATGTATTTGTGCGTGACAACAAATTGGCTCAAGTGACTTGCGTGAAGCAAATGGCGGCACAGACTCAAAACACTTGCCACAAGATCATTTATGCACAGCAAACACTTGTCTATGTTTGAGAAGTACTGTACATCGCTACTTAAAACACTTCAAATCCGGGTATTTCCCAATTTTTAACTTGGTTATTTTCCATTATGCTTCAATACCTTTTTCTTTTATGTATACAGTAGTTATAGCAATATTTAGAAATACTAAATGCTTATCTTTAAAAGGTGTTGCTAGTTAAACAAAAAGTTTAAATTTATGATGGCTCAAGAGATATATATCTCTAGTTGAAAATTATTGATTTCATGTCATGAATTTCTATGAAAATGATTGTCCTTTCTCGTACTCACTTGGGTGGAGTAAATGTTGCAAGCAGCCCAACGAACGCTGGCTCCGAGCTCCGCTAAGGTTTCAATGAGCACAGCCGTTTGGGCATTGATGTGAGTGCATCCAACGATTTTCGCATCTTTCAGAGGTTTATCCTCGGCCGCTCGTTTACGCAGCGCCATAATGCCTGGCATCTCTTGCTCTGCGATCTCAATCTCACGGCGTCCGAACGCATGCTGGGCAGCAATGTTGCGCACACAGAAATCGGAGCTCCCCTTGGAATTCTTTTGCACTTTTTCGCGTGGTGGCACATCGTCCCCATCCTCACTGCTGCCCGTGTATGAGGCAGAGCTGAAGGAATCGGTGGAGGAGGCGCTTAACGAGCGGCTGCGATACCGGCTGGTCTTTTTCAGGGCCGATGATTGCTTGGTGGCAGGTGGAGGGACCACAGAGCTGGGATCCTGCGGCTTGGTGGTGACCGCTTGTTGCTGTTTGTCACCGCCGCCAAAGCCCGGATCGACGACAACCGTGTCCGCCAGATTGCTCATCATTGTTGTTATGTAAAACACACGCGCTTACACAGGATGTGTGTTTGTATTTGTTTTTGCCTTGCGTGTGTCAATCGGCAGGAGTAGGGAATATTACGGTTTTACGTAATTATCACGTGCTGAGTGCGATGATCACTTAATATTTTACTGGCAGCTTCGTTGCGGTCAGACGACAGCCACAAATTACAATATACAAAATTAATTGTGTGTTTTTTATGATGTGCGCTGCGCCGTCGCCGTCTCCTTTGTTTCACCTCTCCGCTGTTATTGGCTAGTCTTCCAGCTGGTGTGTGCAATTAAATAAAATGAAATACAGGCGGCAGAATAATGGGGAGAAACGCGTATCGTTTTAATAATTGTTTTTAGCTGTAGAAGAGAAACGAACTGAATGCGTGAGTGCCGCAAAACAAAAGGTATTTATGGTCGAGTGGAAAAAAACAACAAATTGCCGTCCAATCTATCTGCCGGCCGCCACAACTTATCGGTCTTAGAATATCGCATCGCTCGTTTCTCGAACCACTGTATCGATGACTCAATTCAAACAAATTCAATTTATTTAACGCTTAGGTGGCCATTAGATGTTAACTTTAATTATAATTTATTATTAATTATATAAAAAATAGTATTCGAGGGAATGATTGATTAACGAGTGTTACATCTGTCACATATGCTGCTCCAAGTAGCCGCACAGCTCGGTATCATCCAGATCAGTGACAAGCCGCGCCTCAGTCAGCAGCGCTGCTTTGTAGGTGTCCCGCTTTTCCACCACCCTCGAGAGATTCTCCAGTGCCAGTGGTCCGAGCTTGGCATATTTTCGTATGAACTGGCCCACCTGTTGCCTGTCTACCACAGACATGCTCAGACTATGCCGCCACGCAAGCAAAGCCAACGGTCTCTCCGGTGTCAGCAGCTGCGATGGCGTGATCAGATGCCGATACAGACACCCTTGAACAATATGCTGCAGTTGCTCCACTTGGCCCTGGAAGGCGCATGGATGGTAAAGCATAACAATGGCGCCCTCGGCAAGATTACGCATATACCGCTGAGGTGGCAAGTATTTATAGCTACCATAAACAGCAGGAAGCAGGCGAAAAGGGCCGCTGCAAAGTAAAATACAAATTTAAATGTAAATAAGAATTACTTTTACACGTTAACGGTTGGTAACTACAGTTATTTACTTTGTTGGCGGCTTGTGCGTATAGGCTATCGATTCATTAAGACACTTGGATGGCGGCACGTAGGCACTGGGCAAAAAGTGTTCTGTTAGCAAAGCTTCCGTATTAAGATTGGGATTAAAGAGGCTTCGGTTGCTGTTAAAGCATAGATAGTTATAGTTTTGACGTATGTCCCCTGGATCGTAATCTACGGAGAGATTATTCTATAAAAACAAACAAAATTTAAAATGGGAAAAACCACATTATGTTAATTTTGTTATTTACCACACCATCATCGCAATTGGAAATCTGGTGCTGCGGTTTCTCGGTTGACTTTTCTTTCAGTAGATGTGGCTCTCCTGGAGCCTGTGGAAACCATTTGCCCTGCCAGTTATCAGTAGTTTGCGTCTGTTGATCCCTTCTTGGGATGTGTGGTTCGCCGGGTGCGTAGGGGAACCACTTACCTTTCCATGAGTCATCATTTTTAGAAATTGCATTCGTTTGCAATTCTTGCACACGTTGCATATTTGTTGGTATTGTATGCGGCTGCCCTGGCGCATAAGGAAACCATTTACCCTGCCAAGGGCTGAGTTCTTGGTAAGGTCGAAGGAGATTTGCTTCAGCTTTCTTTATGGTTTTAGCATGGCAAACAATTTGTGTGACACAGAGCAGGCACAAGGTTAGAAAACAGTTCGTGTAAAATACCATTTTAATCTAATTAATATCAAAACAATAGCCTGAAACAGGTAAGCAAGAATAAATCCGACTGCGCAGTTGAAGACAAAACAGCTGTTTTGCCATTAAGCTGCATTACTCAACACTGGTCGTTTGTGTCTTTTAGAATATATTTTTATTTTTACCTTTGTTGTAATTTTGGTATGCATAATCACAAATACATTATGGAGGTACATATTTACACACATTTTAGAAAAACAATTAAATACAAATGCCTTGTCACAGAGTCATTAAAAGAGCGCCAGTGGCCCATTAAGGCAGTTATGGTCGAGGTGAATTCGGTTCAAGCATTATTTTATGTTGTTTGCCACTGTAAGAGAATAAACAATATTATTAAATTCCAATACTGTTAATCTGTTATTATTATTATCCTTTTAAAAAGCAAGTTTAAAATTATAAATTGACCGCTCTCAAATTTGTATCGAATTCACAAAATGTAGCGAATTGATCGTTCTGATTCATTTCAACTCACCCGCAAAGTGGGGCTGTTGCCACCCTGACGCGCTGCCTCCTCTTCTCTTCGCTCCATTTCCGCTGCTCGCTGCTGTTGGCGACGCACCTTGTCCAGGTTCTTAACGCCTCTGGATTCGTTTTCCTGCTGTCGGCGCTCGGCAGCCTCTAGTTGCTGCCTGCGACGCTCCTCCTTAAAAGGCAAATACTTAAATGTTATTATTGCACAACATTAACTCCTTACCGGGGGTGGCATCAGGTTTGTCTCTTCAGCACTGTTGCCACAGCAGGAAAAACACACGCCCATTTTTTTGCCGTTTTTTGTTTTTTATACTCTTCCAAGAAGTTGTTTTCTGTAGGGCTTCTCTTTTTGCGCAGTTTCACTTCAGATTACTTGCTTTTGTTTTGTTTTGACATTTTCCCCAGCTGATGTTAAAGTGAATTGTCATCACTAGCAATCAGCTGCTTTTCAATTTAGAGATGTGTCAAATCTATCGCGAATCCAACTAGAACTGTGATTTTTTGGCATGACATATATTCAACCATGAATGTCAGAAATATTGCCACAAAATCTTACTTAACTACAAAGAATATCTATATCATATCTCCCAATTACCATTTTTTATTGAAATGAAGTGTTTAAATTGAACTTTTCATATGACTGTTACCAGTGAATCGGTAACACTTACTGTATCGGAGCTCATCACTAAGTCTTATGCTTAAAGAGTTCCCCAATCAGAGAATTCAACGGCGGCATCAGTTTTATATCATTCTTATTGCTCTTGTTGTCATTTTTATTGCTACCCGTCGTGGCAACGCCAGTTGGTTCAAGTTCTTTCGGTTGCGTGGTTGCGTTTTGCGGCATATTGTGTTTTATGCTCTTTGAGTAGTTTCTTAGTCTGCGTTTGTTAAATAAAAACACTTAAGTTTGTGTAAATTGTATTTCGAGTGATACTTTAAAATTTTAAATAAACAATATGTTGGATGTGCCACAAGAAGGAAAGGTAAGTTTTTACCTCTCACACTCGGTTCGTTGACTCTCTTTGTGCACCTGCTCATATTTCTTTCTCTCTCGCGCGCGTTGAATGCAGTTCCATTTGAGCCGAGATGCAACGTAAATTCTCCAGAATATGCAACAATTTTTGCCGGTTTTTTGCACTCTATTTATAGTCAGACCTTTGACAGCGGTTGTTGCACTTCTGGTTGGCTTTCCCACAGTGCTGCACTGTATACGTTAACCTTCAAGTGACCTAGCCGCCAAGTACAAACACACATACTATGTACACATAGCGCGTGGGCTGTTTGTTTGTGAGTGTGTTGTGTTTGGGTTTGCCTTTACCCAAATTTTTGTTTGTGTTGTTTTAAATTTGACGTGTCATGCTTGTATGGGGCTGTCGTAAATATTTTTTATGCAAATTTAAATGCCGATTAATGAATTGTTATCAGTATGCGTTACTACGGCACGCAATTGCGCTCAGCTGATAAGAATATACTTATGGCGACGTTGTTCTAGAATATCTTCACAATTGTGGATTGATTATTGACCTCATTGAATGAGAGGCGCGGCGTTTTTTGTGATAAGCAGCTATTGCTGCTGCGGTTGATTCTGCCCGCATTTTTGTATCTCTCCGTCGCTTTATCGCCGTTTGCTGAACCTTTCATAATCTTAAATTCACCATGTGGTGGGTATTACAGCTGCCTTATTTCGTTTGTAACGGCGCCTTTCAGCTGTTAATTTTCTGTCTAATAAATCTTGTAAAACGATTATCTCTCTTTTTTAAGGAAGTTGAAATAAAGTTCTGAAGAAACTGACTTAAAGCTGACGTATTCGGAAATTCTATTCTTTGACAATATTCCCCTTTTAATGTTCAAGTGTATTCAATATTCGTTGTTGATTAATTAAACTTCTTTTACTTATCATTGTTTCTATTACTTCAACACTCTTTTACACTACTCTATTAAGTGGCTGGCGTGGTGCTCGATAACTACTCGACTTGCTCTTGTCGTTGTCGTCGTTGTACGCTTTACTTACAATTTGTTGCTGCTTGTTTTTAGTTAAATTTTGTCTGTACTGCTGTCTGCTGTACACGCACATACACACGCACACAAAGTAACTTACAGTGGCGCTCAGACTCTCGCGCGCTATTAAACACTTGTTGCTGTTTTCACTTCGTTGCTCTGTCAGCGTCGCTGTTAACTTCGGCCGACATCGCTGCTTTAGTCTCTGTGCTGCTGTCGTGTTGAAAAATTGTATTGAAATTCAAATTCATATTGAATTCTAGCCGTATTTTCAATTGCACAGTCGACGCGCAAAGTTCGTTGTGAAGCGCGGTTTTTGGTGTTTTGTGTCGTTAAAAACTTATTATTAATCAAACAAATAAGGAAACACAAGTGTTTAAAAAGAAAAAAAAAAACATACAAGTTAATTATAGATAATTGCTAACGTTTGAAACAATGACGTCAGGCATAAGACCCATAGATGTACTGCTGCAACGAGCCGGTGTGAGTTTTCTTAAAAAAGTTAACTAAATATTGACTTGTTATGTGATATTTGGGCCAAGTGCGATTTGAAATTACCACAAATATAATATTTATTACCAGAATTATCTTTGAGACTGTGCTTATCAATGTTATTTTTCATATTTTCTGAGAATTCTGCATTAAACATATTAATTTTTCCATTGCATAGAGACATTTCCTTTGACATTTTTCGAAAAATGTTCCCAAGAAAGTCATTTTTCACCAGCATTGGAGTGACAATCTAATCTTTAAAACAATAATGTTCGGAACCATTAAACATTTTCATTAACTATAACATTCCAAATGTTTTTCACAATGTCAAGTTCAAAAATATGTTAACATAGCACGTGTTAGACAGATATCCAACATTATAATGGTTAAAGTTTATCTTTGTATCAACTTTTAACTTTTTAAAACACATTATGAAGTTTTATGGGTACGGTTATGACCCGTAAATAGTTATTGTTCCTGTTGTTGTTCGTACTTAATATGCTCAGTTGCAAGTTAATAAATATGCCAAACACATTGCGTTGCAAGCCATCTAAAAATACAATTACAATTACTCAGACATAATGCAAGAGAGCCAATAACAAAACGTAAAAAGCAGAAAGACAGAAAATGTTGAATGTTGTCGAATCGTCATACTAATGTGCTTATCTGAACATGTGACCTTGCGAAAGTTCAAACACCAGCCCTCTGACATTTTGTCTTATCACTTTGGCTAGGCGTCGTTTATAAATAAACCTACAAATTTATACTACGACACGCAATCATCTTAGTGGGCGTGCCTCAGAAAATTCTTCTTTTTATTTGTTTTTTTTACTGCTTTGTGCAATCAACTCAAAAAATATATCTGATTATTATCTATGTATAAACTGACGTCTCTTGTCTGTATTAATTGATGTTTGCATGCGAATCCGAACGCCAGGTGGCGCCAAACGCAATGTCATTGGACTTAGCTGCAGCAAATATTTGAGCCGTCAGATTGATTTAGCCATTTGCGATTAGGTTAATGGCATCACTCAGCATCAGCATCTCATCATTACTATCTTTGAGGGTTTTGCAACCTTGCTGAATGTCAATGTGCCTTAGAGCTTTGCAAATAATAACAAAAAAAAGCGTTAAAGTTTTTTTTTAGTTAGTGTTTGTCATTGCATGTTGGCGAAATAACCAATATTCACGTAACAGATAAGCAACAGCTGATAATTGTTAACTAATTATTGCATTATCTTATATTTTGTGATTCTTTAAGTTAGTTCGATTGTGAAATCAAAACAAAGTAAAAGCGTTCTTTTCCAGATTTCTGTTTTTAAGTCGAACTTCAAATAACCAATCAATTTCATAATAAAATATTGCGTGTTTTCAATCTTTATTACACGTCACTTAAGAATTGCTCTAGTCATGATGTCAATGCATGTGAAACGATTCCTATCATAGTACGTGTGTGGGTTCCTATATAGGTAACCCATTTCAGATAGTCGTTATGAATGCGGCTCGAAGCTGCTTATCAGATAATGATAGCGTCTAATCCAAAACAAAGTCGGTGCACGTTGAAATAACGCAAGCCAGGCAAAAATAGAGGTATTACATATAGTACATTCATATATATAGAGCACACAGATCATATAATCTAGTAATTTAGAGGTCATTTCATGGTACATTACGTCCATAGAACAGTCTAATCTCTAAAAAGGTTGAAAGTCGAGCCAATTACGAAACAAAATTATTGATTTATTGATGAAACTTAATACGTAAACATGTACAAAAAACCTAAAAATAATTTAATTCATATGTTGATGTCCCACTGTCACATTTTTAGGACAATACTTTTCAAAACGCGCCTCACAACCTAACCCGTACTCCTTGAACTCATTCAAGCTGGGCAAATACTTGAAAAACATATTTGCATTCATATAACTATCCTCCTTATCCGTTTCCTCGGGCTCTCCCGCCAAACGTTTCTTCAGCGAATTCTGCATGCCCCAAATGATCGGGGAACTCTTGCACATGAGCAGCTTCAAGCAGGCAGCTTCATTGCCATCTGTCGTCTCCTTGGACGCAATCATATCCACAATATGCTCAGGCAACTCCCGATCCATGATGCGACGTATCATGCGCTGTGTATGTTCGCCTGGACGTTTCAGGAACCAATCGATAGGGCTGCCGGGTGACAAGGAACGTGGTTGATGTTCATTAGGTTCAAACAGGGCTTCGGGTCCAGTGTTGGCATCGCCTCCACGTGTCGCCTGCACTATGGTGCTGCCAATCTTAGGAAAAATTATGAGAAATTTTAACAAATCCGTAAATACTTAAAACCAAATGCTAAAATCTTCTTAAAATTGACTTTCTAATAGAATTCCCAGCTTGAAACTATTATCTTTCATCTATTGCCTCTCATTAGTCTTATAGTTCCGCTACTCACCGCTTGGGCAATCATCACAATGGCATTGAGTGCTAAGGCGCCCAGTTTGCGTGGATCGAAACCAATCATCCGCATCATATTGGTTAACATTTGAACGCTGTTCAGTTTCAACGGTTGTCGTTTGTTGCTCGCTGGCGGCGATTCCTGTGCATTCTCCTGTTCCGTTTCTTGTTCTGCTTGATCATAGTCCTGGGCCTGCGGCTCTTCATCTTGCTCCTGCTGTTCCTCCTGTTCCTGCTGTTGCTGTCGATGCGATTCGAAACCCTGCTGCAACACGCTCATTAGATCGGGTTTCTTGGGTGTTGTCGCTCTCGAAAAGGCCTTGGCCACCAGATTAGCCACATCAGCGGCTGTATTGATACCAAACATTTGTCCTGCCAACTTGAGGCCGTCGTTTACATTGTCCATGACACCAGCTGTTGTCTGCTGGCTAAAACTGAACAGCAGCAACAGACTCAATGAAAGCGGACAACTTCTTGCCATGACTGTCTTAGGAAAACTGTCGCCACAAGCGCTAACAACGCCCTCGTCTGTCTGCCAGACGATGCTTGTAATTACCTTAGGCACGCATTACGCCAACCAACAACAACAATTGCTATCATTTTTTATTATTATTGTTGTTGTTGCTGCAACTTTTGTCACTTGAGTGCTTTTTTGTTTGTTGCGGTTTGCTAGCCGCTTTAATCGTTTTCTTGCCACAATTTGTTGCAGTGTAGCAGTATTTTTAATGATTGTTTTTGCATGTGTTTATTTCAGGTGCGCGGCCATCAGCGCGCTCCATCCGATTCGAAGGAGTTCCACGAGGTAACCAAGCGCGATGCACTGCGTCTGCTGGAGAATGAAGTGGATCGTCTGCTCCAAACAACGGAGCCAGCTCGCCGTCCAGCGCTCCAAGCTGAAATGGGTCGCTTTGCGGATCTATTCGGACGTTTCCTGCAGGAGGGTAATCTATCATTTATATCGACCAACATTTCCTTTTACTCATTGAATATTTCCTATGATGTTAGAGGGACCCTCACTCGATTGGAATAAAATTCAAAAACTGCCCGAAAATGCCGTGATGGACTACACCAATCTTAAGTCGCCCAAGAACGAGCAGGTATGTATTTGTCTCTCATTTATTGGCCCTGGTTTATTTTCCCCCGAAAAAGAACGACAAGCGAATAATAAAATCCGCGCGCCTACCTCAACAATCCATCTTTACCTAATGATAACTCTCTTGTGTACATTCATATATATATATATTATTTATTTTAATCTTTACATATTTTTTCATGTACGTTGATTTGAAAACTGAATTGTACTCATTGTTGCCGTTGTCTTATGGCTAATGTCTGCCTATATATACATATATACATATCAAACATATAGAATGAGGTAAAAGCGTTTTCTTAACTCAACTTCTACTACTACCCGCTTCGCTCTCTCTTCCTCTTCTGGCGCTTTTCGTATTTAACTCTCGCTATATTCGCTCTGCGCTCAATTCTTAATCTATGTTGGACTTATGGTTGCTTATTTAGTTTGTTTGGTTTAACTATATTATAATTGCTTTGATTGTTTTTAGCACTTGCGCTGTACTAAATTCAAATCAGAAATGCAGCTCAACAAATTCTTTGTGCTAACCCCTAAAAAAGATCTTTCCATACTTTATACTAATCTTTTATGATATTCATTCCATATAGATTCGTCTTATGCTGGACAAACTGGTGGTCATTAAGCTTAATGGTGGTCTGGGTACATCGATGGGTTGCCATGGACCTAAGAGTGTGATACCCGTGCGATCCGATTTGACGTTCCTGGATTTGACGGTGCAACAAATCGAGCATCTGAATAAGACATATGATGCCAATGTGCCGCTGGTGCTGATGAACTCCTTTAATACGGACGAGGATACGGAGAAGATTGTGCGCAAGTACAAGGGTTTCCGTGTACAAATACACACCTTCAATCAGAGCTGCTTTCCACGCATCAGTCGTGAGCATTTCCTGCCCGTTGCCAAAGACTTTGATGTGGAAAAGGATATGGAGGCGTAAGTATTGATTTGATATGCCAAATTGTGCAATTTTCTAATCACTCAACACATTCAGATGGTATCCACCTGGCCACGGTGACTTCTACGACACCTTCCGCAACTCGGGTCTACTGAAAAAGTTCATTGGCGAGGGTCGCGAATACTGTTTCCTCTCGAATATTGACAATCTGGGCGCCACTGTCGATTTGAACATCCTCAATAAGCTGGTGGGTGAGGAACGTGCCAGCACGCCCCCAGAATTCGTTATGGAAGTCACCGACAAGACACGTGCTGATGTCAAGGGTGGTACTCTAATTCAAATGGAGAATAAGCTGCGCTTGCTGGAAATTGCTCAGGTGCCACCAGAGCATGTGGATGACTTCAAATCCGTCAAAACCTTTAAGTTTTTCAATACCAATAACATTTGGGCAAACCTCTCAGGTTAGCATACTTTTTGGCTGTTCTCTTAAAACTTGCGCCTAAAACGCTGCTTTCATTTTATTTCTATAGCTATTGATCGTGTACTTCGCGAGCGCACCCTTAACATGGAGATTATCGTCAACAACAAGACACTGGAGAATGGATTGCGTGTCATTCAGCTGGAGACTGCCGTCGGTTCGGCCATGAAGTGTTTCGATGGCGCCATTGGCATCAATGTGCCACGTTCTCGTTTCTTGCCCGTTAAGAAATCATCAGATTTGCTGCTGGTCATGTCAAATTTGTATACACTTAAGAGTGGCAGCCTGGTGATGTCGCCACAACGCATGTTCCCCACCACACCCCTCGTTAAACTAGGCGAGAATCATTTCTCGAAGGTTAAAGAGTTTTTGGGACGCTTTGCCAACATACCCGATATCATTGAGCTTGACCATTTGACGGTCAGTGGCGATGTGACCTTTGGACGTGGAGTATCCTTGCGAGTAAGTTCGACTGGATCAACTTTACAAACCGGTTGTACTAACTAAAATCTTTATTAACTGTTTCACAGGGCACTGTAATTATTATTGCCAATCATGGTGATCGTATTGATATACCCGCCGGTGCCATACTGGAGAACAAAATTGTATCTGGCAACATGCGCATCTTGGATCATTAACCGACAGCAATATATATACATTTGTGATATGCCAGAATCTGTCGTTATCTTCGTAGCATAATTAACTAAGTTTATGTAGTAGCCATGTTCGAAAAGTTCCAAAATTACCAGTTTCATTTAGCCAATTGTTGTAAGCACAAAGTGTCATCTAGTGAAGCCGCATCATATACCTTAATATAAATAAATAATATTGCTTCTGATTTGTACATAGTTAAGTTTGAAAAGTGCTTTCAAAATTTGTGAAAAAAACAAAAAATTCGTTAAAACTTAATAAAGGCATATTTATATCTATATAGAAATTCGAAACAATCTGAGATGTGTGTCTATCAACTAATTTAACAATAGTTTTTGGTTGAATCACCGGAATGAATGCCACTCTCTTCATATGGCACTGGTTAATGACAATTCTGTATACTTCACAGCTTCTACTTCAACTTCCATTCATCTATCAGTTTGTAATCCTGCACAAGTTTGCCTAGTTTAACGCCCTGTGCTAACAGCTCTTGAATGACTTTAATTTGACTTGAAGTAGGCTTTGATGTGGCCACAAAACCCACAATAAGTCCATCAAATGGTGAGCCATCCGCTGATGAAACCTCACACCTGGTATCCCAACCCCTGCCTACAAAGACATTGCCATCACCGCCCACTACAAAGTTGTAGTTGATGTCCTGCTTGTTGAGACTTTCGATGTGCAACGTTTGCAAATAGCGCATGCGAAAGGTGCACGACGCCTGTGTGGAGCACGACTCCGATGCGGTGGATTCCAAACGCACGCTCTTGACAGGCAGATCCAAAGTGGGCAACACCTGCAATGCGGGCTGGGCAAGCCAGGCATCGCGATTGACCAATCTAAGCGGTTCGTTGTTGAGTCTGCGAACTGAAATGAATCAATAGTCAGATTAAGTGCTTCGACAGCTGACAAATAGCACTTACGCGAGGTCACGTCTTCGGTCCAGCGAGGCCAATGCTTCATTAGGTCAAAGAGCTTCTGTCCCGGACTCTCGGTGGCACGCAATTGCCTGTGGGCATAGATGTGATAATCCGGGTGCAACTTGTGTAATCGAACGCCTTCATCCATCAGTCGCCGGGCTGCTTGCACCTGGATCTCTGGTGGTGCCACATTGACAAAGGTGCCTACGAACGCAATGCCAATGCTAACACCACCATAACCATTGACATGTTGACCCTGTGCATGCCAGCCGCGTCCCACGTAAACTTGGCCATCGCCACCGATCAGAAAGTTGTATCCAATGTCCGTAAAGCCCAAGGAGGCCATGTGAAAGGATTGTATTACACGCATGCGATAGATACAAACTTCCTATGGATATGGGAAATTTATGTGAATAATTTAAAGCACATTAACTAATTAAACATTTCTTAAGTCAGTAAGGGGAACTTTTTATGAAAAAAAAACAAAAAAATTATAATATTAAAAATTACTAAAACTTGGTACAAAAAACCCATATAAATATCAGATAGTTACCAAATACAATTAGATCGGATGCTTTTGAAAAGTTGATAAGGTATATATAGTATAGACGTACCTCTGTATCGCATCCATCCGTCGCGGTATGATGAATAATAACATGGGATACTGGAGTTGGTAACAGTTTAAATCCACTAGGTGGTTCCCCCAGCCATTCACTGCGATCAAGTATGCGCAAAGCGCCATTTGTTGGATCGCTATTTTGGCCTTAAAGTATATAAAACTGTCAACATGATAGAAACCAATGGCACTTGGGAATTCCGTACTTATCATCCATATAAAGTATGTGGCAGCTGTTCCCACCAATACTAACAGAATGCCACACGTCCATATCAAACCACGCAATTGTCTATTATTGTTTGTATTTGGCGCTTGATCTTCGATTCGTACCGTTGTGTTTGTTTGTTGTGTTTTCATTTTTGATAATCACCCAAAACTTTCCAGAGCTCGCAGCGTTGTTGTCTCGTCAAGCCGGTTGCTCGTTCTGAACTGAACCGAGCCAAGCAACACGATGATAAACTGTATATTGACAATGTTGTTTGTTTTTCGTTTTGCCTGTTTGTTAGCTTCTTTTATAATTTTAGATACCGGTTGCAGAAAAAATCCCCGAAGTGTCCAACAGAAGCGGCAGCATGTCAGCGAGCTTTTGTCCAAGCTCGAGTATTATTATATGGGAGCAATAGATGGTTATACCCTATATGTGGACACTGTGTGATCGGCAATACTAATATTATACGTTGATGAAAGTTGTAATAGATCAATATTGGAAAAGTTTCATTCCCAGATTAAGAAAAAAGTTTATTTTCTAATGTTTTCACTAATCAAGAACTTTAACACATTTCTAGGGTATTTCTAGTGCTTTTACCCCCCTGAATTTGTTGTATATATTGATATATATTTACTTGCTCTCCCAAACAATATTATTTTTCAAAGCTTAACTCTGCTGGGGGGGAGGAGCCAAATATGGGTATTATATACTATTCTGTTCCGCATTTGAGTCCAAGGGTCTGAGTGATCTCTCACAAAAAAGCACAGCTCTAAATGAAGCGTTTCGAGCTTGAGTCACGTATTGCATATCATCATATACAAATCTAACACAAAACTCACGCTCAAAGTGCTTTGGGCACAATAACAAACTATAAAGAAATATAAATAAATGAAATACATCATTAATATTTTTATAATTTTTGTTTTTGTAATATCACAATTTTGTTTAGAAAGCTTACAACTACGAGCTTATTAAAATATGCCACATATCAAATAATAAAACGATAGAGAAAAAAACCAGTCATGACTACAATTATTTTTTGTTTAAGCTACAGTTGTCCAGTGCGTCCAATTGCCAAAGCTCTGATACAATTGCTCTGCATTGTATTCGGTCTGGCCGGGTTCCAAAGTGCCAGCACCCATCAACTTATAATTGGACGCAATTTTGCCCAAATTGACGCCATGCTCGAGCAGCAAACGTGTGACATTCAGCTGCTTTGCGGATGGCTTCTGGTGCCTAAAGGAGCCAATGTAGCCCAGGCTTATACTGCGCGTATTGTACCCTATCATGTGAGCACCAACTGTATCCCAGCCACGTCCCACATACACATTGCCATCGCCGCCAATGAGAAAATTGTAGGAAATATCATCAAGCTGTTGCGATTCAATGTTGTAGGTCTGCAGGAAGCGCACACGGAAGACGCACTGCGCCTGAGTGCTGCAGTTCTCCGAATTTGTGGGCAACACTATAACTATGGGCACTGGCAAGTCCAGATTTGGTTGCTGTTTCTGTGGTGGTTGCGCCAACCAAACAGCGCGGGGCACAAATCTCAAAATCAGACCACCGCCAATGTTATCCTGATCTGTAAAGTTAACGAAGGAAAACTAACATTAATAAAGTTATATTTGATTTTGTTGCACAGTTAATAGTTAATGAAAGTATGAAGCAGTGTGTATGAGGCGCTGTAAGAAAAACCAACTGTTTTATTTCGATTTCATTTTATTTGGATTAAATATAATATAATACCACAATTGTATACTTTGTTTATGTTAGCTGTATATACTTAAGGAAGTTCATTGTTGCTTTGCATGATGCGGCCAGGTCTTCAAGATGGCATAAAGCTTATCACCAGGACTTTCCGTGCTAGTTAATTGCCGATGTCCATAGAGCTTGTAATCATGCGATAGTTTGCCCAGACGCACACCCTCGTCAAGGAGCGTTTCACAGGCACGCAGTTGTATATCTGAAGGAGTTATCTTAATAAAGCTACCAATAAATGCGATGCCAATGCTTTTGCTATTGTAGCCTATAGTGTGTGCTCCAATGTAATCCCAGCCGCGTCCCTCATAGACTCTTCCATCGCCGCCCACAAGAAAATTATATCCGATTTGTTCCCAATCACATATGTCCATGTGATAGGCTTGTATAGATCTCACACGATAAGAGCAAGCATCCTGATTGTAAATTTAAGTCTATAGATATTTTTGTTTTTTCGATAAACAGACTGCACTTACCACATTGGTACAAACCTCTGTTGCTGTATGGGCAATAATTACATTTTCCACGGGCAGCTTTAAAGGACTCATGGGACGCGACATTTGACCTTCCCAACCATCAATGCTGACCAAGACAAGTTCGGTTCCATTCAAAGCTGCACAGAGAGGTTCTTGGTTAGTGGGTCACTTGGCAAAGAATGTTATTTACAACACACACGATTACATATATGATATGTGATTATATATGTATATAGTAATGTGCATAGAGAGTAGAGTACATAGATACATACGTGCATAAGATAAATGTATATTGATATTCCATTCAACTCAAAACAGCAAGTGCCAATTGATTTTGTATAAAAAACACTACACAAACACTTTTTGATTTTGGAAACAACGGCACAGTTATGAAAAACGCGCTTAAAATTGATGTGTGAAACATTTTGGAGTGGTTTAAATGTTAAGAATGTTATTACGGCGAGAGAAACACAGAAAAGACAATTGATTAACTATATAACTACTCACTTTATTATGATACATACTTAAAAATACAATCATATTATTATTACATTTATTTAGACTACAAAGTAACTAGGCTTTCTTTTTGGGCGGCTCTTTTGTCCAATGCGGCCAGGTCTGTATGATGTTATACACGATCTCCCCAGGACTTTCTGTGGCACTCAATTGTCGATGCCCATAGAGTTGATAGTCAGGCGTTAGCTTCTTGAGACGCACACCCTCGGCAAGCAGGAGTTGACAAGCCTGAAGTTGTTGCGGCGTTGGATGCAGCTTGACAAAGGTTCCAATGAACGAGATGCCAATGCTATCCTTATTGTAACCCAAGGTGTGTGCACCCTGATGATCCCAGCCGCGACCCTCGTAGACAATGCCATCACCGCCCACGAGAAAATTGTAGCCAACATGATCCCAATTCCAGCCGTCCATGTGGAAGTTTTGTACAATCCGCACACGAGCCTCACAGACTTCCTGCAGAAGCAGAAGGTATATTTGTTGAAGTGGAATCATTGACTGGGACAGAACTGTTGGCCTTACCCTCGTTTCACAACCTTCGGCGGCAGTATGGGAAATGATAGCGCGATGAACGGGAAGAGTTAGATTATTTAGCGGATTCTTCGGCTGTCTTCCTCCCCAATCCTCAACACTAAGCAGCTCCAGTGTAGCTGTGTTTTCATGGTTTTTTTTTATATTAGTAATTATATCAAACACTAAATGCGATTCACATTTATATTCCATTCAATTTAACTAAGGTCACACTTTAAATTATTAAGCACTTATCAACACTGTTAAGCGCAGTACAGTTACGCGTGGTTGCCCAAAGTTGGGGAACATAATATATCTCAATATTTGCCGCGTTATTTAGTAGTTTGTTAATTATAAGTTGTGTATGTGTTTGCGTTGTTGGTTAAATATAAAGAGGATAGAAAAGAATCAAATAGAAGAGATGTTAAGGCAATTTCTATCACCAATTTTAAAGCGATTCGAACAGACATAAAGGGCGACAAAACTGTACCTATTGTTGAATTGATTGGAATATTTTGTCGGGAATCGTCGCCATCACCAAGCTTACTTTTATTCATCGTCTGTCCAAAGAGATTTGTTGTCGTTGCCAATATGACGCCCAACACTATAGTTAAAAGCACAAAAGTTGCCGTTATAATAATGGCCTTGCGACTGATTGTATGCGGCAGAAATGGACACAACACATTCTCCTTATACGACTCATCCACTTTGGCACCTGCAATGCAGAAGAGATAAATATTGGGTTATCGTAGGAAGACATAAAACAAAGATAGCTAAGAAATAGTTGAACAAATCGATTTATCTCTAACACTCACGCCTATCAAGAAGCATTTCCATCATACGTTTCTCATGCTGCTTGAGGCATAGCTCGAGCTTCTGACATAACTGCTGATTGTTCCTGGCCTGTTCCAGGCAGCTATTACAGCGCCAACTAACATTTGGAGTTATCTGAATAACTTGCAATTGCTCTACGCTTAAGCCAGTGCAACGCCTATGACAGACACGCCCACAAAACCCATCGCAGGCGATAGGATCTTGTTCGATAAACTCGCGGCATTGCAGACAGAATTGTAATGCGTACATCGACATTTCTTCGATCAGTGTTTAATAGCAACTGCTAAGATCGCTGCAAAATACGATTGCCATTCCTGACAAAACGGTTCTTTTTTTTCATTCTATATATATGTATTCATTTAAAAGTAAATACAACAACGTGTGCGTGCTAAAAATTGCACTTGTTTGCGTTCAATGTCGAAGAAAGTAATTAATGTATATTCATTAATGAACACAAAATAAAAAAAATCCCCTTACTCTACTCTGATCCAATGCTCTAATAAGATGGGGAACACCGAATAACTTAGTAGTAGCAACTATTTACACAGATCTATAGTTCATATTTCATACCATTTGTAGTTGTTGTTTTTGAGTTTGATTCTTAATTATGCCAATTGTGAGAATAATTCAAGTAAACAAAATCTATCTTTTGCCAGCTGCCATTGTTTTCGTCTTTATAGATACAAATGTGTTCGAATGCATGTTTATGTGTGTGTGTGGGTTTTGTATTGTTTTAGTTTGAGTGATTTATAGCACCGGTCATATGTATTATGTCTTCAGCGCACACTGCGTATACGCGATTAAGATAATTATTGCAATGACCTAGAGATTTGTATATAATAACTAAAAGAAATGTGTACAGAAACAATATATTTGTATCTGTAAATACTTTTATGTACAACTTCCTGTTTTAGAATTTATTTAACATGTAAAATAAAATACTTCAATACAAGATTGAGGTGAATACACGATGATATTTTTGATTTGATTTTTTCATTAGTGGGAGTGCTTGCTAATACCAAAAAAGTAAAAAAATTCAAAATGTCTGACATGCGTTGCTATTATTAAAGCTCTCGGTAAACAACAAAAGAAGAAAAAAAAGAAAACAACTCAAAAAAAAAAAAAAACGTTGCACGCGTAAAACATTAGCGGCAGACCGCCCCACAAAACAAATAAGTGGAATCAAGGTGAAAACGCAGTATAAATAAAAGTACACAAACCCAAAACAGACTCACAGACAGACAGAGAGACAGACAGACAGACGAATGGATAAACAGACAACAGAGTAATCTGGTAAATACTTATATTTAATATAATCTTTGAACATGACTATCTCTTAACTCACCTGCAGGGTTGCCATTTGACGTTGATTGTGGATTAAAGCCGGGATTATCCTGACCATCGTCGTCAACTGTTTTCCACTTTTCGCGATTATCAATGAGGATCTGTTGTATCGTGACAGGACCCTCATAGTAGTGCTTATCGCCAAAGGTAACATCTGTGGTATTACTTAACGCAATGCTGCCAATTTGCTGTGGCGTTGACGGCGTTGTGGGCGTTGCCAGATTCAAATTGCCGTTGAGCAGCTGTTTGGCAACAACATCGGCTGAGGTGGGCGGCACTGGCTGACCCTCCGCAGTGGTGGGCATCACTTGTCTACTTATCACCGTCAGTCCTTTGTTGAGCTGCGTCAATTCGTCGCTTTGTGGCGGGTAGGTGACCTGTTGGCCAAGTTTTTGCACCGTGCAACCATCGTCGGGCTCTGCCTCAGAGTCGCTGTCAATGCAGCTGGAATCGATGGCATTCTCATCGATCGACACGATCGAGATCGTTGTGCTGCGTATTGAGAGTGCGGGTGATGATTTCTTTACTCCAGTTGCTGCTGCAGTTGGCTTTTGTTTGAGATTTACAGTTGCCTCAACCTCGATGCTGATACGATGAGGATTCGCTTCCGCCTCTTGGGGCGGTTGGGGCTTTGTTTCATCACAATTTCTGCTGGTTTTGTAACTGTTATCTTTGGTCGTTGGCATCGGCTTGTATGTAGCAGCATTATCAATGAAACCAACGCCCGAATCTGTTGACGATGTACTGCAATTCTTGCCATTGATTCTGTTTATGATGTGTATATTATTGGAATTTGTGCTCTTGTCTAACTCCGTATCATTTTCGCAATACATTTTATTATAATTTTTGCACCAGGTTTACTCAACTTTTGTGCTCAAAATTGTTTCTGTATTTGTTTGTTACAAAGGGTTTTTAGCAGCGGTTGCAATTTTGCTCAAACATTTTCATTATATAATTTTTTAAAATGTTATTTTGCGTAGTTTATTTTTCCTTTTCGTTGCTGGGTTGGCCTGGCCTGTGCTCTAGGCTATCATCTTGGCATAATCATCTGAAAGTTAATTTGCTGTTTTACTTGAAATTCTGATAATAATGTCTGCGACAAATGATAAAAATTCAACAAGTCACAACAAGCACATTAGTTTTATCATTGCATTTTGCAATTAACGAATTTTTGCGTTGTTTTAAAAAGTTTTTGAACATTTTTCTCTTATTTCTTTCTATAAGTTTGATTATTTGTTTCACTTTATTTATTGGCGCAGCTATTTTTATAGAGTTATGAGTCATGGGTTATTTGACATATTGTGGATAAAAGTCAACATTTCCAGTGTTTGTTCTTATATTTCTTTATGAACGATAAGCAAATGAGAACGGTCGAGTATTTTTAACTATATAGTATGTCGATTGCGGACTGTAAGCACTAACAACAAACTAAAATAGTTATACATTTCCATTGATTTTCTACATTAATTTCTAATGGAATATTTGTTATAAGCCATTAACATTTTTAATGTTCCATGTCTAGACGCTGATTCATAACCTAATAATTAGCCTAAGGTTTATTCTTCCCTTTAGTTTTTCTTACTATTTAATCATGTATGACTTTTTATGAATGTTAATTAATTGTTACCCCTCCCAAAATCTATATAATTTAAGATTTTTTTGGTCAAGTCATGCTTTCAATACATATTAAAGTGTATTTGACAGCCTACTTGTTGTTGTTTTTAGTCCAGTCTCTGGATATTGCGCATGTCTTATGCTAATTATAAACATTTACGCTTTGTGCTCGTAAAGTGCATTCGGCGAATTGAGCTTGATCACGCTTAAATAAAAAATGCAAAGAGCAAAGCTCAAAATCAAGTTGAATTAGTTGATATTTAAGCATTATAAGTGCCATATAAATGCAAAATAAAACTAAGGTTATGCTTATATGGTGTCATAATATATATATTGATTGACTTTGAAGCAGTCAGAGAGGGACTGAGTTTTTGGTTTGCCAACAATCAAAAGTCTTTCATTGCGAATCGTTCGCAAACTCTTCCCATAATGAAGCGATAAAGCGAAGGGAAGGCAATGCACAAATACTATATATATATATTGTGTTTGTGTAAATGTGTGTGTATATAGTGACGGCTCAGCTGGGCCTTCGGGCAGTGTGCGATAAGGTACTGCTTGCTCCCCGTAAAGTTGGCACAGAGCGCACTTTTCAGATAACAAAGACCCGACAACAACAACAATGACAAAGCGTTACGTCTCTGAGCGCACCAATACTAATACACCGGCATTTAAGCGGCGGCCATTGTAACTAACACACGTGCAGCTAAATATGGCTGTGCTCTCTCTATATAAGTTTGTGTGTCTGTAAGTTGTCTGCTCGACAGTCAGTCTAACACACGGCACCAACACCAACAACAACACAAAAAACGTTGCAATTACCAGGTATTGCTTGAATGTTTCATGTGTGTTAACAATTATCATTGAATGCGAATTGCTTGACGCAAAAAAAATGTGTTTTTTTTATATTTTTTCTCTTTGCTTCTTCCTCTATTTATTTGGAATTTAGTTTTCTTTTTTTCCGCTACTTTTTCTCCCGTGTCTTGATTATATTTTATTTATTTATTCCGAAATTTATTAATTGTCTTGATTTAACATAAATAAATATTTGTTCTTTCTAAAACTCGTTTTCGTTGTTTTTTTGTTCCATTTAAATATTTTGGTTGTTTGTCATTTAACTAATTCTTATACCATTTAAGCACATTTCTTTTGAAAACGTTTATATATATTATTTGTTATTTGTAATAACATTTCCTTTTGTAAACTTTCTAAGCCCCGTTTTTTCATTGCTTCCGCACAAGTATAATGCGCTTAATTTATTGTGTCTATCGCAGACTAATTCGATTATATACGCTTTATTACCGTAAACTTAAGGCATCTGAGCGCCAATTTCCGACGGAACAACAATGTTTAAGTTTTTGCACAAAACAATTCACTGCACGTTTTCTATTCTTCGTATAATTTTCGAACAACTAATACGAAATGTTGGCAACTCAATATTTTGTTTTATTTAACACAATGGGCATAATATACTACTAAGTACGCATGTACGTAAAAAACTTATGCATGTGTGTATGTGTTTTTAATTTTTTTGTAATAATAAACGCCAAGTAATATTCACTGAGCAGCAGCGACGCGTTTGAATGGCTCCGATCAACTGAGCGGCGATCAAAACGGAATGCGAGCTACTGAGCCGAATACCCCCAAGCGTTGGCGGCTGTTGTCAGTAGAGCGGCAAAAAAACACACACACACAGAGAGAGAGCGGGAGAATAGAGAGCGAGAGAGAGTAAGAGAAATAGCGAGTAAACAGACATGGGGAGTAAGCGGCAGATCGCGAGAGAGACAATGGAAAAATATATACATTTAAATTTTATGCTTTTTCCAATAATATGTATTTTGGAGAGCTTAAGTTTTTGAAGAGTTTTGAATTAGAATATCTTAAGTATTTTGGTTAAGTTAGACCTCGTTCTAGTTAAGTGCAAGTTTTGCCTGTAATTAGCATGAAATACTAATAACATCAGCAACTGGTTTTATCGAGTTGATTTTTCATTTAGTTTTAGGCCTGTTCCATATTAAAACTAGTTATTTCAACCACAGGAAAATCCAAGATCTAAAGCAAGGCTTTTGGGTTCTGTTGCTGTTTATCATCATTGAACCGAACCCGTTTTTTTTTTTTGTTTTTTACTTTTTTGATTTGTAGGAGTGCTTGCTTCTGAATTCTGGTTTTTTTGTTATTACTTTCAATATTTAATGATTTTTTTTTTTTCTGGGACTAGTTTTCTCTCTTTCTCCAGCCTCTACACCTTGATGCTCAACTGTTTTGATTATATATTTAAGACGTTTATTCTTGATTTTTGTTGGTTATTTTTTGCTCTCCGCTGTTTGCACAACTTATAAACAACAAATATCACAAACACACAGCCAAAATTTACAATGACAGATGCTATGCAGAGTGTGGGCAACGAAAAGTTCTAAGAAATGTTTTGTTTGTTTTTGCGGCAGGCAAAAATATTCACAGATAGATACTAGATACGACTACGACTACGGATACAGGTAAAGAAAGCGACCTTTACTTAATTACTAAGCATTTATGAACGATCTACTTGCCAGCTTGAAATATGATAAATAAACCGTAAAAATTTGTTTAAATTGACTTTAAGTTCACTTGTACTTAGAAAGCCCCAACCCCAATCATATTAGATTTCATATATAGATTGGCATTTAATCTTTGATTTTGAAGTGCGTTGGAATATAGATTGATAGATAAGTTGCCTGAAGTGCTTAATGATTTGTTAACATAGGTCATTAGTTAATCAGATAAGTAAAGCAATTCGAAAGCATTTTTCAATTTGACTAAGTAGAAAAATTGACGTTTGTCTGTTTCCGTCCGTTATATAGTTGAGAGTTTTTTAACCAGAAATAATAATGGGTTGACTTTTTTTAGTGTAGTTGCTGTAGTTATCTGTGGAAATTTAATGGTTCCAAATGATATACAGTTTTTAATTAACTCACTGACAACAACTAAAAACACAAAAACAACAACTAAAACGGCATCAATATAATGCATGCACCTATGTATGTATGAGTGTGTGTGTGTTTTAAAATAACTGACTACAAGTTGTGCCGATAATGATGTTGTAGACTTACATACAACCCGTCTCTATATGTATGTATGGGTATGCTGATAGGTTTTCTGTTGTTTTGCGCTTGGGTATTTCCAGCTTTTGAGTAGTATAAACAAAAACCAACAGCTTTTGAGTAAGTTGAGAGAAAGAGCTAAGTAAAGCTTGAGGATTGGAAGAGAAAGAGCGAAACAGAGAGAGAGAGCGAGTGAGAGAACCATGCTCTATAAATAAAACACCTGTAAGGTACACACCTTCGAACCGGTTTACGAGACGAGTAAATATAATATTGAAATATTATGCATACGGCAAAAATGTTAAGTTTATTTGGTTTATTTTGTAAAAAGATGCAAAAAATGTATATGTTGTACGTATGAATGTTTTTATGTATATGTCTATGTCGTTTTTAAAGCTTAAAAGGTCGGCTTAAAGTCTGTAGAGTTATTGGCCAGCAGACCAGGCGGGAGCCGTCATGCCCACTTCGATGCCACATTTGGGCGCATGCTGCATGTTGCAACCGTAAAAGTGCGGCCATTTGCTAATCTCGCGGTAGACATTGATGCCAGGGCTCCGGGTTGTTTTAGTCTGCAAAAAAACGAAGAAGATAAAATAGATTTGTTTCAAATTAAGAACGAAAGGAAAACAAACAAAATGTTTAAGGTGTTAACTTTAACATCCAACACAAAAAGATTCACGTCAACTAATAATTATTTATAAATCTAGATGTTTATGAGATGCATTAAATATTCAATAAATTTGCGACTGGGTAGCAATTCAATAAATCTAGATTTAATTGGGTTGAATTTTGAAAGAATTTTTTCTCAGTTCTATAAATGTTTTAAATAACTGTTTCAGATATATATGGCAGTGAATACGATTAAGAAGGAATTTTAACTAGTGTTAGAGCTGCCAAAATGTTCAGAGCATTTATCTTAAACCTATTATGTTCTTAAGTTTATCACATATCAATTTGTTATCTTTTTCCGCTCCACAAAACCGCTTAATAGTTGACATCAAAGCTGTGTGCTCCGAATCAATTGTGAATCAAATCACGTTTTGCCAATAAGTAATTTATGATTTGGGGGACTTTTGTGGCCAGCTTAAAGAGCCGGTGTGTGCCGGAGTGCTCACCTGATTCTGGGCGACCAGTTTGTAGTTCAAATCCAATTTACGATTGGCCACCGCATGGGCCAGCAGATACTGAACGCCCTCCAGCTGCTTTGGAGTGGGCGTATATCGGGCATAGTCGCCCATAAAGGTAATAGCCAGTGTGTGATTGGCATACGTGTTGGCCCAGTCCCAGCCGCGACCCACATAAATGTTGCCCTCATCGGATACCTGTGCGCCGAGTCCACAAGTCGCCAAGTAGCCAAGTTGCCAAAATGTACACAATTTGCGTAAGCGGAAAGCGAAATGTCCAAAGGTGTTAGTCGAGTTGAACGTGCTGGGAATTTGGTGCATTGTGTGCATCGAATTTGTCGTTTTGCTGAATACTTACGTAAAAATTTGACTGTATATCCGGCAGACTCTTCTCCGCAATCGCCGAGTCCTGTATGGTGCGCATTTTGATGGAACACTTGTAGAGATTGACGCACGGCACAGACTGAACGCCAATGTGCGTAATTAGGACATAGGGTATCGGATGTTGCAGCGGCATTGTTAACTGACGTACCCGATCAGAGGCACCCCATTGCACACGCTCGATGACCAGATGACCGTTTCCTAGATTGGGAACTGCACAATTTGTGAATAGTCTATGGCGGCTGCATTTGCTGCCCACTTACACGTGCCATCCTCGTAGGTGTTGCCAAAGTAAATGGACTGATGTCCCCTTTCGCCTGCTTGTCTCGTTCGGCTCAGCTCGATGTAGACAATGACAATGGCCGTAATCAGAACGAGGAGTACGAGCAGACCCAACAGCAACGTGTTGCGTGTCAGACGTTTTGATTTTGAGCTCGTTTTCCGTTTATTGCTGTTATTGTTAATATTGCTGCTGTCACTGCTGCTGCTGCTGCTGCTGCTCGTATTGATTCCTGTTAATAATGATTGATTAATTGGTAAGAGAAAGAACAAGAGAGTGGAGAGAGAGAGTGAAAGGGTGGAGATAGAGGGACATACTACTTGGTGCCGGTGATGCCGTTCTATAGGTGCGTTCGGGCGTGCGACGATTACGAGCTGTTCCCTCGCCATGTGGTTTCATCAGCAATTTCATGTCACGACGCAAAAAAGGGGGGCGTACGTATAACAACGGTAGCAAAAACAAAAATAACACTACAATCACACACACGCTTATCGACACAAACACTCACAAACACACTTTTTTTTTGTTCGGTAGAAATTAAAATTCTTACGCATTCGTAATTAAGGCTAATTCTTGTTTTTGTGCGTCAAATCAGTGACTAATGCGATCGCGCATTGAATCAGACAAATTATCATAATCAAAACTAGAGTGGTAAGCAAATTAAAACTCGGCTCGACACAGACATACAATGTCGCTTAAAATATATATATATTTGTATATATTAAGTGTGATTTATGGAAATTGTTGTAATGTGCACGTAGACAGAGACGCCTTTGACCGATAA
This sequence comes from Scaptomyza parva, assembly GCA_035044645.1. Lineage (NCBI taxonomy): Eukaryota > Metazoa > Arthropoda > Insecta > Diptera > Drosophilidae > Scaptomyza > Scaptomyza parva. Next base: position 2,132,118 of record JAWNNT010000065.1, on the reverse strand, counting down.
ATGAACGCGACGAGAGTTTCGAGCGTTTCGAGCTTTTCGTTTCTTCAAACAAGCAACTGCCGCACCTGAACCCGTCACTGAAACGACTGAAACAACTGAACAACGCGCCGCAGCCGCAGCCGCGCACAACAACGACAACGGCGACGACGACGGCGATGACAGCAACAGTGGCGACGGCAACGGCGACGTCGGCAAATTGGACAGCAGAGCACTTCTTGCCCTGCGCTGTTCTACAAACTTGCCATGGTTGACATGTTTTATTTGCCAGAGCAGGGAAACACATTGTCCACTTCACGTTCTCTTTCTCTCTTTTCTTTCTCTTGCTGCGTCATGCCTTGTCAAGTATTGGTGTTGTTGTTGTTGTACAGATTTGCCATATCGTTTACGGTTTTTTTTTGTTTTATTTTACTTTTGCACTTTTGTGTTTCGTTGCTCTTTCTTTTATTTTTGTGTGTGTGCCTTTTGCCTTTTGTTTTTACCGTTTTGAAGTCGACTTTTAAATGCGGCTCGCATCGCCAGACAACGTGACGTATGCGCAATGCAAAACGCTACGCATTCCAAATGCGCTTCACGCTTAGAGCTTATATATAAAGGGAATTCCATGTCATTTAGTTGGGTTTGCAGGGTATTCTGTATTTATTCAGCTGCATTTAGTTGGAATCACAACTACTTGACACCGCTTCAAGTTGACTTGCAACTAGATAAAGAATGTCAGTTTGTTGATGTGCAGCTTTATAAAGTAAGCAATAGTAAGTGTGATAATCGATGGGGCAGTTCTAGTTTATAAGCAAACAAAACCACAACTCGACTTCAGATTCATACTACGTGATATATTGGTACAGTCCGATTAAGATTATAAAGGCATGCAAGTACTTTAGAAGGTCAAATATGCTCAAGTTGAATCAACTTTACACTTTGTAAACTTTATTTAAAGCTACTTAGTAAGATTTGTTATGTACTAGTCACTGTAAAAATCCGCCCACTTTTGAACACATGCACTTTGTAAAAATGCATCTGATCAATAGAGAGAAACTCACCTGGCGGCAACTGACAACTGGCATCCATATAGTAAATGCTTACTGGTCCCTGGTACTGTGTCATTGGTCCGATGACCACATCTGTTGAATTGGACAAATTGATCACACTCGACGGCTGTAAGGCTGGATTCGTGAAGATTGTCGGCGGTATATTCATTGTTGACGACGACGATGAGTTGAAGGTATGATGATTGTTAAAGCTGTGAGCACTGCCCGAGTTCTGTTGTTCCTGCAGCGTCAAAACTGCTGTCTGCTCCCCCGGCACTTGATCCTGTTGTCCTGGGTACATGTTGGATGTCACCGGAGTTCAGCGCTCAAAAATGTATCTGTTTCCGGTGTTGACAGTTGTGCGCTGCGTGCCGTTCGAGTGACAAGCCAAACAACGACTGACTGAAGTTGAACTCAACAGATCCGCTAGTGTAATATATATAATATATATATATACATGTATAGAAAGATAAAAGTGGCAGCAAATTCACACTGGGTATAGTCGGAAAATGTAGTATTTGTTTTGAAAATAGGCTCCCACTTATACTGTCTGTTTGCGACTTGCGACTTTTGAGTTGAAACAGATTTGCAATTGTAAGTAAAATTGTGATAGATACAATAAACGTTGGGTTTATACAATAATTAATAAGCTGCGGTGTGACTAGCATTGTTGTCTACTTCAAATAGCAAGTAATGAATAATAAAACACTAAATAAGAAATTTAAATTGTAAATTTATTTTTTTTTTTTAATTTATGTGGTGGTTATAAGCTGACACAGCTTAATTTTAATAAAAGTACCTAAGTCAACAATGAAACTAAATTTAAAGTACATTATATAAAAACTTTTTTAATTCAAATGCAATTATTAAAATCAACATTATTATAATAATGCGCCATCTGTTGTCTAAGTTAATCATGCATTTGCCAAAGCTGTCAAACAAAAGCTTTCGTTTAGTACAAAAAACGGCCAAATGCTTCGTTTTATGATTGGCGCTAACTTATTAATCATACGCCACGTCAATCAAAACTGAAGCTAAAAAACAGTTTAAAGTAAAAGGCACTTGGAAATATTAAAACTTTGCATATGCAATGTGTTTAAATTAACAAAGATTCAATAACATTTTTGAACTAAATCCTTTGAGTGTGTGTGGAACACTTTAACCTTAAGCAGCTTTGGCGTACACTTTGTTGCACTCTCACTCACTTTCGCCTCTCTCTCAGAACACTTGACTTGGTGCGCCCCAGTGGCACTGCCACAGCCGCCATTTGCCGCCCCTTTGTGTGTGTCAAGTCATGCAAATGTCGACGTCGACGTCGACCACGGTTGGAGGCTATTAACACGCAGCAGTGGCAGTGGCAAAAACAAAGCGCATACTTTGACGTATGACGTCCTCCTAATGACGACCACGAGAATGCTGCATAAAGACGACAACGTGGACGCACCAGTTGCCGCGCTCTACCCAAAGGGATTCACGACTTTGTTCCCGTTCAGCTGGTTTATTTTTCTATTTTTTGTGTATTTCTAGCCACCTCTGGGCTTTTTTTTTCTTATTTAACCTTTTTGTGTGGTGTATGTACAGCAGATGTGTAGGGGCGGGGTATGTGCCGACCATTGTGCCAACAACTTCAGTAGGAGTAGCTCTGACGCCGGAGCAACCGTCGCAGGTGAAAACCCCAAAGTGCCCTAGGACAGTGTGAAGTGCTGAGTCAAGTGTCAACTGCAAATGACATTTGCATTTCGCTAGCTGCCTGAAGCTCCAACTGCACCATAAGCAGCAGCACACTGAGCAGCAGTTGGGGCAGATGGGGCATGGGGTTATGTGTTGGTGCACCAAGTGGCCTGGCGTGGTTGGCTGCCTGGTTGGTTGCCCCGGCTGGTTGGTCGTCGGTGGCTACGCGTCAACTACGACTGACATTTGTTTTAGTTTTTCTTCCGCTTTGCGCCAACCATTTGGCAGTTCGTTGTGTTTCCGCTGGCAAAAAAAAACGCACAAAATAAAAAAATATACAGACCAACAAAATAAAATATAAAAAAAAAAATAAAGAGAAATATGCATGAGCAACAACAAGAGTGAGACAAAAAATGTCGCTGCGGAATTTTAAACTGTCACGAAGTCTGCTAATACTTAAGTTTCAGCAACGTTAGCAACGCGTTACTGGTTAGGCCGTGTACCGACATGTTGGGTGGTCTAGCGGGGGAAGGGTTGGGGGAAGATGAGAGATAGCATGGCATTTGCAGATTTCACTATGCAACTGGAATTTTAGTTGCACTGAGAGTTGCAAATTCTGTTTCTTCATCGTGCAAAAGAGATTTTTGGCTTAGCAATAAATAATATCCACAAATAATGTTTTTCTTCAAAAATTCTTATATAAAACCATTGATTTAATGACAATAATTTGCTAAGCTCAAAAGTGAAAGTAAACCTAAAATCTTTGTTGCTTTACATTATATTTTGTGGCAGTGTTGTTGCGGGCACAACGGCAGCTATGTCATGTTAATTATGTTGCACAGTGTTTGTTTCGTTTTAGGTTCTTAAATAATTGCCACCTTGGCCTGTTTCACTACCCCTGCCCCACTGCACTGTTGCATGCATGCCTGCTGCTGCTTCTCCTGTTGCTACTGCTGCCTGGTATTGCTGTTGGCCGTGGTCTAACCTCGAGTGTGCAGCAGCTCTTTGTGGCTGTTTGCCACATGTTTACTTATTTTCAACATATATAATTACATTTTCATATTCAGAGTAATTAGTGAGAGCTAGCAACTGCCCGCCTGCCTCTTTGCTCTCTTTACCCAGTGGTAGTATGGCAAAAGTCTAGACTTTCGTCCACTTTTTAGTGCTTGAAGTTGGTTAGTTTCGATAGTTACTCTCTCTCTCTCTTTCGCTGTCTTTGTCTATCTCTTTGGCACTGCATGAAACGGTTCATTTCATTAACGCATAACAAGCCAATTGATTAGGTTGCTGCCCTCTACAGTGCGCTCTCTCGTACCCCTCCCCCTCCCTTTCTTACCTATCGCTGTGCAGAGCGAAAAGCTCGCTCCGTAATGCAATTGCATCAGACAATATGCAAATTAGTTAAACCTATGCGATTCACTGCAGCTGTGAGCGTTTGAAATGCTAAATTGTGGGCATAAACTACATTAGCACACATTCGTATCCCCCACCCTTACTCCCCTCTCACCACATCAATGTAACCCCTCTACCACACCCACCCATCCACACACATTCTATGTTGCATAAGTGGCAAGTTAGTTGCTTGGCAGCACGCTTTAAATTGCTAGCGATTTGTCTAACCTAAAAGCATTGGCAATCGGTTTAAGGGGGAGCTAGCCCAAATGCAGAGTGCATGGTGCAGGGTGCAGGGGTCTGACATACAAATGAGTTAAGTTAACTTTAATATGTATGTGTGTGCGTTTGGCATCAAAGATACATCCCATAGATTGTATCTGCTGTTAATAGTACAATATATACAATTGCCTTGTCTTGTCTAATGCAATTGCGACCCAAACGTAATTTAATTCAAAAGACTTGCACAGGTACACATATATATATATATATTACATTGCTATTGATTATCACAGCATATCAGTTTACCAAGGCTAGACATTAAATCTGAGTAAATTGTATGAATCGAACTGAAGTTGATTTTGAGACTTTTGTCAATTGATTCAATTACTGATTGATTTATTTCGATTTTATTGCTGTGGGTAAAGACTTAAGCTGTATTTATTACTAGAAGCTAAAATGATTTGAAATGATTTGCCTTCACAACTCTTTGTATGCACATTATTGGTATTGGAATGGTATTATTTTTTAAATCCATATTTCTATCGTATGATAATTAATTTTTGCGTCTTCTGTATATTTTCAGTATTATCACAGAGTATATAAAGGTTATTCTGATGCAATATTATTCTAAGGCTTAAATGAAATCCATTCAGTAGTTCATATCTGAAAATATGTTTATAAGCACTCAAAGGTATAATTTAAATTGGATAAACATGAAAGATTACACAGAATATTCATGTATAAAAATTGTAGATTCTGTTATTTTAACTTCCCCCCACCAGCAATTTATCAGTTTATAACAATTTGTTTAATGCAATTAGCTTGTCATGCTTAAAATGTAAAATTGTGCCTGAAACTGATGCCTGGAATGGCCATACAAAAAATAAGAGGAAATTTGATCCTTTATTGTTTCAACTCTGTTTCAAGGGGCGTATGCGTAACGCTGCCAGCCAGCTGGGCTCGGCTGTGCTATGGCATTAATGCGCACTCTAAATACAATAAATGGTATTCGCAAAAATTTTTTGACTTTTTGAATGCTGACGTTGACGCTGGCGTCGGCGTCGACGTCAACGTCGCTGTCGGCTTCGGGCATCGCATTGCATTATCGCAAAGTACACAAAACACACATTTTGGCTCAACATGACGCCGGGGCAATGGTTACGGAGACGCCGACGGCGACGGCAGCAAAACTACAAATGGTGCTGTTGCAACAACTGCTGCTGCTGTTGCTGCCGTTGCTGCTGCTACGGCTGTCAAATGTAAAACAAACACTAAACAGACAGCGTGAGCAACCCAAAAACACCCTTTTGCCCCCTCACTTTTTCCTCTCCTCTTCCTCCTCGGTTAAGCAAGCACTCGTTTTAGCTGCTACTCGCACTCTAACAATAAAATCGAAACTTTTGCATTGTGCATGAAAATTGCCATTTTGTTGTTGTTGCTGTTATTGTTACTGTTGTTGTTGTTGCTGTTGGTGTTGTTGTTGTTGTTGTTGCTGGGCATTATGCAAAAGGAAAACTTTTTTTCGACGAGCGCATAAAATTTTATTTGTTGCTACTTTTGGGCTTGCGCTTGATTTGGCAACTTGCGCGCAACACACACACACACACACCAGCTCACGCACACTCATATACAAACATATATATTTGTACAGATGTGAATGTATATATATATAGGGAGCGCACAATTCATACACATGTAAAGTGCATGGGCGTGCATCCTTCTTGTTATTTGGCTTCGCACACCCGAGTGTCATCCCCGCCCGCCACACTTAGCAAAAAAAATTGATATTCAATTGAATTTGAGTTTTCTTTGATGTATAATAGTTTTAACTGAAATTGTATATTTCAAATGGTTTAAAAAGGTTTTAATCAGCATTAATGTAAGGTATTGTATAAAAATATAAAAAATGAACAATCAACTTCATAATCTTAGCAATATTAACACGGTCTCTTTTTGGAATAGATATTTACAGTACACAAAACAAAGTGGAGAATCAAGAGAAAAGAGCTGTTTTTTAGGAAAACATGGTAAGAATGTCAAAGGCAATTATTGTTATATTGATGCAATTATTAGTATGATGAAATAAGTAGAAGTTACTCTCATCGGCAGTCGATGGTTGCCCATTTTGTTCCTTAACACCAGTTACTTGTTTATAGAGTGCATTTCATTTACACTGACCACAGTATGTGCCTTTCACTCGCACTTATTGCAAACATACGTTAAGGGAGTGCTTTTTGACAACGCGAACAACCTATATATTTTCATCATGCTTAGTTTTATGATAATAAAAGAGAACAGAAGCGTACTGTCATAATTTAATATAAGTATAAAAAATAACTTTACTAGGTCCTAAATATATTATCATTTTTCCTGTCACATTAATACATAAAATTACATTTTTTGTTTAATTTTTAATACAGTTTTCTATATATAAATATTCTTTTTTTTTTTTTGTATATTTTGCTTAGTGCACTTCTCTGATATTTGGCATATTTCGAGCACATCAATATGCATACATACATACATACATATATCGCGTACTAGTTGGCAGCGTCCGCAAAGGCCTTAAACCCACACCCCGCCCCCGCCCCGCATCGAGCATGGCATTTGCCGCACACCCAACATAGCCCTATATCAATCCCAAGTTGCCAAGAGCCGCGGGCGCATTGGCTGCGCGTTTTGTGGTGCGGTTACCGCATTGACAGCGGATCGAGGGAGGAACTAGAGGAAGAATAGAGTTTATACGTGAGCCAAGCGCAGTTCCATGTGTGTTATTGTGTATGTGTGTGTGTGTGTGTGGGCGCATATTTCGTATTTCATTCTTGAACTATGTGAGTTTTGGTTTGCGGCATTTAAGCAAATATTTTTGAAATGCAGTCAGAGGCAGCAAGCTCTCTCTCTAGATTCTAGAAGGTATCCTGGGCATTCGTGTGCATAAGGAGCTGCCTGGCTGACTGCTGCTAGTTGCCTGCTGCTGTTGCTGCTGTTGCTGTTGCTGGTGTTCTTGCTCTTCTATTGCTGACTTCAATACTTTTTGCAATTATGGCTGCTGGCATTGTGGGCGTGGCCAAAGCGCGTGACTTTGGTCTAAACGTAGCTAAAGTCGAAGTCGAAGTCGAAGCTGCTGTCGAATTTGTTCGTAGCTAAGCAAGTTTTTCTAATGACTTTGTCAACAAATGTGCACTGTAATTGACGACTGGCTGAGTGCTAGCGAAAAGTCACACCCCCTTTGCCACTTCTTTACCACATAGTGTTGGCAACTACGTCTTAACTTCACTTTTTTCTTTGTACAATGTCTTTATGCGTTCTATATATGTATTTCTCTTGCACTTTTTGTTCCTCAGTTTTAATTTGCTTAAAATATGCTTGAAATTTGAATTTTCTTTGGGTTACTCAAGTCGTTCTTAAGACGTGTCTAATTTTTAGCTATTTATCAAAAACATTTCTTAAGTTTCACTTCGTATTGAACATTTTTACATTTTCTGTTAGCTTTTAACATATATCTGTTAGTTCAATTAAACAGTTGGGAACAGTTTTAACAGCACATAAGTTCCACAAGCAGGGGTGATGCTTCTAACACAGACCAGTTCCCATAACATAACAGATGTATGTTAATGTGTGACAGTAACGGCGCTGTTAATGAACATATAACTGTTATTTTATTGCAGGGGCATTGGAGTTGCTATAAAATCACCGTTACATATGTTAACTTACCATAAATTGGCTTAACAGCTGCACATCAAATTGCTATTTAACAGAGTGTGAATGCCAGGGGTAGCTGTTGAGCTGTTAACTTAACATTTAGAGCCCACAACTGTTGAGGACTCTTAACAGCTGTGGTCACTGCCTGTTAAGTTAACATATTTGTGAATCCTACCGGAATTTATTAACGCATTTTAATTAAGTGAATTTAATTTGCATCGATAATGGCAATTGGTTACGGAGCTAAGTGAATTTCACATACATATACATATATATACCCAAGTGAACCGTATATGTGTGTATGTGTCAATACCGTTATGTGATGAATGTCCTTTGCAGTTGCAGTTACAGCAATCGCGTTTGGCCCCGCAGTCATGTGATTTTCGAACAGCACCCAAAGGTATGCTACAAATTATTATATCGCTGGCAAACGGACACACAAACACACACTAGAATATAAACACGCACACAAACAACAAGGCAGAGACAATTGCAATTCCGGTTGTTGTTCGGCGGCGACGGCGGCGTATTGTGGCGACATTAGCATTGGGCAAATTGTCAATTGAATTGTGCAAAGCATAGTTGGAATATTAAATGTTTACAAAATGCAATATACAAATGCATGTACACACACACATACAAACAGTGACTACAACTAGCAAGAAGCAGTTACAACAACGACATTGCTACAATTTGCACTTAAATGCACACGCACATGGGCATAAATCAAACAAGCGTGTAGCAAACTCGAAACCCTACACCAACCCCAACCCCTACACCAAACCCAAACCCAACCCCTTTGACATCTACCTGCAACCCTTACTGCTTGCTGCCTCCTGCTGTTCTGTGCTGTGTTTAGTGGCCTGTTTCCAATGATTTGCATTTGAAACAATGACAGCATTTTGATAGCTTAGCCCAGAAACCCAATACCCACTACCCCTCTCACACCCCTCTCACAAGCCCTTACCCACTCTGCACAGCTTGGTTGTCAGTTGTTGTTGTTTTGTATACTGTGTGTTGATAGCCCCACTGGACTAGTGGATGGTGTTGTGAGTGTGAATTGAGTGACCATCATGTAAAATGCAACCAAATTATTTTCCGTTTGTTTGATTTGTACTAGTTGTTGTTGTTGTTGTTATTGTTGTTGTTACTGATGTTTTGATTGTAGTGTATATGTATGTATGTGTGCGTCCCACTTTCTGGTATGTATTGTTATTATACTTGTTATTGATATTTTTGTTGTTTGGCCAAGTGCATGTGTCAACAATATTTAAATAACACACGCAACAAACAACTAGTAACAACAACAACAACAACAACAACAAAAATATCAGCTCATAAATATTAACACTTGATAATGGGCTGCATTTTTGTCACATATTTGTGTGTTACAAGCGGGGGGTGCGGTGACCGTGAAGAGGCGAGGGGGGTGGGCGAGTTTTAGCCAAAAATGCATTTGACCAAAAAAGGCTAAAAGCAGCAACAACAGCAACAGCAACGGCAGCAGCAGCAGCAGACCATAAAATATACATGAAGCATAATGAACTGTTATGTGTGTGTGAGTGTGTGTGTGTGTTTATGTTTTGCCACGCCCCATGGACAGTGTTTAGAGGGGCGGCAGAATGGGAAGGATGTGGTGCACATGTGCAACTGACAAAAGCACACACACACACACATACACACTCACACAGACACAAACACAAATTCGTTGGCCACAAGGAGCGCCAAGCTACAACCAAACAAACAGCTGCGCACACAAATTGTTTGCACCCGAAAAATAAAAACACAAATAAGCTCAGAGAGAAGCACAACAACAACAACAACAACAACCGAAAATATGTGTATAAATGTGTATGTGAAAAAAATATATATACTATATAAACAACAACAAGAGGAAAAATATATAAAAAGTCCAGGAGAGAAAATCAAGAATTTTTGTCGGCTTTGGTTTAGTTTTAAGTTTTTCGTAGTTTTTTTTCCGCTTTTTTTGGTTATGTTTTTTTTGTTGTTTTTTTTTTTTTGTTGGAGCCAGCAGCGTTTTTAAGTGCGGATATTTTATGAATTTTATACGCTGCTTGACCTGCCAGCATCATGCCAACACAAATACCCTAGCTACCACACCCACTATCGTATCTACCCACTCCCCCCCACTAACCCCTGTGTAGCCCTTAGTTCCCTTCGTTGTGTCTCTTTATCGCTTGCCCCAAAATGTGCTCCACTTACTGTTATTGTGTTTGTTTTGGGCTTCCGTTTTTCGGTCGCTGCTGTTGCTGCCACTGCTACTGCTACTGCTGGTTGCTGCCACATCTTGTCGCAACTCTTGTTGCTGCTTCGGTTATTTTCTGGTCATTGTGCGGCTTGTTTACGCAGTGGGCGTGCCTATATCGTTCGTCCACGATGCCAAACCCACCCACTTTGTTAGCCCAGTTGGCTGACTGCCTGGCCGACTGCTGCTTGGCTGCCTTAGGCAACTGCTCTGGCCCAAGTTAGTGACACTCAATTTAAATTTATGCCGGTTTATAATCATTGCCTGCCTGTCATAAAGCCGTGAAATTCTCTCTACTCCCTCATCTTTGTTTTTTTCTCGAGCTGAGGGTTTCTTGTTTTCTCTCTGTATATTTTTTTCGTTTCGCTTTCCTTTTTTTTTCGGGGAAGGCCTTTATATATAAATTGTGTAAACTGTTTAGCAGTTTACTGTTTGAAAGCCCTGGCTGCTCAATTAAATGATAATAAGGCATTATATCAGCGGCTTATACCTCAGCACCTGATGAGCCACCTTCCACCACTCCACCAATCCAGCTACCCCTACTCCCCCCCTACTTGTCTTGCGTTTATGAATAGAAGACCTTGGACATAATTTACAGCTGTGCAAAATGCTTGCGTGTTATCCTGTCTCTGGTGTTATCCTGAGTGGCGCTGTGCGTTTGCAGGTGTTGATTTCAGCTGAAAAGCGATGCGTAGTTTGCAATTTCTTCAGCCATGATTAGTCCAGCAGAAAAGTTTTCTAGCAAGCAGCATTAAAAACTTGCTTCAAAACTTATTTCTTGCATTTTTCAACTTCAAACTTTGAACCTAAGACACGAAAAAAGTTGCAACAAAATCATTTTTAGTTTCTAATTTCTATTTTTTGCTCTGTTTTATTGCACGAGAGTACAACAAAAACCTAAGCAGCGGATTTTTCGGTAATTTAAAATTGTTTAAAAACATATTAAATATGAAAAAAAAAATTAATTTTTATCTCAACTTTGTAATGACTTGTGGTTTGGATCAAAAAGTTTGGCAATTGGTGCCGCAAAAAGCAAATTAAACACATTTGTAAACTTAGCTAAACATTTGTAATTCGCTTGCCACATATTGTTGCAAGTTGTGTATTCAAGTGAGGATGCCGCACTTGCCAACAGCTCAAGTTTAATTATTAACCAATGATTAAGTCACATTACTCATCCCCCATTCATTAATTACATGTGTGTGTGCAAGTTGGGCAGGGACTTAAGTGAATTCGGCTTTAAATCAATGCCACTTGAAACACACAAACACAGACACACACACTCGCTCACGCTGGGCGAGCAAGCAGAGGTACGATCCCTCGCTCACCGGGTGACCATCGATGCCAGGGATCTCGATGAGGTCACCACTAAGGAGGAGATTACCGTAGCGTTCCGTGATCAATTCGACGTGGAGGTCTCCCAGGAGGACATCACCCTGCGAAAGGCGTATGGGCAGACCCAAACTGCCTCGATAAAGCTCCCCGCAGAACAGAGCAAGGAAAGCGTTGTCTGTCGGAGTCTTGAAGGTGGGATGGGTCAGCTCTAGACTTCGGCTGCGCATTAGCGTGACCAAGTGCTTTAGATGCCTGGAGTTTGGTCACCTTGCGAGACAGTGCAAGAATGAGCAGGACCGGTCGAATCTGTGCCGAAGATGTGGAGGTAAGAACCACCTGGCCAAGGACTGTGATAAAGAGCCACAGTGTATGTTCTGCAAGGAGAAAAAAATGGACGATAAACACATCGCCGGTAGCGGGAGATGCCCCATGTTCCGGAGCGCACTGGCCAAAAGAGCATGAAGTGCGTCCAGCTGAACCTCAACCACTGCGAGGCAGCGCAGGCCCTGCTAAGGCAGTCGGTCAGGGAAACGCATGCAGACTTGGCCATAATCTGCGAGCCGCACAGGCCTATCACTGGAAGCGGATGGGTGGCTAGCAAGTGTGGGAAAGCGGCCATCTGGTCTCTCAGAACACCACCAAAGGAGATTAGCATTGATCACGAAGGGTTCGTTCGGGCGAAGATCAACAACATAACATTTTATAGCTGTTATGCTCCGCCGAGCTGGGATCTGAGGCGATTCCAGCAGCTGCTAGAGGAAATCTCGGATGATACTCGCGGCAGATCCCCCATAGTAATTGCTGGGGACTTCAACGCCTGGGCAGTTGAATGGGGAAGCCGAGTCACAAATAGCAGAGGAACCTGCCTGTTGGAAGAGTTTGCATCAATAGATGTAAACCTCGCAAACGACGGGAGGCGGCTCACTTACCGCAAGGCTGGCAGAGGATCGATTATAGACATCACCCTGCTAAGTAGCTCGCTATGCAGGAAGACGACGTGGAGAGTCAGCGAGGATTTCACCTTCAGCGACCACCAAGCGATTTACTTCGTGATCAATGCAAGACCACAAAGACAGCCGCGACCCCAGACAGGCGGGCCCAAGTGGAAGGCAAACCTCCTAGACGAGGACACTCTCATTGAAGCCCTACGCCATACCGTGTTCCCAGCCATCGGACAATCGGTCGACAACATGGCAAGAAGCCTAATGCGCTGCGTTACGGACGCATGTGATTTGTCAATGCCCAGGAGAAAACCGAGCAGTCGAGCAACGCCCTGCTATTGGTGGAATGAGGAAATCAACCAGCTAAGGAAAGCGTGCCTACTGGCCAGAAGGCGCTCCCAACGTGCCAGGGGCCGCCCGGAATTCGCCAGTAGGCTTGATGACCTCAAAATAGCCAAAAGAGAGCTGAAACGCAGCATCAAGCGAAGCAAGGCCAGCTGCTTTCGGGCAATCTGCGAGGAGGCCGATGTGAACCCATGGGGAACTGCATACAAGGTGGTGATGAAAAAGATGCGGAGCCAGGAGACCGTTCGGGTGACCTGTCCTACGGTCTTGGCCAGCATAGTGGCGACGCTTTTCCCGCAACATCCGCGGCCGCAGGAAGTGAGCCCAGTCCAGCGATCGGAGCCAATTCGAGGAGTCACACCGGAAGAGGTGGTGGAGGCAACAAAAAGACTGGGTGACAAAAAGGCCCCAGGGACCAGACGGTATCCCCAACAAGGCGTTGAAGCTGGCGGTCCACTCGAGGCCAGAACTATTTGCGGCCACATATTCAAAATGCCTACAGGATGGAGTTTTCCCCAGGATATGGAAGCGGCAGCGGCTAATCCTCCTGCCAAAAGGGGAGAAGCCGACAGACGACCCGTCTGGATATAGGCCTATCTGCCTCTTAGACTCAGCGGGAAAGGTCCTGGAAAGGTTGATATATGGCAGACTTCAGGCCATCATTGATGAAAAAAACGCGCTCTCGGCCAGCCAATATGGATTTCGGAAAGCCCGCTCTACCGTAGATGCAATCCAGGCGGTGGTGGACATTGCAGCCAAGGCAATCGAGGGAGTGAGGTGGAGGTGGGGCGAAAAGGAGTACTGCGCCGTAGTAACCCTCGACATCCGCAACGCGTTCAACTCGGCGAACTGGTCGCGCATCAGGACAGCCCTGGGTAGAATCGGAGTACCGTCGTACATATCTGGAATCATATCCAACTACCTGTCCGGATCGGGTTTTGGAATATGATACGGAGGACGGACCAAGGAGCTACGAGGTCACAGCAGGAGTGCCACAGGGCTCAGTTCTTGGCCCTCTGTTGTGGAACCTAATGTACGACGAGGTACTTAGGCTCGAACTACCACAGGGCTGTACCCTCATTGGCTTCGCAGACGACCTGGCACTAGTTGTAGTAGCCAAAGAAAGCAAGGAGGTAGAGGCCACGGCGAACGCGGCAATAAGAATTGTGGCAGATTGGATGAAGGATGCGAGCTTGGAACTTGCAGGCCATAAGACGGAGGCCGTACTCATTACAAGCCGCAAAGTAATAGAGTACATCCATGTGCAAGTCAACAACGATGTCGTGAAATCCAAGGAGTCTATAAAATACCTAGGAGTCAGGTTAGACAATAGACTCAGCTTCCGGACACATGTAGAGTACGTCAGCCAGAGAGCAGCGAGAATGCAAGGCGCCCTCTCGCGTATGCTGCCCAATGTTGGGGGTCCTAAGCCAGCAAAGCGGCAGTTGCTGGCGAGAGTGGTAGCCTCCGTATTGCTCTACGCGGCGCCCATATGGGCAACGGCTGTGTCCAACAAAAAAGGACTGAAAAAGAAGCTCTCGGCACCCTACAGGCTGAGCGCTCTCCGAGTGATATCCGGCTTCCGAACGGTCTCGGAGGACGCAGCACTGGTCCTGGCAGGAATGGTGCCAGTTGACCTGCTAGCGCTCGAAATGAAGGAGATCCGAACTGGAAGGACGGCTGCGCCAGACGCTATGGGTGCCATCCGAAGCTCAGCAAGAGCATCGACGATGGGTGCATGGCAGGATAGATGGAGCACGGCGAGCAAAGGAAGATGGACACACCGATTAATCCCCAAGGTAGAGGATTGGATCGGGAGAAATACAGGTGAGTTGGACTTCCATACAACGCAGTTTTTTTCAGGGCACGGCGGATACAGGAGCTACCTGCACAGGTTCAGGCACGAGGACACTTCGCAGTGCCCAACATGTCCGGACGCCATTGAAGATCCGGAACAACGTGCTATATCACTGTTCGCGATATAGGGGAGTGTCTGCCTCAGTGCCCCCACCGGAGAGCCTGGTAGAGCACATGACGGAGTCTCCGTCACACTGGAGAGATGTCCGCCAGCTCATCATAAGCATACAGAGGGATCTGAGATTATGCGAAACTGAGCGGCGAGTTGCGGAGAGTGCCTAGTTAGGCAACCCACCCCGGCGAAGTAATACTTTACGGTGATACCGCCGGGCGTGAGGGGTGTGGGGTGGGGGGGTGAGTTTAGTACGTAGGCATGGACGTTGTCCATGAATCGTACATGCTGGTGGAACGGGCACCGTATCTTTAGAAGATTCTCACCTCCGTGGAACGTCCAAAAAAAAAAAAAAAAAAAAAAACACTCGCTCACACACACGCACACACACATAGTCATATTTAAATCCTTGCTGCGGGCTAACAAACTCGCAAACCCTTTTGCTCTCAAACAGCAGCCCGCAGCCCGCAACCGACAGTATCCTTCCCCCCCCCTCTGGAATCACCCACACTTTAAATTGCGGCCATTTGGCCACTCAACGTTTAATGAGCAACAAATGTAATTTATTTATGGCGTACAGTGTTGAGGCCTTTGCCTCAGCTTTCAGTCCGCAAAATGCTTCAAGTTTTCAGCACAATTACCATAAGCACCCATACACATATACACATATGGGTGTGCGCGTGTGTGTGTGTTGAAGATAGAGAGAGATAGATAGTCCAAGAGAATGCTGTGTAAATCGCTGGCCACTTTTAGCTGACCGTTTTCTCAATTGCGAGTCGAGTCGAGTCAGTGTCCCCTCTGCCTTCCCTCTCTCTTGCTCCTTATCTTTTACTCACAATATACTATCTCTCTCTCTCACTCTCTCTCACACTCTCTGTGTGTGAGTGTGTGTGCATAGTGTTGATATTTATGGATCATTTGCATATGTGTGCCAATGCCGAAAGGGGCTCCGAAAGGCAGACGACAGGCAGTCAAGCAGCTTTCTTTCCTGCCACGCTTGCTGCCAGCAGCAACAACAATGGGGCAAAAAATGCTAACTGGTGAGACAGTAAAGCATTTGCTGCCACTTCCGTACAGCAGAGCGACCCAAAACCAACAACAACAACACCGACAACAACAACACCGACAACGACAACAGTAGGAGCCAGGAGTAGGAGCAGGATGCCGCTGTAGGAGCTTGGTGAGAGAATGTTGGATCTATGGAGCTGCTTTTGAAAGTTGTCCAGTTGCGGTAAACATAAATTCTCGTTGACACGTTAATATTGTTCCCTTTTGGTTTTGTTGTTGTATGCGTGTGTGTCAGTGTGTGTGTGTGTGTGTGTGAAGACCGGGAGCACATTACAGCTGCTGCTGCTGCTGCAGTCATCTACTCTTGCTGCTGCTATTTTGCTGAAAATGTCCAACAAAAGCTTAAAAACATTTAAAAGGGATTTATAGACATTTGGGAATATGCCAGACAACAACAAAAACAACAACATCAGTAACTATGGACCTGACCACGTATTCCAGCTAGCCACAAAAGTCATTAAGCCAGAGTGCGAGCGAGACAGAGCGAGAAAGTGAGAGAGACAGACAGACAGATAGACAGAGAGAAGCTTGTAGCAGAAGTGGCCGAAAACAATAACAATTCTCGAGCTCAAATCTAATTCATGATTTCATTACCAAAAGGGGCGCGCCCCATTTTTGGCCAAGTTCTTCTTAAGAGTAGAGTAGTAGTAGAGCCCAAGAAAATCATTTCCTGTTTAGCACTCAATGTTGTTCAACCGTTCCCCTCTATACCTCTTTCTCTCTCTTCTTCACTCTGTGTCTCTGGTCGAGCCCACTAAGACCGTAATTGTCTTTGGGCCTTTTTTACGGGCCAGTGATAACAACTGAAAGTGTCACTATCGACAAAATGAAAAGCCATTAAAGGAAATTACCCCGACTTTGACATTGGAGAGTTTGCCAGGGCATTAAATGGCACATTTTGTAAACGCCTATGAAGTCCTTCGAATGTCCTGCTAATCACATTTGGTTCAAGCTTACAAACGTTCATTGCTCATACGCCTCAAAATTGAATTGTCTTTTGAGGCTGCCCCCGAGCATTCGTGCCACAAACAGAGCAACCAATGTAACAAATGTTATCAAATCTAAGTTTAGTGATTTGATTTAAAATCAGTCAAGCCTTAAACAATCTAACTAACTTTGCTAAAACCTGACTTTTTGAAACAGCTGAAAATTCTTTTTATTCCAACGATTGTATACAGTCAACGCTTCAAACCAAATCACATCTCAAAAGTCAGCTCAAATCTGCTTTAAAAACAGTTTCGGTTTCAGTTTCACTTTGTAACAGTTTTCTTGTCTGTTTAGTCAGTTATTTGTCAGCTAGGAAATGAATCAAGTTTGGCTGCTTTACAAAGCGTTGCAAGTGTTGCTGGGCATCTTCTGCATGTACATACACATTGCAGGTTCGTTGGAGTTTTTGGAGCCATTGCCGCATCATATGATCTTCTGTGCCACCTTTGTCGGTTTTATTCTGCTTTCGAGCCTACGCGGCATTCGACTGATTGCCGGACAACGGACTGTGCTGCATCCGGAGATGCTTATCGTGTGTTGTGGCATGGTGATGCATTTCATTTGCGGCTGGCTATCCATGCATTATGCCGAAAACGACTTTCATTTGATCTATATGGGTGCCGAGGAGGAGTTGAATCATACTTTCTTTTCGAACTGCAAGAAGCAGAGTTTGGCTTGCATTGTTACGGGTGTTGCGTATTTGCTGCAAGCCGTATTGCTGGTGGATCTGATTATCAAAATGCCACCCAACGAGGACTTGAAGCCCATGGTTATTGTAACCGAGCCACCTGTTTGGGATGACTCCTTTGATAGGATGACGAAGGTACAACGAGATGCTTTGGCACGCAGTTCAGCGGAAGTTTACTTTCTTGGCAAAAAGGTTGATTATTGGCTGTGCAAGAAATCTCAATGGTTTCGCCAACTGGCTGGCGGTCAATCTTGTGTGTTTCGTCGTAAATCATTTCGGAAACAAGACAGACTCGATTCCGATTCCTATTCAATTTATAGCGAACAACCATTCAGATCCAACGTATCAAGCATATTGACAATACAGGACAATGAGGTAGAGATAGACACGGCTGCATTTGATGCTCATCGTTCGATATTGTCTGAATTGTCTGAACACACAGATAATGAAGAAGCTAAAGATGAAAATGATAGTGACAATTTTAGCATAAGGTAGAAAAAAATTAATGTATATGGCGAAATACAGAAAAATGTCTGAAAAAATTGTTTATCTCATATGGTAAATTCCGTGCTTTTGCTAAAAGGACAAGTCAAGAAAATCTACACGCCTCCATCACTAGCTCATAAATACGACAATGTGTGCAATTTTTATTTGAATTTATGGCTTAAATTTCAGCTCGTCTCTTATTCATATACATATACTTACAAACAAACATACTATATGGCTGTAAGTCAGGCATTCTGGCATTCAGGCAGACGACGACGTCGACGACGACATAAGCATTTATATTTATGGTATGGTATGTTAGGGCAGGGTAGCCGAAAAAAAACGAAAACCCAGAAATTGCTGTCACATATCCATTTCATGCATTTGACTGCCCAAATTGTCAACATGACATGAAATTAGAAAAGCGCAAAGCATTTAAACTTGCTCCAATATGCAAATGAAAATGCTCAAAGAAATATTTGTATATATATGTGAACGTTTATTTATATATATGTTTTCTATATACATATATAAATTTTTGCATGAATTTTATATTGTGTGCGTTTTAAGGCCACAAAACGCTGTGATGACTGCATAAAATATTAAAAAATCTAATTTCCAAGTTTTCTTGCTTTGCTGCTTACCCGCAACACGCTGACACGCCCCCAAATACAACAAAAAAATGCCAGGCAAATCTGTCCCCGCCTCCACCGCCTCACTCGTAATTTGTGTAAGCTTTTTAAGAGCGGCAAATGCAAAAATCGCTGGCTGAATGTCTCGCTTCTGTGTCGGACTGTCTCACTGTCAGTTAGTGCAGAATCTCTTCTGTTGCGCTGACAGTCGTCGCTCTCTGGCAAAATGAAATAAAAATATGCATGTTAAATAATATGTCAACGAGAACGCCATTTAAGGGGGTGGTGGTGGTGGTTGGGTAAGGGCTGGAGGGCCTGAGGGCAAGGGGCAGGTGCAGAACTGCAGGAAGTAGAGGAGAGATGCGGGAGTGCGTGCCGTAAAGTGAGCAAGATTTATGTCAAGTAAGCCAAAACAGCAACAAAAGGCATTCAAAATGGTTCCTAAACAAAAATAAAAATATGTATATAATGCAAATAAAAAAGAGACAAGAGAAACCAGAGAAAGGGAGCAACAAAATAAACACAGAAACTGGTAGTTACCAAGGCTACCTGACTACTATGTTAATCAGCAGTATTTTTTCAGCCAGAAGGTCACTAACGTAACGAGATTTGGAGCAGCGGTAACTAACCTAACCTAAAATTGTAAAAGTTCCACAGCTCGGTTTAAAGCGATAAATGCCATAGGCAACATCGAATGAGCTTAAGCGCATTTAAACATTAGTTTTAGGTATCAGGGCGTTAGCCATAAGCATGTGTAAGCTCATTAAATGCTGGCCTTTACTTTGACTGCCAGCCAAAGTCAGCTGGGTTCCTGTTGTTCCTGTTTCTTACACAAGGTGCGGCTATGAGAAATCCATTGATTAACAGCTTCCGACTGACGGCGTTGCCATATAGTATGTATGCCATACGAACGAAAATACTTGAGTGCTCTTGCCTTCTCGCTCGCTATCTGTCTCTTTCAGCGTCATCCATCTTTTGTGTGCCAAATGGCACTCGGTAAAAGTTGCTGCAACCACTTCCGGCCATGCAATGGACTCTTGGCCAACCCCTTCAACCAACTCGATTGCATCTTTTGTCTGCAGCTCTTTTTTGTGTCTCTATGTGTGTTTGTGTGTGTGTGTTTGTTAGTGTGTGTGTGTTTGTTGCTTTAATTGAATTGCTGTAAAAACGCGGCACAAATCATTGACTTCAAGTGGCAGACAGCCAGCATATTTTCTTCTGGCTGCTTTCATTTCTTCTCCTTTTTGTTTGGCAACCACAAAATTTTCCATAATTTGAGTGGCCCGTAGCTGCAAGGAGTTTGAGCTAGCCAAAAAGCTCCCTAAAGTTTTCCATCAAAAACGCTTAGAATGTTTTTTCCTGTTGCCACACAAACACACACGCACACATACTCATTTCTTTTTATATGTCCCCATCGCCACATGCAGACTTGTCGGTGTCCCTCATGTCTGCCACATTACCACGCCACGCCATGCCACGCCACGCCATGCCATGCCATGCCATGCCACGCCACGCATTTAGCTATTGTTCAAGTTTTGGTCGCAACACCAAACGAACCCAACCCAACACAAACGCCCCCTCTCTTTGTCCCCACTGGATGCCCTAACCTACTTTTGGCTTTTCAGTGTTTCAGTTTTTCTGTTTTTTTTTTCTCTTGTTGCTGTTGTGCTCCTTTTGGTTGGCGGCGCACTCTTATTCTTCGTCATCGTCTTCTTTTTTGACATAAATTTGAAACTTTTCAGTTTTATTGTTGCGGACTCGTTGGCAGTAATGGATTTCAAATAGAGTTACTCATGGGTAAAATGTTTCATTCTTTGGGGTATTAGCAAATCTGGTAAGTTGACGACAACGACAACAACAACAACAACGACAAAGACGACAACGACGACGACGACGATGCGACATTTTCATATTAATATGTGACTCGTATAGTAGTACAAGAAGTACTCAAGTAAGTACTACTATGCCAAGTAACTGTTCTTCGTCGTTTCGTTTCGTTTCCATTTCGTTTCGTTGGGGTTTTGTTTTGCATTTGCCGGTTTGGCCGTTTGCCTTTGCCCGTTTGCCTTAGCCGTTGCATACTTTTGTGCGCACTAAAAGCCTCAAGTTATTTGTTGCTGCCTTTTGGTCTGCTAATGCACATTTTATTGAAATAAATTCCGTGCTCACTTCAAGTTTGCTGCCGTTAGCTCTCGCTGGCAGTGTGTTGGAGTTGGTCTAGGGCTCGGTACTGGGACTGGGACTGGTACTGGGCTATGGGTCTCTGCTTGTGGCACTTGCCTCTTCGTGTTTTGTGGCTGCTTTTAGCTGATTTTATGGCCTTAAGAGGCGTCCGCTGCGGTGCTAGCGTTGATTTGCTGCGGTCGCTCTATATATACAGCCCAGGGGCCAGTTTATGGCTTCAACTTGGAGCGTTCTCGTTCTGTCTCATTCTCTTATTCTCTCTCTCTCTCTCTCTCTGCCTCTTGAACAGCTTAAAGATGGCAAGCGGCAAACGGCAAGCACTGAACTCAGGCATCTAGCCGAATTTCGAAACGCACTTAAAAATGCAAATGATATTTACGTTTTTAGCTTGAGCTTCAGTTTATGCTACTGTTGTTGCTGCTGTTGCTGCTGCTACTTCTTAAGTGCAAAGTTAAACGACGCCCCAAAGTATGCAATGCTCGGCGTGCTTGGCCTGCATTTTTAATTACGCACTGCAAATCGGTGCAGATAACAGCTGCATCTGCTTCTGCTTCTACTATTTCTTTATCCTTACCTTTCTTCTCCTTGTTCAAGCTCTCAAAAACCAAATCTCTTCATTTCGATAAAGTTTTATGTGCAAGCAGGACTTAAAGGATTTGCATGTTAATTTCATAGATTGCTTTGAAATTTGAAACTCTCACACCAATTGACTTGCCATAATTAATACCAGAAATACCTTAAAGATAAATATTAATGTATTCAAAACAAGTCGTAGATGATTGGCGAAATAACGGCGAATAGGTGTAATGAACCGTAACTGATTTGAATTAGAAACAAGTTTCTTATTGCTTGAATGTTGTAATAGAATTCATAAGAAACTTGCTGTAATTAAGGCGTAAGAGTTTTAAAATACATATTAATGAAGCTGATGATTTCAATTTGTAAGCCCGGCACAATGCTGAATGAACCGTAAACTATTTACTAATTGCATTAAAATACCAAATTTATCTCTGATCAAGCACAGACAAAGAGACAGACCGACAGACAGTGAAAAAATACATTTCTCACGAATTTGGCACAAAATCATAACTTAGAACAGATTCTCAGAAACAGGATGTCAGTCTGTCTGTCTGTCTGTCTGTCTGCCACACCGACAAACACGTATATGGGCCACATTTCCGTCGACCAAAACGCGACGTTAGCGCATTTTAATGGCTTTTGTCTTACCAGCTGCCAGCCTGACTAGTTCACTGCCTCCCTCCCTGCCACCCTGCCACCCTATCTACCTGCCAGCCTACCAGGTGTGTACATAAAGTAGGCGTGGCTTGCATTGAGTAAAGTTTGGGGCATGTGGGGCAAGGATGTGCTTGGGTTGCTTTTGGTGCCTGGTTGGTTTTTCATGCTGCATTTCAGTGTCATGCTGGCATTTAATTTCACTCACTGCGAAAATGTTTTATATCTTGGGTAAACACTTGCCTCGCCTCGTTCGCGCTCAAGTGAATTTTATGCGCCGCACGACATTTTTGCAGCTGGTGCTTTGCATTCTCAGCTGCATCTTCTTCTTCTTCATCGTTTTTTACTTGTTCCTCTTGTTGCTGTTGCCGTTGCTGTTGTTGTTGCCAACTTTGGTGAAAGTGAAAGCGTGTGAGCAAAAACGACAAAAACGAAAAAAAAAGGCAACAAGAAATATAGCGACAACACAAAAAAGGCAACATACAGGTGCAAATTTTATGTGCACATTTCACACCTGCAGCATCACGTGGCACACTAACATAAACACACACACACACACACTTACACCACACCAACACATATGCACATACACACATAACCATGAACTGTAGCGTGCAAAAATTTGCTACTTTAAATGTTCGCCTGGGTATGGGGATCAGGGACATGGCTGCCACCAAAGTACTACAAAATCACAACACAAAAGAATTCAATCAGCAGTGCTTAGCAGGCAGCCTGGCTCACACACACACACACATACCTTCACACACACACTCACACTCACATACTTATGTCAGCTATTGCAGCTGCGGTTAACAGGCCAAGCGTAATATAAACTTGAGCTCAAAAGCGAGCAACGTGCAAAAACCTAAAAGGGACAGGGAACTTGTGAAAGACTGCTGCAAAAGAGTGTGTGTATGTGTGTGTGTGAGTGTAATTGTGTGTTTGGTCCATGCGTGGCATTTATTTTTGCATTTTAAGCTTGCCAGTGAACGCCCCTGTTGATGGCAGCGTCAAAGCGCAAAACCGGAAACGCACACAGCACACACATCAACACATGGAGTTACGGTAAGTAAGAGTGTGAGCGTGTATGTGTGTGTGTGCTGCTTAAGCTGCTCGAAAAAGGGCAGCTTTTAAACTTGCAAACAAGGTGGCAACGTGCAAAGCCGCCAGCGCCAACAGTTTCGATTTGTGTTTACTCAGTGCTCATTGGTTTTTCCACTTTTGCGCCATTTTTTTCTCGATTTTCGGTACTTTTTTTGCATTATATTTATTTGCAATTCAACAAAATGTGTATAAATAAGAAAGCCACTTATAAAGCTGCCTGAAGTGACTTATAAACAATTATCCAACACTGGCGGCCATTAAACATTGAACGTTGCACATTGAACAGTGGCAATAGAAAAGGAGCTTAAAATGGTTACACAACACACACAGTGAAAAAGTTAATTGATAAAATTTGAACTATTTTCTTTCTTTTAATCGTGTTATGTAAAGTGAATAACTCTGTCCTTAAATTCCATTAGCTAGTTTTCAACAATTGTCAACACTGGTCACACTACCACACCTGCAAAAGATACTGTACAAATAGAGAAATAAATATTTGTCTATGATAAAAATAAAATAATTCTTCTGAATTTGAGCATTTAATTTACTCTAGCTGAGAGAGAAAGAGATAGAAAAGGAGGGAGAGAGATAGAGAGAGTGAGAGAGAGCGGGTAATGAAATTTATTGATATTTAACACTGAACTCAAAGAACTCTCATCATAAATTGTGTGCAACTGTCAATTTCAATTAAAGTTTTGATTATTTATGACCTTAAATGATTGTGTACACACACACTCACACACGCATATACACACACGCACGCATATGTGTATTTATGTATGCGCATGTTTATGCTTATAACAATATTTAATTGGAGGGGCAATGTTATGGCATATTATCTGGCATGGCCCAAAAACCACTTGGCCGTGGTATTTATTTTGCCTTAATGAAGCGAGTTTCATTTGTGAAACTGATAAACAAATATGAGAGCGTTAACAGCTGCGCAATCCTCCCAGCTTCCAGCTCCCAGCTCCCACCTTCATGCCTTACCAAAAGAAACTACAGTAATTTTCGTGACAATCTCTCAGGGCCAAAGATTGAAGTGGTTCAAACGAATTCATGTGTTGGCAACTGCCACAAAGAAACATTGTCTTCGTTGTTCTCGTTATTGTTGTTGTTGTTGTTGTGCCTCCCGCCTTCGGGTCATTTGCAGCTAAACTCTAAATTATATTGCTGTTGTGGATGTTTCTGTCGCTGTCGCTGCTCTGCTGTTGTGTTAAAAAATTTTCCATTTTTTATGCTTTACGCTGGCAGCTACCTACTAATTTTCTGATACAAACGAAATGTATGTAATTTCCCTGGAGCCAAATTGACATAAGCAAACGTAAAAACCGCCAACAGACATAAATGACAATCAACTCGATGCGATATGGCGAGAGAGAGGGCAAGGGAAGGTGTATTTACAACGAGGGGGATTTTAAGGGGGGGCAGAGGTGGGCGTTTACAAGGGCTGGCAGCCTGGCTTCAATCATTACTCATCATCCATCAACCTTGCAAATTTTCTCTTTCTTTTTTGGCACGCAAATGTGCAAGTAAAAAAAAAAAAATATATTCAAATAAAACAAAAAGTGAAAAAAGAATGTGAGAAACAGGAAAAAAAAATATTATGAAAGGAAATAAAAATAAATGAAAATGAAAATGGCAGCCGTTGGCAATTTTACAGCCTTTTTGGCCAAATTGTTGAGGACCAGAACAGACTGTGGCTGGAGTGTGGACCAACTGGTGAAGGCGAGCGGGATGCAGGCAGGCAACTAATTCGTGCGATGCGATGCGAACGGAGTATAAATTATCATCATGGAAAACAAGTGCAAAATGTCATTTATCATATTTTTCGCTACAACGACAGAACCAGCAATCACAGCAGATACACTCACTCACCCATACAAATATACAAAAGCATGCATGCAACATACACACACACACACACGCACATACATCTATATAGATATGAGCATTCAAAACTTGCACATTTTTGTGCCACATTTATGCCCAAGTCCCGAATAAATCTTTAAAACTGTGGAGCCCCCTCCCCAAAAAAAAACACAAAAACCCATTTCTTAGCAATTACTCGATTTGTTTTTATATCAATGTTATTTTTGGGTCATGAACCACATATACAATATATATATATATAGAGAAACCATATATGATAGCTATCTGGCACACATTAGCTAATGAAAGCACAAATTAAAAAGTAAAAAAAAATACATTTGTGGAAAAAAAAAACATATTTCCTTGTCGCTTTTCAACAACCAAATGCGACAAGTTGGGCAGCAGGACACAAAAAAAAAAAAATAACAAAATGGGCATTTCATTTTATATATATTATAAATTGTGAATACTCTACAAACGGTGAGTGGAGAGTAGCATATAAATAACAATAAGAATAAAACATTATGTGCAATCGGCATAAATATAATAATTAAGTTTCATAACTAGTTTCATATCAACATATACTTCAACTTTTATGAACCTCTCTATTAACAGAGTATTTACAAGTACGGCATTGAAAACTTTTAACATTTTAATGGTTTTTTTTTTTGTGTTTTGGCCCTCGCGATGACAAATTTACAAATGTTTTTGCCCGTTTTCTAGGTCACACTTAATTTTTATTTTATTTTCAACAAATATTTCTAGCTATTGGCTTGCCTCCTTTTGTTGTTGCTGTTGCCCTGTGCCACAAAAGGAGCAGTTCGTGTGCTGCGTATCTCTGTGTTAGTGTGTGTGTGGGTCGCGAGGTCTCTGGGTCTTGGCTCGCTGCCTGTCAACTTCATTAACATTTTTATGATGCGCCTTGGCGACCGCACTGTGTGATCCTGGGCAAGAAAATTCTCCGACTCTCTACAGCTTTGGGGTCTAGGCGGAGGCGGCGGCGGCTATTCAGCCGCATGCCAAATGCTTGTTTTTTCTCGCTTCTCTTCTTTTTTTTTCATTTTGCTATTCCTATTCCTATTTGTTGTTGTCACACGCAGCCTTGACGCTGTTTTTCTTTTTGTTCCTATTTTTGTATTTTTCTTTCTTTTTGTACAGATGTGTATATATATTTATATATATATATTTTTTTTGTATTTCGCTGCTCACGCTATTATAAAGATTTTTTTATCTAACTGCTTTTTGTTTTTTATTAGTAGCGGAGTAGAGGTTCAGGGCATGGGTAGTAGGCGGGGAGGTGGTATAACAATGTCAACGCTGTCCTGCGTTTCTTCTTTGGCTCGTGCCTTGGCACCTGAGCCATGACCAAAACAAAGCCATTACAGTTATTTGTGCGCTATGCTGGGCTCTCTTGTAATTTACACAATAAATATATACAAAAGGCGACCCTCAGACCTCAAGTGGAACGCGCATTGAATGGCAAGCAAGTTGAATGAGATGCGGAGGCGGGGAGCGGGCAGGATTGTGTGGGAGTTAGTGTTAGTATGTATGTGTGTGTGTGTTTTTTTTTGGGATTGAGGACTGCAATATTAAGCTGGCTGGTACTCTGCCTGCCAAGTAAATCTGCAACTAAAGCTTGTGTCATCCAGCCGGCTGGAAAACGCCACTGATCCATGACTTCCACTCACTCACATTCTCTCTCTCGCTTACTCTCTCACACACACACACAGAGTGTCTCTTACTCGCCTACTACTACAACACATGACACTATTATTTGCTCAGCCTATGCAGGCCTCCGCCTCTACCTCCTCCTTCACCTCGGTTACACAGGCCACAGCAAACGACTCGTCGAGCCTGTCAAGTTGACTTCACTTTGTGCGCGTGTGTTTTTCTTTGCTTTGTCATTTTGCTTTATTTTCTTATGGCTCGGTTTTAGTTTGTGCGCTTCCTTTTAGTATTTGATTTTGTTTTGCACTTTTTTTTTTTTGCTTTTTGTTAGTCTTTTTTTTCACTTTGTTTGTTTTTTGTCTTCTTCCTAAGCGTTTTGGCTGCAATCACGACTTTTCCGCAGATTTCGAGTGCAATTTTTTCCACACTCTCCCTCCCGCTCTCTACCTATCTCTCTCTATCTCTCTGGTCGGCTGCTGTTCAGTTTTTGCACAACTGTTTGCTCAAAGACAGTGGAAAATGCAGACGATGACAGCGTTGGCAAAAGGAGAAACGATGCTACGGGACGTACGATGGAGGGGGGGAGGGTGCATGGCAAGCGGGTATGCTTCCAAGAATGGCAATGACTTTGGTAATGTTGATGCTGCTGCAGATTGTTCGCAAGTGTCAATTGTTTTTCGAGGCAAACTTCTTGGGGAGATTGCAACTTTGTGTGCTGCTTGCACAATAGGATGAACTCGAGAGTCCTTAAAATGAAAAATAATGCTGCTTATACTTGTACTAAGGCTTGTGGCATGTATCACACCCTCCACACATACAAACACTCACACTCTCACACATACACACTCACACTGTCATAGGGCAATTTAAGGCTTTAGCTTAGTTCGAGTTGATAGCCAAAATCCAATTAGGCAACATTTTGGCTTTTAACCAGCTAATTAGCTTTTCATGTACTCGCTTCATGTTAGATATACATTTTTCTCGTTTTTTATCCTTTTTTTTGTCGGCTTACGGCCTTTGGCTTGCAACTGCAACAAATTTCTCTCAATATTTCACTTTGTGCACCAATCAATGCGACCCCTAAAAAACCAACAGCAGCAGCAGCAGCAGCGGCAGCAGCAGCGGCAGCAGCAGTTAGCGCTGCATATGTGAGGGCAGCCCATTGGTCCCTTCTCCCCTCTTTGCTACATTGCTTTGCATGCCATAGATGCTCGTAAATAAAAGAAAAATTTTCCAATAGTTTTTTGCTGGTTGCTTTTGGTGCTGCTGTTGGCCAAAGCATTTTTTAGCGCCAAACCCCAAAACATCAAAAAGCGAATACGCCAACATAGACACACACTTTCACACACACACACACTCGCACACTCTCAGTCACACACCCGCACGTACCAGCAGTGATACGTATATATAGACATACATGCATGTATAGGAAACCACGTTCACATCCTGGCCATCATGCTGGCCAGCATATTGGCCAAACAGCCAAAGCAAGGGGCGCAGCGGTAGTGGCAGCGGCAGCAGCATTGCTGGCATTTGGGTGAAGGTTGGCATAGTGGATGCCAGTGATAAATTTGTGCATACCGCGCATAGATTTCCACGCAACGAACGGAGACGCAGACATTTAGAGACAGACCGAGCAGATACAGCAGCGACCGCATTCAACTTAACCGCAAATATGAGCGCTATGTGGCCGCCAGTCCTTTGTACTTGTGGCTAACTATGGCAAGCTCAGCAGCTGAGCTTAACTGAAACACACACACACACATGTGCAGGGGTTAAGGGAAAAGTAGCAAAACCTGCACTCTGATTAACTTTATGAGCTACGTGCGGCGTTTTAATAGTAAACGGGGCCGAGTTTTGCGCTTATCACGCATACGCCCGATTGCACCGGACTACCTCCACATCGCAGCCTCGTCTCAAGTGTAACATTTTGTGGGGGGGCTCGGTGCGCACTTTAAATTTATGCAGCTACCAGGCGGACGCAAGAGACAGAGGAGGATAGAGAGAGAGAGAGAGCGAGAGAGGGAGTCCTGGACGCTAGCTGGCATTTTATTTTATTTTATTTGCATTAATCACGTCGCCGGCGACGCTATTGAAAAATATATTTGCCTGCTGGGAAATTTCGCGCGCACTCTCGCTCCCGTCTCCTCTTCCTCTTTTTTCACTCATCGCAGCGCGGCATCGCTGCACAAAATGGCACAAACACACAGACACACACAAAGGCACACATACATACATATATACATACACAAGGACATGCAGCACAGCAGGACCAAAAGCAGCAGCAGCAGTAACAGCAGCAGCAGCAGGAGCAGTCGTCTTGGCAAGTGCATACGTTTCGCTTTGGCTGTTAATGTGAAAACGATGGCTCAGGTTTTTGGCTGCCAGCGACGAAAAAGAAGCTGGTAAAAAAGAAATAAAATAAAAATAATAAAGAAATGTACAGCATAGCCAGAAAAAGCAAAAAAAGAAAAAGAAATTGCATAAAGCGCGCAAAAATACAATAAAATACGAACAGCTACGTGAATATACAAGAGTGCATGAATAGATATATACACACACACACATATATAGATATATATGCGTATATATACTACATGCATATTCTTTAGATGTACTTGCATTGTACAAGATTTTTTTCTCAACGCCAGCTGCAAATATTGTAGCAACATTTTTATTGAGGTTTTGTCTGTTTGCGCAACAAAAGCAAAAGACTTCCAGCGGGGGAGCTATTACTCTTCTTCTTCTACGCCGTTTTCTTTTCTTTCCCTGATTTTCTTTCGCTTTATTTTTTGTTGTATTTTGGTTACTTGCGTCGTCGTCGACGCCTTGCATAATTTTCAATGTGAAATTCGCGCAGCAATGAAACTTGCACTGAAATGCATTGAGGCGCAGATACACAAAAGCCAACACGGCGTATGCGCAATTATTTAAAAAATGACGCTAGGGAAATTCGGTGCGGTGCGGTGCGGTGCGGTGTGTGCAGCACACACAGTTCGCTCGGCTGCATTAATGCTCTGCCAATAGATGAAAGAGATAATTGAAATTTAGTTGTAATATCTGCAACTTGATAACTCACTCTTAACTGACAACTTAAGCTATTGAAAAGATATGTATATATGCATGAAGGGAGAATCTGGTCTTGAGTAGATGCGCAGGTAAATGGAAGCATTTCAAATGCCATAAACTTTTATTAAGCTTAAGAGTTCTTATCCAAAAAATATAGTTCGCATGTTGAACTAGTTAAAGCGAACACTGATTAAGTTCTAAGTGTTACTCATTCATCAAGTCTACAGCTTTTACTAGCTGTTCAAACTGTTCGCTTCGGCACAGATTGTTCCATCATTCCAACTGACAATCACAAACTGTTACAGTCAGCTGATGTGCTTGGCATGATGATTGCCATTGGAATTGAGGGCATAAAGCGAATTGTTTGCCATGTGCAAATCTTTTGTGTTGGCATTAAATCTTTGCCTATCTCAGCCCACTTTCCCACTCTCTCACTCTCTATCACATTCCCTGCAGCGCTGCTGTTGTCTCGTTTGCACTTGCAAGCGTTGCCTTTTAATTTGTTTCATATTGCAGCGTTTTGTTTAAATGCAGCGCTTTGTTGCGATTGTTGCTGTTGTTGTTGTTGCTTGGGTGCTGTTGCTGGCTGTTGCATTTTATGAAAATTCAATTGGTTTCGTTGTCGTCAACCAAAACAAAGCGAAACGAAACAAAACAAAACAAAACAGAAACACACACACACAGAGACACACACACAGACACCGAATATGAAACGAAACGAAACAAAACTCGAGCTCGCTTTTGCATTTGTGTTTTCGCCATTTGCGTTTCGAGTCAGCCTCTCACTCTCTCTCTATCTGTGCATATTTGGTTAAAATCGTTGCGTTTCACTGTTTGCCATTTCAATTATGTGCAACGCGGCGTATGAACAATGTTGTAATGAAATGGGCACACACAGCACACTGCCCCAACCTCCCCGCCTCCACACCAAACAACACCACCACCCCCGAAAAATGCAACAACAATGGCAAAGAAGCAGAAGAGGCCATACGCATAAATATTGCGAGAAAATGGCCATTGGAGCGGTTCCTGCTGCATTCGCTGGCTGCAGTTGGACTTGTTGAAGTTGAGAGTTGAGTTTTTCAGTTTGTACGAATTGGATTCTGTTTCGGTTATTTAAAAGGGCCGGTTTCTCGTTTAGCATGAACAGAGAGAGTCAGAGACGGTCTAGGACGATAGCGAGAACGGGGTCGGGGAAAAGGCGAGAACAAATGGATGCCGTTTGGCTGCAGCTGTTCTGCATAGTGTTAAAACTTCATGCATATTTATGGAGTCATTCATATTAAAAACGCTGAACATAAAACGCATTTAAACGCTTCGCAACAGGCCAAAAGCTGTTAAAACACATAAAAGTAATCGCTCGCATGGCAATTGCAGCCAACCAATTTAATATTTGCACCAGCCCACCAGTCTCTATCAATCATTTAACTACTACTTGAGAGGGAGATAGCAAGAGAGCGAGAGATAACAAATCAAATCTGTCTTCATCTATCAATTTATCTTTAATATTACTGATAAGTTTTCGACATCATTTTGGTTTTGTTGCATTCAAATCCGATCCGACAGTTACTCATATGTCGGATTTCAACTGCCAACTAATTCATTTTACTTTTCACCTCCCCCCCACACACCCACGACACTCCGCGCTTTTCCTTGTGTCCTCTGGTCAGCTGCATAATAGGGCTTATTTTGTAAAAGTTGCCTTTGGCAATTTATAAAGTTTACTACACAGCTTGGGCGAACTTCTATCCTTAGTATCCCAACTATTCCCACTTCCACCATACACTGTCTCACTCTCTTGCACGCTCTCATGCCGTCTCTCTCTCCCAATTTCAATCCACATTCACCATTAGCAGCTACTTTTCAATGCGGTTAGCTGGCAAACAAAGCGTTGCACATTTGCGCAGATAAAGTTCTCACTCAATACCAGAGAGCAATGCGGTGTATGGGGGAGAATAGTTAAAAAATATGTAAAAGTATTTTACTTTACTATTTCTACTTTCTTTTCGTTTGCCCTTGCAAAATGTACCATACTTTCATTCAGTGTTACATAATATTTGAGAAGAAGAGTTTAACTAATCAAATTTTATTGATGCAAATATTAAATTTCTTTTATAAGCTATAAACAAAGAGAACACCCATAAATATTAGGTAGAGTATTTTATGTTCGATGGCCAAAACTAAATGATTTTTTTCTTCTTTTTTTCATTTTATTTGCGAAAAAGTTTAGGCGAAATGCACAACAAAAGTTGACCATAGAAAACTGCACACATAGTAAAAGTTAATTGCGTATGTGGTTGTGTATGCTAGGGCACGCGTGTGTATGTGTGTGTGTCTATAAACTAAACTTTTTATTTAGGTAAGTTTATGGGTAGAAAACATTAAACACGACCCCAAAGCGACTGCGTCTAGCTCGTAATAATTAAACACACATTTTATGCTACTAATGAAACATTAGATGTTTACATTTAATTTCCTATTTACTTAGCACCCTATTTGCCACACACACACCCACACATACACACACAGAAAAAATTACCCTTTTCCCCTTGACGTTCGCTCATCAACATTTGTGTTTGCGTATGAAATTTAAGAAAAGTTTTTAGAGTGAACGAAAGACGGGGAGAGGGTGGGGTGAAAGTTATGCAAAATGGACAAAAATCCATCATTAAAGTGCAATTTTCTGGTGCAGATTTGAGAGCTTATGTGAAATTCCAATTGTTCTTATTTCTTCTTGGCAATCAACTTTACTGCATGGCCCCGAGCGAAATTTTGGTTTTGATTTGTTGATTTTCCGCAAAGATTTATATAACATGCATTCATTGTTTGGTATTTTATGTAGGCCAAGTCAAAGCCGCTTATGTATGCAAAAGTCGGCAGATTACACACAAAATGTTGCACTAACTGCCACCACCCCTGACCCCTACTCCTACGCCAACCCTCAACAACCCTGTTGTACAAACTTAGTAGTGTAATTTATTGGCTTGATAAAAAGCAATGAAGAAATTGCCAAAAATGTTTGCAATAAAGTCAAGACAAGGCAAATTTGACTTTGCGAAAATATCATAAAATCATTGGGAAATTGAAAAACCTGTGATATGAACATGTATATGTATGTAGGCGAGACCCATGCATGCATATGCGTATGTCATAGTAAAAAGTTCAGATGACTTTATTGACACAAACAGACACGCACACACACACGCACACACACACACACACACACAGACACACACAATGGGGAGCTGTGACATTTATCATTTACATTGATTGCCCCCAATAGGGCTGAGGTTTGAGGTGAAGCACACGTATGGGAAGAGAGGTCTATGAAAAGCATATCCAGAGATGCTGTTTGTAATTTATGAAGGCATTGCCTTAAAAATCTACTCCACCATATATATGGAACCGAGAGAGAGATACATCTAACATTTGGGATATAAGCCAGGTAATGGCAGTTGGTAGCAAGTTTCGGCAACATTTATGCCGAATTGTATGCAACGATGCATGAATTTCATTTTCAGCGATTGTCTGTATGTGTGTGTGCCTGTGTGTGTGTGTGGTGTAAAAATGTGGAGCAGTGACGCCACCTAACGATCCTCGTATCTCCCTCCCTCTCTTTTGGTATCCACAGAAAAGTATTAAAAATGGCTCTTCAAAGTGCTGCCTACATGTGGGCAAATGTTTGCGGTTACCAGTGGGTGGATTTGGTATGTCAGGGCAGGGGGTTGCCTTTGGTTTTTTGGGGGCCTGAGCTCGCTGACTGTGGATTACATTTATGTGGTTGCAATCGGCAAATACACATACTCAAACACACACGCACACATTCATGCATGAATGAAAACGTATATTTGTGAAAAAAGTGTTCACAAATTGTTACACATTGCCATCTGCTGCGCTTGGAGGCATTCCATGTGTGTGTGTGCGTGTGTGTGTGTGTGTGGTTTCCCCTTTTAGCTTGAATATTGCATAAATATTATTTGTTGTTCTTTCTGTTTTACTTGCTTTTACTACAAATATTTTTTCGTTTAATTAATATGGCAATATGACAAGTTCGTAAATAGAAAAAAGTTGGAAACTAATTGAAACTGTCAAAATCATGATCGACTAATTAATGAAATTAAGTAAAAGCATAACATAAAAATCAATACAAATTAATTATTATCATATAAAAATACAGAAAATACATATATATTTGTGAGGAGAAAGGAGAAGCATTGCATGCTTGCCACCACCAACTGGCAGTCGAAAACAAATGCGAAAAACGCAGAAAAAATAAATAAACATTTCCCAACAGAATACAGCAAATCCCAATGCTTAATTACTTTTAGTAGTAGTTGCATGTTTTGTCATATTTCATAACGTAAAACAATTAAAAAGTACACATAAATGGGGAGCCGAGAGCATTGTTTTGACTGCATAGTTTACCAAACAAACCAAACCCAGGCATTACGTATAAATCTCTTGCAATAGCTGTTTTTCCTCCCTATATATATAGTATTCATTCATATGTATATCATATAGATGAACACATATGTATGCATATGACTTTTTGTACCTGTTTGGCATTTTTAAGCTGCAACTCATAAATTTCGAGCGCTTTTCGAATAATGAAATTATAGTTTTTTGGGGTTTGTTTTGATTTCTTTTGGTCATATTGCATATGTTTATTTTTATTTCTGATGCTGATGCTGATGTGATAGAGCCGACGCCTTATGACAGACCAAAAGTTTGTGAAACTTATGAAAAACTTTCACGTTCGTCATTTGCAAATATTATGAGATTTCGTGCGACCCAAACTCTAGAATTTGTGTTAGAGTGTTGAGCATGCATTTGGGTAACATCATATTTTTTTATTGCAAATGCGTGGCCCACACGCTGACACGCTCCAAAACGAACCAAAAACCAAAACCCGCCCGTTGCGCCACTTGATCTGTGTGTCATTTTGCACGAGTTACACAAAAAACACACACAGAAAAAAAACAGAAAAACAGAAAGTGTAGAGAATCCGCTGTGATTTTTGGCCATTACCAGGCAGCCACGCTTATCTCTGGCAACAAAGCATGCAACATACATGGAATTCGCATAGAACACACACACACACACACACACATTCAGACACATGGTGTAGCAGTAGTAGTATGAAGCTATATCTATGCACATATCGCACGACAGAGATCTGCGACACACATTCATTTCTCAAACGCATTCCTCATGCTCTCTCGCGTTAGTTGAGCTAGCTCCCAGGCATCCCAGTCTCAGTCCCGGTCCCAGTAACTGTCACCCGACGCCCAGCTCCCTGTAGCGACAACAACGATGGTATGGGAGGGCGGGGGGTAAGTGTGAGCGTGTGTGTGTGTTTGGTTTCATTTTTGGTTCTGGAAAAGTTTCAACCACATACGCCATATTACGCAAAATGCAAAGCATGGTGGATTGACAAAATAAATAAATATGAAAATTTACGGCAAAAGTTTTTTGTATTTTGGCAGTTCACTTAAAACTGTTTTGAGTGGGGAACTGTGTTGTGTGCTGGGCAACAACGGCTTTGAACTTTTTGCCACTGCTGCTGCTGCCGCTGCTCCGTTGGTGCTACTTTAGCTGCCTCTCCCTCGTCTCACTTTCGCAATTTATTGAAAAATCGATTTTTAAGCATTAAATGCGCACCCGGCAAAAAGTCAGCCTGCTTACAGTCCCACAAATCCTGCGGCTTTTCAGCAAATCAACACGGCTTGAAGCACCCATTGCCCTGAAGCCAACCAACCAACCAGCCAGCCATCCAGTATCCAAACCCGGCAGCAGCAGCGGAACCTTCTTCCTTCAACCTCCTTCTCCACTGTAATCTGCATCAGTAACTGCTCGCAACTCAGCGCGTGACTCTGTCGAACTTTGCTGCCCCAAAGAACAAAAAAAAAAATAGAGAAAAAGCAGCAAACCCAAGTATAAGCCCCAAGAAAAAAAAGGATACGTAAAAATTTATGCAAAGCGCTACGAGTTACTTTAAGTAAAGCCAAAGCTGCTCTGCTAGTTTTTCACAATGTTCGAGAGAATGGCCCAAAAATTGAGAATTGTCGTAAGCTGAGGTTGCTACTTGTTAAGGGTTAAAGGTGAAACTTTTGAGTTTGTCTAGGGTTACAAAAGTGCCAGTGCCAGTGCCAGGGCGTGATGTATAAGTATTGTAGAACGGAGAGCCAGTGCGAATAAGATAAGTTTCATGTTGCCTTCTGATGCTGATGCTGCTGCTGCTGCTGTGGAGTAGGCAGGCGATTTGTCGTCTATTCACAAAAAGCTGTCAGCGAATTTGGGCATTAGTTAGAACGTTGTCTCTCTCACTCACTCTCTCTCTCTCTCTTTCTGTGCTCCTTTAAGTAACTCAAAATTGGGCGAAGCACGATTAGTGCAGTTAAAAACTTTAAAACTTATATTAAAACTTTTAACTTAAAAGACAAAATGCAGACAAGAAACGTTAGAAATTCAATATAAAGTTAAATTTTCGAAATCCCAAACTTATAATGTTACAAAAAAAACTTTGAATATTTAGTTGTATCATTTTTGTCACTGAACTTTCTTATTAAAAAGTAATTTATTTGAATTTTTTGTTAGAATAAGTTTTTTAATTATTAAATTAAATCTGCTATAAAACAAAAAACCCTTTTTGCCTAATTCCCCCCTTAAATGTTTGTTTCAATAATGCGTTATTTGTTGTATAAGCCTTTAATAGTCTAAACATTGTCGGTTCTAAATTTAACCCAACAATTGTTGTAAACATATTCAATCAATTAGCGCACAAATTAATCCCTAAAATTTCCAAAACAAGTAACATCAACAGCCATTTAATTAAATTTGCCTGCAGCTATTGTCGGCCATTACAAAATGACAAAAAAGAGAAGGGCCACAAAACAAATAAAAATGAGGGTAAAAAATACAAATTTCGATTAAACCATCAAATTAAAATCTGGCTAATTCCTACAAAAGCTGATTTGCCGCAATTCAATTGAGAGGCAGCAGCAGCAGCAGGGGGATAATGTTGCAAGCCATTAATGTGCAACATGATATTCAATATCATACGCATACGCATTGGCATTTTCAATTGAATTGATAGCCAATATCTAATTAAAAACACACAACCACACACAGAATACAGATTGATAACAATTTAAGTGCGCGTGCATTGAGCCTGTTTTTTGCTATTTGTATTAATTTGGCTCAATTACAAACCAAAACTATGCGCAAATGATAGAAAAAAAGGGAATAAAAAAAGATTTGAGAAATGTGTCGGGTTTTACCGGAGCGCTGCGTTGGCTTTGTTGACGTGTTTGTGTTAACTTGGCGCGCGCATGCATAATTTAGAGGTTTTCGGCTCTTGCCGCATACAGCCCCCCCTTCCCCACACCACCTACCACACATGCCGCGTGGCACGCTAAACGCAAAGTTTACATTAAAAGCCGCTTAGGTTGGCGCAGCAAAGTCAACGTTGCTGCTTTGTTAAAACTTTAAGTCAGCTAAGCGGCTTACCAAACACACACACACATGCAAACAAACGCACTCGCACATGCACACTCACACACACATACAGATTTTGTATAACTCATACGCCACATGGGGCATAGCCAGGTGGAATATAAAACCCTTTCACATGTAAATGATACTCGTTGCTCGTAGCGGAACTCTGCTTAAAATGTATGCTTTATTATTTGGAATAATTTTTTCACTTAAGCGCTAATTACAGCTAGTTACATTATTATTAAGTATTATATATATATCTATATATATGCAATCCCATTTTGTATACATTTATCAAAAATACAAATAATTATGCTGTACAGTTTTAGAACGTCGCCTGCCTCTCGTCTGCCATCCACATCCACATCTGTCCCCTAAATCCTCTTCATCTTCCATCTCCCATCTCGTTTTTGATTGCCAGCGTCGTTTAGTTTAGTTTTTGCGTCTCGCTTCTAAGTAATTTACTATGTACAAGTTAACTTTTTTGGGAGGCTTCAAGCGCCTTACATACTGTACTGATAGCGCACATTGGAGGCCAGCTAAAGATAAGGAAGAGAATAAGGATTAAGGGTTTCTTACTTGTGGTCTTGTCTTACTTACCTCAACGCCCACAAGTCGCTCGTCGTAATCGCTGCCAGCCTGCATGGCCAGCTTGGCCTGGGATTGCATAATGGCATCCGAGAGTGAATCTCGCTGATATGTAGAGGAGCCCAACATGCCGCCAGCATTGCCATTCGCCGGCACCTTCAGTCGCGAGCTCTTGCTGCGGCAAAAGAACTCTAGTATGGCCACCAAGACGGAGAGCAGCAAACCACCAATCAATATGTAATAGATGCCAGCCACATTGCTGAGGGATAGCTCGTTCGGTGTGGCGGTCTCTTGGCTATCCAGATTGGGATTACATTCGGTTTGGTCGAACCACCATTTGTTGCGCAGCTTCAGCAGCTCTCCGTTCTCCTTGAGCGACAACACTGCCAAATTGAGGCGGTTTCTAAAGTGAGCCAAAAAGGGATAGAAGGAGGGATAACAAGGGTAACGTGAAAGGTATTCGCTTATAAGATCTGCTGTGCATCAATCAATTACCTTAGGGGCGAACCAATGGGCGTGGCTATGCCAAAGCCCTTGGTGTCTATGTTCCGACCCACTTTCATGGTGTCACACGGCGCCCGTGCGTTAACATATTCATTCTTTGGCGATTCCACGAGCAGCGCATATTTGCCCTTAGAGGTGCGCACACGTCGAATGCCCTCGTCATAGGTGTGCACGGACAGATGCGGATTGGCATTCATATACTCCCACATTTTGGTGTGCAAGCCAATCTTTGAGCGCTATGTATGGGAAAGGTGATAGATTGAAATGGTATTTCGGACATATGAATTCGAAAATGTCTTCAACTTTCAACTTACATGAAAGAAATCCCAGGTGGAACCGTGTAGCAGCGTGCCATATTGTATATCGGTTTGCATGGCCAGATCCTCGGGCGACTTAATGGGCGCCACCATGCGTTCGACGGTGAGAAATGCAGCCAAATTAGCTGTATACGATGATATCAATATGATGGTAAAGAACCACCAAACGGCGGCTGCAATGCGTCCGGCTATCGATGGTGGTGTCAAATCGCAGCCCTGTTGCATAAACGCTGCCAGCGAATACCAAAAAGAGTTCAGCAAACTGAATTCATTGGCTGGCATTGTGGCCTGATGTTGCTCCGGTTGTTCACTCATCTGTGCACCACCAATAATGCCCGGTGGCTGTTGTGCATTCGCATCAATACCATTACGACGCACAATGCGCCACTCGTGTGGTGGCAAACGGGTGACAAAGTACAGTATAACACTAACACTGACATAGCTAAGAATGACGCTCATCTGGAGGAGAAAAAGAAACCTTAAGCACTTGAAGTAAGAAGAAAAAGAGTTTTTTTTATAACTTACCCAAATCTCCTGCGAGAGCGGATTGAGAAAACTGAAAACACCTGGTGTTTGTTTGACCGGCTTCTTGATCATAATGCTTATGCCCAGCGACATAAAGGGCTTGGTGAAATCTATGACACGTTCCCGTTCCGCTGTTATCGTCATGGCTGCAATCGCAATGTCCGCCTCCTTGTTAATCCAACAAAGAAACCCGTTTGTTACAAAGTGTTGACATCACGTGCTGAGTGTGTGTGTGTGTTTGTGTGTGATTCTCACTTACCTTACGCAGCAGTTCACCCACCATGCCATCCCAGCCGCCTGGAGCAAACTGATTCTCGGCACCATAGCTGCCATCCTGAACGAGACGCAGCTCAACTGGCAAAACAAAAAGAAAAAGGAGTGTAAAGAGTAACTTGGCCGGGAAACAACTGGGTGAAACTTACATTTAATGCCCAGCCTGTTCGCAATCAGCTCAGCGAGATCCTTGCAATATCCCTCAAAGCGGTCGTTGCCAACCAGCTGGTGGCCGTATCCAGCCTTATGCATTAGATATGGCTCCTCCAGCACACTGGTCACAATGTACGTGTGATTGCGTGTATAATCCCCATTGCTGGCGGCCGATGAACGCGAGCTGCCACCATGACTACCACTATTACTGCCTCCTCCACGATGTCCGTAAAATGGCAGAAAGCCAGCATCGTCACGCCATTCGGCCACCTGTTGCAGTGTACTGTTCACAGACATCTCGACTACCTGTAAGGTGTAGTTTATACGACGGCCATCATCATCAAAGCGCACGGCACCCGTTAATCCATCGATTTCCACCTACAAAGCAAATGAGAATTTGAGAATCACGATGGGAATGGAAAAAACAAAAATAATCAAGACTAAAATAAAAATACGTTGCAATATTTTTTGAGGCGAATTTTAATCAAAGCCTTTGCTTTGCTGCATTGAAAGAACTTTTTCCTCAGCAAACAATTTTTTTAATTTTCTATAGACAAATATTTGCAATCTGCAACTTTTATGAGTTTTCCAATTCTAGCAGACACCTTCTTCTTTTCTTTCAAAGTGAAAGTTTTGCAAATATACTTAAACAATTATTGAAGTTTTCCCTGTTCTTTACTTTCGTAGAAATGTTTTAAAAAAATGGAAGAAATTGCAACAATCAATACAATGTTCCATTCTGTATTCAAAAGCCAATTAAAAATCGGCAAACAATCTTAAAGAATTTTGCCTTTAAGAACTTTAAGATTTAAAATAACTTCTTTGCATAACAAATTTCTTGTGCAAAAATTCTTTTGCTAGGAATTTCATCAGAATTTTTGCTCCCGCATGGCAAAATTTACATACAGACATAATATATATGTATATACCAAGCTTACCTTGCGCAGCACTCGTGATATTTTTTCTCCCTGCTCCCAGGGAGTCACCCAACCCTTTGAGGTATTGCAGTCCAACAATGCGCTCGACTCGTTCAATGCATTCGAGGCACCAGAGCCGCCTGAATGACTACGTCGCTGCAGATGATTGGCACGAAACTGATCCGGTTTCTTGCGCAGAATGCGATTGAAGGCCTCGACAAGCACAAATACCGCATCGTACATGAGAGCTGCCTGTGCCTGCAGAGATTTGTAGGTGAGCGTCATGGGTGTGTCAAAAAAAAATTTTGCTGAATGTTGGTGGTGTGGAGGCATTGGACTGTGTGAAAATTTACCGAAATGGCTGGCAGGTTGCCGCCGCCCGCTGTGTTTGGCCCACTTGCTGGCTCCAATCGCTTCCGGCTGTCATGAAAATCACGCAATGCTCGCCGATTAGTGTCCACAATGCGAAAGCCAGTGATGTTGATGGCTCCAAACTCAACCACATCGCTGGGCCAGTGGTTATCCATGACCTACGCACATAAACCATCCCAAAAACAAACAAAATCATTACCAAAAAAAAAATGGGAAAGACACAGCGAAAGTGAAACAGTGTGACAGGGAGAAAGAGAGAGAGAGGAGTTGAAGGGGAAATCAGAGAGGATAACAAAGCCCAACGGATGCTGGCAATAATTGCTTATTAAAGGCACCCAGCGGGAAACGGAAAATCGAACAGTTGGAGTGGGGTGGAGGGGTGGAGGGATGTAGGACTGGGATGGAAAACAACTCCCGGAATTTGTTTTCTGGTATTGTGCACTCACCAGGCCGCTGAGCAGGTAATGATAGGTGCGCCTGCCGAGCTTCACGTCCCGCACATGCTGTATGATGATCTCTTTGGCCATTTCCGCCGGGCAGTCCAGAACGATGCGCTTTTTGCTGAAACGCCCCAAATCCTCCATCGTGTGCAAAAATTCAATGGCCATCGTTACGTTGGCGATGCGTTTGACCATTTGCACACGAAATGTTTCATTTCCGGGCTTCAGTTCTTGATAGATTTGCTGCAGGCGCAGTAAGCCTATGAAACACCAAAAAGAATACAGTAAAAACAACAACAACATTGTGGGAGGGACGCAAAAACAAACAAACAAACATATATATAGTGCCCGGTGGCGTATGAGTAATATTGAGTGCCATATAAGCCATCATATACGTACGTAGTATATCTGTGTCTGTGTGTGCGTGAATGTGTATGGGTAAGAGGATGGCAATCAGAAGTAAAACGCCAGATAAACGCGATTTAAGAGATGAACTCAACTGTATCGAGCGTCAACAAAAAATGCAATCACATTCTATATTAAATAAGAGAACCGAACCATATTCAAAAGAAATATTTGAAAAAGAGTTAAAAATCGGCTTAAAGACTAAAGTTTTTCATAGAAAAGGTGAACTATACTATTTCTTACTAAAGTCAACTAACGGTTGACATAAATCAACTACTATTTGAATAACTCTTGACTATTATTTGTTGAAATCTGTTTTTTCTAATAACCATTCACATAAAAACCTTGATTCAGTTCGTGAGTAAACAATATTGGTATTTATATTGAGAATCTGTTGCATATGAATTGGATTTCATGTGACTTTGAATACATTTTTGATATTTTTGGCCAAGTTGCCGGTTGCCAGTTGCCGGTTGACAAAAAACTGAACGAACATACTATAAAATGTTTATTTATCTCTTGGTTGCTATTTGCTATTGGACCATATTGCTTGGCGTATGATTTTATCCAGGTTTTTTCGAGCTTTTTGGGCAACAACATGATGGGGTGGCAACTCTGTGTACTTATGAATACTTTATATACCCTCTCAGTCACTCAGTCACACTCAATCACTACCTCAATCTCTTATTCCCCAGGCCGCAAAAAACATTTTCACACGCCATTTGTTGCACGTCGTTGTTGTCACAAAAATCTTGTTGTTACTGTTTTTGTTGTTGTTAT
This sequence comes from Scaptomyza parva, assembly GCA_035044645.1. NCBI lineage: Eukaryota > Metazoa > Arthropoda > Insecta > Diptera > Drosophilidae > Scaptomyza > Scaptomyza parva. The sequence continues at coordinate 2,089,488 of JAWNNT010000065.1, read as the reverse complement.
TGTTGTTATGGTTGTTGTTGCCATTGATTTCTGGCTGCATGATTTGTTGGCATTGGCCACAAAACAACAACATTGGCGACTACACTCACTCAAACCAAAGAGGAAACGGAAGTGCACAGACAATTGAAGTACTTTTTTGTGGCACAGTGGTAACATTTCAATAAATAGCGAAACCCACCCCCCTCTCACAGCCCTTCACCCCCCTCATCAGTTCCTCACCGAGTGAACAAAAAAATGTAGAAGAAAATAATAATAAAATTGGGTGCGTGCTGCTGTTTGTTCAGCCATTTGGTTGTTGATCTCCCCTCTCTCTCGCTCTCTGTCTCTGTCTCTGTGTTTTTTGGCTGCTTGTTGTTTGTTTGTGTTTCTGTGTGTGTGCGCAATGATGTTTTATTGAATGCTTCCTATGTAGTCGCGTATTGCTTTTTCTGCAACTTTTGTATTCATGAATGCGGCAAAAAATATGCTACCAATTTGTCGCCGTGTGCGATGTTCGTTTACCGAACGCAAACGGCAAAAAAACAGAAGAAGAGCCCCAAAAAATAAGAACAACAACAACAGCAGCCGCAACACAAAGCAGCAACAACAATAATAACAACAAGAACGTTGGCGATAACAGCATTCTGGGTCTAGAGAGAAGAACAAAGCAATAACAACAAACTGCTGACAGCAGCATTAAAATATAAAGTCTCGCTCTCGCCGTGGTGCCTTTTCGTTAACAATGTAAACGATGCCAGGCAACGTGTATTGAGCTGAAGTCGGCCAAAAATGTTAAAAACCCAACAATAACAACAATAGCAACCAGCAGCAGCCAGTAGAAGCAGCCGGCAGTAAAAGCAGCGACGGCAGCAGCAACAACTGTGGCACGAACCAAGCTGCTTTGGCTGCTGCCTGCCTGCCTGCTGCTGTTGGTGTTACTGCTGCTGCTGCCTGCTGCTGGCGCTGCGGCATTTCCGCTTCCTCTGCCGTTTGCTAGCGGCAACAATGTCGGCCTACTTTTCGGCAAACGGCGCAAAATATTAAAAAACGGCCAAAAAATAAGTCAGCATACAGCGCAGGCAGGCAGTAAGGCAGACAAAAAAAATAAAAACCAGGCGCTGCCAGCAGTTGCATAAAGTCATAAATTTTATTTCACACAGAGTCATTAACACATGACACACACACACAAACAGAGAGCCAGAACACAATGAAAGAAGAGCAACGCCATAACGACAGCCTGTGAACTCATTACAAAAGGCGCAAAAAGGCGTCAGGCATATAATAAAAAAATGTTCAAATAATACACGCAGAAATCACTGCGACACGACACGACGTATACGTAATATCATATGAAATTTTTACACAGAACTTGAAGTCGTTTCTCCGACTTTCGACTGTCTGCCATTGCCATTGTGTGGGTGTATATGTGTGTGTGTGATGTAAAAAAAATACGCATGTGTATTATCCATTCGAGTGTGTGTGTCTATGTGTGTGTGTGAGCCTTGATGTCTTCATCTTTGGCCGTAATTGCTGTCTTCGTCGTCGTCGTCATCGTCTCACGTAGACTGCAGGAAATTGCTTTGAAATAAATTTCAATACAATAACAAAGCCGAAGAGTAGACAGCAGGCAGCCTACGACAACAACAAAAACATTATGTGGCATGTATGTATGTATGTATGTGTGTATGTAGTAGCTAAGATTCAGCCATATGTGCACAGTCTGTGCCCCACCTCCTCCTCCACACACCACTACCATGTTCAAGCAGGCGAGCCACTTGTGAGCGCTCGAGAGCACTCAAGCCTCAGCATCATGTCTCTATCTGTCTCTCTGTCTGCCGGTCTGTGCGTCCTTTTACTTTTACTCTGAGCAGAAGGCGCAGCCTCTTTGTGCCGCTTATTTAATTACATATTAGCAAGCAAGAAAAAAGTAGAAAACTGTAGCAGCTCTGTTAAGTGGCACAAGCCCCAAGATATTATAGACATGTGTTTGATGTTTGATTTCTATTTACATTTTTGGCGGGTTAAAGGGCAAGAGCTGGTAGCTGGCAGCTGGCAGCTGGCTGCTAGATGTGAAGAGGGATTCAGGGGCCATTTCCTAGAAATAACTGAACCAAGTTTAGGCAATTTGCTTTTATTTTGTATTCATTTAAGTGCGCTCTCTCACAAACTCGACAAATTCGAGAAATTCTATTAAAAATTCTATATATATTATACATATCACAGACGTTGTTCGCAATTCGTTGAATGCTTAATGTTAAGTAAATTGCATAAAAGCAGCTTTTTTTATTTTTAAATATATGTTTCAATGTGCAGAATACTCGAAACTTTAACTTAAATGATTTTAAATTATTAATTGAATATCACTTTGCATTTTTTTTATAATTTTTTTCTTTAATATTTAATAATTTTCAATAAATTGATGTTTCAAAAACTTTAACTTCCTAAAAGTTATATTAATTGACATTATTTTCGGGCAACCCTCGTGAAAATGGCTAAACAAATACAACAAAAATGTCTAACACTCAGAATATAACAAGAAAAAATAACAAAAAAAAAGCGAAATAACAATAAAAACAACAAGAAGAATGAGGCAGAGTGGCCGCTCATTGGCGCCCCATTTGTTTAGCGCTAACGAAAGCGAAAATGAAATGAAATCAAAATACAAGCCGTAAACAATGTGGATAATGTGGCGCACACATTTAGCCCCCCCGCTTGTAGGGGGCCATCCCACAATTTTTTGGGATTATCTCATACTCACCATCATGCGAATCGTATAGATAAATAATGCTTTGCCAGCCGTAGTATTGTATGGTATCAATAATTGCCTGATGATAATCCGGACGCATGCTGATTGCAAAATCCAACAGGCCCGATGACGGGGTAAGCACCTAAAAGTATGCAAAACAAAGCGATCCATGAGTGGAAACAACAGTTCCCAGTTGGTTTTATAGTACAAGAGTGTGTGTGTGTGTGTGTGTGTGTGAGGGAGTCCACCTACCACCTACTAGCCACCCACCCCTCCCCCCCCCCTCTTGAATCTAACAATGTAATATGTACGCTACATGAAGCAATAATAAAATGAAACGCGTTTCCGCTTTGACGCTGCCAGCGACAAGCAACGGGTGAAGGGAGGAGACTCGAAGGGGGGTTTGACTCACTGACAGACTGACTGACTGACAAAGAAAGCGGGGGTGGGGTGGGGTTTTGGTGTGTGATGGGGTGTGCGAAGGACATGTAAGTCCTGCCTTTTGCCTGGCAGCCAAGTTAAGTTAGTACGACTATATATATACACGATATGTATATGGGTACAACAAGAGATATGTACACAGAGACCCGTTTCCGTTTAGCTCTATACACACGCACACACATACACGCACACATACAAGCCTGAAGGCGCACGCAAATGCGCAGTCTATATATGTGTGTGTGTGCGACAGAGAGAAAGAGCTTTTGTTGTTGTTGTTGTTGTTTTTGGTTGGTTGGTTGGTGGTGCTTGCTGCTGCTTGCCGACGCCATATCTTGATTTATAGTGATTGAAATAAAAGAGGCCAAGAGCGCATCATAAATTTTTTTCTTTCTGTACACTCGCTGTTGGCTCTAGATGTACTGGAAATGGGGGGTGGGAGGAGCGGGTGGAGAGTAAGAAAGAGAGAGAGAGAGCGCGCATTGGGGGCGCACTCGTTTGGCATTGTCTTCCGGCTGCGGCTCTTTTGGCTTTGGCTTTGGCTTTTTGTTTTGTGAAGTGCCAGGCACAGTGACAACAACAAACAGTGCCAACAACAAGTCGGTTCTTGTTGTTGGTAGTAAATTTTCTTCAAATTACAATTATTATGATTTGTGCTTTGCTTTTGATTTAGTGCAGCCGTCTGCCATCCAGCCACAATAACAACAACAACAACAACACCAACAGTCCTTGGTGTATGTGTGTGTGTGTTCTTATGGCCACTTTATACGATGGCTTCATTTTTATAAACTCGAGCTGAGCGTGTTTGTGTTCGTGTTTGTGTTTGTCCCCCTTAAGCAGCGCAAGCACAACTGCAGCTTGATGTTTAAATTAGAAATGTTAACCCAGTAGCTAACCACCAACCATCCAACCCCTCCCCTCCGCCCCCTCCCTTTCAGTTGTGAGCACACCCCATAAACTGCAGCTTAAGCTGTTAAGTGAGCTGTATGAAAAGTTATGGGACAAGAAAAATTTCAAAGCCATCATAGCCCATGTACGCCAAATATGATGATGCACTTGAAGACTTCTTCTTCTTCTATAGTTCAATGTGAAACCTTTTCAAAATTGAAGTGTTTTAATTCTTATACCTTTTGTGAAAAGGTGAAGTTGAGCTAGGTATTCGCTTGTTATTTCTAGGCAGTACTATATTATTACAAATTTTCGATAACTTTTCCGGTTTTCGATATACACATGTAATCAATAATAAAAAAAGTTGAATTTCTTAAATTTGAATATGAAAACATTGACAAAACAATACAAATCTGTGAATTTGCTTATTAAAATAGTTTGAGAAACACCGGAAATATGACAGATTGAAATGAAGTCGTCAAGTATTGGTACAGTATACCATGTATGTGTTTGGTCAAGGGTTAAGGGTATCTTCTAGTTGAGCATACTTGACTAAAGCCTTCTTACGAGTTTTCATTTTGTTTTGTTGTTTCTGTCAGGCTGTATTATAATTGCTATACCATATACACTGACATACAAAAAAATGTATATATATACGACAAGCTATTGACCTGAATTAAATGGTTTGAAATTTTACAGTATGTTGCCATAAAAACACAAAACTTGTTCAATCTGTTGTTGTTGGCCAAAAAGGAAACTCAATTCAACAATTTGCATTTGGCTTTTCATGTGGTATTTAGCAAGCATTTTCCAACTGACTTTGATTACTATCAGTTCGTGTTTTGTACTCATTTTTTTTTTCATTTTTCATTTCCCATTGCTGTTATTGTCATTTATTTCAAATATGCAAATGTCAAACCATATGTGTGTGTGTGTATTGGAATTTATTTCAATTTCTGCTTAAAACATATATACGTACATATATAATAATTGGGTAGATAGGTCAGTTAACAAAAGTTAGCACAGCAGAAGCAATCACTTGTTGGAAAATGTGATAAATGATGTTTGATGCAGAAAATATTCTCATTTTCATATTAAGTTTCTTAAACATTTTTTTCTTCTCATTTTCATTTTCATTTTGTGCTAAACTGATAATGCGTTTAAATTGAATATTTCTTTGTGTGCTGTGTCATTTATTCGAAAAATTGGTTCATTCTCCCATAATATCAAATTTTGATTGTTTAATTTGTTGACCGTGAAATTGCAACTTTAATTTCTAAAATTCTATTCGTCTGACAATGTTCTTTTCATATTCATTTGAGTTATGCAATTGCCAATTTGTTTGCTGTGCCAAAAATTTATTTCAAACTTTTCCACAAATAATATATATTTGGTACTGGATTAGTTTTTGGCCATGGTCAGTTCATTATCTATTTGCCATGGGAGCAGAAAGAAGCAGTAAGCTTTTAGTTATGTTCGTTAAACTTTTGTTAAACATTCCGGTTGCCTGACAATTGCTGAAATATTTGTTAATTGACTTTTCTACCATGAATAAATAACACCAAACATTCCTAAAACCAAATCTGTTTCATAATAATTCTTTATCTTTGCCTTTCTGAAGTTGATGGAGAGCTTTAATTATAATTTCTCCCTACTCTACTCTCAGAACAACATTCCACAACATACGCATTCCACATCTATATGGCTATATATATATATATATATTCGCTTTGTTTCATTACTGAACTCTGCCCTTTTTTCCTGAGCCCTTGGGCAACTTCATTACTCATCAACACTCGCACACACACATACACAAACTCGCACACACACACATACGTGTGTTACTTAGTTTATTGACTCTCCTCTCTCTCTCTCTGTGTGGCGGTCTCATGCATGACTCTACTCTGGCTGGTTGAATGGCTGACTGGCTGACTGGCAACCAAACCACATCAAATGTAAATAACTGCACACAAAATCAATTACGTATGACATTCTTTTTTATTGTGGTACGGTTCGGATTGCTGGGATGGTTCGGGGGGCGGTTGTTATGGTGTGGCTCGGTGTGTTGAGTTGGGTTCGGCTATTGACTGCCTTTGTAACTTACCTTTTCCGGAAACCAGGGCGTCACGAATGGCATTTGGAACGTATTCGAATAGGAGTGCAATGTGTCAAAGGAGTCCGGCGATACGGCGCCCAGCATTGAGTAGACTCCGCGCGAGAATTGATTGCAAACTGCAGGTTAAAGCAATAAATTTCGAGAGCGTTTTTTTTTTTTTTTGATTTTGGCAAACGTGAGAAAACGAGAAAAGAGCGAGATAGACAAAAAAAAAATTGTAGTACGCGACAAAAGGCAACAGTTGTTGTTGAGGTTGGGTTTGGGTTTGGGGTTGGGTTTGGGTTGGGTTTGGGCTAGGTTATGTAAGGGAGGTGTGAAGTGAAGGGTGGGGTGTGTTTTTGGTGCAGTGTCTAGGTCGTGATGTAAATGAATGTGCGCAATTAAAGTGCTGCGTGGGATGCAGTGGATGGGAGATGGTATAGCTGGTGGATGGATGGCTTAAGGGTGGCGGGGTGCAATTTTCAATAAAAATGCGCATAATTAATGCAGACAAGTGGGTGTGTGTGTTTATAAAAAGAGATGGAGAGAGGCAACAGTTGAATGGTTTCAACTATATTGTATTTGTTTTGCATTGTTATGTTGTGTGAAGTGTTTGGCTTTGAATGGAGAAGGGCTTGGTAAAGGGGGGGGGGGGGGGGGGGTTGTGTGTGTGTGTGTATTTTGCGGGCGTGGCAACACCTACTCAAGCGCGATAATTTGAATGCATCCGCCGTATTGATGACATCAACGTACGCCTGCAGCTCGAAGCGCCGAGCGCTGACATTCAGATTGTGATTGAGCATTGCATATTTAAAGGCTGATTGCACATCGTCTGTGCCCTGCTCAAAGATGGCGCCTGTGAGAATATAGAAAGAGAAAGAGTAGAAAGTGAGAGAGAGAGCGAATATATAGTATTTTTAGATTCGTTAAATATTTAGGCGGCTTTTGACACAGTCAGGCGGCACCTCTTCTCTTAATATTAAACGAAAGCGCACTGAATAAATATTTACACAAATGATAGTAAGGCCCACAAGGACACACCAACACACACATACACCAATGCACACCAACACCATCACATATACAGTGAGTCACTCTAATGCCGTACGAAGTGTTGATGCAGCAATATTGTTGACTGCGCTTTTTGCATGGCTGACAGCAGGCAGCTGCTGGCAACAAGGAGATCCTGTCATGCAACACTTCCACTGTATCAGGTGAATGGCTTCATGGGTATGCATGTGTGTGTGGCAAAGCCAAAGCCAGTCAGCATGACTGTCACATTAGCACAGTGAGCTGCCGCTGCAACAAACCCAAAAAACACACACACACATACACACAGTGACAAAATGTTACTGCAGTCGTTGTGTGTAATAAAAAAATAAAGCAGCTGATCGCAATTTTGTGAAATTTGTAAAAAAAACTCAAAAAAAAAGAAAACGATATAAAAAAATAACGCCAAATTGTATTGCTTATGTTCCAGCTAGCTATTTCGCCACAATTTCAATTATATGTAATGTTTTTTTCTCCTTTTGCATACAGCTTAAATGCAAATGATGTAAATTGAAAAAGTGATTGGAATGCGCAGAAGAAAAAAAATACTAAAAAGCGTTGAATAGTTTAAGCCAATTATGAAGGCAAGTCAAATTATACAAATAACTTTGTTGACACAAAAAAATATTAAATTCAATCTGAAGCATTTAAAAAATTAATCAAAAGGTATTTTTATTACACATAACTCTTTGCAACACACAACACTTTTGCTATTACTTTTTTGGAAATTTTGTGACTTGTACATTTTTTGCTGAATGAATCCTAATTGGAAACGAAATTGGATGGATTGTAGGAACACAAACAGGAACATTCCCTACATATAGAGTATGGCGGATGGAGAATGGAGTGTGGAGTGTGCATGCCTGGCTGAATGCACAGAAATACAATCACACCCATAACCATTGCCATTACACATTGTAGCACAATTCTAGCGACAACTGCAACAGCAAAATTATACTTTTGGTCCTGTTGCTGTTGCTTGCTGCTTTTGCTGCTGCTTGCTTTTGGATGCTTTAGTTGGTTGCTTTGGTTGGTTGCTTTGGTTGGCTCACAGCTCTTGGCTGTGCTTTGGGCGTTGCTTTTGATACTCACCTAATGGTATTTTCTCGGTTAACGATGCAGATTGTTGTTGCTGTTGTTGTTGTTGTTGCTGTTGCTGTTGAGCTGCGCTAAATTCCAGGCAGCAAATGCTGGCAGCGCACATTAAATGTAAATATGCCAAGAATTTTAGCCTCGAATGCATTTTGTATTGCTATTTGCTATATGCCGTTGCCGTTGCCGTTGCTTATACCGTTGCCGTTACCGTTGTATTTTGTGTTGTTACCGTTGTTGTTGTTGTTGTTGCTCTTACTCTTAGTACAAATACGGTGAGAATTTTCTACTTGTGTATATATTGTTGTATTCGCGTTCGTTTGGGGAATGCGCGTTTTTCTTTTCGGGGTATTTGTTAGCTCAATTTGTTGCAAGTGCCAAAGAGTTTCTTGTTGCACGAAATTTGTAGCCAACTTTTGAGCGCGGTTTTCTTCTAATTTAATTGTTTTGCTTATTTTTATAGCATTTAAGTAATTAAAATTTTTAATTATTTGATACGTTATTGATTAGGTTTTTAAGCATTTAACTAACTGGTCTTAGATTAGCAATTTTAATTAAATTCAATTTAATTAAATCTAGCTAGTATATCGTTGAAGGAGCCCCACTAAGTAAGTTCCTTGCGGGCGCACTTTAAGTCTTGAGCACGCTTGACTTTAACTCAAAGCACGCGCTATCCTCCTCCTCAACCCTCAAGCGAGTCATTCGATGCCCTCACTCACACCAACACAAACACAAAGACACACACACGCGTAGAGAGAGCGCCCTTAGCGCGGCACACACTCGCACACGCACACGCACATACAAGAAGGAACGGTGGCTGCTCTGCAGTTGACTTTCTTTTTGTCCGCGCACATGAACCAAACGGCAACGCGTTGTAATCAGCACTAAAAACGCCTAAGCTGCCCAGTAACACGAGAGGCCAGCTTCCAAGCTACAACCACAAAAGCAAGAACAAAATTTGTCGCTTTGTAGCGCGAGTTACAATGCTCTCTCGTCTTCGGCTGGGATGCTGCTGGCTGCTGTGCTCTTTGTACTAAAAATGACAACACTCACAATTTGCTGCTCTCTCTCGAACGCGCACTCTCACGCTCGCGCTCTCTCGATTATGCTCTCTTGTCTGCAAAGCGCTTCGGCATCGCCAATTACTGACCTACTACGTTTAGGACTACATAAGTGGCAAATTGCTGTTTTTGTTGTCGACGCTGCCGCTGCTGCCGTCGCTGTCGCTGCTGCTACTGCTGCTGATGCTGTTGATGGTTGATGCTTTGCTGTCGGTGGTGCTGCCGCCGCCGCTGCTGCTGCTGTTCTTGGTAAAGTGTTTGTTTACGTTCTGCCTTGCATTTTTGGCTGCATAATTGATACGGACAAGAGCAACAAGAAAGACAACAACTGCAGGCGGCTCTGCTGCTAGATTTCTCTCAAATCGTTTTTTCACTCAACACAGCACAGCACAGTCCACCAACCCCCCCATTCCCCACCACTGACAGATGTTTTTTTCGCAGCTAAAAATTCATTTGAGTTTTAAAGTTAAAATTCTTCTTCTGTTGTTGTTGTTTGTGTTGTTTGTGTTATGTGTTTGTTGTGTTGTTTTTGCATTTGGTAATTAAAGGCGACGCCGTGACAATCCTTTTAACAAATCTCATTAGGCTGTCAATTACGTATTGCTGTAATGAAATCTCATTAATCGACTTGGAATTTCTCTCAACGCACAAAACTTAAATGGCAAGATGGTGAACGGTTTGCCACGCCCACTATTAGTACGCCTTGCATATTGTGGAGGTCGTGGCGTACGATTTCATCATAATCTGTAATTAGTTTATAATGCGCACAGGAAGCGTGGACGTAAAGCGTGCCCCAAGAACCAGCTCCTAGCCAGAAGGACAATGCGGACGCGACGAACATTTTTAAACCTTAACCTACAGCAAACTGCGCTTAACTACAACAAAAACAACAAGAAGAAGAACAACAGCAACAAGCAATAAGAAAAAATAATAATGAGTATAAGTTGTGGGCGGGGGTGGCGGTGGGAAATGGACTTGCTACTGGGGCAACAACAAATGGGCAAAGTCAAGCCAATAAACATAAAAGTTAATCGCAAAATTTTTTAATTAAGAAAATCAATGAATATACATTTTTTTTTCCATCATTTCATTTCAACATTATTCTTACAGCCATTTGGTTCTATAATTTTTTTGTTTTTGCTCCTTTCATTTCCGTTTCTTAAACTCGAACGATTTTAATGCTTGCTAATAGGTTTTAACGACTTTCATATGCAGTTTGTAACATGTAAAAGGGAAGGGATAGAGAATGAAATGAAAAGAAAGAGAAAGCGACAAAGAGTGGAAAAGTAAATGGAACTCGGGTTTACTTTGATGATTTGAGTTCCTTATAACCTTGAACCATGAATTTTTGTTATGGCAAAAAGTTATTTATCTAACAGATAGTTTTGACTATATATTCATCAACAAATATGTATATGTACGGGGATAGCAAATCTGTACAACTTTTCAACTTTCTGTCGGCGTCATTGTCAAACAAATAAACAAGCAAAACTAACTATCAACAACACAAAAGCAAACAAATAAATAATAAATAAATGAGCAAACAAAACATATAAAAAACATTGTTTATATCATAATTACACAGTGTCTGTCTCGCTCTGGCTCACAAGCTCTATCTCTCTCTTTTCTTACAGCAGCTGGGACCATTGCAATTTGCAAAAACGAAAAATCAGAAGAACAATTTTTTTTTTGCTTTGGTTTTTGTGCAATTATTTAATGCAAACTCCAATAAAATTTTTAATTGCTCTTTTTCATAAATATGTAAATTGAAAAGTGTGTATTTTTTTCGGGTGGAGTGGGTCGGTGGGGGGGAGGGGTAGTGCTAATTATTTACAATTAAAATTTATGCGGCTGCCTAAATCAACAAACTAAATCGTTTAATTAAAAAGCCGCGAGCACACACAACAAAATGAAACAACAAAATCAACAATTGTAACAGCAACAAAAAACAACAGCAACAACTACACCAACAACAACAAGAAGTAGAAGCAACAAAAATGATATTGCTTGAAGCCGCAACAAAATCAGAGCCGCAAGTACAAAGATAAATAAGTGGCATTGTCGGTTTCATTTCCGGTTGTTGCATTTGCATTCAAATGGCTGTGCGAGTGTTAGTGTGTCTCAGTGTGTGTGTGTGTGTGAGAGTGTAACTGTGTGTGTGTGTGTGAGTGTGCTTGTAAGCGGTAAATAAGCACATTTCCAACTGGTTTTTTTAGATTTAAGCGCTGTGCGCGGACTAAAAGCACAAAAATAAAGCAATAAAAAGCAGCACGCCACAAGAAAAAGTAGCAGTAAGTAGAAGATGAAGCACAGATGAAGAGAGGGACGGGTGGGGGTAGGTTAGGTGCGGCAACACACTTCGTACAGTTAGTAGCAGCTGTCGTTTCCGTCCACCCAACAGCAACAACTCTCTCCACCCCACCCCACCCACTCACACAGCCTGCTGCTGCTGCTGCTGTGACTTTGGCTCGACTGTCTTTCAGTTTCTCACTTCATCAGTTACGCCAAAAAGGAGACTGTGCAATAAATTTCGCTGATTGCTTCCGCCCTTTGGCCGACCCGTCGACGCTGAGCCACCCCCCACGCCACCCCGGGCCACACAGCTCTAGGCTCTAGTCGTCGTCGTCGTCGTCGTTGCTACCAATCTAACCTCGACTCCGATTCGGCCGACTGCCTCATTTTTTATGCCGCTTGATAAAGTAATATCCGTTTTAGGTATACTTTGTTTTTGTGTGTTTCGGACGAGGGTTGGGGTGGGGTGGTGCTGGGGCTTTGTGCCACCCATAATTTGGCAATTTGAAGCCCCCTCTAGCACACACACACACACACACACATTTATGTATTAACAAGTGCAGCGACGTTTATATCAAATTAAGTTTCATCTCTTTGATATGCGCACTCATCCAGCAGCCATGAATGTAAAATAAGCGCATAAATTAAAGGGTATTAAATTTTATTTTGGCCGCTTCGGCCGCTTCTGCCTCTGCAGCACTGCAAGTAATGGTGGCCGAAAAACTTTATGCCATAATTTGCTGACAACGAGCTGCAGTTAGGATGGGTTATTTCATTTTTTCTTTTGCTTGTTGTAGCTCTTTGTTGTTGTTGTTGGGTCTAACACAGATTTGTGGCCTTGGTGCGGCTCGGTGGTGCCCCGAAAATGGGGCTCAAGGGGGCGTATGCGTCATATCAGAGCACGCAGTGTGTGTAGGTCAATGCTGCTGCTGCTGCTGCTGCTGATGGAGATCTACCAACAAAACACAAAAAAACCGTACCAACCCTTCCCCCCCCTCTCTTTTCCTTAATTCACTCACTCTCTCTCTCTCTGTATGTATGTCCTTTCACACAAGTCAATGTGTGTGTGTCAGTGTGTGTGCGTGTGTGTGTGTAATTGAAACTTCCGCTTTGGTCAGTTAGCGCAATTTAGCAAGCTGCAAAAAAGTTAGATACGGCTGAAGTAACAGGCAAAGTGCAAAGTCCATTGCAGCTACTTGGCTTTCATTTCAATTTAAACTTTAAAAAGCCAAAATACACACACACATACATACATATATATGTGTGTGTCTTTGTGCGTGTGTGTGTGGAAATGCAGAAATGAAAATTATTTAAAATGATTTATTTCACAACAATTTTCATTAGGCGACCAACTGCATTGCAGGTTTTGGAGTTACCCCTCTCCACTCACCACTCTCTCCTCGCTCCTCTCTCTCCCCCCTTCACTTCCCGTGCACTAATTCACTTTTGCTGATTTCTGTACAAAAATGTATGCTGCTGCTGCCTTTGGAAGAAGTTGAAACGAGTTAAAGGTGTGGTTGGTGAAGGGGAGGGGGACAGGGTTTAGTTTGAGGTATGTGGTTCTGGCGCGTTTTCATACATGTTTCATATGAAATAATTATATATGCGGTCAGCCGCCTGGCTGCAGGCAGTGCACCAGCAGCAGCAGCAACAGCAGCATTAAGCTTGACCATGCCACACCGTGCCCCTTGCCGGCTTGCCAACTCCTTTTCTGTGTGTGTGTGTGCCCCAATCACTTCATCCCGCTGCAATTTGCTTTTCGTTTAGCCAATGGCAACAAAATACCAAAAAAATACCAAAAAGAAAAAACTTATATAAAAACATTAAATAAAAATGTTGCACACAAAAAAAAAAAAATGGAGAAGCACCAAAATGTGCTATACTGCTACATGTTCCGTGTTCCTTGTTCCGTGGCGACTGCTGCATAACTTTTGCGGAAATTTGACTCTAGGGCGCGCGCTGCAGCCACGCCCCCCCGCACCCCATATACCGAGACCTGGCCACTGTCAGCGTTTGTGCACAAAAATTAGTAGAAAAGAAAGAAGAAAGAACGAAAAGAGAAAGAAAAAAATGTGTTTTTGAGTAAAAGCAACTTGAAAAAGGTTAACAAGCGGCAGAGCAGCGCAGCGCAGTCCAGGGAATAGTAGCCCAACAACAACAACAAAACGAAGAAGTTATAATTTTTGGCAGGCAACAACAACAACAAAAACAACGCGAGCATATATATATACAAAAGGGAACGTTAATGAAAAGCAAGCGTGAAATAAAATCATAAATTTTGCAGCGCTTGCACGACACGACAACCAGTGGAAAATGGCAGTGGTGCAACTGAATGTGTGTGTTTGTGTGTGTTTAAGCTGTTATTTTTGTTTTGCATTTGTATGAACATGTGCGCGCATATGTGTGTGTCTGTGTGAGGAAAAGTGCTTGGACAGACGGGTGCTTGGACAAGTGCATTTGCGGTCTGCCCCCAAATGTATGCCACATTAATGCTGAGAGTGGAAAGATTTCCAGATGTGTTTGTGTGTGTATGAGAGAGTGTGTGTGTGAGAGTGTCTGTGTGTGAGTGGCTTAACATTAACTGGCCAACACAGTGCAACACATCTAGACACTACACTTGGCCCAGCAGTGGTCAGCTTAGTGTATAACCCGAAGTTTTCTGTGAGTGTGTCTGTGTGTGTGTGTGTGTGTGTGTGTATGTGTGAGTGGGTGTTAGGGTTTTGACCAAACGTAGATGCTGTTGCAGAACTAAAAGTGCTCACAAAACATCTGCTCGAGGAAATGAACAGAACATGTGAGAAGGAGGAGCCGTCATGTTGTTGGGGTAGCAGTCAGTAGAAGCCTGATATAAGCCTCAAGGGGCCAAGAGAACTTGCTAATCCATTTTGTATTAAGGCCAAGCAGCTAATGCCAAAACCAAATCAAATATTATATTTGGACAACTTCTTGGAATATAAAATTTAAACAACATCCAAGGGAAATAAGAAAATTATACAAAAATAATAATATTTAGCAGAAAATAATTTATATAATAGAAAAGAAAAACAAGAAGGAAGGCTCTAGTCGAGTAAGCTCGACTAGAAGATACCCTTAAAACTTGATCATACAGACGGACAGACGGTCGGGCTGACAGAAACTCATATACCGCTGTACCAATGCTTGATGGTTTCATATCTCCGGTGTTTCTTAACCGATTTTAATGAAATTTTCACAGAAGTTCATTATTTTGCTTATAGTTTCAATCCTCATTTTTTTAAATTCAAGATCTTTTTGTTATCGATTACATGTGTATATCGTAAACCTGAAAAGGTATCGAAAATTTGAAACAAACTTGTCATGCCTAGGGATTAAGAGAGCTCATATCCAAAATCGGGAGTCTCTAGCTTTTGTAGTTTCTGAGATCGACTTGCTCATACATACAGACAGACAGACAGACGGACATGCCCATATTGACTCGGCTGTTGATGCTGATCAAGAATATATATACTTTAGGGGGTCGGAGAAGCTTCCTTCTGCCTGTTACATACATTTGCACAAAAAATTATACCCTTTTTTTACCCATTTCATGGGTTAAGGGTATAATAAATTAGAGCTAAAAGTTTACCAATTACCTTTAAGTTAAGTAAAAAAAATGCTTAAATTCACTTAAGATGCAACCAAACTTTTTGATAAGAGCTTTAGCACAAGTGGTTTTGTGTCCTTGATGCGGGTTGAAACTTGGCTAACAGCTACAATCAGAGTTGCTTTCCGTTAGAGCTTTTTCGACGGCTTTCTGTTAAGTTTAACAGAGCTATTTGAATGAAAATGGAAAACGAATTAAAAACATTGAATATTTTTAGAAAATTGTGTACATACTTTATTTAACTACGTTTTTTTTTGGTTTAATGTACGTTGCTCTTTTTGTTATGTTTGAGACTCTAGAAAATGCTTCCAAGTTGATCGAAAAACATTCGCAACAAAGGCATTAAAAATTGTTTGGAATCAATGGGTATATCTTAAGATAAAGCACTGCCGTATGCATTTGTGTGCATTTTGAATATTAACTAATAAAATGCATAATTCTGTTAACAATTTGCGTGTGTGTGTGTGTGTGTTTGTGTTTGTGTGTATTTGACTATGTTTAAAGCTAATCTGATTGTTTTTTTTGATTTTAATTTAAATTTATGCGATATTTGCTATAGCATTTTGTAACATGAGAATCGAGCAACAGCAACATAGTTTTAAATACATTTTCCAGACATTCGCACAACATTAAAAATTAACACTCTCACATTATAATAATAAACATAATATTTTTTATATTTTTTTGCTATGGCCAGGCCCAAATGAACGGCTGAATAATCATAATAATTTGCACTAGTTTTTTACGATTTATCAATTGATGATTGATTAATAACTTGTGTGTATTTCTGTTGGTATTTATCGTTTTGTGTGTGTTTTATTTTTACTTCTTTGCCGTTTATAGATCAGTGATAAATGCTTATCAGTATGTTGTATTTTTATACCTATAGGTAAGTAATTTTTTGTTGTATTTGTTGAGTCCAGCTACAAAACGTTGCATAAAGTTTGTATAAAAGTTGTTCATTTTGTTTTTTCTTTTTCTATATTAAGTTTCATTTTGTTTTTTTTTTTTCATTTGACTAGTAAATACAAAAAAATCCAATCAATCGGTTGGCGACGACAATTTAACCTACATTCGCTATATATATTAAACACTATATATAATATAATATATAATCTATATAGTTCTATATATATATATGTATATCATATGATACAAACAGCTGCTATAAAATCACTGCCAGCCAGAGGCCGAGCATTTTTTGGTAACTGTGTAAACGCGTATTGCCCATAAGACTAACAATCATAATCATCAACTATATATATATAGTTTATATATATATATATATAAGTGTATGTATGTATATGTAATTCATAAGCGCTAATATTCGTTAATGCAACAAGTCTATGTGTGTTCGCCATCGCCATCGGATCAATCGAATATGCAGACAAACACGCGCAGGCAATTTATGCCCACCTTCTCCCAGCAGCCCTCCTCAGTGGGTCGACCCTCGTGCGCCAATCTCATCTTCTTGGGATAGTTCTTTGGGCTTGTTCGATCGCTCAGATGCACTGGCATGCGGGCATATTCAGCTCGTGGTGTGCGAAACTTCTCCAGCAGTTCCGTTTGCTGATCCGTAAGGTTCTTCGGTTTCTTGTCTGTATGACAGAAAATTCAAAATTAGTGATTTAATTTGTTATTCCGCTTTGGAGAGCACTTTTGTGCCTCTAGAAACGAACTTCTTTTAAATTTATAAAATGTTTTCAAATCTTCAAGGCCATAACTTGGTGGAAAGTTCAAAGATCATACCTTCAAGTGTATCACTGATTAGGGAGGTTTCCAGCGGTGGCAGCATCTCAATGCGTTCGCAACATCGTCGAAATTCTGCGGCACTCATGCATAGGTATCGCGGCGTTAGACACAGCGGACCGAGCACCATGCGACGATTATCGGCTGTGACATCGAGATTCTTGCGCGCACATTCCTCCAGACTCCAGTTGGCCAGGCACTCGAACAGTGTGAGCTCGGAACGCAGCTGTAGGGTGTCGCGTTTGGCCAGCGTTTCAAGCTCCTCGAAACGGAGATCGTTGATGGCCGGCATACAGAGTATGAGCTCGGCTTGCATATCGATGAGTTGCATGGTGTTGTGCAGCAATGCCACACCATAGTCCTCGGTGGTAAACGGATTGGGATTGGGTATGAGATTAACCTGAGCGTTATCACCATCGGCGCCATTCTCGTTTGTCTGGGTCGCCTGTGCGGCGGCCGCCGCTTGCTTCGCCGCCTTGGCATTGGTCTTCTGCTTGCGGGCCAACTGTTGTGCAGTCTCTTGTGTGGTTATAACCGTCTGGTGCTGATTGGTCAGCGCAATGCCCTGATAGAACCACAGCGCCTTGTATATATCCAATGCGGTTATACTCGAAATGCTGAGATCAAGTTCACGTATGCAGTATTTAATCTGGAAATGGTTAAGCAGTGATTATTATAAGATCTCTCTCTACTCCTTTCTTAACTCACCAGATCGGGCACATTGAAGCGATCCGCCAGTTCCAATATTTTCAGCAGATGCTTATGATCGCGATAGGGTATAAAGTGTTTCTCCATATAGCGTACGATCAGCTCGAAATCGTTCTTATCCACATTGGAGATCTGAAAGTGATTATCGCTTCTGCGCCCGCTATTCGGACCGGCGTGAATTAACTTGGCCAGCTCAACACTACGCTCGAGCACCGACTTCCTTTCGCACCGGATCATATAACGATCATCGCCATTGACGACAATGAAATCGATGTAGGGATTCACAATGATGGGCACACCGGTGTATATGTTTGTCTGGCCACGGGAATAGATTTGGGGACCCACCACATGGTGAGCGGGTGGTGCACTTGGCTCTGGCGCCCTCTGTATGGCATCCACATGGTGGCCATCGGGGCCCAGTCCGAATGGCAGAACCATGTTTGAACACTTTTCGGTCTTGCAGTTAACGTTTTCGTTGTCCTGTTTTCGGTTGTTGTTGTTGTTGCTTGTTCCTGGCTGCTGTGTGGTGTTAGTTTCCGCTTCCGCTTTGCGTGCTTGAAGTGCTTTGTGCACCAAAGCGCCCACTAGCGGCAACTTTGTGGTACGCTCCCGCTTGGTCAGCTGCTGCTCCAACTGGCTGTGAAATAGTCTGGGGCGATTCTTATTGCCTGGTCGCTTAATGGGTAACTGTGTAAATAGAAAGAGAAAAGCCATAAATCATTATTTAAAGCTAAATTTAAATTTAAATAGAGTTGTCATATTTGAATAGTATTTAAATTAAGCATGCTTATAAATATATGAATATTAAATAACGTGAACAACTCGCTAAATTATCTGTTATCTATGTTAAGTAGCTTTTGCCTGACATTTCTATAGACACTTCCTCTTATCTTGGCCCAATATTTCTTAACCATATTGGTTGTTGCTGCTACCAGACCAACAAGTGATAAGCCAAACCTGTTGTATGGCCATAAATAAGCACAAAACTTACATTTATCGGGAAAACCCCTATCTTCTTTAATATGTCAATTAGTCAGTTTTGGCTATCCATATTTCACCACAATTGGTAATTTCACTGATATATTTATATGTATATAGGGAAACCACATGAAAACAAGAGTGCATCACCCACTCTTACTTTATCGCCGTTAGCTTTATCTTTTAATTGCTCTACTTGAGCATACAAATCGTTTAATGATCTTAATCGCTGATTTTTCCACGCGACTATAAATTAAGTCGTCGCAAGTATGTTGGCTTAAGTGGTGCCACCAGAAACAGCATTTTTGGACAGAGGTCAATCGATTTAAGGCTCTTGGAATCGTTTGATTGCCAGCAACTTGGTTGCAATTCATCATCGACTGCCCATAAATCATGTGGCCCACAATCGGGCTCTATCAAAACGCTATGTGTCCCATACACCGAAAGCGCGTGACAGCCCATAAATTGTATAATGCCCCCTTTTTTGCAAAAGACCAATGATAATGTCAGATAAACATACTCTTCAGTGTCAGTGTACTATCCAAAAGTAGCACCCCATACCCCGTACCCCTCTTACCCGCCTGACAGTCTAATTTTTGCTCAGCTACCGCAAGCAATGAATATATTAATAGATTTATTGGGTCGGTGGCATGGATTTTATATGGCAATCGGTTATTAAGAGTTATATTTATCTTACCGATAATCTACAAACTATATTGCAATCAATGAGTTTTGAGTTCTCAGAAATCTATACCACTCTTAAGGCACCCATGTAAGTATTACTTTAGAAACAATGGACAGCATTGTGTACCCAATAGATCTATAAATATATAACCAAACCCTAACGAGTTTTATAAGACCACAGTTTTATCAAAGGTGTTTCTGTTCTTGTTGTTATTATTGCCTTAAGTACAATGCAAACAAAATTAATTACGGCACGCCAGAATTGCAAAGAAGTTCGCGAATAAGCAAACGATAAAAATTAATAAAAAAAAAAAAAATAAGTTCAAATATTATTAAAGTAAAAAAGAATACTAAATATATACACTACACAACAGATATAGACAGCAATATTTGAACAGTTGTAAGGAAGACAAAATGTCGAAGTCGAGACGAATGCCGACATCGACATCGAAAACACAACGTGCTTCGCTGCCCAGCCCTATTCATACCCCTCGTGACAAGACTGTAATGATCTTTTCTTTGAAAATATTTGCTCTACAGCAAATACACATGTAATAAACTTATATACATTTGTATATGTAGTGCAATAAAGAAATTATCGTATGCAAATAAATTTATGGTGTTGAACGATTTTTTTTTAGTTCACGACGCTTCTTTATCTGCACAGCAGCAGCAGCAGCTATCGCTCCCAATAGCCCCTCTTCCCCGTCGCCATTTCTAACCACAGACTATTTTTATGTGGATCACAATGCATGAATTAACACTCAATCTCATAGTCATAATCTCAAGCGGTTGCCTTTGTTTATCACAACTCTGCCAAACCGTGCGTCAACCTTCCACAGGCGTGGGCGCTTTAATGACACCCGCTTCCTAAAGGGCGACACATGAGGTAAGGTGGGGTGGAATCGCTTCCCTTAAAGCACATATGAACTTGAACTTTATGGCTAACAGTTTACGTTTCTTACATTTTATAATTTATTTGTGTGTGTTTTGTTTATTTCTTTTTTTTTTGTTTGCCGCTTATCACTGCTGAAGGCTCTTGCCATCAATCAATCAAACGCGACTTATTTTCATTTGCCACTGACTTTAGATACAAAATGTGTTGTGTTTGTGTAAAGGTGTGTTTGTGTTTGTGTGTGTGTGAAACATTTCAGCATTTATTTCTTGTAAACAATTGTTATATTAAGCGTCTTAGTCAATTATATTTGCAATATTCTTTTTGTCGGTATTTTTGTTTTTAGGTACCGCACGCGGCAAGTTTAGAACTTCGACTGCTGTTCGGCAGATATACGCAGACGGCGACGTTGCTGCTAGCGTCAACATCAACGTCGACTGCGACGCCAGCGATGACTGCGATTTAAAGGCAAGCGAATCCGCGATATAAGTCTAAGCACTATGACATAAAAATGTATGAGAAATTATGTAAAGAATATAGTTTTTTTTTGCGATAACTCCTAATTTGATTAGTTGATAAGATTATCAGACAATAAACGTTTCTTTAATGTCTGCCCAACTTCCATTCTGTGGAAGAGAATCTGACAGAGATGGGGAGAGGGAGTGAGCTGAGATGAGCCCGCATTCTCAGGCCAAACTCTCTGGAGTTGCAAAAAATACCAAAAAGAGATAAGTACATGCAGCGGAAATGGACTGTGGAGTACTTCGACTTGGTAGTCCAACGACTCAATTATCAATTTAATTTATTCAACAAACAACCAACGACAAATAAATAAATAAGTTTGTGCCAAAAACATATATATATATATATATATGTATCAAATAAACACATAGCAGTCACAATCAATGTTTGATTTTGAAATTAACAAGTCCGATTGTAGAGCAGGGCAGCGGCGGCCTTCGTATAGGGATCAGGGTGTGAATGTGTGGGCGTTAGGTGTACACTAGGCGTGGCATGCCTCTGGTTTTGTGGTTTGTTGGTGTCTCGCTGATATTTGACAACTGTAATTGTTGTACTGACATTTTATTTGCGCACGAATTACACTTCTAAGAATATTTATTGATAAGCAATACAAATAAAAGTGGCAGCAGCAACAACAGCAACAGCGAAGAACCCCTTCCATGCCAGAGAGCATGAATATTAAAGAGAAGCCAAGGCCGTGACAAAGCCACAGCGCATCCAAGCTGCAGTTGCCTAAGTAAAAAGGCAAACGAGGGCTGTTCTAGAAAGTTGGCTATCAAAATGAAAATATTTCTGATAGTGTTAGTTTGTATAGTAGGAATATATATCTTTGATTATGGTTTAGCCATGTTTGAGAATATTTCTGATAGTGTAAGTTTGTATAGTAGAAATATATATCTTTGATTATGGTTTAGCCATGTTTGCTAAGAACTACAGAGAATTACATAGACATACTTTATTTGTTAAACTTTTTCAACTTTTACATATTTCTGACTCATCCATTTACGTTATATTTCCCTTTTCAACTATACATTATATATACACGTTTAGCTCGTTATTCCCAAACTCCAATTAAATTTAAGTTCTTATTCACCTTTCAAAAAAGACTTCTTTAAACTGGTAGCTAAACGTTCTACAGTATTAGCTTTAAGCAAAAAATGTTGTTGGCATTCTATTGTTGCTCCCAAAACAAACACAAATGTTTATTTGTATATGACTCACAACTGTGTGCTGTTTGAGCAGCCCTCGCTAGCTTAATTCAGCTCTAGTTATTGACATGTTTACACATAAATGTACATATGTATTATGATGTTGGAAATGCGCTGCATGCTAATGAATCGTCATCTCGTATCTCTGTTCCGCAAAAGCCGCTACTCTATACTACTAAAAACAGTTAACAGTTAAAAGCGGCTTTTGCAAAGCTCACGCACTACCTTGACACTGAGCCCGAGCTAAGTGGCAGGCTTTGTAGGCTGTGTGTTCAGCATTGAGCTTTTCCTGCCTCATGTAACACATGCTGGCAGCAGATGTCGAGCATTGAAACCCGTTTACGATCGCTGAACTTGCTGACACTATCATCATTATTATCTTGGAACAGATCAAATATTTGTATTCATAAAGAAAATTAATTAGCAAAGCGCGAAGGCAACAACAACACACTGAAAAAGAACAGAAGCCATATACATGAAAAGCCATTTAATTAGTTTAATTAAACATAATTATGCACAAGGCGGCGGCAGCGGCGGCAAAGTGTAAACAACAAATTCTAAATTCTCAAGTATTTCTAAGTAACAGCCGCTACAAAAGCAAACAAACAAACAAACAAAGCGAAAACACCAACCAAAACATTGAAAGCATCGAAAGACAAGGGAATTAAAAACAAAAAAACGGTTTGGAAAATGCGTAGCAAATTTCGAAAATGCACCTAATGATCAATGAGTGTGTTTATCTGTGTGTACCTGTTCGCACTTGGGAGCCAAGGAATTTGTTTTTTGTTATTTTGTTTTTTGGCATCCCAAAAATAAAACACTTGCCCAAGCTAGCAAAAGTTCAGCGTATTTTGGCCAGAGTACGATGGCCTTACTCTCTCTTTCACACATTCTCTTACTCTTTCACTCTCTGTTGCATTTAAAAATATTGCCAAAAATAAAAGACAGAATGAACTAGCAAAATTGTCGAATAACAAAAAGAATTTAATGTGAATCTCCTTAAAAGAAAAGTTCAACAAGTGCATTAGCTCAGTGTTCTATTAATAAAATATTGATGCACATTCAAATTTACCCAAAAACAAATATAAATAAATGTGAAAAGGGAAAGTAAAATGTGTTTGAGCATATGCAAAGCTCGTTTAAATTGAATTGCCTATTTAATTCTATTATTTTTATGACTCTCTCTCTCTCTAGGCATAACAAATGAGATTGTTTTAACTATTGAACTGACGTGAACCGTGCATGACGACTTTTGTCTGATTTTGAAGCCTGCAAAATGTTATTGCCATAGTCTGTTAGTAATTTGATTTGTAACGCTCACAGCTGCGACTATGTGGCACCTATGAAGTCAAAAGCCGGCTGAGTCATAACAGATAACAACAAACAAGCCCTAACATATGCCGACTTGGACAGGATTTCACAATGAGACAATGACATCATGGCTTAAGTCTCCACACGATGCACAAGGCATCCACCTGAACTTAGTAATAAAAACAACAATATTGTTGTTTTGATGCACTTTCGAGCAACCAGAGCGATGAGTAATCAAATCGTAGCTATAGAATTAAACAAAAGAAAATAAATATGATGAAAAACAAACAAACAGACGAGCTGTAAATTATTGTGTTGCTATCACTTTTGGCCGTATGCCAATAAGATTTTGGGCAGCCTGAGACCATGTCAGTGGCATGTGTCAGTCCAATCAGTCAAGAGCTTATGCTCCGCAGGGGGGCGCCACCAATTGAGTCATTATCCAAATTAAGCCCAATCGAAGCAGAGCAAAGTAATCAATGAGAACTACCTTAATTTATATTCGGTTTAAATAATTAAAATTAATACAAAACTTGAACACAAATTGCTTTTTTTTCGACAAAAACTTTCACCTGATGCTAACAAAGGAATTGGCAATGCGCACCCGAAAAGTCAAACAAAACACGACAAAAAAAGACAGAAAGGGAAAAGCGACAAATGAAAAACGAACAAAACGAAAAGCTCATCCCCCATACAGAAAGCAAACCCTACGCAACATGTTCCATGTTCAGTGTGGGGTATAGTATTTGTTTGTGTGTGTGTGTTTGTTGAGGGGGGTTGAAATTGGAGCAAGCTCTTTCTGAACACAACAATAAGGGAAATAAAGCAAACGAACAAATTTTCATTTGCAGCAACATGGCAACAAAGAGTGCGAGTGCCGAAGTGTGTGTGTGGAGGCGGGTGTAAATGGCTAGGCCAATAGCCAATATCAAGTGCGCGACGATGGCCGTTAGGATTTGCTTGCGGGGAATTGGGGCAGCACCATGCTGGTGGGCAACTGGTGCCAAGGGCGACGATACCAAGTCAAATGGATGACAATGGACAAGAGAAGATAACAAACAAACAAACAGTGATAGTAACAATTGACAACACGGCGTATGCGCGATGCAATGCAATGTGATGCCTCAGCTGATGTGGTTGTTCTTGCCACTGCCTGAAACAGTGACACACTGAACGAGTTTTTCCCCCCACACACACACACATACACTCACGAAGACAAACACACACACACACACCCCAACACAGTCAGTCACAGTCACATATACAGAGAATGGAAAAAAAGAAGAAGGAAACACTCGCTTGGTTCCTTTTTAACAAGCACTTCGTATGTGCGTGTGTGTCAGTGTGTCTGTGTGTGTGTCTATGTATCTTATGGATACACAATTTATGCTTGCCAATTGCTCGCTTATGTTTATATTTAACGCATTTATTATTATGACTGCGACTCTTTGAATTGCACAGCTCGAGAAACTTACCCCAGTTTATGGCAGCAATATTTCTGTTATTTAGTAAGTATACTATAAGTTAAACAATGACTTTGGGTTCCGTTTCGAAAACGAATAAACTTGGACCGCCAATTTCCGAAAACGTATCGAATCAATTTGTAATATGCACGGTTATGGCTTGTTTTTTTCGCATTTGTTTATAGTAATTTCATTGCTAACACAACACAACGATCTGTATACAAATCCATACAAATATATACACATATATATACATACATATATATATAGATTAAAATGTATATCTTCGCGTATTTGTCGAGCAAGTTTTTTCTTTTTGCGCGCGACGTGCCAAGCAATTTGTAAGGCAGCTACGACAACGTTTCTGCTCGAGAGCCGAAAAGCGTATATACAACAAAATATTTGGTGTGCCATTGTGAGGATTACACACACACACACACACACACACACACAGACAGACAGACAGAGGCACGCACACACAAGAGTTGAGCAATCCGCGACCAAAAACAATCAGTTGTAAAAACGTACCAAATTTCCCAATTTGGCGTTGCCACTTGTTTCATCCATGCCAAAATTCTTCTGCTATTCTGCTGCACCTCACTGTGGCTAAAAATAATATCAAATAGATAAGAAATAGTTTTATAAAATGCAAGTATAATTTTTGGAATGTTTTTTGTAAATTTTTGAGTCATTTAACATAATGTGTGTGACATGTTTTCCATTCAAACATTCAACTGTCTGGCAGCATTGTTCTGTGGAAAACTCTCGCAGATTTTCCGCATCTCAGACATGCGCACAGCGCCCACCTTTTGTCGTATTTACGCTCTGCGCCGACCCACAGGTCGTATGAGTAATCGACAGTTGCTCAGTGCAAGGCGCAACATTTTCGAGCGTGTGATAAGACACAATACTGTTACACACGATGACAAACAGACAAATAGGCACGAGCCTACGCACAACTATTAAATACTTTCGCTTTCCGAAAGAGCAAGGGAAAAACAGTGCGCGAGAGAGAAAGAGAGAGGGAGAGTGGGAGAGAGCGTGTGTTTGCGTGGGTGCCGAGGAAATTTTTTGATAGAAGATGGGGCATTTAGGCCCTAGACAACCGAGCGTTGCGTTGAGTGAGGTAGGAAATTTATTGTTGTTATCAGCAAAGCGCGCACACACACACATACACCCGCACACATACAACAAAACACAGCTCCCGCTGTTAGGCACAAACAAACAATAACACAAAAATTCGGGAACAGAAACTAGGTCAAATCGCAATACCAAAGGAAAAACCCAAAATAAAAAAAATAAAGCCACAGCAGCCAACAAGCTGGCGTCAGGGAGATTATTTCGTAAGTGCATATTTTGGGAAATTACATGACTGTGAACAAAATATATAATGTTTTTTGTTTACATTATTTGCGTTTATGGTAAGATTGATATCTGTGTGTAAAGTAAAAATGTATAATAATTATTTTTCTTACCGCAAAGTCAAAATGGCGAATTTCAATTTTAATCAAAAATAAAAAAAAATGTTAAATTGGTTTTAAAAATTTTGTTCAGAAAATTCGTTAAAAAAAATTAAGCGAAAACTTAAGTTGCATAAAAATATAGCATACCATAGGGCTGGCTAATAAATTATCCAGTAGTGTCGCCAATGTCATGTTAAAAAATCATAGCATTCTTTTGGGGTGCACAATAAATTCATTTCTTAGATTGAATTCGCTTTTATTCAAACTTCAATGCAAAACTTTGCTAATCCATGTTAAAAAAAAACATGCTTTTAACAATTGGTACATTTCTATTTATTTATCAATTACAAACAGGGATTTAATAGGTTATTGGGTTTTTTTTTTGTTATGATTATCGAAAATGTTGACAGTTTTCTAGTATTTCAGTGTATTTTTGTGTGTGTTGAATTTATGTTAATTCTTAAAAGGCATTTTTCTCTTTTTAATCAGAATGAAATTAATTCATAACAATTGTTTGCCT
This sequence comes from Scaptomyza parva, assembly GCA_035044645.1. NCBI lineage: Eukaryota > Metazoa > Arthropoda > Insecta > Diptera > Drosophilidae > Scaptomyza > Scaptomyza parva. Next base: position 2,062,724 of record JAWNNT010000065.1, on the reverse strand, counting down.
CGGTGTGCTGCTATAAAAAGAAAAATGCCAAAAAAGTTGTCAATTTTTTCAACAGCTTGATTTGATTGGTTTGTTTTGGTTTTGTTTTAATTTTTTTATGATTTTTTTTACTATTTATTTTTTTGAGTGCCCTAAGTCTATGTATGAGGGTATGTACGACTATATGTACATATTGTGTGGGAGTGTTTTGTGTTATTTTATTTATTTTTTTTTTATTTTGTTTATGAATCCGATGTTAGAGGTGTTGTTAGGAGAGCGCTCGCTGGGATGCTGCCATTACGACGCTTGATGGCTATTTTGGCCACGCCCTTTTGGCATTCGGAGGAGCCGCCCATCAGCACCATGAAGAGTCCATTATGTGCCATTGTGTTCCACACACGCTCGATAAAACTATCCAATTTCGCTACAGCACGGTCTGCGGTTTCCAGCATAAAATCCTTTTCGGGCACCAACAGATTGGCAATGGTCATTGCATTCTCCAGCGCAATCTCGTTGACCTTGCGCACAGCCTCCTTGGTGCTGGATACTTCGTGCACGAAAACTGATTTGTTGCTATCCTTTGGCATCGCCTGCTCCGCCTTTTTGATAACCTCCTTGAGCTGCGGCTTCATATTTCCGACGGTCACAATGGCCGTGCGCTTGTCCCGCTTGGCTGCATGCGCCAAGAGATTGTTTTGTAGACCATCGCCACTAGCGGCACGTATCACATCGTGAATGCGTTTGCGTTGTATTAGAATCTCGTCACCGAACTCTATGCTGTTGGCTAACTTCATCTTAACCAGCTTTAATGTGGCTCGCGAATCCTCAATGGAATCGTGGCCATCTTCATTTTCCTGTATGGTCTCCTGCAGGAACGTCTTAGCCAAATGCTTCAACTTGCTCTTGCGTTTGCGCACACCGCTTATGTTAAAGCAGACGCTGGTGTCTATGACGTAGGGATGCATCATTCGCATGGCATTCAGATCAGAATTGAGAGATTGACCCACAAGTATTGCATCCGTTGGCAGCAGTTCGGACACTTCGAGCTGCACCTCGTTCAAGCTTTTTGTTACCGTCGCCATAATTTCCGGCGTTATACCCGAATATTGTGTTAGATAGTCTGTGATTTTATTGCGAGGACGCACCAGCGTCTCGTACACCGTCTCGTATTTCTCGTTCACAATGGAAATACGCGTCAATTCATTTTCTCCGGCCACTGTGCGACACATCTCACAATCGACACCGAACATGGGACTGCGATCGCTCACAGGTGCATATTTGCTTTTTGTGAATTTGAACGTGTTAAAGCGCGAGTGCAGCTCGCCTTGCAGCGGTATAGGATAACCCTCGTCGACCAGTTGAAGTGCCGACAGCAACAGCTTTGTGCGTGGAAACTTGTCGTCTGGATGCAAATCAAGCGGTGCCGTTTGCTTCGACTGCTTCTCAATGGGAAATAGAGCCTTTACAAACAGTGTTGGATCTTTATTCAGTTCCACGGCTGATTCCAGAGAACCATGCTCGTTAATTAGCTTTTGGGCCTGGACATTTGTCAGCGGTATCTAAAATAATAAAAATATAATATTTCCATGCAGATACTTGGTATTTCACCACTCACCTGGGCAATGGAATCGATTATTCTGCCTTCTTCGTTAGGTGGCAGAACCACCTCCAGTTTTGTCTCAAATATTCGATTCGTGGCCTCAAATCGGCTCTCATTGGAGACATAATGGTACAGCGACAAGCCATCTAATATGAGCACAACGCTGTGCGAGAGGCTCTGAAACTTCTCTGCACTGCACCAGCGATCGGGCGCACAGGGACTCTTCTTGCCAATGAGCGCTGCCATCAGCAGATGCTGAATGTCTGCCAGGAAAATGGGAGTACGCTCCTGCTGCGGAATCTCTAGCAAAGCACGTCTGCCCATATCACGCAAATGAACACCGGGCACGCTCTCCAGCTCGCGCTTGCGACGTCGCAGCTCTGTCGACAGAGATTTGTACTGCTCCTGTGTTAGTGTTCCAGATAAATCATCCAGTGTGTGTGTGTCACCGCCAGCCGAATTAATGCGACTCCGTTTGTTTTCGGGCTCATGGACGTCATCATCGCCGGCGTTGGCGCCGATGGTTGTCTCGCTGCTGCTACTTTCTGCCATAATGGTAAGACGATTTCGTGGCTTTCGTTTGTTGCATACAGTAATGAAGCCATCGTCCTCATCATCAAGCCCGTCATGTTGTTTCATCTGCTCCGCTTCGTGTATGCGATCCTTGTCGTTAAGTTGTATTAGATTTGCCAGTGCGGCGAGTTTTTTCTTTTTCTTGTCATTGCGCTCCTGCTGCTTGGAGGATTGGTTTTGTTCTTTAATCTTCATTTGCCTGTTGATTAAACTGCACAGCGCGAGGAAAATGAAAACACATGTGAATCGTTTGGAACAAGCTCAAAAGAACGACTCGCCCATGCGAACCATCAATGCTCTTGCTCGATGAACATAACATATTGCTGTAATGTTATTAACATATTACAACTTTAAGAGAACGCTTAATTGTACTCAAAATTAAAACTGATGAATTAAAGTATATGCAGAATAATTTAAATAACATTATAATTAAAAAACATGCCTGAAACGTGGTTATAAAGACTTATATTAATATTGTAAATGTTTTATTTTTGATCTTAACAGCTGTTAATTACTTTACAGAATTCTTCATGATATATCGAATGGTTAAGAGAATTACTCCTCACTTTACATAATCGTTCCACAATCGATTCAAATTGAAATCAACACTTATCTATACTCACGATCATCTCTTACACTATTAACCGTTAGAACGCCGCGTGCTTTTGAGAAACTTTTGCAAATTAAATGCGCGAAAATAAGAATTAATCGTTTGCCAGTGATTTGTGCTTTAGTACAGTGAAAAATGTACACTGCTGTTAAGCCGTTGTCTAAGTACTTGCAACTGAAATCGGTTCGCATTTACGATGGCGTATTTACGCTGCACGCAAAAGTTACGTGCGCCCTGTTGCTAGCATTCACTGTTCTGCTGTCCGCAAAGCAATACTTTGGCGATCCTCTGGTTTGCATATCCGGCATGAAAGACATGGACTTTGTAAACACCCATTGCTGGACCATGGGAATGTTTATATTGAACTATGACGACAACGAACTAATGGCAGATCGAACAAAACTTGTTCTAGATGACGTTAACAATTCATTCTATAGTCTAAAAATTGATAACAATTTGGTATATAACCATGCGGCGCTCAAGTCCATAAACAACGGAGTGCAGCAGGAGCGCGTCTTTCTACGCTACTATCAGTGGGTGGTGCCAGTACTTATGCTGCAATCATTCATTTTCTATCTACCGGCATTTCTCTGGAAGATCTGGGAGGGTGGCCGACTTAAGAGTTTGTGCGCCAATTTGGATGATGTGCTCGCCGAAAGTGTTAAGACCACATCACATCTACGCAAGTTGGCAAAATACTTTGTCAGGGACTACAAGGAGACGCATCTTCGCTACTTTGCCTCCTACATATTCTGCGAGCTCTCTAACTTTGCCATAAGCGTAAGTGTTATTCTTAACTTATAAACTTATAATAGCCATTTTTTTGTCTCTTAGATTATGAACATTTTGCTGCTTAATGTGTTTCTGGATGGTTTTTGGTCACACTATGTGAAGGCATTGAGAGCAGTGCCTTCCTATAATTGGGAGGAATGGAATCGCGTTACTACGCACATGTTTCCCAAGATTGCAAAATGCGAGATTTTTAAATTTGGTGGAAGTGGATCTTTGGAATCCGTGGATAATCTCTGCCTGCTGCCACTGAACAATTTGAATGAGAAAATATTTCTATTCTTGTGGGTCTGGTTTATGCTAATGGCAGCGCTGGCGGGTCTTAAGCTCATCTATCGTGTTGCCATCGTTTTCCATCGTGGACTACGCTTTCAACTGTTGCGCGCCAAATCTCGCTTCATGCCTTTTGTACCATTGAAGCAGGCCATGTGCGAATTCAGTTGTGCTGATTGGTTTATGCTGATGCGTGTTAGCAACAATATGAGCTACGAACTATTTCATCAACTGATGAAGCTAATTCACGAGGAGCTGTCCAACACCAAGCCAATTACACGTGACGTAGACATATCTTAAAGTTTTTCTCCTATATACATACATTAACATAACATACATTAACTACTTAAAAAAGACTTGTCATACGAAATGACCTTTAGATAACTTAAGTTTTTGCAAATTCTAACCTGAAACCATTCACTACTATTACTAACTAATCGATATGAACGAATTATCGAACACTAATTTGAACAACAAATAAAGTATTATATTTTTCTTAATCTCATATAAAAGTAATAATAATCTTTAATGATAATACTCACCATTCGCTGCGGCTCTGCTGGCAATATATATTCGTAGGGCCCATTTCGCTTAACCGACTTAAGTTCTTCGAGGTAGTTGATAAGACAGTGTTTAATTTTGTATCAATTTTTTGTTTATGATTACTACAAAGCGGATCAGTTAATCTTATTATTTTTGGAAGCATCTTCTGTCCAATAACAACTTACATTAAATCGGATAAAAAAATTTTGATAAATGTCCGAACGATTTCCTCGGAAGTTTTCATGGAGGTTTTCTTAATGAACGGTTATAATTATTTTCGTGTAGATTTTTGAACGTATTTAACTAAAAAAAAAAATGTTTTTGTTTGTTTTAATTGTACAAAATTTGTAAAATGACGACCCAACAAAACCTATAAGTCAAGGCTTGCTCGACCCCAACAAAGGGCATTGCCACCTATTTCAATTCATATATATATATATAGATCTTTATATTAATAAGTTGACAACTTGATTGGTGCGTTGGGGGTGGTTCTTTGCTCTCCAATTCCCTTCAACTTGCACTTTAGAGGCATTTAATTGCTGTGCCCGCAACTTCTTGGCCATTTTCATTAACCAAAAATTTTTTGTTAAGTTCAAAACATTTTGTTCACAGCACAGCACAAATGCGGCACGGAACTGGGTCGAACTAAAACTGATCCACTTTCCGAAAGCTTCATAAGCGCGCCCACTGCCAACAATTTCTTCAGTTGCCGTGTGGTGCCGGTTGAAATCGCGCGGAAGTCGTTCGTGGTCTTCAAAATCCGTCGTATTGTGTGATACCCGATCAGTTCTTTGGATTATTACAAGCACTTGTTGCTGATTGTTTTTTTCGTGTTTGTTTTTTTGTTGTGCTGTTTGAGTGAATTTGTGTAATCTGATGCTCCTTTTTGGATATTACATTGTATAATAAACAAAAGTGCCGCCAATTGCAAGACAAACATAAATATTAATTAATCAATATTTCTGATCATAATTCGGTGACTAATTGTGCATAGTGAATGATAAGGATGTATTAAAAAAAACTTAAAACTAAAGTGTAAACAACTAAATTCATATAAAATGAAAATAAATTTGAATGGTAGGTTACCCACAAATATCATATAACATTAGTAATTCTTAGAAAACATATACAAAAATGTTTAAATGAAGTTTATTATAAAGTGCCACATCGAATTATTTGGCCAGACATTAAATCTTAACTTTTATTTTTATTCGCTTGGACAATTGAGTGGAATCAGCAATTCAATTAATTGCGAAAGTGGCCTGCAAATAACTCGCTGACCAAAATAAAAATTACAAAAAAAAACTTAAACTTTTTTGTTGATAAAAAAAGATACAAAATCAAGTTAAAAACGTGTTAACATATATTTTTGCTAAGCTATACTAAAATATTTCATAAGAACTCCTACAAGCAAATTTAGATAGGAAAAAATGTGAAATAAGAATAACAAGCAAAAATCATGTTATTTTCTCTATATATGTTAAGTACATTTATCTAACCTTGACTTTCTTAGAGGTGGAAGGGAAACGCATGCAGCGCATTCCTCGTCGCTACTGCATTCCACGTTTGCCCTGTGCCCGCATCCTAATCATATCTGTCTTGGTACTAATCACACTGTTGGTATCATTAATCTATCATGGCATTGTACTGGAACGCATGGGTAAGTTTGGTGACATACTTCTCATACTCCATATTTAAATGGCATTCACTTTAATAGATCACCTGCGGCAACTAATGGCACTGAATAGGAAACACGCAGAGAACTTGCCAGCTTTTAATGAAGAAAACGCCTTTGTGTTAAGTCCACAAGCACAGCCCTTTCACATACCGATTATAAAGGATAATGAGTTGGAACCTCTAGCTACCAAGAGTGAGGAAAAGGCTTTGCGTTTAAAGCATCTACGTTTCAAGTTTCATATGAAGCACAAACATCATAAGCCACGTCGTAGTATACAATCTGTGGATCTGCTTGATCCTCTTCAGCTGCAGGCAAACATGCAGGATCTGTATACAAAGTTGCGGAGTAAACGAGAAAAAGCTGCGCTGACTCAGCTGGAGAACGAATACATGAAGTGTAAGGTACAGACGCCAGAGGAATGCATGTCGGCCTTTATGCGCATGTACAAAATGGCCAAGGAGATCACTGAGAAAATGGACAAAATGAAGGAGATCATCAGGGATCATATTGGTTCAAGTAGTGCGGAATCGGAAGAAACAATCAGGACAACAACTCTGACGGCAAGAGAAGAACTGACTACAACACCTGAAAGCGACGAGGAGACAACGTTTAAGCCAGCAAGAGTTAAAATAAAACCTGCAAAAATCAGTTGGATTATCGATGGACATGGACACGATGAGCAAGAGGCATATGTAGAGAATACACCAAGACCTGTGACCACTACGGAGCTGATAAATACGACAATAACAACCACTTTGGCTACAACAACAGAGGAGACAACGATTCCAACAACAACAGTTGAGACAAAAACTACATCATCTACTACACCAGCAACTACCAGTAATCCCTTGCCCGCTGTGACCACCGAGAGACCTAACTTGGATGACATTACAGGAAAAATAACTTGGTTCCTTGATCGTTTCGATAAGCCCAAAGAAATTCATCGCACCACCGAGCGAACAAATAGAAAACCAACAACCAAGGTACCCATTGAGATAACTACTGAAGTTCAAGAGGTAACCCCTGACGACAGTGAGAACGAAATCGTCTTTCAATCAACCATTAAGCCCACCACAGATGCTCCAGAACCATTAACTACAGCAACAATTTTAAAGCAGAATGAAACGCTTCCACGAAAACTACAGCACGAGTGGATTCTAGACATAGAGGAGCCACTTGTCGATCCTATAGTGGAGCCCATTGTGCATCCGAGCACCACAGCGCCATCTAGTAGTACGATCAGTTCAACCCAAGTGCCCATTGTAAGCACCACCTTTAGTCCAATCGCAATCACTGAAGCTGTTGTCCGCCCTGTCTATCCAACCAAACCAAAGCCAATAAAATACAGTTGGATCATCGATGGAGATGACATCAGCAGTGAAGTGAATACCACAACTCATGCAGCAACCACCACTGAGACCACAACTGAGGCAACCACTGAAAATGCACGTGCAGTGCATCCTTTAGATAATCCCAGTAGCATTGAAAATATGTTGGATAGCTTTGAACGCCATGAGCAGGAGAAGCCACTTATTAAAGTGCTGCCCAACATCAATAACAAAACTACAATCCCTGAAGACACCAAGAATACCTCAAGTGTCTACGACCGGAATCATTGGCTGAAAGAGTTTGAGCAGCAGGCTTCACCGCCACAGGATGAACTAATCGATACCTTTGGCTCAGAGCTCGATACAAAGAGTCTGCAGCAACTGGGACCCAAACTCAACGCGGCTAGTGGCAAGCAGCTGAATGGTAAAAAAATAATAATAACTTGTTCAGCATTTCTGTTTAATTATTTTATTTTACAGCTGCCGATGCACAATTGATGGCAATGTGCGCTCAGATGTCACGCAAGCTGCGTCAGAAGGCGGCAGCTTCAGAGATTATCTCGCCGGAATCGGAAACTTTTACGGCTTCGCCCAGTGTGCAGTTTACCAGTCGCGCACCTGGCGGATTTCCCGTCTCCGGTGAAACAATGAAAGCCTCGGCCCAGTTCATGTTTAATCCCAACTTTGGAATGCCCAGCATACCAGTGTGCTTCTACATGACGCCGGCCAATTTCCGCATGCCCATGTGGTCCCCAACACCTACGTTTATGGGCATGCAAGGCGCACACTTTGGTGGCTCCTCGAATGCGGGTGGCATTTTTTTTGTGCCGCAACAACAGTTTGGGCCATCGGGCAATTTCTTTGGCGGCAGCGGTGGCACAGCTGGCGGTGGTGCTGCACAAAATCAGCTGCCGAATATTTTTTCGAAGAATGCATCGCCACAAAAGCAAGGTGGCAATGGACAGCAGCAGGTCTACTGCACCTACATGCAGAATCAGCAGGGACAGACGTCGCAGGGACAAAACAATATCTCACCAGGCAGCCAGACTGGCTTCTCCAATGCCAATTTTAAGATGCGTCATGGTGCTAATCAAACGAGTGCGCCACAACAGAGCCAAATTATATATGCCTCTTATGTGGGTGTGCCGCAAGAGCCATTGGAACGTTTCAAGTGTCCAGAGCCGGATCAGGTGGCATGCTACGTGCAGAAGGAGTGTATTGCCACGTCGAGCTGGTGTGATAATGTCGTCGATTGCTCCGATGGGAGCGATGAATCTGCTTGCACATGTGCTGATCGTCTGGATGAAGATCGTTTGTGCGATGGTTATGCGGATTGCCCCATGGGTGAGGATGAGCTGGGCTGCTTTGGTTGTGAACCCTTAGCGTACTCGTGCTATGAGACCGCCGAGGAATACGCACGACACAATCGATCAACGCTCTCCAAGTGCTACAGTCGTCTAGAGCGCTGTGATGGTTTTCTCAACTGCTTCAATGGACGTGATGAACTACAGTGCAGCATGCTGGTTACTGATGTCTCAAATCATATGGTAAGTAGAGATAAGATTTAGATAACAAACAACTTATCTTACCTGGTTTTATATTCCCTAGTCCCATGCGGCAAGCGCCTCAGAGGGTTATCTGTATCACAATCATCGTGGCGATTGGTATCCGGTGTGCAACAATGGTGGCAAGTGGGCAACTGATGCTTGTGAATTGCAGGAAGCCAATCAAACCACTAACCTAACCTTTATGGAGTTGACGCTAACGGGTCCGTTCATTGAGCCCTCGTTACATGCGAGTGTTCACTTTGCCCAAGCCTGTCATGGACGTAATGATCAGGATACTCTTGTGAATCACGTTGCCTATGTTAAGTGTCCCGCTCCGCAGTGTGGATTGCGCAGCAAACCCAACCAAAAACAACACACGAAGCGTTCAAAGCGAGCACCGGTTCAGGATCAATCGGAGACAGATAAAAGTCGTATCGTTGGCGGCAGTTATCCAACACAATTGCAGTGGCCCTTCGTGGTGGCTATCTATCGAGATGGCAAGTTTCACTGTGGAGGCTCGATTTATTCGGAACATTGGGTAAGAATTGTTTGCTTAAGAGCTTATTATAAATAAACCATTAAAAAATTTTCTATTACAGATCATAAGCGCTGCCCATTGTGTCATCAATTTCGCTAAGTATTATTATGAGGTGCGTGCAGGACTTTTGCGCCGCACCAGCTACTCGCCTGCCACGCAAATCCAAACAGTTTCCCACGTGGTAGTGCATCAGGCTTATGAGCGTCGAAGTATGCGCAATGATCTCTCGTTGCTGAGAGTTGCAGAGCCGCTGCAGTTTAATCGCTGGGTGAAGCCCATCTGTATGCCGGATATCGGACGGACAACATTTGGTGAGGATTGGATCTGGGGACCAGAGGAACACACACTCTGTACGGTCGTTGGCTGGGGTGCAATTAGGGAGAAGGGCCCAAGTAGTAAGTATTTATGTTTTGTTTATTTGAGTTCCTACTGATTTTTGCTTTCGAATTAAGGTGATACTGTGCGTCAGGTTATTTTACCCATTCGCAAAGGTTGCACTGACCCGGAGGATCAGGCTTCGGAGGATGTTTGTGCCGGTGAACCGGACGGTGGACGCGATGCGTGTCAAGGAGATTCGGGTGGACCACTTTTCTGTCGCAGCGTCTCTCAGCCAGATCAGTGGTATCTAGCTGGCGTCGTCAGCCATGGCAATGGTTGTGCTCGGCCCAAGGAGTTTGGCGTTTACACACGTGTTGCACTATATCTGGACTGGCTGGAGTTGGCAGTAATGCCGCGTTTGCTACCAGCACGTCAACCACTTCAGCTTTGTCCGGGTTTTATGTGCGTCTGGGGTGGCAAACGGTGCATTGCTCAGCGACAGCGTTGCGACCGCAATGTGGATTGCCTGGGCGGTGAGGATGAAGTGGGATGTGCCTACAATTTCATACCGGACATGGTGGGCAGCCGCAGGCACAACATCAGCACCACCACAGAGAGTGATTATCATCCATTGATTATTAAAAAAATTGTTACACAAGATCAGAAAGCAGCGCAGACACAGAACAAACAGCGTCAGGATGTGAGCATAGATGATTTATTTGCAGATGAAAGTGAAACCACGCAGTTAATCACAACAGAAGCACGAACAAAAACAGAAAGTGATTTGTCAACAACGACAGAAAGTGATTTGTCAACAACAACGGATGAAAACAGTACTCAAACAACTGAAACTGAAACGGAGCTTGATATGACAACAACATTGCAAACAGAGTGGCCAACAAATACATTACAAATGACAACAACAACAGCATCCATATTGCCCAGTACATTATCAACAGCTTTGGCTCCGTCAACAACAACATGGCCAACACCAACGGAGGATTTTATGAAACTTACCGATTTGATTAACCAACTTTTGGAGGAGTCAACAACAACAATACCCTCAACAACAACGACTAACGATGAAGTGGAAAATACAACGCTGCATGCTACTTTAACAGATGCGCCAAGCTTGGCCACAACAACAATAATTGAAACTACAACAATTACCACACAAGCAACAGATGCACCGAAAACAACACTAACAACAATAGACGATGTGACCACAACTTTTTCGACTTCAACAGTTGAAGACAAGACCACAACTGAAGCTGCAGCCACAACAACAGAAACTCTGTCAACAACAGAAACACCAATAACAATGCCACCAACCACAACATCAACAACCGCACATACCACCACAACAACACCAAGAACAAAAGCTGCAACAACCACCAACCCCACCACACCACCAAAGAAAAGCAAAGTGAACTCAAAGCCACAGCTGCCTGATAAGTTTATCTGCCAAAAGTAGGTCAAATTTTAATATTGCAAAAAGTTTTCAACAACTCAAAAACAAGCCAGAAGGTTAACTTGCATTTATAATGTTGCCAATATAGATTGTTGCTCTTTGGTTTTAAGATTAAATGTCCTTAAACTCCAACAATTTTTATCATTGTTAATTGCAGAATGCCCCAAATAGTGGACTTGCAGCATCGCTGTGATCGCAAAGTGGACTGTGAGGATGGCACTGATGAGATGGACTGCAGTTGTCGTGAATACCTAAAGGGAGGTCTCAGCGTGCTCATTTGCGATGGTAAAGCGGACTGTGAGGATCTCAGTGATGAGCAAAACTGCGGTAAGAGAATATACCAAACACCATTATAAAGATCCTTTTAATTGAATTTATTTGTAGGTGGCTGTCAAGAGAATGAGTTCCACTGTGCACTATCCAAAACTTGCGTGCCGCTTGAGAAGCGCTGTGACAATAACGTTGATTGTAAATTCAAAGAAGATGAAAAGGATTGCTGTAAGTTATTTTCAATCCTTATTTCTCATTTTTAACTAATCAATATTCTTTACTTTTAGTTGCGTTAACTAATGGTCACGATGTGCACTTTGATGCGCATAAGCAGCCAAAGTTTAGCAGTGTTGGCATCTTCTCAAAGAACGCTCATGGTTTGTGGCGTGTGGTATGCGCCCATGAGACGGACTTCCATGAGCACCAAGCCAAAACGGCGGATACTGTTTGCGCGTTGCTGGGCTTTAAGGGTGCCCATTACTTTAACAGCACTGAGTTTGTCAGCCAGCATGATATGCATCCAATTACACCGGAACTGTCCAAGAAGCCTCACTTGGGTTCAGAGCTTCATACACGCGATAATGGACATATGTCCAGCAGCGAAAGAGGATTACCTTTGGATATTAAGCACAGGCTACTGGGACAGCAAAGGCTGCGTGTCATATCGGACAAGTGTATTGGCATCTATGTGGAATGCAATCCACTATCCAATACAACTTTGCCAATAAAAACCTTCAGTGCTGGTCACGCTATAAAACATCGGCCAACCGGACAACTTCCTGAGCTGGTGCCCACCATTGAGACTCACAAAAGGCCAAATGTGCATGTAAAGCCACAGCTGCCGGCACTAGTCTTAAACAAGAAGGATGAGATCATGGATCGCTTAGACATGCTGATTAAGAGCAAGAATAATAAAACACTGTTAGTGCAAGAGGGGCTGCATGAAGCCATCGAAGAGCTGCACTGGCCCTGGCTGGCAGATGTATATGCGAATGGAGAGCTCTGGTGTCTGGGCGTGCTCCTAGACAAGCAATGGGTGCTAGTGCACGAGAGTTGTCTTTCAGGCATAAGGTTTGTAAAGTAAATACTCTTCTTATAGCCAAACTTTTTATCCAGTCTTATTTATTTGTAGCTTTGACACACATTACATAAGCGCATTGCTGGGTGGTGGCAAGACCAAGCGCTCCTTGCACCTCAGCACACATGAGCAAATTCGTCGCGTGGACTGCTTCGAAGCGGTACCCAAATCAAATGTGTTGCTATATCATTTGGAGCAACCAGTAAGATTTACGCATTACGTGCTGCCCACCTTTTTGCCAGAAATGTAAGTACTAATAATATATGTTGAGATTCAATAATATTTTTTATTTCAAAACTTTCAGTTCCTCTGGAAAGGAGAGCTCGCCACATGAATGTATAAGCGTGTTGCATGATGATTATACTGGACGCATTAAAACTGTAGCCATTGCTGAGATCAAAAATGATTCCAGCTGCAGTTCGTGCTATCAACTACAAGAAAGGCAACCGCCAGTCAATTTAATGCGTTTGCTTAATGTAAGCGCTGAAGATATGGTCTCAATATCAGAGGAAGTTGAATTTGTTAACGGTGTCGGGGCCAGGGAGATGCCTGCACTCACAATGTTCACCAGCTGCACACAGTTTGGCCAAAAAAATCATACGCATACTCAAATCACTCCCAGCGATCAGGGTGTGCTTGTGTGCCGAGATTCACACACTGGCTGGTTTCCCACAGCTCTCTTTAGCTACAATAACACCAACTGTCAAAGCTTCAAGTCACCGTTCAACATTAGAACATTGGATAATGCTTACAAAACGCTACAAGATATAATGGGTATTTCATAAACTTTAAATCAATTCTTAGTATCACTTATTACATCTTGCGGTTTCTTTGCAGATCAACGACATTGCAGCAATGTACAGTCCACGCCGCCTTGCACCACGCATCGCTGTCCACTGGGCGCCTGTTTAGGGCATTCTGCTTTGTGTGATGGTCGCAGTGATTGTCACGATGGTAGCGATGAGGAGGAGTCCAAGTGTCGTGAGCTCAAGCAACGTTGTGCACCAGGCGAAATGAAATGCCGTACGAGCAACAAATGTGTGCCCAAGAGCAAGTTTTGTGATCATGTGCCAGATTGTGAGGATATGACAGATGAGCCAACCATATGCAGCTGCTTCACATACTTACAGTGAGACAAAAACTACACTTTTACATAATTCAATATCTAAAGTATTCGTTTTAGAGCCACGGATCCTTCGAAAATATGTGATGGCAAACGCAATTGCTGGGACAAGAGTGATGAGAGTTCGGTGCTGTGCAATTGCACTGCAGATCACTTTCAATGCAGCTCGTAAGTTCATCCAAAACAACATCAATGCCTTGATTCTTATTCTTCGATTTTTTTAGCTCTCCTGAGGATTGCATACCGCGTGATTTTGTCTGCGATAAGCAGCCAGATTGTCCCAATGGTGAGGATGAACGCTTCTGCTTTGGCATTGAGCATCCGCAGCATGAGCAGCAAGAAGATTACTGGGCACATAGTGGATATAGCCACAAGACAACAATATCGCAGTATGGCCAGGTGATTGAACAATCCTATGGAATATGGCACACCAAATGCTTCCCCAAGAGCTCCCCACCTAGCGTTGCTGAAGTACGTAATATATGCAAGAAACTGGGCTATCATCCGGATCGGTTGCCCAGTTATCGCCTGATAGATGACTTGTCAAATGAGGCAAAGCACACCTTTGAGGTAGCAGATCAGCGTGGACGTACCTTCAGCAACGACACCTTGGTGGGCAAATATCGTGACTCCACCAAGGCCGTCATAATTAGTAAATTTTCTCCGCTGCAGCTTAACGATCGTTTGACGCTGTTCCTAAAGCCAAGTCGATCGATCGCTGAGCTGGTCCGATGGAATACAACGGACTCAGATCGCTGTTTCAGGCTGGAAATACGCTGTGCTTGAAAGGTAGTAAAGGTATCTTATACAAATCCTAATTCTCGTGATTGTCCTTTTTGTACGTTTTAGTAGCAAATAAAAACGAGACTAGTTACACTTGTAATTAAATATTAAAAAGTTTTTTTATTTTTTATGTTATGTCGTTTGTTTATTTATTATTTTAGTTTGGTTTTAGATTTAATTAATTTAACTCCGTTTGTCTTACGTACTTTATGTTTTTTATTTATATATTTTATTAAGCTGGGTTCCTCGAATTTATTATGTTTAACAAACAAATTTCTGGTTTTATAAATGTAAAAAATCGTTTGGTTTTGGTTTTCTTTCTTTCTTTTTTTAGTTGAAATTCAAACAATTGAATACTTAAAGCACTTATCATAATTTTTGTTTATGTTTTTCTATAGTTTAGTTGTTAGGTATAAATTCGTTAAAAAGATTTAAGATTGGTTTGTTTTCAAAATAAAGGTACTTGAGAATTATGAATATAAGTATCTTAAGAGCAGTTAAACACCACTTGGGGATTAATCCAGTTGTCTGTGGTGCATTATAAGTTAAGTTAACAATAGTTAGGGTTTAAGTATAAATATATATATAAGTATTTTAACGAGCATTATAGGGCTTATAAATTGGTAAACTTTTAAAGAAGGCTGGGTATAATTTTTTTATAACATGTTATAAGTATTTTCTTTTATAAGTCTTTGGCGCTGATTACAACAATACAATAAGTGAGGGAGTTTTCCCTAAACGAATTAAAGGGATTGTTTGGTAAATACTTTCGAAGTTAATAAGTTGAAATAGGTTTTGTTAAGTAAAGCTAAGATTAGTGTAGTTTTTGGTTTTTTTGTGTTTCCCTATACAAAAAAACAGCGTTTAATTTTAATTTCAAATTGAATCACATAAGTTTTCAAAATATTTGTAGAGTATGTGCGAGTAAGGCTTAGGCTAATGTTAGTGTGTGTATTATATAAATTTTGTTCTTGGTTAGTTGTGTATTTAAAATGTGCGTATTATTTCTTTAAGTGTAGTGAGCGCATTGAAAAGCTATGCTATATATAGTGTGGCTTATAAGCTTCCCAGTGTGAATCTGTTTTGCTGATTGGATTGATTTGGGATTGGAAATTGTTGTATAGTACATAGTAGATACAGGCATAAAGTTTTCAACACAACCTTTGTCGCGATTCTAGAGTATGTAAAGAGCGTAAAACCGAACAATTAATTATTTAAATTTGAAAGCCTAATTTCTAATACTAATCTAATTTTATGCTAATCTCGCACCCATTTGTAATTTGTTCTTTGTTTCTGTTTTGGCCAAACAATCGTCTTTTAACCTTACATATCATTTACGTTGTCATGAAACACAGCAGCTTATTTATTTACATATACATTTATGTTCGTATATACCTACCGAATTAGTTACTGTTACTAATGTTATATGGCAATAAATTACTAATTTTTCTCAATTAATTTTATGATTTTCGTAAACTTTACTAACTACATATTTTTGTGTGGTAAATGTTGTTGCTTTTCCTCTTGTTGTTTGTTGCTAAAACTCTTAATGGAATAGTTGGTGCGTTTTTATTTACAATTTGTTTATATGTATATGTATCTAGTATTTGTTAAGTACATAGTTAGTAGTATTAGTATATGCTAAGTAGTATATTAAAGCTTAGGAAGTTAGTAGATTTCACTGCAAGTTTTCACGTTTTCCACTCAGATGAGGTTCCGTACTCAATAGATTGTTCAAATTAAATTACATTTATCATAGGTGGTTAAGTATATGTCGTATCTTTTTGTTTTCCAGTTATGCCCCAAGTTTTTATCATTTTTTATATTTTTCTTTTTATTGTGGCGCATGCGTGTCTTAAGTATTTAAGCCAGCCTAATTCCGGGACTTTATGCTGTCACTTTTATATTCCCTTGGCAACGAAAAAACCAAAAGAAATTAATTTGTAATTTATTCACTTTGCAGCCTAAAAGTATGCCAAGGTTTTGGCCAAGCTGTATTTAGCCCTAGAGCGCACCCCGGGGTAAGTCGTATTTTCTTTTACAATTATTTCTCAAAATCATTGAGCATGTATAAAAATGCTTTGGTTTGTTTGTGATCCGACTCCTTAAGCGTTTTAAATACTTTTATGCACCACAACGAAATTCGAGCATTCCAAAGTGTTAATTTCATTCCATCTCCAGTATGGATTGGCAAACACTCACAGCAAATTATAACAAGAAAAAAAAAATAAATTCAAAGAAAAAGAAAAAGAATATTCAATAAATAATTCATATATATTTTACTAGAACATTCACAACGCACATAAGAAGTTTGAGCTTAAGAACAAATCCTTTTTTTTTACTAAATAAATAACTAAACAAATATTAAGCAAACACCTATTATCAGATTACGTCAATATGTGATGGTTGTTCTTGTGCGCTTGTTGGCCAGTTGAAAACATTGGCTTATGCTAAAGATAATTAAACATAACTAACTAAACAGTTAACAGAAAAGGTAACTACGTTAAACAAAAGGACGCACAATTAAGTAAAAGCATATAAAAAAACATATATAAATATAAAGTTTGACTATAATTTCGATCACTGTACGACAACATTATCTGAATGACGAGTTGATTGAGAGCGTGCGAGTTTTTTTTGTGTTTTAAATGTAGATTTGAGTTTCATTTTGTTATAGGTGGCAACTTCTGCATTTGTCCCTTTACCCCCCTTTCTCTTCTACTTCACGCAACTGTTGTGCTACGACGTCTGGTGAGCAGGGCAGGTCAGTAGATGGGTAGGCCACAAGGTTCTTAAGTACTTTTCTCTTTACTCTTGTCTAACACACTGGAACTTTCATCAGTGGGCGGCGAATCAAGTTGGGTGCGCACTAAATGAGCTGGCAGCTCCATATTGATGGGGTCGTTGAGGCGTCTCAGATTGTATTCCAGTTCCGCTGATTTACGCTTCAGACGATTATAGTGTTCCACATCGAACTGACCCTTCTTGGCATTCTTGTAGATATTAAGCGAGTACTCGCGATTATACACATTCTCCATAATGTATTCCTAAAAGTAAGGTGGTAATCATTTATGAATTATTGCACAAGGCATATTTATTATGGACGTTTTTGAACTCACTCGCTTGGTCACACAATAGTAGGCGTACATGGCCATTGTTGTGCCGTAGGTCACGAAATAGGTCACCGGCTCCATGATATCCCAGGAGTATTCCCACCAGGTCAAACGTGCGAGTATGCCAAATTGCACAGACATTAGACCCAGACCCACCCAGGTCATCATATTGGTGCGACGTTCAGCCTTTTTGGTCAACTCCATTTTTTTCTGTCCCAAAAAGAAAGAAGAATTGTTAATCATTACTTGACTTAAATAAGATGTTTAACTAACCTGTTCAAGTGGCTCCAGTTCATAACGTAGGCTTTCCAGTTCCTTTGCCAGTTGATTGCTCTTCTCTAGCTGATATTCGCCTACATTAAAGGCTTCATAAAGCTGCATGAATTTAAGTTTGAGTTACTTAATCGTTTTGTATTTGAATTCAGATAGTGCTTCACATACCTGTGCTATGATTTTGCGCACATCGTCCATCTTGTCAATCCTTTCCAGCGATATCGTTTCACGTTCCGGCGGCTTCACAACCAAACAACGATTGTTAATTTGTATGCTGTCAGGGAATTGATAAAGTTAGTTTTGGCACAGTTTTCTGTTTGGTTTTCCATTTCCATTAACCTGAATTCATCGTCCAGTAGTCTCTCGATGGTGCAGGAAGAGGCAATGCGCACGCCATGCCTATTGATAATCGCAGCTCGATCGATGCCACGATCCTCCTCCCTCAGCATTGCCAGCAGATGTCCCACGGTGTGTGAGATGGGCTTCAGTGCAAACTGGCATAGCTCATTGCGACTGGGCAGGCGAACTGTCAAATGTGGCATACCATTCACATACTCCAGACTAACATCATCTGTTCACGAAGAGGCAAAGCACTTAAAATTAGTTTCTAATTACTCAAAATGACAAGAAGTTCCCCAAAATTCATAAATGCTTGAAACTATGCACAAAGAGTTGAGAGAAAATCTTGAAATAGTGACTTTTGACTTTTCGCTTCATTTCGAAAGGATTTCGAGTACTTAGCACAGCATTCAGCACTCAAAAGTTCTTGTTATTGTGTTGAGTCATAATGTGGCAACAATTCTAACCTAACCCAACAGTGTTTTTCATTCTTTTGATGGTAGTTGTAGTTGTAGTAAGTAATTTTGTGCTAGATTGCTTTGCAGTTATTTCTTTTTTCATATATGTACTAGATGTATGTATTAATTGCTCGCAGAGCTACTCAAGGTTGTTGAATGCAGTTAGTCGTACGAATTGATCGCTGAGGCATAACGCCAAGTTGCCCCCCACACTACTGTTGTTGTTGTTGGTTTTCAGATTACTGAGCTATAATAGTAGCAAATACTTGAAGTCAACAGATGACACACACACCAAGATGACAGCCGCAACAATTCAATTAGCTGCGTTTACTGTTGCCTCAGTTTCAGCTTGAGCTTACTTTGTATATGATTTTACACACATTTTGATCATAAATTTGTTGTGTGTTGGCGTGATAAAGTTTTCACTTTGTCGCATGTGTGGGGGTTGCAGCCAGCTTCAGCTCTGAAGTAGCACAAAACATAAATGCATAAAGTATGTATGTATCGCTGTGGCACATGCAACACGCCAAGTGGCCAACGAAGCAACTAACCAACTAACTGAAGAGCACAGCTTAACTTTGCTTCTAATAAGAGATTTGCCTGTGTTTAAGCGCGTTTACTTTGTCTTAGCTGGAGTCGTGTATTAGTTGTTGTAGTTGCTGTTGTTGTCGGCGCCACTGAAATGTGGGTAACTAGTGTTGTTGCTGTTGTAGTTGTTGTTGGTTGGTGGTTGGTTAACTGCCGCACGTTGTTCATTGCTAGCTGTTGTTGTGATTATTATTTTCATGCACTTTGATTTTTTGGGATTTTAAACACATTTTATATGTGTACTGTACGTGTGTGTGTGTGCGTGTGTATTGGTGTGTGTTTTATGTTTTCTTTTCTTTTTACTTCTGTTGCTGCTGCTTCTTCTTCTATTAATATATATATAAGTATTTTTGCGCTACTTGCGGCTTCTGCTGGATTATTGATAGTTTAAGACTTTTGTGTTAATTTTCAGTTAACTTTCAGATTTGCGCGCTTGCAGACGTGTGTCTCGGTTTGTTGGTCGCCTCAACTCGACTCGACTCGACTCGGACTCGAAATCTAAACGCACACACACACACACATATAAACACTCACACACAACATAAACTGTAATTGTGCGTTGTGCTTTGTTGTTGTTTGTTGTACGTGTACGTGGCAAGAAGCTATAAAAAACATCCACATATATATTAAAAAAACATCCGAATGCTATAAACCATATGTGATATAAGCAACATACTCTATACCAAACCCAACCACCGACTAACGAACTAAATAAACCAAAAAATATATAAGAAAAAACAAAAGTTCCATGAACTTGTTTATGTTCTAGTGCTGCTTTCTGCTGCTGCGGCTGCTGCTGTCGTGTCAAAGTGCTGCCACATTGCGACGCTTGTGTAAGCCGCAATCACCATGAAAGCCTCTGCCACACACCAACACACACACACACACATTCATAGAAGACATTTGTATTTGTTGATAGTGTTGCCTACGAACGCAAAAAGTTTAATTTTGCACAGCTCTCTGACAAGCGGCAATCGCTCGTAGATAACGAAACCACAGGAAACATGGCAAAAACACACACACACACACACACATAAATATTTACTAAGGATACCCATAAACGTAGAACGCAAAGAAAGTTGTTCGGCCTGTCACTGAGATTTGTTGTTGTTGCTGTTTGTTACCACATCGTCGTCGTCGTCGTTGTTTTACCATTTATATTGTGTTGCTGCGACGACACACAAGCAATTCGACACCCCATCAGAAACCGCAACGCGAAAGAACATGCATGCAACACATACACATTGATTAAATTCATGTTTTCCTTTAAGGAGACAACTTTTGCTGCTTTGGTCTCTCATCAAAACTTAATAGCCTGTTTCCGGCAACCAAGCATAAGGCTAACAAGTGTCAAACATGATGGGGAAAGTGAAATGGGGTCAAAGTGTAACTAGCGGAAATGCAATGCAAAGCAATCAGCCTACACATTTCACTCAGTTGTTGTTGTTGCTGTGTGTGATTCCTGCAATTAAGTGTTATATATATATATTTACTACGGGCGGCGATAAAAATCAAAAGCATTGTTGTGTTAGTTAATTTAATTATCCTAAAATGTGTTCCATTTGCATAGATATTCGTCCTTCATTATGACTTTGCGTGTGACATTTGTGGTCAGAGATTATCTATGCAGTAATTGGGATTAATTAGAATTTTTCATTACCATTTTTGTGACTGCAAACTTTTCATAACTTTTCCCGAAAGCCATACTCAGTAAATGTTATTTTTTCCTTATTTTCATATATAACGATTTTTTATTGTGCCTTTAAGCTCACACTCAAATTAAGTGTGTTTTTCCGTTTCGTTCCGCTCTATAAGCTTGTTGCTATTTGTTGCAGGCAATCAAAATCGCAAGCATATTGTGTGTTGCATACGAGTATGTTTGAGTTTGGCAAACGTGGCGTATGAGTATTTTACGTTTATATCAGGTCGCCCAGGGTTTCATGTAATATCACAGAGCAAACTCACATTTTTTTCGCCTTTTGTGCATGCGACACACACACACACGCAGAAAAAAAGTCCTTTATAATACAAAATTTCGAAGTCTGCAATTTTACTGTGATTGCGTTTTGACTACATTTTCAGGCAGGGAGGTGTGCGTGTGTGACGATTCAGCATTTAAATTAAATTATAAAAACGCAGCCGAAGCGCAAAAAAAAAAAAATGGAAAAATCAACAAAAAACTGCATGCATAAAACATTTAAGAAAAAAACACGTTTTTGTTTCGTTTAACACAAAAATTCAGTGAAAAGCGTGGAAAACACATACACGAAAACGAAAAGTAAGAAAGAAATAATTTATACTTTTTTTTTCGGTTAGAGCTATTAGCGTGGTAAGTTCTGTTCGCATGCGTTTTTTATGTGGGTGAATAGAGGGCGTGTGGGCGTGGCAGTGACGACACGATAACTGCTTTGTGCTGCGATTAAAACGAACATGATGACAAAGGCTGCTGCGGGTCGACTCGACTTCTCTTTATTTATATACCTGGCCTGGTGGCCCGGCTACCTACCATTGTGTGGCGGCAGAGTTGTACTTGTGCCACTTGGCTTAGACGACGACGATGACGGTGACGATGGAGGAGGGGGTTGGGACGATGACGATTCGTTGGTGGCAATGTTATTTACGAGCGAGGTTTGTTCCCAAGGGTCACACGACGACAAATTGAAGCTTGTTGTTGATGTTGTTGTTGTATCTTCCACTTCTTCTTCTTTGTCGGTTGTTGTTGTATTCTGTAAGCGTTCAATTAGCGTCTGCTTTCTGCCAGTCGCACTTAGTCCGCGAGCTCGCAGACGCGCCTTCAATTCGCTCAAATTGAGGCGACCCAAGTCCTCCTCGCCTGCTGCCAAAACCAGAGAGATAGCAGCGGCAGTAGCAAGAAACAAAAAATGTAAAAAAAGAAACGGAAAAAATAGGCGTGCCAAATAATAAGTAAGAAGAAATTAACAAATTTTGCATTGAAAGGTGTTAGTTGAGGCGTGCAAAGTAAAGGGGAAATAATTTGTGTGAGTAAAGTAAAAGAATAAAAAGTAAAAAGAAAATGCAGAAGAGCAACACAACAAATGCGGCTGCCACTCGCCGTGCCGGCACCTTCGTTTCCTTTGCATAATGAATCAAAAAACAAATAGCGTACACCAACCAACAAAAAAAAAAAGGGCAGCGTTGAGAAGAAAAAGGACACTGAGTATAAAAAGCGCAGTTAAAATTGATGGCACGTGCAGTTAACGCCACGCAAAATGCACATAAAAAAACAAACACGCAGCAGCAAAAACAACAACAACAACAGCAAACTCAAGTAAATGTGTTAAAAAATGTAAGCAAAAAATAAAAACAAAAAACACAAAATAAAAATGTGAATGGCCCAAAAATGTTGATGAAGACACGCGCTGTGTGAACGATGACAGGACCAAAGACCTGTGACATTGCCTTTCATTGGGTTTTCTCTTTTTTTATATATGTATCACAACCTGAAAATGACACGCACATCGCGAGACATTAATGCAGAGAGTGATGATGAAATGTGGGCGTGTTTTGTTGTGGGTGTAGAAGCGGGGAGGGAGCGGGGACGCAGGAGTGACCGTCTTTTATGCTGTTGAAGATGAGGCCAGGCCACATTATAACACACAATGATTGAATGAATGAAAGAATGCCGAGTTGCTAAGTTGCCTCATTCAGAATATGTCACGAATGTTTGAAGTAATAAAAATGAAAATTCCAATAGAAAGAATTATTATGATTTTTGTTTGTTGATTCGCTGCTTCATTTTACACATGATTTCATTAATCTTGATTGAGTGCTTTTCTTTTCTTTTTTTTTTTAATCGGATTAAGTAATTTTTCAATTGAGTGACTTTAAGTTAATTGTTATTTATTTAACTTTCACAATGATGGTTTATTTTTGCTAAAAATACATTTCGTTAATTCATTTTTGTTGCGTTAAGCTTTTAAGATCTTTCTTGCCATTTTATTTTTCTATTCAAAATCCTTTTTGCTTTTTGTTGCCTTTTTGACCATTTGACCACTTTGACCTGCTTGAGAGCAGTAAAATTATACGATAGCTCTTCGTTAACCCATCTCAAGAGCTTTAAGGACTCTTAAAATGCTTTTAATTTGGGAAACAGCTTGACTTGACAGCAAGAAAACACAACACAGCACAGCACAGCACAACATGCATAAAAACAAAATCTCATAAACTGAATTCAAACTTTATCAAGCGAAGGAAAAATCCGAAAAATCACAACTGGCATAAACAGCAGGAAAACATAATTCGTAATATGCCTTTAAGCTAATAAAATATTTATGAAATTGCACGCAGTCGTATTTTCAAGCTTGATTCTTGAACATTTATACCTAAAATGAATGCATTGCTTTAATACATTTTGTACGATTTTCCCCTTTTCAGTTATTTATGATATGCGTGGCAATAAATTCGCTGGCAGATTTTCAAATACCAACACTGAGCATTAAATAAATGGCACTTTATGTGGCTTTCAAGTTTAAATCAGTTTGTGGCAACATAAATTGTGGCTCTGTGACGGTGACTGTTGCCCAGGCAATGTGTTTTTTGATACCAAAAATATTTTAAATTTTGCTACTAAAACCGTTCGAAAAATGCACCTAATTAATGAAAAGCTGTGCGATTTTTGGCACAAAACAGCAGCTAAACTACAATAACAGAGAGAGAGAGAGGCAGAGAGAAAGAGGGAGGCAGAGAGAAAGAGAGAGGGAGAGCTTTTTAGACTGAACCTGTTGAAAAATTAAACACAAGAACACGACGATTTTTCCCCCTTTATATATGTGTGTCTGTGTGTGTTTGTGTTTCTCGCTGTGAAACCACCGCAACCACAACGGGCGGGTGAGCGGACGGACGGACGGCCATTGTGTTATCCATTGTACTTAGGCTTTTAATATTTTAGTTGCGTTGGCTTTTCAAACTCGTCGAGGAGAAATGTGACTGGGCGGGCTGCCTGGCTCTGCAGCACGTTTTCAGCGGGGGCTTTATATTTATTATGAACTTCATCTCTTTTCTCTCGCAGGCATCTCGCATGTGTTTTTGCGCAAACATTCAAAGCAATTGCGCAGTTCACACACAAAACAAAACTTTATTTAAAGCTGCTGCTGTTGCTCCCTGGCTGCGGGCTAACAACAAATGTAAACAAAACTTAAAAAATTCTTTAATGCGCGCAAAAGTAGGCAATGCTTTTTGGTCTTTTGCAGCATGTTGCTGTTGTGTTAATATATGACGGTAGAGTTTGGAGTGCAGGTCAACTGTTTGTTCTACGTGTGTGTGTGTGTTTTTGTGTCTGTTTGTGTAGTGTACACAATTTAAAGTAACGTTTAAAATTTCATCACTGCAATTTGTAGTTGTTTAGTTTTGAATACAACACAATAAGAAGTTGCTTAAGGTTTAAGTTTTTTCGTAACTTCAGTCTTTAAGTTTAAGAAATTGTTGTCTTAAATTCTGTTTTCGATGTTATCAAATTTCTCCCTGAAAGCCGTATGAACTGCTTGTTAACTCATAAAGTATATGTTCTCTCAATTTTCCTTGCATTTCTTGTTACCATGCCATGTTTTCGATAGATTTTGGTGCATCCTATAATCGATCTGTGTAAAGTGTTCGCTTCATTTGGCTTGCAGTTTGTGCACACAGCGGAAATTGTACAATGTGTGTGTGTGTGTATGGGTGTAATCCCATTTGGCCTGACTTGTTTTTAACTGGTTCAGTGAAAAGAAAAACAAGGCAAGGCAAGGCAAGAACAATGTGTGCGCTTGTGAAAACCTGTTAAGCACTTCACCTGGCGACGACATTTTAAGCTTTAGTGGCAGGCAGCCAAACAGGCAGGCACAC
Organism: Scaptomyza parva; assembly: GCA_035044645.1. Classification (NCBI taxonomy): domain Eukaryota; kingdom Metazoa; phylum Arthropoda; class Insecta; order Diptera; family Drosophilidae; genus Scaptomyza; species Scaptomyza parva. The sequence continues at coordinate 2,037,611 of JAWNNT010000065.1, read as the reverse complement.
TGGCAGTAGCAACATCAACTGCCTCTCTTGCGATTGCCCCAAGTGTTGTGGGCGCTCATTATACAAGACCACAAACACCACCCCCCACTGACAAACCCTTTCACCCATTTTCAGCACACAACTCATGTGAGTGAGTGTGTTTAAGCTCTTTGAGAGCTGTCTCAAGTAAAATTAATTGCGTCAACTTTGACAAGGAAATTTCTCAAGCTCGTTTATATCTACCACTTGCAGGCGCTGCTCCCCATCATCATCATTATCATAATCATCATCATCATCAGTGGTAGGAACAACTAAAATTGGCATTGTCTGCACGAAAAGTGGGCGTATCTATTTTTAGTCAAGAAATATTTATTGGTTTGACACTGAGTCCGGCACATTTTGCACGTCAAAATAGGCTCCGGACAGAGTCACAGCCTCTGCTATGGCGGCACGATGGGCAACGGATATTTTCGAACGTCACAAACATCGACAACATCACGCCAACCAGCGCGGGACAAGCGGTAAGTCACATAAAAACTTTGTTGGGTCAATTCATAATATATCTGATTGTCACTTGAAGAGGGATCCCTTTTTCTGTTGTTTTTGTTTTTTTTGTCGTTTTCGTTTTGCTTTGTTGGTCCCTTAAATAGATGTAGGCCATAAAAGTCAATGACGCAGCAGCAGCAGCATGCAACATGCCAAGAATAAAAGTCTGTTTCAGTTAATAAGCTAGTTCAAGCCGGACCAAGCTGAACATCAATATTTATGGGCAGGGTCGAGACAGTTTACCCAACCAATTTATGACTTTGACAAGATGAAAAGAAGGGGAATAAAAAAGGGTTAACAAGCCGAAAAGCCATCTAAAAGTTGATTTCATATCATAAAATCAGCAAGCTACTCGGCCCGGCACCTTAATTAAGTGTAAACTTCAACTCGAACATTTTCAAGACAATTGTGAGCTATTTAAATCTATAAGCTTGCCATTTGTTTATTTAATTACTTTGTTTGATTAGAACAAAAAAAAAACTTTTTCAAGGGTTAACAAAAGTTTTTTAATAGCATTTTACAACTTCAACACTTCAAGTAATTACTTGAAAACATTTTGGCTTAAAAATTCCCTTTTTAAATAATTTTTGACAAGTTTTTCGTTGTGTTCGCCGCCCTTAAAGCTTTTGATCCGGATTAGTAGAAAAATAAAACAAAAATGTTCCTCGTTTCATATGAGCATTTGTACGTGTGGAACGTGGCAAGGACAAAGAAAAATCAGAAACGAAACGTCCAACAAACTTTAAAGCAGAATGCTTCCAGCTGAGTTTACGGACAGTGAAAAGAGCAACAAACACAAAGGAGAAGGAAACTTTGCCACTTTTATTGGTTTTCATTTTGTGGGGCATGTGGTATGTAATTAAATTGGCTGAACCACAAAAGAGGAAACAAAAGGCAAGCATATTAAATCCGTTGGGGTTCTCTCCTTTTTGCTCTACTTGTTTACAAATTAGCGGCTGTCAATTTAATTTAGCCCTCTCGATTACTAAAATCGATTTTTATCTAAAGGACAAAAGTGTCTGAAAGGATGGAAGGTGGAAGGGGTGGGGGGTATATGGTGTGGCTGCCAACATTTTTCCAATTATTAAAATGCTTGTCTCTGAAATATGAAACACAAACGCCAAGAATGGCAAGAACGTCAATTAAAATGGCTAACGGCGCTCACATACAAGGGAATCGAGAGAAATTCTCTGACACAGATGGTCGAGGCGTGGCCGTTGCAAGATACGGTGTCGAGGGACGGTTGGCGGGTGAAACCATTAACCATATGCCAGTCACTGGCTCAAAGCTCAAATACCAATCTGTTGTTGCAGCAGCAGTAGCAGAAGCAGCAGCTGTGCCAAAAAAGAACTAAAAGGATTGATTCATCTGTCCATCAAAGTTGAGTTTTTTTCTTCTGTTCTTTGTGATCTCCCAATAGTTTTCTTTTGTAATGAGATTTCAGATTGCAGTTTTAAGTTCGTTGTGGATTTAAAATCAAAATGCAAAAACAGAAAGCGCCAATTTGCACTGTGATTTTTTTCACTTCCAGTAGAATGGAGTGAAAAGTAGTTGGAAATCGACTGGCATTTTTATAGCATGCTTTTAGGATTTGAACAAAAATAAAACGCTAAGTGCATTTGGCTGTATTTTATGCTTAAGAGAAAGACATGCCACATGTAAGTTGCATTTATTTGATTTTCATTTATTAATTGACGTTTTGCAACCATTATTTATAATCTGCTTGATCTTTCCCTTAAGTTAAAAGTTTATTTACTTCACTTCACTTATAGCTCTTAAGTATTAATCGTGCAACTCGCGCGCGCTCTCTTCTGCAATTTTGTGTGGAAAGCGCCATTAAGTAATTGTTGCAATATCCATCAAAAGCTGGGCAAACAGAGATTTTAACGCTTTTTTGCCCCGTCGACAGGTGACCAACAATTGAATTTTCTTTTCCATTTTTTTTAACAGTTTTCGATGCTTTTTGCAAACGCACAGAAGTTCGCTACGTTTGCATACCCAATGGGGTTTGTTGGGCGGTGATGACAGGGATAGTATTGGAACGGAAGTGAACTGTATATATTTTTGTATTGACAGGCTGTTAAAGAGACAGGCAGAGAATGGCGAATAGTTGGGCGAGTGGAGTATAGAAGTATGCGTACGGATATAGATAAAGATGTTAGATACTACTAGAAATTGTTGACTTTTTGTTTCTTTTTCTTTTTTTTTGGTACACAGAGCACGACGTAAACAAATCGATTTATGCATATATAATGCAAAGATCTACAAATACAGAAGAGCACATGCTCAGCGAAAAAAAGAGACATAGACGTTGTCAGCATCAGAATTTAACTGTGTGACATTTTGTCACGTGCCGTAACTCTTTTTTATTGAAAATGACATCAAAATATCTCGAAATACTTTTAAAACGTATGCGTGCTCGTGAAACGTGTGGGTGTATGTGTTTTGGAGAGGATAAAAACAGAGAGAGAGAGAAAAGAGTATAAAGAGTGTGTATACTTAACATATAATGTTTGACCTTTCCCAGCTGTGTGTATGTATGTTTTCTATATGTGTCAACTTACCTGCAAAGAAATAGAAAAGAAAAGGGAAATATTTTTGGGTTAGTTATGATTGTAACAGGCAGTAAAATGTATTCAACAGAAAAGATATGTATGTGCAAATTTGTGAACTATTGTGAAAGTTCGAGGTTCGATGTTCATTACAAAAGTTTAGCATTTGACCAGCATAAAATCAGCAGAAACGACAGCAGCTCTGCGAAACTTTGCAAATTTAATAATGATGCTTAAAAATACTAACTGTTGACAACCCATAATCAGAATGTGGCATAGAATGCACAGACTGAACGGAAAACAGAGCTACGAGAGAGCCTCGGAAAAAGTTTACCAATTAGTTGCGGATAAAAACTTTTACCAGCATCGTTCGTACATTCAAACAAAAATTTGTATGTAAATTGCCGCAAAAATAGAAAATAATTGCATTCGCCCTGTAGTTTATGATGATGATGATGATTCTAAGGAATTGCATAGCTTGTATATCATAGCAGTTGTACTACACTACAACACCAACAATAGAGAGAGAGAAAGAAAATTAAGCGAGCAAAACACTTAAATAAAGTAGGGCCTCGAAGGAAGGCTAACTGATGGCCACAAATTGCCTGCAAGCTAGCGAAAAAAAAAGAAACGAAAAATAAACAAACTGTATAAAAAAGAAATAAAAACACTGCTTGGAACAATTTCCGTTTTGTGTCTGTGACAAAGCGCCCGAAAGCCGACAACATAAAATTGCCGGGCATTTTATAATAGACAAAAGATGTAACTAGTTACCATTAGCCTATAAACGGGTATCATTTCACCCCATCCATTACTATTTTAAGATACGATCAATGTCAAACTGTGTCGTTTTTTCTTTTCTTTCTGTCTTGTCTATTCAATGTCTGATTATCACTGCGATTTTCTCCTTACTCAATTGATAGATATCTTCTCATGCAAATTGACGAAGAAAAGATACAAAAAATAAATTTACTTCAGACAAGTTTAAATCTATTTCAATTGCAACTTGTGCACTTTAGATAATTTAATGCAATACCTCCCTCGCTCTCTCCCAGTTGCACTTGAGACAGCTTTGGGGCAACGTACACAAATACATGCGCACATTTAAGTACACACACAGACGTGCTCCGTTTCTCATATTTGCATACGTTTCAGTTTATGTATATATTTTTTTGTTGCCTTTTTTTGGGTCTGTCGTAATCTCCTCCACTTGGTTGCATGCATCATTGGCTTGTCTGTCTTGTTTACATTCATAACTGGCTGGCAGGCAGACAGATCCGAATAAAACATCGTTCACATGTGAATTTAGTTGGAGCAAACATACAGCAAACGAAAACACAACAATTTTTGTTTGCAACTACAAAAACTTCACTTTTTAACTTGACCAACAGACGTTGTTGCATATATAAATTTTTCCTGCATACACGACATTGTTCCCTTTTTATGTAGTATGAACATTTTTATTCACTTTTCAAATTGCTCCAAGTGACCATAATTTGCATGCCAAACCTTAAGTGTCTCATCATTTTACTCTCATTTTCTAATTTACTAATTGATTAGGAAGTAAAATTTACAACTTTTATCCAACATTCTCCCCCTTACAATGTATGTAAAATATTGTAATGGCATGTTTTTAGTATCCCCGTAATGTTTATAAAGTTGAACATTTTGCCATCAGAATGGCTGTTGGAGAGGAGAGATGCTGTAAAGCAATCCAGACTGAAAATGTTGTATATTTAACGTACATCGCCTCAAGCAGGCATGGCATTAAAAAAATACGATGAAGAGGAGAAAACTCTGTAAATAAGTTTACCTTCATTTTGATTCACTCTACGGGAAAAATGCAAAACCAACGACCAACAAAAAAAGTCTCGTTTCTTATGCATATGTACAGTGTAAAAATGTGGCATGTAGGGAAAAAGAAAGAGAGTGTTTGTAGGTGTAACGATAATGTTGTTGCAGGTAAGACTAGAATAGTTGCTTATGCTGAATTTATTATTATCGCAGCAGCAGCAAATGTTGCTGTTGCTTTTTGTCCATATTCCTTTCTTTTGGTATGATGCCATTTTATGGGATTTTTCCAGTTCACTTCGCGCCGTTGCAACTTTCAACTAACAACTTTAAAGGGCCGCGTTCACTCGCACATAAAGAAAAGTACGCCGTCAAAGCTGAGTGGTCTGTCTGAAGTGAAAAATGCTGCAGTTTTCCCCAAGAAGTTGCCACATAGATCCCAGCCACTATTACCCAGGCAACAACCGCCCGACAAGCTCTTACCCTCACCCCGCCAAAACGAAAGAAAAAATGTGGCAAAACAATCCGACTTAGCAATAAAGTCGACGGTAGTCAAGTCAAGACTTGAGCCTTGACGCAGCATCCAGCAACATGATTTGCTTAGCATTGAAAATTTAAAGAAAAAAAGGAAAGAAAGGGGGTAGAAGTTGGGTGAGTGAGTTGGAAAGCTGCTAGACTGACTGACTGCTGTATTGTTGGATGAAAATTGGCGCAACATTTGTGTGTCGTTAGAGCGTTGCAAATACTTTCCGACTGGTTGCATTTGCAATATGAATTCCGAAGACATTTGTTCGGCATTTTAATAAAAGGAAAAGCAAAACACACTAACACTTGTGTAAGTAGTTTTCGCACACACAAATCACAGTCTGTACTGGCCCTTGACCAAACGCCTGAAACTATGCAGCAAAGTCTGTCAGGCACAAAGCAAACAAAAAAATACTTATTGTTTGCCATTCTCTGGTATTCTGCACTTGGGCGACATGCTGTCTCTTCTTGGCTGTAGCAGCAGCAGCAGCAGTGTTGAGAGAGATTCTAACATATTTTCACACGTATAACCATTAAACGTCACTTGGGACAAGTTGCATTTGATAGCCACAGATAAAACTGCAACAAAACACAGCTCAGCTTTTACAGGTTTGCAGCTTACAGTTTTCTTGTTCAAATAATGCACGTTTTGGGTGTCTCAGATGTCCTTTTGCACAATTCATTTTCATTTCGGGCAATACGTGTCATGGCCAGAAAGCTTAATACTATTTATTCATTTTATCATCACTATGTAAAAGAGTGTTGAGTGTTGACTAGGTCTTAAAATTCCTGTCAATTTGTGGTTTTCTCCATCATCCTGCTGGCTATAAAACTTTTGACAGCTTCTTAATCCAATGATGACCACGCTGTCGCAACATCATAAATACTAAAACCATCTAACAATTTTAGCGCAATGGTCGTCGCAGTTCACTTAATTTATGACACCAAAATGGATGTTTTTTGTGTATTTATAAATAAAAATTCTTGTGTGTCAGCAATAAAAAAAAACGGAAAATGGGTTCCGAGCAAAGAGCAAACAGCAAGCATTTCATGGGAAACGGTCTACTGAGCAGAGAGAATGAGAGCATTGAGAAAACAAAAGGCACACAACAAAAAGCTCACCAAATAGGAGAACCAACAACATGCCTCCAACCACCAGTGGGGGGGGCAGGCATATGCCAAACGTAAGCCGTGTCCAAAATGCTTTGCATGCCATTTCCATGCGTCGTCACACGTCAAAACATTTTCAACTCATTTCGCTCTGCAGAAGTTTTATATGTTTACCAAATTTTCAGTCAAAATGCTGACCGAAAATGAGGGTGGAAGAGAGAAAGAAGAAGGGGGGACTGGGTGCTAGTTTTGTGTTTTGTTGTCGGTTGCTTTTGGGTAATTCAGTTTTTTTGCGTCATTTTGATGTATTCACGCATCAGTGCAGCTCAAAACTCTTTTCATCTGGCGACAACCAACAAAAACAACACGCAGCACCAAACACACCAGGCGGCAGTGTGCCATAACACTGAGTGCGATTTCGAGTGTTGCAAGCTACTTTTTCATACACACGGGCTGTATATATATTTTTATGAGCAACTCGTTCACTTCCGGCAATGCAGCAAGCACTATTGCTAGTAGTTGTGTGAGTAACGCATTTCCGCTGCTATTGTTGCTGTGCGCCAGGCCGGGCATTAAGTACACTCACACACACAATCACACACACACACAATCTTGCACTCTCACACTTGCCCCGGCATAACAGTTAACTAGGTGACGTTCGGGGGCCTGATGACGAAATAGCCAACAAACCAAACAAAGCGCTAAAAGAAAAAACAGCAGCACGAGTCAAGAGTTCAATTAACGTGTTGCGTTGTTGCCGCTGCCCCTGCTGCTTCTGCTGCTGCTGTTGGGCTAGCAAACAGTTCAGACGAGTTCATTGCTTGCCACCCAAAACACAAGCGACCCCCCATTGACAACTTAAGTTGACATTTTAACTTGTCTTAAATTTTTAAAGTCATTTACAAGAAATCACATTACTGGAGTAAAGTGTTTTATATACAAAGTTCTCAAAGCAATCAAATTAACTTGATTAAGATTCTCTGAATCCCGATTCACGTAATAAACTTGTAAACATTTTCTCTGCTTTAAGTCCCTTTATAAAGTAAAGATTTTTGGCACAAGTTTATTATATAAAGCATTCTAATTGGCATTCTTCAACTAGCACATCAAAGAGGCCCACTCATAAAATATTCAATTGTCGACCTAAAACTACACACATATCAAAGAACAACAGCAAGTAAAGTTAATCCCAGCTGACCCAAACGGAATCACTTGCCATTCAAGAGGCAACATGTTTGTGGCGGCAACCTTTCAACCTTTTTGTTTTGGCCGAGTTTTTAGTATGGTCGCATGTGGGCTTAAATTGTACTTTTTAGTGCCGGAAAATCAGAAACTTTTTGGAATTGGTATTGCTGCCAATTTTCGGGGCATTAAGAGCATTTTAATGGGTAATAGTTAGCACTAGTTGTACAAATTTAATTGAGCTTTAACAAAAACTTTTACTTTTCAAGCGAAACTCAAATTTCAAACTGCAATAAATTCAATTAGCATTAAAAAATGTGAGAAAATACAACAGCAGCAACAGAAATCAACAAAATGTCGTGATAAAGTTCAAAAATTGCATTGAAAATGATGGCGAGATGGCAAAATTGTACAAAATCAACGCAAAACTTGAGAAATTTTCGGAAAATTAAACTAAAATAAAAATTACTTCATTGTTTGTTAATGTTGTTGTGTTGTCGTTGTTGTTGCTGTTGGTGTTGTTGCTGTGGCAACTGTGGCATGTAATTTGGTTAACCTTAAACACCAAGCAGCACCAAAGGGAGGCGGGCGCAGAAGAGAAAAAGAGACGCGATGCTTGGCAGTGAAAAAATACACACAACAAAGCGGCAAAATTTTGCAGCTTCGACGACGCTGCGCAGTCGCAGTTGCTGCGCTGCCGTTAACCGCTGAGCTTGCGCTCAGCAGACGCTGTCGACGTCGCTTGGCGTCAGTCTATCGCGAGACGCAAACGCGCGCACAACACACCAACCACATACAACAACAAACGAGCCGCGCGCAGCTAAGTCGAGGCGAATATACCGCGGCGAATAATAAAATAACAAGTGCAGAAACGTGCGAGACAGACAGAAAGAGAGCGAGAAAGCAATTCAAAGCGTGCGTTGTTCATTTTTGTTGTATCATTATTACAGTTTTTTGTGTGTTTTTTGTTGTTGCTTTTCGGTCAATTTTATGCACAATAAAAGCATTTCGCGGCTTAAACCACAAAAATCAACAAACTGTGCAAATAGGCGGCTTCGCTAATAGAAAGCTGAAGTAAGCCACCCAACGTTTCACATCCCCCCTCCATCCTACCAACCATCCCATTCTAACGTATCTGTGTGTGTGTATGTGTGCTTGGGCGAAAACTGTTCAAATAACTCAAAGAAGAAGAAGAAAACTTAGCTCAATTGTTTATTTATTTGCACTTGGCCGGCGTAAATGTGGGCCAACCACAAGATACACAAGGCAAACACACATACACTAACACACACACACACTAACACACATAATTTGTCAATATTAGCTTTGATGGCAAACAAAGTCTGCAAAGCATCATTAAGAATATACTATATGCAGCGTAGCCTTCGCCCGACTCTGGCTATATTCAATGAGTGCTTGGATTAATGCGGCCATTAGCATTTGCATTAGGCCCAACTTTAGGGATTGCCATCGCATAAGATAAAGGTACTTTTGTGTTCTCTAATGTAAAAATGATTGAAGACAGTTTTGAAAAGTTATGCATGGAATTTCTTATATGGAAAACTTCTAAATGTCACGAAAATATACTCAATTTATTTGATTACTTAGTATATGAGTTTTATTGCACTGCTCTGCACTGAATGTCAATTGTGGTTGACTCTTACTGTGTTCCGCGTCCCATTCAATCTCATCCCATCCCCCCCAACCAGCCGCATAATAATTACTCTTACTAGTTTTTGGCAGTTGCAGCAGTCGATTTCCCTGTAATTTATGGCAGCCTTTTTGCAATTTTGTTCGTTGCATTCGCATTCGAGAGTTTCATTTCGTATTTCGTGTCCATGGCTCACAAAATGCAATTTCTGTGGCTGCTGCTGTTGAAGGCAAGTAAATTGATTTAGCATTTATTAGTGAGTGCAACAGCAGCGACCACCAGTCTGTGCCACAATGTATACAATGTTTGCTCTTTCTTTCCTTCTTTCTTTCTTTCTCGCTACATTCACTCCTCACCCCTTTACTCGCACCGTGCCCTGGCGTCATTTGTTGGTTGGTTGGCTGTTGTCGTCGTCGTCGTCGTCGTCGTCGTCGTCGTCGTCGTCGTCGTCGTCGTCGTCGATGTCGTCGAATCATCGGTGGAAATTGCCAAATTTTCGAAAATGTCATTGCAAATGTCGCGTGTTGTCGCTGTTGTTGTTGTTGTTGTTGGTTTCCGATTGCCTGCGGTGTTGTCATCAGCTCGTTTTTGGCAGCTACATTTTAGGCCATTCATTTTGACAGACTAGAGCCCCACCAACATCATCACCCGTCACTCTCTTTTGACTATGTTTGAAGTGTAGAGCTCTTCAGCTTTTGAATGCAGCGGGTATTATGCTCTGATTGTTCAAGTTGCGAGTTTAGTTTTTGCTTCTTCTTCTTCTTTTTTAAATATTTATTCTAGTTGTGCAATTATAAAATATGCTGTGTGAAAAGCGCCATTGCAATTGCATTTTTATCTTTTACAGTTCTAGTTTTTTCTGGCATTATATTTTGGTTTTGCCATCATTTTTTTTGTATAGTTTTGTTTATGCTTCGTTTATTGTTACTGGTTTTTTTTTTCATGTAAATTGTTTGGCCATTGCTTATTGTTTTGTGTTGAAGTCTCTTTTTTTTTCTATATATTATTCGCCCAATAGTTTTCTGTGTTAATTAATTTGAGTTTGAGTTGAGTTGAGGCTGCTGTCATGCGAGTTTCCCATTTCCATTTTGGCACGAAACGAAACGAAACTTTTTCGCCAACTTTTTTGTTTCTAGTTCCACATGTGGGTTTGGATTGTGCTTGCATACAATTAAATTAGCTGCTCTTTAATGATGAGCTTTAGTATTTTCCAGTGCGTGTCTTTCATATTAAATGATGATGTTGATGGATGGGATTAAAAGTATTTTACATTTAACATTGGCTTCCATTTATTTATTGATATTTGTTTATTTGTTTTTTCTCCCGTTGACTGAACAACTTTTACTGCGCTGCATAAATTAAACAACTTTAATTAGCTGCTGACTTTAATTTGCATTTTTAATTTATATATTTGGTTAAGTTGAGTTTTCTTTTATTTTCACACCTTTTGCATCAAAATTTCCATTCCATCGTTTACGACTTTTTTATTAACGTGCCAAATAAAAGTGATAAAATTTAATGCCACACACGTATCAAAGAAGTTAAATCGCTTTTAAAATGCCAATAAAGGGAAACACGTGACTTGAGACCAAAATTAAATGAGCGATTAAATTGCGGCTAAAATATCTAAAATGCTGACAGAGTCGTCGGGGGTCGGTTATCATAAAACAGCTTACAGAGAATGTGTTAAAAGTAAATACATTATATATACACATATGTATACAGTTTTTAAGTATTTAAACAATATGTATATGCGTAGCTGTTGCTTTCGAAAGCAATTAAAACTTATAGCTGGAAAGCAAACAGTGCAAAATTAATTCTTATAATAAAATGTGCAAATGCTGAAAGCAATAAGAATGTGAATACAGCGAATGCTAGACTAGAAGTTACCCTATAACTTCTTGTTTGACTACACAGAACTAGCTTATCAAACCCAATCAGAATAATTGTTATAGTTACAAGGTATAAAACAACAAACGAAAAAGTAATTCATATAAACAAATTAATTAACAAACAGCATTTTGTGCGTCTCAAAATATATTAAACAAACAAGCAAAGGGCAAAAAGAAATGGCATTATAATGAAGGGAAAAAAGTAAGGGAAGGGTAAGGGAAAAGCGACGCTAATGACAAAGTCAACTAATTAACTTTTAATTGAATAACAAACGCGACACAAAAACGTTTCAAAATCTCTATTAACCTATGTTGCGACCCCGCCGATCCGTACGCCCCCGTGCTACTTACCAAATGACATTTAAAGCCATGACAATTGAGCTTAGATACTTGTGCTAAGTCATTCTAATACCCAACATTAAAGAGGCTTAAGAGCGATGAAGAATTCTCTACTTTTTGGGCTTACTTTTCTAGTGATATGTATACGCTTTTTGGGTCAGTTTGGTAAGATGTATGTATTTATGCATAACATTTACATATAGAACATCTTAAAGTCGAGGCTGCAGCTGTGTGTTGTCTAGCTGGTTCATAAACTTGCATTTTACTTTCGCAACCAGCTCTCGGAAAATGTGGAGAGTGTCGAGCATAAAACAAGGACATCAGCTGGCACAGCTACAGTGAAAGCAACAACAGGCGTCGCCAGGATGGCGCGCCAGAAGAATCCTGACGTTGGCATTTCACATAGTTAAGCATTGGGATGGCAACATTTGCAATTTTAATGGACGCCAACGACTCTGCCTATGCGCTTGGCAACTAAATACTCAAAGCCGTACACTGGCGTTTCCCTCTTCTTCTCTCCTCTCCTGATCTACGACCAAGTTGGGTTTTATCTGTCAGCTGAGGCATTAAGGTCAGGGCAACAGCTAAACTTTCTGTGGGGTTGCCAGGCAATTAACATACTGCTCGTACCATTAAAATGTTGCATAAATGGCAAGCAATGCCACTTTAGAAGTATTCAGGTAAAAAGTATAGCAAATAATGCCGAGAGTAAATGGGTGTTAGCTGTGTGAGTCAGTTGATGATTGCAAGAGTTCAAGTTGGTTTTTATTGCAAATAGTTTGCTCTTCATGCAAATGGCTTGTGAAAGTGCCGAGAGACTCTTGCAAAAAAGTCATTAAGATCGACTTATAAAAAGGTTTTTTCTTCTTTTAAAGTGTTGACAAACGACAGAGAGAGAATCTTGCTATCTCCTTAATGAACTTGCTGTGATTAGTAGCCAATTTATTTACTAGTTAGCTATTATTTTGAGGACTTAAGCAAGATTTCCATGTTCAATTTTGTATCCTTAGGCTTTTCAATATTCCAGTTCATGGTTAAATAAACCTCATCCAATCAAGTCATGGCATCAATCATGCACAATTCGCTGCAGACTTCAAACATTTACAACTCGCAAATACCTTTGACTTTTCCCTACATAAACACATAGAAGAACAGTGCAGAGAAACAAAGCATTTGTCGCAATGATTGCCCCGCAGCTAACTGCTGCAGATCCCACGCTTCATTTAACACGGAGACTGCATAACAGGCATTGCGATTTCGTACGTCAAGGTAGTGCCGCAACCTTTTAAGTCACAGAAAAGCTGGCGAGGAAAAGCGAGCTAGGCAAAAAAGTGCGCCTAGGTAAGACTGGGGGGTGAGGCACACAGCATAGAGGCAAAGAGGGAAATATAAGCAATTGCTTGGCTTAAATGCTTCGATGAGCAAAGTGTTTCTACTGCTATTGCTGCTGTTGTTGCTTCTGTTTTTTGCCGAATCGCAAAAACAGTTTCAGCTTTTACAGCCCTACGTGTTCGTTTTTGTGTGTGTGTGTGTGTTTGTGTGAGTTATACAGGTAAATGACTTCAATTTACGATTATCGGCGTAGACATTTAAGCTTAATTCACTTAGCGGTCAGGTAGCCATAACTGGTAATGGGAAAATGGTTAAATATGTTCCTAAACGTCCCTAAAGTAAAGAAATAACAAATCTCCAATCCAGTAAGCTTGACTAGAAGATACCCTTAACTTAAATATTAATCTTTCATATGTGTGGTGTTTCATATTTGATTTTAATAATATTTTATTTATTTTTAATCCCCATTTTCGAGTTTTTGGAATTTAATATTTGTATGATATGGATTACATGTGTATATCGTAAGCCGGAAAAGTAATCGAAAGTAGGAAATAAACTTTACAGAGTTCTTACAGACGAACATGGGTATATTGATTCGGCTGTTAAAGTCGTTCAAGAATATATATATATATATACTTTATAGGGTGGGAGATGCTTTCTTCTGCCTGTAACACACTTTTCCAAAAAACCATTATACCTTTATTATTAATTTATAAGGCTAAGGTTACAACAAGTTATACTTAAAGCAAAAATTAAGATTATGGAAAAGTTGTTTTATTTTATAAACGGAATAACGAAAGTGAAGCCAGTTTGAAGAAAATGCTTTAATGTTTAACAAAAGCAAACTCTTTCTTTTGTTTAACCCACACAGTGGCAAGGACAGCTATAGCTATCAGCATAATTACGTGGATCGCGTGCGTCTCGAAGATACAAATGCCACAAATTATCAGCAGCATCAGCAGCAGTCATCGCACCACCATCAACACAACACAACACACGATCCACGCTGTCCACAGCTGCGAGCCGCCGGTTGGCGACACACGCACAAATCCGTTTCGCATCTCGATTTGGCCACCAGCTGTCAGGGTGCAGCTGGCGCTGGCATAGATCGGCCACACCGGCAACAATTGCAAGTGCAACTGCGCCACCATCATCAGACGCATCAGCATAATCATAATCACAACCATAACCATAACCAGGAACATCATCCACAGCCGCCGTTGACACCACACGCCCAGCCACATTGGACACAGTGTCGTGTGGGCATTGCAGCCTCATCCGCTGGTCAGGGTCAGCTGAGAAACGCTCGATCTTTGGACTATACGCAGCTGGAGCGTGAGGAGAACGCCTTGGACATAGCCGAGTTCTATTGGCGTTTCGATGCGGAAGCGCCGCTTGAGCAGCTCGATAACAACTATTCGGGTAAGTTTCAGCCGTGGCTGCCGCTGGCACAAATGCACTCAAGCATAACACATAAACGTTGCAATTATTCAATTACTTTTAGTTAATGAAAACTTAGAACCAGCCGCCGCGGCAGCAGCAGCCGGAGCTTCAACTGATACAGCAGCAGCAGCATTGGCTACAACTGCCACAGCAGCAGCAACAGCGGCAGGGGCAGGTACGGCATTGGGCACCACAGTAACTGCCACGTTCCTTGACTTTGGCAGCGAATCGTGCAGCTTGCGAAGATCGCGCAGCTTGGCCGTGATACGTGAGGAGACATTTAGCGATCTGCAAATTGGCTCCGCAAACAGCAGTCGGCGACGTTCGCAGCTAATACCGCGTGCGCGTCTAGTTAATCGCGGTTTTTTCCGCGAATCACCTCGGTAAGTGAATCGCATAAAACCCGAAATTTAAAAATCAAAACACTAAACAAAAAAGTTAAAGTGAATGACACTCATCTAACCGAAATCAACCGTCCATTAACTAACCCAAGAACATTGTGTTCAATGCTTACACTTCCATTCTAATGATATACAATATGGTTGTAATTCTCATCACAATCACATAATTTCAATACATATTTATTACAGATTTTTCCCAGTTAACTGGCACGTGTGAATGTGAAGCAACGTGACAGCTTAATTATTATTATGTCAAAATCTATATAATATAACCAGACTCATACTCAGCGCACATAATTACACTTCGGCATGACGTCGTTCGGTTTAATTATTGTGTTGTCTAGTGTATAACACGCATACGCCACGTAAACTTCAACGTCAAACGTCAACGTCAAGAGCCATTTGAGTTAGACATCTTTTAACTAGTTTTAGTTACACGACAACTCTCGCGGTCAGCTCAACAGGTTGGCGCAATTCTTTTTTGCAGTTTGGTTTGTTGTTTGCCAAAAACACAATTGTTCTCTGTGGTCGATATTAACGGTTTTTAAGGGTCGCTCACGATTGTCAGTGGCGATGTCTGTTGTTATTGTTGTGGTTTTCGATGGCGCACTGCGGTTTCAACATTGCGTGCTACCATAAGCAATGATTTATGTGCACTGTGGCTTCTGCGGTTTATGTGCCTTTGTACACAGAGAACCGCACAACAATTGCATAATCAATTGCGTTAATTGTGCCAAAAAGAAAAACAAAAAACAAAAATAACAACCAAATATAAAGAGAAAACCGTGCCAAAGTCAAGTTTTTCAACTGTTGTATGGAATTGTGGTCACGTGCAACGTTAAAACGAAAAAACAAGCGCTGTATTCAGTGTATCCTTGCTTGATTTATGGTAGAATCAGATGCTTTTACCCACGCCAACCACAATAACTGAAGCGTATCCTGCCAGTGATAGCTGAACTGTGCAGAATGGCGACGAGTTCTACTTCTTTTGCTTCATGTGTTATGTATTGGCTCTGGCTTCCTGTCATTCTGACAGTCACATTGCGCTGTTTTTCCTTTAGCTTTAGCTTTTAATTTAATTTGCCGCAAATGGTTGCGTCAAGTGGCTGCGAAAGCATTGAGCGACTAAGTGCACCGTGAGCTGTAAACAGAGTTGGGTTTAGTTTAGCTCGAAGGTTGAGTACGTTGAAGCACAACAAAGCTTCGAGCGTTGCGGAATAAAAGATTAGTTGGTGTCATGACATGCATATCACAGTCATCAAGTTTAATTCGAGTTTAGAGAATTGACTATTAGCGTAATTTGTTTAGATTAAGATACTGAGAAATGTGCTCAACAAGTCGCGAAGTTGGAATTGCAAACGTTTTATAAAAATCTAGAGCTTTAAGCAGCACGCATTGTCAATTAAAGTGGAAATAAGTTCAGAGTTAGATAACTAAAATAATATCACAAAAGCAAAGTGTTGTTATTTTCATTACTCAACTAGCTTATCCCCCGCCTTAGACATCATCCTGTGGCATTAGAATACTTTATCTATTGAATCTCCTCTATTCGTTTTGTTTATTTGCTTGGCTGACTGACAAATCACATGGTTTGTGCACATATTGATTGCAAGCACAGCTGTTGCCAATGTCAATGCAATTGTTAAAGCCATTCACAATACCAAAACAAGGTCAATCAAGCCAGCAAACAAACAAACAAGCATCACAAACGAATGACAAGCGATGAGCTTGGCTATAATTTACTTTTTGATAACGACCGACACAAATCCAAAACAATAGCATAATTATAAACTGATTTTCTCCTCCTTACTTCTCCAGATTGAACAACAAGCAACAGCAGCAGCAGCAAGTGCAAAGTGAGCAACAAACGGAGACGGCAGAGGATGCACACAGTAATAGCAGTGGGGCAAACACTTGCGATTCGCATCAGCAGCAACACCAGCAGCAACAGTTACTGAAGCAACATCAACAACAACAGCAGCAACTGCAACAGCAACAACAACAACATCAACAACACGCACATCATCATTGCCCGCAGCGGCTACAGCGACATCAACGTGACCCGCATGACTTTGATGTATACTACGATAATCTAAAACGCTTGGACGCCTTGGCATTGGGTCTAAGTGAGCAATTGCATCCGTGGCACAACGATAAGAGTGACTTGGAGAGCTTGAACTCGGACTACTTTAAGAACTCGTTGCATCAGAATCACGGAGAGCAACAGCAGCAGCCTTCTTCTCTAGAATTTGAGGCACTGGAGCAGGCAGTCACCCTGCTAAGCGAGAGACCGCGAATCTATCAGTCCCGACGACAACAGCAGCATAGATCCCATCACTATTGTCAACCGCAGCACCAGCAGCGACACATTGACCTAAGTGGTGAATCGTGTCCGGAGCACAGTCAGAGCAGTGTCTTTCCGGAGACAACGACCAGCAATTCAGATGATCAGACGGATACACCATCGCTATCGGAACAGGAATACGATCTAACGCACATTGAGCAAATCTTTCAACAGACCGATTCAGGTGACGTTGAAGAGAGTTACGAATTGATAAGTCTAACGACAACAACACGCACACGCTTCGAGAGCAGCGAAGAGGAGGGAGAAGTGGAAAGGCGGGAGCACCAAGGCGGAGAGGATCTAATCGACGCTGAGGAGAGCCTGAGCACACCCACAGATACAGGTGCAAGCGATAGTGATTGCACCTTGAAGCGTGCACATAGCGAGCCACTAGATAAACTTATCGCATACGATTCTGTTTATTTATCCTCTGAGGATAGCTCGGAGTGTACGTTGATTGGCGAGAGCTGTGAATCCTTTGAGCAACGCACGTACACTAGTTGCCTGGAAAACGGGGAGCTGGAAACACGCAGTCTCCTGCACATTTCTATAGAGGATACGGTTTACGAACCACAACCGAAACAGCACAAAAAGGAGAAGGAGGTGGAGCGACAGAAGGAGAAGGACCAACAGCCGCTGACCAACGCCAAGCAAATAGAATCACAGATCTTTACACAAGTGTTAAAGGTAGAACACGCCCCGCCCAGCAGTCACATTAGTGTAGGCGTAACCTCTAGTGTAGCGAGTAAGCCAAGAATTTTGACTGTGGTTGAAAAACGGAAGTTGAAACAAGAGGAACTGAAGCAACCGGCGCCACCGGAACTGAAACGCCAGGCAACCGACACTTTTGTCGTCAAATCGACACACAAATCGAATCTGACAGAGAATCAATATCACAGTTTGCCGGATGTTAACATTAGCGTCAGTCTTAAAGCATGCGAGAATATTGACAAGGAGCTAAGAACTTCCTATAATTTGCAGCGACAGCAGCAGCGTAAGGAAACCAAGCGACCGAAGGGCGAAGTAACCCGAGCTGAGACCTACGACTCCATAAGACGTTTTGGACGTGCCCATCAGAAGGCCAGGCAACGGGAATACGAGGAGCGTGAAAAGCAGCGTGAAAAGGAAGAGGCTGCTACTCAAGTAGCGGAAAAGGAAATTAAACAGCACTCTGAGCAAAATCAAGGGCCAATAAAGGAACCGGAATTGCCCGAGCCAATTGATGCGGAAATAGTAGCCAAAAAAGAAGTAGAGGAAGAAGAGGAGGAAGAGGAACCACTGCCACCACCACCTCCACCCATAACAGAGGATGAGTTTAACGATAACGATAACGAGTATTGTAACGATAACGATAACCTAAACGTAAGTGTAAACGATAATCAATTAGTGTCGCTATCACATCCGGAAAAACCAAAGGAAGCGCCTGTCATTGAGGTGGCAAACTTTAGCAAACTAATCGAGCGTCGCGCACAAGAGTTAAGACACCAAAGAACCCAAGAACAAATCGTGGACAAACTTCAGGAGCAACAGCCCCAATCATTTCAAATTATTGTCACTGACGCTCACAATAACATTATCGAAACGGAAGCAATTCACGAGGAGCAAACCAAAAAGAAGGAGACAACAACTTTAAGAAGCAACCCCACAGCGCTTACAAATTCTGTTGTGCACCCGCATACGTCGCAGCGTTCCGTGCGTCGCTCAAATAGCTCAGCGTGTGGCAAGCCACCAGAACGTCGTGTGCTCAGTGCAGGCGCTTCAATTTACAAAGCACGCCCCGTTAAGGTGCTGTCAACGACAAGCGGAGACAATTCGTTTGGACGTCAGAAGATGTCGCGACCACAGATTCTGCATGTTGTGGACAGCAGCAATAGCACCGCCAGCAGCAGCAACAGTTTGAGACGCCGCAGCAGTGCCCGAAGCATTGCCAGTAATGTAAGCGGTGAAGTTGCAACGGAATACCTACAAAAAGTCGATGCTGTAAAGTGCTACTGGAATAAGCTAGCGGGTGGCAGCATCACTGAGTCAGCCGAAAAGACAGATAACCAGCCGGAGCCGGAGAGAGAAAGAGAGAGGGAAAAGGAGCCACGTTTGTACTTCCAGCTGGGCAATAAAGTAACGCCAAGCATTGGCGATAAACCTCATGGAAGCAGCAGTTTGGACTACTGCAGCATAATGCCGCCCTCCATAGAGATTGTGGAGCTGGGCGATGGCTCACAGAAGGCAACAATTGTGAGTGCTGCACAGCAGGAGCCAAATGGCGACGGGGATGACGATGATGATGATGACGGCGATGGTGGCGCACAATTTGATCACATACGCTACAAGGTGCTCAAGTCACAGCAGCTCATTCGCAACAGCAACATATTGACGTCGCGCAACAAGAAGGAAGCACAATTTGATGGACTCATACAATATCTGCAGGACTACAGTTTTCAGGAGTTGCTGAGCAATAACAATGTGGTCATTGTGGAGCCGGTTCGTACGAAGATTGAACGCCCATTGACTGTGGGTATAAATGTGGCGCCAGCAAAACCTCCAAGGTTGGCAAACACACAAGCACAGCAGGCGACAGCATCAGCATCCGCAGCAGCAGTCGCTCCGAAGAAGACAAGACAACGCCAAGTGGGCGGAGCTGGTGCAAAAAGACATTTCTTCTATCAGCCTGTCAGAGTCAACAGAGAGCTGTATGAGGATGAGCTGCCGGATCCGGATACGGTGCGCAATGTGCGTCGTTTCTTCGAGCAAAACATTCTGCCCACTCCTGGCCAGGGCATTCTGGTACAGTCGCAACAAAAGTTTGGCGGCTCCGCCTGCCAGCTAAGTCCGAAGAGTAGACGGGCTCGAGGCTATCGTTATTTGACCATCGATACAAGCTATGGTGGGGATGCTGCCACTGCTACTCCTATGGCTGAGGAGCAGCCCAAGGGCATGGAACAGCTGATGGAGGAGCACAAGGTAAAGCACTGGGATAATGCCAGTCTATCTAGCGGCATTTCGAGCGGCGATTTATCATCGCCCTGCGGCGAGTGTCATAACCAGCCAGAAAGCATCTCCAAAGATTCACCATCGTTGGCATGCAAGGGTGTTCATGTCCTCGATGTGGTGCGACGACATAATAGCAATGCGGCAAACGCCAAGGCACGAGCCAAGTTGGCGAGTCGACGCACCTGGTGCGTGGGTGGTGGCATTGCTGCAGGCGATTCACGTTACCGACAAATTTATGAGCACAATTTGGAGGCTCAAGAAGATGAACATGATCATCATGATGCCGCTCATGACGATGATGACGACGATAGAGATGAGGATGATGATGATGATGACGAACATGTGGAGACGGACATGTGCGAGTCATATTATGTGAGCAATGTAAGTAGAAGCAAATGTCCAACAGCTTTATGGACCATAACATTTTGATGGCCAAGCCAGGCCCATTAAGCTGGCCCTCAACACTAACTCAACCCACCCAACTGACTATTTCCTTCTCTGTCTTGTTTCACTTTGGCAGGACGTATTGGCCAAAATTCGCGAATGTGGCTCGACAGTCACCTATTATGGTGGCAGAGTGCTGGAGCGACAGACGCCAGAAACACTGACAGCCACAATGCAGCCAAATCGTCAGCTGATTAATGGAAATGCAGTCAACGCCACTTCAACATCAACTACACGTTCACGAGTGCGCCAAATCGAATCCTGCAATGTCTGCCCGCCCACTAAGAAATGTGAACACGAATTGCTGCAGACGAAACAGCAATTGGAACAACAGCAACAACAAGATTCCTATCAGGGTGAGTCGAACACGCAAAGTAATGTCTCAAAAAGGTTGTACTCAATCATTTTCTTGTTACTTTTGACGACAGGCATTAAATTCAAGCTGGTCAAATCAAACAGCTGCAGTAGTCGACTGGAGCTGGCAGGAGCGAATGATGGTGATGGAACTGATCTGCTTCAGGCAGACACTGAAGTTGTTCGCAAAATGGTACATCATTTTGAATGCAATCAGCCCACGGCAACGGCTTCTTCTTCGAGCTCCAACGATGTCAATTTGACCATTAACAGTCAAAGTACCGCTCCGAAGAATGTTGCTGAGGCGACAGCTCGACGACAAGTGACAGTAAATAATCACATAAATGTGCTAAAAGAGCAGATTGAGTGCCACCAAGATGTGCATGATAAGCAGATTGAAGCTCCGTCAACTTATCAGAGCCAAGCCATGAACATACGCCTTGATTTGAGTGCAGGGCGTGGCAACAACAGTAACAGCAACAGCATCAACTCTGATAAGCCCAACAATAACAGCAAATTATGTCGCAATAAAAATGTGGACTTAGCGTATACGCTATCCAAACAGACGCCACCACAAGCTGAACCCCGAACAATTGTCAATCAAGGCACGCCCAATGGCAATCAGTGGTCACAATTGAATGCTCTGGACGAACAGCAAATAATGAAAACCAAAAAGCTGATAAAACAGCCAGAAATTGTCAATGCTCGTGAGCAAATCATAGTGCCTGTTCAGATACATCAGCAACAACATCAGCAACAACATCAACAACAACATCAGCAACAACATTCTGCAGCTAACCAGGAACGTCGTTTGAGCAATGCCAGCAGCAGTGCGTCCATTGTGGACAAGACTGTGGTCCGTCATTACGTGGCCAATGATAAAAGCATCTACGAACGACGCAAATACGATGAGATAGAGTTTGAGGAATTCGAGGTTTACGATCCAGCCAAAGAGCTAGAACGCCAGCAACAGGAACAGGAGCAATCGGGAGGAGCAAGGGAACAACAAACTGAGCAATTGAACGACTCCATAGATAGACGGCAGCACACAGATGGAGAACTGTACGATAGCCTGGATGATAGAATGTAATACACAATGCTCAATGGAATTCAAGCAACGACTTTTTTGGGAGCTTTGGGTAATCGATATGCCTAGGCGTAATTAAAATTAATTGAAATACATACAATATAAAATTTACATAAATATTAAGCCAAGTAGCTTTACAGGTGAAGCCAAAATGCACACTAAACACACAACAGAATTATCCAAAAACTATATTATATATATAATATATACATACGTAAACAATACTAATGTTAATCAATTTGAGCTCAATAACAATGCTCCAATGTATTTTGTAGTTTAACATTTAACAACCAAATAAATAGACCATTTATTTAATGAGCTAAGGCAGCTGCGGCTGTTGTATTATTTATAGATTATTTATGAACAAAAACTTGTATAAAATGTCAAGCAACGCAAGGGGGGTGGGGATGGATTTTGTAATTATAGCTGACACAGCGGCAGCATGTTGCAAGTCGAGTAATATTGGTGGGGGGGAATGCATACTAAAAGCATCAATTATCTTTGAAATACAAAATCAATTAACACATATCATTCGAAAGATTAAAAGTGTCATAAATCATTCAACTTCTGATTACGCAATTAAAATACGAAACTTTAATCTTGCATTAGTTTAATTTGATAATGATAAATCTATAACTTAATTGTATTAACTTTTAATCATCTTTTCTTGTCTGTGTTTCTTCACTCTCCAATTTAGTTTCATTTTTATTTTTACTATGCGTCTTTGCTGATTTATTCTTCAAGAGCCTTACTGTGTAGTATAGTTAAGAGTGAAAATAAAATTGCTTTGGTTTTTCCAGAAACTTACGAAATTTTATAGCGACACGAATTGGTTTCTCGTTGAAATTCTTTTTAGCAATACGTTCATGTCTTTGCTTTTTACGAAACTCTGCGGTTCTGAATGCAAGATTTTTCTTATTTATTTTATTGGCTTTGAAGGATTTTACTTTATTTGCTAAATCGAGTGCCTGCCTTTGATAAAGCGCACATCTTTTCGACCCATCATTACCTTTGCATTCTTTTTTAGGTGGTTTTCTTTGCTTTTCCTTGCCCAACACTGTAAAATGCAGCACTAAAAACAACTGTTACAATTGCGCCCTCGACTCCATTCAATTTTCATATTAATGCCAAATATTTTCATGAATTTTCGTTTATTAAATATTTAAAGGATTCACTTACCCATGCCCGGTTGCTTTTTATGCTTGTCGCTCGTTTTTCCCGTACTCTCATCATCCTCCGAATGCGTTGACGAGGCAAAAGTTCTGTGATGCTGCTTCTGTTGTAGCTCATGACCAGGCCAAAATTGCTACAAAGTAAGATGGAATGAAACGAAAAGAAAACGAAAACGAAAAATGGTTTAATGAACATTAATGACCAGCATAGTAGGGCTTCTTCTTATTGATTGTGGCTTAAGTTGACCATAGATCTCTTTTGACTGCCAAAAGTATTCAACCAAAATATATATATATACACAAAACGTGTAAATATATATTATACAAGTATTATAATTGTTGATTACATCAATGTGTGTATGTGTGTGTGTATGTACGATTCCGGGTGGGATATCTATATTATGCCTTGCTGTTATGTCTGCCTTGCATGCCAGAGAACTGTTCCTAATTAAGTTAAAATGCTCCCCTGCGAAATCACGTGCCTTCCATAACGAAACAGCAACAGAAACGGGTGCTGCTCCTGCCAAAAGCCACAAAATGAAGCAACCATTTCATGCGTTATTTCAGGTATGGCAAGAAAGTAAATTGCTTTTACGGGGGTTGGAAGTTAGACAACATCAACAACAACAACAACAACGAGGACTGCATCAGCTTTTGCTACATTTCACGCCCAGTTTTCATTCCACTGACTCCCACATTTCGTGTGTGTGTGTTTGTGTTTTCTGCGTCCAACGTTGCGTATGAGCAATCTCACGCATACTGGTCCGAAAACTCAACTGAAAAGTTGTATCCCACATTTGAATTCAACTGGGAAATGGAGCAAAAAAGCGCAAAATCGAAACTGAAACGGAAACTGTTTACCTTGTCATTGAGCGAAAGACAAGGAAACGGAACTCGCAACGGACTCATCACCCAGACATTGAGAGGTTGTTGAGAGCACGAAATGAGATAATAACGAATATAATAATAACCATCAAGAAATACATAAAAAAAAACCAAACACAACAACGATTTGGTTTTTATTAAATCAGCTTATATCTGACAAAATATGTTGAAGGTTAAAACTTTTCTCTATTTCGAAGAGCCAAGAGATTCCATTTATATTTCTAAATTTTTACACATGACTAAATTTCTAAAGCCACACCCTGAATATGCAAGTAAAATACCGTATGGTGGTTTGAAAAAATGCCATTGCATAATAATAAAAGACGCCTGCAGCTGACGGCGGTTTTTAGATATCAGTGTAAGGGGCTGTTGGGGGTGTAGGGGGTGTGTGTGTTCTGATTGGATTTTACGCTCGGCTTCAATCAAGCGTATCAATAATTCAGAAACCTAGCAATTTATATATATGCATATGTGTAAAAAAAAATGAATGAGTAGCGGCGGGGGGATTCGTAGCTGAGTAATTGAAATTTAAATAGTAAATAAATGGGGGAGAAGTCAAGTGCGTAGAAAAACGAAGAAATAAAAACATTTCCAGCTGCAATGACAGCCACATAAATCACACACGTGCTATATATATAAATGTATATGCATATTTTCCCTTTGGCATGCTGTGGGATTTTATGATTTGCGATTTGCCATTTCTGTTCCGTTTGCCCATTATTGATGAAGCACTGGAACAGCAGCTGTTGGATGATGGAGAGGGGGATGTGAGACGAGTGAGATGTGAGACGAGTGAGATGAAGGAATGACAATTTGATAGAACATTTTGACAAGTTCGACACATTCATTCAATAAATGACACAATGAGAAATGACGACAGGTGTTATAAGAGAAATTTGCAAAATCAAAAGCCAGAATTTCTTATCGAAATACGAATTCTTGGCAAATTGAGTTACCAAATTCGGCAGCCGCAAGTGTCAGACAAAATTTAAAGTTAACAAATGAATTGTTCGTTCAAGGGGCATAAATTTAACAAGCTCTGACAACGACCCTCCCACCCCAAACTCTACACGCAGATACTACGCAGCCCAAAAGTATGCCACACATTTCAACTTGTGCTACTTCTGCTTGGTTTGTGGCTGGAAATGGCAAAAAAGTTTTTATGATCATCCAAAGTAAATTGAAATCACTGGCGTTCAGAATGCCAGAACGCCTGAATGCCATCTCCTCTTGCCCATCTTATGACTTCAAATGAAAACGAAAATGAAAATGTTATTTCATAAAGTACACCTGCCTGCCACAAGCTACCTGCCACCAGCTAAGGTGGCGCCACAAGCCCGCAACTTGAGCTACTCGGTTAAAGTTAATTCGTGTTCAGGGCCAACTTTAAAGGGCAACAAAAGTCGACAGCAGTCACAAAAGCAACATTCACACAAACACACACACACACATATTCACAGACAACACAAAAAACTTGGGCGTTGTCTTATCTTTGAGTTGTGCGACATGTTGCAGGAATCGCTTCATAATGAGCACAACAATGCGGCCACGTGCCCCGCTTCTGGCTCCATGAGAGATGAGCTAATTCAGGCCTAAGCAAGCGAAAGCAAACAACGAACAACAAACAAAAAAAAAGGAGAACACAAAAAAAAAACACACAAAATCACATAGAATAACCGAGCCAAGCGGACAAAAGAGCTTCTAGCTAGGGGCTGCTTCATGTTCTGGGTGGTTAGGGGGTGGCAAACAAAATGGGGCTTGCGGGTGGATCATAAGAGAAACTGAACTGCCAGACTATAATAATAAACAGTCCAAGTGTAGTAAACATTCAAAGTTAGTTAGGTGATTCCCACAAACTTTTTCGCTACTGTTCCGACAAGTATTTAGCTTAAGTAGAGAATTTACTTAAGTTTGTTGTGCAAAAAATATAAATTAGCAATGGAATCATAAATTTATATTCATGCAATGTGTAAAGAAGGGTATACTGGATTTCCAAACCCATAAATAATATATGTATATTCTTTTACAGCGATTGAGCCCTTCTCGCCTCACTAACTATAAGGACTAGAGACTTTAGGTTTTGAGTATGAACTAAGCTAAGTTATAGTTAGCTTAACATTATTAAAAACTAATTAATAGGTGAGTATCTCCTAGTCGGTATTTCTTGACTACACCCATCTTACTTATATACTTATAAGTTGAAGTTGTTTGCGTTCTCTATACGCATATTTTATATTTCAATATAGGTGCTTTTAAGACTTTAACTTAAGAACTAAACTTTAAAATGAGCACATAATAACTAACCTAAAGTGAGAAAGAGTGAAATAGACTTTCTTTCATGGAACACAATGCCCGCATAGAGTGTAAATATATATATTTTTAGTAGGGGTTATGCTTGGCGACTGCATTGAAACTGTACAATAGTGTTGCCATGCCTCACCCATGAACAATTTGCCGGGCTCGACGAGTTGCCTTTGTTTCATTTGTTGCTGGCAACAGTTAACAAAGTCGCGTGTCAAGTGTCGCATGCGGGCGGGCAAGGCGGGTGAGAGGAACTGTGGCCGAGAGTAAACCCTTACCCATGCAATCCAATCTTGAGGATGTTAACGCTCTTTATTGCCATTGTATGCGTAATTAGAGCCAACAAATTAGCCAAACATAATACACTTAGCCAATAAAGCATAATTAAGGTTCAAAGCGAACAATTATGGCACATAAATAACGGACACAACATAACAATATTGTGTCATATAATGCGATATGTATGTTACAACACTCTCTTTCAACTCTTCAACAACATTCCAATTGATTTCCGAATCAAACCGAATTCTACAATAAAAGTTGAACTTAATTAAAAAAGTTTGCTTTCACACACTATATATTTGTATCTGTATCTACTCGACTGAAAGCTGTGTCGATAAAATTCTATAAATATTCTAGCCAAAAAGACCGCAGTAAACAAAAAATATAATAAATTAGACGCATGAGCATCAGGAGAGAAATTATTTGTTCTTGCAATGAGTAAATAAAATACATTATGTAGTTGAAATGCGAGAAAAGCCAAACACACAGACAGCAGGTAGAAAGAAATGGGTAAACAACGAGAACAGAAAAACTACAAAGAGTTTCCTCCGAACCAAAGCTAGCAAGCAAGCAAGCCAGCAAAACAAGCTGAACGAGACTATCAAAAATATCAACGAAAAATGTTAGAAAAAATGTTTTGGCACAAGCAAAAAAAAATATAAATGTAGATAAAAGCATTGAAATACGAAAAAAGCAGAGACAGACTAATTTTAGTATGCCATATCTCTACATGCATATAGATTTCTGTATATGTAAAGACCGACAGCTGTATAGATGGATGCTCATACCAAAAGATATGTATTAGAAATGAAAATGGATTTCTGAGAAACAAATCAGACGAGAAAAAACGAAAACGAAAAAAAAAACCAGCTGAAAGAGTGCAAAACGTTTTATACAATTTGTCGCTTAGCCATATATTACAAACACACACACTTAACTAGCCGTGTGTGTGTGTGCGGGAGGGTGGCAGGAGGATTAATAAAATGGCCATTTGCCTGTCTGCGTTACGAGTTATAAACATGGCCAACAAAAGTTCGGATGTCCCATATGGCTGGCTGGCTAGCCGGGTGGCAGGCAGAAAAAAGTTGCGAAAAGCACGAACTAAACACATGCGTTATACCAAGCAAAACTTAAGCTAAGCTCTTGTTCTTCTTCACCTCCTCCAACTGCTGCGGTGTCTCTACTACTTTTGTGAGCTATTTATGCAGACCGTCTGTAGAATATGTTTTATGGGCCATTTTGGAATGTTTCTAGCCAGAGAAATGCACGTTATGGGAATTGTGCGAAGCATTTAGCAGAACGCATTTGAATTATAGTTCAAATGGAGTGCTCTACACCCAGCCAAATGGGCGTATGTGTAATATACAACATTGCGCATACGTCATGTGGACGATTTCAGTTGCAATTACATGCGTTTCACTTCAAAACAAATCATTCAAACAGGTAGAACGGCGAGAGAGAGACAGAGATAGGGGGGAGTGGGGGAGATAAGCGGCATTTAACTTTGTTCAATGAGATATTTTCAATTCATTGGAAATGTTAGTTAATTAAAGTGAAATACTAATTAGACAGAAGTCGTTTTGAAGAGCTTTAGCTTTATAATGCTTTGACACAAGTATTTGCTCTATGTATGTGTATCTGTGTGTGTGTGTGGAAAATGTTGGCCGGCGGCAAATGTCAAAAGCATTTTTATAGTGCTCTGGCTCAGAGCCAAATACACACAAAATTTATCTATGTGTTAGTGTGTGTGTAGATGAGTTACGTGTCGAGCTGAGTACTCAGAAATAGGAGCGCCAAACAAATTGAGCCATTAAACTTTACCAACAATTTGCAGGATGTGCAAAAGGAGCAAAATAAACTTCAAACAAAATGCAGGATAAAATGCGAGAGAAGACAAACACGAAAATGCGAAAAGCGTGTCAATTTACACAGTTTAATAACACAAAAACACATTCCAACAACAACCCCACCATAACACCCGCAACAGCAACAACATCAATTAAAATGGCAGCGATAAAATGAGTCGAGTAATTGCATTATTCATTAAAAATAATTGCTCATTACAGTTTTACAATCACTTTGTTCAAGTATCTGATTACGCTAGAACTAAAATTATTACTATATCAAAAGTTTTGGCCAAAAGACACCACAAAAAAACACTTCAATGCAAGACAAATCGTTCTACATCAAGTACATAAAAATGGAAAAACATAAAAGCATCGTGCTAAAAAAGTGTTTGACTGAGTAAAAATATGTTTATATGCATAAAATAATTCACTTTACACAATGACGATAAAAATAAGTATAAAGGAAGAAAAATACACACACATATATAGTATATATAGAGAGTGAAGAAAATACCGCAAAAGCTAGCTGCCAACGTCTTGAAAATCCGCAGGAAAAAATATGTTCAGCTTTGTGGCCCCGAAAATAAAGTAAAAAACTGACATAAAGACATATCCTTTGACATAGTGTGTGTGTATTTGTTTGTGTTAGTTTTTTGTGTGTCCTTTCTGGTGGGCCTTGCGCTGAGACTCGAGAAAGGAGACCCAGCTACAAGACAGGCGGCAGTTGCTTTGAAAGCACGACCGATTTTAATTTGCTTACAATTAGATAGGACAGCATTAAGCACTCTTGAGACCTTGAACCTTACCAAAAGAACAGCTGTACATATATAGGAAAAAAATGGAAAAAAATGGGACACGCCCTAAAGCTACCCAAGGCGACCAACCGCGCGTGATTATTAAAGAAAAAAAGTGAAGAGAGAAGACGCGAAGAAGAAGAAGAATACGATGTGCCCAGCGTTAAGTGGCCCACAAGCTGTGCTGTCTACTAAAAAGGACATGCGAACGACATAATTCAGGAAGTTTATTTTTAGTAATAAGCTAGCTACCGTTTGGAAGTTATTAACGCTGCAACGCACCTTAAATGCTCTTTATTATATTTACAAATTGAATTGCAACTCACAAATTGAAATTTAATAGTTTTTAACGATAAGATTACATAAAAGCTGCATGAAAAAATTATTATGGAATTTAGTTCAATGGCGCGAAAAAAAATCGATTTTGCATAGCAACATACAGAGAAAAAAAAACACATGAAAATCCACTTTGATATAACAGGGCGGATGTTAGGTATGAACATAATTAATTTAATTATAAAATATGTTGATTCAACTACAAAGATAAAGTGTAAAATAAATATGAAATATATTTAAAATGACTAACTTGATTGATTTATTTTAGTTGATTTATAGTTGAACCATATTAAATGCAATAATATACATATATTCTTAAAAAAATATTTTAATAAAGTATTCGTTTCAATACCGTCATATTTTATTGCAATTCATATTAGGAATAAGTATGCTTAGTATTTAAATTAAAAAACTGGAATTTAGCATTACGAAGGTTTATTGTGTTACATAAGAACAATGGCTAAGGCAGTTCGCATGTTCAAATACCGTCAAATTCTTCATCATGTTTCGCTTTGGGTAATTTTGATCTAATTAACTTTCATATTATTACTTTACTTACTACTACTAGTAGCTCTTAA
This sequence comes from Scaptomyza parva, assembly GCA_035044645.1. Lineage (NCBI taxonomy): Eukaryota > Metazoa > Arthropoda > Insecta > Diptera > Drosophilidae > Scaptomyza > Scaptomyza parva. The sequence goes on along the minus strand of JAWNNT010000065.1, from coordinate 2,007,456 downwards.
GATTCTAGTAGGCAAAAAGCGAATGAATAAATTATAAACTCGACTTTAAGGTATACAAGATATGAACATAAAAAGGTTTTCTATTCAAATTTAAATTGAAAATAGTTTAATCTAAAGCATTTGTGCATTAATATTAATATATCTACACTAAAATTCGAATACGAATAATGTTAATTTTTCATTTCAACTAAAGTATATTCAAATCTGATAAAAGTTGAATTAAACTTGAATATGCTTATTACTATAACATTTTTCTCAGAGTGTACATTTATTGAAAATCTATCGCAAATATGTTGGAATTTCAATTTATAATAATTATATTAATAAATTGTAGTTTAAACCAATAGAGAATCAGGAGAAATTTTATTATGCAAATTTGATTAGCCTTAATTATTGAACGAAAATAAATTTATTGGCTCTTGTGTGGGGATTCTAGCATAGATTTAAACAGCAAACAAGGCCTTCACGTAATTTTAATATGAAGTTAAACATAAATATATATACTTAGCATCCAATTAAAGTTCAAGCCGCGTTGCCTTCTAAACTTTATGTAGCCAACTAAATAAACAAAAAACGATGGAAAAATAATACGGAAAACCAAAGCAAGCACCAAAACGAATTAATGTAGCTCGGTTTTGCGGCAAGTTCGCGAGAGAGTAAAACATTTGCATATAATACCAGAATTTACACGAGAAAACAGAGCAGCTGACACTGTTGGGATCGAGGAGGAGGTATGGGAGAAGGGTTTCCAGCGTTCATCATCAACACATTGCAACAAAAAGGGCGTTACTAAGACATGACCTGAATTATTAACACGCCTATTTATGCACTTAACTTTTGGGTATTTTTTGTTTGGAGTATAACCTTTTAAATTTTTTGGTAAATTTATGCAAAGATTTCGAATTCAGCTCGTTACAATGAGCCAAAGAGAGGGGGGGACTGGCTACAAGTTGTTTATTTCCCCCAGTTGAATCCCTCGGTGTAGCACTTACAATCTAAATATTTGCCATATAAATTAGAAGCCCGTTTCAAGTGGCATTTTTGGCTTGGCTTGGGTGTTTTGTGTTTTGTTTGTTTGGCCAACGCATTATCAGCAACGAACCAATAAATTGACTTTAAATCACAGCTAAGAAGGCAACGAACGCTCTCCCAAAGGGCAGCCCCTTAATGGAGGGGAGAGCAGCTTTATAATAGGGCAGGCCATAAATTTTGCATGGCATTAAAAGGTTTTATTGTGCGCTCTCGGTCAATCAGAGTTCAGAATTCAATTGCTTCTGATTGCTTTAGCCAAATAATAATATTTGCATTCGTTCATTTATTTCATAAAGAATTCAAAAGTTTTTTACTGTTGTTGATAGCAGTTATCAAAACGAGCTGATAAAGAGAGAGAGAGAGAGAGAGAGGCGGTAACGACAAGAGCTATTTACAGTTTGAAAGCCACTGCAACGAGCTACAAATGTGCTTGTATGTCTGGGATACTTGCAAACAATTGCAGTTACTAGTTCAACATGTGTTTTTATATGCATACCACTGGGAATGGGGAGAGTCAGTGGGGCAGGGCGGGGAGCATGGCAAGGGGCAGGGCAGCGTCAGGATAAACAAGTTGTGCTATAAAATGCAAAACGACCGAAATGCCAAAGGCAACTACTTTGTGGGTGGCACTATTAGCTATAATACTGTCATTTTGATAGGGGTGCTTAGGACGCCCATTTAGTTGTTATTATATTGTTGTTGCTGCTGTTGTTGTTGTTTTTTGTTTGTGGTGAAAGTCAAGTGCAAAGCACATGCAACAACAGCACGCAATGCTAAGCCAATGATAAAATAACAACAACAATTGGCTAAAAGGTAAATTGAAATGGAATCCCCAAAATAAATACACAAATATATTCGGTTCTACTTATCTGTTAGGATATATAGCAAATAAATGCAGCTGACAATGCTTAACGAGCATATAAGTGTTAGAACTTTATTTCGGCAAAGCCCGGAGCGTCTAGATAAGTTTTGTTTAACGTTAATTAGAAGCGTATGCCGAGACTGCAGCCATAGTATATGGCCAAAGCATTCTCTGGCAAATATGCAAATAACTTGAATCTGCCGTCAAGAGTTTTACCCTTGGTCTTTACGTCGTTCTTGTTTCAGTTTCAGTTTCAGCTATCTGAAAGATTTTGGCGTCCCGATAAATGTGGGAAAACGTGCATAAGCTTCCCCCAAGCAATCCGTTTGTGGTTGCTATACCCAGGAGTGCATGCGGAGGCGGGAGGGGTAGGATAGGTCGTATAATATGCAGATTTGCTGCGGTTGCTATTTGTGTGCGGGTTAAGCCGAAAGCTTTCTTTCACTGTGAGTGTGTCAGCTGATAGCAATGGAAGGGGCAGGGGAATGGAAGTCCAAAATATTCCCATTTTGGGGCCAGCTGGACGAGCTTAAAGTTTAGGCATTAAAATCAAAAACTTGGCGATCCAAACAAAAGGCAAAAGATGAAAAGATTATGAGGAAAAAAAAACAATTTCAGTCAATTCAAAAATGCACTAATTGGTAAAGTTTGAGCTTCACTGCAATGTGCTTGGCACGAAAAACTGAGAAACTTTAACTTTTGCTATGAGTTAATGAGTGCTATCTCTTAGATAAATAGTTTCAAAAGTGTGCTGCGATAAGCTAAAAATACTTTTCCATATGCCAATCATAATATTTTCCCTAGAAATTGTTATTCAACACAAAAGTTTATCTGTGCCGCTCCTTAAAACACACAAAAATACTAAATAAAAGATGGGTTCGCCATAAGACAAGTCTGTGACAACTACTCTGCTTTAAGCGAAGGGATTACTACAGAGATTAGATGAGATTAGATATAGTATTATACTATTTATATATAAGTATTAAGATAACACGTGTGAATCAAAGTTTTCTAAACAGCTGCACTCTCAACGATATCTCTGACATTAGAATCACGCAAAGCTCTCCAAAACTAAAAAGCTTAATAATCGTGATAAGTAGATAGTATATATAGACTATATATTGTATACAAACAAACGACTTATTGTTGTTTGGCATGTGCGGCATATTATAATTGATCAGATAGCTCTCAAGTAGCAATTGGTTAAGCGCGCATAAATTTCAAGTGGTTAGAAAATGCAATAACAATGAACAGTTTGATTTGTTTGTTGCGTTTGTTTTGTCTCTCAACCTGGCTGTCATGTGGGCTGAAAAGGATAAACAATACAATGCAAAAGCTATGCCATAATCAAATAACAATTGCATATGTTATTTTGTTTGCTTGCATAATGGCAAAGAGAAGAAACAGAATTTCATTTACGGTCATGGCACAAATAATGATTGCTGTCCGAGGCCATAACCGCATCTGCCACGCCCCAATACCCAGCAGAGACAACAACAATAATAGGAGGCCATAAACAAATGGGTGTTCTAGCCAGAAGCCAGCAACAATGGACAAGAACACACACACACACACACAAGCACATGCAGGACAAACGGAAATGTTGCAAGAATTTAAAAGAAGGGTTAGGCTAAGAGGGGCAGTGGATGGAGTTGGGGAGTTGGGAAGTGTGGCAACTTCCTTTCTAACACATATTTTGTGTTGTGCGGCAGACCGAATGGCGCCAATAAAACTTTTTATTCGAACCAAAAACAAAATCACAAAACAAAATGGCGCACAGATGAAAAAAACATGCTTTAGTTACAGGACAGAGCGAGGACAGTGCTTTAAGTGGAGCAAGAACGTGCCACAAACAAAATTATGGCAGCAGGCACACGCAGCAGCCATACGAAACTTTACAAATAGTTACTGTGTAGAAAAAACAATGCAATCAAAGTGTTTTTTACATTGCATTGGCCTTGTTGACTTTAATCAGCTCTGGCGAGTGTGCAAAACAAATGTAAATTAAGTGGCAAGGCGCAAGTGAGAATAATAACAACACACATGCTATACTGTCGTTATATCTGTGGCAAGTATCAAATAACGTTGACATTTAAAGAGGGTGCATGCATCGCTCGTCGCCCTTCGACCCACGACCCTCGCTTTGACTGATAAAAACTTTTTTTTGTCGTTTTGGCTTTAACATTTTGTGTCAACATTTCGTATTGTTTGGTTTTGTTTGCTTTTGCTCTTCCTCCCGCTCTTTCTCTCTGTCATTCTCTACGTATTTACATAGGGCAAAGCAAACAAAAACTGCCGCTCTTTGTGTGTGTCTCTCTCTCTATTTGATATGTATATTTGTATGTATTTTATTGTCTGTGCTCACTGTCTCCCCAAACAAATAAAGGAGAATTTAATTCATTTCGTATGCAAATCGCGTTTGCCATAAAAGAACATGTTATTGTCAGCCGGCGTAAGCAATTTTATCCGTTAAGTTCTTTTACGTAGGCAACATTTAATGTCACACCTGAGAAAAGCAGCTGATAAAGCTGTCACTTGGCCAAAATGTCAAGCTCAAGTCAAGTGCAAATGCCTGATAGATTCACGTCAGCAGGTCATGAAATAGATGATTCACAGTTGAATGGATCAATCGTGACTTTCAACATTCCAATTGGCAGTTCAAGCGATTCGCACAGTTTGAATGTAACTGAACAGCAATAACAGAGGAGAGAGAGAGTATTAAAGATTTTGTATCTTCAAGCCGATCAATGTTATCTCACTCTCTCTAAATACTAATTAATTGCTTTCACACGACTCACAACGCAACAAAAAAGTTTATTTCATTTTTTACCCTTTCCCGCTGACAGAGATACAAATGATAAACAATTTCCGACAGCTGTTGTGGCTCCCTCGAGTGGGGGTGGTGCAGAAGTACCTGTTACAAAAACAGCAACAACAACAGTCGACAAGCACAAATGTAATTTAACATTACCTGTACATGTGACTCATTGAGAGCGAACTTCAATTGAAGTTCTGGACAGCAACAACAGAGAGAGAGAGAGAGAGAAAGAGAGTTGAGAGAGCGGCTGCTGTGAGCTATGGGAGAATCGGATGTATGAAAAAGCCACCAAAAACAAAAAATAAAACAAAAGGAAAGCATAAAAAGACAGACAATAAGAAGCTCAGAATAACATAATAGAATAAAGAAATGTATGTATGTTAAATATGGTGTGCTTGCATGTTTCAGCGACTGGTTCTTTCGCATAAATTTTAATAATTTAAGAAATGTGCCCACACACACACACACACGCCTTTACACACGCGTGTTGTATAATATATATGTATATATGTACATATGTAAAAGTATCTATATATAATATATGTATACAACACTTTCCATGTCAAAGAATAAATGTGTGTATTTTTATAAATTCCACTAGTCGCCGGCAGCTGGTTGCTTCTTGCTGCTAGCTGCCAGCTGCTCTCCCGGAGCGACACGTTTCTCATAGTACTTATGTATGTACATATCTACATACATATATTTATTCGAAGGACGTTTCACTTACCAATGTAGCAAACGACGTCGTCGTCACCGGCATTAAACGCAGTCCACACCGCTCAAACTGACGCACATTGGAACGGCGTAGAAGAATGTGGCGAATGTTGCTCAGAATAACTCCGCCGCGTTTGGACATGCTGATAATGAGGCGGATTTGGAGCTGGAGCTAGAGGTCGGAGCCGGAGCTGAACTTGCCGAACACGAGATCACGGTAACAACAACAATTTTGCTTTTTATGATTCACTGTGCGAGTGGGAAAGCAATGGAATAATAGGTAAGCCGGCCAATGAGTAAGAATATTACAATTGCTGTTGTTGTTGTTGTTGCTGATGCGATTGCTGCTGTTGTTCTACTAAGCTGATAAACAAAGTAAACTCTGATTGAATTTTCACTTGAATTTTGTTTTTGTTTGGCTGAACCTTTTCTTTGTTTTCAGTTATTACGAGCCACACCGAAATACCGAAGACGTGGCTTATACTTCGTTAATTTTGGTTACCAAAACGATTATAAAAATGTTTGCCAATTTTGAGCAAAAAAAATAAAACGTACTTCATCCAAATTTAGACTTAAAACAGCTTCGAAGCTTGCTGCTTATCGATATGAATTAACAAACTGAAATAAATTTCGTTTGCTTATGTTAAACAATATGCAACAGTGTCACAACAACAACAGTTCAGGTAACAGCAAGAGCAACAAGAACAACATCAACAAAGGCGGCGCCAAAAAAAAAGTACAATAAAAGGTGGAAAGACGAGAATGACGATAATGCGTAAAGGGTAAAATAAATTTACCGGTTTTCGATTTCTGAACTTCACTGAGAAACTACACGCGGCACATGTTACACAAAACCAAACACAACAATTAGCACCGATGATATTTAACTACGTTTTTTTCTTGCTTTTTATATATTCTCATATATATTTAAATATATATATGTATATTGAATGAAGCTCTTGAGCGGCGGCTTTTTCCAATTTGAAAGGCGTGCACTTTGCTCTCAGGCTTAAATTGCACTTGCTAGTAAAACAAACAGGGAGGCACGTGAGTGGCGGCAATGGCGGCGTCTTTTTTGTAAGCTGTCACTGCAAGTTTTATATTTTTTTATTTAATTAAAGTTCTAAATATAAAGCTTAATTTCTAAAGAAAGCAGCCGCAACACGCCAACGCCGAACACCGAACCGCGCGCGAGAAAGTGTGATAACAGACTACTGTTAAAGTCCACTTAGAATGTTAGACCCCCTTTTGGCGCAAACGCACGCTCGCAGTTCGAAAATTCGAAATCAGCTGAGCTGTCTGGGCACGGCTGGTATGCACATCCATTTTTCGAAGAGCGTGCGATAGGCAAGCAACATAACAGATGTTCTTAGCTCGTCATGCTAATTGAAAAATATATCAAATGCAATATGCTAATGTAAAGAAATCATTAATATGAAAAGTGAGCATAATGTATCATAAAGAACAGCTGTGCATAGCATTTCGTCAGGTGAGTAGGCTGTTGAGAAGCAACTTCGCTAAGTAAATTAGTTGTTAAGTTGGCACTTTCGTTCAATGTTAGCACAGACACCCACCAAGTAGTTGCATTTGCTGCACAGGGTGCTTACGAAATCCGGCAGTTTTTAACGCATTTTCAAATAAAACATGTTTCAGTGCATTTAAATATTCGCTTTTATTATTGTCGCATTACGAATCTAAACTTGAACTAGTTTTATATATATTTATATATATATCCAACTATACAATATATAACTATATACTATATGTAGAGCTTTGCTTAGTGCTTGTAAACATACATTTTAAACTAGAAGGTTTTCATATTTAAGCATTTTTCATGTCGTTCGCTGCGCATTTTCATTTCATTTTCTTTTTTATCGTTTTACACTAAAAACATCTATAATACACTTACAACATATAGCAGCCTTATTTACATAAACTATATTATATGTAACATATTTATAGCACTCGTAACTGTAAAAGTAAGAAAAACAGGTTTTACAGTTTTGGCATGGATTAAATTGTTAATCAAATAGTATACAAATTGTAGCAAAATAAAAAAGCGCACACATAAACATTAATATTTAATAGTTATTGCTGCAATTGTGCGGAGTCTTTAGTTGATACAAATATAAAAACCATAACACATTTTTGAGGTAATAATGAAAATGAATCAAGTCAAAAGTTAATTGGGCGAATAATTTGTCACTAGTGTTAAAAATGCACACACATACACAGATATACATATGTATGTATGTATAATTGGCTGTGATTTTTATTGGTTTTTCTTCTGTTTTTTTTTTTCGGTTTGTCGTTTGTCTTTAATTATATTTGCTTTTTCGTTCTTTCTGGTTTTCAACGTTTTAACAACTAATAAAGCGCCTGAATGCATTTATGCATTTATTCATTATGCTCTTTAGCTATAGATTATAATTCATTCGCAATCACACACACACAAACACACTTACAGTCACACGCACACGCACAGTGTTAAACAAACATACACATACATCAACATACATATATAGTCTAACATGCCATTATATTATTTACACAATATTACATACATTTACACACTAACACAGATATACGCTAGTTAACTGTTTTTGTATTCAGCTGACAACTGCAGCGACATCATTAAATAGCTGCAATAACAACAAGCAAACAACAAACAACAAGATTTATGCATGTTCAAAGCTGCTAATTATGTTTTTATGTGTATGCGATTTTTGTTATTGTTTTTGTTTTTTTTCCCTTCGCTTTTCGCTTTTGCTTTTGTTCTACACTATTAAGCTGTTGACGTCGACGTCGCTGCCGGCTAGTATCATTTATGTTGTTGCTACTGCTGACGACGCCGCTGCCGCTCCTGCTTCGAACACTGCTTGATGCACTGCTTGCTCGACTGCTTTGTATAGTTTGAGGCGCCGTCGCTGCTGCCGCTTCAGCTACTTCTGCTGCCAATTGCAGGCAATGCAATTGTTTCCTGAGTTTTGCACGCATTTTGCGATATTTGTTGCCACCGATGCCAATCCCAATGCCAATACCAATGGCCACGCCCCCAAACACCTGCTATCACGTTCCCGTTGACAAATCATCCTTAAGCCATTGCGGTATTGGACGCGAACCCAACTTCTTTAGCAGCTTTACCAGCGCCGTATTGTGATTCAAATAATACCTGTCAAAGAGAAAGAGAGAGACAGAAAGAGAGAAAAGATAAGTTTGGTTATGTTGAGAACGAGCTGAAGCTGCAGATTTTAATTTGAAATTCAAATTTGACGGCGGCATTTTTTCAAGGGTTTTTACGTTCAAGTTCACTTGAACTGCTTTTTCCTCGGCGATTGAGTGCAGCCGACAATTCCTTGCAAAAGCAAACTAAATTTAAATACTAAAACGATTCCGAAAAAAGTAATTCTTAATGCTGCTTAACCTTTGACAAGCAAAACCTACGCAAAAACTACATTTCTAGCAAAAACCTTTCACTTTCTGATTGCAGTCAGTTAACGGACTGACTGATTGATGACTGGATAGATAGGTTCATAACAAACGACAGCCATCTCATAAACTTGGCTAAGCCGCTTTTTTGTCTGCTAGTTGCTGTTCATATCTCATACTCGCATATGTATGTATTCATGTAGGTAAGTAATATGTATGGAACTGCAAAAATCTAACAGTTCATTTCGATGTCTAATAAAACAGCCTCGTTTAACTCCAGCAAATGCTCTGAATCCAAAAAGGGGAGCTGAGCTGAATGACTAGAAACCGACGTAACTGACAGCTGGCATCCTAATTCTCCGCACTACTCCACTTCTACCCCATTTTGTAGTACAGCAAAGTGCACTTTCCACGGCCACAAAATGCCACACGGTGCCATTCCTTACCCTCCCTCCCCCAGCATCTGAACATTTCCCTTACCCCTCCTCTCTTTTGTAGCTCAAATTCAGAGCACAATTCATACAACTATTCTATCTGCCGTGTAGCTAACAGTTACACCCACACACACACTGACACACACACACATGCATGTTCATTAATCCTTCACTCAAAGCATCGTTGCATCGTTGGATCGTTGCCGACGTCGTCATCTGTCTGTCGCCCCAAAACCAACCCAAATCACTCATACGACCCGTTTTTTCTTTCGCTTCTTTTTTTTTTTGGTTTTTTTTTTCCCTTTGCGCTGGTTGGATTTGAGAGAAGCGGTTTTTTCTTTTTTGGTTTTCTGGGTTTTTTTCTCTGGTAGCAGTAGTTTTACTTACCGCTGCAACAGCTTGGCGCTACGTTCATCCATTTGCGGATACTGTCGCCCCTTGGACTTGCCCAGGCATTTATTGCGCTTCTCGCTGACAGCCTGACAGTAGAAGCCCTTCTTCACATCATATCGCAGATGATTCGAGTAGTCGAGCAGTGGTTGAATTTTCAAAAAGCGCTGCAACTCGTTCATTACATCTATGGGATTTAGACGCAGTTGGTCGCCATCGATGATGTGCACCTGCTGTGCCGGATAGTATGCCAGCCAGTGTTCCAAATGCTGTGCATATTTTCCCGGATTTAAGCAACGATTGCGTAAATCCTTTAAAGCACGCGGCGCCGAATCGCTGGCTGTGATGACCTATAGATGAAATCAAACACAAACAGAAACAGAAAATGCCAAAAAGTTAAAGACACATATATTTTCAACAAGTAAAATAAACTAAGCTAATGGTCTGTGCGTCCAGGCACACGGAAAAGTTGTGTGTGTGGAGTCAAGAGGGCAGAGAGACGTGGTTGATGGGGAACATGTGTTAAGCTGCAGGTGCAACTAAATATGTTGCAATTCGGCATTGAGCTGAAGCTGAATGCACAATGAATGAAGTTTTTATTTTGGCAATGCAATGGAATCTCCATACAAATGGAAAAAAAAAACGAGAAATAAAAAACTTTGTCGACAAGTTGTTTTTCTAAGAAGAGACAAGCAATTGAAAAGCTATTTTGCTATTTTGAATAGCGCCAAATGTATTTTTGCAAGTGCTGCCACATGCTGCCAATGAATATGCTGCCACATACACATACTGGCAACGAACGTTTCTATCTCTTCTCACATAACACCCGCTGACAGCGTGCAACCAGCATTCGAAATCTGCAGTTAAACACAGCACAAAGATCTGAATGTGTGGTTGTGTTTTTTGTTTCATGCTGCATTGATGGATTGGAAGTTCATTAGATTTCTATTTCATTTGCATTTGCATTTGAATTTGGCTTTGAAGTTGGTTTTGGATTTGGATTTTGCAGCTGACAGTTGTTGACTAATGAACCGAACACACACAAAAATATGCCAAAAACAACAATAGAAGAAACAGAATAGAAAGAACTCTTCGTTCTATAATCAACTCAACTACATAAAGGTGCATATCAATGGAAATGTTGTGGCTTTGTCTAATGGTTTAAGTTTAAGCAAATGTGAAAATAAATGAATTAGTCTTGATTAAAATGATGTTATGATTGAACAATTTATTGTTCCTTAGTTGGGTTAGGAAAGTTCGTAGTTCATAAGGTTTCTCTCGCTCACCTGATAGAAACTATAGTTGTTGGCAATGATATCGCCATGGGCACGTTGATGCTGATACCAGGAATAGGCTCGTTTCGCTGGCGATATCAGTATGGTCACAATTTTGGCATGAGGGAGCAGGGCATGAGCTCGTTTTGGGACCGCCTCACCATCAAAGTAGGTGGCGCTCTTCTCAAACATGTAGCGCGGGGAGCCCACTGAGGTGGGCATGGGAGAACTTGTGTTGGGCAACGTATCCGCTGGAAAGAAATCCATGTACCAGTCGAGGCCACGATAGTAGTTGTTGCCATTGAAGAATTGCACCTCCTCGAAGGTATCGGGACTGGCAATGTTGCTGGCAATACTGCCGTGCATGGAGAGGAATGTGTAGAGTGCAGTAGTGCCCGTTTTCTGTGGCCCAATCACCAGGAACTTGGGCAGAGAGTCACAGTTCTTGGTCTTGGACCAGATCTTCTTGTGACGCGCATCGTCACAGGGATTACCCCAGACGGGATCGACCTCCTCGGGATGCAGTCGGAAGTACATTTCGGCCAATTGAATGGGCGGTGCAGAGGCCAGCTTTAGATTGGTCCAGCACTGCAGGAACTTGATGACCGATTGGAATGTGTACAGCGCCAGGCGATCGGAGCCATAGTTAGACATGTGTGTCATAAAGATATTAATGGGATTGTACACAATCGTCTGAAACAACTCGCCACCCTGTATAGACTCATCGAGCTTATCCCGTCCGCCCGGATACCGCTCTATGTACATGGTATGGGTGAACAGGCCACACGTCTGCCTGGGCAACACCATAATGTTGCGATGAATGAAACCGCGACGCAGACGTGCGGGACGCAAGTGAGGATACTCCTCCGTCGAAGTAACCTTCACGTTCCACACCTGCTTCCAGGCGAGGTAGAGCAGCTCATGGGCCGGATAGACGCCCGAGTGATGTGGCGATATGGAATACCCCGAATTTGTGGGTATATTATGGTCCTTGGCGAATGCATAGTTCAAATGCATCTCGGCTGTGAGCAGGGTGAGGTTGTCGTACAGATGCGGCTGCTGATGCTTCCACATGTGCGAGAACCAATTGAACTCCTGCACGTTCTGCAGCAGGAAATCATCACCCAGATTTTCCTCCTTGGTGCCATGATGATAGTATTTGCCGGAGAAACCTAAATTGAAACGGAAACCGGGCACCATGCCATTGATAATCTTCTGTGTGGCAATTAGAGCACGCACGTCATCCGGTTTCAGTCTTGTGTTCTTCTCACCCACAAAGATGTCATCGATGTCGACCAGGATCATGCGTTCCAGACTAAGACTCAGTTGGCCATGACTGAGATAGCTGAGTGCATCCAGAAAGACCAAACGATGCAACCAGAAGCGTAAACTACTTCCGAAGAGCACACGTTGTATGCCATCCAGCTGACCGCGATCCTGGAGCACTGTGGTCAATGGCAGCTGCACTTGACCCACACTGTCCGCTGGATACTCCTGGGTGTTGCGTTGAGCCCACTCCACGGACTCGTAGGTACTATGATTATGCTGGAACACAGCCCAATCATCGCCTGGCAGAGCTCCCCAAGCAGTTTCCCCAGCGCGCGTCAAACGCAACACCGAGGAACTGGGATTGAGACTGGCATCCCTAAGACGCAGATTTGTGTGCACGAAGAGCGGAAAGTCACGCAGCTGGGCACCGACTAGAGTCTCCTCACTGGGACTGACAAAACCCACAATGCCCACAGAGTACTCGCGACAGTATTTGTCCAATAGTTCACGATTCCACTTATCCATGTTGAGGTACTTGTCCAGATTCTCAAAGACAATGACGCCATAGCGACCTTTGTCCAGATTCGTTAGCACTGGCAAACTTTTGCCCGCAACTTCGATTTTGTATCTGCAAAAGGCAAATGATAAAGCGCAAGATTAATAAAAGAAGATAAAGCGCAAAAGAGAAACTAAAATATTTGAGACACTTAAGAATGCGCACGTACTATGACTCTAATATGACAATCAGAATTGATAGAAATGGAAACTGAAACTGCTGGAATTTGTTGGCTCAACTCTGTCAAAAGCTGTCAAAAGCAGAAACGTAAAAAGCAGGGTGCCAAACTGCAAGTCAAGCCTGACACTAATACAGAAACAAGAGCAAAAAAAAAAAAACGAGGTTAGAATGAAATGGAGATAGAGTTAGGAGTAAAGTTTGCTTAGCAGCGTTGCATTTGACACCCGCTGTCAAAAGCTGTTTGTTGCGACACGTTACCCGCAGAGCTGCAAACAAATGCGGCAAGCCGTGAATATGTGTGTGAGTGTGTGTGCTATGTGTGAGTGTGTGTCTCTCACAGTTAAGTTCAGCTAAGCTAATATAGAAATATTTGCAAACAATTTTATATAAAACGTACTGTGAATTTTAAATAAATTTATTGTAATAAAATTCTTGCTAAATGCTGCAAATGTAAATATTTTAAGCATGATATTTGATTAAACACTTTTGGGTCTAATTTGCATTGCTTTCCAGGACTGACTAATTAAAATTCATAAACGTATATACTCGAAACCAAATGCCCACAGGTGCTTCAATACCCTATAAAAAGTTAATTGATATAACAGGGATATTTATAACGCTATCTAACAAGAAATGTTAAAACTGATTGTGAATATATATATAAAAGTTATTTATGTGGAAAGCTACTTTGCTTACAGGGTATCACTTAGTCAACCACTTGTTAATACTATTTGCTGCCATTCATTTGCATTTAAACTTATTGCATTTAATGAAAAAAACCTCAACAATAATTGCATTGCACATTTTGGGCAAAAACTCGTAGACAGACACACACACAAAAATGTGTGTATGTATGTATAATAAATAAAATGAAATTTTCAATATTATTATTTATCCACCTGGCCTGGCTCTGACTCTGTCACATGCAACTTGGCTAAAACCACCACATTTGGTCAATGTGCTGAATCCGCAATGCCCGTACTGAAAAACCCCAAATCCCAAACCACAATCCCGATTTGCCCCCCGGGGTCCAAACCGTTTTTGGTTGTGTGTTTTGTGCGTAAATATTCAAATATTTTCACTGATATGGAATTTCCAATTGATTGAATACCTTCGTGTGTAAATGTGTGTTTCTGTGTGCTTGTGTGTGTGTGTGTGTTTAAGGCTGGTTAGTGCTGGTTATGATATAGCCGGATGATACCTGGGCTCGGCCATTACCAAATGTGCCATAAAATCAAGCAAAGAGATGCAATTCGGCTATTTAGCGGGGCTTTAAAGCTAAACAACAAACAGCCAACGCTGCTGAAGCGGCTTAACAAAAAACCTGGCCACTTTATCCAATATGCGAAACCACGTACAATTCCTGCGAAACTGTAAAAAAAACCCGTTACGGGTCAAAGGGTTAGGAGGAGCAGACATAGTGGGAATCCCGTGGAGGGTTCATGGTTGTAAACATTTTACTCAAAAGCCCGACAAAAAGCGCAAAAAGAAAGAAAATTTGGTTGGTTTTTTCGGTCATGTATTTTATTTTCGGGCAAGCGCATTTGGTGAAGCATATTAAAATATTTGCAGGTGGCCCTTCGATGTTCGACGGCGATGCGACTCTGCATAAAAAGTCATAAGGCAAAACATTTTATGCTCGCCATCTATATGTATAAGCCAGTGCGAAAAATATGTGTGTGTGTGAGTGAGTGTGGGTGAGTGTGTGTTTGAGGGTGGTGTGGGTGTGTCACATTATTGATAGTTTTTTCGTGCGATGGGCCTGACAAAAAATATATAAAAAGGGGTGAAAAAAAAAACGCGCAATGACTTTTTAAAACCCCCGCCCCCACCTCCGTATTGTGTAGGTGACAGGGGGTGGAATGGGTAGCGGCGGTGTATGGATTGCGGGCTATGGCTGAATGAAAAATGCGAGCAGCGCTGACATACTGCATGCATTGCATATTTTATGGCGCGTCAACACGAGACCATGTGTCACATGGCAAAGAATCCAGCCGGACCAGGATCAACTCATATAGGCAGGAGGATGACGCGGAGGACGATGCGGACGGCGACGCCATTTCAAAATGGGACGTTTGTCCAACGGGATATTGAAAAATCGCACGCTGAGCGTTCCCCGGCCATGGCAAAAGGGAAAAATAATGAAATGTTAACTGAACCGAGTCAAAGTTCACAAATGTGTAGTAGACCCAAATGGAAATACACTAGATGTGTGATATATGCTTTAGCCTCTCAGACACAATCAATATAAGTTGTTATATATTGGGGGTAAACGCAAAATTAACTTTCTATAATAAAGTGAAACGGGGTTGAGCTTTGTTAAGGGGTTGACTGAAATTGATGATCCTTTTTAGTTGAGATTAACTTCACGGATAAGGAAAAGTAACTTTATAATGTTATGTTAAAGTTAAAAGTGATGTAAAAATCTTTTAGTTTTTTCCACTGTCAATTACTTAATTGCATCATAAAACTCATTACGCTCTTTGTTAGTGTATATATACGCATATATATGTATTAAAAAGTATTTTGCTTGCATACTTTTAAGGTGTTTGCATTTTAAACGGCACCTCGTTAGCCAACAGGCGAAACATTAATTAAAATGTTTTATTAACAGAAAAATGTTTGTTTAATTAACTATAAAATGGCACTTGCCATGACTTTCCCCTCTCTCTCTCTCAGTCTCTCTCTCTCTGCTATCGTATTCTGTTTATCTTTCGCATGCCACGCTTTGCTTGCTTTCTCATTTAATGTATTTTGTTTCTTTTAATGTTTTTTTGCGTGTGTTAATATTTGAAATTTAATTGCCAGACGAGATAAACTGAAGCGCCAGCAGAGAGTGAGACAGAGACAGCAAAAGTGTGAAAGAGATAGACAATGAAATAAGAAAGAGAAAGGGAGACGGCGTTAAAAACTTCATTTACAGGCCCGCAGCGGATTTGTTTTAAAAACCCATTAACGGGTATTACTTGCAAGTAAATAAATGTTGTGTTTTTTGTCTGAAGCACATATGTGTATGTGTGTGTGAGTGTCTGTTTATGTGTGTTGTTGTTGTTGCTGTTGAGTTCCACGCTCATTTGTTTGCATTTGTACGAGGCGTTAAATTATCCTCAGGATGCACGTAAACCTGCAAATGCCGTCATGAGCTGCTTGTTTGTAATACGATGTTGCTGTTGCAGTTGTTGTTGTTGTTGTTGCAACAGTTATTTTCTGTTGTAGGTGCTTGAATGTCGTCCTCACTGCTTTACAACACTCCCACTCCACTCCCACCCCCCCCTTCGTTTGCAGTCTCTTTCGCTGGCTGTCGCTTATGCAGCGCATTAAATGAGCTTAGTTTTAGTTGACTTCCCACTGCCACTTTGGCTTACACTTTCCTAGCCAGCTGGCGTATCCCACACACCACACACACACCCCCCTTAGCCACAACTTCAAGCCCCAATCCGTACCACCCATCCACCGCTCAGCCTCTCTTTCTTCTATCCATGTTGTAATTTCATTAGAGCGCTTTAGGGGCAAAAGCTTCAGCTTGTTTGGCATCTTCTTTGGCTTGCCACCGCCATCACCGCAGCCGCCGCCGCTGCTCTCATTCGCTTTCTTCCTTGTTGATATTTGCGTCAGGAAATTAAGCTGCAGGGTTTGAGAGACAGATAGAGATAGAGAGCGAGAGCCAGAGAGAGATAGAACTTTCGTTCGCTCTCGCTAATCGAAAAATCCACAATATTTACTTTAGTTGACATAATGTCACCGCACATCCTTAGCCTGACCTTGATGTCTATTTGCTCTATATGCCTGTGTTTATGTGACCATCGCCACACACTCTCACCCACACCTACATAACTGATTTGATCTCTTGCCACAAAACTAAACAGGTGCAACAAAAGAGGCCATGACAAACTTTCGCAAGTCACCAAAAAGTTTAGCTGATTAGCCGCTAGGAATGTGTTGCAATTAGGTTTGAATATTTTGCGCCATTGCGACGGGGAATCAAACTTTACTAATTGTCTCAGTCTCAGCATCATAGTTTTGGAGGCCAAAACGACACAAGCGACACGTGTTGCAAATAGCTGTGAACATTTGCCACCAGCTGAGCCGCATAACTTTAACCTCAATGAATGCCGCAATTTGGTGTGTGTGTGTGTGTGTGTGTGTGTGTGTTGCATAAGCCAAATGTTACCAAGAGTCGGCCGAGTAGTTGGGGAAATCAATATGTTTGAACACCTAAATATAATATTGAACTTTTGCATAAGGTTTCCCATTTAAAGATGGCTTTAATCGAAAATTGATTACGTTAAGGCCACTTTCATCTATTTTAATTGCTAATTACTTATTTAATTAGAAACCCTCAACACATTTCATACACAAATTGTAATTACTTCGTTGTAGTAATTAAGTAATTTTAACGTAGTCAAAGTTCTTGTTTATGGCTATTATATTTAGGCCAGACACATAAGCTCTGACCAAGAACAACGAAAAATCAATGCTAGCCATGGCAGTGGCAGTGGGCGTTAGCACCTTTAAGCCACTTTGTAGCCTTAACTCGTAGCACGAATTAAGCCATTTGGGCCATTAACATGGCATACAATTTCCCCGCCACTCGCCATCCACCACCTATCACTTTGGTATTTAGCTTGGTTTATACGTGCGATAGTCGCATCATTTACACTAACCGCCCCTTCTCCCCTTTGTTGCTTGGCAGTTGGTTAAGTAACTTGGCGCTAGCAATCTATATATCATAAATAAAAGTACGAAAAACACCCGAAAGCCAACTGAAAACGTTACTTTTCTCGCCCAGGACACTAAACAATGTGAAAATTATACAACAAATGGCCATTATATGGGCATCGGGTAGGTTGGCCCAAACGCCATTGCCAGTGCGCCCAGACAAGAGTGCGAGAGCGAGAGGGGGAGAGCGAGAAAGTTGAAGAAACGCGCTCAGCCATTCGTGGGCAATAAATGAGTTTAAACTACAAAATTTATTATACGCGGCAAAACTACTTAAGTGAACGGCAGAAAAAAAAAGGAAAAATAAAGTAAAACCCCAAAGCATATATACAAGTCAGGCAAGCTGGCAAGCAGGCAACGAAGCAGTCAGGAAAAACAGGCTAAGAGGGAGCGAGCGAGTCTGTCCAAGACACGCAACGGCAATGTCCTGGCCATTGTGGCATCCCAGAAGGTTCGCGACTTTGTGACTCCCTTTGCGTTGCCTGCTTAGCCCAATACAATCATGCAAGGCACGGGCATGAGCGTATAGGTACAAAGAGAGGGTGGTGGGGGGAAGGGAGGAAGACTGCCTGCTGCTTGAGTAATTCAATAAAATAACCAATTTGTTGAAAAATAACAACAAGCGGCAACGGCGCACAAAAGTCAGCCAAGCCAACTTGTCACACAAAACAAGGCAAAGGGAAAGGAACGGGTGGGGCAACAGAGGAGCGGCAACAAGGATGAGGCAGCAATCTGAGAATAGCTGTGACAGCAACACACACACACATACACACAAGCAGCAACAACAGCAGCAGCAGAAGCCAATGATGCTCCAACACGTACCGAGCACTAGAGAAAAATATTTTTTTATTTATACGTCATATATATACAATCACACACACACACACACACATACACACGCAAAGGCATACTTACAAGTATATGTATGCACATGAAGGGGACTATATTGTATAGCCATATTTGCTAGGGGTCGACCTTTAATGCGACATTGTTGTTGTTGCCGTTGGGGAAACGGTTGCGACAGTGGAACAAATAGTGTTTTGTGAAGAAAGGGATTTCATTTTCCATAGGAAATTGGTTTAGGTAGTTTGTAATTTGTCTTAAACTAAACTTCAAACGTCTCACTTAAACTAATCTTCAAAGAGAGGAAAAAAACGTTTGAAATAAGTAAGAAGGATTAAGAAAAATAAGCTCAACTAGGAGAAACCTTGAACCCTTTGATCTTAAACGTATGTTGAAACATCTACAACTGATGTAATGTAATGTATGATGACTCAACTGTAATATTTCATATTCTAGTTTAAATGTTATTGAACTAAACTTGTTGTCTATGAATTGGAAGAAGTAATGTTCCAAGCCCCAAGTCTATCTTTAAGATCAACGAGTTTACATCGAAATACCAATGGACAGACGGTTATGGCTACAAGAAGTCGGCTGTTGATACTGATCAATATATCAATATATACTCTATAGGGTCGGAGATACATTGTTTTTCTTTCCATTGCACAAAACCCTTATACCGATTTTACCCATTAAATGGGTTTGATTAATGAATATAATGTAAACTGATAGAACCCCGCAGCACATCTAACTTAAAGCCAATGCAATATAATTCTCAAAACATATGTTTTTCTTTTACAGTAACACCTTTTCCTAGTTTATTTTTATGTTATGTCACACACAATTTGCGCCACTGTGTTGCCATAAAATGTGGCAGGTTAACTCCATTGACTTGTAAAAAATTGAAAATAAAAATTTTCCGCGACATTATTAAAGTAAACATTGGCGCAAAAGGGTGTGATTATGACGAGCCAAGGAGTTGTGGCAGCTGCCGTTGGGTAAGCAAAGAAAGAATAAGTAGCAATAGCTAGGGAAAAGCACAGGAGGAAACAGCGTGGCAAGCAAGCAGCAGTCAGCCAGACACGACAGTCAAGGCAGTCAGGTTGCGCTGTTGGTTGTTGCCATGGCAAGCATCCAATTGTGGTGGCTGTTTATAGCGTTTGCCATGTGTCTGTAAATTGACGTCAGCGCATAGAAGCTGCTGCTGCTGCTGCTTCTCCTGCTGCTGCTGCTACTGTTGGTGGTTCGAGTAGTTATTGCTGCTGTTGCTACTACCAATGTTGTTGTTGTTTTTGGGTCGTTTTTTAAAGTGTTTGGGCGGCGAGACTGGCAGTGGCGCGGCGCAATCAGCGCCAAAAACCAACCAAAAACCCCAACACCAGCCAGCCAGGTTCCACTATGCCAACGCCGCAAAGCATGCTGTGTTATTCACAAACACACACACATGTGGGTAAAAGAGTGTGTGTGTGCGGGTATGTAGCATGAGAGCATGCAGCGCAATGATAACAAGGCTGCTGATGACTTCCGTGTGCTGACTTAGCTCCCGCTGCTCCTGCCAGTTGACTTGACTCCACTCCACTCCAGCTCCAGCTGCTCCTGCTCCGGTTCTGGCTGCGGGTTTTGGCTTGACTCAACGCGACTTGACTCGAGTCACTGACTGATTTTATTAGCTCTCGAGAGCGCACAAAGGCAAATCAAAAATTGAAAATAAGGTTAAGTAGCTATTACCCGGGCATAATGCGGAGTCAGCGTGTGGCATGCCACACTAGCGTGGTCGTGGGCGAAGGCGTGGCAATTGCCAATTTAATAAACGCACAACGATGCTCTGTGCATGCTTCAGCTATTCTTTTCTTCTTTTTTCCGTTTTTTTGTTTGTGGGCATTGCGTAATTACCTAGCAAAATTCCATTAGAATTTCACGGCGCATTAGATGCCAACAACAATTGGCAGCAGCAGCAGCAGCAAATAGCAGGGGCAGAGGCAGACGCCAACTTGGCATGTTAATTCTGAAAAGACCGGACAACGATGGTGATGGGGATTGGAATCCGGGGGCAACTGCCCGGCCCAAAAGCCGAAGGCGTAAAAACTTTGCAAAAAGTTTTGCATACATTTTTGGGGTGGCGCTGGCAGCCATTTTGCTCGAGGTGGCATTTGCAGGGGGAAGGGCAAATGCCATTTGTCTGCGCTGTTCAAGCACAAAATTGAATGGAATGAGAGAATTTGTATATAAGAGTGAGAGAGAGAGAGCGAAATAGTTAGAGAAAATGAAAGGAAGGAAGACAAAGCTGCCTGGCAAAACTTGGCAATCAATCAATTTGGGGGCAACGTCAGGTTTTTCGGGCGCTCCACAGCATTGAAGCTAATTGAAGCAGGAAAGAAAGAGAGAGAGAGAAAACGAAAAATAAAGCAAAAGAGAAAGAGAACGATAGCACAAAGCGACATTCAGGTTGCAACAATTAGCTGCCCCGAGCTGTGCAACTCTTTATGTTTCTAGCACACACACACACATATACATATAACGCACATGCTTAAAAGTCAGCGAGTGAATTTTTCATGGCTAATTGAGTGGCAACTTGGGTGCAATTTGCTGCCAGGCAGCAACAGCAGCAGCGGCAGCAGCAGCAGACCCACCCGTATAAGCATACACGCTCATAAATAATTGATAATTAAGAAGAGAAATTGCAGCACCTGCGCATAAAATATATATATGGCAGCTGTATGCCGTTTGGACACACAGAACAACGATTGTTGCAACAAAACTTATACAATGCTAAAGGCTCGCCAGATTCTGTCATGTACATAAGAGAACAGAGAATCGAGGACGACTACACACAAAAGGCATCTCTCAACTAGTATAATGAGATGGTAATGTTAATGAAATTTGTTGCTTGCTTTGGCAAAATGTTTTGCCGGCAAAACCGTGGCAAGAGTATGTATGTGTGCGGCGCTGTTGCTGCTGCCTCAAGTCAAGTGCCACTAATGAAGTCATTGATAAGCGAACAACAAGACACACACACACACACAGACACACATGAGCGAACTGATTAGCTTTTGAAGCAGCGAGTCAGTTGCACATACTATTTGGCTACAAGACAATGGGGCGACATGGCGACATAGTGTGAGAGAGAGCGGGAGGGGGAGACGACAGTAACTGACTTTGTCTGTGACTCTCTTGCTATTTGTACTTGAAATCTCATTAGAGTTGAAGCACTTGCCTGACAGCTGCAGCAGAGCTTGTTGGCAGTACTGGAGGTAGTGGTGGTAGTGGCAGCAGCAGCAGCAGCTTTGGCATCCTTGAAGCTAGTTTGGCATAACGACGAAAATTTAATTATATAACACAAAGCAAATCTCGAGCTGCAAACTGTGCAGAGCGTACAGAATGTACAGCTCAAGAGCACCGACAACATCAACAAAACCCAACAGCAAATTGAATTTCTTTTTTTTATATATTTTTTTTGTTTAGCCTTTTGACTTTTGTAACCTGAACACACACACACAAGATATGCGGGTGGCGGGCGGGTGGAGAAAAGGCAGCAGAGCAGCTGGTGGATCTGCCACACTTTCAGCTTTACCTAGTTGCCTTATAACCGCAATTTGCACACGTGTCCTTAATTTCTCATGTTCTCAAGTAGAAAGTGTGAAAAGAGCCAACGAAAAATGTGAACATACTATAGAAAAGAAATAAAATGGAATAAAATAAAATAAAATGTTATTGAAAAGTTGGTATGGCAACCTGATGCCATATACTCCACACCACACCTTACATCGTCATCCTCCCTCATCCTCCTGGTCATCAAGCTGGTTTTATAATTGCGGTTTTTGCAGGAGGCTGCATCCTGCGGCCATTGCGGCCAGTATACACAAAGCATGCCATGGCAAAAGAATTGCTTTTTTGTGCATGTCAGGCAAAAAGACAGCTCCCCCCCAGCTCAGCCCAGCCGCACAAGTAAGTGAGATGAGGATAAGAGAGAGCGTGAACGTGAAGTGGATGAGCAGAAGGATGAGTGTCGTAATTGGAATAATGGTGCAGAACGAAGCTTACATGCTCTGGACAATGGGATTACAAATAGTTAAACTTTTCCTTTTGACAGTGGCAAAACACAACTAATCACACATAATGACAACTAGCTCAAGCAGATTTAAAAAAAAGAAGGTTTTTAACTGAATGGAGAAGTAAAGAAATGTTTTTAGTATCAAATGCAATCAGAAACGATTATAATATTAACCTACTTCAGAGTTAAAAAGATATTCTCTTAGTAGAGTATCACGTATTACATAAGATCTAGCCAGCTGAAATGCTGACATAGTCGCGTTGCATGCACCACAGATGCAGGTAAAGGTAACGAATATACAAAAGAAGCAAGATACATAACGCTTGCGGCTTCCGTTTGGTTAAAGAGAGTAAAGGGAACTGGGAGGAACTGACCACAAAAGCATAAGTTGCCAATTAAACTCAAATGCTTTGCTTGCTTGCTTCCTTGCTGCTCCTCTTGCAGGAGAGTCAGGGGGTAGGAGAGAGTCAGGGAACCAGGGCATTAATTTCATAACCTGCCTTTTTATGGCCAACTGCCCAAATTGGGTCAACATTGACAATAGCCAGAGTCAGACACAGAGAGAAAGAGACAGACCAACAGCGAAAGAGAGAGCGAGAAAAAAGAGATAGATGGCAGCTTGAATGCTAGTTGGCTCTGGCATCCGTTTGGGCCACTTGGCACTTTGGCTGCATTCACAATTCATTTCTGGTGTCGGTTACGCTGGCACTTCCGTTTGCAGTTACTTTGCGCACAATAATTGCATCGTTGCCTCTTTGCAATTATGCAAATTTGTCGGACCTAATTGTCTATGGTTCCTCTTTGGCAAAGAAGATTGCACTTACTTGATGCGATTGTAGACGAGCAGCTCGGCTATATCACGCCCCAGACCCGAATACGTTGTCTCCACAAATACCAACACTTTGGGATCGATCCGTAGCCGTGCCTCCGATCGATGATCGGGTGCTGGTGATGCATCACGTATGTGTTTCCCCGCGGCATTCATCATGCCGCAGTTGATAATGGGCGCTGGATGTGTATCACGC
Source organism: Scaptomyza parva (assembly GCA_035044645.1). Classification (NCBI taxonomy): domain Eukaryota; kingdom Metazoa; phylum Arthropoda; class Insecta; order Diptera; family Drosophilidae; genus Scaptomyza; species Scaptomyza parva. The sequence continues at coordinate 1,983,863 of JAWNNT010000065.1, read as the reverse complement.
TGAATGAGACTGCAAGAGAAGGACAAAAGAGATATGTAATGAGTTTTTTGCTAAAAAGTATGCTATACAAATATAAATTTCTAAAGAGGGAAATTTGTTTAACATATTGTTTTAAATATTTAAAATCGCTTTACATTTTAATTGAAATTTTTCTCAGTTAAAACAAAGTTAAGAATGCCTCAAGTTTCAAGGGGAAGAACAAAATAAAATTCCTCGATTTTTTTCCTGTACTTTTTCACAACATTTACTCGTAAAAAAAAGTAAGTAAAAGCTGACTGCCGCACACCCACACACAGAAACAGTAACAGAGTTTGTGGCGCATTCCAATGTTGGCGTTGGCAGCGATAAAGAAAGAGAATAAAAACCTATTTGAAAAGCATAAGACAAACTTCGCGGCATTCATTTCTTGTATTTACTGAGGCAAGCAAACGGCAAAGATGCCACAGCAGCAGGAACAACACAAAAGGAGCAGCAAAACCAGCAGCTGCTGCTGCAGCACAAGAAATACTGTATACAAATAATATGTGTTTGTGTTCAGGCAGCAGGCAGGCAGCCAGTCAGCAAAATTGAAAGCCGCAACAACGTTGCGTATGCGCAATATGCAAACTGCGACAAAGAAACAACAGCAGCATCTGCTGCCAATACAATACAATACAGCACATTTCTTATTGTTAGTTGTTATTGTTGTTATTTCTTGTTGTTTGTTGTTGTGTCATATCTTCATTTTGCATTGTTTCGCTGCGTCGTTGTTCGCTTTGAGGTAGAAATGCGGCTCATTAAGAAAAACCAACAACAACAATCTGAAAACTGTGCTCCTGCCATTTGGTTAGTTAGAATATGACTTCAACTTTTCTCATTCGGCTTGCGTTATGTGCCACTGTGTGTGTGTGTGTGTGCCGGTGTGTGGGAGTGTGTGTGTGTAAAAGTTTTCTACTCTCTAAGTAACTCATAGTCCAAAAATCTGTGCCTCACCTTTTTGACCCGGACAACTTTTGCTTTTATAACGAAATTTTATTCCATTTTTGGCAAAAGCCGGCAAAGCATTTTATTATATATGCATGTGTGCATATATATATGTAGGAGTATGGGGGAGGGGAAGGGGTCGTTTGGTCTTATGCAATTTTCACATATCCTGCAACCTGACTCGTAATCTATTCACAAGTTGCATGCACAACAGCAACAACAACAACAACAACAAGAAAAGCGAAATAAAACTGGCAGCAACATGTGTTAAAGCCCCTTTGAGCCCATTTCTAAAGTAAAATCCCCCTAGAAATTAACAAAAAACCTATTAGGCCAAGCACAAATGCAATGCAAAAGCCTTTTGGCCAAGCATCCTTTTTGGCCAGCTACACAACTCTTGCTCCTTGTACCTCCGCCTCCTCCCCCCTTCATCGTCTTCTTTTAGTTGCAATGAAAAATGTAAATACTTTTAGCATGCGGCAAAGTGGAAGGACAAACCGAAACCTGGCAACAAGCAACACGGATGGCCCCATTGCACCAGGACCTTACAACTAGCAAAACTTTGGCGCTGCCAAAACAAAATATTTAGATAGCAAACACACTCACAACTACACACACACACATACGAATACGACTAGGAAAAAAGGAACCACAAGCACAGAAAGAGAAAAAAGAATTCCATCGAAAACTTTTCTATTTGAAATATACCCTGTAATCGTTGCATATGCAATTGCAGCACAAGACGTTTTAGGCAAACTATAAATCAAATGCAAAGCATTTGCCAACTGCCCCAAAGACATGAGCCCGAGCATGAGTACAAAGGCTATAACCGATTTGAGTTGCACACTAAACTTTTTGATAAAGTGGCCATGTAAAACATCTATTGTGTTTGCATAAACTTTGTGTACTTAATCATTTTCTTTGGGGGTTTATGAACAAAAAGAGTTGTTATTAAAGTATTTACTCAGCTTCTCTCTCATAGCGTTAAACTTTAATATTATCTGACAGAGATGGTGATTTAAAGATTTATGTGTACACAATATTACTTTTAAGTCTCGTCTGCTGCACAATATTGTATTTCAGAATTTTGGTTATATGCAAGTTTCATTTAACATTTTTGCAGGGCAATTCATATGCTATCTGATATTTAAAAAAGAAAACTCGCTGCCGCTGCTGCTGCTTCAGCTGTATTTTACTTGTTAAACGCCTTTTTGGGGCTGTGGGTTCCTCTTTCATGATGATGATGAAGAAATTCTACTAGTTGTTGTTTGCCTTGTTTGCATTTCGTGCAACATTTGCGTGGCATGCCAGGCAGGCAGGCAAAGGCAGGCAGCTAGGCAGACAGCCCAAACAGTCAACTCAACCTGGCCTGTTTTTCAGACATTGCTGCTTTCTGCTTGCTGCTCGCTGATTTATTTGTGCACAGCACAAAATTTCCGTTTCCGTTTTCTCTATTCGTCGTTCGGCCGTGTGCCACAAGAGCTGCGGGTGCTGGGCGCAGGAGCGAGAGAGAGAGAGGGGAGAAGGGAGCGGCGGTGTAGCACAAAGTTTCGTCTTTTGTGCTGCATAAATTAGGCAACAAAAAGTCAGTTTATGCATTTGCGACGTGTTATTTATGCGGGCGTGCAACAAACTTGCCAAAAGCGCCAAACACGCAAATGTTGCACTGTCAACGTAGCAGCAGGAGAAGCAGGCAACAACAACAGCAACACCCTGAACATGCAACAATAACAAAAACTATTCGACGGCAACAATCGTCGTGGCCAAAGCTTATTAGTCAACTTGAAGACGACTCTGCTATGCGGGACAGCTTTTATTGAATTTCGTGTGCACATAAAACCCACACACTCACATTCGAACTCACACACACACACACACAATCACATTCACATTCAGGGACTCGCAATTCAGTCACACACTTTATGTGGCCAAGGCATTAAGCCCACAAGAGCAAGAGTGCCATAATAGAAAACCGCCCCCTTTACGCTCTCTGCAATAACCCTTCTTTTGGTTGAAGGCGGACGGGCGGACGGAGGGGCGGGCGGCACGCTCAAACAATAAATCGTATGTAAAAATTTGTAATAAATTTGCAAAGTAGCAAATGCAGCAGCCGCAAAGTGGGACGCGGCCAACGGAGCGCATACGTAATGCAGCTGGGATAACGTAGCATACCACAAAAAAACAGAAGAAAAGAGAAGAGAAGGGAAGGGGAGGGGAAACTACCACAAGGATATGTGTGGCGCTTTAGCTATCAAAGAATACGCCCTCAAAAACAGGAATGATTCGAAAAGAGAAGAAAAAAAAATGCAACTAAAATATACAAAAAGCAAAAGGCAGCAGCAGCAGAATGCAAAATACGAGAAACAAATGCAAAAAGGCAAAGCGACTCTCAGTTGTATAAATTGAAAAGCGCGAACGGAATAAAGTTCTCTTGGGAGATTTCCACATTTAATAGTTTCCATATAAGCTATTAAGCACATCTCCCAATATAGTTGTATTGTGTAATAAGCAATTTTGTGTGTTATGCCAATTTGTCATTTTATATGCAGGAGGATAAGAAAAGGATACTCCATTAATCTGCACTCATTTCATTTATATGTGTGTACGTATGTGTGTGCTCTTGAGCATTCAAATAAATTACAATGCCAATATGTTTGGAGCTCGAGTTCTCGCGTCTCGTCTTACACATTCTCTGTGCAATAAAGGGAAATTGCAGCCACTTAAACACAATGAGAATTACAGAAAGAACGGCACAACTTAAGTACTCCACAAAATACAAAAAAAAAATCATCGATTCTGAAATAATGGGAAGAAAAAAATAAAAAGCAACAACGATTGTGGTATTGGCATTCGGCAGTGAACTACAACAGCGAAAAAATAAGTGAAAAAAGTTAATTAAATAAATCAAGCAAGCCAAGTTCAATTGGATTGCAACGGAAATGAGTGGGAAAATGCCAGCAAAAGGCCGTTGGCTGAATGGCTGGCTATATGGCTGTATGTATGTATGTATGTATGGGTGTGAGAGTTGTGAAACCAAATGAACTGTGAACGCGTCCAGCATTCGGGCAGCAAGAGAAATGGCCGACAGTGTGGCGACGCCGAACAGGATGCGTCAGAATATGCAAAAGGCATGCCAGAACAAGCAGAACGGCAACACCAGCAGCTGGACACAGGACACAGGACACTGGACACAGGACCCAGGGATCTGTCTCTTTCTCTCACTCTTTGTTTGTTTGTTTGCTTGTAATTGCATTTAAAGCAAATAAATGTAATTATTTATTGCATTTGGCCGGCAGTTGACACGACGAGTTGGAACCACTGAACCAGCACTTTTGGGCTGTGGATTAATGGAAGTCATTGCAGCAAGAGTCTGTTGCAGTTGCCGATAGTTATTGTTGTTGTTGTTGCACCTGCAACTGGCATTTGTAATCACTTTTTCAAAAAAACACAAACATCAAACAAAAACAAACACACAAAATAATGTATCCTGCCCATGGCAATTGTCATTTAATAATCGCATTTTCAATTTAAATGTTTAGTCAATTATTGCAGCAAATGTTAATTGCATGACGTATACGTCATGTTGCACATACACTTTGCCACCGCCCTAGCCCCAATCGCTGCCCCACCCAACTATCGTGTTAAATATTTGCACAATTCACAGCAGAACTAGCAGTGCAGTAATTAATGTGTTCATTATCGCGCGAGCGAGCAGCAGTTTAGTGTAACAGTTAGTTAATGTTCTAGGCGCTGACACGCCTACTGCACTTCCCTACCGCCCCCGTCATCCTCATCCTCATCGTCATCGTCGTCGTCTAGTTCGACCCCATTTCTCCCTTAGGCCTTAATTGCGTATGCAACCAAACTCAAACATCAAATTGCATTTATCGCACTTAACACGCAAAGCAAATAAACGCAATTCAACTTAATATACAACATACATCCATAATATTGTCATGCAAAACTGATTTAATGTATGGCAAAAGTGCAGGCGATAAATTAAAACGATTTATTTATGAGAACACAAATATATATGTGAGAAGTCTAGTTTAGTCCAATTTTAATGTTTGATTTTGGAAAAGTTTTCAAGAATCAAACTTATTTTTCTTATTTTATTATCAATTTGTTATACAGCTTTGCAGTTTTCATCCGTCTAAGCCCAAATGACATATCGGTTTTGACATTTTTGTCGTGTTTTCTGCATGTTTAGCATTACAAATCAATTATTGCAGGCTGTCAGGCGAATGCGTGTGTGTGTGTGTAGGTTCGTGTTATGACTGCATGCAAATCACGTAGGTTTGCATTTTGCCAAAATGCGTTTTGCACCTACAGCACGACAGCTGCCACTGCAACTGCAACAGCAGCACCAGCAACAACAACAACAACATTCAAACAAAGTAATTGCTGCATATGCAAACGTATACGTGTATGATTTTCTCAGTGTGTGTGTGTTAGTGTGTGTGTGTTAGTGTGTGTGTGTAGGTGAGTGTGTGTTGGTGCAAATAATGACAGACAGCATAAACAAACACGCACATCACAGTATAACTGGCGGCTGCCTTGTCGCCATGGGAAGCGGGGGCGAGCGGTGGCCACAAACACCACAGCAGGCATGAGGTTAGCAGCAGCAGCAGCAGCTGGTAGAAGAAAGGCATCAGCGTCGACGTAGACGTCAACGTCGACAGCGACTGGCACGTCAGATGTTTCCGCCTTTTTGCACGTAACGGACATATGGACACGGACAAAGGACATGCAGGATATACGCACATGAACACAACGAACAGGTGGAGAAGAAGAGTGGGAGTGGGAGAGTGAGTAAGAAGATTGAACTAGTCTTAAGCATTTGAATTCATTAAAGTTTTAACAGATTTAACGCACACAACTAATTTGACTTGAGCCTCTTAAACTACCACAACCTGGTTGCAAGCATGTGGTGCCCGCCCTGCCGGCTGTTGCACTCTGTTGCACATTGGTGCAGCATTCTACACAGCATTTGACTCTCTGATGGATGGCGGCCACTTAAATAACTAATGAACTTGTTACGAAAGAGCTTAGCTCGTAAATTAAATTTAAAGTGCACTAACCAAGTAAATATTTAATAATCAACTTGGCTTTCTAGGGCAAAATAAATAGGTTCGTTGTTCCGTCGTTCGTTGTTGGAGTTGGAATCAAGACCAACCAAAAAGAGAGACTTGTTTGACATGCAAAAATGCAGTTCAGAAAACCAAGTCAAGGACTCCAACGCACCTGCTCCTACTACTACTACTGCCGACTGCTGGCTGCTTCTGGCTGCTGCTGCTGCTGCTTGAGTAACTGATGAAAGTAATCAAAAGTTTGTCCGTTGTTTGTGCAACTGCAGGCGTGTTGCACTCTGTTGTTGTTGTTGCTGCTGCTTCGGTTGGTACACTGGCAGGCGGCAGAGGGAAAAACCGGGAAAGCATTTTTCATACTTCCCAATGTTTGTTAACCATAATTGCGCACAAAAGTCGCTCAAAAGGCTGCCAACAGCCACGCCCACCAGCTGTGCATACATACATATATAATCACAAATTAAAATACACAAAACAGAAAAGAGAGCAGAAAAAAAAGCTGTGTGGCACAAACAACAGCGAAAACCTTTTTGCATTCCCTTACTTTTAGTTATGCGCGCAATTATAAATTATAAGCAATATGAAGTATTTTATTATCCCTAGTATATACAACTTGCAATCCCAAAATAACTACGTGCAACTTTTCTTTTTTTCTATTTTTTTTTGTGCCACATTGCACGAGTGCTGGCTGAGTTAACCAAAGGTGTAAACTTTGCGTTTGTCGTGTGTCTTTGCGCCATGAGGGGCGGGGGCGAGGGTCATTTGGGGTAAGAAACTTTGAAAACAAGTCACATAAAAATCGCTGATGCTTTTACCCCAAAAGAAACAAAAGAAGAGAGAGAAAAAAAGAGGTAAACTAGTTAAAAACTTTGAACATCGCTAAATAATACACGCAGCAAGCTGAGCTAAACTTTAAAATGTTTTATAAATAAAACACTCGACTACATCTGAAAGTGCCCCAAAAGCTTTTCTTCAATCTGACCAGCTTAGGCAGAGACTGAGAAATAACTCAACTGAAACTAGTTTAAAGAGGATTGCGTTTCTAAATCTAATCAATAAAAAGGTAGATTTTATACAAATTAATTCATTCATTTCATAGGCTCTTTGAAATGTTATCAGGCTATTCTGTGTGAACAAATACATATATAAAAGTGCTGCATAATAAAAAGAGATTAAAATTTATATGTTGATTTCTTAAAATCCAAAGTGATATGCAATGAATTCAAATTGTTTAACTTCAGAAATAAGAACACAATAATCCATTTATGACTAAAAGCATTTTGTTTAAACTTTAAGTTTATTTAAGTTTTGCTCCCTCTCTTTTGTCTTTTAAGTGTGGCACCCTTAAACAATTGCAAATGCCAACAAACAAAAACGTATTCATGAATATTTTTGCACAATTTATTTGCATTGTTGTGTTGTTGTGTGGCAGCAACAACAAAAAAAGCACAACATCTCTCGCGCCACACCACAGTGCGGCAATGCGTCATGAACGAAATGTAAAACAGCAACATAATAAAGGTAACATTAAAAAAACAGAAAAGTCCAGGAAAATACAAAGAGAGAGAGAGGAAAAGAGAGTGGTACTCGAGGACCCCTCTTGTGGTGCTGTTTGCAACTTGTATGCACCTGTTAATCAAATGTGCAGCATATTGAAAAGAATTCTCGCCACAAAATCCAATCACAGCAAACGCTGGACGGACATACTAGATGGAAGTGCATTTATATCCACAGCTCCATCCGTTCGCATTCGTCGGCACACTTGAGAACAATAAAAACTGGTAGATTTTTCACTTGGTATAGAAACGAGATAAAGGTTGAGGGGCAGGTAGAGAAAGGGGGGAAGAGTTATGGCTACTCACCCATCGAACACGTCGGTGCCCACGTAATGTGTGTAGTAAAAAATGCTAACCACGGTGATGGCAAACAGTGCAAGGACACAGCGCCGCACATTGATGCCAATGCAGCGACGTGCAATTAAATTACAACAATGGCATAGAGAACTAGAAATGGACGAGCCGCCATTGCCATTGCCACCGCCATTGGTCATGCCACCATTACTACTACTACTGATGCTACTGCTGCTGCTGCCGATGCTCGTTGATGAGGTAGAGTTGAAGTCATAGTTGCTGCTGCCGCCATTCATTTTAGCCTTGTACGTGACAATTCCGCTGCTGCTGTTGCCCAGAAAGCCGTTGGTTGTGTGCTTTTCCAGCGGCAGCAACGGACTACGATCTGTTATGCTCGTTGTTGTTCTTGTTGTGTGCAGGTCGGGGTATGTGTCATGGCCATTTCCAAAATGCTTGTTGAGCTGCTGATGATGATGATGATGGTGGTGGTGTTGGTGGTGGTGGCCATCGACAAATCCAGCATCTCCATCATCATCCTCATAAGCGTCCTCGGCAGCAGCAGCAGAATTCGTATCCGTTTGGGTGCCGGTCACGCTTGTCGTGCCCGACTGCATTTGCGGCTGTTTAATGAGTTTTTCATATTTCAGCGATTTGCCTGGCAACCGATTTGCAATGTTGTTATGTATCGTCGTTGTTGTTGTTGTTGCTGCTGGTGCTGCTACTGCTGATATTGTCATAGTGTTGTTGTTTTATTGGACTTCCGCTTCGGTGGTGTTTGACTAAATATATAGTAAATATTTTTATTGGTAAAGATTGCTTTCTAATTGGCAGCGTTGCTTTTGGGATATGTTTTATTCGTAAGCTGAGTTTAGTTTATATATATATATATATATCTGCTATATAAAAACTCAATTGAAACACTTGCTTATCTTTATGCTTATGGCACACTTGTTTCAATATTCAAACAACTTTAAGTAGCCGGCGTTACAAAAAAAATGTTTTTAATTGATCTTTGTTTTTGCTTTCGATTTTGCTTGTTTTGGTTTCACTTTTCAATCCGCCATTTGATATGTTTCCAAATATTTAAATATTCATATTGTTTGGCCATTGTAGCTGCAAGTGTTGCTGTTGCTGTTGTTGTTGCCGTTGTTGTTGGTGTTGTAGCAAGCAGCGTTGACTGCCATTATCAGTCATATGACAAACAGACCCACATTCATTCAGTTGCTGCACACTATTATTATCAGGCATTGACTGGGTCGCCTTATCTGCAAAAGTTAAATGAAAACACATTAAATAAATAATAGTTTATATATGTAGTAAACAAATAGTTCAACAACAATGTAATACTGTTTGTAGTTAGTTAAGTTTTTCTTATAAACATTAATCAGAACTTTTTCAGTGTAGAGAATTTAACAGTCAGTTATAAATACACACATGGCTTAACTTTTTAAACTAATTGATGACACGCACAGTTTACAGTTTTATTGACATTTATGACCGGGTTCAGCTAACGCCCCTCGAGCTGCCTATCTATAAAGCCGATATGTGGAAACACTTGTCATTTCATTTAGTTTGGCATCTCGAATGTAAAAGTAAACAAAGTGCTGATAATTCAGCAAATAAAAGTGAAGCCGCAAACACAACACAACACATACAGGGTGTGTTAACTGAGTGTGTGTTTGTGTGTGTGTGTGTTAGCTTAGCCATAAACTGCATATGTCGCTTACTTTAATTACAAATGGCAAACGCCGTCTGTCAGTGAAGTAATGACAACATACTTTCCGGCGCGCTTTATGGCCCTAGCTAAATGAGTCAATAATGAGGTTTAGATGAGCAACAATATTTGCCAAAGCTCTTTTGGTCTAGATAAATATTTACCGACACGTGTGCTAGCACCACAACCCGGGCAAAGGAAGGAAGCAAAAGCAAGAAGAAAAATGTTAAACTCTGCACAGTTACTTTATTATTTAGCAAGCCATTGGGAATTGCTTGTTTATTGGTTTGGTTTATAGGATTTACTGCTCGCTCCGCTTTAAATCTGTGTAAAGATTTTAAAGTGTTGCCAAGCAAAAATGTTTATTAACGTAATCGTTTCTCTTTCACAACGTATTATTATTATTATCTATCTGGACCACATCTTGCAAAAGCGCATTCTAGGTGAAAGTTTATTTAAAACTGGGCATCAGAAACCACTTTCAAGACACTTGCAATGATTTACACAGATCATTTTTTTCTTAACTCACGCCTTGCCATGCCACAACAAAACAGCAACAATGAGAAATAAACACAGCATCAGTTATGCGAGCAACTGGCACTGGCACTGGCACTGGCACTGGCAACTGCCAACTGAAAGCTGTTAGACAGGCTAACAACAACAAGAAGCAAACGAAGTCTTTTGCAGCATTCTTGGCCTTGTTTGTTGCCTCAGTTACAAATTTATCATTAAAATGTCAGAACTTAAATTGATTCAAAAAGTTTTGGCCTGCTCGTCGTCGGCACCAACGCCACAACGTCCTTTTAGCTGGAGGGGCAAGAAGAATGGAAGCGCTGACGATGCCTCATGCCACACACACACCACACCCAGCCATTTACCGCAGCAGCTAGTATAGTTGCTTCTGTTACGCCCACTTTTACCGCTCACAGTTGGTTGCATTGTCGCTTAGGCAGAAGTTTGTGTTTTTTTCTTATATTTTTTTTGGGTATTTTCTTCTGTTTTTTTTTTTTTGGTTGCTTGTGCGGCTGCTGTTTGTTTGTTGGCTGCTGGCTGCATACTTTAAGGCGCGTGCTCGAAAAACTTTGCTTTCTTCGTTAGACAAACTTGTTTAATTTCCTTCTCAATTGTTCATGGTGACCCCTCCCCCGCCGCACACCCGCACCAGAGTTCCCCAGCATCAGCAGCAGCAGCTTCTGTGTTGCTTTCTGTGGCATAAATACTTTATCTAAACTTTTGCATCAGTTGTTGCTGATTTGCTTTTTCTCTGTGTATATTGCTATCTCTGTTTCTGATTCAGTTTCTATGTTCTATGTATACTTTTGGCTACGTTGTATATTTATATCTCTTTGAAGGTTGCACACGAAAAGAACAAAAACAAAATGTATGTGGCATGCACTATTCAATTTGCATCAAATATTTATGCATGTCGCCTGTCAACCGGACAACATCTCTCTACTTTTTCATGCCCCCCTCCCGACACACACACACAGTGAAACCCTGACACACACTCACACCACGTTTTAATGGTCATGTATATTCGGGCTAATAACACATGTCTCTAAAGTTTCATGTTGAGTTATTTTTATTTGCTAGTTTTCAATTTGCTTGCACCGACAAAAATTTCATTTTCTGGCATTTCTGTTTATACCATGTTTATGTGTGTGAGTCTCTGTCTGTGTGTGTGTGTGTTTCTGTGTGTATATGTATATGGCTTCGTGTTTCTGCTAAATTGCAGAGGGCAGGGCAGAGATATAGAAAAGGAGGAGGGGCTGTGTGCACGGCCATTAAACAATTTGCTGAGCATGTTGAAAACTTAATGCCACAAACTTCGCGCCTGGCTCTTTAAGACCCAGAGACCTCAACACAACAGCTTCACGGCTTCTAAGTTTTTCTTTGGTATGTTGTTGTTGTTGTTTTTGTTCTTTTTTGCTTCGTTTTCGTCAGTATGTTCTTGGCCTTTTTCGTTTCTGTTAATGGTTTTGAAAACTATTTATTTTACGATACATTTTGTTTACATTGTTTGAGCTCTGTTGGGGCATCGTTTACTGGAACACTCCTCTCTTCTTCTTCTCTGGTCTTTGTACAATTTTCCACCAAAACACCCTCAAGATATTTTTCTAAACTGCGTTGAGGCGTGTGGCTGACGGTGCAACACCCACAACAACAACTTGCAACAACAGCAACAGCAGCAGTAGCAGCTGGAGTTTTTGGCTCTAAAATTAAATATAATAAAATTCTGCCACAATGCTCAGAAGTCTTAATACTCTTTTGAATGCAATAGTGTATTGAAAGTTATCATCAAAAGTTTCAGTTAAAACGAAAAATAACAAAAAAATCTATTTATTCAGGCTGCGAACAAAGTTCAATAAGCATTAGCATTGATAAATTCTATTTATGATGCTTATAGATTATTGTTTAATTTTTGACCAACGTGAATTGATTTTTTTATTATAATTAAATATCTAAATGTAAATACCGTGGAATAAATCTATCAAATATTTATGGACCGGCCAAGGGCTGTTATATTTGATTGCATAATATTTCAGTCATAATGAGTATGACTCACCAAAAAGTAAATACAAAACCACTAGAGAAATCGATTATACTCCATGTGTATAGAGTGTAGGGAGCGTTAAAATAACAATTGCAGCAATAACAACATTGAAGTGTGCCCTAGAGAGATGCTTGGTAACCTACACACACACACACACACACTTCCCCCTTCTTCTTGCCCTTCTTCTTCTTCATTATAAAGACCACCCTCATTTATTGTTGTCTATTTTGTACGTTTTTGCTGGACTATTTTTTTTTTCGTTTTGTTGTTTTTGTGTATTTTTTGGTTGCCCATTTATCAGTCAGCATTTTGTTGTTGTTTTAGTTGTTGTTGTTGTTGGTGTAGTGTGCTTTTGTTTTGTGCTGATGTTTGTTTGTTGTCGGCCCTTTGCGTTTTTTTGTTAGCTTTTCGCGCGTTCGCGGCCTTAGCTGCTGCCCAACCCAACTCCCCGGCACGCCGCCGCCTGTCAGAGCAGACATATTGATAATCGTTTTCAATTTGTGTTGATTTTTTTTCTTTCCGTTGCTGTGGCAGCAGCACCAGGCAACAACAACAACAATAAGCAATCAGACAAACAAACAAAAAAAAGGCAAAGAAAAGGGAAAACAATCAATTGTCTGTAAGTAAATTGAATGCAACGCCAACATTTTCCAAAAGAAACTTCTTTTTCCCTACTCCCATTCTTACTAAATGACTTGCACAAATCATTTAACCTAACCCACTGAACTCGCGACGGGGGCAGCAACAGCAACAACAACAACAACAACGGCAATTAGGCGACAGACTCATTGGCGAGACGGCTGAATGTCTGGACTACTGTCTCTGAGCATTCGACTGCTAAATATATGTATGTACTAAGAGCTATTTGCCGCATGTGGCATGCACGGCTGAGTTCCATGGAATCCAAGAATGTCTAGGCGTAGGCGTAGGCAGATTGTTGCAGTGGCAAGTCTCCCATGTCGCATGTTGGCAATGTATTGATTCAATGTTGCGCCTATAAACAATTTGTGTGCGTTTAATGAGTTTTCACACTTTAACGCCTCCGTTTGTCTTCTTCCCTTTAAAGTCTTTCAAAACGATTCCCCCATTTGTTGTGTTTTGTGTCTCATGTGTTATGTTGTCATAAATCAATGCGACTGACATCAATTGCTGCATGTGTGTTGGTGTGTGTGTTTAGACATGTTTCGATTTATAGTAGAACTTTAAATACGTGGGCGGCAACTCAGGTGATTGAGTTTCCAAATGGGCGAGAATGTTGATGTTGAAGTTGAAAAAGTTTACAATTACTGGGAAAAGCATAAAAATGTCATTCTGTGAGAGTTAATTTCAAATTGTTATAGGGACAAAAGAGTCAAATGGGGAGAATTGAAGTTAAGATTAGAAAAATTTTTCATTAAGTATTTAATTGCACTTTAACCTTAAAGTTGTTCAAAACTTCAATTTTGTGACAATTACAAAACAGATTAGAAATTTTCTCGCTCTGTCAATTAGGGAAATACATATACCACTTAAATATGTTATTTTCTGTGAGTTTGTTTGACAATTCCCAAGGCGCATGCAACACACGCAAAGTGTCTTTAAAGTGTTTGCCACAAAGTGTCTAACTTAAGTGTTGTTGTTATAACTTCGCTATATACCATATATATATATATATATGTGCGAGAGACATATCACTTAAGAGATGTCACAGTATGGCAGTTTATTTCTGCTGCCTCTGTTGCTGTCAGTTATTCGCAGCATCTTTATAATGAGGGTATGAATAATTATGTTTGTATTAATGCTGTTGCTCTCTGTTTAACATCAACATCAATTTGCGAAAAAATAAAATACTCGAAGTTAATTTAAATACGACAAACCATAAAACTTTCATTAAAATGCAAAATACAAATATTTGCTTTAATTTCTTCATTCTTTTTGTTTTTCATATGGTTTGCTTAATTAAGGCATTAGACTATGTGCCACTCAAGAAAAAAACTTTTATGCCACACAGACAGCTCTCCTATTCCTCTTCAGATTTGCCTCTCGAGTTCGAAGCGTGCTTAAAACAGAAATCGTGTACGGTTTGCCAATTGATGCTGCTACAGCTCCGACCAGAGAGAGAGAAAGAGAGCAGTTCAAGGAGACACCTAGACAAAAGTGTTCATTTGTAGATTTGTTCTGTGCTGATTTCAGCGAGGGGAAACCAAATATAGCCAATAGTATTGTGTGGCCTGCTAGGGGCGGACAGGTGCCCCCAGCCCCCCCTTGGGCTGTTCTCGTCTCGCCACGTCAGATTGACCCAGTTTTCTAAAAATATATACTCTCTGTACTGGTACTGTATGGTAGCCGGAGCAATAAAGCAAAGCCAAAGTGTTTGAATTTTATTTAACATCACTTTGATTTCAATTCACAAGTGTTGCAAGCAAGGAATTGAAGAGTCGCTGCGGGGTTGGGTCGTGTTAGCTTGCCACTTGAGGCTGCATTCACTCTGCACTTACTCCACCACCAAGAGAGATGTGAAAAACAATTTCCCCAAACCAAACAGCAAGGGCTAATAAGAGGTGCTTACTATGGGAACAAAAAAGAAAATGAATAAATGTTACATTTTTCAAACATTTCTAATTCAATTAACGTCACACAAAGTAACAGGGGCAAGGGTATTGCCACATAATCGTGGCATTGAATTAAATTTCTAAGCCGTTGAACGCTTATCTCAAGTTTCAGTTGATTGCACACAGCCCAAGTTTATAATTATGTCGGACAAAAATATATATATATATTTATATTTTAATGGCGAGAGGCAAGGAAACATTTTGCCAGACAAACTCGTCAAGTCTCCAGCGGCGCACAAATTGGGCCAACGATTCATTTTAATGGACGCCCACGTCGTTGCCACAACAGTCGCCGCTATCTGTTGGTTCACCTCCATCTACTTAGAGAGTTACAGTTCTGCTGCTGCCGCTGCCGCTGCTTGCTGCCGCTGCTTGCTGCCGCTCCATGGTCTGTGTCAATGTCGAGTATATATCTGAAGTGCAGCTGTTATGCTTCTGAGTCGGTCGGTCGGTCGGTCTGTGATCCGTTTTGGTGTTTTCAACCACAAGCCATTGCCATTGGTGATTGTAGCTTTGGCGTTGTTTGTGGCTTACAACTTGCAACAGCCACACCCCAAGCTCAAGAGTGCAAGTGCAACCAAACGTTTGGTTTAGAGATTTAAGCGTGGGTTGTTAAGAAAACACTTGAAACCAAAACGTTTTACTTAATTACAACATTAACTAGACTAGAAAAAGTGATTCTTAATTGGAATTATAATAAAATATATAAAATATATCTCTAAAAAGCATTAACTTCTAGTTGGAATTGAAATGTAATAAGAATTATTTGACAACTTTATTGCGCTCAGTGTATAAAGTTTCATTGCGTTGCTGTTGAACAGCAGCCCACGCATCTAGTTGTTGTTGTTTGCTTTGGTGACTGACAGTGAAGCCTCAAATTGCAGACAAGCGTGCAGTGCAGTCAAGGAAGTGGGGGAAGGGGTAAGAAGGCCCAAGTCATGATTCTGTTGCTTTTGGCTGCTGCTGCTGCTGCTGCTGATGCTAACGATGCGTTGGTGTTGCCTTACGCTGTTGGTTTGGGTTCTTTGTGTAATTGACTAGGCGTGTAACTGGTTTTGGATTGTTTTTGTTGTTGGTCTTTAGCTGGTGTTCCTTCCCCAGCTGCATATGTGTGTGTGTGTACGTTTTGCCGTATGATGATGGGGCCGGTAAATGCAAATACAACAAAAATATTCGGATATAACGTAAAAGTTGCTTTCATATCTGACCTACAAAGCGTTTATCGCACAGACATACAGTAAAGGGGTTGAGAGGAAGCTGTCCGAAAAGCAAACGGATGGAAAGTAATATTCGGTAGTCTATGGCCACACTCAACTCGACTGTTAAAAGGATGAACTGACGCTGCCATGGGAACTTTAAATGTGTTTGCTTTTGTGTGTGTTTGGTGTAAAGCTGATAGAAGCTTATATTTATGACTGACAACAGTAGTGTATATGCAAGTTTTCATATACGTATTCATATGCATTCTAGGAAAAATATGTGTGATAAGAGAAAGCATATGAATGAGTTCAAAAGTTCAATGCTTTTTCCTGCTGCAACTGTTAATGTTTATTTTCCCAAGAAGTACTCATGAATATAATATATTCATGGCTGTATTAAATGGTATTTATTAAAATATTACAAAAATTCACATTTAATGAAATTATATTCAGTTATGCGAATGCACATTGACAGAGAAAAACTCTATCAAACATTGTTGTGGCATGAGTTGTCTGTCGGTCTGTCTGTCTGTCTGTTTGTTAAGACAAATACATTTTGATATAATTTGTCATTTAAAGTGTTTTACTTGATGACATTTGTGACTATGCCCAGGCTCAAATCAATTATGTAGATACAAAACCTAAAATTGCTTTGTTCTAATAAAATAAGTAGGAGAAGAGAAGAGGAGAGGGGAACCAAAACCATTTTGTTGCGTTCGAATCAAATAACAAACAGAAATACTTGGAATTTCAACATGTCATTCGATCAACTTGCAAAATACCACAATATTCCATCATCTTCATCTCTCTCTCACTCTATCGCTTTCCCCTGATTGCAGTCAAGTTGATGTGATGATACTTATGTATATATATACATATATATACATCTATCACATATATCCTAAACCAAAAAGCTTTAGCTTCAGCTCTTCAAAATGGCCCTCAGTCATTGTTCGTCTCATTTAATCCAAGCATTGAGCACCCAAATACACCCACCTTTGGCGTTTGAGTGCGCATTGTGTATTCCCCAAGTTGAGCTTCCTTATGCAATTCCCCGAGTTAACAACACACACACATATATATACGTTTGCCTGCCATATCATCAATTTATTATGTTATTTGCGTGTGTGTGTGTGTGCATTTGTGTGTGTAAGCTAAAATTAGTTAATGAACTCAAGCTGAAGGGCGACCAAAACCCTGCTCAGTTAACTGTACTGAGAATTGTGATTGAACCAGGCAAGACTTACAATATCACGTGTTTGGTTTGGTTTGGCTTATTTGTTTGTGTGTTGATGTGTGTGAGTGTGGATGTGTGTGTTTTTGGCGTGTGTATAAATTAATTCCCCTGGTTAACTGCACAGCAACATTTTATAATTAAGCCAGCTGCATAATTATGATAGTCACACACACACATACACACACCTGCATTCCGGTACACACATACATACACTGTGTACAATATGCATACCTATTAGGAGTCGTGCTGAGATACACGCAATTGGCGACATTGCCACACGCAACATTAACCCAACAATGCCGGACAGAGGCAACCAGCAACAACAACAAGCCAACAGGCAACAGCAACAATCTTATTATCATAATGAACATCAACATCAACGCCAACGACGCGACTTTAATGACACTACCGGGCAAATTGTGGGGTAGCGACAGAGATAATACGGTGTACCCAACCCCAAAAACCACACATTTCGACCACCGTCCCCGTCCCCGTCCCCGTCCCCACCCCCGCCTCCACCTTCTGGCTGGTTAAGTGGTCTGTCCATCTGGTCGTCTGTCTATCTGTCTGTTATGTCCACAACACGCCGCATAATCGACGCATGGCCGTATTTTTATTTTTTTGGCCACAAGCTCAGCTTTCCCTTTCTTTTACTCCCCTTTCATTAATACACAGAAGAAAGAAAAATAAAAAGGGAAGACTGGAAAGTGTTCGTCATGCCCTGGCAGCGATAGTCATCGTCCTGTTCTGTTCAGTTTGGTTATGTTTGGTTCTGTTCCATCTCTTATTTTTGGGCGGCATTTTATGCCTTGCCCACCACCCACCACCCATCAACCCCCTTGCTCAAATGCTACGTATATTATACGGCCTTTGGCCTTTCACTCATGTTAAAGCAATAAATAATGGCCCAGTTTACGTTGGGAGGCCTGCTTGTTCACGAGATGCCTCCATTAAATCCACTAGCCCAAAGTCATGACAGAGTCGTCGTCGGCGTCGGCGTCGACGTCGTTGTCGTTGACTATCGTCATATAAAAATATTTTATCCATTAGCCATTGTCTCATTTAAGTTGGCTTGTGGCCTTGTTTAATGGCCATTAATAATCGTTAAATTTATGTTAACTGTGAAACGGTTCAAAGTTCTGCACAGCACAATGCGGCGTATGCTTAATGCATTGCCATAGAGCCGGGTTGGTGCAAGCATAAGCTCCTTAATTGTTTGTTATATATATGTTGTATACTATGCATTTAATTTTAATTAAGTTTGCTTTCAAAAAGTAAAGCCTTAAACGTCCGAAAATAATTATATTTTGGCTTATGAACATAATTAATCATTATAAAACAAGTAATTTATCCTAATCCCAAGAATTTTGCACAAATTTCTACAATCTACACAATTCCTAATACTAATCCTTTGCATTCCATTTTAATTAGAATCTCGTTCAAGTCTTTAACAAATTTGTATATAAACAAAATCAGTGCATGATTGATATAGTCATGTTGTAACCTAATTTTCTATATTATTTCAATCTAAACAACACGCACAACTTTTAACAATACTAACTGTAAAATTTCTAGAAGTTCTCGCTTCTTTTCGCTTCTGTTCTCATTTCGAGTCGAATCAATTGAATGCAAACAGCAAATGAAGTAAACAAATACATCAAATAAATATTATTCATGAGCATGCCAACATCATCATTCATGAACTATTGCTACCCACCGAACCCCCCGCAATCACCCACCAATCCGACACATGCCCCTTTAAATAATTTTTCATTTTTAGTAGCAGCAACAACAACGACAACAACGGTGACAACAATTGGGGCCATGCATGTTGCTGCAGTTCAGTTCAATGACATAATTTGTCGCAGTCCCATCAATATATAGTGGACTAAACCAACAACAATAACAACAACAACACCAACAACAATAACAATATGATACCAGCAAAGTAACACCCGTAGCAGCTACAATGGCATCCACTTTTATGTCCAGGCATCAACGTCAACAATGTCATTATGAATTTTGTTGATGTTCATCATCGTGAGCCAGCGTCATCGTCAGCATCATCATTAACGTTGCTCAACGTCATTGTTTTCGCTTGAACTTTATTGTTTTGATTTATGCGCGTGCATAACGCCAAAGGAACGCTGGAGAGGGGGAAAAGAAAGCGCGGAAGCGCGAAACTCACCCAGACTAAGCTAAAACTTTGCGGGGTTTCAACTGTCGCATACCCCTCCCACTCTCTCTGCCGGCATCAACATCTTCCGTTGCACTATTTCGCTCGTTTTGGCTGCGCTGGACACAACGTGTTCTTGTTTATTCCGCCAACGCCAAACAATAGAGAACCAGGCGCGTTGTTGACACTGCGGCAGCAGCAAACACAAGCGCAGTAGCCCAAAGGGGCACTAGCGGGTGGAAAGTGTAAATAAACACACAAGCACGAGTGTTCGAAACCGAAGAGAGTATTAGACATAGAGATATCGTGTATGGATGCAGTTGTGAAAAACCGTCAAAAACTGTTTGGGGCAACATTTGGAAATCGATAAGTTATCGATATCTATATAAAGGGCTTAAGCTGGTGAAATAGATAATATTTGTTAGCTAATATCTTTGAGCTTACTTAAATATTAATGAACATTTTTAGCTTTTGCTTAAGAAGCTAGTATTGGGAAATGATTTTTATCGATACGCATCGTCTATAAACACAAATATGCTTACTTATGCCACATCTTTGCAGACTTAGGCCAAACATTGCATAACTACAGGGTATAATGATGTTGTAGGTGTTGCTTTTGCTTTTGTTACTACTGCTGCTTCTGCTCTTGTTGTTCCTTCTGGCAGTGGCAGTTGCATCAGCTGCCTTCGTCCGATTATGTTAATGTGCCCGGAGCACTAGCATTATGATGTTGTTCTCTCTCGCTCTCCAGACGAACACTCTGCATATTTGACAGGGCACTGCGAAATACAATTTTTAGCTCTTTGGTACTAGAAACACTCATTTTGAGACTCGTTGCTGCCGCTGTTGTTGATGATGAAAACAACTAGACTAAACAATTTTGTGGTACCGATTGTTGTTCCTGTTGTTGCTGTTGTTGCTGTTGCCACTGGCAACTACCAAACAGATGCCAACTGTGTTGCAAGTTCTCGAGCAACATCAAGTGAATTTGGGTTAGTTACAACAGCAAAAACAGCAGTAGCAGTTGCAGGAGATATGAAAAAGGGGGCGAGGCTTGCCTTGCTGCTACCTTCAGGAATTGCAAGTAAGGAAAACTCTGTCAACTTTTGCAGCAATTGTCGTTGTTGTTTGAGAAAGAACGCTGTGAAAGGTAGGTGTTGCACTGCAGTCACCAAAATGCTGACATATTTGGTATACAAATATTTTGCAATTTCTGTAATCAGTTCTGGTAACTGGTAACCTCAGGCATTCTATGCATTTGCCGGCGCAAAAGTTGTTCTTTTGTGTTGATTTAGTGCATTTCGCATTTTAACATAATGGGCCAGGGTGAGAGAGCTATGGCTTAATTAAAACACAAATGAGAATGCAGCCACTCGGCCGTAACTATTCAAAGCCCCCCGCCACTCGCCACCCACCACCCAGAACAACCGCAGCACAAGCAAAAATACAAAATTTATAACAACATTTTCAATATGCAAACAACAACAGCCACGAAACAAAAGTTCGTCCGGCAGCGCATTACAAACTTTTGTTTGAAATTTAACCAAAAATATTTACATACATTGAAAAAATAACAATGTAATTTATCTAATGTCAGAAATCATGGCGTAATTATACAACAAGTATATAAAACTAACAACTAAAAATAGTTTTAGACAGCAGCTGCATTCGATTTTTCATAATTCATAATAACAAGCGGACATGCAGCATGCCACGTTCCGGATATTTGTTGTTCTTGCCTCCCGCATGCCTCATCAACTATCATCAACAGTGGCGCCACCAAAAATGTCTCAACTGCAATTTTTAGCTCTGCGCCAAAAAAAAAAAATATTGAAGCCCATTTTTCGTCGACGCCGTGAAAAATTGTTAAAAACTTTGACAAACTTAAAAAAAATATGATAGTTGTTTGGGCGTTCCACACTTTCGTTGTGTGCCTCCTTCGTTGCCTGCCTCGAATGCAGGCTTCGTGCTAATAATTTTATGACATAAATAAAGTTTCACTCAAATTGAATTTAAGCCGTGACTTTGCTGTTATTATTTTTTTTTCTTTTCCCGCAAGATAAACGAGCAGAGTGGGAGGAGAGAGAGAGAGGAAAAGTCGAGACAAGGGTGAAATTGCTGACATGACGACCCTTAAAAAAAACATCATGAATTTCTTTAGAATTCCTCATATATTAACTGTGTATATACACACAAAAATGCCAAAGCTGGTGGCGCAGTCACATCAAATTAGCAACGCTATTAAATATTAACTCCCATCAGAGATGCTTTACACAACACGCATCAAGTAATTTCAACAATTTCTCGTTAAAGCAACAAATTAAAAATGACAGCCTTTTTATATGAGTTGGCAAAATATTTTATGAGCCGGCCCATCAACGCTGCGTATGCTTAATGTTGGATAAATAATAAAATAACAAATTTTAATTATGACAATTGGGCATGTCGCTAAAAGATAGTAACTAGAAATGTACCCATTATAATGGTGAATAAATCAAATGATAAAAAAAAATATTTTTACTTTTTAAGTGGAGAAAAGTAAAAGTTAAGATAAAAATTCAGTTTAGGGCTATAAAACAAGTTGAAATTAATTTGTTTTGTACATTTTACAGGGCATTTTAATGTGTGTTGGTGTGTGATAATAATATTTCCACTTACTTTATTTACACGACATTTTTTACGATACTTTTATGTACTGACAAAACACTCGTGCAGGTTAACAAAATTGCTGCAGCTGACAAACATTATATATATATATATATATATATGGAGAGAGACTGACTGAATACTTGCACATAAAATGTGTTTAAAGAGCAAAACGAACTCAGACCACTTTATATGCACATGGAATGGTTGGAAAACTCTAAATAAATCTACGACGTACAAAGTTCAAAGTTGGGGCCAAATAATTTCGAGTGTTGCCTGACTGATAATAAAGTAAGAGAGACGACAGAGACGAAGCACAAGTGAGAAAGAGAGATGCCAGACAGTACAGTTACTTGCCCCCCTGTAAGCTGTGGCGCCCACAAAAAGTGGAAGCTTTGAAATTTGTATGTGTGTTCTGTTTGCTGTGCGTTATTTACAAAACGCTGAAACTTTTGCCCGACTAGAGAAAAGTTAATCGATGCCAGTTGGTGAACCGAACTTGCGCCAAATTGACCGGAAAATGTTTACCAATTGCTAACGGAACTCTCGTCTGCTCCAGTCTGCCAGTCTGCCAGCTCTTTCTAAGCTGAGAGCTGAGATTGGAGCCAACGGACCACTGGCCGATGGCTATCAATAGCCGCAACTCCATACAGAAAATTAAACAGAACCAAACTTTAACTTGACCAACAACAACAACAGCAACAAAATAAAAAAAAGTGTTTTTTATCATAGTAAAAGTTTTATTTTATTTTATTTTTTGGTACTGCCACTGACCTCACTGACATATATCGAAATTTATTTTTTTTTTCTGATATTATCTTCTTTTTTTGGTTTTTTTTTTTGTTTGTCAAGTGCTCAAAAAAGTTAGCCAGGCACTGGAAAAGTTTTGTGAATTAAGGGTTGCCTGGCAAACTTATATATGGATAGATAGGGACACACTATACTGTAATAGAATTTATGAAATTGTATTTTGGCAGACAGTGACAACAATAAAAATCATTTCGAGTTCTTTGCACCAATTTGGGTCAATGAAAGTTGCGCTTCAAAATCAATTTGATTTTGATAAACTTTTCCCACCCCTGCTATGTCTCTTCCCAATGTTGATCCTTGCAACATTTCGCATTGGCAATTTAACTTTGTCAATTTGCAGACTCCCCAAACATAGAAATATAGTAGTTTGCCGACGAAGAAGAAGCAGAAGCAGAGCGTAGATGGTCTAAACCAAATGAACTTGCAATAAAAATCACTAAAAATAAAATGCCATTGTGGCGCTCAGGCAGTTGACATTTGCACAGGGGTGAGGGGTGGAGGGCCAATGAGGTGGTGAAGCTTAGCTTAGTCATTTGGGGTTTTGGACTGTCAAACCCCGGCAGCAAAAGTTTCATAAGTGCAACAGCAATAACAACAATTGACAGGGGCCATACAAAAGATGTCGTGTGACAAAAGGCCTGCCAGGGGCGGGAATGGGCGCCAAGTGTAAAGTGTGTGGAAACATTGTTAGACTGGTAGACATGCCCCAGCATATTGTTATGTTCGACATGGCCAAAAACCGTACAACAAAATAAAATAGTGCAAAATGGCAGCAACAGCAGCAGCGCAGGAAGAATACGTAACCACAACAGAAGGCCGCCAACGAGTTTAGTTGCCAAAAAGTCAATGCAACAACAACAATGCTCAAATGTTGCATGCCACCACCGTCGATGTAGCCGTCGCCGCCAATGAAAACAATGCCAAAGGCCATGTGCAAATATGCTATATGCCATTTTTATGCATTTTTTTTTATACACACATACATATAAAGTAAGTAAAGGTGACAGCTCGTGTGCATAGTGGAAACATTTTTTTTTTTAATATTTCATCAAATATTTAACACGACAAAATGTGAACTTTATGTTTGACTAATAGACTAATTTAAGCACATTTAGTATTTTATATATATATTCATTACACAAATTAATAATAACTACCAAAAGGTCAATTTGCCCATTGTACTCCTACATTTTTAGTATTTTTTAATAGCAGGCGGCGCTACCAAAAAGCAACAAAAAAAACATCTAAACGCGGGGCAAGGCAAACATTTTTTTTGCTGTTGTTTTGTTGTTTTTGTTATTTACTAAAAACTCTGGCCATGTTAGGACGACGAGAGTCAACGAAAAACCGAGATTTTTGTCACAGCATAAAACCGCCGCCGGGCCACAACGTAACAAAGCAAAAGCAAAAAAAAAAAAATGTAGAAATGTGTATGTTAAAGAAATCAACTTGCAACTTACAACTTGCCACAACCAGCAGCAGCGAATAACAGTGGCAGCCGCGTCTACTACTACGTTAAATGTCACTGACCGAGAAATGCATGGCAAAAATCTAAGGCAGCAGCAGCAGCAGAAATGAGAATGAAAAAAAAGACAGCTCGGCGGTTTTATTGCCAGTGGCAGGATACGAATAACAACAACAGCAACAACAACAGTAACAACAATAACAAGAAAAAGAAGAATAGTAGCAAAGACAGGACAACAATGAGGGCTACACAACAACAACCACAACTAGGAGAGAAAAAAAACCGTTGCCTGGCTTTTGTCATTTTCTAGCTTTTGCCGTTGATTCCTTTTAAAAAGCCAACCCTAAGTTCACTCGCACGACAGCTCCTCACTCCGCTCCGTATCCAACTGTTCCACATCCAAACTCATACATAAAGAATGTCCAGTGCACTTCATTTTGTTGTAGTAGTTGTTGTTGGCCGCGACGATGGCAACTTGATTGTTGGCCCATTTGGGTGTTTTGTTTTATGTTCTGTGCTTTTGCTGCTTTGGCCGATTTTTATGCGCTGTCCGTGTTTAAGCCACATTCCTTCCTTTCCTATTCGAGAGAGTATTTTGTGATGATTTGGCAAATTGAATTTCAACTCAATTTGCAGTTAACAACAATAGCTAATTAGCCATCGGGGGAAAAGGCGCTTCAAAGTATGCCACACAAAATGGACAAGAGTTTTGCCTTTGCAAAAGGAGGAGAAGAGTGAAGGAGTAAAAGCAAATTGACAAAATGCTTTACGACTTTGCAAATTGACAAACCGGAATTCACGTAACTATGCAACGACTGCAATTCAAAACCAAACTCCATAAGGCATTGAAGCGATTGATTTCCAACTCGTTCGTATATGGCTGCACAATGCATATCAATTAAGCAGCCGACAGCAGTGAGCCAAAGGCTAGGTATCGAATGCTTGGATAACCTGAAGGATACAACACTTGGATAACATGAAACTAACAAGCTTTGGGGCGCCACTTCAATCGCTTCAGGGAGTTCAATGACTTTTGAAGTGCAACTGAAAAAACATAAAGCAAAAGTAACTTTTCTATGAAAATTATATCACAATAAAACATTTTTGTTAATGCAATTTTGTTCGCAATCAAAATATTTACTTTATAAAATTCAATTATTACGTTTGTTTTTTCAACTTCAAGTGCTTCAAATAACTCTTAACTCTTAGTACAAAGACATTTTTGTCAAACGATTCGAATCAAAAGGAACGTTAATTAGCTTTAGCATATCTAAACTTTTGTGCCGCCTCAGCTAACTTTTTCTTTTCAAGTCGTTTTCGTTTTCGTTTCTCGTTGTTTTTGTTTTTGTTGATGTTGATGTTCGTCGTTCAAAGAGATATACTGAAGTAGATGAAAAATAAAACGAAAATAAAGGAATGGCGGCAGTTTTCCTTATATCAGTTGTATTTTTTTTCCGAGTATCTGTGGCTTTTTAATGTGTGCGTGTATGTGTGAGTATATGTGAGGATAGGAATGTATCTGTATCTGTTTACAGCTGTAGATTCGCCTTTCATGCTTCAATAAATAAAATGAATTGAAAAAGCAAAAAAGCAAAAAACCTATAAAAAGAGAGAGCGAAACGAAAAAAAATGAAGAGTGTGTGTGAAATAGAAAGGAAAAACTAGAGTGTGTGTGAAAGAGATAAAGAGTAAAAGGCATAGAGATGCTGCAGCTCAACAGTAAGGATAACAGATTAGTTGAGCTGTCCAACAGACTTGTCCTGTCTTCCCATGGAAATCAAAACATTTTGTTAAAAGGAAACGCACCCATACTAACACATACTTTAGGCACACACACACACACTGAGAGTCAAGGCCTATTCACACAGATGCGCGCGTTTATCTGCGGAAACGGAGATACGTAGTACGTGCCCAGGACACGGCCAGAACGTGGCCAGGATATGCCAACGAGGCAAGCTCTAAACTTGCAACTTTGTCTATTATGTGTCTGTGTGAATGTGTGTGTTAGTGTGTGTATGTGTGTGTGCCCATCTGTGTCTGTGTGTGTACGCATTTGGCAGCCAACTTATGTGTAATAAAATGTAATAAAATAAAACTCACATATTAGAAATTTTTTTCTTTCTCTTTTTTTCTCTGTTTTTTTATGTCCTGGTCATTGAGAAACACATAAAAAGCAGATAGAACACATTGTTGTTGTTGTAGTAGTTGGCAGCCCATAAATAAAATGTGTTGTGTTGTCTTGTGGCTAGTTTTAGGGTCTTAGTATTAGCAAATATTACGCATACGCACTGTCTAACTGTCTTAACATAATGACAATCACATCCACAATCGCAATCACCATCCTGGGATATTATCTGTGATTTTTTGGCGCTCGAGACTGTGTTTATAGCCACATTCATAGGCCATTTTGTGTTAGCCAAATGACAGCAGCTGTCATTTATATGCTGATCTTTTTTTCTATCAAGGAGATTTTCCGTTTGAAATCGACATAATAATAATACAATAAACATAACAATATTGCTTTATGAAAACAAAAAAGCTGTAAAATGTTTAAGTATTTTGTTAAATTTATAGTTTAGCTATTATAAGCTGTCATAACTAATATTAATTTGTTTTGCTGTGAGACTTTTAATTGGTTTTTGTAATGAATTTTGTGAATTTGTTCATTTATTCATGGGATTAGTTGAACGTTTTGATGACACAAACATAATTTCTAAATACATTTTAGCATATTATAAATACATTTGATTTGCAATAAGTATGATTAAGTTTTCTGTGATGTTCACTTAATTAAAGTCAACTTATTTAGTTGATGGCGTTTATGGAATTATTATTGATTTTTTGGCAACTGGCAATTTAAATATCACATTTAAAGAGGCCAAGGAAATCTCGAAACAAATTATTGACAGCTGCCGTTGGCCCGTTTATGACACGCCCTAAATAATTACATGGCTTTTTCATTTGGGGCAAAGGAAAATTGAATTAACTTTTGACAAAGTGCTATGCTTTCATATTGATTTTCTAATTGGCCGCGCGTCACAAAGACCAAAAAGCTATTAAAACAATTTTTTTAATGTGCAAAATTAATGCGTTTTAATGAAAATTTTTGGCAATTGACAAAGTCAGTCACTCAACCGAAAGAGAGCGAGGGGAGAGAGGGGAGGAGGAGCAGGAGTGTGCGGGTGAGCGAGCAGGAAATGGGCAAACAACAAAATGGCGTCCGGGCGCACAAACTTTGGCTGACCATTAAGTTAATGAGGGTCATTGCGGCAACATGTTGGCTCTTTGCACCTTGCCACCACCAGCGGCGGCGGCGGCGGCTGCGGCGGGGATAATGTTAAGTCTCTATAGTGTCAGCCTGTTGAGGATAATGACGTTTTTACTAGCATGCTAACAAAACAAGGGGAGCAAGAGAGCGAAGGGGACTGACTGTCCGTGTAGTGAAATGCTTTTGGAATGCTCCCACTTCCTGGCACGTCAGCGCCAGAAGCAGAAGCAGAAGCAGAAGCAGCACAGGCAGTGGCAACAGCAACAACAACAAAAAGCGGAAACGGAAGCCAAACAAATATGGCCGACGCACGGTTGGGCAGGCAGACAGACAGAGAGACGGACAAAAAGCAACAATGAAACTTTTTAATGCATTTTTAGATGGCAGCACGTGGGTTTGGCCTAATGCACAGTGGTTTGTCTAACAAGCAAGCAATAAACCAAAAAACCAGCACAGAGCTTAAACCGTTTTGAGATTTATAAAGTGTACTTCAGTTGCACATCTTTATGGTTTAATGCTCCATTGTGCATTATTATTATTATTCTCTGTTTTAAACGTGTTTTAAGTTTCATATTGAGTTTGGTATATCATTAATATTAAAATTTTTAATTATTATATGCATATATCAACTTTCTCTGTTTCTTTTTCTGTTGCTGTTACCACAGTGTCCTCATTTTGGCAGCATATTTGGTATCATATTTCAATTGTTTCAATGTGTCGGGGACGGGGGGAGGAAGACCTTTACCACCAAAGTCAAAATTTCCATTTACAGTCGAAAGATTTGTGTCACATTTTTTGTTGTTGCGTTTGTTGTATTATTTACGCCAATTTATTTTTGGTCGTCTGTTTTAAATGTCATGTCAATTCACGTCGTCAGCTGGTGGAGAGAGAGAGAGAGATATGGGGGGAGCTGATGGTGAATGCTAAGTGGAAGTTGTGTAACTTTAGCTGTGATAAGAGCGATGTTGGATAACAATAATAATGATGATGATGACGACCACGACCGAAAAAGCGAGACGAGTAAGAGAAACAAAGCAAACCAAAGCACAAAACCTCAACAAAACGACAGTTGAAATATGAGTTGATGAACGACAGAGAGAGAGACTGGGTAAAACGACAAAGGACAAAGGACATTGGACCGACCACAGGCCAGTAAGCAGTACATAATGGCAATTTAAATGGCATTTTTAGTTGGCTTTTATCGTTTGCCACATGTCTCTCGTAACTCACACACACACACACCCACACACATACACATACAAGAAAAAACCTCACTTATGTTTTGTTCTCTGGGGAATTTATATAGAGTGACATGCGATATTTGATCAATAACTTGAATGTGGAGAAGAAGGGTATGTAGGGGGGGCGAGTGAGCGATTTTCACTTACTTGGGGGTTGGCAACATAATGTAGTCAAATCGACGAAAGCAATTTGTTGTTCTACATGTGTGTACACTTAGAAAAAAAGTAGCAAATAACTTGAAATTCAATATTAAAATTGATGGTAAAAATATTTTCTCTCTTGTAATAGAAGAAGAAAAACGGATTTTGTCCTTAAAAATATGCCAATTTCATATTCATATTCTTACGAATATTATTCTTTATGTGTGTGTGTAATTTTGCTTGTGTGGGTGTTGCTGCTGCTTGCTTTAGCATATTTATGCTGGTGAAGCTCCCCCTTTGCTATTGCAAAATGCTATTTCTTTGGCATCAACGAAGCCGCCGCAGCATTCATTATGGAAGGCAAACAAGTCGGCAGCAGCAGCAGCAGTAGTAGGGAGGGGGACGGACAGGACGTAAGTAGATGCTAGGGCCATCAATCTGTCAGGTTGGTTGTTATGGGGCTGACTTGGCACGACACGACTCAACTCAACTCTCGACCCTCGCTCTCACACTCTCAAAACACTCGAGCTAACCGTTTTTGCACGTTCCAGGCCGGAGAAGGATCAAAGGCAACAAACGTCTCTTTATCTCACACTCACTCTTTCTCTCTCTCTCCCTCTGTGTGTCTCTCTCTCTCTCTCTTTGCTTGGCACTTGAGAGTTTGCCTGTGCAAAACAAAACCTCTCGGCGCTGTCTCAAGCGTTATTTATTGTTAACGAAATAGCCGACGCTCCACACACACACACACATACACATTCAGAGAGGTCCTTGGCATAAGTCAAAGTCGGTTTGGCGTTGCCAGACCTACCAAGGCCAGGCCAGCCATAATCATTTTTTTGTGAGACGTTTCTGGCAATTAATCAAACCGCGCTAAACACCACAGAAAAAAACACATTTTGCGGTTTTACAAGCATGTTAAATGTCCCCTGATTCCCATTTTCCACACTTTTCTCACGTTTTGCAGCGATAGCAACTTAATGCCGTTAGATGCCCTGTAATCTCGATTACTGGCCTCTCTTTCTCTCTCTCTCTTTCGCTCTCAATTGTCTCGTTATTGTTTCAATTGTTTTGGCAGCTTGCCTGCGTTGACAACAAAACTAAATTAACACGCATCCAGGCATACCTCTTATTTACCTCTCACTCGCTCGCTTTCTCTCTCTCTCTCGCTCTATCTCTATCTAAGTCTGTATCTCTATCCATGCAATCCCATGACAAGGCAATAGGATTCTGGCTATTTGCATGCGTTTGTGTCAGTGTGTGTGTGTGTGTGAGCCAATTGAAAGCAGTCAAAGAGCAACAGCAGGATTACAATCTATCAGCTGCAGCCTAGCTGCGCACAAATTTTTTGGCTCCATGCTGCAAACTGACTGCCTGCCTCAATGCCTGCCTCAATGCCTGACTCTGCCTGACTGGCTGCCTGTCTGCCATCGTGTTATCGTGTGCCCATATGTCCAGATCCTTGTCCATTGCCTCTGTACACACACACACACACAAAGAGAAAGAGAGAGAGAAAGAGGACGGCTTCTGCTTTTGCTTTGCTTTGCTCTCTACTTACACTCTACCCCGGCTCAGCCTTCTCCTGTCGCATTGCAGTCTCCGGTTCAAGCGGTTTGTGTGCTAAATCCCCTTTTTATTGTTGTAAATTTTTCGGTATGTACGTGTTTGTTCGTATGTATGTGTGTTATTCCATGATTGCCATAGGTTTTGTGTGTGTGCCACTCATTTGCATACGAGTGTGCGTGTGTGTGTGTGTGTTTTATGTGTGTGTGCCACGCAACTCTATTACACTTAAATGCGTTTTGAAAAGGAACGAGACCAATTGGGGCTTAATGTGTGTGTGTGTGTGTGTGCGGCGGAGGCGTGTAACATGTAAATGATAATGGGAACGTGCAATGATGTGGGGCGATTCGTCCTTTTGGGAGCAATGTAATTGAGGCACGCGTATGGTAAAATGATTGTGATCTCTCTATGTGAATGCAATTAACAAACAAAATGCAAAAGGTGCTCCCCTCCCCTTCCCTTCCCCTCCCCCTTCACCGACCCAAAAAATCCGATAATCCAGCAGCAAAATTAAGGCACATAAATTATGCTGGAGTAGAAAATTTCCATAGCAATGTGAGATAGTTCAAATAGTAGGTCAACCAGATTGAGGATTAGTCAAATCGCTTGGAAGAGGATTTAAATACGATTTGAGAGCAAACAATTTATACGGATTGCAGGTCAAACCGATCAAAGCAATTCAATCTTAATTGCATTTAAGCTCATGAAAAAGGTAAAAACGTTATCAATTATGATAAAGTACTTGATTTTAGAGATAGGAATGGCAAACAGTTTTATATTTATATAATAAAACTTATAGAAAATGAGAAATTGAAACATTTTTTAAATGAATTGAATTCACATTGTAATGTTTATTTAACACTGGGTTGATTATCTATGAAAAACGAATGTACCAGCATTTTAATACATTTAAAACTTTTGTTTCTGATGCAGCCATCCATCATTTCAGTCTGTTGCCTTTACTTCCTAACGATATCCGACTGTTTCAGACCGTTACAATAATGTGATATTTTTTTCAACACTTTTTCTGTTTTCATTTAGAATCCGTGTGTGTGTGTGTGTGTGTGTGCAGAGTTTTACAGTCCATTGACAATCCGTTGCACTCTGTTTCTCTGCCTTTTTACGAAATTGACTTTATGGCGTACGTAGAAGAGAGAGTTGGACATTATCTTATATCGGCTCCGTTTTTCCTCTTCCCCACTACACCCCTTGCAACACTTCACTTTCGACAGCTTAACGATTAGTTTTGCTGCAACTAAAATGGCGCACAAAAGCCAGTGGGGTAAAAGGGAGTGTAAAGGGCAGAGAGGGGGGGGTATGTTTGGTTTAACTGTCCTTTTATGCTGCAAAACGTTTCATTTCGGTTTGTGTCAAAGGCACACACACACACACAAAAGATACCGGACACGAACACGGACACAATCGACAACTAAATGCGTACGTGTCAGCGAGTTAGTGTGTGATACAATACACCCCCCACCCAACCCCTTACACCCACCCTTTCCAACCATTCACCTCAAATTGGCACACTTTTGAGCGTTCAGGGTGCATTGGCTTTTATAGTGAGCCAGCCGAGGCAGGTGTGCAATGCAATGCAATAACAGCAACAACAACAGAAATGCACTTTTGTGATTCGCAATTTGATTTGCTGCCATCGAATACCTATCAACCTTAAACCCTCTTTACACACACTCCCACCCCTTTCTGCCTTTACTACATACATAAACAATTTTGTAATTAAATGCGAATGACAAACAGAAAAAACTTTTATGTCAGCATTTTTTCGTTTATCGTTTATTGGTCATTTGTTAATTGATTTGTGAGTACAGTTTACAAAGCACTGGAAATAGTTACTCTAAAACTGTACAGCAAACATTTATATATAGAGCATAAGTAAAATAAATGAATAAATAAAATTGCAAGCACCCGCAGCATATTTTCATAAACATAATAACTGTGTGTGTGATGGATGTAGGGAATATATATATAAGAGTGGAGATGATGATGTTGATGCTTGCTGCTGCTGCTTGGATGCTGATGTTGGGGATTTGGGGCGCTTAAGCGCCGGAACAAAGCAATCAGCAGCCCCCATGCGTGGCGTCTCCGCTTACGCAACAGCAGCGGCAGCGGCAACGCGGCAGCAAAAACAACAAAAACGCATAAAACATAAAAAAAATTTGTACAAAATATTTATATGTGAATGCGAAAAAACAAAAAACAGAAAAAAATAAAGAGAATACAAAAGCAGCAGCGGCAGAGGCAGCGGCAGCGGCAGCTGAGGCAAAAACTTTAGCCACGCCTCTTTCCGCACACACTCCCATATAAAAAAGCATAAACAAAGCGTCGGCTTAGCTGTGAACATTTATATATATTTTATTTTTATGCCATTTCGTTTCGTTCTTGGTGTTGTTGTTGTTGTTGGTGTTGTTGTTTTAAGCGCAGTGTACAAATTTTTTGTTGCTCTGCAAAACACACACACACACAAAGGCACACACACATTGCACATGCCTTGAGAAGAGTGTGAGGGAGGTGGAGTGGTTTTCGGGGGGGAACGAAACTTTAGCACGCGCATAAGCGTTAACGAAAACTAGATGAAAAGACACACACAAAAGGGCACTGCAGCAGCAGCAGCAACCAGGGCGGGGGGGTAAGGGGGTAACAAGGGCAACGGTGTTTAAAAAAAAAATAAATAAAAAAAAATTCAAGTGAAAAATGTTTGTTTGAGGCAAAACTGGCGCATCCTGTGGTCCAGCTCTGGCATGTGAACAACGGAAATAACAACAATAACACGAGAGCAACAACAACAACTACCAACAACAACAACAATAACAATAGCAGTAGTAGTCGAGTCGAAACAAACTGCAAACCATTAAGTGTTGTGCAACCGCAGCTGGCAAAATCGTCAAAAATGTTGCTAAAGATTTCAAGCGTTTTTAAATGTAACACAAAACCAACACTCCCTTGAGAGAGAGAGAGACACGGCGGGAAGAGAGACGCAGGGAGTGAATGGGGAAGAAGGGTATGCATGCCGAAGCTCACGTTGCAAGTGTGGCAGTTTACACGCAGTCGACACTAGCAGCAGCAGCAGCAGTAATTGAGAATAAAGATTACGAGAGCTAAACATAAAAGCTCCTAATAGTACTGCAGAAAAACAAATAAAAAATATAAAATAAAACGAAAATAACAAACGAAAACAAAAACAAAAAGCAAAACTCGTAAAACTGCGGCAATTTGCTGGACTGCAATATGAACCGGTTCGCACTTGAACCAACTGAAGTGCAAACATATGTGGTTTGTTAAGGCAAATAACGGGTATAAGAAGAATTATTCATAAAGCTTAAAAGAAAACAGATTTATTTGCAAGCGTGAGTTAAAACTAAGTTTAATCTTACAGAAGGTAGATGATTTGAGAACTATTTGCTTCCTAAACTATCTTCGTTTTCTGCTTTATTGGATGATTTTTTAAAGCAGTTTTGTTTTAGGAGAACACATGTTCTAAATCCCACTCCATTTATTTTATATTTTGCTACAGAAGAACTTCTTTGTTAAGTTATGGTCAGAAACATTTTTATGACAAAAAAGTATGACTTTTTTTTTCGATAATAATAAAAACAATAATATATTTATGAAAAGGTAAAAGGAATATATATTATTGGTGAAATTAAAGAAAAACCCTTTAAATAACAATATAACAATAAACAATCATTCTTTTTTTTAACAATTTAAGACCGATTATCTACGAAATTTGCCATAAATTAAATCAAAAATGAACAAGAATACATAAATAGACATATTTAAAGCCATTTCTCTACTTATATCTACGCTAAAATCAATAAATTTCGTTGCAAATTTGTTGCCTACGCATTTTCCTAATCATAATTAGGGTGAGAGCTACTTTTTTGACAGCTCTATCGCTAAACACCAAACGGGTGCAACACATTAGAGCTTAGAGCGGCATTGCTTGCCACAACAAAGCAATTATTAGCACAGTCATTTAGCACAAAATGTGTGTGTGGGAGTGTTTGTAAGGGTGTGTGTGTGTGTGAGTGTGTCTCGTTGCTAATTAGCTGAAGCCAAAAAGCGATAAGTTTTATGCGATTCAGTACAATGACCTCACACCCTCCCAAAGACACCCGCTAGCTATAAAAGATATATGATGGGAATATGCACAGTGAAAAATAGGGGGGGTAAATAAAGGGTAAGCGTTTTGGGGGCCAAAGAGGAGGAAAGATTGGGAGGGATTGTCTAAGGTCTTGGCCCCGTTATGGCCTACGGGTTCAAACGTAAATCCAGTTAATCGCTATGCTTTAGCGCGTTTTTGAATTAGTGGGAGGCAAAAAACAGAAAGAAAGAGAGAGAAAAGAGAGAGAGAGAGGGACTTTAGGAAGCCATTCAGTCAACCTTAAAAATAAAAACCCATTGCGGCACCAGAACCAAAACCCTTGTGGCATGTTCATGTCCTGGCGCCGCTTTTCATGCGGCTTATTTGGAATTTTGCTTTTGTCTTGCTATACAGATCATAATAAACAGTGCCTGACTCACACACACACACACAAATACACACATATACACACACAAACTCAAAACTAAAACTCAAACAACGCCAACGAATCATTTCCTCTGTTATGAAGACGACGCGAACCAGTTTACCTACCTGTCCCCACCCACCCCGTCCAACCTTGCACCGCTACCATCAACGCTTATCCTACATTCTTGTCTTGATTGTCTGGGGAGAAAGGGGTTGGGGCAAAGCGAGAGAGTGACTAAGCCGAATGCATTTTCCAACCAGCCAATGTTGTATATAGGAAGAATATGATGTGGCATAAAGACTGTTGCAGCTGCCGGGAGGCTAGCAGCCAATCTCAGCTACTATGTGTGTGTATGTGTGTGTGTTGCACACATAAGCCGCAGCAAAGAAGATTTCTTAGAGCTGCCACAGACACAGAAAAAAAAGGGAAACAAAACTCTTCTTCTCCGAAAGCCAAGCCAGACATATTAAAGATCATTATGTGAGTTCCAAAGATCGCAATCAATTCCAACATCTCCAGTTGATAATTTACTTTCAAATTGCAAACAGAAAATAGAAAAAAACAAAATACATTCAATGCAAAAAATATTTCCACTTGAACATTTAATTGATGATCATTATACTATAGAAATAGAAAAAAACTGCAAAACAATTAGTTTTTTCTAATTATAATCATCAAAACAGCCGAGTCTGTCAAATCTTGAAGAAGCTTTGAGATAAAGTGGAAAATTTATTGCTAAAAAACTTTTTCAAAGCAATTCTATAGAAAATGAATAATTAATTAATGAAAAAAAAACACTTTGAAACTGATCGTAAAAGTTTTTTATTTGCATTTAATGAATGTAAATTAATAATAGACAGGTGTAGTAAATTTCACACTTAATCGGATTAAACTCAAAACTATAAAAATGAGCATTAAAATTGCACTTAAAAGTTACAAAGAATATACAATTTTGTATAAATTAAAATGTTTTATGCACTTATTCAACTCAAGAGGGTATCTTTAAGACTATGAAACATTTCTTATAAGAAATAACTAATAAATCATTTATTCAACTGATCTTTGATCTTGAGTACTGCGAAAAAAATGTCATAATCCATTTGCAAAAAAAACCCACTTTACTTATATGTTCATCTAATCTTATCAGATCAGTATGAATTGTTTTCTATATTGTTGCACATATGGCGAGGGGCAACAAAATGAGAAAGAGAGAGAGAGAAAGAAAGAGAGAGAGTGAGAATGAAAATATAAAGCAATTTGGGCCAGTTGCAACTTGATTGGATATGCCATAACAAACTTCATTTTTTTAGAGGGGGCGGTTGTTGAAGGTTTTTTGGTCGGGGGAGAGGTGGGTTGGTTATCAAGTGGGCTGGATGTCAGGACAATATGCTGCCAGCTGTACAATGGGCCACTTAAGCGACAACAATAAAAAATCATTAGAATGCCAATGGCAGACGTCGTTGCACACACAGGATGCACAGGATGTATGTATAATGTCCCTTGCTACTCCTGCTGCTGCACAACCCTATCCCCCCCTTTCACCCCTCTCAATCCCTATTATAATGCAGGAAAGTACGCCCACGTAGTCAGGAGCGGCACTCGGCCTGGCCACTTCATAAATCTACAAGGCATATGAAATATGAGTATCCTCTGTGTCCTGAGTGTAGTGGCCAATCATGTTGCAAGCTTCGCTTTCTACTTCTACCCAGGACCCCGCTACTCAAAGGGACGAAGGCGGCATGTTGCAAGTTGTGCAAAACAAAAAAACTTTCTGACATTGTAACGAGTACTTTGTATTTTTTGCTGTTATTGTTGCTTGGCTCGAGCAAAACACACAGGATACAAACACATACACACACACACACACACTCGCACACACACAGAGGACACACCGGACACACACAATGCACTATGTTGCCTTTGATTTATTAACAAGCCCTCGTTTATCATTGTGGCCAACAATGGGTTAAGGGCCTGAAATTGCAAATTTGTAAATTCTGTGTTCGACTGCAATCGCTGAATCAAATAGAAAACACACACAGACAGACAGGAACACACATACAGAGATAGAGAGACAAAAACCGCCCAAAAGATAAACAAATAAAATTGATAGATAAACAAAACATTAACATTATGAGCGAAGAATGTTTAGAATTATGAAGAATGGATGCCCGAGCAGCCAAGTTTATTGAAATTAAGCAATTTTCCACAACCAAAATAGAGAACAAGAACAACAATCACAACAACAGCAACAATAACAGCGATACTAACGGAACTGGCTCATAATTCATAATGTTGTTGTTGTTCATTTTTATTGCCCGGGTCCCTTCCCTAATATTTATGTGGCTGTTGACCACGTTGGGGGAAAATATTAGAAAATCTAGAATCTGAACCGGTCGACAGCGCATTGAAGCATTAAATTTCCATGTGGGCGTTGCACGACGCACGAACGCCAGTCCCCAAAAAACAGAATAAACAGAAACCAAAACAACAACAACAAAAACAAGTTGAAGGAGTTGCCAACATTGCCGTAGAAGCCGTCACTGCGTGGGTGCCGGACACCAAAAGATAAAATGTTGATCAATAAATTTAGTGGCCATGAAAGACAGATGAAAGCATAACTAGCACAAAAAAGCAAAACGAAAACAATAACAATAAAAAAAGTAACAAATAAACAGGTAAGCAAAGAATTTAAATGGCGCTTAGATAATGAAAAAGTAGGCTTAACAGTCCTTACAAATTTATTCCCCTGGCAAAGGGAATTTTTGTTGGATTGGGCAATTCAAGGGGAAATATATTCGATCAGACAATTCTTAAGAACTAGTTTAAAATGAACTTCACATAAACCATTCAAGAGCTTTTTAAAATGTAACAAACTAATTAACCAATTCATGATATGCAACATTTGAAAAGGTTACAAACAAAAATGTTGATAAACTAGCACAAACAACTAAAAAGCAAAACCAAAGGGGTAAGAGAGTGGAAGAAGATGGAAAGAGTCGGATATCTTATGTCGGTGTGTGTGTAAAAATGCTCCAGAAATGTCATTAACGTGCTCTGCTTTTGATGTTTCTTTGGTTGTTGTTATTGCTGTTTGTCTTATCTCGACACACGTAAAATGACACTGCAACAATGTGCGCTTGTGTCTGGCTGCGTGTGTGTGTGTGTGGAAATTTACCTGCAAAGGCGCCGCTATTCGTTTTACTAATTGATAAGTTCATATTTATGTGGAAGTCGCTTGCGTTCGCTAGTTAAACGTAATTAACTATGTAAATTTGACACTAGGCGGCGCAACAAAGACAAAATTACTCACACGCACGTAGACTGACAGTTATTTTTGCATTTGTATGGTAAAGGTAATAGAAAATGTGATGTGCTTACCTGTCGCTTCTACTATGTTTCAATCAATGTACATAAGCACGCACACACATTCGCACATTCGAGAGAGAGAGCTCGCCCGCCTACGCATGCAGGCAGAAACAACACAAACGTGTTGCGCTCAGCTGGCCTTGCAGCGAATGAGTTGCACAAAACACACGACGCGAAAAGTTATCGCTGTTATGCCGTTGTGGCTGTTGTTGTTGTTAAGGTTGTTGTTATTGCTACAATGTATTTGGCACGTGAAACGACATCGGCATGCGGTTGTTTTGTTGTTGGCATTTTTCGAAAATTTCGCACACAAATTCCCTTTTATTTGCATTTGTTTACGTCACTGCACCAATACAATCGCATTGCAATGAATGACGCGCGTATACGCGACGGCGAAAGAGAGAGAGTCGAGCCAAAAAACACAAACAAACAACAGCAACAAAGCAAAATGGAATAACACACAACAAATCGCAAACAGGCAACGAAATAAACAAATTTATTTATACTCGCGTTAGAAGTTGTAAGCACTAAGCGGATTTGTTATTGGCGCTGCATTGAATTTTGGCATCATTGTCTTTGTTTCTTTTATTTTCGTTTATTTCGTTTTTTGCCAAGCGCGAATCATGCAAAAATCGAAATTTCCACGGCCGCTTGCAAAGCGCGTTATTACTTTATCTCCCGCGAGGCCCTTTGCGCACTGTCCACATCGTTCTTGCCCTTGGGCGATAATAGTTATTGTTGGATTACGCACATTTCGTTTGTTAGTTATGCATTTAATTAATATTAATATTAAATCACGGGATTGCCGAGCGCGGTCACTGATGCGACTGGCCACAATAAAGGTTAAAATGAAACTGATGAAAGAGAGAAACGAAAGCAGAAGAGACTATGATGCTGAACTAGTTCACAGCTGACTGCGAACAATTGAATGTAGAGATGTATTTTGGCGTGTTCCGATAGATCGATTATAGCATGAAGTGCCGGTTGTTGGAAATATTTTCGTCAACGATATATTTTGTGAATCGATAGAATGGTGGGCGTACGGCAGTTCATTGATAAAAATTAAGATTAAAGCTATTGATAAATACAAAAATTAAGACGAATTAAAACGACAGCACAGTGAAGAATGGCCGAGCTAAAGGCACCTTCGCTACAATCGCTGCTCGAATCAGATCGTGGCTCCACAGACAGCCTACAGCTGGATATCGAGTTTGAAGGCGTAAGTATAATAAAAATGAAAACAATGGAAACATAAAAATTCTCAGCGAACCCCGTGACATTTAATAGCTCGACGATGTGGAATTTGCAATACCACCCACCGATGTGCTGCCCACACTGGAAACAGTGCTTAGTGAATTTGAGGCGGATTCCGACGTGGCCTCTGAATTGGGAGTTTCGGTGCCGCGCGCTACGCCAACTCCCTCTATTGGCGAAGATTGTGGTGTGCGCGGCGATGGACGCGGAGGCAGCGGTTCCGGCTCCATAATGCGGTACACTCTCCTGCATGGCATTTCGGCCCAGCTCAACTCGGCCTCGGAACGTGTCAATGCTGGAGCAGCGAGCGCCTGTGCCGTAGCGGCTTACATAGCTGTGGGCACATCGCATGGACACATTCTCAACTTTGATGTCACCCAGACGTTGCGCTGGGCTCATCAGGATAAGCACAGTCAGGGTGCTGTTTCGAGTCTGGCTTTTAATGCAGATTCCACACGACTACTGGCAGGCTTTTCCCGTGGATTGGTTGCCATGCTGGACACCCAAACGGGCGATGTGCTGAGAGAACTCTTTGATGTCATTACACCCAATTCGGGTGTGCTGCATGTAAAATGGACATCACGTTCCTCGCTGGCACTCTGCGCCGATGCTGGTGGCTCCGTCTGGTCACTGAGCTTCACCCGCAAACTCGGAATTAGAGGGTGCACCTCACGCTGTTTATTCTCAGGCGCTCGTGGCGAAGTTTGCGCCGTGGAGCCGCTCATCATGGACTCTCAGGGTCGGCACGAACTGGATCAGTACTGCATTGTGGCACTGGCAACGCTCTCTAAATATTTTATAGTCACAGTGCGTCCTCGATTGCGTGTCATCAAATATCATGCGCTTAATGGACCAGCAGATTGTTTGCCGCTGCTCGCCTGGCATCTGGTGCTGATCCAAGCGGCTGACACAAGTCGCTCTGTGGACCCTGTCATTGTCGTTGGGCGCGGAAATCAGCTATTCTTTCACCAGCTATTTGTGGCGAATGGAAGGATTACGTTGTTATATTTGCGTCATGTCCAGCTGCATAGCAGCCTGCTCTCTGCCCACTGGCTAGGTCCGAAATGTGTCGCCTCATTGGACACATCCGAAATACTGCATTTAATCGATGTGCGCTCCAGTCGGGAGCTCGAATGCATGGATATGGCCAATGCTGGTTTGGTATACGGCTCGGCACAGTTTAAAGGTTTGGCTACTGGCGGTAATGTTTCACCCGCATTTGCCTTAGCCGGAACCAATGCCTGCTACAATTCCGTTGTCTCGCGGGGCACACAGCTTTATGTTCTGGGTGCACGCTCTTTGCATATCATTGGCGTACGTACCTGGTCAGAAAGGATAAGCTATCTGGTAAGTGGGAACAGTAGTTGAACCATAGAAACTTCCTAATCACTTTTCTTTTTCTTACAGGTAAAGAATCATCGCTGGCAGGAGGCCTGTCAGTTGGCTTTGGACGGCTATATTGCATCTGCTGAACGTCCAAGGAAGCGTGCTCAGGCCAAGGAGCGTATAATTATGCTCTTTAAGGAGTATATTGCGAATTCGGCACGTGCACCTGACTATTGCCTGGGTTCCATAGTAAACTGTATGATAACCATTGGGGAGTTGGATCTACTGTGGACGCAGCTTTGGGAACGGCTACACAATAATAATACGGAACTCTTTTTGCAACACATCTCGGAGCACATTGAGCAGGAGAGTATACATAGTGTTAATCCGGTCATATCGCAAGCTTTGGTTGACTACTGGCTTCAGCATTCGCCTGAAAAATTGGAGCAGTTAATCCTCAAATTAGACTGGATGTGCCTGGACCTGAATCAGGTTCTCAAGGCAGTCAAGCGCCACCAGCTGTATCGCGCACAGCTCTACCTGAATGCCAGCGCCTTGAATGATTACACCACAGCGTTGACAGAGCTCTTGCCGCCACTGCAACCGGATCAAACAGATCTAGGCAATTGTCTGCTGGTCTATGTGTCCAGTTGTTTGGCCGGACGTCGCTTTCCTAGTGGTGATATACCCGCCGAGCAGGTGCATCAGGTCAAGCATGATGTCCTTCGGTGCCTCACCTCCCAACACTCCACGGCCAATCCCGAGGATGAACTGCCTTATCCATATCTGCGTGCTCTACTCAAATTCGATACAAGGGAAACATTAAATGTGATTTCGCTGGCATTCCAGGAACGTGAGTTTAGCAACGAGCTGGGCTACTCCCATCGCAAGCGAATCATTTATCTGCTACTAGAGATTATGACGCCCGAAAATGCAACGGTGAGTGTGTAGATTATATCGCATTCACTGTATACAATTTTGAATTATTTGTTTTGTTTTAGTGGGCGGAAATCGGATGTCTTTTAAACTTTATTGCCCAGCAGATATCGACACAGTGCTTGCCGCGAGATAAGCAGCTGCTGGAGCGCGTACTCAGCTACCTGGCGCAAGAGGATATTGCCAATGAGAGTGCACGACAGCATTCGGAGCGGGAGAGTGCCTGGCATGAGTTGCTCTCAAGCAACTGCCTCACGGACATCAGTAGCGATGAGGAGCAATTGGAGTTGGCACAACGGGCGCGGTGCTATTACGTTGTGGAGTATCTTCTGGAGAAGATGCAGCGCTATGGCAACATGCTCGACTGTCTCATAAGGAATACGGCGCGACATGAATCGATGTTCGCCTACATGGAGCGTCATGTGGCGGACAGCGAACGCTGCATCTATGATCAACTGTGTTGTCATTTGGGACAACTGTTGGAGATAAATCCCGAGGAAACAACGCGTTTGATTGCGCTACACTATTCGGATAAGATTGGCGACCTGCTGGAGCTGCTCTGTGGACAGCAACCGATGCTGTTTCGTCTGCTGCAGTGCCTCAATGCCAGGCAAAGTAAATTGCAGCCCACACAAATGGAACTGCTGCTCGAACTGTACTGCAATCTGAAAACACCCGAAGCAGTGTTAGAATTCCTAATGTCCAGCCGTGGCTATCGTCTGGACAAGGCCATAGATATTGTTGAGCGGCATCAATTAAAGCGTGCTGTTATCTATCTCTACGAGCAGCAGGAGAGCTATGCGAAAGCCTTTGACTTGTCCATGGAGCTGTTGCAGGTGGGCAACGCAAATGCAGCTGCAGAGGAAGCTAAGCAGATAGCTGAACTCTTGGCACGCTCTGCTAAAACCCTACCGGAGAAGGAGCTGGAACGCTGCTGGTTCACCCTGCTGCAATACATACTGCCACAGCAAGAGCTGCAGTCTATTACAAAGTCCATGCTGCACGAGGCATCGCAGCACATTGATCTGCATAATCTGGTACAGTTGATTATGAATACACACGACGTCTCGAGCAGTTTTGGTGACATCAAGGACCTGCTGATGAGCATGCTGATAAGCTCGCGACAGGAAACGGAGGCATTGCGTGGTGCTGCGGACATACTTTGCCAGGATCTCCACACGGACTTTGTAAAGCAGCGTCTTGTGGCACGTCGTGGTCTATGGGTGACCAACATGCGTTGCTTGATTTGCCGGCAGCGTTTGTACGACCAAACACAAGTGCTTGTCTTGGGTCCATGTGGACATGCGTTGCATGAGCGTTGCCTGAACGAAGTGACACCAATGCAACAATGTCCACGCTGTGCTTCTGCACTACCAACGACGAATGATGCGGATGATGTGCCGCAGTTGTCTACAGTTCGCCTGCCATGTCCCAATCAGCATTTATTAAACTGCTCCAATCCCATGGAGCTGGGCACACTGCAGCTTAAGGCGCCACCAAGGCGTTTTTGCTAAGCAATCT
Source organism: Scaptomyza parva (assembly GCA_035044645.1). Lineage (NCBI taxonomy): Eukaryota > Metazoa > Arthropoda > Insecta > Diptera > Drosophilidae > Scaptomyza > Scaptomyza parva. The sequence goes on along the minus strand of JAWNNT010000065.1, from coordinate 1,940,426 downwards.
ATTATGTATGTTATTCCATTTATGTAAAGCCATTCATTGTAAACATTTGCTTGTTAAGTATTAGGGGTAGTCATTCAAATGGACGTGAAAAGGGTCTGTGAATAGCTTAGTTGATTAAGCAAAAAGTAGTTGTTCCTAAAATCGACCAATAGTGCTGTTTATTCATTATTTGAATACTCATATGGTGCAAATAGTGATTAAATATTTCTCCATGAACAATCATTCGCAATGACAAGAATTTCCACTAATTACGCAAAACAAAAATAAGAATTCGCACTAATTGTTAAAAGCATCACAATAAAAACTACACAATATTTATTTGCAATACAAATGCACGCACTCGAACAAATTATAAAAGGTGATTCATTGTTATATTTTCGTATTGTTTATTCTAATGTATGTACAATTTTAAGCTATTTATAGACTCAATTGTGAATACCCCAATTTATTAGCTAAATCACAAAATAAAATAAAATAATGAAATAAAACCAAATGGCTTAGCTAGTCTGAACTCCGTTATCCGCGGGAAATGTATTATTATAATGCTGTATGAACTCCGTGCATTGTTCGGCTAAAATAAATACAATTGATTAAGGTAAGGTTACAATATAATTGCAAATTGAGCTTTTACCTTTTGGAAACGCCATAGTTTCATAATTGCGCAAATTGCGCATCTGGAAGAATCGATAGACGCTGTGGAAGATTAGGTCATCCTGGGATTTGTAGGCTGCTTCGAGAAATTTGCGCGCCGGCACCTTGTCCAGACCCAGCGAGTTTTTGGCCAATCGCAATGCATCGATGACCCTGCCCTGGCCCAGCATGACCTCAATAATAATCTAATAGAAACTCGATATTAGTCGGAATTTGATTAAATAAAAACTAAATGAGCTTACCTCATGTGCTTGAATCTTGCCCAGCATATCAATAGCCACCTGTGATATGGCCGAGTTGACATCTGAGTGGGACAGTAAGAAACACGCAACAGATTTAGACTCAAGTAGCATCGAATATTTGATCAGACGGCGTAGAGTATCAAAGCTGTGATTGCGTATTAGCTCAGTAATGATCATCTTGCTTAGCTCTTCCTGAGCGGAAATGTTGTGTTTGTTAAGTGATTGCAGATAGAGCATTAGCACCGTCTCCGTATATGGCCGCTCAGCAATGGGCTGAAAGATTTGCACCATATCCGACTGTTCGATAAGCACAATGGGTGGAGTTGTGATCTTAGTGGTTCCGCTCTTAACATTGGAAGGCAACGCAGTTTTATTCTTTATCTCCAAATGCACCCAAGATCTGACAAGAGAAATATATACATAATATAAGATAATGAAAAGTAATGGAAACTGATTAACATACGCATAAATCTTGTTGATCTTGTCAAAGATTGTCTCCAGTACAGGCAGCATTGTGCTTTTATATTGAACATCCATTAGCTGCTGAACAACTTTAAGAAGCATCTGTTTGCCACTAGTGCGCTGCAGCAAAAACTCTGTGAGGCGTAGGCGATCCGAGATAATATTGCACAGCGGTTCAATAGACAGATTTAGATACCACATGCAACCCAGCTTAGCATCAATTACAATGTTTGGCTGAAACAGCACCCAATTTGTGGAATCTGCAAGAGGTTAGGAGTTTTTTATCTCTCCACGTAAGCAAAATAGACAACTTACAAAGCTCGCACTGCTGAATTTGGCCATCTGGCGAAATCGAAGGCACCTTAAGTCCAAATGGTTTAATGGAACGACCTGGAGTAATGGGCGTATGATAGTTAACATCATCGATTACCTCGCCGCTGAGCGCAATGTCAAAAAGCAGCGATGTAGCCGTCGCTTGGTGATGCACTACTATCAAATTGTCTACCGTGTTGATGGCGAAACGTCCAACAAGGCTAAGGCGCAGAACATGGCATTTTCGTGGTGCCAGACCAGGTCCATTCAACAGATGCACTTCGACCTCCATCATGCCTGTTGTGTTGTTAGTTTGCAGAATGAGCACGGCCAGCACGCCGTATATCCTGCCCAGCGTTACTTTGCTCTCCTGTACCTGGCGACTTGGATCGCCCACTAAATAGAGACATTTTCAGATATTTTATAGATCTTTACCAGCAGTTTGACCTACTCACAGTTTACTTTGGGTAGCTTGGTGATGACTTTTTGCTTAACAATGACCGGCACGAGTGTGTTGCCCTCTGTAGTGCAAAGTAATGCGATATTGGCGTCACAGCACCAGGCGAACCATTTAATACTTATGCTCAATGCCTTTACAGAGCGAACCTGTCGCTTCTCTGGCACTATTTGGAAGATCTCGACACCAGTGTTGGATATGAGTGCCAATTCGCGATTGTGCACCCACACAAAGCCGTAGATGAGCGTCTTCGACTGATGCGTTATGATGTCCTGCAGAACCGGCTGTTCACCCTGGAAGCACACAAACTCAACGGCATTTTCTTTGCGCTGCACGGCCAAAATTTTATTGTCTGGTGAGAATTTTATCGATCGGATGGCGCCGCCACGATCACTCATGCAAAACGTTATAACAGTGTCCTCCACCGGGCCCTTGACAACCACACCCGTGGCACCGCCCGAGCGGACTGCAAATATCTAATGAAAACAAACACCCATCAATAATTTATCTAATGTGATTATATGTGTATGTATGTGATTTTCGCTAACCTGTTTGTTGGAGTCATCGAAGAAGACATTGGTTAGCTGGCTGGCAGCATCGAAGCGAATAAGGTTGTTCGAGAGCTCAATATAGTGAATTCCATTTGGTTTTTCCATTTTACTTGTATTTAGTGGTGATGTTTAATACCTTCCACGAAATTCCACCCGCATTTCGAGGGAAGTGTTGGAAAGTGACAATGGGTCACTAGTCTAGTCTACTTGTAGCATTTGCACCTACATATATATTTACGCACACTGTTTCCATCAGCTGATTTAATATAAACAAAAATAAAAAGTTTGCACACTGTGCTGCAAAATTGCTTAAAAGTTTTTTTGTTATTTGCTCAATGTTATCCGATGTCCACCGCGTCAAAGTGTCGGGTGTGCATTTCCCCTCTGATTGCCGCTGTCACATCATATGATATGCGTAAGCTGCCCAAGTTGGCACACAAATTCGTGACCTGCACAGATTTATCCGTGGATGATGAGGCGCGGCTACCCAGTGAACTGTGTCGGTCGTGCCATGACCAGTTAGAACATTTATATGCATTTCGTGCAAAGTGCATTGCAGCCGATACAAAATGGCGCATGGAGATATTAGCGTTTTGCGGTCAAGAACCCATTCAGGATACTGAGTTTGAAGCAGCAGATTTTCCAAAAAGAGAGTTGAGCAATGTAAAGGAAGATGCAATACTTGATTGCAACATACAGCACATAAAGAACACAGATAAGAAAACGGAGCCTATTCCACAACCAAGCGAAGTCAGTTCTGAACAGGTTTCCGAACAGGTAAATTAAAGTTATTTTAAAAAAATCAAATATTTGTATTGTTTATTATTTTATTTTAGAGTTTAAGCCCAAAAGGCATATACAAATGCGATATCTGCGCAACGCAATTCCTGGAACAGCATCGTTTGCAAGCACACAAACGTCAACATGGACTAATGCCATATCCCTGCCCGGAGCCAGGCTGTGATCGCGGTTACAGCCATAAAAACACACTCAGTGTTCATATGCGCAAATGCCACAAGTTGGGGAAAGAGCACAAATCGCACGTTTGTGAGTTCTGTGGCAAAACATTTGATACTCTCTGGCGGTTGAAGAACCATCGGTTCACCCACAAGGACAAATCAGAGCTGCCATTTGTCTGCGAAGAAGCGAGCTGTGGACAACGCTTCTCCAGCAAGCAGCTGCTTAAGGTGCACATGATGCGCCATGCGGGCATCAAAAACTATAGTTGCACCTACTGTGGCGTGCAGAAGACCACGCGAACTGAACTAAAGATTCATTTAAACTATCATACACTAGAGCGCAGCTATTGCTGCCGCATCTGTTCAAAAGTGTGTAACAGTTCAAGTAATTTAAACCTGCATATGCGCAGCGTTCATGAACGAGATCGTTCGCGAATTTACACGTGCACCTATTGCGAACGCACATTTACCCAGCCATTTCTTCGCAAACAACATGAGCTTATCCATACCGGAGAGAAGCCACACGAATGCCCCGAGTGTGGAAGACATTTTAGACAGAAAGGAGCACTGCGTGCACATCGAAAGATTCATGAGCGGGAGAACAATGAAATTAGCTCCAACTCGACTACATCGACATTCGCACAAAATGAGACTGGAGTTGGTGTAGGTGTTGTTAGTAGTGTGCCCAGAAATAATGATAATGTTTATGAGTAAACTATTGAACTAATATGTGTGAATTTGCATTTGATGTATGTATTTATTACATATTATATACATGCTCAAGTAATAACAAAGTAATTTTAAACTATTGCAATAAATGTTGTGAATCAATGATCCTTTGTGCAATTATATTGTATATATATTTTTGTATTTTGAATTTTACCGTCACATTTAAAGTCACAGTTTTCAGTCACTGCTACTGCAGTATCAAGTACTCGCTTATCTCTGCCTAACAGCTGATTCCCACAAGTAAACAATAACCGTATATAGGGTCAGAAAAGTTTTTGAAAACACAAATGACTTCAGAAATTAATCAAATCAAATGCCGAGCATGCATTTGTGAGCTTAAGGCAGACAGTTATGATATGCGAGAGGTGCCCATGCTGGCGCACAAGTTTACCACCTGTACAGTTTTGTCCATCGATGAGGATGAGCGAGTGCCCAGCAAGCTGTGCACGGAGTGCTACACAAATTTGAATGAATTGTATGCATTTCGAGCCAAGTGCATTGCTTCTGATATATACTGGCGCAAGGAGCAAGAAAACTGTAAGGTTAATGCGCCCCAAGATGTGGACTTCACGGACATGGAGAAAAAGCCTCCCAAAAAGATTCCACTCCGGCGAAGTAAAAAGCAATCCACGCAAAAGAATGAAATAGAGAAATCCGAATCAGAAACAGAATTCGAATACAAGGATGCCATAGAAAATGAAGAGGTAAAATATAAAACAGCTTCTAATTTACAGAAATTGAAAATAGTTATTCTTTTCAAAGACCACACAAAGCAAACAAACTGCAACAAGCTACAAGTGTGACATTTGCAGCAGCCGTTTTTTGGTGGAGCATCGTCTTTTAGCGCACAAGCGTCAACATGAAGGACTCATGCCATATCCGTGCACGGAAGACGGCTGTGAGCGCGCCTTTAATCGTCGGCACTGCTTGACGGAGCACCAAAAGCAGCACTCGGGCACTAGCCGCTGGTTCAGTTGTGAGCAGGAGGGCTGCCCCAAACAGTATCGCCACAGACCCACGCTTATAATGCACCAGCGCAAATGCCACAACATGGGACCAGAACTGAAGTCCCACATATGTGAGTTTTGCGGCAAGATCTTTAGTTCCACGGCAGTGCTCAACGATCACCGTCTAACACACAGAGACATATCAGAGCTGCCGCATCCATGTCAAGAGGCCGACTGCTCGAGACGCTTCTCCAGCAAAGAGAAGCTAAAGGTGCACATGATGCGTCATGCGGGTATAAAAAATTTTCGCTGTCCGTATTGTGGCATGCGCAAGACGACAAGAAATGAGCTAAAGATACACATAAACTATCACACATTGGAGCGCACCTGGCCCTGTCGCTTCTGTTCGAAGGTGTGCAACAGCTCTGGCAATCTCCAAATGCATGTGCGCACCGTGCACGAGGGTGCCAGAGATTACGCGTGCAGCTACTGCGATCGCAGCTTCGCCAAGGCGGACACTCGCAAATATCACGAGATGACCCACACCGGCGAGAAGCCCAACAAGTGTGAGGAATGCGACAAACGCTTCACCCAACCAGCCGCATTACGCACCCATCGAAAGATACACGAGCGGCAGCGCAAGGAAACGGAGGCAAGGTCAACGGCATATACAATAGTCATAACTGCACCAGCCGATGTAGCTGATATTGGCGTTATACAAACATTATAGTAGACACGAACAACCGAATACGAAATACCCTTTACGATGTTACCCTTACAATAATTCAAAACAAATCTCTCGCATAAGTTATCCACCAAAGAAAACAAGCTAAAACAACCAAATACAGCACAAACAATCTAGATCATTCGTATCTGTAAGCAACTATAAATATAAAATATGTATATAGTATAGTTTTGGCGACGTCAAACGACGGCAAATAAAAATGTTCGACTTTGACCCTGCACTGATGTGTTTCGTGTTGTGCTTATCTAATTGTTAATCATTGACTCTCAATGCCAAAGTCTGAAGAGCGTAGACAAACAACGATACCGATTATACATAATCTTAAAGTGTTTATTTAAAAAATTCGTTATACAAAATAATAGACAGACAGAATTTTTCTAATCGTTGAAATGGGGTTTAACTCTCTCCCCATTCCTATATACATACAAATATATTTAATTCAAATCGACAACACCCGTTGAATGGACACCATCCTCTGCAAAGATCTTGGAAGCTATCGTGGAGGTTAAATTGTTCTCGGCTCTTAATTGTCCAGAGGTTGCCTTTTTCAGATGCCTCGTTGCTCGTTCGGATGCCTGGATAGCCAGGGCTTTGGTTAGGTTCACTTCGTGATCTGCTGTGGGCACATTGAGTTGGACAGCTCGCGATGCACGGGACAGCGTCGCCATCATGGCATAGATATCAATGGCAGCATTTGCCAAATGATTCAATATGATTTGTTCGTTGATAATGTTCTTGTTATACTTAATTATGACTTCTTCGGTGGTTGACCCAAAAAGATCAATGCAGGCAGCCACTTTCTTAGCAGACTCCTGCAGTTCAGGCACAACGAAGGGGCTCAAGTCGGTGCCACTGAGACCCATCGTGGATGTGGCACGCCTTGAAGCCTCCTTGAATATAAGACCTAGATTAGCTGCGGGTTTCCTGAACGCACGCTGCAGCTCCTTCAAGTGGTTGCCAGCGTATTGGACACCGGAGAGGGCGACAAACAGTCGTAGAACCTCATTTGTGCCCTCGAATATGCGGAAGATGCGCAAATCTCGCAGAACGCGCTCCAGACCCGTCTCCTTCATGAATCCCATGCCGCCTAGAATTTGAATAGCTTCGTCACACACCTTCCATGCGCACTCAGAGGCATACACTTTCGATATGGCTGTCTCCAGATGGAAGTCCTGGCTGCCTGAGTCCATGTTCTGCGAAATCATGAACGCCATCGATTCCGTTGCATACTGTAGAATATTCATTTGGACCAATTTTTCCTGAATGGTGCCAAATGATTTGATCTTCTGGCCAAACTGTGTACGATTGTTGGCATGATTCGTTGCAATTTCGATGCACTTCTTCATCGTTCCAGACAATGTGGCACCCATGCCAAAGCGTCCACTGTTTAAAATGTTGACTGCCACCTTGAATCCCTCACCTTCTTTGCCCAGCACGTTTTCAATGGGAATCTTTACGTTGTCAAAGTAGACTTCAGTCGTGTTGGAGGCCTTGATACCCATCTTCTTTTCGGGTGGACCGCTTGTGACACCGCCAAATGAACGCTCCACAATGAAAGCGGTCACTTTGTCCTTCATTTGACCAGTCTTCTTGTCGGGTTGCTCAGTTTGGGCAAACACAGTCAATACCTCGGCCAATCCACCATTGGAGATCCAAATCTTTGACCCATTTAAAATATAGTGCTTGCCGTCCGCACTCTTGACGGCGCGACTGCGAATCGAGTTGGCGTCAGATCCAGAGCTGGGTTCGGTGAGCGCAAAAGCAGCGTAAACCGTTTCAGCAGCTACTTTGGGTAAGTATTTTGCTTTCTGTTCAGGGGTTCCGTACAGCAGAATGCCCTTGAAACCGATACTTTGGTGAGCACCCAACGTAATACCAAGGCCAAGATCGTGGGCACCAACAATTTGGCACAGTCGTGCATACTGAGTATTGTTCATGCCAAGGCCGCCGTATTCGCTGGGCACTTGAATTCCCATTCCACCGAGCTCCCACAAGGCCTTGAGCGTAGTCTCATCAATTACGGAGTTTTCGTCATTACGTGCAGGATTATTTACATCGGTGAAGAATCGTTGGAAAGGATCCAGCATACTGTCCATTGTCTCCTTTTCTTCCATTGTTAAGACATCGGGGTAGGGGAAGACTTCTTTGGGCACCAAGTTGCCACGATACATGTTGGCAATGAAGGATACATTTTCTTTTTTGGGCTCCTTAGCAAGCTCTTGCTCAGCTTTTACTTTTGGTACAGCAGCAGAATAAAATCGCGTTTTATAAATATTTACGATTAATTTGCGCGATCCGTTATTATTTAGCTTCAACATTTTTGCTTCCGTCTGCTATGAACTGAACTTTGTACCTAAACGTAAACAATCAATGACTAGTTGAGCTGTTTTATACACAAGTATCTTTCAGTATCTGATACTCGTAAGTGATTAGGGTGTGTCAGCCACAAAAAAAAAAAATAATTTTTTAATGCACGAAATGTTCACTTTTTCTATCAATGGCTTTTTAAATTTAAATGATGGTATTTACAAATTTTGTAATACCTTTAATTTATATAATTATATTTTCATTGGCTATATCTTAGTCACACTTATATGAACATAGTCACTATATTCACAGTTATCGCGGAATTCACTTATCGATAGTCAATTTCCATACACAGCTGTTTTTGCACATAAACAAACAGATTCCGTCGCGGCGTATGGTTTGCTCAGTACGTTATTTTTATTACCAACTCTAATGGATGAGTTTACCAAGTGTGTTGTATGTTTTTGTGAGCTAAGTAAAACACCATGTAGCTACAATATGCGTAAGCTGCCTATGCTGGCCCACAAGTTTGTCACCTGCACAGATCTGTCCATCGACGAAGATGACCGTGTTCCAACTGAGCTGTGCCAGGCGTGTTATGACCAGTTGAATCAGTTGTATGCATTTCGTGCCAAATGTATTGCAGCGAATACAAAATGGCACATGCAAATATTGGCATTTTGCAATGATGAGGAACCCATTGAAGAGTTGGAAGAAGCACCCATAACCATCGACGTCGATGAAGAAGAAGCACACATTACAATCGATGTCGATGAAGTGCAACTGGAACTAGACAGTAAAGAGACGGACATAGAAGCAGAAACAGAATCATTGAAATATGTTAAGCAAAATGTTGAGTTTGCAATTGAAGATTTCGTGAGTGAATCGCCTCCACTTGTTGAGATCAATGACGAGGAACTGGATGTCGTTACAGTATGCAAGTCAAAAACATCGCCTCCACTTGTAGATTTCGATGACGAAGAACTTGATGGCGTTACAGTAAGCAGGTCAAAAACATCATGTACATTATTAAAGCATTTGTTTTTTTTTTAGATTATCACGACAGCAGATTCAACAAATGTTTACAAATGTGATTTATGTGATACACAATACTTAAATAAACAGCAGCTAATATCGCATAAGCGTCGTCATGGAAATAGCATGTTTCCTTGCCCAGAACCCGGTTGTGACAAGGGCTACAGCCATAGTCATACATTAAAGCTGCACATGCGAAAACATCACAAACTAGGCAAGGAGCACAAGTTACACGTTTGTGAAATCTGTGGCAAGGTCTTTGACACCATGAGGCTGCTTAAGAATCATAGTTTTACACACACGGACAAGCTGGATCATCCATTCGCGTGCGAGAACTCAGATTGCGGACGACGTTTTGCCACCAAGCAGTTACTCAAGATACACATGATGCGCCATGCCGGCATCAAGAATTACACATGTACCTATTGTGGTGTACAAAAGACGACTCGAACTGAGCTAAAGATCCATCTAAACTATCACACAATGGAGCGCACGTATTGCTGTCATCTCTGCTCAAAAGTGTGCTACAGCTCGAGCAATCTGAATAAGCACATTCGCACCATACACGAACGTGCCAGAAACTACGCTTGCACCTATTGTCAGCGCACCTTTGTTCAGGCGGCGACACGGAATCAACATGAACTGATTCACACCGGCGAGAAGCCGCACGAGTGCGGGCAATGTGGCAGACGTTTTAGGCAAAGGCAAGCTCTACGCACCCACTACAAAACTCATGATCCAATGTCTAAAAAATGGTCACAAGGAACTTTTACAGTTATCACAGCACTCGATGTACCAGAAACGGAAGAAAATATTCTTGAAACTTGAACTTGAAAGACACGTCTATTATTTTTTATATTAAAAAAGTATATATACATATATTATATTCAAATCGCCCTTTGTTATTGAAACACAGTTTGACTTTGGGATTCAGAATGTAAATAGCAATAGTTTTTAATCAAATATATTTTCAACTAAAACACATAAAAAAAATGTACAAAAATTAAATTAAATTCTATTAAATCTAAAAAATACATATGTCTACTAATTTATATGCTTGGAAAATCGTTTTGTATACAAATTGTATGTATGAATGATTGTTGGTTTCTATAGTGAGTAAATGTTGTAGTGTTTTGTAAATGATATGATGTGCTTCATGTTTGAAGTTGAGACAGGGATAGAGATAGAGAGACAATGCTGTGGCAAGTTGCCCAAATTTTAAGCTTTTGGGTTGTATATATGTATATGTATGTGGTATTGTATATTTGCATGCAGTATAAATAATGCTGTCTGTGTGTGTGTGTGAAAGTTTTGTGTTTTTTTTTTCATAAATAGTCGTAAATATTTCTGTTAAAATCGTTGTAAATATGTTTTCATTTGCTTCGTTTAAAGTTAAATGTATATATATATATTTCCTGTAAGCATAAATTCATTTTGCTGTATATATATATGTATATTAAAGTTCGTGTGTTTCTTTTCTGTGTATATATGTATAATGCCATTATATGATTTTTTAGGGTACATTGTTGGGGTGTTTCTTTCGTTAAGACTGAATTTGCGTTTCTATTCGCCTTATTCTAAACTCATCAAAAAATGCTTGTTATTAACTGTCTGTTTCTGCCTGTTTGTTGTTGTTGTTGTTTACATTTTTAGAAAATGCTAAAGTACATATAGAACATAAGAATATAGCATATTTAGGCTAAATATCACCCACGATTAAATCGCTGTTTAACACTAAATTAAAAACTAGTTTTATATAATACATGCGCTTGTATGTATGCAACTATAATTACAATACAGACATCATTAAAACCAAAGACACAAATCGAGACTACGCTATAAATATATATGTGTGTATGCATGTATATAAAGTACTATTCCCTAATCAATATAATATGTATATATATATAATTTAAAACTTTTATGTGTATATCAAGATTGTATGTAACATGTTAAGCTCGCACTTATCGTCAACAATTGTTTTTTTTTTTTAAAGTCACATATCTCTGATTTATAAATACGCCTCCTCTTCTCAGACATAGTCTGAGGGAACTGTGCTGGTGCTCGTCTCGTTAATGGCTGCCAGACGTGGCATGCGTCGTTGCGTCATTGCAACGGGTGCTGTTGGTGCAACATCGCCTGACGCCAGTCCAGTTGTGGCAATGCCGCCAACTCCATTCCCACCACCACCGCTGGCAACACCAGCACCAACACCAACACCAGTAATGCCAACGCCACCGCCACCGCCACCGCCATGATGCTCCCAATTGGGTAGCGGCTGCGACATAACATTTAGGCCAACAATCTCATAGGCGCCCTGATTGCTGCCACTGGCGCCGCCTGGCATGGCCGTCACAGACAGATCCGAATAGTAGGCACTGCTTGGCGCTGATGAGACGACCATGGGAATGTCTTGCTCGTGTGCTTGGAAATTGTATTTCTGTAAGGAATGAGAAAATCTTTAGAATGGTTCACTCTATATATAGCGAATTAGTGCTCACCTCTCCACACTGACTGTAGGCCGTATTCTGATACGACGGATTTGCGGAACGCACCGATTCGCGATCCAATTCGGCATAGAGAGCTTCACTAACGCCCACCGGACTATATGCATCATCCATGTGCGTGTAATGATTCTCGGCCGGCGATGTTGATGGCGGTCCAATCTGATCCGGACCCGCCGACGAGCGACGACTGCCGCCCAACCAAGTCCACACCCCGGAATTGCTTGTGGGCCGCCGGATGCTATCCGCCGAATGTTTTATAGAGATTGGCGATCGATTCTGGCCACCACCATTGCGATTGTTCCTACACCACCACGGCTGCGGACGACCACCTGTAAACAAGAACAGAGAAAAGATGCAGAGCAACAAATAAATAAACGTATGAGTTGTTATTTTGGTATTTCGTAAACGAACGCAGAAATCTATGACATTTGGAGGTTCTATAATCGGGCGATAAATCAAACATTCACCTCATTGAACGTAAAACCAAACGAAACGAAACAAACAAAACAAACGAAACAAATGAAAACAAACAAACAAACAGCAAGACAAACAAAGCGTAAATTAAACGGCTGTCAACTGGCAGCGAGGTGGCAACAAAACACAGCACAGCCATGTGGCACAGTTGCAGTTGCCACACATGAGTAACGTTTCGCTTGGGCCCGCAAATGCCAAATAGTTTCTCAGTGTGTGTGTTTGTGTGAGATCCTTTATTAATCAGTTAGTGTGATCTTATTGTGCAATACACTAAATCGTATGAGTAATCCTTGGCATACATATATATACGCTTATATCTCATAAGTTGCAAGCAGCTAGCCGCTAGCAGATCATTAACCTTCTGAGAAATAATAGAGTTCCCCAACATAGGAAGTCCATAAAAACGTTCTACAACATTTGAGTTAACAATTTATCGAGTGCTTATCCGCTAACAGCATCTTTATAGATTCCCCATGCCTTGTTATATGTAATTTCAGACCGTCCACCACGGCCAGACCAGACCAGACCAGTTCCAACAACAACATCCGTTGCTAACCACTAGCCACCAGCCATCAGCCACTAACTGGCCAGTGGCCAATTGCCTCAAGCTCATCTCGGCTCGGCTCATCCAGCTCGTGATTGCTGCGCACACAGAGCAGAGCATACAGAGTGCTCAGGTTTTAACACCGAGGCATCGAATTGCTTTGCGTATTGCCTTTCACTCTCATTACCCGCTCAAGTGAGGCACAAAAACCGCTTGCCACTGCCAATTCAACTAATTAGCGGAATGCAACATATACAAAACCGCTGACCAACGTCGCGTCGCCAATTTTACAAGTTATGCACATGCATAATGCAGCCATTTCGGTTGTTTTGCCGCATTTAATGCATATGATTTACGTACTAACTGCAAATACATATATGTGTGTATGTATGTGTGTATGTATCGAACTGTGGATGGAGGCTCTTTGGTTGTGCTGTGTGTTACAGTGTGGCGATTATTAAACCAACCTTATCGGTACGTAGGTGCTCATATATACATGCATTTTGTGCATGTCACAAACGCCACAGACTCCCAACTCCAACTCCGAGGAACTTGGATTCGGATTCGGACTTGGTTCGTTGGTTTTGTTAGTAGTCGTTTGATATAATAGCTGTTTTTGTGTTGTGTTAACGATGTTGCTGCTGCTAACTGCTACTGCTGCTGCAGCAAATGCATTGAACTTACGCTTATTTGCTGGCCCCTCAAACGCACAGTGGTGCAAAAGCTATTGTCTAAGATTTGTAATGTATCACAAGGCATCAATTTGAAATAAACTGTTTGCTAATAACTAAAAAAAAAAACATATTTTACAAATATTCAACAAAAAATAATAAAAACAGTATTTAGAAAAAATTTGTTTCAAAAAATTGTGGAAAAAGATTAATTCAAATCAAAAATTCATCATTTAAACATTTTTAAAATAATAAATTAACTCAATAAACTGAAAAATAAGTCATATGAATATTTTTCTATAGTTTTATTATATAAAGATTTTTTCAATCAAGTAGGAAAACTAAAATCATATAAGAAAAAAAAAAAAAATCCAACATAAATATTTTAAGCTCGACACTGAATAATTAACCTAACAAAACTATTAATTTTCTTACAATACACTTTTTATATTCATTAGCAAAATCAGTAAAAATTAATTGCCAACACGTTTGAACCACTGTGCAGTTGACAGTAGCTATTGGGTGCAAATGCAACTGCAACCGCTACCGCTGCCGGCCTTATCTGTTGCTGCTTATCTGCGTGCAACGCCAGCGGCAACAGCAGCAATGGCAAAATTTTGTTTAACAAAATATTTCACAGCAGCTTTTGCGGCTTCAAACTCAAATTGCTGCGATACAAAACACAATAACAAATAATACAAAATATGAACAGAAAAATTATTAACGAGCATTTATATTTTTTTTTACTTTTTGTTTGTGTTTTTAATGTGTGTTTGGGGGTTTTTTTTTGTGTGTGTGTGAAACAAGTCGAGTCAAATGGCGCATATGACATGTGTAATGAAGTCTTAATGGTCACAAAGATAATGCCAATGACTGTCAGCATATTTACTGCATTTAAATTGAATGCCTTTCCGTTATATTATATCTGTGAGAGAGTGTGTTGGTATGTGTGAGTGTGTGTTTGTTCGACTGTGCGAAATGTCACATGGTTGGTTCTTATCGCTGCCGCGAATGCATAATTAAAATAATGTTACTCATGCGCCACGTTGTCTGTGTGGCATTCAAGATAATTGCAGAGAATTTGCTTATGCAACCCCCACGGAGAGAGGGGAGCGAGAGGAGAGCAAACTGTTATTTTGATGTGGCAACAACATGCAAAAGTAAATGGCCTTTCGCATAGTTTTGGGTGCAATGTGTTCGGCAACAAGATGTTGCAATTAGCAATTGCAATTGCCGCAATGCGAGGTGTCTTACGGTATTTACTTCTATGTCATTTAATTATTTTGCTGATTTTGATTTTATGTGCAATAAAAATCAACTGCAGCACGCTGATTATTTTTAATGTGGCCCGAAACTTTTCTTTCTCTCTTTTGGCATTTTAAAAACTATTCAATTTGGGGAAAAGATACTTGCAACTTGCAACTGGCGCCTGTCCGCCACACAACAACAGTGACAGCGACGACGACGACGACGACGAAGACGTTGACGTTGACTTCGACATAATCGCGCGCTTTAAAAGCTGCTGACAGTTTAACGATTTGTGGTGATTGTTTGTTGTGTTGTTGTTTTTGTTGTTGTTGTTGTTGCTGTTTGTTTTGTTCGGTTTCGGTTGTGTTTTCGCAACATGCAACCGTGCGTAGCAGCAACCAAAATGTCGACAAAAAACCAACACACAAACTTTGGCCAAAAAACATCAACAAAAAAGTCGACACAAAAACAAAAAACAACAACAACGAAGCAAGTGGAGATTTTCATGGGACAGCTAATTGGCTGCTGTGACATTAAATGCCGTCAACAATTTGTCCTGCATGTCGATGTCAGGCTGAGAGGGACAGACGGACGGACAGACAGTGAAATTGGCGCCAAATAAAAAGAGAGAGTTGCCCAAAACCAAAAAACAAAAAGGGTTTACGGGATGGGGTGGAGTTTGCGGGGGCTGTATACAAATGTTAGCTCGTTTGTCAATAATTTGCCTACTGTATACTGTATAAGAAACAACAACAACAACAACAACGGCTAGGATCTACAGAACCGCAAGCCGAGCAACTAAATCAAAAAAACAACAAAAAGAAAAAAAAGTTTTTTTGCACGATTTTCGAACGTGTTTAAGCCAACGAGTAGTAAGTCTTAAAGAAAGAAAAAGGCCAATGCCAATAGCAAACTTTTTTTTTGTTATTTTTTTTTTTGGGCTAAGACTACACTCCTAAGACAATTGTTAGCCTTTGCCTTAATTTGTCTACAAATCCAAAGTTGCCACGGGCTCTGGGGGCACGTAGCATCTCCATAGCCATAGTCATAGCCATTGCTATTGGTTTCAGTTTTCATTTCGGCAGCATCTAAGATTTGTGGCACGAACGTGAACTTCATGCATTGTCATCAAAACAGACACAAAAATTTGTTGTATGCAACTCTCACAACACTCAACACTCACAAGAAAACAAATTAAAATGTTGCCACTTGTGTTGTTGAAGGAAAAAGGTCTTCAACTAATTTCCGCGAATCGCATGCAATGCCAGAATTATGCAATTAAAAATGGAAATGCAAAAAGACAGAAGAAGAAAAAAAACAAATCAAAACAAAGTAACTAGACTCATTCTAAGAACGAGAAAGAGAGGGGAAAAAAAAGACTTTAATCAAACGAGACTGGCAAAAAAGGCAAAAAAGAGTTGATTAATTGATCAAGTTTCAAATGCATGACGGAAATGACAACAGCAACAAATACTTTTCTAAGGGGCTTAAGTTGTACTCTATCTTAAATACTTAAATTGTAACATATAACAGATACGATAGATAGCATTTGAACTGGGGTAATAACTTGATTTGCACTTACCATTGGCATTCGCTGATTTAATTCTGAAAAGATAAGAAAAGCATACGGAAAAATGTTGCAATTAATAAAGAACAGAATTACAAATAACAAAACAAAACAAAACATAAATAAGCACAAAAGTATAAAATGTCAAAGGAACGCAAAGGAACGGAACGAAACGGTTCAATGCCAAATCAACGGCGACAAATGGCAAATGCCAAAACGAAAGACTTAGGACACAAACTTCAAATACGCAAATAAAAGTGTTTAGGTTGTTGTTTCTTTTTTGCGTGTGACACGCAGATAAACAATTCCAAAATGTATACTCTAAAACAGAGATAAGACTGCTACAACAACAACACAATTGCATTACAGCAGCAGCAGCAGCAGCAGCAATAGCAACATTCACCATTTGTTGCAACATAAACGTTGCGATTAGATTAGCGCTACAAAATCAGCGGATAAAGTGTTGCACATCTAGAGTTGAAGAGGCTGAACCGGATTATAGCTAGCCCGATTTGTGGGCTGTGTTCTGCTGCTGCCGTTGTTGTTCTTTAGATGTCGTTTCTTCTTCTGCTTCTTCCTCTTTAACTGTAATACAATTTGTGTTCTTTTTGTTCTAACCGTTTCTTTTCTTGCGCCATTAACTTTAGCCCCAACATTATGGAGTATTTGCACTTGGCCCCAGCCAGAGCTTTCTGGGTCAGATCGAAGCACGAACCTAATGGATATAGATTGTGCGTATCAATTAACCGTCTAAATTTTTCTGTCTGTCCGCCACGTACGCTTGTCCGCTTTGATTGAGTGCAGCTCGGCATGCTGCATGCCCCAAGCGTCGCCCCTCTCTCGATTTGCCTTGATCGATTATAATGTTAACTTGAGTTGAGGTTGCAACTTCAGTTCGAATCTTTTTTTTTTTCTTATACGAATTCGCTTCGCTTTTTTTTTTGCTCTTTTTGCAATTCAATTAAATCGAACAAGCTCACTGTGCAGTCGTCGTCGTCGTCATTGTTGTTGTTGTTGTCGTCATTGGGGCCGTGCCTTCGCTCTGCGCTAATTTTCCAACTGTTTTTCTTTTATTTTTCTTTTAGTATGTTTTTCCTTTGAAACGTTATGTTCAATTTTCTGTGCTTGTTTTTTCGTCAGCAGCTTTTTTCTGTTTTTCTTCTTTTTTGTTTTTTTTTTTTTCGTTTTTTGTTTTTACTTTATCGAGCTTGGAGCATGCTAATTGAACACGCCTTTTTATGTAGCACGGTGTTGTTGCAGCTGCTGTTAAACGTTTTAAACTTGAATTTCTGTTTTTCGATCAAACTATGAAATACGAGCACGAAACGATTTTGACTCAAATCGAACGATGTTTCTTTGTCAAAACAACACAACACAGCCAAAGTGGAACTAAGTGCAGGCCTTGGACTAAAGGTGTGTGTGGGCAGAAACATATTTTCACGATAAATAATTAAGTTTCATTAAAAAAAATAACATTTAGCAAATAATGTCTAATATAAAGATCATTAACGGTTTAACTTTAGAAACCTTTGAAGTGCAGTTAACTAAGAAAAAAGTATATTAACTGTCACAACATCATTAATTTAACGCTTGTCAGTTAAAACCAACTCTAGTGTCAATTCGACAATCAACAATCAATTGCTGTAGTTGATTGGAAGCTTTTTGACTCTCTTTACCGACAAGTGTGGCTTAGAAGAAAAAAAAAAACCGTGTTACCATTATAATGTCTAGACAACTGAGCAAACATTGTCAGAGCCGAATGGCAGGTGCCATTAAAACTTAACTTCTAAGGTGTCCACTAACAGCAATTGGCAACAGAAACAAAAACACAAAAACAAGTACAACATGCAACAACTTGGCTAACTAGACAAACATGTGACTGTAACTGTGACTGTGACTGTGACTGAATGTGGTAGAACCAAAACATGTGCTGAGCAAATTTATAGCGCCATTAGGCGATCAAGAATTGCATCAATATGCAAATAAGTGTAACCGATATTACATGTAATTGCTGCTAATTTGGCAGCCAACACGTCCAAGCACGACGCCCGTACCCGTACCCGTGTACCGGTACCCGAACCGAACCACAAGCCACCAACCAGCCTAGAGTCTGACATGAAACAGTTGCAAAAACACAACTGCAAACTGAGTGACTAAAGCTGACGGCAAGGTGAACAGCGTGACAAACCGATTGCTCACATTTTCTACACATATGTTCGAAGGAGGGAAGACGAGAGGGGAGAGGGGAGCCACTGTGCCCCAAAGTCCAGTTTAAATAATGGTAAATCTAAGCCAGACAAGCAGCGTGTGAATGCGTAGCCAAACATGCAACGACTTAAGTTTTTCCCCCTAAAACAACAACCCAATTTGAACGAATCAACTCAATCTGTCGATATGAACTGTTTTGCTTGTTGTTTGAGCAGCTGTTTAGCTGCTGGGTAAGCGCTATGGGGTGTGATTTCTATATAGATAACGGATGTTTAGACATGGTACTTAATAAGCAGTTAAGCTATCTTTTATAGTAGTTCCCTTTCTGTTTTTGGGTTTCTTTACGTTAACATTTTGAAAAAGTTGCATTAAAAGTAAGAAATTCCTAAGTTTCATTGTTAAGTGCGACTTCTTCAACTGCTTTCTCTTCAGTCACATTATTCTTATAGGGTATTCCCCCTGTCGTTGTGTACTCACAGTTGCAACTGTTTTCTCACTTGTCTCGCCTTTGTGTTTGTTTGTTCATTTGTTTGTTTTGCTTTGGCAAATTATTTGCGAAATTAATTTTATGCAAACATGCCGCCAAAATACAACAACATGACAATTTAATTGGACGCGACATGTGGCCAGTGTTCGATTGAAAGGCAAATGCGGATTGAGGCAGTGTGGCAGCCAGCGCCAGTGCCAGTGGCAGTGGCAGCGACAGCGGCGCCTGCGCAAAGTCAACTGAAAAATTTTGGTTAATTTTATGAGTTCGCGTGTTGCCAACGCCCCCGCACACTTGACAGTCAGCCCCCTCTTGAGACTCTTTAAATACACACACACATATACACACTTGTTCAAATGAATGCCCATTTAAATGTATCTTGTCGCGATTACTGCGAGTATGTGTGTGTGTGTGTGACTGACCCACTCTACGCCTTTGATAGACTTCAGAAAAAATGGCCTGTGGCATGAATTGTAGCCTCCGATTATTGTTGTTATTGCTGGTGTTGTTGTGGTTCTTGTGTGTTTATTTTAAAGAGCAATTAAGTAATAAAGCAATTTCATGTTCTTTTGTTTTGCGCTTCGATTATATTTTTTGCCGCTTTAAGAGTTTTCTGTTTCGTTTCGGTGTTTTTGGCTTTTTCGTAGGCGTTTAATTGAATTGCTGTTGTTGCGGTATCTTGTGTTGTTGCAAGTACATTGTAAATCTTTTGGGTTACAACAAACGTGTTGCAAGTGTGTGTGTACTTATAGTGCTGATATATTCGCATACACGTCGTATATTCAATTTGTCTGGCATTGTAAATGTCGCTACATGACGGATCGCTGGGGTCGTCTTAGGTCTTTGAGTTGAATGTCCGTGTGGCGGCGGCGGCGGGAATGGCAACGGCAAATAGGCGACTCATAATAGTTATTTATTTTGCTTATGCATACTGATATATGTTTATGATGACTAATTGCGGTATTTTTTTAGCTAAATGCCAAAATGTGTCCGTTTATTAGCATTTTTATTAATTGCTTTCAGTTTGTCTTGGCCAATTAATTTAAATTGTAAATTTATGCGCGTGATATATGTTAAAAAACAAACAAACAGCTGTGCCCAAACGGAATTATCGATAAGTAATCGACAAGTGACTGTGTAACTGTGCTGTAACTGCTACTATTTCACAATGTATTGTAATGCAAATGCAACTCACCTTCTACATCTTAGAACTATGACCATTACAATAGCACCTATAAGAGCCGATATGATTGAGACTACGATTAGGGTGAATGCCCATCCAAGTTCGCCAGCGGTTTCTGCAATAAAAATATACAAGCAAAAAAATTCAATTAAAACACAAATGTAAATGTAATGAGCATGGTAAAAAAAAGCAACAACAACAACCAGATAATCCAGCGGACAGAGCCCCGACTGGAAAACCAGGTGTAATGCATTTATGAGTATACACTTTTAATGGCGCGATGGAGATAAAAATGATAAATTCATATAAAAAAACTTAAGTTATGAATATGAATATAAAGTATTACAAGCAAGCCAAAAAGAGAGCGATACGTATCCGAAAGGTGTTTCGTCTAGCTGTAAAAAAAAAGTTGTGTGTGCAAACGAATAATGAAATTTCGTGAGTGAACGCAATTAGGCGCCATCAAAAGATGTTGGCGATGAGCAGGCGATTAAATGTGTTTTACAAGCTGAAATTAAGCTAGATAACTGGACGCATCTTGCTCTCTTCTTCTAACTGGCGCTCTTTCTTTCTCTTTTACTCCCGTTTAACGATGCAAAATTAATTACAAAGTTTATTATCTTAACAACTTGAGGCTGCCAGTCTACATTGGCCCCGCTGGTGATTTAGAATGTTTATGGCTACAGTTAATTGAGCCGGGCAATGAATTCTGAATAAACATGATGGTCGACGGGGGAGGAAAGCGGGTTTGACATATAGCCAGTGGGTGCGGGAGCTATAAGGGTCAGGCACTTAACATACAGCTTGAAAAAAAAACACATGCAATTGCGTTTTGACCCTTTGTTCCTAGAGGCCGCCATATCTAAAAGCAACCATCTCTACACACACACAAGAGGGAGACAGGGTACGCCTGTTCGTGGTCATGGTAGCACAGGGCGGTGTAAGGGGCAGCATTATGCCAAAAAGGTTAATTTTTAGCAAACAGCAATCAACACGCATATAAATATTACAGTTTGTGCCCTTCACAGTTGAACTACATTTTGCATCCTTTTGATAAAAGCCGGCAATATTTTAACTGAAATTAACAAACCGAGAAAGTAAAACAAAAATAAAAGAAGATAAATGGGAGTAAAGATTTTGTAGATTACAAAGGTAAAGTATTTCTACACTTTCGCAGAAAAAACAATTATGTCCTAGAGTCTAGTTAAGATTAACTTTGAATGTTGAAAATATTAAAACCAAGATTTGTCCCAACCTTACTATACAAAACATACAAATTTACAAGTTATAACTTAATTTTAATTTCTAACCGTCTCAAGTTGCATTTGAAAGTGAAAAACACCTCTTAAAAGTTATAGAGTATATATAATTAACTTACTGCTGAGTTGTGTACTTAGGTTTTGGCAAAGCGTTTTTTTAAATGGTTTGTTTTGCATAGCGCACTTTTAATAAATTTAACCTAATTTCGTTGAAAAATGTTGAATGTTTTTGTTACATTCTTATTTTATGCTTTTGCCTACTTTTCACCTGGACACTTGAGCTACAGACTTTGGCCATTATCTCCTTATAGCCCGATGTCAGTTGTTTAAATATTTATGCTAGCACACGCCATTAAAATTCTTCTTCTTTCTCTCCTCTTCAGTTTCATCTTGAGCTTCCTCATTTGAACGTTGGCGCCCCTTGCCCCTTGCCCTTTGGCTCTAGCACAATTCGACCTTCCATTGTCTTGAGCGTAATAATTCAATTGGCCGAAAAGACGAAGCCATAAGGCAAGCGAACACTCTGGAAAGCGTAATTAATAACAAACAAAGAGTAACGAATGAAAAGTACTTTTTGCCCGTAGTTTTTTCTCTTTCTGAATTGAGGATGTGGGCGTGGCAGTGACAGTGGTAGTGGTAGAAGAGGAAATGAGCTAATAAGCGGCGCCTTACAAAAGTGTTGGAAAAAATGCGCGTTAATTGAGCCAACTTGTTATGGAATAAATAAAAAATAAAAAAAATCTATACAAGTAACAATTACACCTGCAGAAAAAACTTGTTAGTCTGAAAATAATATTCGACAAGCGGCGGGGTGAAAAAAAATAAATCTTTGACTACTTTATGTAAAGTCAAAGAAGGCAATAACAGTAAAATTTGCCCTGTTGTTGCTCAGTCGGCTCTTTTGTTGTTTAACTTCCGATTTTAATAGAATGAGCTTTTGTGAATGAAAAACTTTTGCGCAACTTACATATACAAATACATACATATGTATATAGAGCGATATCTATATAAGGCCCAGGTGAAGTTGAAGTCAAACCCGCTGAGTTTGTTGTCGGATGCTGTCAGACAGCAAAGTTGGCAAGTTGGGGCCCAAGTGCTCTGGGTTGCTTCAAAAGAAAAGATTCCCGTTTGTGTTGTTGTTGTTATTGCTGTTTGTTGGGCTAGGGGAGCCCTTTTTTTTGCTCTTACTTACAGATACAGACTTACTTACTTACTTATTTATGCCGCAACTCGCCAGGGGCCCCCTTAAGCAACAACTTGCAACAGGTGTGCAGCACTTCACGCAATAAGAGACAGAGACAGAGAGAGACAGAGAGAGAGAGAGAGAGAGAGCGCGTAAGCGTAAGAGGGAATTCTACTCTCATTTCGACCTGGTCAGGTATTTATTAGCCAAGTTAGCCCAGGAGTCACTGATCTACTCTAGTACTATTTAGAGGCTCGGTATGGGTTCCCGTCTAATTGGCAACTCATTAAAATAATTTCGTGCTACAAAAATGGACAATGGGCTGCTGCCGCTGCTGCTGCTGCTGCTGTTGCTGTTGCCGCTTAGCTTGTAACTGGCTCTCGTCACATTTTGGCATAGAACATGGCAAAACATTTGAGTTTCTTGGAACTTTTAGGACTTGACACGAAAAACAACAACAACAGCAACAACTGCCGAGAGGCAACAACTGTTGCAGCTGTGCAAATGCACAAGTTTCCATGGAAATGCAAACTGGGCTTGCATGCATTGCTGCTGCTGTTGCAGTTCACCAATACCAGCAACAACAGCAACAACACCAACAACACCAACAGCAACAGCAGCAACAGCAGCAGGAGGTATTCAAGATACATCCATCAGATACAAATGGCTGCCCGCAGATGTAACTCACTCTTCCCTTTCTCTCGCCCTGTCCCCCCTCTCTCCATCTCTTGCACTCTGTTTGTATGTCTCTCGTCTGTCAGCAATTGTAATAATCGATCTGCGCCAAGATGATTGATGATGCGACACAACAGCAACAGCAGCAGCAGCAGCAACATCAGCCCCCAAAATGCCTCGAATGGAGATTTATGGCTTGCCACTTGCATGCCACATACCCACACACACACACATTGACTCACATGTGTGCGTATCTCAAATGCCCAAAAGTCGACACGTAATTTCGATTTGGCGACGTTTATGGCGCATTATCGGCCTGCATAATGCATTTTCTATATGCTAATTTCAACATCGCGTTTTGGTAGGCTCCTGCAGAAAACCCACCTGCTGCTGCCACAGTGTTTGCTGCACACAGTGCTAAATCATACGAAAATTTGACCACAAGTTGCAGTTGCAGTTTCAGTTGTTGTTGTTGCCGTTGGCGTTGCAGCTGAGCATTTACCAAAATGTCGCGCAGTTGCATTTTTAATTGCCCCACAAAAATGCCGAAAATGAACAGCAACAACAACTGCAACAGCAACAACTGCAACAACAACATGTTTGTTCAGCTGGCTTTTTATCTAACAACATATCACAGCGAGGTAGGCGCCCCCTCACACTCCCCTTTTTCTCTCACTGTGTGTGTGTGTGTGTGGGCGTGGCAGGCAACCGTTGCTCGACATTCGTGCAGCCCCAAAACGGGCCAAATACGACTCAATTAACAGTCCACACAATTAAATTAAATGCTCGCATTTGTTTTCAAATTGAGCAATTAAGAAATGATTTAGCGAATTTTTTAAGTGCCGCCATTTTGGGTAACTTTTTCGCTCTTTATTTTTTTTGGCATTAGTGGGCGGCGTCTCATTTTGGCGACACAGCTCAATGTTTGATTAAAAGCAATTAATTAAAAGGGGTTTTTTTTTGGGTTTTGTTTACAAAATATTTAAGATAACTAACTTAATATGTTATAAATAACTTTTAGTTATTAAAGTGAATGATACTTGTGTATTGAAGTTTGAGAATGGCAAAAATGTTTCCACTTAAGTCGTGTGAAAAGTTTGTGAGCATAAAGTTTTCATATAACAAACACTTAAAACAGTTTTAGTTTATTTTTGATAAACTTTTAAGCATAAAAACAATAAAACATTCCAAACATAAATATGTTTATGAACTTTGAGCTGCTGCCTTTCTTTGCGATTCTCAGAATATAAAAGAAAGCTTTCAAGCTTTATTTGCACTTAAGTTTCAGTGAAATGGCATAACAAGCATATGTAGGCCAAAAAGTCAGAGGCTGAAACAACCAAACATGTCGTAACCTTATGAATATATGTATGTATGTCCATGTATGTATGTACCCCCCATATATTCATTACACACTCGTTTACGTATGTATTCGCAACACAGTAACACAGCCAAAAGCCAACAGAGAACAGAGAACAGCTAACATATGGGCAAAAGTTTTGCTGCCTGGCTTAACAGAAGGCCAAAAAGACGCGTAAGCGAATTAAATGACAAATTAAATAATGTCAGCAACGCGGCGGTTGCCAAAAGGTTAAAGCCATAAAAATAAGGGCCAAGTTTATCTCTGTGTGAGTATGCGTATGTGTGTGTGTGAGTCCCAACAAAAGTCAATATAATAAATTACACGGCGACATTGGCGATAATCAAATGAACTACAACAACAACAGCAACAAAAAAGTGCAACATGCGTTGGTCAATTCTTTTTAGCGGCATTTTTGTTGCTTTTGCTTTAGGGTTGCCAAAAAGTTGTTGAGAAATTTTTGCGAGCGGCTGCAAATTGTCAGCGAAATAAAAATAAAAATTAAATTGAATGCGCAAGCGCGCAGACAACTGCGACAGCGGAAGAGAAATGAGAAGAGGAGAACCAGAGCTGAGATAGGGACTGCGACTGGGACTGCGACTGGCACTGGAAACAGGGACAGGGACCCCCAGCGGCGGCGCCACCAGATACAAGATACAGATACACGATGGTGAATGTGTCGTTGTTGTTGTTGCGCGTTGCGTATGTCGAATATTTCAACAGAAGTTCGGCGCAGATAGAATTTCAGTTGAAATTCGCCAAAAAGTTGAACTGAACTTGGGATTGGGTGCGTCTGCCCCCCGCGACCCGCCCCCCATCGCACACACACACACTTAATTACATTGGGTACGGGCTAATTTTTGGTCTTGTTTTGTAATTTGTTGCGCTGACAAGTGAGTAATTTGTGTGTGTGTGTGAGTGTGTGTGTGTATGTGTGTGTGTTGGGGGCACACCATTAGCGGACGCCATTTGCGATAAAATCCTTTTAGCCTTTCAATTTCCAGTCGCACACACAGCAATAACAACAATTACATGCAATTACTCGAATTGAGTTGTCACAAGCGAGAAAGAGTCAACATGTAAATGCATCTCTGACTCTCATCCCATCTCTCTCTCACTCTCTCTCCCTTGCACTACTCATTCTGCTCTCTTTAGTACACTCTCTGTGTGAGTTTTGTGTCAAAAGCGCTCTGGGCTTATTGTCTGTGCCTTTGTGCACCTTTTTTGGTCTAATTAGGCGCCACAATTAAGTGCAAATGCAAGCTGTGCGTGTGTGTGAGTGCGAGTGTGTGTATTAGTGTGTGTTTGTAATATGAGCCGTAATTACGCACTGCAGACAATGATGATGTTGACGTTGTAGCTGTTGCCAGGGGGCACATTCAAACACAGAAACTTTTTATGGCCTCACTTTACGTTTTACATAAATTGTTCTAGCCAAAAAAGAGTCGACGAAATGTTGCAACTGTTAATTTGTGGTCAATACCACACGTTGTTAGCTGCAGGTTTCACTCTTCCACCCTTGATCCACTTGTTTGTTTATATGTTTTTTATCGTGTTTTATTTTGTTTTTTTTTTTGGTTAATTACATTTCGGCAGGTGCGAGAAAAACAGAAAGCAAAAAACAAACCAACAACTGCAACTGTATAGATCATTAGTGTTGTTCGTGTGTGTTTGTGTGTGTGTTGTTTATGTGTGCCTCAAAGTGTGTGGTGTACAATACTCTTAATGACTTAATTTGACCATTAATGCAACCAAAAAACCACTCAACCAAAAGAGTTTAAGGCTATATAAAAACCGAAAACGACTTCACACCGTATTCAAATGTTTGCTTTAAGCTTGAATCTTTTATACAAATTCTTGAATCTACATAAATGGTTTTGAATGGTGAGAAGTTTCTCTCATTTTCACGCCAAAAACTTTGCAATTTCAATATTCCAAGAATATTTGCCAAGTTTTTGCTTGATAACTGACTTCTTTGTGTGTGTATGTGTGTGTGTGTGTGTGCGTGTGCATTTCTAGCCAAATTTGTTGGTCCTTTGACTTGGCGTATTGCCAATAAGTGACATGTCTGCAACTGAATGCCAAAATCTGTTTACTGTCTCTGTGCTGAAAATAAATTCAATTATGCACAAAGAATGAGAGAAAATTCAATTTAACATTATGCCAAGATAAAATATATAGTAGAGGGAAAATGTTAGGAAACTTTTTGTGTTTTGTGTGTTTTTGAGACAGGCTGTGAATATTTTTTTGTCAAACATAAATTCTAATTTATTTTCATGGTGGAAATTAGTGAATTACACAAAAGGCATGAAACTTTTCCCACATAAACATTGATTAATTGCCAAAAACAATTAGTGCATTAACACGCTTACGAAAAGCCCAGTTAAAAGCCAACAAAAACAACACACACACAAAAAAAATGATATAGAAGTTT
Organism: Scaptomyza parva; assembly: GCA_035044645.1. Classification (NCBI taxonomy): domain Eukaryota; kingdom Metazoa; phylum Arthropoda; class Insecta; order Diptera; family Drosophilidae; genus Scaptomyza; species Scaptomyza parva. The sequence continues at coordinate 1,913,229 of JAWNNT010000065.1, read as the reverse complement.
CATAAAATATATATGAGAGAAGCCTGCCTTGCTCTTCCAGTAGTTCCAGTTTGAATTCGTAGCGGGGCATTTGACTTAAGCCGCATGCATAAATTAAGACTCACAGTTGCCACATAAATTAGGCATTACCAGCTGATAAGGATCGGACCATGGCAAAGAGAAGCAAAGCAAATTAAAAATTGACTCTGTGTGTGTGTGTTGTTGTGTGTAAGAAACAAAATAAGAAAATGAAAAGAATGTTGCCGCCATCATATGTCAAAGCGCAAGAAGCTATAAAAACAAAAAAAATCTCCATACAAGTTATTAATATGAAAGAATAACAACAATGTTAAGTAGTGGATTTAAATCTCATTAAAAATGCTAAAGGTTCTTCTTTCGTTTTCGGTTTGGTATTGAAGAAATAGAGTCGTGGGCTAAGAGAAATAGATTTGCATATGCGACGAGTCTGGTAAGATATATGTAGAAAAAATTCCAGAGTGTGCTGGCAAATGTCTCAATTATGAGCGCCAGCTGCTGTTCTGATCTGAATATATGTGAGTATTATACTTGGATTCCCACTCGTTTTCTTCTTAGTAACTGGCATTTGCATAACAATGCCAACAAATTATCTACTAAACATTTGTGTAATTATTTAGGAGTCAAGTTATGCGCCGCCGCGGCTTATGCATATTTCGTAAATATTTTTCATCAACTGACTTTATTTAGTTTTTCTTTTCAGCTCTTTGTTGTGCTTTGAAATATGTCTTAATTGAATTTTTTATTTTTTATGCTTCTTTCGCTGGAAAGAAACCTCTTTCATTTCTTTTCTACAAAGAAAAAAAACCAAACAGTATAAAAGCGTCTTTAGATTGCCCGAAATTCAAATTTAAATGTCATTGCCATGAAGTGACAACAGTTTTATATTTGTATAAATGACAACCCCTACTCTTGCTCTGGGTAACCTTAGTTACTGATTGTTATCGTTGTTAGGTTGGGGCTCTGCTCATTAGGTTTATCACACAAACATTTCACCTTTGTGTCCTTTTTTTTCTGTTTTCTCTTCGGCTGTCGTTTGTTCCAAACCAAACCTATTGAAACTGAGAGTTGAAAGCAGGTAGTTTCGGCTAGTAGTAATAAAAGAGAGTTCCTGTTTGCCGCATGATAAATGTTTGTTGTTGTATACTATATAATACTCAGGTGTTTCTTGTTGTTGTTGTTGCAGAGAGACAGCTCAATAAGAAATGAGTTAAGATGAAATAAAGTAGGGTTGCTAAGCAAGATAAATGAATTCGATTGAATCCTAACTAATTAGATGGGTATTATTTGAAACATTTATCAAAAAATAAAAAGAAAAGTTCATTCACTTAAGAGTTGAAAAAGTAAAATCCCAAAGAAAATACTGTAATTTATTCTCTCAAGTGGCAGCAAAGTTGGCAAAGTTAAGTTTTAAGGCAACCTATCAATGCCAGTTACTCATTTTGCCAAGTACGCAATAAGTGTAACACCCGCTAACCCCCCCTCTCTCTCTGTAAACAATTGCTAGTCGCGCTCTTAGCTACGTTCAAGTTAAGAACACAAACACAAAAACTTTGGCAGTGAAATGACAAATGGAACCGCATGGAAATTCAAGAAATGCTCCACTTGCCACCAAATGAAAATAGAAACGTTCGAGAAGGCAGTGGCAGGGGCAGGGGTGTTCGGGTGTTTGGGGGCGCATATTTTACAATATTTATTGCTTAGGCTAAAAACTTTTTGCCAAGTTGAATTTTAATTAGTTTTGTATATATGACTTTCTGCATTTGCACAAAGTGCGGCTGCTGCCAAAAAACTTGGCAGCAAATATAAATCTTTTGTGTGTTTTGTGTGTGAAGGCCACGCCCCCTATACCACCATACGCAACCGCCCTAATTTGTGTCGCAAACTTTTTAGGCAGCACCAATTAGCCTGAAAGTTGCGAGCGACTCTAAAGATAATGTTAGTATTTAAACAGAGAGAGAGATAGAAATCTAAACAAATGCAAATGATGTGTTTAAATGAAGCGCAAAATCAAATTTTGAATCCACCCAGACTCGAACAACAACAAGGAAATTTTGACAGTATTGTTAATTGATGCAGAAAGTGCGTAGCATATATTTGAATAAAAAATAAAAAAAACTTTAATGTTTAATTTATGAGTTGCCCAAAAATATCTATATATCTAAAAATGTGCGAGTTAAAAATGAGAAAATGCATAAAATTTGACACACACCCACGCAAAAAAAAAAAAATTATATCGCATTTAATGGAAAAGGCATGCATCAGTTAATAGTTCTTTCATCTGATAATTTATATGCCACTTAAAACTAGAACACATTCGGTTAATAAACTTGTTTGTTTAGAGAGAAAGTATCTGACTATGAGGCGACTTTTTTTTCTCTTTATCTATCACAAACAAAATTTGAGTCATAGATTACAAGACTGTTGACATAAAGTTTTGGGTAAATAATAATAATAACCGAAACTCTTCTAAAACACAATAAAAGACAATTAAATAAACAAGCCATGTCGTTAAAAAAAGGGCAGACATTTAACTGTTGATGTGTATCGCGCTATGCAAATCCAAAACAGAAAAAAACGAACGAAACGAAGAAATGTAACGAGTCAAACGGAAAAGTTCTGATATCAGAAAGGCATACACGATCGTCAACAGTTAGACGAGGTTCTTATCTGGACGAATGCATCAGCTAATCAAAATTTAAACAGTAGAACGACTCTCAACTCATAAAAAATACTCACTCACGCTGACCAGGTAGGTCGAGGTACCTTAACCAAGTAACGTTTTCAACACTCGTAAACATATATCAAATTAGTAGAACATTAGGTGTTATAGCAAACATGGGATCCGGGACCCGGGAGCTGCCCACAGTTGATATTTTTTTGTGTTGTTGCTGTTGTTATGTTTTTCATGTTTGTTGTTGTCAGTTCATAAAAGAAGTTTTTATGATCTTTAGCCCATAAGTCCTTTCAGTTTTTACGACCTTTAGCCATGCACAGCGCTCACCCACGAAATGAACACAAGCTGCCAAAACTATAAACGAAAAAAAAAAACTTTGTTGACCACACTGTATGTGTGGGACACCTGTTTTAAGGTCTTTTAGGCATGTGTGCAGATATTATAAAAATGGTATTTTCAAAACGCTAATCGCTTGCCATTCAACATGATTCTTGTGTGTTAAGTGTTTAGGCATTGCATTTGATTGTCGGCTTTTATTGAATTGCAATTGATTGTCTACTTTTTATGGTAATTTATAATTTATTTTATTGTAACGTGTTTGTTTTTTTTTTGGTTTCACAGCATGTAAATGTCAAGCAGCCGTTTAAATGTTTTATGTTTGGCTTGAGGTTAAAATGTTTGTTATACAATTGTAAAGTTTATTATAACTCTGTCATGAAATGTGTAGAATGTGGCATATTCAAGCCAATTATGAATACATATATATATATTCTTTATCAGTCTCACGAAATAAGTATATACAGCCGTGTCTTTCTGTCCGTTTGTTTTTATGTAGTTTGTAGTTAGATCAAATTTCAAAATCGGCGAGAGCAAAGAACTACATACATTATAAAGCAAAGTCTTCAATAAGAACTTACAATGAAAAAAAATCAAGTCTACCTTGTTTCAAAAGTGTTTATAATATTCGTTCAGCCAAATAAAGCTTACCTACTTGTTTCTCTTTATGTTGAGTGTCAGTAAGTTAAATAATTTATTTCTCATTGCATAATTTTCACAATTCCATTTACATATTTCGCATCTACCTACCCGCCACCTGTTTTACTTGCCGCTCTTTCAACCAATTCAGCATAATTTTCAGCATTTCGAACAATTTTCTAAGTAAATAAACACTGAAATGTCACGCCCGCAATTTTTAATGCTGACTGACACTCATAATTATCCGCGCATGGATTTTCAATTAGGCGAAATTTATGTGCATTTCTTGAATACTCATGGCTCATTAGTAAATTAGATTTTGTTTGCCGCTAAAAATATCATCCACTTTGCACTGAAGAGCCTCTTACCCTACCGCCCCCTTTCTCTCTCCCCCAACCCATAGGAAAATCATTTAGAACAGCACCCGCATGGTATGGCTGGCAGAGTTTCAAAAGAATTTTCGTCGCCTCGGTGCAAAATTTCGAAAGTTTTTGAAAATACCGAAGAAGTCGGAAAATGTTTCTCATTTTTTTTTGGTGATGATGCGCTGCTAATGAGCTTAGCGGGGGGAGGAAAGAAGTGTAAAGAAATTGATTTTTAATTTTTTCTTTACTCGAATGCAACGAAATTGAAAGAAAAACACGAATCAAGAACAGAAGTTTAAATACTCTATTAAAGAACTTTTATAAAGAAAATTCTGTTATGATAGAAAACAAAATTAACATTTCTTAGGAAAAATTTCCAAGAAAATGTCGCTATTCCATTTATAACACATTTCCTTACAAATTTGTGATATCCTCTGTGTCGTTTAGGGTATAAACAAAAAACAAAAAACAAATAGAGCTGGTAGTTAGGAACATGCGCTATGTTTATGTTTGGCCAGGAAAACTGCGTCTACAATTTCCTTTGATGTTCTCGCCGACACAGTGAGAGCGACAGAGAGAGAGAGAGAGGTAGACAGAGACAATGTTCGGCTGGATTTGTTGTTTTTTTTGTTTTTTTTTGCGGTGGCGTGTTGCTGACATCTCCGACTTGAGGCCCCTTTGATCTTGTATATGTGTATGTAGGGGTGCCCCTGAAGCAACTTGAAGCGTGCCTATCTCCTCAATAATTAGTAACAAAAAAACAAATAAAGGAAAAGAACGAAACGCATAAATTGTAATTAAAAAGTGAAACTATTTTAATCAGCATTCAGCAATTCTATTAACGTAGTCAATGCCCCCTCTCTCTCTGTTGTCTGCTGCCCCCGCTCTCCCACTTATTACTGTCTCTGTACTGTCTGGCGCCCGCATCTTCCAACTGCAGCAGCAGCAGCAGCATTGTGTGTGGTCCAGTGTGGTTCCTTAGTGCTGCCGCCTTGAGCAACTGCTCGCCTCCTTCTGCTCCCCGCGTGCAACGTTTTCCCGGAGTTTCGCCGTTCACGACTCGCCCTAATTGATTAAACGAGAAAACAAAGGCAGCAGGCAGGCAGCAGCCAGGCAAAAAAGATGCAGCAGCAACGAAGACTTCGACGTTGACGACGCCACAATAAAAATGCAAAATGTAAACAAAGTTAAAAATATTATTATGCTGGCATCCACAGCAACACCCCCATCCCCATTCCCATCCCCCATCCCCATATATAAACAAGAATATCGCTGCAATATTTAATACGCTGTTAGTAATAATATTTCGATCTTCGGAGCGCATCTTGTTTACGTTTTCTTCTTAATTTTTTTGTTTTTACCATTTTGCATTGTAAAAACCACAAAAACAAAGCACAAAAAACAAAAAACACCGAGAAAATAAACTTTAACAAACGAAGCAGAAATTATGAAAATTCCATGAAAATAGCAAATAAGTTTTTCTCGCTTCTCTTCGCGGTGGCTGCATTGTTTCCAGGCTTCTTTCTTTCACCCTTTGCTGTTCTTCCTCGGTTCTTCAGTTATTCTGGTATTATGTTTACTTTTTTATGGCCTGAGGCCGCAGTGCGTTGCAACAACAATTATACGAGTGAGAGAGCACCGAGCACAACAACAAAAAACCAATCCGCAAAAGCAACAAAACATGAGAAGAATTCACTCATTTCCGCTTTACAAATTTGAATAGTTCGGAAACCGACGCCGTTTTTTGTAGAGTTGCGTCACTTGGACAGCTCCAACGAACGAACGAACGAACGAAGAAAAAAATGGCTTTTGTGGTTGCCTTTTTTGTTCTTGCTGTTGTTGTTGTTGTGTGTTTTTGTTTAAATTCCATAATCTGCGGATTAGACTTATATTATTGTTTTTAGTATTGGTCGAGAGCAGCCAGAATCCAGCAGAGAGTGAGAGATTGAGGCGTTAACGAGCGAATGCCAGTGAGCAGAAAGCTCATGGGGCGTATCAAAAATAAACGATGCGGAAAAATGGAGAATCATAATTGCTTCACATAAAGTGGTCTATGCCCAAATTGCTACATATTTCAATAGGATGCCTATTTAACATTATATATATATATATATTTACTTATTTTGAACACTTGGGGCGTGAAATGTGAGATATGATGGGCAATAACAGTTAATACACTTCAAGAAAAAATGATAACAAAATTAACTATGGAAAAAGTTTGTTGTACAATGCGGATTTTAACTATGGAACGTTGTTTTTATAATAAAAAAATATGTTAATCCAACAAAGTTAAACAGTAAAAATATATGAAATATATTTATTTTGCGTATGCTTTCAAATGATTATGGAAAGTTGATTTAATGTTAACTATTCCATTCCATTTCTAGCATTGTTAATTATTTAAATAGTTCATGTGTCTTGTTTAAAAATTATGAATGTCAAATTGGCTTTAAGGTATCCCAGATGTTAAAGCAATAGTGTTTAATATTTAAATCTAATATGAATGGTGTTTGAATCTAACATTTTGGATCATAAAATATAAATACATTGACAATTTAAATTAAATACGAAATATGTTAATTTCTTTATTTCATAATTCGTGCTTTAACATGTGCTTATTTCACTTTAAGCATATTCATATTTATTGATAACGTTTATCTCTTAGTGTTAATGAAGTAAATATATATCTATGATATTGGATGTATTGGATTCTATAGCTCATTCTACGTAACACTTTTGTTAGATTTATCTATCATCTTATTCCTTCTTTTCCTATCTCTTATCACTTAAAACTTTCTCTCAGTGTTAATAAGCTCAAAAGTATGCTATAAAATGATAATAGCAATGCTCTTAATGCGTTTATTATTGTTGTTTTTCAGTTTTGAGTTTGCTAACTACACCCCAACAGCCCCCCTTTCTTTCCACCCCACCTTCAATCAGCACAATAGAACGCATCAGCAGCTGGTGCCCATCTCTCCCCCCCTCTTGCGTTAAATTGCTTAGCTATTTCCATAAGTATTACTATAGCTGGTAATCTGGTTTTGGTAAAATGCTATTCAGTGGCGCTTTTGAATAGCTTTTTTTTGTGCATAAATCTGTCAATAATTGTAAACGTCTATTACAAAAAAGCTTTACAATATTTATGGTGTTTGCGCCACAATGCCATTATGCTATTTATGATATTATCCCCAGAGGGTGGTCAACAACAACAACACACACAATAATAACAATAATAACCTTAACAAAGAAAAATGTAAGAAGAAGTGTTTAAGTTTGTGCCACAAACACACATTCCTCTCTCTACACTGTTTATGTGTATAAAATAAGCAAGTTAAATTTATTTATGTGATTTTATGTGTATTTCGCAATAATAATAAAAATATCAAAAGTGCTACAGAATGTAGGTGGAGTGTAGGTGGGGGTGTGTGTGGCAAGGATGCTTTTAACAGCTGCTGTTGTTGTCGGGTTTCTTTTTGCCTTTGTCATCATTTGTTGTTGTTATTCTTTGTAACCACAAACACAAAGTCCTTTTTTGTGGGTTCCGGGTTCGAGTTCAGGTTTATTTTCTTCTTTTTGGCAAGTTGTTACATTTTTATTGTGTTACAAATTGCTGTAAATATTTGTAGAATGTCGAATTGTTAACCCTTTCTCTTTTTTTTGGGGGGCCCAAACAATCCAAATAAAACTTGGCATAAAAATGGAGAGCTGAGGCGTCGCATAAATTACACAAAACAAAAATGTATGCTACTCAAATAATCAAGCGGTGAACTTAATTTGCCATAAAACTGATGCCAGAGGTGAGACTTTTTATGTAGTTCGAGTTAGAGATGAGTGCAGGTGGCGATATATATCGAAAGGGTTGAAAAGGGGGCAAAGGAAAATAGTCAAACAAACTAGATTAAAGTAAAAACTAGTTGATTGGAGTGGGAAAACCGAAAACTTTTCTAAGAATAGCACCTAGAATTTGCGTTGAATTTCTTATAAACCCTAATAACATACAGATATATATGTATTTATTTCCCATACTTTTGCTCATTCCTAACTGGCAACCTGGTTGTTAACTGCCTAACGAGCATTGTGCAAAAATTCGCTACGGTTTCAAAAAGTCTGCGCTCATAATATAGACATTTCAGTCGGTTTCGACCTTTTGAAATTTGTTTCTTTTTTGTTTTTTTTTTGCAAGAATTGTGAAAAATTCTGGGAATGGGCGCTCCAAAATGTGTCGCAAAAAAACAAAAAAAAAACAACAAGATATAATAAAAAAGAGCACTTTAGTTGTGAAACATTTTGGCACTGTTGTTGTTGGTTGTTGTTGTTAGTGTTTGAGGTGAAGCTTGCCTCTGTCGCTTCGACGGCAAACAACACCTCAATCACCACCAACACCAACAACAACAACAACATTTTGCATGCCATTTGATTAATTGCCATGCAAATTATGGTGTAAATATAATAACATTTTATTCAGCTGTCAATTTGAGCGGCAAACGAACAAAACGGAACACCAGCAACACACACACACACAGATCAGAGAGCAGAGCACAGAGGAAAACAAAATCTAGACATGGTTGGGGCACGACGACATGCAAAAACTCAATTTGCCAGAGCTCTCCCGCCGCCGCCGCCGCATTGGAGCATTGGATCTGAATGGATGAAGCGAAGTGAATGGCATTCGTTGCAGCCCGAGCACGACTTTAGGATCCGGGGGCTTTTGGGTGTAGCGGAGTAGCGGAACATACCGACTGCTCTGGCCGAACCAACCAAACCAACCAAAAAAACACCTAGGCACAAAATTAAGACATTAGTCAAATTTATTATTGTTGTTGTTGCCAGTTGTTGTCAGTGTGTATGTGAGTGTGTGTTGGTTGCCATATGGAGAAGCTGTTTGCCGCTTAATCCCTTCACAAAGCAGCAGAAGCAGCAGCAGCAACAAAGCAAAGGTAGAGGCAGGTATTTCCAGGGAACTGACCACTTTGCTCCCTCTCTCTTTGTGGCAGAGTAGTGTTGCAAATTAGTTGACACGTTAGCTGGAGCTGGGGGCAGACGACGCGACGGCGCGACAAACAGTCCCAGTCGGCATGAATAAAGTCATTTTTATATATGTATGTACATACAACACATACATACATACAACACATACATACAGTCAAAGAAATGTACAACAAACAGTTCCATATGAGCGCATGATGAGAAATACTGAAATGTTTTGCCCCAGTCTATAATTAGCCTAATAACCCGGCCAACCAACCAAACCAACCAAACCAGCCAGGCAATGGGCAAAAGTATTTCTTTTTTTGGTTTGCCAGCTGCAGGCTTCTCTTCATACACACATACATACATATATACTACTATTTGGCAAAAAAAACCCTCAGACCTGATGCCCCGTCCGTCGGTCCGTCCGTCTGTCCTTCGGTCTCCTGGTGCTTGGTTCCTGTATAATGACTTCAATTTGCGCTGAAAGCGATTCCTGGAAATCAAATACGCCAAACGGCTAAATGCCATGCCATATTCCTAACTCATAACCCTAACATTAATACTACACTCTTTCACATATGTACACATGTATATCTGTGTATATGTATATGTTTGTGTTTGTGTTTGTGTGGTGGTGGTGATTGTGGCCAACGGTCATTTGGTATTCGCTTTGTGCATTTGATATTTGGGCTATGTTCGGAGTTTAAGTGGGCTGGAGGTTTTAACAAGTCCTCAACGTTTGAAGCTTTGATTGTGCTTTGTGTAATTTGCACTCTACAATTATTATGCATATGAAGTCATTCGGAAAATGGTTGCAAGTAAGGGAAATGTGCAATCATGTAATAGTTACAGCAATGATTTCATTTGTTGTAATTGTAACGGTTTTTTCGTAGAAACTCAAGCTTTGACTAAGTAAACTTCCGTTTCCTGTTGCCTCTTCACCTAACCTGCACTGACAAGATCTAGTTTAACTTTAATTCAATACTCACAGATAGTCTTTTACTTTAAGATCAGTTCAAATAAATTAGAGAAAAATGGTTTAGAAACACAACCCAATGAAACTTGGGCCTTAATCATCAACATCAGCATCAACATCGCAGTTTTTGCTCCTGCACACGCCCACTGCTTCATATTTTTCATGATGTTTCGTCTAAGCCGAGTTGCCTCCCTGCTGCCTCCCCACCTCACCTTCTCTTTTTTACAAGCGCAGAGACAAATGAGTAAAGCTGGCGATGGTCGCGATAGAGGCCAGATCGAGGCGTGCAACGCCTAAGCCAAAGGCTGTGCCACCAAGAGTAATGTGCAAAATTAAATTTGCAAACGCAAGTGAAGCAGGCAACCAACCAGGCAACCAACCAGGCAGCCAACCGAGCAAGCAACCTGGCCAAAATCGAGACTCTCCAGGTACAGCGCCGAAAAGCAATCGCGCCACGCACGCCCAACATCAGTTTGATAAATTGATATCAGCGATCGATGTGCGGCGAATGTTGCACAGATACCACTACCACTACTACTACGACGAAGAGTATTGTCTTCTAGTCGAGAAGTTCTTCTTCTGCCTGGTTGGGGTTGGGCTGAGTTTTTAATTGAAAAAAAGACGCGACTACAATGCGTTGTTTTGCCAGCTAGACCCAAACATTATTCATTGACTTAAACTTAAGCCGAATACCGGCGAGAGAGAGGGGGTGTGATCGGAATATATCGGTTGCACTTACCTATCGAACCATCCAGGGAGTAGGCATTACGCTGCCAGGCCCACGTGCATAGATCACAGGTGGTCAGGCCGTCAGCGGCGACGCTTTCATCCAGAAAGGGCGGACGTGGCGGCGGCGGCACAAAATGTCCATTCCACAGGCCATTCTCGCTGGCATCGAAGGCCAGCGGCGAATCGAATGTGTCCACCTCAATGGCATTGGACCACCAGTCATCGTCCAGCGGATTATAGCCAACATCAGCGGAATCTGGCGCTGGCAACTGACTATCGATGCTGGGATCGAACTGATTTGCGGGCGTTGGATGCGCCGCCAGCGAATCCAGTCGAGAGTTGGGAAACGCTGAACGCAACGTTGTCGTCCCATCCTGATATATGTCAGAGTCTGCCCCAGCAGCCGGCTGCCTTGGAAACATATTTATGTTGCCTCACAGCTGCCTCACAGCTCGCTCTACTAGTACTCTCGGTTTTGGCGACAAGTGTCTCTGGGTCGCTGGATCAATGCATCAGGCTCGGGCACATGGATTGCGTGTTGGGTGTTCCGAGAAACGAGACTGCAAAAATTAAATAAAGTCGAACAACATTTATTAAGAAAAAACTTGTCACAAATTATTAAGAAAAAAAAAACCCGCTAAAAATATTGCCAAATATTGTTAAATTTAATGCAGCGGCAACTTCAACGGCAGCTTGTTAGCACTTTTTTGAAAGTTGTTCCCCCGTAAAAAAAATGGTTATAAAAATGTTTGCAGCTTAGTTCAAATAAAAATATGAATATGGTATTAAAGAGAGACATTGTTTAGGTCTTTAATAGACTTTGAATGGCTTTGTAAAGCAGGTTTTTTATTGGGTTTTTGGGGTTAACAAGGAATTTATTATTGAGCTATGGAAATATTTTAGTGTAGTTAATTAAGACTTGAAAATATTTATGAATTTATATGTTATTAAAATTATATTTTATTGCTATTATGTCATATTATTTGTGTTCATTTATAACGCTTTTTACATCCTTTAATTAAACAAAGTTTATCTAACATATTAAAGTTAATATATCTCTCTTTAGTCAACATGTTCAAGCCACATGCCACACGCTGCAAGCTGAAGCTGTAGCTGAAACTAATGATGCAGTTTCCACCTTTATGAATAAAGCTCCACACAATAAAGACTTCAAATTGCAGGCGACCAACATGAAAGGGGCGTGGCACTGCCAGTGGTCTATGCAAACAAACAGTGTGAGTCAGGTTCAGGTTTCCAGCTACTACTACTTTAACTTAAACTAACACACAGAGCTGAGGCTGAGGCTGAGCTGATGTACTAGCTGTTAGATTTACTTGGTCTGGTCGGGTCTAGTTGGGGCTGGTTTGGGCGGGGAGTGTGGTGGTTAGATGCTGCTGCTGGTGGTCTCCGTTGCCGCTTGTTACACGTTTTGGTGCTCCAAAGTTTCCGCCTGACACACATTAATCAATGCAAGGGAAGGCGTCTATTTGTGACACTAATGAAGTTTCTTAACAAGATTAGAAAAATGCGATAAGCTCCACAACAAAATGAAATAAAACCAGTAAACAACACAACAACAACTACAAACAGACACACAATCGAAACCGTTAAGCAAATAGCTGGAATAAAAATTGCAAGTACTGTTAAAGAGTTCATTGGGTCAGCATTACGCGAGGGGGCCTTTTTTTTTGGCTTTTTGCCTTCGAACGTTTTCGTTTCGTTTGGGAGTTTTTTTTTTGTGTTGTGTTGAAAAAGTGAAACTTCATTGAGAGTCGGACAAATGTGCTAATCAACTACGGTCAGACGAACCGAAAAGATCATCTAACAAAAATTATATCTTTTCACTGTGATTTATAAGCCGGCAATTACAAGCCAACTCGCTGATCGGCCATTACGCCGCGTAATAATGCAAAAATCCACCGAAATAAAAGACCCAAAAAACGAAAAAAATTCCAAAAAAACCAACAAACAATGCAAAGCCAAATAACAACAACAAAAATAGTGAAAAACCGAAAATCATTTATCATAATCATTGTGATTGATTCGTTGAGAAAAAAATAAATATCACAAGTGAACGAAAATGAAAAAACAATATTTTTTTTTTCTTCTGTTATATCTTGGGGTCGTATTCAAAGGCGCCCGCTCATCAGGCATATAAACGGTGCTTATTGTTGCTGTATTTATTGTTGTTGCTGTTGTTGTTGTCTCACGTCTTTTGGCTCACGTTTTGCTCCATTGAATCACTCATTCAACTGCGTTACCTCTTGGCCAGCATGATCCAAAAAAAAAAAAAATAAAATTGTTTTGATTCAGTGACTGACCGGTTAGCAATTTTGAACGCCTCAAAAACGAAACGGCGGGGGTGGTGGGGGACCGCAAAGGGCAATAGTGCGAATATAAGATTTTTGTTTCTTTTTGGGGAGTCAGTTTTGATATTGCGGTCAACTGGTTGAAAATATCTATAGTGTAATACTTTCGAATATTATCAATCATGTGTGCCCTCTATTTATAGCATTTTTTTAATGGAATTTTTATGTCTTTTAGGCTATTGAAAATGTAAAATCTTTGATAATAATATAAGTGCCGAGAAATTTAATTAAAAATCTGTAAAGATTTTGTACGAAAAAAGTGTCAAACGGGTCGAAAAACTTAATCGATTTAAAGAAACAAAACGTTTTCTGGTTTGGTTTCGGTTTCATTCTCCGGAAAATTAGTTCTTTTCAAGTATGATTTAATCCCAAGAATAAAAATGCATTTAAAACTGAAAACATATCATTAACACATATCCCAAAATTATCCACCTGAGGCCAGTTCCAAGTATATCCTTGAAAATCTATTAAAGACGCCATACACTATAAAAAATAATCATATTCTTTACTTCCTCGTTGTTTACAGCTGTTTTTTGTTTGTTGATTAAGTTGTCACACACTTCTTGTACTCGTTTCTTTTTTGGTTGTTCGCATGGCCGCTGGCCGCTCTCGGCACATATCATAAATTGTTGGCTATGGATCTGTTTTGGCCATCTTCCATATTAATCACGCCGCATGAGTTGCTTTCAGCAGACAATGGCGCGATATGCCATCGCCAAGCGAAACGGTTTGCCTCTGTTGGCCCCGGCAAACATAAATATACATTCATACAGTATTAAACGCAATGATATAGTATTTGGGCAACATGAGAGATATAAACAGAAGAAGAGGACGAGAAAGAGGAAGAAAATCTGTTGACCAAAACTTTGCACACATTTTGGAGTCGCAAACACAAACACGCGGCTTTGCTGTGCGTTAGTCAAGTGGCTTAATTTATATTTATGAAACACAGCGAACGAACACACGAACATTAACCGAGCCGCCTCTTTGGACAACATTTGCTCTGACCGGGGACCCATGAGTCGGAGGCTTGGGCCACAGGCAATGAATGCGTTTGTCGAACTGCCGAACATGTCGAAGAGTTATGGGTTTGACCCACAACAAACCAAGAACGAAAAGACAGACAGACAGACGGATGGACAGACGGACGGACTGACCAGGGCGACACATACTTACACACACACTCACACACAAGTGTGTTAAGCATGTTGTGTGCAGTTTTTATGAACTGCAAAAACTGGACTTGGTTACTCTGGGTAGTAGTACCGGGGCACACTGAACCTGTACACACATTGTTGGCCCGTAATAACAATTTAGACTTGTTTGGCGTCTCAGGCGGCAATTTTTCACATTAATTACAAATTACAGATTTATTAGGTATGGGAGCGGTGTGTGTGCCTCGTCGTCGTCGCTGGGCATGTGTGCCTGCCCCGCCTCGAACAGCCCCGCCCCGCCCCTCTGGCTTAGCCAGTCCGTCTAGTCACATGCTTTAGCTACGCAAAACTTGGCTTAAATATTAATGAGTGGTGTAATTTGTTGCATTGTATGTAATAAATTAATTTTGTGTGTGTCTCTACCCTGGATGTTTCTAGACCGAGTGGCGCAAGATACATTTGCATATGAGAGCGCGACAGACGACCCAACCACCACCACCACCACCACCACCACCAACTACTTGCAACTTGCCGACGAATCAAGCGAGCGAGCGAGTAACCAACCGACCGGGCAGTCTCAGCCAGTTGCAACTATTCTCCACACACTACACACTACACACTACACACAGAAGTGCATGAGTGGGCACTGGAAAAGTACTTGCCACTAGACTGATTATAGTCAATTCGTTGAATTGGACCACCAAGTGGTAGTGGCAACAGCAGCAACACTGCCACCACCACCACCATGAGCAGCAGCAGCAGCAACATCTGCAGCGGCGATCCAAGTAAACTGGCTAAGCCACTGAGCTGGGCAAGCAGACCAGTCATCGTCAACGTCATCGTCGTCATCGTCATCATCGCCAAAGACACCAACACAAAAATCCATGAGAGTTTCTCTCTCTTTCTTTGTGTACAGTGGTAGGAAATGATGAGTTTGTGATTTGCAACAGGGAAGTGAAATGATAAAAAAGGGCAACTTTAGGGATATCAACTGAATTTATTGAGCAAGAGATATCTAATGGATATAATGATCTTATATGATTTATATTGTTTATTTCTATGAAAAAAGCCAGTAAAGCAAAACTTGTTAAGCCATTCATTGTTTATTCTTCTACTTCTAAGCAAAAGTAATGAAAAAATCTATATATTTGTGTTTGTTACATAACTTTTGTAATGTTAAGTATGTTTTCGGCTTATCGACTTACAAACAATGCTGGTCACACTGTTTCAATATTAAATTTAGCTTTTGCCATAACTGTATTTATGGCCAATTTACACTGATATTTATATACTGCTTGCAGTAACTAGATTAGCAAATTTACACTAAAACAACACAGCAGTAAATATTTTAATGACTTTTTTTTAAGTGCATGCCTTGTTAGTAGTTTTAATAGTTACAAAAATAGCTTTTAGGTTACATAATGAAATACAAAAAACAAAACATTGGAAGCTTTGTAAACTCATTTATTTAACCACTGTGCTCTGCTAACAGCGCCAGCTCCAGCGCCAATAAAAACGTAAATGGCGCGTGATTGTGAGGCGTCTTCTACTAGTGGCCCACACACACACACATACAGACACACTTATATACACTCACTTGCACACATAGAAACATACGCTCGACTATTACAACAACCACTTCAAGATGGCCACAAGAGTAGCATCTTATTTTGCTGCCTTTTGACTTCGATGGCGGGCCATTTTTACCGGGCACACTGTGCTAGTTCGGCGAAGGGTGATTGTGCGAGGGGAGGGGGAGGGAGTGATGGGAAGGCAAGGGAACAGAAAAAAAAAACGAGCAGGGAATGAAGCCACATAATGAAAAGAGTGTGTGAAGAATTTTAAATTCAAAATTGCATGAAAAGTCGTGAGTCGCAAATAGCTTGTTGCTGTTTGTTGTTGTTTGTGTTAGTTGTTGTTGCTTGTGGTAGTTGTAGTTGTTTGTGGTACGAAGCAGACAGATATCCTACTCATCACTTGAGAAAATGAAAAAACAATCATAAACAGCAGGCAACAACAAAAGTTACCAAGTAAAAACCACTCGAAAACAAAAAATGGGCAACAGACAAAATGTGCCTTGTGCCTTGGCTTTATGTTTTGGCGTTTTTGAGTTGTTGTTGTTGGTGCTGTTGTTGTTGCTTTCTTTGCCACTACACCTGTTAAGCTAGGCAAGGGGATTGTGAGTGGTATATACATGTGTATGTGTGTGTGTTTGAGTTAGTGTTACTGTATATGTGTGTGTGTGCTTTGACTCTGCTCCCACCAAATTCACTTTTTTGCCCACTCGCCGAGAGTCGAGACTTAATAAAGTTATTATAATTTAAGCGTTTTGATTATGCGCCTGCCAGTGTTTAAAATACCAATGCAAGCGCCTTTGGGGCATCCCCCTTCTACCAACCCACCCCCCCTCCGCTTATAGAATACAAGTTTTACAGCGGGGGCGCTGCCTCCTTTGACTAGAGAGAGTGTGTGTGTGTGTGAGTGTGGGGGTAATCTTTGTGATTGGTTGCGATTTGCGTTTAATTTTGTTGCTGTAAGTGTTGCATGCACGACGCCGCTTGCCGCTTCGCATGCATCCCGTTGGGCAAAATGTTGCACAGCCATGTTCAGTTTTGTATCATGCAACTAGGGTGTGTGGTGCGGCAGCGACAGGGGGTGGGGGGACGGCGGGTACAAGCCTACTTTGCGGGGGTGCTGCTATGATATTGTTTAAGTCTTTATTAGAAAGACAGAACGAGAGGCGCAACAAACTGGATTCGTAGCAGGACCAGATTCAGGCTGCGAGGAACTCTTGCATAAGGCTTCAACTAAGTTAATTGGTCGTGGCATGCTCATCGACTCTCAACTTTAGGCAACATGGCAACGCTTTGTCAGCAAGATCACGCAAAGATGTTCGAGCAAAGGCATCTTTTCCTGGCTAACATCATCATGCTGAGCACAAGAAATTGGCAACAGCAAAACAAAAAAAAAAATAAAACCCTGTCACTTTTCACAATTCCTTTCTCATTCTAACCCAACTTTTTCAGTGTGCCTAACCTCACTTTCAACTTAACCTCACTCGCTTTTCGTTTTCGACGAACACAACACATATAGACTTTCTGAAATATATTGCAAAAGGTGACAATTACTTTCAATTTTCCAACAACTTCGCTCGACGCTTCAATTTATATGTGTTTTTTTTTATATGTTTGGGTTTTGGTTTTCGGTTTTTTTTTAACTGTGGCAACTTGATGCCAAAGAGCTTCAGCTGATGCTTCAATTTCAGTGTGTCGAATACCGAAGCGCATTTGCCACAGTCACAACTCGCTGAACTCTTGCCCTTTATGTCGAGCATTTATGCCACAGGCACAGTTGCAGTTGCAACTCTCTACTTCACTTCACTTCGACTTCAGTCGACTCCAGTCAAACCTGCTGCCTGTGGTATGAAATTTGAAATGCTGGAGCAGGAAAGTGCAACATGATCAGAGTTGAGTAGAGTGGCTGCTGCGCTGGCTGCCTTGCCTGCCTGCCAGCCTGCTGCCGATGATCGCCAGCTTCGATTTGTATCGCCTTCCTGGCACCAGAAGACGTGGTCTCCATCGTCATCATCGTCGTCGTCGCTTTCATTGGATCGTTGGTCCGTGCCGCATGCTGCATAGATTTGTAAATCTTGCAGCGGGCTTCGTTTTACATTGCGGTTTTCATATTTCATAATAGCTTGACCGCAACTATATACAGATATGCACATATATATGTACAGATATAAAGGAGTTGTATTGTTGCTGCTTGACTGGATTCGTGGTGGATCGACCTACAGCAGACCAAACGTGGCCCGGGGACCATTTAAAAGCGAAAGTCGTAAAATGTTATCCACACCGCTTTGTCATATGCAAAATCAAAACAAATTTGAAACTCTGTCTGCTTAATTTGATTCGAAAAACAATGGACAGCCATTTGAAACGCGCCACAATAAAAATATAACAAAACTTAGAGCTTAAAGTTCCCTTTTTAATGTTTCAGCTAAGGCCATAAAACTCATACGGAAAAAACCGCTGAAATCTTTATAGGCATTTTTATTTATTTTTTTTTGTTGTCATTCATTCATTCAAAGTCGCCCAACATTTGTTAAGTTTGGGTGCGTTGCAAATCAAGTTTCGCACGCATTTTAATTTTACGATCTGTAATATACACAGAAATAAAGAAAACGCTCAGCGGGAACTTTTATTGATTATACCATTTGGCATTTAATCATCGGCTTTATGAGCACGTCTCTGATTACTAATCGAAATATGTAGAAATTTGCCAAACAAAATCATCATAAAAATACAGGGTATCAGATAAGATGAGAGATGTATGCTTAAAGTCGTTGCGTTTTATTGTAATTAATTAATAGGAATTTTGCTCAAGTTAAACATGTTTCTGTTTTTCGTTTTTTTCTTTTATATCTGAACGCTATAAATCTGTTCAAATTGATGGCTTGATATGTCATTTGGGTAGAGATTTTATATACGCTTTATAGTTATTCGGCAACAAGCGACAACTGCTTAATGGCCTTTAAAGATCCGATTCGACGACTTCACAACTTGTTAACGTTGCTTAAGTGGCTACATAACAAACATTCCAAGACCAATTCCAATTCGCCTTTAAGCCAAAATCGTGCTCAGACATCTAATCACAAATAGAAAACAATATCTATGCTTGCTTATCTTGCTACAAGATCAATGACAATAAAAAAAACAAAAACAGGGAACGGGGGTAAAGAGAAAAGCAATAAAATCAACAGAAAACAACAACTAAACAACACAAGAACCTGTAAGTTGCACCACCCCACTTGCAACAACAACAACAACTACAACTTACAAGCGAACTTGCAACAACAACAACAACGAGACAATAATGAGCCGTAATGAGCAATGATCGCCACACAATTAGCCAAATTTCGTTTTGGCCTTTTTTTTTCGCTTTTTTTTAAGTCAACTTTTTTTTTTTTTTTGTTTTGTGTAGACAAATTAAAACAAAAAACGCGGCGAATAAGCACACGAAATTAAACAAACATTGCAGATTTATATTGGTGCCCAATCGAGGGGGCGAGGGGGATGGAGTGTGTGTGTGGGGAGGGAGAGCGTTGGACGCTTTAAGCTTGGCTTTAAAAGCCAAACTGCGGAAAATTACAAGAAAATCGTGCAACTCTTGTTTGCTCAAAAAGGCATGAAAAGCCGAAATGCAGCCAAAAGCCACAAACTTGCAACAGGCAGCAAAACGCCCCCAAGACAATCCTGCCACCCCACCTCTCTCTCACTCGTACAGCCGTGTGGCACAGCTGAAGACTTTCCAACGCTGATTTTCAACAAATTTAAACGTTACATGCGAGCAGATTTCAACGCGATCATCGATTGCTCGTGCACCCACACACACACACACACATACACATACATAGAGCAACTGATGTTGCTTGCAGCATGACGCAATTGCAACACACACACACAAAAACACAACTCCTTGCCCTCAGGTGTTGTGCGAACGGTATTTTTCTGCTGTTGTTGTTATTATTTTTGCAGCTTTTCACTTTTCGCCTTTTGGCCAATTGTCCAACTGCCAACGTCCAACAGACAACAGCCAACAGTCAACATGCAACATTCAACATTCAATGCCGCATGTCGAACACCGCAACACCAAAACGTCGAGCAAAGTTAGTCATTTAGTGACTTTTGTCTGAGATTTGTGTGTGATTTTAAGCCGATTGCCAAAAAAAAAAAATACGAAAAAAATGGGAAAAAAATAACTGCAACTGTCATTTTCGATTGGCGACCTGCTGGGCTTGCCCCAAGTTGCACAAACATTTTCCTTATTTTTTTTTTTCCTCCATGGCCTGTCTGCCTTGTCGAGAGGCAAAATGTCAATTTGTGTTGTGTTTACTTTTAAAAACTTTAATTTTTGTCTGCTGATTTTGTATTTTTAGCTGTTGTTGTTGTTGTTTGTGTTGTGTTGTTTTGGAGGTCTTTTTTTTTTTTGGAGTTTGAGTTGCATTCGTCGCGCCTTCAATTGCCAGCAATTTAGCTGGGCTGCCTGGCCCCATTGGCATTAGCCGCGCTATTGAGTGTTAATTAAGCGTTTATTCAACATTCGGTGTCAAAGTTGTCTTTAAAGAGCCGAAATTTAATGCCATTTTGTGTCATTTCGTTTGCCATTGTTATCAATTGAAAAACCACGATTTTCATTTCCGATTACCTTTTTATTTTTCTCATTTCGATTTCGTCAATACGCCACAAAAGTCCCAAATTCATCGATCATTAGCTCGACCCCTCGTTTCCTCCTACTACCTCTGAAGGGGGAAAAAAAATGCCAGCAGGCGCTTTTTACACTTTGATATCGATATGAATATGACTGATTGCCCAGCTGAACACATTTACATATATCTATATATCAATATATATTTATATATTGTTCGTGTGTTTATCACGAACTTTGTTAATTGGTTTTTAATGGCCATCAAACAATATTGCGGCAAAAGCTGCCTAATTATTGATGCATAGTCCAAAAAATCCAACTAATTTAAAATTTACATATATTTGCGTATAATATGACAGATTTTGTGTGTATTATTGACATAATTAGTTATTTATTTATACAGTAAATTAGTATTATTAATAATAAATAAATACCATATATCCTGTCAAATAATTATTTCCTCTTTCAAAATGCAATCAAAATAACTCATTAATAATTTCTTGACAAATTTTTACACTTTTTCTTTCTTTCTTTCAATTTGTTATTCTTTCTCTGGAGAGGTGTTGTGTTGTGTGTGTTGCGACAAATTTCTTGACTTGTGAACATAGGAAATGCAACGGTAAATATATACATTATCAGCAAAGTCTGGCTGGGCTGCGTGTTGAAACTAAGCTAAGCTAACGGACGCAACAAACTGATAAGCATCGGAACACAAGCAAGCGGCACAATAGCACACATCAGTAGTTACTGTTACCCCCCTTACCCCCTTACACACACACAAACACACACAATGTGCTAGTTAGGCAGGCAGGCAGGCTATGTTCGTGTGTGTGTGTGTTGCAAGCAGCAACACTTTCAAACAACTTTATCATGACTGAATCTCAACGGTGACGCTGACTGACTGACTGACTGACGTGGACTTGATTGAAATGCGACGAGCGCGTCGACAGTACCCAAGAGTGGGTGGCAGTTGGGTGCAGTGCAGTGGCTGTTGCAGTTGCACACGGATGCATGTGTTGCATGGTGCATGCTGCTGCTGCATGCTGCTGCTGCTCGGTGCGTATGTATTAATTAGTGTCAAGTGTTGTCGCTTTGAGTTACGCGCCCGGGGGATTGCCATTGCCGGCGTCATCATCATCATCATCATCCTTACTCTAGCGATAACACAAAGCGATAGCAACAACAACAACTTGTTTGTCCAAGCCGGCAAACTGTGATTGTTGCTGATGCTGCTTCTAAATGCTGCCTACAGCCAAGTAGTACTTGTACCCTGAGTAGCCTGCTCTGCCAGCCTGCTCCAACTCTGCGTAATCGATGATGACACGTTTTGTGTTTTTTTTTCATTGCCTTTTGCCCATGCGCACTTAGTTTCTACCGCTGCCACTGATGTTTCTGCCGCTGTTGCTGTTGCAAATTGCAGAGTAGCAAATGACAGGCAAAACTCTAAGAGATTCTCTCTCCCTCTCTCTCTCTCACTCCATTTTCGCATCTTCTATAACTATTTTTGCGCATCCAATTACATTTATATGCTCGTAAACTAAAAATTCTGCTGGTCGGCAAAATGGAACAGCAGTAATTATTACACACCCCTTACACCTTCTCAGCCACCCCATCTCCCCTCCCTCCTTCCATATGAATATCTTACATGCATTTATTGATTTACAGCTTAACAGTTTCCTGTACAGCCCACAAACAGACAGACAAGGCCATAAAAACCATATTGAAAAATTCATATTCATTTTTTAATAGACAAACCAAAAAAAAACAAAAAGAAGAACAAAAAAACAAACATAATCTATAGAATAGAAAATAAGCCAAGTTATATAGCTGCTGTTATGGCTAAACTCCAAGTCTACACAATTAATATCACACACATCTTATCTAAACACACAAAAGAAGCTTGAAATTTAAATAAACCAACGATTAATTATGGAACTGACTATATGTGTAGCTACAAATTTGAGAAAACTTTGCCGCCTCAGCGACAGCTAAACTGGAGAGAGACGACAGTTAATTATTGAACTCTGTCGAGCGAAACATTAATTATAAGTGTTAAGATTTATGATTTACAAGATAGTTGAGTGTTCTTACTTAATCACAATGGAATGTGTTTTTATCGTTAAGAACTTGAAATTTGTGTCCAAGTGGTATGGAAAAGTTATTCTAGTTTAAGATATGATTTTACAGCTTCTCGCATTTTTGACTAAAAAAGCTTTAAGTTGAAGATTCTTAGATTGTGATTGGATTTAATGTTTTACAGGCCATCAAAATATAATAATTTGTTGGACCACATGTGAGAATGAGATTTCCAATTGACGCTCCCAGTTCAGCACCTGAGCACCAGGCTCAGCCACTGATTGGTTTTTTTTTTCGCTCTACCCAAACGTAGATTGGTAAAAATACAAAAAAATGGAAAAAAGTAAAGATATACATAACATATTGTATATTGTATTGCAGTGTGTGGTGTGAAAAGTGTTTTGGCCTGCAGCAGGCGTCGGCAGTGGCAGTGGCTGTGGCTGCTGCAGTTACTTATGTGGCACCTACTACAACGATAAGGTAGTTGTAGCTGCCGCACACTCCCAATAACAATATACGTCATATGGGCAGGAACACTTATGGCCAGCGTAAGATATTTTTATGTTTTATGTTATTTCGCGTTTGTAGTTCACGAGCTGCTGCTGCTGCCGCTTGGTGGCGATGGTGTTGCCAAGGCTACTACTACTGCTTGTAGATATATAGTTAGATAGTGGCAATTAAAATTCCGCTACTAATACGATATCTTAAGCATGAAATTAAATGCATGTTTCGATAGATTTTTCTCGTTTCTTTTCGTTTCATACGCGAGCTATTGAAAATTGTTTGTTAATAATCAATTACGTGTTGTCATTGACCTTCAAATCTAAGCCAAAGATCTGGCCAGACCCAAAGCCAAAGCCAGAGAAACTTGTACATCTACATCCACGCCCAGCCTTAATAGCCATGGCAATTACCTTATTATAAAGCCGCTTAACTTTTTTTTCTTATTTTCTTCTATTTATGAAATTTTAATTTGATATTTCAACATAGTTGTCAATCATAGCTGCCACGTTATTTCCTTAATAAGACATTGAGCTGCCGTTTTCGTTGTTTTTTTATTTGTTTTTTGTTTTGTGGCAACCATTGTGTGGTAGTTTTAACTACCTTTCCGGACCCAGCCCTATAGCATATGCTTGACGCTTTTTTTTCTTGTCTGTGTGTGTGCCGTTGTTAATTTTATCGTTAGCTCTTTATATATATATATATGTTTTTGTGTCTGTCTTGTCGCGGCTGCCGTTTGACATGATGTTGCTGATGCTGATGATGTTGATGGTGCTGCTGATGATGCTGATGATGGGTTCCCTGCCGAAAAAAAAAAACACCCGCTTTAAACACACTTCACATCATTTGGACATACCAGCAACATCAGCAGCAGCCGCAGCCGCAACAGCAGGCGTTGTCGTTGATGTTTGGGCCCAGCCCACGCACTTGTCATAATAGATTCATTTATGATTTTATTTGAAAATGTTTTTTTATTTTGTTTTGTGGTATGCTCATATATGTGCAGGTTGTATTTTATGCCCAGGTAAGCTGCTTTTCAGGCCTGGAACAGCTTTAAATGCGGAATTCTCTCCACATATTGAATCAAAAGGCGAGCTTTTGTGTATTAATTTTATTTTTTTTTTTCTGGTACATACCTCATAAATACATGAACGAGTTCTGAAATGGCAAAAAAAAAAAGAAAACACAAAAATGGTAAATATTTATATTTATAAAATGCATTGTACAATAATGAAATATTCCTTTATTTGTTCATACAATAAATATGGTTTTCCCTCTTTTTGTTAGTAATCGAATTAAATGCACAACAAAGAAAAGCTTGTTAATTAAATTTATGGATGAATTTCACATTGTGATTGTAACTTTTATCAGTATATAAAATCGATAATATTATTCTGTTGTGTTTGTGTTGAATTCGTTAATAAACAAAAAACCGGATACGCAACTGTACCAAAAAAAGAAATGTACGAAATATTTTTTTGTAAAATTAATACAAAGCACTTGAAATGTGTTGCCTACTTCAGGGCGTTGAAGGACCATCACCCAACACATTCTTATGAACAATCACACACATATATATACACAAAATTTTGTGAAGTACATGTCGCGACAATGACGAGACGCATCTGCCACCATTGCCACAACTCCAGAACTCCAGGCCACAAACTCAAGGGAACGTCTGCATTGCAATTTTGATTCGTAGACGACACACAGCTTGAGCCTAAGGTTGAGAAGCATGGGAGCATTGAGTCTGTGACCGTCTGTGGCTGGGCTGTCTGTCTAGCCAGCAAAGAGATTGCGTTAAATGCAGCTATTGTTGTTGTTGTTTTTGCTGTTGTTTTTGCTGTTGTTTTGGGGGCGCTGCAAGTCTCAGAGGCGCAAGACAATTGAGTCTGAGAGCGTAATTTGCAACTGCCTCAGACACGAACGAAACCCGTCCGTTGACGGCGAACGTCGGCAATGACGAGCCTGCTCAGGATGCAGGCCCAAATCCGACTGGCTTTACTTTGCTGCCTTTTCAGCCTAACCTGAAGTGCAAGCGGGAGCCAAGTGCAGCAGCGCCTAATGACTGGGGAGCGGGGGGGACCCAAAGCTTACCTACCCCCAAGCTCACATCTCCCTACTTATCCGACTCCAAATGCGAATGCGACATGTTGTTGTTGTTGTTTTTTTTTGCCCAGATGCATTTTGCTGCAAGGCAAATGCACCAAAAAAACAAAAAACAACAGCAAAAAACATGCAACGACTACAACAACAACAACAACAACATGACGAAAAGTGTGTGTGCACAGTAGCCAGAAGGAGAAGGAGGAGGCGGATTGAGTGAGTGAGAGGAGACGAAGCTGCCGCAGACATCGTCCTGTGGCATATCCAACAGGCGTTAATAATCTTTTTTTTTTTTTGCCTTTTACAAAAAATGCAACGAGCGTTTTTTTTTCTACTTTTTTTTGAGTGTTTGCCGAGAGGGGGCTGCTGTTTGAATACCCTGTAAACTAGGTAAGGCGAAGAAGGGATGTGAGCAACTAAGAAAATTTTCATTATCTTTCTTTATTTTTATACTTTGTTGACTTTAGTTTAACTCTGGTTTTGGATAGCCTGTAAACTAGGTAAGGAAATGAATGGATGTAATTCCTCCGAGAGCGAAACTTAGAAATATTAAATTATATTCAAGTTTTTGGTATCTTTTTTTTCAGTTTTGACCTCTAACTCTGCGTTTCCATCTGTCTAACTAAATTTCACATGATTCTACCATGTTTTATCAGCTATAATTAGCTGCAATTTATATATCTTTTATAGAGTATATTCTTAGCGCAATTCACTTTGATTATAGGCCTATGCAGTTGTGTTTTTTTTTTTTCAAGTTTTTCCTTTTGGGCCTTGCTGGATTCCAGTATTTATTTCGAAACTTTTTCATTTTGTGCAGTCAGACGACGTCGTCATAGAGAGTGCATTGACTGAAAGTCTGCAAAAAAAAAAAAACCAACAAAAAAACACAAAAAATAAAACGACGAAAACAACAACAAGAAGGCGAGTTGAAGCCTAGCCTGACGTTGAGTCTAGGCAAACTGCATCCTTTGTTGATATGTTGCGACATGCATTGCTCTTCGAAGGAGTCTGCAATGGAATGAAGAGTGTGGAGAGGGGGGTGGTGAGCAGTGCAGCATACGTTCAGTAGCTGGCAGCTTTTGTGTGTCTTATATGGAGAAACGCTTAAGCCAAAAGCAAGCACAGAAAAGTTTGCCATAATTAACGCTTAGCTTTCGGCCTGGTTCGCAGTTAAGTGTTATTAGTTCGGGCCAGGTTCTTGTTTTTGGGCATTGTACATGAGGGGGTAGTGAGTGGCAGGAGGAGGCACGGTAGAAGGCGCAGGATGCCCCGCCACAACAGGAAGTGCATGAGAAGTCGTTGCACTTGGATAAATTTTTGTGCTTTCACCCACACACACATTCTCTCAAGTCTGGGCACTGCACAAAGTCAAAGGGAAAGAGAAAGGGGGAGTCAGAGTCAAACAAACAGTTGTTCTGTACGAACGATTCCTGCCACACAGAACTCCTGTTTGCTACTGGCTGGTGGCAGCTGCCACTCTGCCACGAAATGAAATTCGTTTAAGCGACGTAAATCATTAAAATGGCAGCCAACGAAATGGCTAAAAGAAAACATTTGCGAAATTTCAGCACCACTGAAGCCTGAAACAAAGGAATATGCACAAAAATAACTGAAAAATGCGGGCGCAAAACCAACAACAACAACGCCAACACACACACATACACAGAGAGAGAGAGAGAGAGAGAGCGTAAAATACATTTAATAGGAGCATTTCCTTTTTTTATTCGCTTGAAAAACTTGCCACGTCGCGGCAGCCAAAGGAGCTGCTGCTGCTGTTGATGCAGGAAACTTGCCGCGGATTATTTATTTTGTATTTTGTATTTTTATTTTTTTGCGTTGTCCTCCAATTGGGTTTGTCTCAGTGGTTATTAGTTGGCGGTTGCACGCGAATTTTGCTTGAATTCTGTTTTTGTTTTTATTTTTTTTTTTTGTGTTTTAGTTTTTTGTTTTTGTTGTTTGTTGTTTTTCAAGCAAAATCCAATTAGCTGCTCAAAAGTTTTGCAAATGTGCGCAGAAATTTAATTAATGTTGACACAAGTTTTAGCCATGAATTGAATTGAATTGAGTGGGAAAGAAAGAGAGTAAAAGGCAGAGAGAGATAGATATAGAGAGGGAGATAGCGAGAGAAAGAGACAGCAGCAATGAGTCACAAACAAAGTAAGTAACTTGGCAACAGGGATAAAAAGTCTTAACTTTCTTGAAGCTTAACATATAGAAAACATATTTATTATAATTACTCTTTTATTAACTTTTAAAAACATTTCTTTTATAAATGGTAGTTAACCCTTTTGGTGTATTTGAAGGAGATGATTTGAAGGAATGAGACTCGTCATCGATATAAACAACTAAACTAAATCGAGTCTGACTCTGACAAGATAAATAAATAAAATAATTCATTATAATATTATAGTAAAATTATATACGCTCAATGTGTTAAAAATTGAATTAAATCGGTACTCAAGGGGTTAAATAAAGATATATTTTTTCCCAAGATTTCTCACACATTTCTGTCAAGTACTTTTTCAATTTACCAAAAATGCACTTGGGCCGAGCTGCAAGGCTAATAAACCTTTTGGCCCATACCTTTCACATATTGGACACAGACAGAGAGACACCACAGAGTCACCTGCCACACAGTGCCTCCCTGTTGCAGCAGCAGCGGGTACACAACGTAGCTGCTTCTCCTTCTTGCCAAACATTCAAACACACTTGAAACTAAAAATAAAAAGAGCAGTCAATAACTCAAAGCGAATCCGCTACATTTGCAACGTATCCAAAACGTCAGACCATACAGAAACGGAGCATTTCCAGAGACACAGTCAAAGTCAGAGCCAGAGCCAGGGCCAGAGCCAGGGCCTGGCCTAGTAGATAAAGCTGGGAGTTGGAGCGGCATTTCAATTGGACTTGCTTTCTCAATTGGCCCGCACAGAGGCCAAAGACGGGGCCAGGCCAAAAAGCAGAACTAGGTAGTCGCTGGTGTTGTTGTTGCTGTTGTTGTTGTTGGCGGTGTTGCAGCTTTTCAAGCGTTAAAACATAAAAATGTCATTAACACTCAACAGATTTCTGGTGCGCAACGACCCAATGGCCAACAGTAACAATAACAACAACAACAACAAACAAGAACAACAAACAAGAACAACAAACGGCTTAAATGGCCAATAACAAATTGTTGCAAATCTACAGTTTGCCAACAAACAACAACACCAACAAAAACAACCAAACAAGCCAAAAAGAACGCAACGGTCTACACACACAAAACAGACCCCAATGGGAATAGACTTAGACATATTTTGTTAGTGTTTGATGTTGTTGTTGTTTTCCATTTCGCTGTTGTTTTATCTTATTTTTTGTTTTTTTTTGTGTAGACGAAAATTTATTTGACGCTTAACTCGACTTGCAGACAAGAAAATGACACAGAAACCGAGTTAACTTCGAAACGCGTTTAAGGTGAATTGCGAGCACAACTTCCCCCATTGAACCCCGCTCACCCCCTTTGAACCCCTTACCAACGACCCACCAACCAAGCAGCCAACCAACCAGCTAGCACGTTTATTGTCACGCGGGGGTATCATTTACACCATAATTTTTCACAGCTGAATATTTCGCTTAATGGTTTTTAATGAGAGGTTCGAAAACGATGCAAAAAAAAAAAAGGTGTTGAGAAATATGCCTGATTTATAGAAACTGCAGCCTGTATTTAACGCCCAGAGCCGTGGCAGTCGATAAAGTCGACCTGCTGCTGCCAACCTACATTGTGGTAGATAGCCCGGCCCAAAGCGTAGCCTGCTTTTGGCTGTTAATACACTTGGCTGTAGCTTGAATCTGGAACAGCTTAATGGGCATTGTGTCTTGTGGCTTTTGTGTGAAAGTGATTTCAGGTGATTTTTTTTATAAAGCCGGCGATCACTTTTCACTTTATATCTATTTTTAGTTGATAGAAACAACTATGATTAGTTAAATTGAACAGTTAGCGAGAAAACTTTAAAGTATATTTTGTCATCAATATCGAAAGTAAACTAGATTTTGTTGCGGTTGATATTTGGTTCAACTTTAAGTTAAGAAATGAAGATATTTGTATACCCCTAATCCATTAAATTGATAGAAAAGCGTACAGAAGTATTCATCTTTGAGCTCTTAAAGTATATATATTCTTGATCACCATCAAAAGCCGAGTCGATATAACCTATATCATCTGTCTGCCTGTATGAACGCGTCGATCTCAGGAACTATAACAGCTAGATACTCCAAATTTTAGATATGAACACTTCCAATCCCTAGACCTTAAAAATTTGTTTCAATTTTTCGATAACGTTTCCAGCTTAAGATATTCACATGTAATCGATAGCAAAAAAATCTTGAATTATAAAACAGGGTTTTGAAATTGAAACAATAATGATAATTTGTGAAATTTTGATTAAAATCATTTGAGAAACATCAAAATTGTGAAAAATTGAAGCTAAATCAAACAGAAATGGATGTATGACCTTTTTTGTGGAGTGGAGGGTTAAGGGTATCTTCAAGTCGAGCTTACTCGCCTCGAGCCTTCTTACTTGTTTGTTTTATGTTTACCACTTAAGGAATTGAATACGCTTTTGAAGTTATTTATGATAGCAAACAAGTAAGAAAGATTGCCTGCTTAACTCAACTTAAAGCTAGTTGACGCCCACTTTCTTTCTTTATGTGCAACATATACGAAGTAACTGGAAATCTTTTCAAATCTAACTTGCTTGCTGTGCGTTTTATCAGATGGAAATCTTTAATTAATGTAATTAATATAAGAATACGCGAGTACATTTGCAGTTCTCATCATTAGACACTTTGGCAACGTGTATTTAATTTGCGCCAGCCACTTCCTTGCCTAATGCATTTTTATTAAATTAACCGTTTAGGTTTCAAATTAATTTTAATTACGCCAACTACACAGAAGGAGAGAGTGAAGGAGAGAGAGGGAGAACTGTTGCCTGCCACAGTTGCTTCTGCTGCGTTGTTGCTGCCTTGTTGCTTTGCTTTGCTCCTTAGATCCAGCTAAGATATGCTCCTATAAACGTGTGCACAGCGGAAACAACAACAACAAAAGCAACAAGAGTAACAACAACATCATCATTGCAATATTAACAAGAAGAAACAAGAACAAGAGCAAGGGAAGCAAATGCCGAACAGCACAATCTTAAGGGATTGTGGCGGGGGGTTGGGGGTTGAGTGAAGCATTTCGGATTTGGCAATTGAGCATGGTTTCGTTGTGTGTGCACTTTGTGCAACATGGCAAAGTTGGTGAACGAAATCGTCTTTCTGTCTCTGTCTCTCTTTCTCTCTCTCTCTCTCTCTGTCTGTTTTTACTCAATATTAATGAAGTCATTAAGACGACATCTTCCTTCGAGATCGCGCGTAATGCGAGCGAATTATTAACAACGTCGTACAGCGAACCAAAAAAAAAGTGAAGAAAAAAAAACAAGCTTCAACTTTACTTCAGCTCGTTTCGCTTCGTGGCGTGTCCAAGCAACGCCGACGGCAAGCGGCAACACCAACAATAACACAGCAAAAACAAAAACAAAAAAAAAATTAATATACAACCAAGAAGCCAAAAACAAAACACGAAAGAAAAGAGAATCATCATAAA
This sequence comes from Scaptomyza parva, assembly GCA_035044645.1. Taxonomy (NCBI): domain Eukaryota; kingdom Metazoa; phylum Arthropoda; class Insecta; order Diptera; family Drosophilidae; genus Scaptomyza; species Scaptomyza parva. The sequence continues at coordinate 1,882,491 of JAWNNT010000065.1, read as the reverse complement.
AAGTAATAATAAGAAACACAGGCAAAAAGCGGCTTTCATAAATTTGCATGTCGCTGCCATTGGAGGGATTGGGGAGGGGGAGGGAGAGGTTGGGGCGCTGCTGAAAGGCCGCCGGATCTGGGGGCGTGACAACAAGTCAATTCGGCTCAAATGTGGCACAGGCACAAGTAGAGTAGTTTTTTTTTTTGGGCATAAGAAAAGAGGAAATGTACGAAAAGCAAAAAAAAAGTTAACAAGCAATGTTTTTTTTACTCTATTTTAGGATCGAAAACTCAAACATTTTTATAACAACACAATATTTATAATGTGAAAACGTATATCTCCAAGCTGGTATATACTTTATGCTCAAAAGTATCTGACTTAGATAGATTTTTAAAGATATTTGTTCAACAACTAACACAAAAACTTAAAGTAGACTTTTCCCCAACTACTTTGTTCGAGTAGGCTAATGACCAAGTCAACATAATTTTTGTTAGGGTATATATGAAAAACGAAAAACGAAAAAGACCAAGCCAAAGTGAAGTTTGTACATCAAAAGTAAACACCATGTTGGATGTTGGATGTAGTAGTAGTATGCTCCCTCGTGTCGGCAATAAAATTGCAGCAACAGCGCAAAATTTTGAACGCATTAGAAGATTGATGCTGGCAGCTGTTTGCACGGAGAGCTGTTACTCACAGCCCCTACTCCCCCTCCCCAACCCCTCACATGATGGACGCCAATGTTAAGCCCGTACCCAAAGTAATTGCAATTTTGCCCGTGTTTACTTTTTGCAGATTTTCCTTTTTTTTATTGGCACACAGCAAAAGTTTCTTAGCGACAAACAAAAAAAAAAAAAAAAAAAACGAAAAGAAAAATGAAGCAAAAATCAAGCGCAAGGAATGTAAAATGCAAACATAGAGAAGAAAAAAAATGTTTTCCTTGAGTGAGATTTTTTTGCTTCATCTTTTTTTGGGAACTGTGTGGAAACTGGGTTAATAAGATCGCCTTCTTGGTTGTTGTTGTTGCTGGTGTTGTTGGTGGCGTCCGGACCTCGTGGCCAGTTCATTTTGAGCATTAATAAATAGCTGCTTTTAGATGGCGAGCGCTGAAACTAAAAGCGTCTCATTTATTATGCATCAAAGATAAACCTAACTGAGATTAATGTCTCACTTCAAAATGGTCGACAGAAGCGTTTGTGTGTTGACTCTTTGAGAGTTGCCGGTTGTCCGTTTGCCCCCAACCTACCGTCTACCCGCGCTATCATCTTACGATGTTTTCAGTAATATATAGTGGTTGCCACAATGTGGTATGCAACGCAACACAAATGCAGTAGTCACGCAACAGATGATCTTCCAATCAGACCAATTATGTCTGCAGCCGTATTCGATAATTATACTAAGAAGAGAGAGAGAGAAAGAAGTCTGCTTAAAGTTTTGTGTGGCGCCCCAAAAGAAACGCTGCTTTACTTTGTTGTACTTTAAGTAAGTAGTTGCAACACAAGTTGCTAGTTTCATTTAGTTGCAGTTGCAAATTGAGTACACTCCTTTGTTGGCCCTGTTGCTGCTGCTGTTGCCGTTGCTGCTGCCGTTGCTGTTGCAGCTGTGCAAATTTGCAACACGCAACCACGCCAAGCGAAAGTTGTTGAAAATTTAGTTAACCTTGGTTTGGTTTGGGTTTGGGTCTCTCTCTCTCTTGCAACTTGTAACAACATGCCTGTTGCTAATTTAAATTAATTTTGTTGTCAACACGTCGTAATATGAGGATGTGAACTGAGAATGTGAGAAGTGTGCTTGAAACCCTGAACCGAACCGAACTTAACTGAAATGTTTAACAAGGCTCTTAAAAGAGATAAATGGCAAACTTAATGCAATAAACGAAACCTTTAAACTAGATTTATTAGTTCACTTAAACACTTTTGGGTATGTGTAACTGAATAAGAGAAGAAATTTCATTTTAAACTTTTCTGTTTTAACAAACATTTCATTTCAATTTTTGCATGTTAGTTTTTCCCTTTTAATTCTTGCGAAATTCAGCTCATAAAAAGTAATGCTTAATAGCAATAAACACATCAACAATTAACAACATGCTATATGCTATATGCTACATGCCACATGCAACTTATCATATGATGGTGCGGAGTGTTGCACTGTGTGACGACATCAAGGCAAAAATTAAAATAGCGACATTTTATTGAGTTGTCAGCTGCATGAAGTACATGCAAATGCAAATGTGATGTGATGTATACTAGTATATGTATGTACATATGTGCCACGCCTCCGCCCCTACCCATCCTCATTGCCATTAAGTCTCTCCTAGCACTGTTGTTGTGCACAACCCATTTCAAGTACACACCCCAAAACACATACAAAAAAATCATTGCCATACATAGCTTGCTGTGAGAGAAGTCTGTTCAAATAGAACGCATCCATTGCACATATGTGAATGCTGTTGTTGAAGCTAAAGCTAAAGGATGAGGTGATGATGTTGCACGCCCCACAGTGCTGCCTCTTCTCTTTCTCTCTGAACGGTTCTTTGCCAGAAGTCAAAGGCAATTTATAGCCGAGTTTAATATACTTTATGCATGTGTTTTAATTCGTCGGCGTTGTTCGAGAATTGTGCAAATATTTATGTTAAACATTTTGTAGGCGGATTTGTGTGTATGTGTGTGTGTGCGTGAGTGTGTGTGTGCCACAGATTGTGGGTGTGGCAGTCCAACACGGCCTGGAATATTTATAGATTTTTTTTTCGTACTCAAAAACGCCCACAAAAGTAGGCTGGAAAAGTGATTTAGCATATTAAAATTTTCTTGCAGTGTATGCATGTATTTTATGCTAACCCCTTCTAAGTATAAAGCAAGAAGGAAAGAGAGAGAGAGAGAGGGAGGGGAGAGACTGTATTTTGCATAATTTGGCTGAAATTAAAAACGAGGGTAATATTCATATATGTATATGTATATGTATGGGAATACTTAATGTACAATGCTCTACTCGCCAAACAAAAGAAGGGCGTTGAAATTGACACCTCGAGTGTAAAATACAAATAAAAGCAGCAAAAAACAAAAATTGTATGTATAAAAACCCTTTTTTATTTCGACAGAACCGAACTGAACTGAATTGAGCGAAGGAGCATATTAAAACTGGGTCTGTGTTAAATGCCTGCCGCTGCTGTCAAATAAAAGCACTCAAACTAGAGATGACATCGTGAGCTGATCAAGTGTAAGAAAACTTATTAAGAGTTTGATTAGGTTTTAAGTGAAATATTCTAAGTAAGGTGAGTTATTGATGGAGTAGTTTATGTATAAGACTCTCTTTAAAAGCTTTAAAAATCTTATATCCAAAACTTAAGATTATAGGACAAATACTTTTTGACACTTTTCGTCTACCAACATAACAAAGTGTAAGAAAACTTAAAAAGAGTTTAGGTTCTAAATGAAATTGTGTGAGTAAGGTGTGTTATTGTTGGAGTAGTTTATCTGTAAGACTTTCTTTCCTACCTAGCTATACAATTCTTGAATCCGAAACTTAAAGTTTTAAGACAAAAAGATTTTTGACACTATTCGTCTAATAACATGGCGTAACGAGCTGATCAAGTGTAAGAAAACTTATTAAGAGATTGATTGGATTTTAAGTAAAATAGTTTGAGAAAGGTATGTTATTAGTGAAGTATTTTATCTATAAGGCTCTCTTTACTACTAAAAATCTGATTTTCGAAACTGAAAGTTTCAAGCCAAATAGTTTTTTGACACTTTCCATCAAAGCTATCAAATATTTATGATAGTATCTGTTGCATGTCAGAGTTGCATGTAACATTTCCACTTTGACACAAGAGATATAATTTTTATATTTTATTAACTTTTTAACAAGCTGCCTTAAACTTTTTCAAAACATAAACACAGCCACATCATAAAATGAGCTTCAAGGCAGCAATTATGCTCATAATGAAATCTATTCAAATTGCTAGTTTAAAGTATTTCCCATCTCTATCTTTATACGCTCGTCGCTGGCAATTTGTATATATTTTTTTTGCTGGGCCAGGCGAACAACGCGCGTCTGTTGCGGACACACTTTGGCAATTCGTTTAATTATAATATTATAACGACAACGACGATGACGACGACGACGATACTCACACTTACACACATACACACACACATACACACGCACACCACAGCACAGCTGCATAATAATAAAGAGGAAAACGTACATAAAAAAGATGCCAGGAAACTTGTGTAATTCATATCGCAAAAGGCAGCAAGGGGCAGAGTTGGGCACAAGCGGTGGCAGACGCACAAAACCGCTGCAGGCAACAAACACACACACACACACATACTCTTAAACACGTTTACTGGCTGCCTCACACAATTGGCTTTGACAATCGAATCCAAAATTTGAATCTGAATCCGCTTCATTCGTCCGTCCGTCCTCGTTGTCCTCGCTGTCTGTTGGAGCATATCAATTGCACTTAAAGTGCAGATTATTTTTTTTTTCGTCTTTTCTTTTTCATTTTGCTGGTTTTTTTTTTGGGGTGCCAAAACCACAAAATTACATTCGAGTTGGGATGTGTGTGTGGAGCGGCGGTTAAGGAGGGCCAATACGAATATCTACTTATCGCCGGGTTTGGCTTGGCCATGTTCATTTTTAACCTCAGGCTTCGCCAAATCGAAAGCTGATCGTATAAAATTACAATTGACAGCGGACGCTGAGAACCGCAAAAGGTGACACTCGCACTTGGGTGCCGCCACTCTCGCTCTCTCTTTGTCTCTCTCTCTCTTTTTATCTGTCTCTCTCTGATGTTGTTGTCGATATATGGATATAGATTACATATATCGAACTGTGTGTGCCGATTGGTACAAGTTAATAAACAACTAAAGCGATTGCAGAAAGCAAAAGTTTATGAATTGAAGATCTTTCAACTTAAGATATTCCTAATCATAGGAATATTTCCCTTATGATTCAGAGTATTTAGAATAGAAATAACTTCTCAATACAATGGTATGTTTGTTAAAGTTCACTTCTTGGCTTTCTTGACTTTCGAAACATAAACTTAACTTAACTTGACTTAAGCTCAACTGAACATAAATCTTCAGACTTTTGATATTACTTTCAAACTTCACATATAACAAATATATGGCTAACACCTTTATGGCTTTATGGGGGGATCCAATCTAACAGCTTCTTTCATATTTGCCAACTTTCACAAACAATTTCGTGTTACATGTTGCCACTAATTAGCGTTTCCTGCTATCAATTTGCTTGCGAGATGCAATCATTAGTTTAGACAATCTCTGCACAGCAATGGCCAAAACTGTTTGGTGTTGTTACCATAAATGTGTAGGTTGCAGCATGGGAATTGGCTAAGAGAAAAACACACAATTAACCATTTCTAATACAAGTGACCAATAAACGTTTGATGCGTAGGCGGTTCGAAGTGTTGTCGCAAAAGGGTTTAACAAGTTTGCTTTTGGCCTGGCCAAAACGCATAGATTTTGGTATTTGGCATCCCGCAGTGCCACATGCCACAGAGCAGTGATTCGTCTCGCTCTAATATGAACATTTATTTGTCGTTAAAGTTGTTGGTAATAAAAATCAAATACAAAGTCAAAGTTTTCGTTACCATAATAAATAAATGACCGAATGGGGAAAATCTGGCTAATAAAGAGAAAATGTGACACAATCGGCTAAGCGGCCAAAGCGTCCAAAGCGGCAAGCGGCTCATTTGTTGATAACAGTTGGAGACCAAAGCTGGCCTAAGCCCCAACGAGATTGGCCACAAACCAGTTTCACAGTCAGTCTCTTTGGCTTAAGCCATAACGGGGCGTGTTTAGCATTTGATAGTCGCGAGCACGACATGCTCGAGCTGGCCTTAATAAGCATAAATAGAAAATTTAATTAACAAATCAAATGCAATTTGATAAATGACTCTCAACATTTAAACGCACTGAGCCACAAAGAGAGATAATTTCAAATAATTCGCAAAAAAAAAAAAAAAAAAAAGGGAATCCTTCCTCTATTACTGTGGCTTATTTACTAAATAAGAGTCACTTTGACTAATGAATCAATTTGCCAGGCCGCCAAACTGAATGATGAAGACATATGTGTATCTGTGTGTGTGTGTTAGTGTCTCATGACTCGACTGGAGTCGACTCCGAGTGGAAGTTGAAGTTGAAGTTCAGTTGATTAGAGGGGGACCCCATTAATGACAAGCGCACAGGATATGGATACAGTTGGACAGCAACAACAGCAACAACAACAACGACAACCGTCCAGACAAGTTCACATGATGACGTCGACCCCAGCTAAAAAAAAGAACACCACCCCGCCCGCCCCTCTTATGCCCACCCAACCTCCTTCTCAACCCATCAACTGGACAGCGACGATGACGTCTCTGTTTATCTGTTTGCTGTTTGTTTGTCTGACTTTTAGATTCGGTGCGTCTCTCTCCCTCTCCCTCTCTCACTCTTTCTTTTTCAGTTTAACTTCTTTTTCTGTTGTGTGTATGAGTGTGTGTGTGTGTTGGTGTGTGTGTGTGTGTTGGTGTGTTGGTCGCTCGTCAATTAATTGCAGTAAAAACAACAAAAATGAAATGAAATCAACGGCAACGGCAACGTGGCAACGTGGCAACGTGGCAGCCTTGGTCGTGGTGCGGCAACAAAAGGCAGCTTGAGCTAAAGTTGAAATACCGTTTAATGCCCATTGGACACGCCCACTTTTCCCACACTACTCATGGCAGCATGGACTGAAGGCGAAGGCGATGCGCGGTGTGGCAACTGACTTCAGTTCCAGGGAGCGCTTAAAAATGCGTCAAGAGTCAACTTTGACTACAGTCGACACACACACAAACAAGCACACTTACACACATATACAATTAACAAACATATGCATATGTATTAGTGCGAGTGTGTGTGTTTATGTGTAATTGCAGTTTTAGCTTTTTATACCCTTTATGCCAGCAAGGGACTACAAAGATGCGACAAGTTTTGTTTGGGTTGTAAACATGCAATGTTTTTTGTGTTGTTCTACAAAGTCAAAGACAAATGTTTATTTTGTTTTGGATTGAAAAAACTTAATATATTTATAAACTTATATAACGAATATATAAACGTATTTAATTACTTCTAAGTGATTTAGTGAATTTCATGAGACATTGTGGAAATATTTGGACATTTGGCTAACTTTAATATGTTTAAAAATATTTAGTAAAGATTTTTTTTATTTTACTTGATAATTTTTCTAAATATTATTAAATTATGCAATAGAAAAACAATAATAATAGAGAATAATAATTAATAAAAAATAATAATAATAAGAAAATATTAATTAATAATAAATAAAACACACAGAAAATCATGTCAATAATCGTTAAAGGGAAAAAAAAAACATAATATTTTCTCAAAGAGGCTTATAAATATATGAATAAGTTTGAGTAATGATAAGTGAAACTTTATGAATGAATATGATTTCTCTAAATATTCTTAAAAAGTAATTCTTATGTTTTGATATGATATATTTTCATAGAAAGTAAAATATAGAACCGATTGTCCTTTTCCAGAGTATTTCTTGACCAACCATTTGAAATGTTAACTTTGTTACTTGTTAACTTTTGCATTTTTGTTTGCGCTGTGTCTGCATCTCGAGTTGATTGCAACAGCAGCGGCAGCAGCAAAAGCAGCCGCCGTCACCCACGCCTCAAAGCCTTCTAACTCTATCTCGCTCTCTCTCTCGCTCTGTCTCTCTCACTCTTAATATGCCTTAACAGATGCACTTCTATTGACAATTTGTCGTTTTTTTATGCACTGATTAATGCATTACACGTTTGTATTCTTCTCAACTATTCTGTTTTAATTGCAAAAGTTTTCGTGCTGAATCTTTTGAATGAAAACAAACACAAAAACTTTTGTTTCTTGGCCACGTTTCAACGTTGTTTTTTTTGGCAACACTGTCAATGACAATACACACAATGTTTTGTGTTTAGTATAACATTGATTTTTAATTAATTTTTGTGTATATATGACAAACAAATGTTTTAAAAATTTTGCTCAACTAAACAAAATACTTTTCGGGTGAGTTTTTTGTGAGTTTCAAGTGCAGCTAGCTAGAATTGATGATGGGGCACGTGCCTGGTGATTGCTCCTATTCTACAAAATAGCATCTAATAAACAAGTTTTTTGCGCTCTCTCTCTCTCTGTTTCTGTTCTGGGGGCAAGCATACAGACGCGTGCGGCATTTTCCAGCTGCCTGGCTAATCGCTTGCGTAATCTTAAACGCGTCGTGGCAATTGAATTGGATTGCATTGAGACTACCTGGTTGGTGAAGCTGCCACTGCTGCAGCTGCCTTTTGCTAAGTGGTCAAACGTAGCCAGTTCTTATATATATATATACGTATATATTTTTGGGGGCAGCTGTGGAAGGGGTAACTCTCAGTATGAGCTGAAGAAGTTGACCCACAATCGATGCTCAAATTTCATTGCATTTTTTACTTCTCGTTGGCTTTTTTCTTCTTCTTTTCTTTTCTTTTCTGTTTTTCAATTAATTTTTACGCCATGCCAGTGAGTCTGGCGGGTTAGTCTGGGAAATTGCCAGGAATAGCTAGAAATGGCTAATTGCGGCAAGTAGTAGAAGCAAAAATAAAGACAACTTGTGCAGAGTGCCGGATTAACAACACAGAGGTAGCGAGAGACAGCAGGAGCGGGAGCGGGCTGGGGAGTAAGGGTCATCATAAAAACATTATGGCTAGGCGCGCGCGCGTTCACAAAATAACACAAAACACAAGTAAGCTGCAACTGGTGGAATTTTTTCAAAGGAACTGCAGTCACTATACACAAAAGAGCAGGAGGGGGAGAGAGGAGGCAGCAGCAGCTGCAGATGCCACAGCTTTGTCTGTCTGTTTGCCTCTTGGGCTATGTGCGTGTGTTTGTCACAGCAGTTTGACAGGCAACATGCGAGCATTTGATGAGCATGGCAATGGGGCACTCTCCCCGTTACCCCTCTCTCTCTCTCGCTCTCTCACTCCACCCAACATTGAGGGCATTGACGATTGCGCGCACAGTTACGTGTGGAGTCTTTTGGGTGGGTGTGTGTGTTGCATGTTGGGGGTCGACTGATGTGTAGACAATATCTCTATACACATATATCGTATATTTATATATATATATATATGAAAGGTCATGTTGTCTGCCTGCCTCCGAAGTAGAGAAGTATTGATGGCGTCGTCGTTGCTGGCGTGCGAACACGTTTCGCTCGCACAGGTGTCTGCCACCGCCGCCGCTGCTGCAGCTCCACAACACATCCACACAACTCCGTCCCAATGGGCAGTGGCCAAGCCACGACGAACTACACTTCAATTGGCCTTTTTTGTTATTGTTTTGTTGCTGTCAAGTTTTTATTTTTATTCTTATTCAGTTGCTGTCGCCTGTCAAGTTGTGGCAATTGTTGTTGTTTCTGTTTGGGTTCTTTTGCGATTTATTTGTAAGACCTTAAACTGATGTCAGTTATTGGTATGTTTATTGTTTATTATTTGTTTGTAGTTGTATTAAATGCACGAATGTGACAGCTCGTGCGATAATTGTGAATGTAAAAAGCGCGATTGATTAGACCAAAAGCTGCTTGTTACATAATTGCTGTTTACTTAACTAATGAGTGTTTAAGTACAATTGCTGTTTGCTATGTAACGGTGAAGGTTATGCAAATATTGAAACAATTACGACTGAAACACTTTGAAGAGTGAACTACTTTGAATACTTTGAAGACTGAAAAGGTTTCAATGAGATTCTAACCATAAACTAAGTAAACTTAAACTTAAACTCTCTCAAAACAAATGTCTTTACTGTGTTTTTGCTACCTTCACTTGTCACTTGTTTAAGAAGCTGTGATGATTTTTCTACGCACCTTGATGTGTCATCACTTGACACGCCGGTTTGCATTCGATAGCTTTAACATCTCAATGGCCAAAACCATTAAGCAAACACTTTTCAAGTCAAACCACACCACTCATCTCAACTCATCTCGTCTCGCATCGTCTCAACAATTATGTGGTATGAGAAGTGTGTAGCATTCGACGCAAGATGACGTGACTTTGATGTAGATGCTACACACAAAAAGATGTGGAACAAATGTCAAAAATTGCTTAACTCAAGTCGAATTGGTAGCTTGTAATGCAATATTAATAACTCCGGCGATAACATTTTAGCCAAGTTTTAACCCTGACCTTGTTATTGCTGGTTGGATTGTTGTTGATTGTTGCAGCCACCTTTTACGTCTAGCTTTATTCATAATTTTACTTGCGTGCGCTTTTCGCATCCATAATTAAAATGTTTGCGGCAAGTAGCAAAACTTTAATGGCCAGATATATGGATAAGCGGTTTTTATGTTTATGTTTCTGTTTCTCTTGTTGTTTACCAGCTAAAAAGTTGATATGCTGACCACCCGGCGGGGGGGCCAACTGTGACCCAGCAGCTGGCAATCGCCGGCAGCGCCGAAGGGGGCCGGCCACGCAAAAGCACAAAAAACAAAATAATACTTTTAAGCTTTTTCTGTTAATTATGACAAGATAGTGCAACAGCTTAAAGACTGATCCATCCATCCAGCTGTCTTTAGCTCTTTTGTGCATCAAATTATATATATATTTAAAAATATTTTCAACAACAGCTGCTGCTGCTGCGTTTGCCTTTTGCCTTTTGATCATGCCGTCGTCAGCTCCAACTATGACCTTAACACGATGGTAAATATGACAAAATATGTTGATGAGTTTGTGATGGATTATAGCTGTTAAAGAGTTTCAATGCAATGGCAACTACTAACCAATCGACACAGAGACTCATGAGCCTATAATATTTAATTAGCTATTAAATGCAATAACACACTGTACTGTTCAGTACTGTAGGTGTTGAAGTATTAAAGGCAGGTTCAACAATGGCATAAGTTTAATGTTTAAAGTTTAATAGTTTAACAATTTATGAGCTTTGTGAAAAACAAGTTGTATTTTTGTTTTAATAAACGATAAACAGTGAACCAAGTGAATGCTAACTTTAACTAGCAGTTAGTGTAAATGGCTTTTAAAGTTAAAGTTAACGGCGACTTTATGAAACTCATTTATATCACATTCAAACGTTATTTTTAAAAGAATATGACCCAATTCAGCCTCAGGCTAAGGCAAACTTTACTATTTGCCATTAAAAAGCTATCTAGTTTAACTGTAGGTTAAAGTTTACTGTGATATGAGATTGTATTAGATAAAAGGGCATTCCTGATCTATCTATATGCAAAAAATGATTGACACACTTTATTCATAATCATATTAAAGCCTAATGTGCGCATCAAGCTACATTTCTTCTAGGCAAACTTTAACTAAAACAACTAAGGTTTTTAAAAACTTCCAGCTTTAATTGGAGGTTAAAGTTAGCTTGTACTTTAGTTTGTAAGAGAATAAAAGCTTACTTATGAAACTCTTCAAAAAGCAAATACAAAATATATTTGGCACAAATCATTCGTATCGTATTCAAATCTTATCTTATTACTAAAAGAATTTGACCTAAATGCTGGCTGCTATAACACACTCCCAGGCAAACCTAACTGTTTGCCATAAAAGCAAGGCTTTAAAAAAGCTGATTGCTACCTAACACATGTTTATGCCGGCCCGACCAGACTTGCAACCTATAACCTTTCTAAGTGTTTGGCTGCCGCCGCCGCCGCTGCTGCTGTCTGTCTAATTGACTTGCAGCATTGTTGCAAACAGAATACAACAAAGAAAAAAAGTTATGAAATCTTCTAATTGGCAGCCGCTGGCCAACCGTCAATGTTGGCACATTGTTTGGCATGCAGCAACAGCAGCAGCCGCAACTGCAGCAGCGGCGGTTCTCACTAGCTCCCCCCCTTCACTCTACCCTCTCGCCTAACGTCGTTGTCTGCGATGTCCGCTGAGGCTCTGTCTTTAGTCTCGGCTGCATCGATATCAGCATCGGCCTCGGCATGCATTTCCTTTTTGGGCTCATGGCAGCGACGACGACGACGACGACGGCGACGCATAGAAATTTTCTTTATAAATCAGTTAATGTTGTTGTTGTTGTTGTTGTATGTATGTTGTTGCTCTTGCTGTTTGTTGTTGTTGTGTTTGGTTGTTTTCGAAGCAACAACAAGCAAAAGTACAAAGCAAGTTGTTAAAATTCCTGTTTAAAGTTTTGTACGCACATGCAACAACCACGCTCCCCCCTCATCCACCCGCTTCCCCCCCTTTGGCATAAACAACTTCAAAGGAAGCTGCTGCTTGCTGCCTGCTGCATGTTTGCATTAAAGACGCATTTTGTTTGCCCAGATCCGCCAAAGACGAAGACGTCGACGACGACGACGACGCCATCATCATCCACAGCGTGTTAGAATATACAAGATGTTGTTGTAGAAGAGACCTACAAACAGTTGGCTGCACTCATAATCAGGTTTTAGCCTCAGTTTTCTCAAGTCTAGCGGCGTTGAGCCAGCGCCTTAGCCTGGCCCAAAGCTGCGGCTGAGAAAAGGGAGTAAGTTGCTCAGCTTTGGCTTTGGCTTTTGCTTTTGCTGTGGCGTTGGCGTTTGCCACAGCCGCTTATTGACTTGGTTGCACATGACTGCACAAAAGCGGCAAACGCAACAACAGCAGCAGCTCAGGTGGGCCAAGGTTACACTGAGAGAAATAAGACATAATCTTAGCGCCTTAAGACCTTCACTTTGTCTGACAGAAAGTGAAATTCTAACAAGTAGAGGTTTTGTTCTATATTTTAATATTAAAAGTTAAAAAGTCAAAAGTAAATTTCTTGACAAAAATCGAACCCAGGCGAACTTGGCTCAAATTCAATCGAATTTCCTTAATATTTGTATAGGATACTTTCTCACTTTCCTCGAAAATGTTGAATAAAAGCATTTCTACTTCTTATTAAGTTCTTGTAATGGAAAGTGTTTCTAAAAAATGTTAATAAGTTTAGTTAAAGATTTGAAACACAAAATAAACTAATATTTTCTAAGATATGTTTCTTGTTTAAGTTTGCAATCTCAGTCAAAGTCTTCTCCAATCACTTAAAATGTTTTTCTGTGTATAGGGCGGAGAGCTTTGGTCGCTCGACGCTAACTAAACAATTATGGCAAACGGCCTCGCGTTGCCCCAGCAGCAACACACAACAAACACCAACACCAACAACAACAACAGCAAAGATGATAATGATGCCAACGGCTTGAAGCAGAAAACATCAGCGTAGAAAGAACTGAACTGAGGCACACATCCTCAGCTTCAGCTTCAGCTATAGCTATAGCTACATGCAACAGCAAAAACCAAAACCAAAACAACAACAAAAACAAGCAGAAGACGAAGAAAAAAACATGCTCAGCTTTAGCCACATCCTTTCGCTCGTCCATCTAACTATCGCTCGTATCTATGCATCTATAGTTATTTGTATTATTATTTTGCGTTGTTTTTTGCTGCGTGTCTTTTGCTGCTGTTGCTTTAGTTGTTGTTGTTGGCGTTGTTGTTGCTGCCACAGTCTTCAGTCTCAGTGTCTCAGTTTTCATGTGCAAGTTTTTGATGCATTCGCATGTGTGTTCCCCTACGTACGTACTGTTCCCCTGACTAGCATTGTTGTTGTTATTGCCTTTCGGTTTTATTTATAGTTAAAGCAGCTTTAACGCTCAACAGATCCATCCGTTCGTTGTTGTTGGGGCTGCTTAGAGATTGCTTTGGTTTGGCTTTGGCTTTGCTTGGGTTTGCTTGACTCGCCGCCTGATGATGCTAGGCAAGCTTAAAATCATAAATGCATGGTTACACAAACACGACTGCAGACGGCAAGCCAGACTAAATATACTATATGTATGAAAGCGCGAGGGGCACTCCAAGAACAATTGCATATATTATTATGTGAAAGCCCTACTAATGGGTACTGAAAAAAAGGGTTTAAAGAAAAGAAGAATATCTATATCTGTGTCTGTATATCTAGAGATCTGTTTGTCTGTCAATGTATATGTACATATATCTATATCTATAAACGTATCTGCTTCTGTATCTATATCTATATCTATATCTATATCTATATCTATATCTATATCTATATCTATATCTATATCTATATCTATATCTATATCTATATCTATATCTATATCTATATCTATATCTATATCTATATCTATATCTATACCTATATACATATCTATACCTATATACATATCTTTATCTATATCTAAACCTATATCCATATCTTTATCTATATCCATATCTATATCTATATCTATATCCGTATCAATATCTATCTATATCTATATCTACATCTTCATCTATATCTACATCTTCATCTATATCTATATCTGTATCTAGAGATCTGTATCTATATCTACAATATCAAATTAGATAACTATAATGTTAAATTGACCATCCAAATTATAACTTATGCTATTTGCTTATTACACAAAACATTTTCCTTGACAATTGCATTGTTTTAAACTTAAATAAATAAAGAATAAAATAAAATGCTATGCTAAAAACCGAGCTTACTACAAAAGAATGAGTATTTACTGCTAATATTGTACATTTAATATAAAATTTCTAAAAATCAATCAGTGTCTTAAGTTTTTACTTGAAATATTCAGCAAAATCATTTGTTTATACACCTTGCTTTCCCTTTCTCTCTCTCTGCATCTCTCACACACTCAACTCAACTAACTAAGTAAATATTCTTAATGCCACCCTCGCTTCAAGCTGGCTTCCAATGTTTGTGGTGCAATACATGCAAGTTTATGTTCTGGGTGAGTGGGGCTGCATTTTAGTTTAGTTTTTATTTTCGTTATTTTCAAGAGACTCTCTCGGTGTATGTTTTGTTTTTATTTTTTCTTCTTCCTCCGCTTCTGCTTTTGCTTGCATGGGTTTTTCTACCGCCGCCGCCGTCGCCGCCGCCGCCGCTGCTGCTGCTGCTGCATTTTTATTTTCATTGCGGTTTTCACGTGTTGCTATTTTTCTGCAAGCTTTCCATTTTCAGTGTATTTTTATTATTTCTTTTTTTTTTTTTTGTTTATTTTGTCGGTTTTTTCTGTTGTGACTTCCATGAATAAGCGGCAACAGCAGCAGGGCAAAAAAAATGTGAAACAAAAACAAGACCTGGCGCAAAAAAAAACTATTTAAACGCATGCCCCCTGAACTCCCCGCCGCCCTACCCTTTCAACCGTTAACCCCACGCGCTGCCCACGCTGGCATCGACGTCGACGTCGACTGCGCTTGGTGTGCTAATAACTCAGCATTTGTTTTAATTCTGTTGTTTTTTTTTTCGGGTTGTTGCTGAATGACTTTTTATGTTGCGCTTGTTTCAGCTACTACTTTTCTCTCTGTGTGTGTATGTGTGTGTGTTTGTTTGTTTGTTTGTTTTGTGTTTGGCAATTTTTTGCTGCTGCTGTTGTTGTTGTGGCAAGTTTGTTATTTATTCTACACACTTTTTGGTTGTTGTTGTTGGTTTTTTGCTGCGGCTGCCGACTTTAGTTTTTGGGTAAATTATTTTCTGGTAGCCAACATAAATACACATACAATTTATCAACTTGGCTTAGAGAGAGGTATTTCTTTTTGTTTCTTTTTGTTTATTTTTTTTTTTGTATCATATTTCGTTCGCTATTGTTATGTTTTTTTTTTTGTTTTTTTCTTTTATTCGGCATCAGCTCGTTTATCAGACTTGAGAACATATTGAGAACATCAACACTTAATAATATTGACACTTTGCCTTTTGGAAATCGAACGATTAAGATGCCGATTTATAAAGCGCTGAAATAGATACCACAAAAACAGAGAGAGAGAGAGAGAGAGGGAAACTCTTTGCAGAGCGCAGCGCCTACGATTACGATTACGATCCCAAAAAAAACGAGCCACGCACACAATCAGCAAATTAAGTGATTATGTTAACCGGTTGCCGTTCGCTTGTTGTTTTTGTTGTTTGTTGTTGTTTGTTGTTGTTGTTGGTATGAAAGGCTGCCACAAAATGCCGGGCCCAAAAACCGAAAAAATTTACATGAAAATTAACTTGTTATGTGCCAGGCAACAATAACAACAACAACAAAAAAGACAACAAAGCAACAAAGAGAGCAACAAGCAGCGACAATTTAAAGTTAAAGACAACCCAACTGAAACTGAAACTGAAACCTAAAAGCTAAAGTCAAAGCTGAAACTGACAAGAAATGTTGTTGGGCTCCAGATTCAACTTCAACTACAGCTCCTTTAGTATATTTCTGTATTTCTGTGGAGCTCCATAGTTGTTTCAGAACCTCAATTCTACACTCAGGAAAAAAGCTACAAAATCAAGTTCGGATAGTAAAAAAAACCTCAAGAAAATCTTTTCCATTCATTTTCGATCATAAAATATATTTAAGTGTAGTTTATATGATATGTTGTGGTTGATCATTATTTCTTCAAGTGTACCATTCTGCCATATAATTTGGTATAATTTAAAAATTAGAGCTCATCATTAGGCCGTATCAAAAGTCGTTGGCGTTGTTCCGTCTGCCCAACTTCTTGGCCATGCTTCGTTGGCTTGTGTTGTTGTTTGTTGTTGCTGTTGTTGTGGGCCATAAACTACACTACACTACAAACACAAACACAACTATACACACACACACGTATGTATATGGTTTATGTTATGCTCATATGTGTCGCATATTGTTCCCATTACAGATTAGATAAAGACGGCAATTTGCATAGTTTGTTTCTGCTGTTGTTGTTTTATACTCTGTTGATTAGCTTAAAGACTGTGGGAAAGCAAACACAAACAGAGCGAGATGGAGAGAGGAGAGAGAGCGAGATAGACTCATCAAGTATGACACAAAACAGTAATTGTTATTGTTGTTGTTGTGTTTAAACGTGTCCAAATGAAGCAAACTTTTCTTTTTGACCAAAAAAGTTTTGTGCAACAACTTTGAATGCAACAACAGAGCCTGCCACACACAAAGAGATAATAATAACTATTTCTATACACATACACTGTCGAACTCAATTGAGTTCTTTGTATGCCTAACTAGACACGAACTTTGTTTTCGACTTCCGCCGTCTGTGCAAATTTCTGTGTAGATTTCAAAAATTTGATTTGCAACACGTACGCGGCGAAATGAGGCAAACGAAACTAATCAATGCGGAGGCTTCTTTTCTTTTCGAAGGGGCAACACAAAGAAGAGGGGAAGAAGCTGAAGTCCGCTTAATACAAATTAGCCGATTTATAAGCGAACCCGTCTTTGATGTCTTGATGCCGATAGAATGTATATTTGTATCTGTATCTGTATCTTTATCTCCATAACATATATGTATTTATTTAGATGACAAAACTGCTGTTTGAATCGGTTTTGTTTCTGTTTTTTTTTCTAGCTGTCTTCGGCTTTATTTATGTCCACAATGCCATTATAATTCTCACTCTTTGCTTTTTGTTGGTTTTGTTCTATTCTCTAGTCTAATGTTTATTCAAATCGTTTTTCCATTCTTTCGTTTCTTCTATTTCTTTTTGCGACAATGTTGATTCCACTTCTTCTTGCTTCTTCTTCAACTTCTTGAACTCTGTCTTTCTTTCTCTCTCTCTTTCTTTCGCTCTCTCTGTGTGTGTTTCTAGTCTGTCTGGGTTGTAGAGTCTAGACGACAAGGAAGCTGCTTCACAAGCTGCACTTGAACTTGAGACCATACCCAACCCCAACATACCATACCCAATCTCCCCCGTTGTATTTAGGGGAAATGTTCCACTCACATGTGACGAGGAACGGGGAAAGGGTAACGGGGAACGCGGCAAACAAACACACAAAACATTCATGAATGAAATGAGGGTGCTTTCTGATACACACAGCCTCGTTGGGAAAAACGGAATTAAAAAATCTTTAGCGTAAAACACTTGAAAAAAAATTGTATTGTGATAATTATTTATATGTATTTTTTAAAAATATTTTTATTATTTTTAAGACCATTTGTTCTTTATTTCTATAAATTTACTTGATTTTGGCAATCTTGAAAAAAATTGTGTGACATTTGTTTATTTTTCAAATTATTTCATAATATTTTTCATTCATTATTTTCAAAAAAACATTTTTTTTTCCTTTAAATTTAACTGATTTTGGCAATCTTCTAAACACTTCATCACATTTTTTTGCAGAGTGCATTAAGAGACAATCACACACAGTCACAAACACACACACTTAGACTCAGCTTAAACACATACACACAAGCACACACACACTTTCAGCACAGACACCTTTTGTTTTGCCCGAGATCTTGATGTCTGGGGCTTATGTGGGGTACTTAGTGGCTTGTTGTTGCCGCTACCGCTGTCTGGTTGCAACTATTGTCAAGCTTTTAATTAGAGATTTCTATTGGCATTTGTTATCTGCTGCTGGTATCTACATACATACATACATACATATACACACATATATACATATAGTAAAGTATATCTGAGCTTGCATTAGAGACACTATTTAAATGTGGCAAGTTCTTGCTTGCAACGTTGCTTTAACTACACTTGACTAGCTGTTAATTGACTTTGAGTTTTGGAAACTAATTAAAAACTTTATATTTTTCGGATTGCGTATACTTAATATTGCTTTTAGCAAGCAACAGAAGCAGCAACAACAGCAACAGTGCTTTGTGGTGTAGTTTAAATACACAATTGCTTAACTTTGTGCAACACATTTTTCTGTTTGGTTTAATAATGCTAATTGGCACGTGTTCGTTGCTTAATAAAACTATCTATCTGTTGCTTAATATTATTATCGTTTTGCTTTGTCAGTTATTATGTTTGTTTGTTTTGGGTTTAAGTGTAACATATACTAATAAACTAATCATTAAAATCTTATTAATGTTCATGTGATATGTGGCAAAAGTTAATTTTGTTGTCTTTCTCACGATATCACAATTATGGTCAGATAATAATATGTAATGGGAAGCGAGATTCTTAATAACACAGCTGTGCTAAGATTGTTGATTAAAAGATCGCTTAAACTAGGTTAAGTTTGCGATAAGAATAAAAAATATTACTTTTAGTTTTGGCAACAATCTTGAGATTGATGAATTAAGGCAAGAAGTGATTTTACTGTACAAAGTTTTTTGACTATATTTTTACTTAAAGACTTAAAGTAATATTCATAAATTCACAAAATCTTAATGAAAACCTGCATTCTTCTTCAAAAGTTTTTAAGTTAAACATTACTTTGCCCCAGAAAAATATTATTTATAATTCTTTAAAAGTTTTTAAGTTAAACATTGCTTTGCCCCAGAAAAATATTATTTATAACTAATAAAAGAATAATTTCTATAGAAAAGAAAAACATTTTAAACTTTAAGTAATAATATTGTAATAAATATGTCAAAAGGTAATTTTCTTTTTTCCTTTTTGCTTCAAACTTCATGCAAAACTTTCTCAACTCATAACTTCTACACTAAAGTCTAGATATATATATATATAAAAAAAAGAAAAAGTCAGTTTTAAACACCTGTCAAGTAATAAAGTAAGTAAGTATTTCATGCAAAACTAGGTCTGTCAATGACTTTACAACCTAACACTGACCATAGACAAACCCGAAAAACAAAACTCAAACTAAACAACATGGTAAAAGTCACAAGCCATTAAATCACGCCCTTGTAAACTGGGCCTAATGTCTTGTCATTTTTGTTAATGCTGCTTCAGTTAATGAACACATAGTACATGTATTAGGCCAAAACATTAAGTATCTACAACAAACATAGATAAACACACACACACACACGCACACACTTACACACATTGGGTCAATGTCGATTTGTGTGTGTGTGCGGCAAGTGGCAAGTATGTTAAATGCCACTTGAATTGTCAATTTGAACACAACACAAACAGAAATAGAAACAGAAATAAACAAACACAACACGATTGAGACAGAGAGAAAAGTTGTCAACTGTCAAATTTAATCATGAATATTATAAAACCCAAAGCACAAACACAACTAAACTTACGTACATACATACACAAATACATATGTATACACAAAAGATACATGACTCGATAAACAAAAAGCCAACGGCAACATTGCAAAAATAATGTCAAAGTGTGGCTTAAAGCATTTGATTTGTTTGTGTTTACGTTTTGGCCTGGTCTTTGTGCCATTATTTTTGGCAGCTAATTATATACTCGAACTATATATATTTGTTTATTAGTTTCTTACCTATTCGTTGTTGTTGTTGTTGTTTTGAGTTTGAGTTATTTTGTTTTGCAAATGGCCGTGGCAACAACGAGCAACAGTAGTAGCAGCAGCAGCAGCGATGGTGAAAGAAGAAGACGACGACGAAAACCGCTTCCGTTTCCTGTGTTGCGCGTCGAGTTCGGCGAAAATATCCAATTAGAATTTTTCAGCTGCGCAGGCGTCACTGCGAAAAACTTTTTAGAACACAATTTCTACTCTTTTTCTATTTGTATATTTCATTCAATCTCAACAATTTAAATATTTTTATTATTTTTTTTTTGCACTATTTTATTTGCACTGTTGATTAAAAAACTTTTGTGGGTGTTGTTGTTGTTGTTGGCAGCTTTGGCACTTTGATAATATTTAAAATCTATGTGTGTGTGTTTTTTTTTTGTTTGTGTGTATATAAATATTTATCATAACTGTAAATGCAATTTGTTACTAGAGAAACAGTGTAAAATACAGATAGAGTGAGAGATAGCGAGATGTAGGCACTTTTAGGCACAGCACACACACATATACACATACACACACTTACTTACAATGACACAAACTTAATAATTATTATTTCATTTGTATTCTTCTATTGGTTTTATTAAAATTCCGATCAATTTTGGGTTTTTGGTTTTTGGTTTTGTCGACGTATTTTTGCGAATTTCTCGTCATGTGCGAAAGGCGAACGAAAGGCGAAAGAACAAAACGAGCGGCCGCGCCGAATTTTGTCGTACGAGCGCCTAAAATCAACTGACTCGAAACGCAGCGCGTCGTTTCACTCAAGCATACGGTTGGATTTTGATGCACTCGTTGTATGTTTGTCACTCATCGAGCGAACCAAATGGTTGCAAATCCAACCAGCATATGCAACCAGTTGCAATCGAACCAGCTGTCAGCCAACCAGTCTGGTTGGTTTCCAGTTGGTTTCAATTGCCAGCGTTCCAAACGTTACGCTCATTGCGCTCAGAAACCTGTTTCGCCGCTATCGAAAGACATGAGTGGCAAACAGGTTTCGTTATGTTTCGGTTTTGAGCGCGAGCGCGAGCGCATTTTGCTTAATTACTCAATTATGCTGCCGACACTCTGAGTCGGTCTATGTTTCTGTGTGTGAATGTGTGTGTGTGAGCGCAAGCGAGATAGCTAGCGCGAATGAGCTGTGCTATGCAATTTAGTGGTTATCATTTTTGAAATTTATTGTTTTATCTGTACGAGTTCACAGGTAGTACTGTAAAACTGTGGCTTTTTCATTGCCTTGCAATGGTTGCAAGCTGCTTTTAGTACACGACACCTGCAGGCATCTCAACCGAAAGGATTTTTTACTCAATTTGATGAGCGTGTGAAATTTACAGGCTATTATAAGTTGTGCAGCTAGCTTAAAAGCTAGCTATATCTTTAAAGATAATAACTGTTTCTGCTTTTCTACATTTTCTCGTTTTTAGTTTTACCTAAACCAGAACTGAATCTTGTGCACTTGCAACATTCATAAATATTTATGGGTGTTTTTTCATTTTGTAGCGCATGTTTCATTATGACTTTGTCCCGTCCCAACACCCAATGCCAATTCCATTTCCATTTCTATTTACCATTTCCATTGTCATTCCACGAACAACTCTTTTTACGTTTCGTTCAGTTTTGCATCTCTCGTCAAATTCTTTAGGTTGGCAATTTGTTACGGTACTTTTTTTCGCTAGTCTCTCCAAGCTCCAAGTTCAACTCCAGCTTTGGCTTTGAAGCGCATATTTATGCAAGGCAACGTTGTTCTCAACAAACGGCCCGCACTTAAAGAAGATGCCGCATGGGGATAATGCCACCAAAGAGCGCAATGAGAGTGAGCGAGAGCGAGAGAGAGAATGTGTGAGATTTATGTGTGGATATTTGTGACAAGTGTCTTTCATTAGCATAAGTAAATCTTCTCGAATCCTCAAATTTATTTGTCAACACTTGACAATTTCATTGTTGACGCTTGGACTGGGGCTGGGGCAGGGCTGGGGCAAACAGAAAAAGGCGCAGCTGTAAAAACCGGCATTGCCCCGGCTAACAAATCATGATTTTGCTTGTCTGTCTCTTGCCATGTCATTTTGACATTGCCTAGCCTAGGCCCCCGTATCCCTCCTCCTCCCCTTTTCACAAGCGGCATGCGCTGCTGAAAATCAACCAAAACGGTCAACGGACAATGAATGCATTTCAGTCAAAGGGAGTTTTGCCGTCATCATCATCGTTGTTGTTGTTGTTGCTGCGTGGTGCTGCTGCAAGTGTCGCCCCAAGTCCCAAACAACGGCTTAAATCAAAGACAAATATTTACCCCCAAAGCAGACAACAACATTAGCTTTGGATCTTTTAGTCTTTAGCCTTTTCCTTCTTACTTACTCTCCCGTCCCGTTGTCCCCCTTCCTTAACGACTTCAGCAATGTGTGAAAATGCAGGACCCAAAACTTGATCCAAAGCTTTAGTTAAACGCTATTTGCACTTGCCACTTCCAGGTTTAGTTAACTTTTCTGAATTGTTTCCGCGTTTTTAAAGGGATTTACATATTTTATTGAAGGTTTTGCTTTCAATCGATTGTTGTTGAAAGAAAAACTATTTTCCTACAGATTCGGAAACAAATCGCAATGAAACTTAAAGCAAAAGCAAAGAAAAAGACAGCTTCAATTTTGTTAAATAATATTAAGTTTAGCCTTTCACTTGCAGCTTTTGTTTATGATATTATTATCATTATTATGGCTCATAATGTGCCATTGGGCATTGGGATATTGAACATACAACAAAGCCTTAACGTTGGCCATGGCTAATTGCTGTCGAAGCTGCCACCAAACTGGCCATCCCCAAAAATGGTTTGCTATTAATGCCGTTGCCGGCCAAACTTTGGACTTTTCTTATCTTACTTATCGCGACAGTGGCAACGTCAACGTTGTCGTCGTCGTCGTCATCATCATCATCGTCGTCGTCGTCGTCGTCGTCGTCGTTGTGGCATTGTGGCAGTGGCATGGCCAAAGCTATAACCATATCCATAGTCATAGCTGTGGCATTATGGCCAACACTCCATTACCAACAAAGCCATTGCCATTCATTAACAGCTGCGGCTTTTGTGCAACGTTCCTCTTGCCTTGCCACAGCCCCTCCTCCCTCTTTCCATCTCTTCCCTCTTCCGATACCGTGCCCCACCACCAACCTTTCTGTTTCTGCTGTCGCCGCAGTAAAAGTTGGCAACGGTTTCAACTTCAACTTAGTCTTCGACTTCGACAAACCCAATGGTTGCACGTTGGGGCCGAAGGGGGGGTTGGTGGTGCCGGCAGCATCTTCGTCTTCGCTCATAATGCCAACGTAATCTCAAATTACTGCAAATTTTCGCTGCTCACCTTTTTTTTATGGGTTTTTCTTTTCTTTTTTTTTCTACTATGTATTATTAATTTTGTTGTTGTTGTGCATTTCCAATGCAGTTGTTGTTGTTGTTGTTGGTTGCAGTTGTTTTGTGGCTGCCACGCGGTTTGCCTTCTCATCTTCATTTTCAATATGTTTGTTGTAAATCTTTGCATTATTTTGATTGTTGAGCATTTTATTGTCATGTCAATAAGCCGGTCTTTGTGCCACCTAATGTATTGCGCTCACGCACACAGACTTCGCATTTCCGTCTTGTTGCAACTTGTTGCCAGTTCCCCCCCCAGTTCACCCCCCACCGCACACAGAATCCCCAACGATTATGGTGTGGACAGGTGTGCGCTGAAGGCCATTGAAAAGCGTTTGATAGCGTCAAAGAGTGATGTATTTAATGATTTGTTTTTTTTTTTTTTTGCTAAGAAACACGCATGTGGGGAAATGTAAACGCTGTTGGGGAAATACTTAAGTTTATCTTAAACTTAAGCACATATGTATTCACATACATACATATATATATGTATATCTCTCAGATAAACATATAACTTTTGCAATTTTCTTTAACACCAACTTCCTGTGCTAAAGTTCTGGGAACAAAAAAAAAACTAAACAGCATGCAGCTGAGAAAGAGATAAAAATGTTTTGCGAAGGGTTAAAACTTTTCATTAACAAAACTCTATTAAAGTTGAAGTTCTATTTAAAGGCATTAAACTAACCAAACCAACTAATATTGTCATAACCTGAACGAAATAATTCACATTTGAGTCACAAATCAAAGATTTATCGGATTAATTATGTTAATGATCAACTTGTACTTAAGCAGATAATCAATTTCAATGGATAATTCAATGTGTCAGACCATATCGCACCTTGAGCTTGCTGTTATTGGACATGCCCATATACTATATATATATCCATGCCCATCCTTAATGCTCTGACTGGAGATGGCTGGAGAGGAGGCACCTGTTTGGTAAGCATTTGCTTTAACAAACTCAAAGCCAAATTGGGATTGCGACAATTGCTGTATACACTACATGCGTACATCATACACAGAACTTTAATTGTGCCTGGCACTCAATCTTTCAATCACGCCAGACCGGGCCTCCTTGCCGCACAAGAGACGTTGACGGGTTGCGCGGATTACACGCAAGCAAGCATTGTGGCAGGCAGACAGAAGAAGGAGGAGAAGGAGAAGGAGCTCAGACACAGAGGTAAGGCAACGCAATATAATCTATATAATCACAAGAGTGTAGCATGTTGTAACATGGCCAAGAGAAGAAGAAGAGGCAATGCGTCAGTGCCTCAATGCCTCCCTCTTTGCCCCCCACTACACCCCACCCAATCCAATCCAACCACATTTGCGACATGTTGTCAACTCGAATTGCGTTCGACTGATTGAAGGCACCAAGCCCAAACCAAACCAAACCAAACCCAACCAAGTCGAGAGGAGCCAAGTCGCCAGTCGAGACGAGACGAGACGCGACAAGTTGTTGTTGTTGGCCAAAGTAGTGGACAAAGTAGGCCCATGAATGCAAGGAGACAGGTTTTCTAGTATGTGTGTGTGTGTTCGTATGTGTGTGTGTGTGTGCGTTGTTTTTGGGTAGGCGTTGCAAGCAGATTGATCAACAGCGTCCAGAACAAAGTTCCTGCTACCCGAGAGAGACGAGACGAGACTAGAGAGACGTCGCGACATTTGTCTAAGTCTTATGCCTTCTTTACGCTCCGCTTTGGATGTCATGGATGAGCCGCAAGCCGCAACTGCAAGATGAGCCTAAGAGAACCTAAGGCCATACTACAAACATTTCAAGTAATTTCGCCATCAATCTTTCACTTTTGCACTCGTTTCGGACAACCATGACCTTGTCTTTCCCCTCCCCCTGCCCGACTGCTCACTCACCCATGTGTGTAGTATGTGCCGAGTCGACTTTGTCTTGCATATGCGTACAGTTTATTTTGATCTTAGTGTCTCCACGATTTGCATAACTTGTCATCTTCCACTGGGATGCAAAAAGGAAGCAAAGCAAGCAACGAGCCAGAGTTCATTGTCAGTATCAATAAATATCAACGCGCCGCCGAGCGACAACTTCTTTTCCCAACAACAACCGCCTCATCCACATTCACATCCACATCCTCCAACCACAAACAGAAACTCATCCTCGTTGTCATCGATGATGCCGAGTGGCACTGATGAGGCCATCGTATGTCAGCAGCAGCTTTGCTTTTTCTTCTCTTTTTACTTTCGTGTGGCGGTTAACATTTTGCTATTTTATGAGCACTGATATAAATGATCTTTTAATTAATATCACTTTAGATAGGCAACCCAGAGAGAGAGAGAGTCCACGAGTCTCGCACATTGATGGAGCATTCTTATTATGCAAAGTGATGTTTACGATTATGCATTGGGATATCTCTCGGAGTCGGAGTCAAATGCAACAACGTCAACACGGCATACGGTTTGCTTTGGCAATTGTCTTCTTGTGGGCTTTTAACTACGTTTTAATGATGACAATGCTAGGCCAGGCTGGATTGTGGATTAGGGCTTACAACTGGGCTCTTAACGTGCCACTTGCACTAGAGTCTAGAAATACTCTGGTTATGTGACCAGTCTTCAATGATAATCGGATCAGATTACCATTCTGATAATGTTAAAAGCTTTTTGCAATTTGCAATACAAATTGTTGCAGCTCTCCGAGAGAATCCGAGTGTGAGTTATTTTGCACTTAGCCAAGGACGTAACCAACTAAACAGGGCAAACATATTACTTGTATATGGAAATAGAACATTAAAAATGCCAAAAATGTCTTTTTATGACTATTGATCTCACTTTTTTGTTTGGGGTTAACATCGAGTGGAAGTTGATGGAAAGTGTTGAACGATAAAGATACAGATTGAGATTTATGTGTCAAAAGATTTATGTTTTGTTTCGAGCTAAGATAAAAGAAATAAGATTCATTTGTTTGACAACTTGAAACCGCTTTTAAACCAATTTATCTGCAACTGCCACACGGATATCCCCCTCAAGTGTATTTTCACTATCTGCTGTTGGAGTGATAAGATCGAATTGCTGTTGTTGTCTGGCGTCTGGCTTTGCATACATTTCGGAAAATGAAAATGAAGTCATTAAATGCTATTACAAAGCGTAATTGTTCACAAATTATGCCTCGCGCATAAGAAAGGAACCCGACACTTCCTCTCTGTACACACTATATACTATATACATATGTATATACCCTGTAGTGTGTATAGTCTGCAAACACGCCCCAACAATGTGCATTTACACCACTTAGCTATCTTAATTATAGGCCTAGTGCCTATATAGAGTGCCATTGCAACAATAAGGGGGAGATTGCGAGTGTTCTTTTGTGCACCTGTCATATGCCGGGCAAATACTAAACAAAAAACAAAAAAAAATATAAAATATACTTAAGTGTGAGTGTGCAAATGAGTGACACTTGCCCCACATCAAGTGATAGAGGAATTAACATAAAACTCAACAAAAGAATGAAAAACCCCAACTGGAAAACGTTGGCAATTTGCTCTTTGCACTGGTTAATATACAATTTATTACGAATCATCATCATTATTATTATCATTTAGAGTAGTAGTCCCCCGTTCTCTGTTATCTGAACTCTCAACTGTGACGCGAA
The DNA here is from genome assembly GCA_035044645.1 of Scaptomyza parva. Taxonomy (NCBI): domain Eukaryota; kingdom Metazoa; phylum Arthropoda; class Insecta; order Diptera; family Drosophilidae; genus Scaptomyza; species Scaptomyza parva. The sequence continues at coordinate 1,855,330 of JAWNNT010000065.1, read as the reverse complement.
ATAATGCTCGATGCTCGATATTCTGCTGCCGACTGCTCTAATATCAAAGTTGCAAAGTCATCGCTCAGGCAAAAGGCAAAAGTCATGTGAACTTCCTGACAAAAAAAAACAAAAAAAAAAAGAGAAACGTTGCCAGAGAGCCACTCATCGACCCAACCAAAAGTTGATTCTTGACTCTGTCTGTGTCTGGCGGAAATTGTGTCATGATTATAGACTAAAGCGCCTATTTAGTTACGCCTTATTATTTCCTTTGCTTGGGGTTGGCGTTGACTTCAGCTCCTACATTCACCAAATTGAATTGAACTCCGCCTAATTGAAGTTGTGTGGAAATGACTTGGATCTTTCTCAATCTGTCTGTTTCTTAGTTCTATTCCCTCTCCATCTGGAAACTATCGATGCATTTGGCTCATTAAAGTTCATTCGGTTTCAATTCGTTTGTTGTCTGGGGGCAGCATTAGTAGCTAAAAGTGTTCAGTAGCCGAGCCGAGTCGGGGTTATTACTATTAGAAGTCTATTCTTAGAATGAAAATGAAACATTTACTAGACATAATAAGCAATCGAGGCTCTTAATTAGCTTGGCCGAGCATTTAATTTTGATTAGTTGGTATTTTTTATGAGGAGACTTGAAAGAAATATTATTTATTATAAGAGTGAGAGAGATTACTTACTTGTTCTTCTTCTCATCAATGGTTGTAGACGAAGCTCCGTTAAGGACAACAACAACAGCAACAGCAACTTCCTAACGACATAAACTGGGTAAAATTAATCATCGCATATGAGAAATACATTTTTGTTGCACTTGCTAGCTGATGTGGGCATCAATTAAATACTTTAGGCTACCGGTTGGGGATCTTTCAAAACGGCACATTGTCTTAGCCAAATTAAAAGTTTACTCAGCTGGAGAATGATGTTAACCGTTTGTCCAAAAAGAAAGAGAGAGAGAGATCTGGTACTGGGGCCTCCGTCTGGACAGTGTGGTAGCCACCGCGACACCTGAGTTGAATATTTTCGCGCATGCGGAAGCGTTTTTCGCGTCATTTTTCATGCTGAAATTTAATAAAGAAAATTAATTTGTGGACATTTGACTCGAGGCGAGACAAAAACCGTAGCTTGCCGTTCAGATTCAGTACCCAGTCTCTACCAGCGTCTGCATCCTCGTCTTCTCCTATATCTCTCTCTCTCTCGCTGTTCCTCTCTGTTTAGCTCCTTGTCTCCTGCGACTACTCAAACTGCACGCAGACTTTGATCGATGGCACTCACGATGCTGCAGGCAAAGTGAAGCTCCTCCAAACGACGACAATTTCAACTGCTGTTCTTCATGTTGTTGTTGTTGTTGTTGCAGCAGTGGCTGGAATGCAACATCAGTGTATGCCCTGTCTGTATGTCTCTCTACATGTGTCGCTAGGCCTTGGCCCACTATCAAGGAGGGGAAGAAAGGGTGTTTGGGAGTTGCAGGCCTGTGTCCTGTGTGTATGTGTGTGTGTGTTTGTGCCGCATGAGTTGCAAGTTAGCGCAATTAATTTATTTCAACACGAATTTAACTCTCATCGTGTGCTGCTTGAGTGCTCGCTCCTCACTTCATTTCATTCCCATTGCGTTTTACATCATTTTTATTATAACGCAACAACAACCACAACTTTGCGACTTTTATGTGTGTGTGTATGCGATCGTGTGTGTGTGTGCATTTGTCGGTTCAACATTTATATTGTAAAAATTTTGTCGTTACCTTATCTAAATATGGCCATTTCATATAAAGACTTGCCATCCATCCCATCCTTCGATTCGTTCGTTGTGTTGCTTGGGGCAGCTGCTCGCCGCAGGATTTACCCTGTTGCCTGTTGTTTCCCCGCCACCAACAACAACAACAACAACAACAACGACAACTATTTCTGATGCTGCGTCACTCATTTTTGCACAGTCCATTAGTTCGCGGATGCAGTCAGCGTTGAAGGTTGTAGTATGTACTACTCCTTTTCTTTTTGTAGTTCTTGTTGTCTACCGGTTTGACAGTCGCTCAGCGGTTTTAAGTCCAGCGCTGAAACTGACTTCAGGTCGTGAAAAACTCGAGCTCCATTAGTTGCCCCTTCGATGCAAGTTAAGTTTTTTCAGTTTTTTAGTTTAAGTTTTCGTTGTATGGTTCACGCGTTTATTTTAAGCTGCAATGGGCGCGACCTAGTTGTTGTTGTTGTTCCTCTCCTAGGAGTAGAAGGTAGAAGCGTCCATCTACTTCACCTCTTCCCTTCGTTTGTATGTAATTTTCGGTTATGCGAAGTAATTTGAGACCGAGCCACACGCGCCGCTTTTAATGACTTCATTAAATGCCCGAGCCACAGCAAAAACAGCCAAACTAGTTTACCAACTAACCAACCGTCCAACCATCCAACCAGATAGCCAGCCAGCCAGCCAGCCATCCAGCTAGCTAGCTAGTCAAGCAGACATCAACAACAGATGTAGCAGTCCGGCCTGTTCGGAGCTGCGCCTTTATACTACTTCCGATGATGACTATAAAATGATTCCTTTAGGCCATCTTCTGTTACTTTGCACTTTGAGCATCTTCAACGATGTTTGCTGTTCGCTGTTCGCCATCCTTGAAATGAGAAATGTCTTTTTGCCCGAGACCACCTAGAATATGAAGAAGATCTGGTATTAGTGAGCTTTCAAAATGTACACACAAAGCTTTCAGAGTTGTATATATTTGTAGCAGTTGTAGCAGTCTGTTTACCATATTAGTTTTGGTTCTCAAATCCTTTCCATCAGCTTAATGGCTAAGAGCTTAAGGTAAAGGACGTTCGTCACTTGGCAAAAATGCAAATTTTTGCAGTTACTCTCTGATGAGTTAAACAAGAACTTTAGATATAGTGGTAAATGGAATAAACTGCGTATGTAGAATGAATGTGATGGCTAGCAAGTTGGTAAAAACCGACACACACACATATACATACACACAGAAGTTGTGGCTGGTCACTGAGGTTTAAGTTTGGGGGGGAGGGGGCTTGATGCTTGGCGTTCGTTGTCCATTTACTGGCACAGTCGTTACTCATTCTCAGGGCCATGGACGAGGACGTGGATGGATAATTATGACGTTGCAACAATTCCAGCATTCGAGCTTAGAGGAGTCGAGTGCAACGGCAATGGCAATGGCAACAGCAACGTACGTAGTACATGTATGTAGACGGCAACTTGCCACGACTCTGTGGCCCAAGTGACAGTGCAACATGATTGCTCTCGGGCTCGCCACATGCCACATTTATCATTCGTCGAAACGTTGAAAAATTAGTCATTCCTTTATTTTACACCCAGAATGCCGAGATCTGACTGCCGCCCCACGGTCCCCTTCTCCACCCCTCAGCCCGTTCGTTCGCTCTCAAAAAGCATAGCAAATCCTTCTTACATTACTTTGCTTGCCACAAGTTGCCACATACTTTGGTGACCAGAACAGAACAGAACAGAACAAAACATACCAGACCAGACCAGACAAGAGCAGACGACCAAGCCAGAGACCTGAGCCAACCATAGTTGGCAAACGATGCTCCGGCAACAACATGCAAATGACTCTTTTAATTTTTATGAATTTCTCTGATTACGAAAATTGCTTCTGGGCTTTTGGTTGCAACCAGGTTGTTCTTGTTTTTTCTGTTGTTGTCTCTGTACCTTGGAGGCGGTGGATTGTTGTTGTTGCTCTTCGAATGTTAGCAGGCGCATGATGCATTGCGCATCTTCATTAGTCGACGCTGCTCCAATGTCACACAAATACACACACACACACACAAGCACACGCGGGCAGTGAGCAAGCAAGTCTCGGCCATCATTTTTAGGCCCAGTTTAGACAGCTGCCGGGCCTTTTGGCTGGCTCTGTGCGATCAGTGTCCATGTTTGCATTCGCTGTCGCATGTTGTACGCAAGCACAAGGTTCGTTTTGCACGGATCAGCTCGGATCGTGGGCTCAAATTCAAATTACAAACGCATAAATCATTTGGAAGTTGTGCGCTCCTTGATTTCAAGTCGCAGCCCACTTCCATGATTTTCTCGCAACTTCTTCACACAGTTAGTGTAATTAGTTGGAATTGTAATTCATGGCGCGATTAGATAAAGATCGGCTGCCAATTAGCAACGCACTAAGCCGTGAATAATATTTGGTGACAAAAAAATGCATCAAATTGCGCGCGAATATCTCTGTTTACTACTAATATGGCGGTGGCGTCGCCACTGTAAGCGAGCATGGTGAATGGTCAAGCTCATTGGCAGATATAAAAAGTGTGGCCAGTTTGGTAATTTGTTGGCAAATTTAGAAATTTGGAACTGATTCAATTGTGCAATATAACTGAATTTGCTCATATTTAATTTTAACTAGCTGGCAAGGTCGCCACTGTAAGCGCGCATGGTGAATGTTCAAGCGAAAAAGCAGAAACGGCAAGATCATACAGTTTTGCATTATGTGTAGAAATTTGATTTTGTAGCGTACGTTTATACTAAAGTACAATCTCAGCCAATTAGATTCTATCGAATGCAATCGGCAAATGTCCGCCATTCCGAATTTTTGCCAATTGGCCCGCAACTTGATTTCAATAAAAATCCATTTAATTCGACATTTGTTGCCCGAAAACAAAAGCAGGGGAAGGCGAAGAACAAAAACAAAATCGAAAAAAAAAACAGTTGTCGATTAGTTGGAGCGTTTTTGGCTGCCGGCTGGCGGCGTTTGAACTGTGCGCCTCGTGCGGGTGCTTGCCAGTGGGTTGGAGGTGCACCGAAACAGAGTCAGAGGTACGGGGGCGGTCGGGCCGGGCAGCGGGTAGAGGTTCCATATATAAATCTCTCGTTGTAATTGCCGCGATAAGCTTGGCTCGGCGGCAACCTCTTAAAACCGGTGGCTCTGGCCCCCATAGTCGTCTGTACATAGCTGCTACCAATATCCAAGTGTACATACATATATTTTGGGCTAAACTACATAAATATCGCGTGAAATGCATTTGCGGGGCGATAAATTTGGCAATGGCTGCTGCCGCTGCTGCTGCTGCTGCTGCAACAGGCGATAATCAACGCAATTGCAATCGATTTTGGCGTAATTTAGGTACGGCTTAAGTGGATTTTGGATAGGCTAACAAGCGGCACTCTCGCACAACTTGCCGGACACTTTGATTGAAAATTTCAATGTTCACTTGTATGTGTGTGTGTGAACGTGCGTGTGTGTGTGTGTGGGCCAACGCTTAAAATGGAACAACAACAACAATAGCAACAATTTAAATCAAACAGCGTTGATCGCCTGAAATTGTTGTTAGGCAAACTACCGTTAAACTCACTTTCACAGCGGGAGCAAAGCTGGCTGCCCTCAAGAAAACAAAAACAACAAGCATATGGGGCAAGTGGCAAGTGGCGGGGGGGTTTGGTTCAATAAAATTACTCATACGCAACGGCGTTGACCCCACAAACCTTACGCAGAGGGCCAAAAATAAAATAATATCGGGCTGCAGTTGCAGCAGTTGGTCACTTCTTCTTCTCGGCTGTCGTATGTTTGCCGCCTTGTGGCTGACACTCGACCTCGCCCGTTTCACGCCAGTGTCTTTGGACGTTGCGACGTTGTGGCTGCCTCGTTCCATGCCGCTGATTAATTACACCGCCCGCTGTGCGAATTCCTCAATAAAAATCATAATTTCATGTTTACGGCCACTGCTGGCCAGAATGATGATTGTTGCCGCATTTATGTAAGCCACGGCTTATTAGCTGCACGAGCTGGCATCTTTCGCTCCCTCTCTCTTTCTCTCTCTATTCATTCCCCTGTATTCCGCTACCTTCCCCTCCTCTCCCCTCCCCCGCTGCGCATGCAAAGTGTAACGAATTTTTGATTGAAACTTTAAAATACTCGTTAGGAGGGTTTCCTCCTCGTCGTCTTCGTCATTGTTATTGTTGTTGTCGTTGCGCGTGAGTTTATCTTTTGATTAGATTCGTTAGACTTTGTATTGGTCTTTTGTAACACAGTATGTGTGTGTGTGTGTGTTTTTCGTGTGTGTGGCACTGTTTTATTTTTGGCTGGATGGAGTCATTATTCACAATTTAGTAACACTTGATTTGCGTTCGGCGTTTTCTATAAATTTTCATAAATTGCTTGTACATTTTTTTTTTTTCGATATTCGTTTGCAGTTTTGTGATATTCAAAAATGAAACAAGAGATTTATGTACACTTGTTGTTGTTGCTTTCTTGTAGTTAGTTGATTGCAATGGCTAATTTATATAACCTAAATTCATATATGATTAAAACGGTTACATAATGCTTTTATCAATATATCTGAACACTTTCCTTCTTTTCTTCACTGTCTCCGAAAAGCTTTTAAATTTGCTTTGCTTTTGGTTGCCTTATTCAAACTGTCTGGCAACTCCGAAAAACATGTTTGCTTTGATTCGTAACGGTTTCTTTCAAAAGTCATCTATGGAAATCGCTTATGACTTTTTATACTCTTAACCTTTGATGTTATTATATGGGTTAGGGCATCTCCAAATCGCAAATTCACACATAAAATATGCTCCAGAAATGTCGTGAAAGTTTAACTTCAACAAAAATATACTTATAAATATGAATAAATGCCTGGCGTTGTTGTTGTACGTGGCACTTCTAATTAAGACACCGCCACCGATTTCCATATGTGTCAGTTATCCCAAAAGAAAAGAAAAAAACGAGATGATGTTTATGAGTATGACAAGTAGATGGCATAAATTTTAACACAAGTTCGCGTTTGTGTGTTGAAAATGAGCCCAGCATGATGTATTCAAAAATCATTAACAGACCCAGGCCAGGTCTCAGTTCTCAGTTCGCAGTTCTCAGGTCCTGGGCTACGTTTGCTGCCGGCTGCTGGCTGTTGGCTGCCGGTGAAAGGTCTGTCTGATCCACATATCTGACTAAGTGAAGCGAAGAATTGCTTTGACGTTGCGTCAAAATTTCACACTTTTGCGCAAGATAAAAGCCAACAACATTCGATGACGAACAACTGTAAACTTTAAATATATATGTATGTGTATATAGGGGAGAAAAGAGTCAAGTGACAAACTGAGAAACTGGGAAACTGACAGCATTCCCCAAATATTTGGCATATGCATTCAGAGGCTGCACATCATTAAAAAAGAGTGTTAAGTGCAATGCGGGGCCAGACGAGGTGAGCTGGCAACCCTGGTCGCACAGCCTGGTTGCCCGTTTGTGCCTCGGTGTAAGTTGAGTTGAGCTCAGTCCAAATTAGCATACAAGCCGCGCTTTTGCCATAATTTGCATATAAAATTAGCGCAACACTTGAAACCGCATCGCACTCCTTACGCGCCTGCTCCTAATCCTGTTGCGGCTGCTGCTGCTGCTGCTGCTGGTGACACTTGGCAGAAACAAAGATAGAGCGAAAGAGAGAGAGAGAGACTCCATTCGTTGCTCATTTAGCGCCTTGCATTCGCTGATTGCTTTAACATACAATAAAGCACACACACGCACACATATATACAGCTTTGAGTTGGAGCTACTTTTGTGCGCTATGATAATTAAGCTTAAATGAAAAAGAGAAAGAGAGACACAGGGGAAGCACTTGTTGCTGCAATTTGCATTGAATCAGAATCTATATACACACACATACATATATATATATGTATGTATGTACATATATAGTATATACAACTACGTTTGCGGCGCCTTCACGGCAATTAGCAGCAGCACGGCAAAAGTTTTTGTTAGGGTGAAGAGCGTTGGCTGATTAGTCACGCCTCAATGCGCAGCATTCCCTGAAACTGAAAAATAGACACTCATAAATAACATCGAAAACGAAAAATAAAGAAAAAAAAACACAACTGAGAAACACTGGGAAACAACAACAAGAAGAACAAGAAATAAAGATGCTTAACTCTTGGCATACCATATCCATATTCCCTTTTACCCAATGGGCTTTAGTGAATAATTTGTATATTTTGTGTTTCTCATAACTTTCATGCGTGAAAATGCTAAAGGTTAATAATTATGCTCTTTAATTTGAGAATGAGTGGTGAATACAAAATCGCCATGAATTAAAAGTATTTTATTTATAAACATTTGTGTTAAGAAATTAAACGGTTTTGATTGGTTTTATCAAGACAGACAGAAAGAGAGAAAGAGAAGGGAGTTAGCTCGACTAGGAGATATCCTGATACATATTAGTAACGATCATGCCTGCAATACACCAATCTTTCATATCTCCGTTGTTTTTCTCAGATTTTTAATTAATATTCAAGTTATTCAAATTCAAGTTTCTATTGTTATCGTTTACTTGTGTATATCATAAGCCGGAAAAGTTTTCGACAATTGCCCAAACAAACTAGGGATTAGGAGAGTTTACATAAATGTCTAATCAAATATATAGGTCGGACATGTCTGTTACATACCTTTTCACCATAACATCATGCTCTTGTTTACACACCTTATGTAGGGTATAATATAATTTAGACCGTGAAGTTAAAGTAATTTAAAATTATTTCATTTCACTGCAATCATTATCTTTGGTGCCTTTAAAAAAGTACGACTATGGCACTAAATTAATACAAGTCATAAACGGCAATATGGTTTTTAATTTATATAATAAATTTTGTTTTCACCGCCTATAAAATGCTGTAAATAAATAAAAAGGAATTTCAAAAAATATATATAAATAAATATTTATTTACATATAATTGCGTGTCAGGGCAATGGAAATTAATGCGATTGCAATTTATGACAAGCGATTAAAATTGAAAATTATTAAATGGAGTCCAGTCGAGAGGGTAGAAAAGGGTAGAAAAAGGTATTGGATATTGGCTATTGGCTGGCGCATACTGATTTAGTGGCCGTTGCTCAATTAAGTAGCACAGATGCCGTAAATCGATAGCTTGTTTTACTCAAACCCAGACATTTGGAGAGGGATACGGGGAAGGAGAGGGAGCGGGAGATAGGGTTATCTGAAATGGCCTCCAACAGCTACTGCACACGAAGAAAAAAAAAATAAGTAGGAGAAGTTTGGCACGAAAACGAAACTATCGAAACATTAAAGAAAACAACGGAATGGTTCATTAGTCAAACGTTAGGTGACAATCAGATAGGGTGTTCTCGCTGTGTGTGTGTGTTTATTGGGCTGTGGCACCTGCACCCAAAACTATTGAATTGGGGACAACCTGCAGCATTCTCATGTCAATTGGTCTCAGGCTCCACTCAACACCAGCAGACAGACAGACAGACAGACAGACAGAAGACAAGACAACAAACCAGCTGCTTATCAGCTTTGATAGATTGGGATTGGGATTCATGAGGAGAAAGTCGAGGCTACGTTGAAGGGCACTTGGCCAACCACTCAGCCACACACACACACACACACAATAACAACATATTAACTCTTCCCTAACTAAAAGATCTCTCGCAGTGCGATAAACAACAAGCAAGAACACAAAGTGTCAATAAAATTGCGTAGATTATTGCATTCGAGCTCATAAAATTGTTTACAATCCTGTTGCGACTGCTGCTGCCGCCTATAGGCGAACGCAAACTCTCTCAGACTATCATCCATTCAACTGCCAATTTCCTGGTGCTGGTGCTGCGTGTCGCCGAGCAACTTGCAACTCAAGATACATACATACATGTGTCTGCCTTGCGGGCACAATTACTATTTATTTATTTATTTTTATTAAATAAATGCATTATGCTCTTATAAAAACAAAGAAGAGCAGTATCTAATCAAGCCGAATGTATATATTCCCTAAACAAACTGATCAATCAACAACATTTATTAGCTTTTCCTCTATTGAAGAGTCTTGAGAATAAATTCTCAAAACAATCTCTATCAAATTTGTCAGTTCTCATTAGTAAAAATGTTGTAAATTTTGATTTCGAGCATTCTAAAGCAGTTACAATAAGAAATGATCTAATTTAAAAGGGTATTCCAAGTTGATCTTTCTGTTCTTCTATTTGCTTGAGCAACGGGGTGCTCTTCGACTGTGTTGCAACATCCAGTTGGGCATTTCGTGTTGCGCCCTCAGCGCCCATTGCGACAACTGCAATATTATTGTTAATATCATCGTAAATTTGGAATTCTTATGCTTATTGAATTTTCATGTTTGTTTGCCAGAGAGCAGACATCATCTCTACACCTCCCCTCCACCCACGTCCCTCATGCTATTCTGTTTGTTTTTGGGTTTTTTGCTTTTGTTTCTGTTTGCCCAGCAAATAAGTTTAGTTATGATGGAAGGCAAAGTGTCAATTAAGTTTCGATCAATTCCAAATGCTAATAATCGATTTAGTTTGTTGGTGACTTGTGAAGATTATGTTATAGAGAGAGTACAGTTCGGTTTTGCTTTGATTTTTTCTTTACAAATATTTGCACTATGTTCATATCATACCTGACTGAATGTAGAGTAGAGATAGAAAGAGAGAGTATCGCCTTACAATAAACAACAACCGCATTTTCTGCATGCGAACACAACAAAAATGAAATGACAACATCCCCAAAGGCACATGGAACGAAGAGACGAAGCAGTTGTAACATTGTTGGCCCCGGCAAGCAAATAACTCAATCCTTAACAGAAATGACAGAAACCTTATAAATACACAAGAATATGCTTGTTGCCGTTGTTGTGATCATCTGATCATCCGATCACCCGATCACCCGATCCCCATACCCAATCCCGATCAATGTGTGGTTACCGACCGCCGCGACATGGGAATGCAGCTCTGTGGGCATGGCCATATAACCATGTGGCCAAAACGAATCGCACACCAACAAGAACAAGTTTCACTTGACTCAAGCATCGGCTTCTTCTTATTGCTGCAATGCGCGCGCGCGTTTGTTACTGTGCATTGGAAATTGAAAATCACAGATATAATTTGTCTAACAAACTGCTCCCCACACACACTCACACACGCACGCACACACTAACGCACACACATGTCAGTGGACAGACAGCCGTCATATTGAGATCTCATCAAAAGACCGCACAACAAGTTGCGTTTGAGACCCAAAGCCCAACACTAACCCAACCCAATCCAACCAGTCTACAGACTGAGTGATAAAAGCGACGAAAAAAAGAAGGGAGAAATTTGTCATTGGCATACCGAATATTATATACCCTTAAACCTATGTGATATAGTGGTCCATAGCAGACTTTGACAATTGATCTACATACAAAAGAGACGAAAAAATGAACTGACTCTTTATGCGTTACATATTTCATGACAGAAGTATAATACAGTTTTTAAGTGTATACTGAAAAAAGAGAGGAGAACCCATTGAAATATTTTGACAGCGTCGTGGCAGGCGTTGAAGTTCAAGAGAAATGTCTCAAGTGCATTCGAAGTATTTCGTAGCCTGACCGCCAGCTGACAGCTGCGATCTTTGGGATCACTGGGAGCAGTACTGGCGGGCACAAACGTATATGTATATATATGTATTCTTCAAGCGTCAAGATATTTTGTTGCTTACAGTGGCTTATCATGTTGATAATGACAATCAATGATTATTTCTGTGAAGAAGGCTTGGCCCACAGCTGGAATTGAGCACAATTTGTTACACATTTGAGATTGAAGATTTTTTTTATATTTATTTTCATAACATACATATTTCTAGAGTTGTCTGTTACAGTTTCGGTTAGTGGGGCCCCGGGGCGAAAATAAAATACGTTTGGCTCAAACCACTTATGGCAATGAAAAATAAAAATAAAATTTTTTTTTTTTTAAACGTGACGCGCTTTCATAATTTTGTGGTGAAGTGTTTATTTTAAATATTTCCCAGTCGGCTAAAGTACAAATTGAAGATTCGTTTGCGAAGTAACGTACATATACGTACGTATATTATGGTCTAACCAATCCACAATACATGCAAATGGATAGGTATACTGGAGCTTAATGAAATTAACATAAGTTTGTCTGTAGTTTCGTTGATACAAATTATATAATACCAAATCTTATGTATAGGGAGAGATATTTTGCATCTTGCACTTGGACACTTTCAATTTGTTTATATAGCAAATTAATTTTGACGTTCAAGCTGATTGCAAAAAACTGTCCAATTGGCATTTAAAACCTACGCCAAAACAGCATGCTACAATCGAAATTGCAATCGCTGTGCAGCTCCTTCCCAGAGTCCAAGAGCGGTGCTAGGCTAGCTTAGCATCTATTGTCCAGGTTCTTCGTTCTCGTTTCAACTGTTTCGCTCAGTTGACAGCTCTCCGAAATGCGAAACAGATCAAAGCAAATTATGTGCAACGCCTCGCCTCTTAGCTGCTTAGCTCTGAGCTCTGAGCATGATGGCAGCAGCACTGCTTTGGTGCCTGGCCAACTTGGCAATAAACCAAATGCAAATGGCATACAGATACAGATGCACACACACACACACAGAAATACACACTGAGTGAGAGTAAGTTAAACAAACTTCAAAACGTACGTTGCCCAATGGATTTCCATTTGCGAGTCAGGCAAGTATTTCATAAATCAACAAATGGCAATATGGACACGTGTACCGGGTTGCAGGAGTACGACGCAGGCAACGAACGCATTGTGGAACACTGTATGATGGCTCGATTAAATGGATTTCAATGCGAGAAACTGCGCGAAGTCTCTTTCGCATTTCCATTTCATCAACAGCCATCAGTATCAGCAACAGCAACAGCAACAGGAACAGCAGCAACTGCAGCATCGGCAGAGAACTCAGAGGAGAACAGAGGAGAACTCATAACAAATTTGCGCGCTTTTATGCCCACAAATTGCCATGTCTTCAGCCAAGTGACAGCGCAATTATCGAGGGCCAAGCCATGCGTTGGAACTTGATGATTCCGATGGCTAATGGAATGGCATGCCACCAGCCGCAACTGCAGTTGACAGTTTGCTAAAGGGCGCTGAATTGATGAATTGTCTATTAGAAGTAGAAAAAAAAAAGAAGACCATTTAGCATTTGTCAGAATATTTAAAGACCCTGTCAAGCAGATGCATACATTTTAATGTGTATGCAAAATGTATTATATAGATAAATGCATCTCACAATCGGATGATTTGTGATCATTATCTGCCTTAAAGGAAACCGATGGGTATACAAACACATATGTTTTTTTTGGCGTTGCCATACAATTATAATACGATGGCCGGCAAGGCAAGAAACCAAGTAATATATCGATAGGTTTAAGTTTATCGATGTTAATGCAATTTCGTATTGGTAACTTTTTAGCTCGTGTGTTTGCACAGACGTATCTCAGCACTTGCACAATAAGCTAATATTATAAACAACTTAAGCAAGGTAAGTTGTTTTTTAATACCCTTAACCCATGAAATGGGTAAAAAACAGTATAATGGTTTTGTGCAAAAGTATAGTCCGACCCCATAAAGTATATATATTCTAACTTGTTTTATAGTTAAATTTGCGCCTACACTGGTATGGATATGAATTACTGAGAATTTAAAAAGCGGGAATCCCTTATACATACATATATATTAAAGTGAATAGGTTTACATACAAAAGTGTTTACAAGTAACATTAGTTACAGATCCAACAACGTTCATTAACAAAACAACAACTGAGAAAGTCCAATCGCGAAAAATGGATTTTGGGGAAATGGTTGAACAGATTATAATATGGAAAAATAAATACTCGAATCTACAAGAGGAATTTTTAAAAAAGGAGAAAATAATAGATTCCCTTGAAGACAGTTTGAAGACGCACAAAAAAGAATCCATGGATCTGGATTCCCAGCTGGCAATGCAAAAATTTCAGCTTGAGGATTATCAAAGGATCATTTCAAAAAAGGAACGGATGCGGTTGCAATTGCTTGATAAAATTAAGAAACAAGAAGATGCCCATTTACAGGAAATAGAGGCAAACAATAATAAACTCTTGGAACTCCAGCAGGATATTGACTCAAATCAGATGAAGTATTTGAAAATTACCTGCTCTATATGCCTGGAGGTGACGAATACTGACAACCATCGTCTGGTGTCGCTGCAGTGTGGACACCTTTTTGGCGAGAATTGCGTTCGAGATTGCATACATAAATATTACGCATGTCCCTTGTGCAGAGAGCCGACAGGTTTTGGTAATATACGTAACATCTATATTAATTAACATTATATTATTATGTACGATCCAATAAACTATAACTAATAAATTCCACTTGTGTCTATAGTTTTTCTTCAAAATAGTATGTTTTTGAAATTTGGTTTAGCTTAACATTGTTGATGTTAATGCGATGCTTGTCTGGATGGAAATTATCATGCCACAGTCTACAATTATGCGCTATACACATTCACATACATGTACATTCAATAAATACCGCAATGGCGGAACAGAAGTCAACAACAACGAACAATGGACACCAACTGCGCCGGATGCAGTTGCTCTTGCAGATGGCGGTGAGTGCCATTTGTCCAAATTTCTTTGAATGGGGGAATCGAATGCCAAAAAAAAACTAAGAAGAAAAAGAAAATAAAGACAATTATGTCCGTTTGATCACAATACAATCTGTAAAGAGTCGAATAGCACTGCAAAGCAAGCAAATCAATGGATGCGTTAAACTGTAATCGACATTCCAGCAATTCGCAATTCGCGTTGTGTTCCTTTCGTTGGCTATGGCTCATTCTTATACAAACACCATCTTTTGGCTAAGAGAAGACTCTGACTATGGCTGCCAATTGATGGTTATTGCCAATTTGTATGCGAGTGCGGCAGCATTGGACAGTTGGGTAGAACCAGCATATCATTTTCAACTGTAGGAAGTGGCAACAGTAACAGCAACACCAACAGCAACAGCAACCTCAATAGCAACCGTAACATCATCAACAACAACAACAACACAAGCAACTGATGCTGGCGATAATGGCGATAATAATTGTCTTTATCTTTTTAGTTCAAAAGCAGCCACAAGGCCCCAACTTTAACTCCAGCATCAGCTGCAGTCCAAGACAGATTCAGCTAACAATGAATTCTATACAATTGGCCGTTAGCCACACTTTCCCAGACCCGCACAATGGCCCGCTCTTTAGATATTTTATCAGAGACTAAACCAAAATAGTCCAAACATTTTAATGTCCAGCTCTACATTCGTTTTGTGTTTCCGTTTTTTTTCGTCGTGTAAAACTGAGCTGTCTAATAAAATGTACAAAAAAATATGTGTTGAAAACAAAAATCTAGTTATTTGCATATCAAGCAAATTGAGGGGCGCCACAAACATATACATATACATAATTCAAAGCCAGCCACTCAGACCAAAATGGAGTCATAAAACTTGATAAATGCTACACATTTGCTCAACTTTTTCTAAATGATAATGTTGATGATGGTGTCGCCTCGAAGAGCTTTTGGAATGTGAACGCTGTCAAAGTTGGAGAAACAAACATAAAAATTTAAATTTGTTGCTCGCAGCGCTCAAGTGACAACAAAATTTCGAAAGTATCCTGAAAACTTATGAAGCCTAACAGTAACATCTTATATATTATTAATCCACGCAATCTATAAGTTTAAAGTAACTTTTGAATGGTTTGTTAGAGTATTTTTGATATGGAATTGCGTTTAATTTGTTTAAACTACTTTTGCTTCTTTTTCATTCTAAATTCTTTTTAATTTAATCACCTTTTTTGACAGCACGACACTTAAACAGTTATGACGACTGTATCAAACTCAAACTACTTAAGAACTACGTCACTCATAGATACACACAAACAAACACACACACACACACATGAAGACAAACTGGCAGTGAAGCATTTTATGTCTTTTTTAATTGAAAACTTAAATTTGAAGCGACATGGAAAGGCTTTTATCTGTGCCGTAGTCAATGTTACGGGCGCTGGGCTGCACCTCTCCACCGCGCCAATAATCAACCCACTGTTCGCAATGCTGACTCCCTCTCTATAGGTTCTAACTATATATTTGTTGAGTAGTGGCTCGGTAGCTACTGTCTGCTTGTCAGCGTTGAGCTCGAAATGATGTTCATGATAAATAAAGTAACGAGTTGGCATTAAAATGATGACAGCCACCACATCATAGTAGTTGGGGAACGGAACCTTGATCCGGTCCGCCTCGTCCCGCCCCGAAAAGTCAGTGAGCTACTGGTACAACTACTTACAGACAATGTTCCACTTATAGCTTACAGACAATGTCATCAAATGTTGGCGTTTATTAATAATTAGATTGGAATTCTTCTTAGCATTTCGGGGGGGTATGCTTTTTGTGCCCAAGCTCATTATAATTAGAAAACTTTCCAAGTAGTTGAGCTAGTAAAAAAACGTTTCATCAAATTAAGCCGAAACTCTTTGTTTCTGTTTCTGACAAGTGCAATCAAGTGCTGTTGCCACTGATTTGTAATTGGCTCAACGTCTCGTTAAACTTTTGCCATAACATTCATCAACTTAAACGGAAAAGTTCCTCATATCATATGTTCGTGAGTGCGAGTGTTCTGTCTCCCATATATATAATTACCCATCGTCTTTTGGCACAATCTCGGCCACCTCGTTAAATGTTGGTGCGGTGCTTTTAAAGAATCAAAAATCCAAATTGCATGTTGCTCTCGCGTTGTTTTTTTTTGGTTTCTCTTCTGTTTCAATGAGAACAAGTTCATTTGGATCGCCATTTCGATCGTTGTGCATTTCAATAAAACGCTTGTTTCCATTCTCATATTACGTTAAAGCTCTTTTAACGGTCTTCCCTCTTTCGCTCCCGTGGTCATTATCATTACTGGAAAGTTGATTGCGCTAAAAAAAAAAACCAACGAGCTCTTGTTATTGAATTGATCATACAGCAAACTGGGTTTATTGTTATGCTTTATGGTTAGTTATCAATTTCATTGAGCTGCTTACAGGTAGTCAAAGCATATCATATCTATAAATATGTTGTTCAGAAGTCTTGTAGAAAACTGCAAAATTTGAATAAATCTCAATATCAAAAAATGCTAAACTTGCCAATAAATAATCAAAAAACAGATTTATTGCTATATATTTAAAATGCTAGATGGTTTATCCTTATGTGACAGTCGAGAGCTAAGTGTTGGCCATCAGCTATAAATAAGAAAAAACTTCATATAACTCTTTTTTTTTTTGCATGGCGTCAGTTGCCAGTTCCTCGGTTCGAAGCAGCTGTCCAATTTCTTAAATGTCCGATACACACACACACACACGCTTTACAGTGCACAGTCAGACGAAGGGCCGCCAGTTGCTGTCAATGTCAGCACATCAAAAGTTGTCAAATATCAGTTATCAGCAGGCAAAGTAACATGCTCCAAACCCACAGAGAAGGAACAGGCAAACAAAGAGCGAGACAGAGAGACTATGCCACATAGTCCCATATTGATGTCCAGTTGTTGTACTACGTCGAGACAACGAGCAGAGCCAGTCGACCAATCCAACTGACTGACTGACTGACAGTTGACAGTTCAGCCAGAGACGATTCGGTTCTGTTCTGTTTGGTTGGGGCACAAGCAGCCAAGCTGTCTGGCAAAGTCATTGTTGCTATTGTTATTGCCATAAAGATAAAAGCAACCTTTTTGACAATTAAGGGAACAACAGAGTGTGAAAACTTATCGCTAAAAGTCTGCAAAACGGAAAACGTTGAAAAACAAAACAAACAAAACCACAAGTCTTATCGTCCAGGAAAATAAAGGACACAAGTGACGAACCGGTTCAAAAGATAAACTTCAGTATTACACATGTATGCAATGCAAAATTAAATGTTCCTCTCGAGATGGAGCATTAGAAAAGTTTTGTCCGACAAATATCAACAACTATTACAATACATCAGGTTAGTCCAAAATTAGAATTTGCTAGCAACAATTTATTTGCAGCCAGCAGACATCACATTCATTAGATGCTTCCTATGTTTGGGTGGCTAGCACATTCCTAGCCATGGACATGGCCACAACTCACTCGTCTCTCTCTCTTCTCTGTTGTGTCTATGTGTGTGTGTGTGTCTAGGCAGGTATTCATTTCAACCCTGCTCGAGCTCGTAAAACTGTCAAAATGCACCGGCTACCGAACGATTGCGTTTTCTACGTTTTCTACGACTAACTCCACGTCCATGTACATAGATTCAACTAGCTTTCGGACTGACTGTCTGTCTGTCTGTGTGTTGGTTGGACTAGCTGGCGGCTTGAGAAATGCTATCTACGCCACACATGCAACAATTAGCAAAACAAACGCGATATCATAAAATAATATTAATTTGTAAAACAATCGCTGGCGTAAACAACAACGACAACAACATAAACCTGGGACGGCTGCTTGGCTGGGACTTGGTTGATCGGTTCGGTTGGCCAAGACTGGCCAAGACTCCTCCAGGTTTCTGCGCGGGCACCCCACAATTAAAAGCAGCGCCGCTAACGTCGCAGCGGACGCCGTCGCGCATGCGTAATAAGCACTTTTCCGTCTGACAACACAATAAAATGTCATGATATGCCCCACGCTCTGTGGGATCCCGTCCACCCCGTTTGGAGCTAGTAAATGAATGCCAAGGCCCCCCCTCTCTTATACTATCTCCCTCTCTCTCTCTCTCTCTTTAGTTCTGTGTATATCGTCGTTTGTCCTGCGTATTTGTTTTCAACTTGTCCAAAACTATGGCCACTGTCATGGCCTCTGAAAGGCATCTGAAAGTCTTAAAAGCAAGTTTTCCACGTTGTTGTTGTTGTTTCTTCGTTTCGGGCCTTTTGCGCATTCTTATAGCATATAAACGTCTCGGGTTGCAATTAAAATCAATAAATCGGTAACTAGCCTGCCAGCTGGTTTATAACCGTTGAATTGCATAGCGCTCAAGATTTACGCAAAAAGATTCTTCGTAGTTGTTGCTGTTGTCTGAATGTTGACTGGTTTTTCAGTCAGTCTTCTACTCCATCTACCATCTTCTGCCTCTTCTCTTCTTTATCTCTGGTGCCATTTAATGTGGTTCGCTTTAAAATTAAACGGTAACAACTTTACATTTTATTGGAGCTTAAGGAGGGTTACTCGTACTCGTACTCGTCGTATTTTTATATAATTTATTGGTATATTATATTAAAATCAGGTATTTATGTGTTTTTAAAGACATTTGTCTTGTGGAGCCAAAGTCGTAAAAACGAATCTTAAATTAAGTGACTTAAGTCTACATTTTGCTTACAATTATAACAGTTTTTCTCACTGTAACACATTGTGTTCCGAATGAACCGCCTTCAACCTCGACCCTCATACTGAGATTTTGATATTTGTGGCCTGATTAGAGATGGTGACAGGTGAACGAGATGAACGGCAGAGACAGTTGCTTGATACATGTGTGTCAATGGTTGGACACGATCATAAAGACCACCGGCGACACCGGCTGGCAACTCTCTGGCTGGCAAACTCCTTAAAAAGTGTGTGCGCCTTTTAATCGCTTCCAATGTCGTCGTCTTGAATGATGCCTCACTTATGTGTGAACCTACCGGTCGGCTGTCAACAACTGCTGCTGCCTGTTTGTAACGATCGATAGAGATGATCTCGTACACACAAACACACACAAAGAGAGAGAGACGCAGCCTGTGCCAATAGAATTGTTCGTGCGCACGGGAATTGTCCCAGGTTCAGTCAGGTTGAGTCAGTCTGGGCCAAGGCTGACTCTGACTCTGAGACTGAGACTGAGGCGACATACCCGCTGGCAGCCAGTTGAGAGGCCCCCTAAAACATTTTGTTGATCATGATTTTTGAGTTGACAAGATGTCACCGCCGGCGATCGTCTTGGACGAAGACGTTCTCTAGAATGTCAGCCTCCATGTTGCGTCCTTGTTGAGCACCAACAACAACAACATTTGTATTCTGTTGTGTTGTGGTTCTTTTTTGTTGCCGTCACTTTCTATGCTTCTCCTTAGCTGCTCTTGGCGTTGAACGTGGAACGTTGATCGTCGTTCGTTGGCTTAGATCGATCGCAGTTTTTGCCCGGGCTATTTGGAGCGCAACACATTGATTGCTATGCAGCTGATAAGCGTCTCTGCTCCAGACCTTAATCATGGCCTGGCTAAGATCGGATGGGTTGCTGCAGGTGCCGCTGCCAGCGAGCGACATGCCAACAATCCTCCAGCATGTTTACAAGACTTGAAGCAAAGGCAAAATAAAAAAAACCAGAGTAGGGTGAAAGAGGCAAAGCAAAAGCAAGAAAAAAGTGTATGTTGTCATTGGAATTTTAATCAGCTTTGGGGCAGCTTTAATTCAATTACATGCCACGCTTGAAGTGCTGCTGCCATCGCCTGGGTGTTGGCCCCATAGGTTAAGCAGCTGTTTGACCCAATGCGGGTCGACGTCAACGTTGTCATCGTGGGCGTTGTGGGGCGGTCTCAATCAGAGGGGCAGCAGCACTTCAATCAGAGCGTAAAGCTTGAAATTTTTTGAATTCAATTGATTGATACCGATAAAAGTGGATGTGGCCGAGCCGAGCACTCTGCTGACAGCTTTTGTAAATGGCTTCCGGCAAACACTTTTGATTGCAATTAAAAATCGAAAAAGTTAGCAGAAAAAGGGCACACAGAAGGCACAACGCCGACTGCACTCAACCTCTCTCTTTCTGTCTCTCTCTCTCTCTCTCTCTCGTCCAAGGCTCTATCTCTATCGTGTTCATGTATCTGTATCTGTAGCTGTTGCCAGTTGCCAGTTGCCAGTTGTTGCCTTGCAGTTGTTGCCTTTAAGCTGTCGTATCTTTGGGCCGCACAATTGCGCGATTAATCATTGCGCGCTCAGTGAGTTGTCAGCTGTGACTGTGAGCTTAGAGATCGCATCGGTTTAGTTAAGTTTCGTTTGGTTCGGTTCGGTTTGGGTTGGGTTTAGGTTCGGCTCGGCTCGTTTCGGTTCGTCCGTCACAAGCGATTGGACATTTAACAGTCAACAGACAGTTGAGGGGCACAAAGCAAGCAAGCAAAAACTGAAAAAAAAAATACAACATTCGAAATGCATTTCAAATGCTTTTCGCTCAACACTTTTTATTTCTATTCGCTTTTAGCCGTTTGTATCTTTTGCCGCGTTATTCATGCGTTAAGAATCGTCGGCGCTGACTTTTGCTCTGTCCACTTTTTCCTCAGCGCCGTCAATTTGCTTCTGGTCAACACTCTTTTTCGCCCCTTCCTTTGCCTTTGACTGTCCCTTGATTTGGGGTCTGCTTTGTTTGTATTTCTTGGCTAGAGTTTTGTGTGTTTTGTTCCATTTCAGCTGCGAGCTGAGAGCTGCGAACTGTGAGCAGAACTTCCGCACAGACCAAACCAGGAGTCCAGTCAACCGAGACAAGCGACTTTTATGTGTGTTTGTGTGTGTGTGTGTGTATTAGGTTCATCGGATGGGAGGGAAAGGTGCGGGCAGTGTGGGGACTCTGCGTGTCGCTGGGCCATAAAGTGTTTTATTTAATGGAAAATCTTTCAATTGTGGAAAATGGTGTTAATTAGCCGCCATTAAGATCATAAATTAGTCGCTACAAACGATTATGACGCGATTGTTCATTGTTATTATTGTTATTGTTGTTGTTGTTGCTGCTGACGTTGCTTTTCTGACGGCATTTCTACAAAGTGCTTTCCTAGTCTTCCATTCCATACTTATATGACCGTACATACATACATATATATGACTTTATATGGCTAAGTGCTTGATGCATGTTTGCTTTACGGTACATTTGCTGTTATGTTATGACTTTACTTATAGGTAATGTGCAGATGTTTGATTTAGGAAAGTGATTTTAATGGCCTGCAGCAGAAGGGGCAAATGAAAGTACAGTGGAGAAAGGTTGTGTTGAAAAATGAATAAATATTTTCTTATTTCAAATACAAGACAAAAACAATCACAATCTAATATATTAACATGCTGCCCATTAAGGAAAGAAGTTCAATGTCCTTCCAAGACGTGGAACAAGCTAACATCGAACCACATTCCTTGACTTGCAACATACAATTTGCAACAGCAGCAGCAGCTTCATTACCAAGTCACTGACTTTGAACCTCAACCCACACCCACCTGGTGGTGGTTGGAACGAGTGCTACATAAACCTAATCAGTGATCACACTTAAAGGTACTTCGTTGTTGTCCTGTCCTGTCCCGTCCCGTCCGGTCCTGTCCAGTGTAGTCTGCCCTAATTGAAGCAACCAACTATGTTGCAGGGGAGTCGAATGTCGTATTTGTAGAGACCAATCGCTCATTATCAGTTGTTTGTTGCCGCTGAGATTGGTAATCAACGTAGGCGTGCAGATTTGTCAAGCGGCAACAGCATTATATGTAGGTTAATTCCGCGCACAACTCAAGATATGCTGCTCCCCAGGCACACACACACACACACACACATATATGGTCCTGGTCCTTGGTCTGTGGTCCAGGTATGTGTTTTGGTCTGTTCTCGTCTGGAGTTGGCTTTGATTAGCATTACAAATGATTCGAGTAATGTGCACTTAAGCGGTCGCAGTGCATCTACATCATAGCACCCCCCACACGTACACACACCCTCTCCCAGTCCTCCACCCAGTCTACTAGACGAGACGCTCAGTCTCCTGGTCTACCTCGGTCTGCTGCTGGCTGACTTTATCCTAGACAGAGTGACGTGTGTTCTGGATATGGCAATGCGGCTGCGATGACTTGCAATTCATTTTCGGAGCTGAGAGGCATTTGTTGTGCTCGTCTTTGTGTATGTGTGTGTGTGTGTGTTGGTGTGTGTGGGCTTGTCTGTGGCGCCTCAAGCATATCCCAGCTGCATACTCCAGACGTATGCAAAACAACAACGCTCAACGCTCACATTTACACTTGCCGCCTCCAACGCTGCTCCAAAAGCTGCTCCTCCTCGGTTGCATCCTCAGCTTGCATCGCATCGCATCGGTTCGGTGCGGTTCGGTTCGGTTCGAGTCTGCATTGGCCATAAAATATCGGCATTTTATTAGCGCGTGCATCCCATTTGCAGCTTTTCATTGCGATTTTAAAAGTGTTCCCGTGTTTTGATAGCCGCACTATCAGTGACCCATGGAAATAAATGTGGCCTATAGAGATTATATGCCTGCCTGGCTCTTCCTGCCTGGACAGGCCACAGACATCTCAGCGCGTCAACAGAACGATGCCTGCTGCTTCTGCTGCTGCTGTTGTTGTTGTTGTTGTTGCTGGTGATGCAGTTGTGTTGGTGTTGGTGCAGCAGAAGCAACCGAAACACACACACATACAAACACACACATGTGCCTAATGAAATATGGCGCAATAATGCCGCATAACGGCTATTTAGGGCCACTCATCGATGTTTTGCAGGCTTAATCATGGGATACATACAAACAAACATACGACATACATGTATATATGTATTCGACTCTAATGCGTCGCTGTTTCGCGCTTCTGCTGTCGTTGTTGTTTTTGTTTTTGGGGCCACAATGCCAATGCCAATGCCAAAAAGACCACAAATTAACTGCACATCAAACATAATCATTTGTGAAAGCTACGAGATCGGACTCGGACCCAAAGAGCAACACCAACACAGTGGTGTGTCCAGTCTGGCAAATTACTTAAACACACGGCACAGTTGCCCAAATATACAACACAACAAGTCATCAACGAATGATCGACAAACATATACCCAGGAAAAAGACGGGAGAACAATAAGTTCATGAAGGTAAAACTCATTGAAGAAATGTTTTATGTTCAGTTAATAAAAATAATATCTTTCTTCATTCAGACTTATCCTAACTTCCTCTTAGCATAAACAAGTAAATCAAGTAGGGCTTATAAAAATATAAGAAAACTCCTTGAAGAATATCATTATTATTTCTATTTGACCCCAACTTTCTCAACTTAACATATTCGTTGTTACCAAAGTACTTAACAACCCATTTATACCCATTCCCTAGTCTGATTGTTGTGCATAACAATAATAAACTCACACTGTCTCGACCTTGCTGCACCGTTGACTCGATTGTTGTTTTGGCGCTGCGAACTGCCCTCCCCAAATCCAATTGACCAGTTGACAACAAAATTTTTGGTGGACCGCCCGCCACAAGCGATAATTCTTTCAGTGCTATGACAACTAAATTGCCATGGCCGTATTTGCCGAGAACCGAGAACCCCATAAAAGTGTGTTACCCAGAGAGACACCAAGGCCTGAACCAGGTTCGGTTCGGTTCGGTCCGGCCCGGCCCGGCCCTATGGAAAGTCCAAACCTATTGCCGAAAAAGAAACCAACCAACCAAGAGATAATTCGCATGATGATGAATTCCAGCGAAAAAAGGCTAAGTAAATGGCAGAGTGAAGCGGGATGGCGAGGGGGTAGGCGGTAGGTAGGTCGGTCGGATGTCGTCGGTTTGTTCGGTTGGTTCAATCGGGTAGTTTTTGGTTCATTCTGCTGGTTCATTCGACTTGGTAATGTTTCGTTTATTCGCTTGACTGTAATTGTTGGCCTCGAAGTCTGGTTGGCCTCCAAGAAGTCCTCCAATTCGATTCTGAGTTGGGTCCCACACACACACAACAGTTTAGCCAGTTCTTGAGTTGAGTTCTCACTTTTGTGTATATATACTAAAAGTTAGCTTCGTTTATTTGAAAATTTCTTCATTTTTCGGAATTTTGTAATTGCCGGCTCTCAACTGTTTCTTTGACTTTGGTTGTGTGCAATTGGCTTGCGGGTTGTTTGCTGATCTTTCACTGATTTTTTGGCATTGCTGCTGCTGCTGCTGTTATTGTTGTTGTTGTTGTTGCTGGCACCATCATTGCTTTAGCTGTTGCTGTTGTTGTTATTGTTATTTTTATCATCGTGCGGCTGGGTGCCAGTGATTGCCACTTAAACCGTTAAGCAAACGCCGTGCAAAGCGAAGAGAGTTTTGCAGTTGGCGACTTTGTTTCGCAAATGACTCTGGGGCTTGGTTTTTAAATGAACTTCGTTCTTTTTGGATGTTTATTCTTTTTTCTTATATTTGGGATTTTATTTTGTATTTTGTTTTTTCTTTCTTTTTTGGGATGGGCAGCTGCATTCCAATGCACTTAACGCATTCTCAGCTCAGATAAGTTTCAATTACAAATTGGGTTCGTTCTTTTTGGAAGTTTTAATTGACAATATCCCAGTTGTTTTTCGCGTATTATATCTTGGCGAATAATCATTTGTTATAAGGTAATCAGATCTGTTTTCTTAATCTGTTTGTCTTCGGACGCAATTGTGTTTAAGTAAAAGTTAAAACTTTGAAGAAACTAAATTTTTCAGTTGATTTTTCTTTGATTTATTAACATATTCATATACACATATTTCATGTTGAAGTGAATTGAATCTATTGAAGATTTCTGGATGAACTCTTTGGCATTTGGTTTGCATCCAAGTAAGCGAATAAGAAAACATCCGTGAATCCGAGTCTGCAATTCTCAAGGGAACATCGCTGTTCTGTTCTGTTCCGCCGACATTAGCATTAACCTTCGTTCATTCAGGGCGCGCTCGTTAGCAGCCATGGGCAATGGGCAATGGGGAATGGGCAATGGCCAATTTAACTATAGCGCTCTCCATGAGCACGAAAATCAAAGGCGAAATAAAATACACGCATTTTACATGCTCGTAAACGTGTGTTACATATGCCCCTTAAGATGAAGGGAGATGAAGGGAGAGACCGGAGGGTTGCTATGCATATTGGTTGTTTGGTATGTGGTATGGGGTGAGGAGGGGAGAGGGGGTATGTAGGGACGCGGGAGCTTGCAAAATATATAACCTCAACTACTTTATGCATAAATTTAGCAAGATTGCGAAGCTACCCCATGGCGAGCTAATGTTGTAAATTATAAATATGACACCTACTCCTAGCCAAAAGACACAGACCCGTCTGTTCGAGTGGGCCGGACGGCCGGCCGACCGGCCAAAAACTAAACCCGTGGGCAGGCCAGGCAGGCAGGAAGGCCAACAGGCTTGGGTCTGGCAATGGTCTGGCTGTTACGGACTTTGGCACACAGCTGCCTGAAATTTATACGCGCCGACAAGCCCATGCTAACATACTCAAGTGACAGGAAATATCCTGGCTAAAACTTGCCAGTCGTCGTCGTCGTCGCCGTCGTTGTGGTTGCCGTTGTCGCAGCAGCAGCCTCATTCTCTGGTTCTGGCTGCGCCGGCGGCAACTTAATTGGTTGCCAAGCAGCGGGAAATCGTCGCCGGAACGCGCTTAATTAACCAAAATGCATTTCAAGTTTAGATCGCAAATACGAACTTGGCCAATTGCCGAAAACTAATACAAAACAACAAACACTTCACTTCACTTCACTGACCTAGCCAGGAATTTGCAGAGGTTCGAACAAACATAGATATGCATTTGCGTCGAGTGAAATTGGAACTGAAATTCTTAGCCAAAATCAACTCATTACAGCAAGCAACACAAATGTAAAAACTAAATTACTTACATATATTTAAATCTTTTAAAAAGTTTCTTCATTTTCAATAGGAAAAAGCAACACCACAATTTTCTATCGAAAAATATATTTCGTGCAGATTTTTCTTTTTGCTCTTCTTCTAATTTAGCATTCCCTAGTATGGAGTTGGAAAATCTATGACATATGTAGATGCGTTCGTATTCCCTTCTTTTGCCGTCTAGTGTCTAGGCCAAGGAAACAGAAACAAGGCAAAAAAAACCAAACCAAACCAATTGGAAAGCTGCTGCTGCTGTTGGCTTTTGGCTACGCATGCGCTTGCGCCTTTGGGTTCAATCTTGGTCGCATGCATTGTTTTGTTTGTTGTTAGCGGAAGAATGTAACGGTGCTTTATGGTAAGTTGGTCGCCCAATGCACTCTCCCTCTCTCCCCACTCACACACACACACCTTCTCTGTTGTGCGAGATGCGTGTATTTGGATGCCTTTCGGTTAGCGATTTTTTTAGCGTATTTTTCGGTAGCCTCGCAACACAAAACAAAGGCCAATTTTCAGCAGATTTAATCACGCGAGCGCAGAAAGACAACGGACGGCAACAATGGGTTAAGAGTGTGTCTCTTTGGTAAGTTGTAAACGCATTAGATGAGAGCTACCAACTAGCCGACAACGACTAGTATTGGACTATTGGACCAATGTACCATCTCTGACCAACTATGACTATCGACTGCCGACTGCAGAGTGCCGACTGCATTCTCTTTGGTATTTCATTTTTCCGCTTTGGCTTTTCCAATGAAAAATAATAATAATTGACAGGCAGGCAGGCGCTGCTGTTGTTGCTGCCAATGTGGGAATTTGGATTATTAACGAATTGTTGCTGCCTGTTTTTTTTTTTTTTTTTTTGTTTTAGAGAGAACACAACAATAATAACCCAACAACAACAACAACAGTAACATTTGCAAGCAACAGACGCATAAAATTTATGCTTCTAGCCCTATGTGGGAGGGGAGAAGGCGGCGGGCAGTGTAGTGTGTTCAGATGCTGCAAATGCTTCGATCACGTACGCGACGCAATTAAATGACAATTCTTTAGCTACTTGGCGGCCAGTTGCCAATTGGCATGCAGCACCGAGTGGCAACAACAACAACAGCAACAAACCAACCAAGCCAAGCTAACTAAGGCATAAGAATGATGCTAACTATTTAGCGCATCCAGCAGATACAGTAGCTACCAACAAGCAGGCAGCCAGCCAGCTAACTGGTACTCTGGCAAAACCCCCTCCACCCTCACAGCAGATCTTTTGCGCTAAGCAGCTGCCACGACAATTAAATCTTTGCAGTTGTTTAGCTTGGCCAGGCCGAGATTCCGCGATTCCTCCACTGGCGGCTGCCTCTGATTAAGGGCCTTGTTTTGGTCCCTCAATCCAAGTCAGACTTGCTCCTACGGCAGCCGCTGCTGCTGCTGGCATTTGTATGTATGGCTTTGGGGGAACAAAGAAATTGTCAAAGCAAACAGAACAACAACTTTTAGCATATTTCAGCTTTAACGTTCTAAATGAGCTCTAAGCCTAAGAATTTAAACGTATTATAAGACAAGCAAAGTTAAGAGCTGCATGTTATTAACTACGGAAAGTGCTGCAGTCGAGATTCTACATTTGTGTTTGCCAAAAAAATATTGATGGTTTCAGTCTAGTGAGAAAAATAGTTTCCATCACTATTGAAAGATAAGAAATAACAAGCTAGATGGCTCGAGGTTGAGTAAGTGTGACTAGAAGATACCCTTAACCCCCCTTGACCTTAAACATACGGTATGATGATTTAACTCAATATTCAATATCTCCAGTGTTTCTCAACAGATTTAAATAAACACTTCACAGATTTTTATTATTTTGTTAATGTTTCCATTTTAAAATTTCAAGATTTTATTATTTAAAACACTTAAAATTATCGAAAATTTGAGAAAAGTTGTACAATGACTAAACCTAGGACTAAATCTGGAATCTCTAGTTGTTATAGTTTCTGAGATCGACGCGTTCATAGACATAGACAAACGAACAGACGTACATAGCTATATCCAATCGGCTGTTGATGCTGATCAAGAATATATACATAATGGGCTCAGAGATACTTCTTTTTGCCTGTTACATACTTAAGCACAAAACTATTTTACCCCTTTTTAGCTATTTCTTGTGTTAACGGTATACAAATTTAATTATACAAAGGATTTTTCGAATCTCACTTACAAATAATAATTATATATAAAGAAAAGTTTATGTCACGTTCGATATGTGTGTGTTCAGACCTCTTCTAGGTAGAAACTTCACTTTCCACACATTCAGCGCAAACACAGTTTCCATTTAGAGACAAGCTCTTTGGAGTACATCTTCTAATCAGAAGCTTGGAGCCCTGCAACCGAACAGAATAGAAGACGGAAGTGAAAACTGCCGGCAGCCAAATACCAAATATGGAAATGTTTACAAATTGCAAAATACTACAACGTCGGCAGAGTACTGTAGGTTATTCTAGTTGTTGTTGTTTTAGTTGTTGTTGATGATACGCAGTGGTTTTGTGGTGGCCACCAGTGACCACCACCGCCGCTGACTGGACAGCAGTTTATACACACACACATACACACATTTACCTAGTCAGATCGTCAGCATTTTGGGTACTGCTCCAAAAATGTACAAAATCAGCGTATACGCAGTGTATACACTCTAGACACAAACAAACAAATACATACAGAAAGAGAGAGAGAGAGAGAGAGATACGCTGACACGGATGGTACATAGAAACCAACGCCAGCTACCGTCTCATCATCATCATCATCCTCGTCGTAGTCAGCGTCGTCGTCGTCGTCGTAGTCATCGTCTTTGGCGGCGCATCCTTTGGCTTGCCTATTTTGTAAATTCGTTAGTGCTGCTGAAATATGTTGATTGAATTTTTCGGGAGCAACTGCATTTGATTATAACGACGACCAGGCCAAAAGGCAGCAGCAGCTGGCCAACTGACCGTTGCAGACGCACCAAAAATGGTCAACACACACACACACACACATAGACACACATAGACAGTTTGCTAGTGATTGTTATCGTAGGCAAATGCTCGCTGCTGCCAGGTCAAAGGTCAAGCGTATTTGCATATGTCCAGGCATATATGTGAGACAGAGAGAGAAAGAGTTAAAACCCATTTCCCGTGAAGATTTATGAATTCTCTGAACGATTTACAAGCGATTTACACTTAATTAGCGGCACCCGGCGAAAGTTTGCCCTTTTTTCCTCGATTACGTGGGTCGCATCGCTTCCGGCGGGGCAGCAGCAGCAGCTTCAGCGGCGACGGCAGGGAATGAGGTTGGCAAGCACATCTTGTCGACGCGAATTAATTGTTAAAGAAACTGTAATTTATTGTTTTAAGCCGTCTTAACCGCCATCAAACCGGCTGCACAGCAGCGTAGGTGTTTCGTACAGGAAATACCAACAGCAAAACCAGAAACCCGCTCGATAAAGTTTCGTTTGATTTTTATTGTTTTTCGTTTTTCGAACTCTTATTACAATTAGAATTGTAGCTTTCAATTGGTCATTTGATGTGGGCCGTTAGATTGCTGATAAGCCAGTCGCCGAGTCCAACCAATCAAATTTCATAATCCAACGTCGAACCATCTATAGATTTTTTTTGTGTTATTTAAACTTATTACAATATTTCTGTCTGTCTACCGCTCTTAACTTTTGTTTTTGTGTAGGTGCCTTGCGTTTATTTTTGTAAATCATCAGCTTGGCTTTATCTGTTTTTTTTTTGTTTTTTATTTCTTTATTTATCTTCTTTATTTTTTGTTGGTTGGTTGGTCGCGTGTGTGGGTGACGGCGTCGGAGTACGGAATGCGGGCAACGGGCAACTGGCAGCGGACATCGGCTTAGCCGCAAAATGACTTCATTAAGTTATATTTCATATTTCTGTATCGCTTTTTGTTAATATCCGCCGCCGCCGTTGTCTTTTGGCGTGTTCTGCCAGCGAAAAGAGATTGCCATTTCGGCGAACAAATTAAGCCGAAATGCACCACATGAAGCAAACAAACAACAACAACAACGAAAACAACATTTTATAAATTTCCGTTCCTCTTCGGTCGACCTCCTTTGCGAGGTCCTCTTGGGTCCCCGTGGCACTGATCCGCTAAAAGCGCTGTTAAAAACTTCATTACTGCTGTCACATGGTCAGCGATTTAAGTGTGACATATTTCTCTGGTTGCAGTCGCCATGTAGGTCGTCGACACAGGACGGCAGACGGCAGTAAGTGCTGTGTTTTACAGTAACATATTCTATTTAAATGAATATATGCAAATGATTATTATTTTCATTATGTAAATGAGTTCATAATGTGGCTAAAATGTAGATAACCATCTTCAACATAAGCTTTTTCTTTCTATTGCTTAAAACATTTTCGATATTATAACGCACACGTGATTCTTTTGTGATTACATATCCTAATGTTGTTTAATTTAAGAAGTTGCACAATCGTTCCAATCAGAATCACAAATGAAATATAAACAAACTCCGGCAGCTTACGATTTTTGTCTATGCAATTTAACCCCTTTGGATCGGGACAGCAATAAGGCGAGAGAAAGAGCGAAGAGGGTTAACTACTTGAAACGTAATCGAGCAGTGCAGCACTTGAATGACCAACTGGTCGGACTGGTAGACAGACGGTTCGTTGTTCGTTGTTTGGGTCGACCCTTTCAATTATTTGCTGTTGGCTCTACGAAAAATGCCGAAAAGCAAAACAAATGCAAACATTGGACGGTGCCAGAAGCACCGCTCAGTTCACAGGAGAGAGAGAGTTGGCACTGAATATGGTTGAGAGTATGGTATGGTGGGTAATGAAGGTCTCTCAACTGCATTGTGTGTGTATGTTCGAAGGTCCCGGTCTCGGTACCGGTCCCAAAGGATTTCCTTGTTATGCGTGCGACGTTTGTTTACCCCTCTCATTCTCTCACACTCTCTCTCTCTCTTTCGCTTTCGCTCTTTTTCTCGGCTGGACGGCTGCAACAACTGCGGCTGCCCTTTGTCCAGGCTGTGTGGTTCAGATCCAGGTCGTTTGTTTATGCCCCAGCTATGTACGTTCCCGTGCCGGCTGCACTCGAATGGTTTCGTTTACATTTTACGTGCGAATGTTGCTGCTTTTTGAATTATGGCGACAGGAACATCCACTGCCATCCACATTGGCCGACGCAGCTTCAGACTCAATGCAACCCTCTCTCTCTCTACTCGTAGCTTGCGGTTTGGCCTTGCTCCTCCGTTCCCGCTACTGTTGCTGCTTCCTTCCTGCTGCTGTCGTTGCTGCTGCTGCTGCTGTTGTTGCTGCTGCTTTTGGCAAACCGCAGTCGAAAAGTGTTGTGTTTCAAACATGGTGTGACGATGACGACGACGCTGACGTCGTACATATTCCCGGATTGTATTCAAAATGTAGCCACGTAATAGAATTTTTGATGCCAGCATGTCTGGCCGCCATTAAATAGCCATGATAACGGTCAATGGCCCGATTTTGGGTACTTGGATAGCACGCACTGGCACTGCCACAGCCACTGCAACTGCCACTGACTACTCCTACTAACAAATCAAAGCAAAGTCCATTTCAATTGCAGTCCGGTCGGTCGGTCCTTGGTAACTTGCAACTAGCTGGCTACTGGCTACTGGCTTTTTGGCTGCTCAAAATCTCATCATAAATTCATTAGTTGCAACTCGTTGTCGTCGTTGCACGCAAAATTCCAAGCGCATTGCTAGAGCCACTGGAATGGTAGCTCCCAGTCCTTGCCAGCGCCTGCTGCCTGACTGCTTGCTGCTTGCTGTCGTTGTTGGTGTGGAGGTGTGGCAGCAACAAGAGCAGCCGCCTCAATGATTTATGCGCCAAGTTGTTTAGAAAATATGCCAAGTGAGGTTTGGCGACCGTACAGGAGAAGGGCGGCCGGAGGGACTGTGTAGCGGGGCGGTTCAGTCTGTGCGCTAAGCCCAGAAGGGATTTTCACAGACGTTCCCGGACGGTCTATGGGAGTTGTCGTCATGGCGGCTCCATGTTTGATTAAGGCGAACAACTTGCGGCCGTTAAACGCAAATCAACGACGGCGTTGATAATGGCCAACGGCCCAATGGCCCAACCACAAGACCATCCATGTCCATTTCGAGTTACCAGTTCCCAGTTCCGCGGTTCGTGGTTCGTGGTCCACGTCCACTCATGTCATGACTTGTGAAAATATACACCTAGCTGGTGTTTGGTTTTCTTTTTTTTCTTTTTGGTGTTTCAAGGTGTCGTTTTGTGTTTTCGGGTCGTCTCAGCTCCATTGGACAACTGGCCACGACCACAGCGATCAAATGGGACGACAGGTGTTGCTTATTTCTAATCAGAGGCGTGTCTGCGGCGCTGTTTTTAACAGTCTCCCGCAGACAGCTAAATGGCTTGTTCTACTTAGATACCACCAGACCATTCCAATCCAAAACAGACAGACAAACAGACATTCACAAATCGTATATGTAGACGAACCAAATGGAATTTGTAGAAATTCTCATTACCTAAATTGACTGAGAATGTGAGAGAGAAGGCTGTGAACGCCAATTTGAAAACTAACGTTAAAAGGTTGAAGTCGAGAGTTCCCTGAAGAGTTCCCAAAAGCATCCGAAACGAGTCTCAATTAGCTGTTGTTGTGGGTTTTTTTCTCTTGAATAATATCAAGTTGCTGCAGTGATATTTATGTATATATATTGAATATACTAACTATATTCTGTTTGTCGGTACAATCATATGTAAATCTATTTTTAAATAATAATAAATGCACTGCGACTGCATTTCCATTTCAGAATCGTTATCGTTAATTTAGTTAGGTCTTTTGTTTTTGTTTTTGTTTTTGCTGTTGAGTTTCAGTTTCTGCAGGTCGCTTTTCAGTTTTTGTAAACGCTCTCGAGCTTATGACCATAAATTGCCCAGCAAACCGTGACCATAAATTGGAGCTAACAAAGAAATTATGAAATTCAAATGAAGTGCGTTTACCATCCAGCAACAACAACATCCTTTCCCAGTGCCCGTACTCTTAAAGACTAAAGGCGCACCTGCCCCATTCCCATATCCTCAATGCTGATGATGCCCGAGGGCCAAACCTCAAGCGAGCCAAGGTCTTCTGCCCAGATTAATCCCCACCGACAGGGTCCCCAATATATATGTACATATGTATGTATATATGTGTATTGGGTTGCAGGCGAAGCGAGCCACTTCTATAGAGCAACAATTGGGCTGTCTGAGTCCGACTGGACTGGAAGTTGGACTGGAGTTACAACAAGAGTAAATTGTGCAACTTGTTCGCCTTTTTGCATAAAAATTGTTCATTGAAAATGCATAAATGTGCAATCTGCACAAAAGAAATGCCTCGCTTCCAGCCAGCCAGCCAGCCAGTTCAGCCTAGCCTGGACTGCTGTCGGGACAACGGAGTTAAGAGCCTGGTCCTGGCCATTCAAAGAATTATTATGGGCGCTGGAACATTGAGCTCAGTTCGATATCGATGCAATTGCTGATTGCTGTTTGCCCTAGCGAGGAATGCTAGTTGTTGTTGTTGTTCTCGTTGTTGTTGTTGTTAGCTATGAATTGTCTTTAAATACATATCGTTAAATGGCATTTATAATATATTCATGAGCGATCCGTTTCCCAGTATTGCTCGAAATCTAACAACAGAGGCTGCCATATCTTCAACTATCTGTGCACACACCCCGACAACCCCACCACCACACTCTACCCTAATGTGCGTCCCTGGGGCAAAAAAAAAAAAGACTTTTTAACCGTAAGCGTGGCCCCAGACAGTTGCATGGCCCATTTTGTGCGCCCCGGGCCAAGTCATAGAGCTTAGAGCACAATAGAGCAACAAGCAAAGAAAGCTATCCACTGCAAAGACTCACATACACAACACCGAACAGCGAATTCTCTATGAAAGCCTTCAAGGCAGGAGTTCTGAATATATAGTTAAGATTAAACATACCTTTTAAGCACAATATATCTCAACTGTAGAGTATTTGCGGTCTGTCAGAGTTCGACTCTCCTATTGGCCCGTTTTGGTTAGGTTAGAGCCAGGTTGGGGCCTGAGAATTGTGCGTATACGTATTGTCTATTGTCCACAAGGGGGCCGGCCACGCAGCGCTCTTTCTATATTTGGTTCGAGTCGGCGGCAAGTCGTGAAATCTACGCAATGTTTTCTGGCAAGGTCCGTTCACTGTTTACTTGCCCCCGTTGGCCGTGTCTCCGACCAGCATTCCATGTGCCGAGATTTGGGTTTTGGTTATGGCTTTTGGTTCCTCCATCAAATTCAATTCAATTACATATTTGCTTCTTGCCGTAGCTGGAAATTGGCTCTATTGTCTTTAGGCGCTGCGCGCTGGCTGGGTGCGTGAAATTTATCGTTATGACCAGACGGCATTATGACCTCGCCTTAGCGACATTTGATTTCGGGGTGACAAAAGTCGCTGCCACAAATTATGGCCAGGAATGCTGAAAAGTTGTGCACATTCACTTCTTGAATGGCCTGGAAGCGAGGTTGGGCTACAACAAAAAATAAACAAATATTGTACATAAATATATACATATATATGCAGCTACATACACACATACACATTTATTCCAAGCTAAAATTTGCGCGCCTTTTGTTAACTAGATAAGTTAAGTGGTTCATATTTATTAAAAGGTTCACTTGTAGCTGCCAAAAATTGTGCATTGTGTAAATTGACCTGTTAAAAATCACAATAAAAAGCGCGAATGTACTAGTATAGTGGTGCCAGATTGTCAAAAAGTTGCAAATCGATCGCGAATAGGCAAAGTATGGGTGCTATGGTCACCTTTATTTGGTGTGTAGCCCTGAACTTCACTAAATTTATTTTCTTCCCGCTTATTTGCTACCAATTTATTTACTTGTGTTTTATGGCATATTTAAAATACTCTCCAAGACAATATCAACAGATGAGCTGTCGACTCAGAAGCCAACTTCGATGGATCTTTTCCGTCAGCAGCAATGACACATTAAGCGGTAAGTGCTTGGTAACAAAAATGCAAATATAATAAAAGAGAGTGAGATGGAGAAGTTCAGAAAAATCAGCGCTGCAAATCAGGCAGACAAAGGTTTCCAGCCGAGTGCCGAAAAAAGCCATTTTATAAAGAGCAGAGTAGCAGAGGCATATGGTGAGGCGAGGCAGCGTTTGCGAGTGCAATTCAAAATTGAATTTGAAATCTCAAACACACATCTTGATGAGATCATTATCGCCGCAACAACGACAGGCCAATTACATTAATTAATTATTAAGGGAACGCAGCTGGAGCAGCAGCAAAAGCAGCGAAAGCTGAAGGAGGACGAGGTATCAGGAGGCAGGAACGAGTGTCACGTACAAGAAACCGCTGTGTTGTTTCCAGGCGCAAGGAGCAGCAATCGTTGCCTCACTGATATCAAGGAATGCAATCAGCGATCAGAGCGAAATCGAACAAGCTGAGCCTCAGCTAAGACTCCAAACTTAAGCTCAGATTCCGGCTGAAGCGCATCGTTTTCGCCTGGGGGCGTTTTTGGCAGCGCTGACTAAGCAAGTGAAGTGCAGCAGGCGGCCCCCAAAGATCGATCGCCAGTTCATCTCGGCAAGCAAGCGATCGCCCAACCAACCAAGCATCCACGGAACCAACCAACCGACCAAGCAGCCAACCCAGCGTCCAGTCCATTCGTTCATTCGCCTTATGATTTGCAAATTTTCAAATATGCATCTCCTGCTGCTGCCTGCTGCTTGCTGCCTGCTTTAGGTGTGCGATGATTAATTGCTGCCGGTGCACGCAATTCTCCAGCAGCTTCCAACAGCATAAGCAGCAGCAGCATCAGCAGCAACGTGTTGCGTGCCTCGTTGCCTTGTTGGATGTTGTTGTTGTTTGCCTGGTTGTTGAATAATGATCTCTAGAATGTCTTGTTTCAAAAAAGCTAATAAGATCATTTATAACACAGTTAGTTTCAGGTTGTGTTCGGTTCTGGTCAGATCTGGTTGTCGGCAACGTCGACTTCCTGCGTCATCATTGCCATCCATTTATTATCCCATCTATATACCCTTATAATATCCACCACTGTATCCCCGAATACTTCGTTTCAAAGTGTGAACCAATATCGATTTGAAGCCAGCCAAATGGATAGAGTAAAAAGTGTGCGTTACGCGGCAAAAGCTGAAATTGGCCTAATAAAAATGCCTTAGCTCAATTAATCGGCAGCTCGGCATGATCACGAATCATTTGGCAAACGATCGATAGACAGTTGTGCTTAGTGATCTCCCACTGTGAGTGACGTCATAGGCAACTTGGTCCTATTAACGCCTTTGCCAGTCGTTAAGACTTAAGTAGCGGAACTCTTGAGTTTAGCTCTAAGACGACAGGAAGTTGAGATACATGCGTGTGGCTAAGTAGGACACAAGTTGGTCCAGTCGCTGACAGCTGATTGGTTTGTGGCCAGGATGTGCGTGGCACAGTTCGAGAGAGAGACAAAGCGAGAGTCTCAGTCAATTAAACTGCCAACACTTGTTAACAAGCTGCAATCAGGAACACGCCCCAAGCGCCTGCCTGCCTGCTTGTTTGCTTGCCTCACTGCCTTACCACAACCAAAGCGAATTATCACTGCTTGCTGTTGTTGTTTTGTTGAATTTTTTGTTGTTTTTTTTTCTGTTTTTTTGGTTTTTGGTCCTGGCCAAACCGTTTTTTAAATGGGCGTGCATTGGGCAGTTATTCCGAAAGCGCCTTTTTCGGCTGCTGTCGAAATTATTGCATTTGTTTGTTGTTCTTTCTCACACGCTTGCAATTCTTTATTTATATGCGAAAGCCAATTTAAGCCATGGCCTGTTTGCTGACCGACCAACCGTCCAATCGTCCAACCGCCCGACAGACCGTCCGTGTGTAGCTCGTCCAAAAACTTTTGTTTCGCATTGAATTTCAATTTGTGTTTCCGCATAAAAATGCGCGTTCTCTGGTCGTTGTATTTATTTTTTTTTGGTGGGTTACACACACTCGCACACTCACACACTCGCACACATTTTGTTTGTTGGCTTGTCTCTCGCCTCAGATCTTTTATCGCTGATAAAAAATGCAGCCCCCAAAAAGCGTTCGTTCGTTTGTTGTTGGTTCATCGTTGTTGTTGTTGTTGTTGCTGTTGTTGACTCTGTTTGCCCGCACCCGAAATTGCACCTCCGAGCATATCCACTCCCTAACTGAGCCCTCTTTGTTGTTGTTGTTGCTCCTTTTTGGGGGGCGTGGGCGTGCAATCCCAGCCACGCCCTGCTTTTGAGCTTTATGTGTTGTTACTGTTGTTGTTGTCGTTGTGTTGTCGTTGCTGTTTTACAATTGTTTGTTTTGCTGTTTGTTAAACACCTTCCTCTACACGTTCGTTTGGCAGTCGCCTCCGTTTCAGCCTTTTGCCCGTTGCCCATTGCCCGTTGCTGTTTGCCTGCACATCCTTTGTCATGTTCGGCTGCAAAGATTTAAGGCCCTGCTTAGCCCCTGGGCATCAGTATCAGCAACAGCAACAGCTACAGCAGCGGCAGCAGCAGCAGAGGTGGCAGAGGCAGCGGCAGCAGCCGGTGACCTCGCCGTCGCTCTTTTCTTTTTACCATCTCCAAGCATCTCGCTTTCTTGGTGCGCGCATCTTTACTAGATTTTTTTATTTTTTTTTTTTTCAAAAAAGGCTCTGTGTGAGGCTGTGCCCTTTGATGTTGCCTGTTTGCAGCGTCGTCTTCAGCTTGCTTCGCATAACTTTGCTTGTTAACAATTGCATTGTACAACACAAACAACAACAACAACAGCAACAACTATTGCGATCCTCTCAATCTGAACCGGCTTTGCCATTTTTAGGTATCAACAGTCGTCGTCGGGCACCCCAACTGGCCAGGCCAGGGCAAGCCAGGCGAGTATAAGAGGGGCCAGGACCAGGACACAATGGACACTCTTTGAAAATAGGTGGCTTGATTTATTTGTCTGCAAATTCGCTTTCTCAAAAGGCATTTGGAGCCTTACATTTTGGCTCGAGCAACTACTTAAGGCAACTTCCTACCAGAGCCATCGCAAGTTGTCAAAACACATTCGCTGAACTGTTCCAGATTTGGTCTGTCTGTGTGTATGTGAGTGTTTGTGTGTATGTATGTGTGTGTGTAAAGGTGAAGCTTTGAATATGACGAAGCGACGCGTTGTCTGAATGCCGCATTTATCAAACAAATGCCTTGAATTTTAAGCCTGGGAATTTGAAGTACTTTTTCAGTTTGTGAGCGTAGTGGAAAAAAAAAACTTAAGAGCATTCAATTAGCAGCTTCTATCATGAATTAAATTCCCAGAAACTTTTTAGATTCTACAACATTTCCTTACAGCTAGTAATCTTAAAGATTCGCATCCTTGGTTTGGGAGTTAAGTGCTTGGTATTTTCTATCTAGAATCATCTGGCTGGCATCTTCAACATTGAACAAGCTTCTGTGAAATCGATCCTTGTTTAAGTTTTGCGGCATAGTTTGCTGTTAAGGTCGCTGATTCGATTGCTCCGATTACAAAAACACACACACACACATACACACTCAGACATACCCTTCACTTTACTATCCGTGTAAGAACATGGGCTACAAATAAAACTAAAATGTTTTGGTTACCAGCAATTCCTTAAGATTGTCACTGACAAGCCTACGTACTTATATACTATATATATATATGTATAATCGAGCATAGTTCAGCTTCAGTGCACAGAAAACTCAAGGCGTTCTACTTAAATCAGAACAAGAGAACGCAAAGAACTAACAGACAGCTTAGGTAAAGACAACGAGCAAAACCCTTGCACTGTCTGCCGAGCAAGTGTTCAAATTCCATTAAAGAACATTTACAAATTTGGCAAAGATCACCACCAGCAAGAAGAGGAAGAACCGAACAGCGGGCTAAAAAAATACAAAGTGCAATGTGGTGCATGCATGCTAAACAAAAAAGCTAAACAGGCTATATCAGGCGACACCTTCGATGGGGGCTACACAAAAGTACACTAAACCGATCCGAACCGAACCGAACTGAACCGAACCAAACCAAACTAAACGAAACCAATTGCCACAATGCAAAGACCTTGAGATCATGCCAAGACAAACAATAACAAAACAGCAGCATCAGCAACACCACCACCGCCAACAACAACAACAACAATGTCGCCCAGCAGCAGCAGCAATTGCAGCAACTGCAACAGCAGCAGCAAGAGCAAGGATGAGAGAGAGAGGAGTACTTTTGTCTCCAACAGCGTTTTTCCCTAACAACCGAGGTGATAAATAAAATTCTTTATATGCAATCTTTTAATGCAATTTACAATAAAATCAACATGGAGTTTAGTTGCTGGCGGTTTGTCGGCTGCAGCTTCTTCCTTTTCGGTTTCGCTCTCTCGCTGACTGCCTCGCCTGCCAACAATTCTGCCCTGCCAACCAGCCTGCCCTGCCAACAAGCCAGCCAGCCAGCCTGACTAAATAACAAGGGGGCACAGCTTGATTTGACATTAGCACAATCCCACAGATCACCTTCCCAAAATGGATTTTGCCGCCGCCGTCGTCATCGTCGTCGTCGTCGTCGTCGTCAGTTCGCTGGGCCTGAACTTTTGCAATGAACAGTGAACAACAACGGAAATGGAGGCCTAGACCGCGATGATCATTGCGACCAGGCAATAAATACACCATAGAAATGATGTACGGAAAATGATCACAGCTCTAACTCTCTAGCCAGCCAACCAGCCAACCAGCCAGTCAGCCATCCCATCTAACCTTCTAGCCACGGACTCACAACTTTTCAGTCAGCCTCAGCTTCAGCTGGTAACAGCAGCAAAACTGCTCAACGGGGGTGCTTCAATGCCGGTAAGACGCTGCTGCACAGTGTGATCAAATTTATTATCATCATATTATAGCAATATCTATCAGAAATTAAATATTGTTAATCTCATGTATTTCATTTTTTTCTTTAGCATTTAACGCATTTATATCATAAACCTTAAACACCTTTTGTAAAAAGACTGGGAAAAACTTTTAACTGATTCAAGAGATATAAAATGGAATGGATCCTTAATGGTATGTTATGGGAATAATCTTGTTTTTGTTCACATGACTTTTATTAAAATTCAAAACCTGATGCATAAAATTAAGTTTTTACTTAAACTTGAAACAATTTACATATTTTTAACATTCAAAATATGTTTTTTTTAATGACAACTATAAGACTTGGCTTTTTTTTCCATTTCTAAATGATATTGACTGTATTTATTAATTAACATTTCAATTTATTATTACATAATATTCATATCCAGTTTAAACAGGTGTTCAACCACTGTGCCCCGCTTAGAATCTTGCAGCTGCCTAGCTAGTAGTAGATGCGGCGGATGCTTGAGGCTGCCATTGCCGTCGCTGCTAATGCTGCTGCTCGTTTGGGCTACCACTTTGCGGTTGGCGGTGGTGGCAGTGGCAGTGGCAGCGACTGCGGTTACGGTTGCTGCTGTGGAAGGCAGCCGCCGCGGCATTATTAATGATAAATGTGGCTTGCACTCATGATAAATACAGAGAATCGTTGAAAGGTATAAATCAATAATAGAGAAGTTTGTTTGCAGTTAGAGGCGTACAGCGAGCGCAAGGATGGCACAGTGATTTTCTAAAGGTAAGAAGCTTGGTAAGCTGGCAAACTGGCAAGGCTGGGTCCTATGGCTGGGCAAAACCTGGCCTGCAGATATACAATGAGTATGCCAAAACATAATTCAAGTTAAAGGTCTTCGTGTGGAAGCTGCCGCAGCTCATCTGATTAGGGCAGCACACTGAGAGGCGGCAAGACAGGCGAAACGGCGAGAATGAAGTTGAGGAGAACTCAATAGAGCTTCTCTCTCTGCCTATGCCTTATTAATTGACTAATTAATCGAGGCTAGAGCACACACAAACTGAATTGCCTGCCAATTACAACAACAAGAGCAAGAAGAGCAGAAGGAGAAAATCGAACAGAGACATTGTATAAAAGTGATGCGATTATCAATAACAA
Source organism: Scaptomyza parva (assembly GCA_035044645.1). Classification (NCBI taxonomy): domain Eukaryota; kingdom Metazoa; phylum Arthropoda; class Insecta; order Diptera; family Drosophilidae; genus Scaptomyza; species Scaptomyza parva. Next base: position 1,814,028 of record JAWNNT010000065.1, on the reverse strand, counting down.
TTAGCCGACGCCTGCAACAAACTCTGTGCTGTTGTTGTTGCCATTCGTGTCCATCAGATGTGGCGTCCAGTGGCCTGTCAAATTTATGTTTGTCCTGCCGCCAGCTTACTGTGTCCTCTCTCTCTCTGTGTCTCTGTGTCTCTCTCTCGCTCTGTTCTATACATTTGAATGCACGAGTTACGCATCCATCAAATGTCAATTGTTTGTCTTGGCGCTCCACCTTCTTGGCGTCTTAGCAGCAAAGCAGAAAAGTCCTCATCGTCATCGTCGTCAGCTTCGTCGTCGTCGTCGCCGTCGCCGTCTTCGTCATCAGCAACGTCTGTGGCAAGCTTTGCCATTTCTCATAAATCATTGCACAGGCTCTCTGGCGGGCATTACGGCAGCTTCCACAACGTTTCGTCTCTTGTGGCTGTCAGGAAGAAGTTGGACGGTGGAGAAGTGTGCGAGGGGCGGGGCGGTGCTAGACACAAGGCCCATGGATGCAATCTGCTTTGATGCCCATCCATGGCATTGAACTTGTCTAGCGCTTGAGTGTCAGCCGGTTTGTCCAACTCGTCGAAGTTGCTATGGAAAGTATTTTAGATAATGCCAACGAGGTTGGGGATGAGTTGCTGTAGTTGCAGCTAATGTGCTGAGGATTTGTTTGTCTGCGTTTTTTCCGCTCTTTTGCTTCAATGCTTCTTGATGGACCAACTAAAGAAACGTAAAGACAAATGGCAAAGTATGTTGAATACATATTGATGGTTTTTTTTAAACGTGAACTTATATATATATATATATTTATTGAATTTATTCATAGATGAAGAAACCCATGAAACTATTGAAAGTTACCCCAAAGTTATATAAGAGGAAGCATTAAGGACACCATAAAGTATTTCGAGTCGATTTAACCATGTCCGTTCGTTCCATTCATTGGCTTCAATCATTTTAAAGTTTCCCTGTACAGCGCTTGTTTACATTTTAATGTTGTTGCACTTTAAACTTCATTCTCTTCTATAGTTATCCACATGACCTGCCGGAGGATTACTACTCTACTCTATTTATAGACCGAGGTGAGGAGGTGCGGTGCTTATGTATTTATAAGCCCATTCGCTGTACGTTAATGCGACGCCATGGGGTCACCTGTGGTTTAAGCACCAAGCTACCAACTTTTGTACATTAGACCAAATGAAATGGACGGGTTCGTTCCGTTTTTCCTTCTTCTTTTTGGTTTGTTTTTTTTTTCCACCATTTTTATTGCATCCTTTTGCATCCCATTGAATATTCCATGGTGGCTGGCTAGCAAAAGTGCCGGTAAACTTTGCATAGCCAAACAGGTGCACTCGAGTGCCCCTGCTTACCCCCCAAACGGCCCTACTCTCACTCTCTCTACCCTCCCTTGTGGCTAAAAACAAACAGAGTTGAGAGTCGCCCACGCGACTCACAATCAGCTGAGTCATTGTTGGATAGCAAATTTAAATCTCTCGCTCAGCTGTGAGAGTCCTTTGGTAAGTGATTGAGATTTTTGAGTCTATTTCCGCATATGTTTAACTGAGAATAAAGATTTATTTCAGCTGCTTTTAAAGTTTGGTTTTGGAGTTTACTTTCTTCTTGGCTGCTGCAGTTAAAGAAATTGAAATGCCGACCCACATAAATCATTCACAATTAGACGCGGCAGCAGTGGCAGTGGCATCAGCAGCAGCAGCAGCGGTCACGGCTCCAACAACACCTGACCGAGTTGCCGCATGCTACTCCAATTGGACTCACTCAGTAGCAACAGCAGCAGCAGCAGCCGCAGCAACATAAGTCTATTTAACTCAACTTGGACCAACGTTTTTTTGTTTTTTTTTTTGAGTGTTTCACATTGCCAACGTTCCGCTTGCTGGTCGCAACATGTTCGAGTTGTGTTTGAAGCTGGTTGTGAGCATAGGCCGCAGCGATGATTACTACAAATGTGGCAGCAATGAGTGGAGAGGCGACGTCGACGCCGAAGTCGCCGTTCGAACTCGCAACTTGTTCTGTTCACTCTGAATCGTCGAGGCGTGCGGTACTGAAAGCCGGACAATATAATACAAATTATTTCGAATTTCCACTAAACCGGTTCGGAACGTAGGCGACCCAAAACAGCGTCGCGCGTACTACAAAAAAACAAAAACAACCAATAATAATAATAATAATAATAACACAACAATAATAACAACAACAACCACAACAACGATTAAGAAGATATTGAAATAAAGCCATTGAAGTGCGCGAGTGTTTTTTTAACCGTAAATTCGAAAATTGATTTGTGATCTATGCCGGATCGCAATGAGTCTGAGTGTGTGTGTAAAATATGTCTGTGTGTGTGTGTGTGCCGAAAAATCTCGTTAATTGAGCTGTAAGTGCTGATTTGTAATACAAATTTGCATCGCTTGCGCTGCTGGTTGGCTGGCTGGCTGGCTTAGTGGATGACTGGATGGTTGGCTTGCAACGAGGCAAGTTGTTGAGGCCGCAGTTGGCCGCATAAACAAATCTGGCTGCGCGTCTTGGTTCACTGATTTAATGCCACAAACAGATTGCAGATTGTAGCTGTAGTTGTTGTAGCTGTAACCACCAACCGACCAACCAATCCACCTCGCTACCCCCTTACTCAAAATACCCCGCCTTGCCCACGCCCCACAACATCACATACACTGCGGGCGCGCCCTCTCGTCTTTTCTTCTGTCCTGCTGCAACATTGCAACCTGCTTGCTTGCTTGCCTGCTTGCAAGCTTGTTTTCTGCGGAAGAACAGCCGCCAGAGTCAGAGTCAAAGTCGGAGTTGGAGTGGAGTGGAGTTGGAGAGTCAGAGCGCCACACCGAGCGTGGTGAGGCAAGGTAGCCAACGTGCCACAGCACAGAGAGATCCGGCAACAAAAACAACAGCAACAACAACAAGCAAAAAAACACAGACGACGTCGTCCAAACATTTTGCCATTGAGCAAAAGAATTTCTTTAAAACAACAACGCGCAAAGATTTACAACTCCGAAGATCAAGCAAAAAGTGTAAAAGCAAGCAAAGCAGCAAAAAAATTAGCGCATACTGGAAGTGCATCTACTATATACATATACATACATATATATATGTATATAAACACACACATTTGTGTGTGTGAGTGTGTGTTGGTGTGTGTGTGTTTGTGTCTTTGCCAAGTGCAGGCAAAAAAAGTTGTTTAACTAACCAAACCAAACGAAAAAGTTTGAAAAGTGTCAAGCTAAGCGTTGCGGCCAATAACCTAACGACAACAACAACAACAACAACAACAAAAACAACCAAAACAACAACTACAACAACATTTTTAGCTAAGGCATGCAATGGCGACCCCGTGTACGGGCCAGACTACGGTTTAATTACCGTTATCCTTGCAACGGCACTCAAGTCTTTGGATTACGATTACGCATCGCACCGATAGCAAAAGGACGAAACGTCATTGTGTAAGAGAAACAGAGAGCAAGAGAGTGAGAGGAATCAAAGTCGCGTCGGCAGGTGAACATTCCAATTGGCATAAGGGAAAAACAGCTAATTGGCACAACCTGACAACATACAACTCTAACGGCAACAATCACCATCCAAACAAGGTGAGTTTTATAGAGTTAAACTTTTCACATATCAGAACAGTTACAATGTTTGCGGTTAGTTCATATTGAGTAGTCTTTTTTGTAGCATTAGAGTTGGTAATTAGAGAAAAAACAAGCATATTAAAATATTTTACGGCAAGATTATGCTTAAAGTTGAGGAGTTAAAGGAATTATGGGATAAATGAATGAGTAAAGAGTTTTGTTGATATGATAAATTGAGTTTAACTGGGAAACTAGGAATCTTTAAGCGATTATCATATCCATTAATGCTTTCATAGATTCTGAAGTCTTAGTTATTATAGCTATACAGGTTGGAAACTTCTTCTTTTTTTGAAGTAATAACAAGATCTTATACCATATCTTCTAAGTTTAAGATTTCACAAACGAATACTCCCTCAAATCATATTTTTTCGCTTACCCATACCAATTACCAAGTACTTCAACCTTGTTAAGACTCAACCATACCGATACGCTTACCTTAACATTTTTATTATCGTTTTTTTCTTCTTCTTTCAGAAATGAGTTTTTGCTTGTTGTCTTTAGTAGTAGTTTATAAAAGAGTTTTCAAACAATCTCTCAGCAGGATGCCAATGAAAGCGAATGAGCAAAAGAGAGAAAGGAAGAGATCAATCTGCTGTCTGTCTGTCTGTCTGTCAGAGAAGAAGCAGAGAGTCTGTATCTTCATAACTAGGCGCTAAGTTGCCTCAACATTTGCGTACCACAATTCGTTGCACGCTCCCATTATTGCCCATTCGGATCATGGATCAGCATGATCATGAATGCAACGGATCGATGCAATGCATTTAGCGTAACATTTTCGATTATGTACAGCAATAAGCAGACAGATTTCATTCCTCTCTCCTCTTGCTCCGTTTGATCTTTTGTGTTGTTCCATATAGTAAGTTATTTTGGGCAGATGCTGACTTGAGGATCTGTTAGGTTCTCTTCTCTTCTGTTCAGTTCGGTTCGGTTCTATTCTATCTGTCTGATCAAGTCTGGGGCGGTACATTAAAGGCTAAGCTTTTCTCGAACGTGGCATTTCAAAGCCAATTCCAGGGAAGTCCACTTCAAAAACCACAGAGAGAGTGAGATGGAGTTAAAACCTATCGACTTGTTGTGGAGCATATGGGTGCACTTGGACAATCGTCTTGTCTCGTCTCGTCGCGTCTCGACTCCCAAAAGGGCAAACGCAGACAACTTGGCTGGGCTTGAGCTTGGGCTTTGGGCTGTCCAAAATGTCCAAATGTCTGTCTGTATCTCTCAATTCCATTAGACAGCCGCGTTGTGCGTTTGCGTCTGTCTGTCTGTTTGTCTCTGTCTAGAAAAAGTGAATTTATGCCGCTGTTGCTGATGCTGTTGTTGTTGCAACAATTGATGCTGAAAAATGATGGCAATGACAAAGTGATTACTGTGCCACAGCGCGCTTACTTAGAAAGCGGCAGAGAAGAAGAAGGAGAAAATTGGAAACATCTACAAGTATCCATCCCAAAGCGAAGCAAAGCAAAGCAATCAAAGCTCAAGTTGAACAGCAAAGAAAACTTAACAATTTCCAATTCACAGTTCTCAATGCTCCGTTCTCAATTGAAGCGTTAACATACATATATCCAAGTAGCAGCGGCAGCAGCAGAAATCTTGAGAGAAAAGTGAAATGCGCATCATTAATCATTTAGTTGTTGTTTGTTTCTAAATTATACTTACTATACTATGGAGATGCGATGCGTTCTGTGTACATTTGTGTCTGTGTGTGTATTTTGTTTTGTTGCTATAAGTAGTTACCTACTTATGTGCTTAAATCAAGTGAAGTTGAGTCTCGTCCACGTTTCAGTTGATATTCTTATGGTTTGAAGATATTCTCTGTTTATGAAAGGCGCACGTTCTTGATTTGAATCTCTCTTTCTGCCTCTTTTATAAGTATTTTGGCTTTTGTAAATTGGTCGTCGTCATGCTTTTATGATTTGGTATTTTTTTTTTGAGTTTTTGGTATATACGTACGTAAATTCTTATACATATTTATTTTTTATGTTGTTTTTCATTTTTGTTTTTATGATTGTTGTTGTTGCTGTAGTGAATTCGATGCGCCCAACTTGATAAGCCTCAGCGCGCTCTGCAACATTGCTGAGTTATTGTTATACCTTTTATTTATGTGTGCATACATATGTGTGCATGTGTGTGTGTGTAGGTGTGTCCAAAGCCCAGCCCTCCGGCCCAGCCTCACGAAGAAGTGAACCACAAGAATGAGGGTGGGAGAACGGGGAGGGAACAGCAACAGTATCCAGCGCCAGGCAGCTAAACTTTTTTAAGTGCGCAATATCAAAAAATATCAAAAATATCAAAATGTCTCGCATAACAAAGTTTCTGCTTTAACTAAAACTCTGACAGTTATTGAATACTCTATGCGTTTGACATTTGAGCTGCCAAAAACAACAACAAAAGGAGTTGCAACAAGAAGAGTCTTGCAATATTTTGCTGCCTTTAACAAACAAGATGTATACAAAACATTTTTATTGTAGTTATATCAAATTAAAGAACAGCATCTTAACAGCTTCCCTTCCCTTCTCCCCTGTCATTGCCACAACAAGAAGGAAATGCAATAATTTCACTTGGCGTAGAGTTTATTATATAATTTTTGTCCCTTTTTGACTTTTATCTTACCGTTTATTATGCCCCATGGAATTTGTTGGATTTTGCAAGGGCTGCTCTTCCTGCTGCTGACTGCTTCAATGCTGGAGGTCAATGTCTCTTACCACGAAAACGAAAACGTGGTAAGACAAGAGAGACAACCCACCACCCTCTCCCCACAACCCCACAAATAACTACCGCCTAGAGTTGTAATAACTTTGGCTCAAGTTTTGTTGTACATTTTGTTAAGTCTCGACTTTGACCAGCAGCTGCCCTCGCCCTCTCTCCCTCCCGATTCTCCCTCTCTGCCAAAGTGCTAAAATACTTTGACGCATTCTTTGCACTTCTTCTTCTTCTTCTTTTTTTGTTGTTGCTTCAGAAACAGCTGTGCAAATGCCAAAAATGCGAATACACCTAACCACCCACACACACACACACATCCGCACACCCTCTCACATTCTCGCACTTGTGTACTTGTGCGAACCCTCGGCAAGTAAAAGAAAAGAATGAAAGAAAAGAAAAAGAAGAAAAAGAATAACGTTGACTTGTAATAATCATAATCGTAAATTTGCAAAAAGCTGGCCGAGCCGCGTCCTTACACACAGCATGTGGATGTGGACTGTGTGGTACAAGGTCCTTTGGGGCCATTTAGCATTTGGATGAGGCTTGGAAGATGCCACAACAACACCAGTATGTACTAGTATGTGTGTCTGTGTGTATCTGTGTGAGTGGGCGTTTTTGGTGGGCGTGTGTTTTTGGTGTTGTGTTTGTAGGCGTCATCATCATCATCATCATTTCAGGAGCCGCCTTTTGCGTAGGTCCACGCCCCTGCGGGACATCAAAATACTTAGAAAAACGCTATTTAAAATTCCATTTTCTTACGCACATTACGCATATTCGCTAAAGAAAGTTTTATATTTCCATACTTCAGTTTCTCTAGTTTGATATTATTGCATTTTCATAATATTTTCATTTAGAATTAATTTCTCTCGCTCTACTGAAGCTTAAAACTTGTTGTACAATTTATTCAATATTCTGTTTTGCCGTTCCAAGTTTTTTTGTTAAAGTAATATGTTCTTCATTGGCGCATCAACGGACAGAATGTCCGTCGTGCCTAAGAAGGCATTTAAAAAGTTTTCTAAACTTCATTTGGAAGTTTTTTTTTTTTTTATTACCAACACAAAGAAAGGAGGAGTGCATAAAAATGTGATGGGGGCTACTTCTCTCTTTGGTATTTTTGCACTGAAATTTGCTCTATTAAAATTCCAAGGCGCCGTTATGCCAACGCCTCCATCTATCTCTCTCTCTCTCTCTTTTTCTACATGCAGCAGATGCCACAATCAAGCAGCAGCAAGTGTAGTTGTAGCCAGGAATAGGAGCAGGAGCAGGAGCTGGAGCTGGAGCATCATGCAGGTTGCTTTTCCTTCTCTTGGCTTGGCTGTTCGCTTTTTTCCTCCTTTTTCCAGTTCGTTCATGGCCTTATCCTGGCTGACGGCTTAACAGTTTTGTTCTGCAGTGGCAGCTGCAGCATCCTCGGGAATCATCCTCGTCGTCGTCATCGTCCCCCAGTCTTCCTCGTTGGTGTTGTCCCTGGATAAGTCTTAGTTATGTGAGCGACTGGCATTTATCTTGTGATAATAGTTAGTTGTGCGTTGTGCGAACACAGTGGCGTCGTCTACCCAGAAAAAAAAGGGGTTTTCACATTCAGCCCCCTTTTGATGCTGCGCACCTGCTTCTTCCTTCTATTGAAGCATATGCTTCCTGGCTCAGGCGCCATTTTCTTTTTCCCCAGCACACAATATATATGCATTCCCAGGGCTGGCTCCCAAACACAAGCACAATTTAGTAGTACTAGTAGTAGTTTGTTGCCACCCAAAACTTACAGTCAAAATATTTTCTTAAAACCTTAATATTCGTATGGTTCTGCATCTGTTTTAAGCTAAAATGTTTATCTATGTAAGCAAGCACAGACAGACACACACACACACAAACACACAGACAACAACAAAAGATCGGTTTTAAGTAGAAACAGTGTGCCCAAGTTTTCTTGCTTTTCCTCTATTCCCTCTGGCGAATACTTTTGAGGTTTTGTGCCTCTACACGCGCCAACTTCTATTGTTAAGCTTTAATGCCGTTTTGGGGACGACGTAGGGGCGCAGATTCAGCATTGGGGCGTGGCTTGGAAAATGTTTGTGAACATTTTCCCTACCATCGAGGCAGAGCAAGTAAAAGTTTTTTTTAGTTTTGCCTAGACCACAGACGAAATCGTTATTTTATTGAATTTTTTTTACACAACTCCTTATTCTTTTTTTTGACAAAATTGTTGGCGCAAAACTTTTCCATTTCATTTTCCATTCTTGTCCATTTGTCTGGGTTTTCCCTGTCCCTGTCTCTGCTTGTGTGTCCTCTCTCTAGAGTTCCTGTTACTTTTCACACTGCTCATTTAGTTTGTTGCTGTGGCAAGTTTTTAAGAACTTGCTAGTTTTGTTAGGTTTTTTTTTTGTCGGTTTTGCCTAGATTTTATCCTGGCCCTTTTGTTTTTTTCTCTTTTATTTTTTGGTGTGTGTGAGTTTTTGCAGTTTTTGTTGCATTAGATGGCCGTTGAGGCGTAAAGTTCAATGGCGGGTTAAATGGACTTAATACAGGAACTTTTTAAAACTTTTCTCCGTTTTCGTTTTTTTGTTTTTTTTTTTTTTATTATTTCGTTATTGTTGCCTGTGCTAAAACTTCTGGCGTTGATCGTTGTTCTCATTCCAACATAGTTCTATTGCAACAAAGTGAAAGTTTTTTGAACAGCTTAAAAGAAGATTGGCATTTTCTATGCTGTTATGCTGTATGTGTGTTTGTTTGTGTGTGTATCTGTGTGAGTAAAAGGATAACAGGTTGAAATGTTAGCTACGTGTGTGATTTTGTGTTAGATGAATACGTGTTTGGCTTTAGTTTACTTGGTTGGAATGTGGCTTAAGTTTAGCAACTAAGTTTTCTACAGATTTTAAGTGCTGAAAATTACAATGTATGAAGCTTTAAAATGTACACATTTTAGTTGAAAGCAAGTTTCTTTTTACTTAAGTAAACAATTCTTAAAAAAATATTGTCTTCCCACCAAAAAACCACTTTTAACATAATTTGTTTCACTGCACATTAAAAATGTAAGTTATTTACATTCTCCATTTTTACAATCTACTAGCTACCACCAAAAATTTTCTACCTTTAACACACACATTTTGCAAGTCATTCAACAAACAACAAAAGGCCAAGCGAATAAAAAAAAAAGTGCAAAACGTTCAGCGCGTGTCTAAAAATTAGTTTCCCTCACGACAGACCCTTCTGTTCGCTTCTTTTTTTTTCAGTTTTTTTCGTTTTTTTTGTGTTTTTGCCAACTTCCCACCTTCTAGCCGTCAACGTGTTCACTTACAAAACTTGGCGCGGAGAGTAGCAAAGAAATTTGTAGCCAGTTATGCAAAAAAGGCCAACAACAAAACCGTCAAAAAAAGTGAGAGAAAAGAAAATGAGAAGAGGCAAGAAAAAAAAACGAAGTGTAGCAAACTGCGGCCCGTGTCAACTTTTTATGCTTTTGCCGAAAAGGACATGGCAGCAATTTTTTGTATACACTCTTACTTCGGCTAAGAGGGTATATTGGTTCTGGGAAAATTACTGAAAAATATATTTTTAGTGCTACACAAACTAAACTTCCCATTTTTACTGTTCAGCTACTCAAGTTGACTGATACTGAAGGGTATTTAACAGTCCGACGCCTGCTAAAGTGCTCAGTGAGCAAAAACTGGAGAGTGTTGGTTATTGAAGGGTGGAAGGGTGGGGGAAGGGCACTGTGAGTCGAGGCGACAAGTTGTTAAGTAAGCAGCGACAACTCAAATAAAAAGGCCGAAAAAAGGAAAAAGAAGAAGAAGGGTTTGGGAGCTGTTTTGGGGCCATGTTATGTTGGGTGTTGTCCAGGCGCCGAAAAATGAAATGTTTTTGAAATAGTTTGTGGAGCGTAAATGGTTGTATGTGTGTGTGTGTGTCTGTGTGTTAGTGAGTGTGAGAAAAAACATCAAAATAAGCAATGGAATGGGGTTGGGGCACGTTGTTCGGAGATGAAGGTGTGAAAAAGGTACCTACAATGTACAATGTAGTAGTTTGCCGGACAAAAGACAACAGAAAGAAAGAAAAAAAACTTGCCAAGTATTTGCAGCTCTTTTCCGCTGAGATTTTTCTCGTACGCTTTTTGTTTTCTTCTGTTTTTTTATGACAATACAAACAAAACAGAGAAAACAAAACCAAAACGTAAACGTAAAAGTGAGAAAAGCAAGCGCCTTAGATTGAAATGATTCTCAGTTGAAGGGAATCGCGTCGCCAGAAACTGAGGAATGTCATTGTATATATGCATATTAAAAATTTGCTTATGCCAAACGAAGGCAGCAGCAACAACAGCAAGCAGCAAGCAGCTGGAACTTTGTGGAGTTGGAGTTGTGGCCAGAAGTGGAAGTGGAACTGTTGAAGCTGGTGTTGTTGTTGTTCGTCTGTCTACCTGCAGTTTGTCTTGGGCGGCTTTTGTTTGGTTTCCGCTTCACACTTCACTTGATCAAAGCAGGAGCGGAGAGAGGAAACGTGGATGGAGGAGAAGTAAGGTTTGAAGACGCTTGCTGCGGTTTATGTGACATGCGGGCGACGCGATACTAGCTTCAGGTGAGTGGCAGTGGCAGTGGCAACAGAGGGCGTGGCAGCACACAGCACAGAAGTCATACAACAGACGCAACAGCAACACCAACACCAGCAACAACAATGGCAACAACAACAACAACAGAAGAACACTGCCAACTTGTCATACAAAACGGCTGGCGACACAATCAATGGAATTTATATGCCCCAAGAAGACCAAAGACCGCGACTGACACTGGAGGAACTCAGGATGCCGAGACAGAGCTGAACCTGAACCTGAAACGAAAACCCGCAACCCTCTGAGCCAGTCTTTATACACACACATGTCCACATATGTGTGTGTCTGTTTGTTTGTACTTAAACATTTTTAACGCCATTTGATGCCTTTTCACACATCGTCGAGGAAGCGCAAAAACAAACAGCCAAAACTTAAGAAACACTTAGTCGGGCAAACCCCTTACAACCTTTCCCTACACTTGCCTCTTGTGTGTGTGTGTGTGCATGTGTGTGTATGTGAGTTCAACACTCACACTTGCACATACATTTGATCCTGCTGGCAAGTCCCTTAATGCTTTCTGTGGTTCGTTCTGTGTTTACACTAAACGGAATAGCAAACCCCAAAAAAAAACCTAAACCTAAACCCAAATCCAAAAACCAAACCCAAGGCAAACCAATGCCCGTCTCCCCCCTACCCTTCACACAGTTAGTGTATTGAATTTCACGCATCATTTGCCAAAGGCTGCTTTTTGGTTTTGCTACTCGGAGTCGGAGTCGGACTCGGACTCTGACTCAGGCAGTGTGTGTCCTGTCCTGTCCTGTCCTGTGGCGTTGCTGCAACTTTGCGACTTTGCGGCTTATGCGTTGCGCCCCAAAAATGGTTATGCTTGAAATTAAAACAAATAGACACAAACGTCTCCACGGAAGACCGGGGTGTGAATACTTTTGGGGGGCAGGGCTCAGTGGTGTGGTTAGGTGTTGAAGTTGGCATTTAATTTCAGACAGGTGCGAACCGTTAAAGGCAACAAACTAAACTAAGAAAGTGTTATATATACATATAGGGTTTAGTTTAGGGTCTTGTGGTCTTGCTCTAATGAGATACAAAAAAGCTTAAAAAATGTTGATTATCTTGAGGGACTTAAGGGAAATAGTTAAACCCTACCTGTTGTGGTTTGAAAATAACAAAGTAGTATATATATTTAAAAAATAAAAACTGTAATTTTCACGCTCTTATTCGTTTTTATTAGTATATTGAGTTGAGTTGAATTTTTTTTTTTTGTTACTTCTGAAAACCCGCAAAAACCGCAAACGGACATTTTGTAATTAACGTAGCGCAAAGAGACACATATGTATAAATATTCCAGCACATAACATTACATTCTCTATATACATACATATAAATATCAGTTGTTGTTGTTATTACTTTTTATTTTTGGTCATTTGTTGGGTTTTTGTCTGCCTCTGAACTTTTCCCAATGCTGATTAATGTAGATTGCCGGCCAAATGTGTGCACGTTAGCATTAAAAATTTTTCAACTTTTATTAGACCAATTAAATTGCGGTTGAAAAAAAGAATTGTAGTTTACAATAAAAATAAAAAACCCAAAAATCTGTTATTTTTTTGTTTTGTGTGTTGTAAATTTATTTGCCATTTAATGTGTAGCAATTTTCAGTTAACAATGGGACATTCAGGCCAAGCTGTAAGTGAGGAACTATTAAGAAGATGAAGATATTTCTTTTTTTTTTTTTTGGGGGGGAGCGATGATATAGTTGGGAAAATGAATAGATAGAAGGAGAGAGAGAGTGGTGGGGGAGTTCAACTAATTAGCCATCATCATCAGCGGCGGCGGCTCTCTATACACATTTTCTATCAGACGCAAACAGTTAACAACTGCAGTCGAGTTTTTGGTCAGGCAGGTCGCGCCTGTTTTCAGTTTTCAGTTTTCTGTTTCTGGTTTGGTCTGGTTAGGTCTGTTCTAACCGCAGGTACATGCATGAGGGCAGGCGGGCGGGCGGGTGTTAGTAACTAAATTAGCGGCTCGCCACAGCAACAAATACTTGACGTGGAGTTTTTTTTCGGCTATCTCAGTTTGGGTTTGGGTTCCACCGTCTCCGTTGCCGAATGCAACCACAAATTATTGAGACGATGAGTGTTTTTTTCGTTTTTTCGTTTTTTTTTTTGGGCTCGTTCCCTTAGTCTGGTCTGGCGTTAATTTCCAGTTGCAGTCACTGGCTAATACAGACATCTTTCGGTTCCATGACTCTGTCAGAAAGACAGTGAGAGAGAAAGAGAGAGAGCGAGCGCACTTTTAGATAAAAGGTTTTTCATGTCGTCTCCATTTCAAATTCATTCTCAGAGCAGAGAGTCGGGGTGCAAAAAGCATCTAGAAAATACCAAAAAAAAACCAAAGAACCAAACAACAGTTGTAGCAGTAGCTCTTTTTGTTGTTGTTTTTGTTTTCTTTTTGTCTTCCACTAACTCTCTCGTCACTCGTCGTGAAAACTTTTAGTGGAAAACCGTTTGGACAGCAAATTATGCATGCAGCAAGCAGTAGTAGTAGTTGGTTGTGGTAGTGGCAAATGCTGCGGGGTGAAGAGTCACTGTTAAAAGCCCACAGTTTATTAATGTTTGTCCAAAAATTTAAGTGTCTTCTGCTGGCTGCCTGCTCGAACAGTCGAATGGCTGGCATTTGCCCTCGTCCCGAAAACAAGCTACCTCAACTTAACTGCTGCTGCTGCTTTTTTTTATGTGATTTAAGTTGGCTAAAATGATTTCGTCTGTCATTAATTTAAGCAACGTCAAAAGCGAGTTATTAGCGTGCGGGTCTCCCAAACACGTTTCCAGCATTTGCCGCCAGCAGCTGCCAGTTAGTTGTGTTGTCTTTAGATTTGGTGCTGGACGGATGCCAGAGGGAGTCGGGAGAGGAGCAACGAGGGTTTAGCGACAGAATCGCTTCAGGCCTTTTGCCGCCTTATTGCTATCTGCTGCCTGCTACTTTTGACTCTCTCTCTCTCTCTCTTGATTGTCGACTGTCGACTGTCTACTGAAGAAGCTCTTAAACGTGACGCCAACTGCCTGAAATGACAACAAATTAGACAGTTAATGTTAACAATCTTTTATGATATTTACATTTTCCAGTAAGGAAGGGGGGAGAAAATTGTTTATGTTGATTCATCGTCAGCGAATGACAACTGACGGAATTTTCAAATTTTTGGGAGTTGGCAATAAAACTGGGAAGAAGAACTTTCGAAAGTTATTAAAAGCGTTAAAGGGTTTTTACCAAAGTTCCCACCGAAAACTGTTTGTTTGATTTGTCTTTCTTGTTAGGAATTGCTTCCGTAACTTTCTCAAAGTATTCGACTTAGTAACTGCACAGATTAAATAAAGTAATTCCTTTTTTTAGTCAAGTTGAGTTATCTTGAAAAATGTCGAATCGCTGCCATTTTCATTATTTCGTTTGCTTTGCAATTTGGCGTCGTTATTTAACGTATCTGTTTTCTTTTTTTGGGCCATTTTAAAGTGGAGCATTGGCCTGGCCATCAATCATTTTTAGCCGGGAATGAAAAAAAAGCGGCCAACGTGCTTAGCTTTAGCCGCGCTCAGCTGTCGTCTCGAATGTGTATCAGCTATATCACATGACGGGCCCCCCCCCCTTTTTGCCACGCCCCACAACATGTCAACAATACAAATGATGGGCGCGTTTGCGTAGAGTGGGGAGGGGGCGTGGCATGGCAACAGCAGCCAGCAGCAGCAGCAGCTAACTGTAATAGAGATAAATTCGCATCATTTTTTGTCGCTGTGATAAAAAGCCAGCGAAAACAAGAGCAGGCCAAACAGGGAGATGTTGATGTTGTGGGGTGGAGGGAAGGTGTGAGGGAGGGGTGCTACTGTTCTCCCCATTGTATGTTCAATCAGCGCACCACCGTCGAATGTCATTTTGGCGACCACTTTAATGATGCGCTGACTGACGCAAGGTGGCAAGAGTTTGGGGAGACTAAGAACAGCTGCTGCGCATTAGCAGGGGGAAGGGAGCGGGGGAACGAACTGGTGGTGCCTTATGTAAGTTGACTGAGAGTTACCAGTTGCAAGCTTGGCCATGACCATCAAGAGCTTACACCAAAAACCCACCCGCACCCCACACATACCCCACCCAAACCCCCAACCCAATGTTTGTTGCAGTTGCTACGTGCGATTATTATCATCAATTTTCTGCCGACTGAGTGAGTGATGATTGTGCCAGTGAACGGAACGGAAACTGGTCTCTCCCTCCTCCACTCAACTGTTGTTCTTGTTGTTGTTGTTGTTGTGGGTGGCTACAATTTTGGGTGCCTTGAAGTGTAACATAATAGAAGGAGGAGCAGCGAGAGAAGCAGCAAGAGCAACATTGTAGATAACAAACAAGCAAAAGCCGACTTTACTTTAACTTCGACCCGCCGCCGCCGACTCCTCAAGTAAGACAAACGCCGCCGCCAACTGCTTGCTGAATGTCCAATGTGCGACTCCTTGGCGCGGCTCGAAAGCGTTAAAACGAACTCAAGTGGAAAACAATCTAATTTGCTAAAATTCCTTCCGCTTAAGCTCAGCTCTCTCTCTCTCTCTCTCTGTCCGTCTCCGCTCCACCAAACCTCATCCTTCCTCAAACTCATTCCTCATTCCTTCCTACTACTCTGTTTTTGGTGTTTGCAAGTCTTACTCTCTGTGTGTGTATAGATATTTGTATCTTGGTTTGTTGTTGTTGTTGTATTGCCTTGTATTGCCTGCCTTTTTGCCTTCAACTCAATTAAAGTTGATGGCAATTTTCCTCATCGTCATCATCATTGTTGTTGTTGTTGTTTTTGTTGTTGTTGTTGCTGCTGTTGTTGACGTTTTCTTAGCCAATATTGTTGACTGCTGCTTGGGGTTTATTTAGTACTAGTTGGCTTTACGAGCTTAAAAAGCGTTTCTCAAACCAAACCGAGTAAATATATTTATATAAATTTATTTGCTTATACTTTAATTGAAGCCAGTCAACTGAAGTCTTTTAAGGCTCCCTTCTCCCCGCCCCTTTTGGAATGAATGTTGCTTGCGCCTATTTGACAGATTGTCCAGGCTTGATTAACTTTAAGAACTTTTCATACGAAGCGTAGTTGGCGACAAACTCTTGAGTAATGTTCTTCCTTTCCTTATTTCTATTCGCAGCTTTTGATTAAGTTTATTTGGCAGAGATAGGGTCTTATATTTATTGTATTTGTGGGTTAATAAGTTGGTTTGTTTCTAAGTTATATTTCTCTTTAAATATTTAAAGCATTACCTTTTGCAACATTTCACCTTTTCCTAAACTCTTTAAGGTTTAACTTTTTATATCCTACTTTGTGGCTTCCATCTCAATGTTTAACTAACCTCTTAAGTACCTACTTAGATCTGTTGGAGAACATTTTTATGACTTGATAACATGTGCATATATATATCACAACACACACACACCAACACACGCACACCCATTGACTGTATATATTTGGTTTGGCTTTTATGCTTGGGCAATTTCTCTATTAGTTGGCTGCTTGATTTGACCTTTTGCGCAATTTCGCTGCTGACCTTCCCAAAAAAAAAGCAGGACGAGCGTTAATCTATTGTTTTGGCAGCCAAGCAGGCAGCACGACATGACATACCACAAAAAAAAGTCCTGCCCCCCGCATCGCCCTTGGTATTATCACTTTTTGCCTGACATAACAAAAAAATACAAGTATAAGATGTATATGTCTGTGTGTGTGTTAGCCCTAAATTGTGTATAGACGACTTTTGTTGTTGTTTTTTTCTTTTCTAGGCATTTTGCCATTAATGTCATGGAAAATGTTTCGCTTGCGATTGGAAATTGTTTGTCTTCTGCTGGCCAGAGAGCTTGACATTATGTTATCCTTGTTGACCATTTGGCCAAAATTGTAGTAGTGGTCAGTGTATTCTCTCTCTCTCTCTCTTGGACTCTCTAGTTTATGACTTCAGAGTGCCGTTGATATATGAGACATTTGCATGTGCTATAAATTATGCCTTTGGTCCAAGCTTGGCCTTTTTTCTTTGCTCATTTAATATTCATAAATTTAGAAAGAAAAGAAAAAAAAAAACAAAGAAATGTGTGGTGCTATAAGGCAAACTAATTTCGATTGCTGGTTTGTCATTTGTTTTACACGCACCACACACACATAATCCATATAAACCGTCGTCTCCCCCCGCTCTGCTCATGCCAGCTAATTGTTTTATGTGCCAAGATTTGTGTCTACTGTCGTGTTGAGAGCTGGGGGAGGGCTGGGACTCGTTGGTGGGTGCCTTAGTCGACCGCCCTAAACATGTTTGCCTTCCCTTTGACACGCCCACACACACACACACTCACGCACACACATAGAAGTTATTGTTATATAGGTGATGGAGTTGGAGTTGTTTGGAGGAAGGGGAAGGCAAGAGGGGTGTCTTGTTTTCACTTGCTTTTCGATTAGACTCCGTCACACAAGCTCTGCTAACAGCCTGGAATTAATTCGTTTTATGTTTCCTGTTCCAATGCGAAATGTATTTATGTATCTGTATCTCATGGATACATTGCTGCTGCTGCTGCTTACGCCTACATATATTGATTTTTTTCGTATTTATTTTGCGCTTTCTGCTGATTTTCATTACTTTTTCGCTGATGATTTCTATTGGCTTTGGACCTTAACCAAGACCCGAGACCCGAGTCCCGGATTCCGTTCGCCATTGCTGCCCGCGACTTTGTCTGCTGTGCTTACAGCGCCTGCAGCGCTACCTTTGTGCGTTGCTTACTCTTGCCTCTCCCCCATCATCTCCCACTCCTGCTCTCCTGCTCTTTCATTCTCTGTATACCATTGTGCAGGGAAAAATGATTGCAAAAGGTGAGCTAGCGAGTGAGCCTTAACCCCAGCCCTTTGCCGCCTGCCTAACTGCCTTCCTGCCTTCTTTTGTGCGCTTGCTGCCTTCTCTCTATCTGCGTGTGTGGCCCGCGGGCTGCCTGGCAAATCTATCAACTGCTTCCACCCAGCCGCCCTCCCTCTCTATATAGCTGGTTTTCTTTATTGAGTTTTGTGCGCTGGCAAATTGCATTAGACACATGGGCGCTGGCTGTGGCAAGCTTTAGGTAGCTAGCTGAGCTGAGCATAGCTGATACATACAGAGAGCGGAGATGCCGAGTGCCGAATGCCGAGTCCAGCAGCTGCAAAGTCAAAATTCGATTTCACACAAAATAAAGAATATCATAAATACTATGCATATGAAGTACTACAACAAGAAACGAAAAAAAAAACACACTTTTCAAGTGGTTTCGTTTGCTGTTAGACATAAAATGAAGAAAAAATATGAAGGAATGTTTCCCTCAACGAATTCTCTGTATTTTTTATGGTCTGGTTGCTCTATCTAACAAGTGTTGGATATAACTGACGACTGACGACTAACGACTGACTGGCCTGGCATCCTTTTTCACTCATCAAAGGCGCGAACAACAAAGGTTACGTTCTCAATTTTGTAACTCGATCGCCCACATAGACACAAATACAAATACAACAACACACAGCTCCTATTGCCATCATCAACTCGAACATTTTGAAAACTCAAAACTGATGAGTTCAAATACTTTTTCTTTCTACCCTGCAGCAAACGACGCTGGCTGTCTGCCAGTCTGCCTGCCTGACGAGTGGCTTGAGTATTTGAGCTGTGTGTGAAGCTGAAGCATTAATGTCTTATTGACAGCTAAGGATTAGAATGAAGCCAAGTGCCTGCCGCACCCCTGGTTGATTTCTTGTGTGTTTGAAAAGGGATTATAAAGCGATTTGTTTGTTGAGAATTATGAATCTGGGAACACTGGCTGCCAGCTCAAGTAGCTCTTCTCTTCTCTGCGTGTGCGTGTGTGTGTCCTCAGTTTCAGTTTCTGGGTACCCGAAACTTGCCGAAATGTGTCAGTCGTTTTTCTTTTTTATCATAATGTGCGCATTTGATCAATTTTGACTTAAGCTGCAGCTTAGGGAAATTGCTTTCAACTTACAATTGAGCTAGTTACGAGATATTTCGTCGATTTGATGTGCTTCCCCCCAGATTGCATCAAAGAAGCTTAAATATTCAATAGCTCTAACCAGCCTTATCTTCGCAAAACCCGTTTGAGAGCAGCTACAATGTTTCGACGTGATATCCTGATGTGTCTCCTGAGTTTGAAACACAACTGTATTAAGCATCATTGACATTTTCGTTAAGCCCTCATATCAAGAGTTGAGTTTCAAGCGAACTGTTTGTTATCTACATCATTGCAGTTAAGTTTAAAACAAATGTCTTGGTATTTATTTAATCTAGGCAACAGTTTGATTGCTTTATTTACCGCAGCTCCCAAACAATGTCTTGGCTTTGAGGAATACTTAACTCAAATCGCCATGTCTCTTCAAGCACAGCTTATCTAATCTCTCAGCCCTCAGCTTTCAAGCAACAGTTTGAGCCTCGTCATGTACCACCGTACCGGTCCGCCGCCGTCATCATGATCAAGTGGCTTTGTCTCTTGCTTCATTAGCTTCGTTTATCAATGTTATGCATACAAGCATATAAGTTGAATATATCTACTAACAACCAACGATCTTTAAATCGATAGATCGATCGTTGCATAGATTCGGTGTGCGACAACCATAAATAACCAAATTTCGTTTGCCCTTCATTGGAATTGAAATTGGAATTTGAATTGGCAATAAAACGCTGAGTTTATCAGTTGTCGAAATGCCTCCGCGACGGCCAGACAGACAGACGATTTCTTTTTACCAGTTTTTCCGGTGCCCCCCCCCTTCTTCTTCCCTTCAACTTGTTATACAACTCTATTAGTTTTTCATGCCCTCCAACACACAATCACAATCACAACACACAACACAAGACAACTCCAGCAACTGCATACAAAACAACTAATTTGCTTTTGAAATGCCATGCCACTCTCAAGAGTCGAGAGTCAGAGTCAGTGCATCGAATATATACCGAAAACTACTTTAAGATATTCCTTAGATTTTTTTTTTATGCCTAGGCCCATTTCTTTTTATTTTGTTTTCCCTTTCTTTGTCTTTGTCTGTGTCTTGCTTGCTTGCTTGCTGCTGTCTCATAATTAATGTAAATCTATCTTTTTGGTCGAGTTTAGCTATTTTATCGCTACGCCATTTGAATAAAATTTCAATTTTCATGCATTCGGATGTCGTCCAAAGTCGAGACTTCTCTGTTTTTCTCTCTCTCTCTCTCTCTATTTCTATCTCTATCTCTATGAACACCATGAAAGTTTATCCCCGTTTGTCATTGTCTTTGCCAGCTGACTGACTGACTGCTCTTATCTCTGACTGGCTTGTCATTCTACCAGACCCTTCCCTTTCTCTCTTCCTCTCTCTCTTTCTCTATTTTCAGCTTTGTCTCTTACATTCTGTCTATGCTGCTGCTGCTGCTTCTGCTGCTGACCAGCTTGAATGTAATGCAATGCTATTATATTTTTGCTAGTTAACTCAATTACTTTAGCGCAAAAGCTTTGGCATTACCTAGCACACTAGGTGCTAAGGGACAAAGCGAAAAGGGAAAAGGACGACGATAGGAAGTTTTACTTTGCCTTTTGGTCCAGTCATCATGACAGGCTGGCAACTGGCAGTCAAGCCGAGACTCTATTTCCCAGTTGCTTCATTATTAGTGCAAATTATGGCCAAGGCCCCCCCAGACTCTACTCCAATAACCTACAGCAATAACAGCAACAACAGCAACAACAACAACAAGAACAGTTTTGCTGTCCTTTTTGCTGCCTGGCTGTTGTTTCATTCCCTGGGAATTGAGTTGATGACTCGCCCACACAGACCAGAAAAGAAGTTCCAGCAAAAAATAAATAAGTACAGCAACAAAATCAAGAGAGTAAAAGAAGAATATAAAAATAAGAATATATTCATTCAGGGCACGTTTTGTGCTAGAAACATGAACATCCTTCGACTACGCTTTAAAATGCGAGACAGCTCAGACAAACTCAGACAGCAAGTGAAATCAAATTTGATTGTGGGTGTCAGTCAGTCTTTAGTCCTGTCCTGTCTCCTTAGCTGGAGTTTTTTCGTTTTTGTCTTCCTTCTTTGTCTTCCTTTTTTGTTTATGTGCGCAAATTTGGCGCTCCATTATATAATATTATCGGTTTGCTTTCGTTTCCAATCGTGGGAAAATCCATAAATAGACAAAATTAATTCCGTTTTTATGGTTAACCAAACTTTTTGATGTGCAAACAAAGATATATTGCCATCGGCCACATTAACAGTCCATTTCAAGTTGTACAAATTTTATTGCATGAATATTATTATAGTTTCATTTGTTTCGTGTTTGCTTATGGCTTGGACTTGTTTGCCTGACTTGTTTTGGAGAAATGTTAACGAACGAAATGTTATGTTTATTCCACATATGTTTCATACAATAATTAGTTCTTTGGGTCAAACTAAAGTATTTGTAAACGTGCTCAATTCCCAATGAGTTCGCTTATGAAATTAAAAGCCAACTCTCGCATTGTAAACAACTCTGGCAATGCCTCGATGTTTATGTGCTAGTTGTTATTGTCTGGCAATGTTGGCATTAGTAAATGGGTGGGTCAAAATCTGCGTTTTGTGTGTGGGTCGATCTGTGTGTGTGTGTATGTGTGTGTGTGTGTGGTGGTTTTTGCTAGTGGATTTCGTTTAGCTTCATAACATATTAAATTGCAATATGTATGGCCGCATTTGTATTTACACACTGGGCAAATAAAAGTTAGTCGAAATATATTCATGTATGTGAGCGAAAATAATGTTCAAACATTTGCACTAATTAAAAACCAGTGCGTGTGTGCGGTGTATGTGTGCGGTGTGTGTGTGTGTTCGTGTGTGTGTGCAAATGCGAATACAAATATAAAATACAAAAGCATACAAATAAGAGCGAAAGGCGAGGCGGCAATCGTAGGACATGTGTAATTGCTTTTCTGACAAACAACAATGCAACAAATTATTGTTGTTGTTTTTGTAACTCGTATTGTTGTCATACATATATGTACAGTTACATTGTGTTGTATTGTATTTTGTATTTTTATATATGTACATGAATGTATTTGTATTTGTGTGTGGGCGTCGTTGTTGTTGTTGTTGCTCGTTGTGCGTTGTGCCGATGCCAATTCAATTGGCAAACATTGGCAGTCGCCCGAGGCACAAATATCCGCCAAAACGATTGAAACTGAAGACGTTTTGGACGTTTGGACGACGCCCACGCACTTGGCAGCAGCACGAGGAGCGATATCAGCAGCGGCATGTGGCAACTGGCAGCTGGGCCAACTAGCAACTGGCAGCTGACAGCTGTCGCAACATTGCCCAGCAGACGACTTGACTCCACTCCACTCGACTCGACTCGATTCAACTCCTCCACTCCACTCGACAGCTAAAGCTTCAAGCTGCCGAGCCATCATCAAAGGCAAATCAAACAGCAAGAAAACTCAAAGCTCAAAAAAAAAAGAACTTAAAGGGAATAACGTAAAAGATACTCACGTGACTTTACAATTTATTTTGAGGCATGCAGCGAAAAATAAAATTATTAATAGCCAACGTCAAAGTCGTCGTCGTCGTCGTCGTCGTCGCACATAATGTGAACGCAAGAGGAAGAAGAAGAATTATAGCCACCCACACGGCCAAAAAGGAGTAGACGCAACCCGTTTAAACCAACTGCTCCGTGTGTGTGTGTGTATGTATGGGTGTCTGTGTGTGTGTTCATTCATTCAAAAAGATTCACATTCAGTATTCGCATTTCGCATTTCGCTTGCGTGAAGCAAAATTCTCTTTCTTTCTCCGACGGGTTCGCGTCAATTTATGCGCATCACGTTTTCTCATTTTCGAGAATGACTAAATATCGTTTACTCCACTCAATTCCAACCACCACCATCACCATCACCAGCACCACCTCTTCTACTCTCCACCTCACTCACTTCGCAGCCCACATTTGGCCTTTTGTATGATGAGGCGCGGAGTTTGGTTGCAGTTGCAGTTCAAGTTGCTGCTGCTGCTGCCACTGGCGAAAATATTATTTAACCATTTGCCACATAAAAAGTTTTCAGCAACTACTTCACTTACTGTACAGGTATACATATGTATATACACAGAGCGAAAAAGTAAAGTTAATTCAACATTTCTACTTCCTTCAAGTACTTAGTTAAAATAAAAAATCTAAAAGCTATTGAAAAGTTTTTTCTCTCTGTGCATAGATATAGGTATGTTTTTCTTTGTTGGGTTGGGGCGCTCGTGGCAAGTGCAACGGTAGTTTTTTTTTTTTTTTTGTTATTTTTTGGGGGCAGACCTCACCTGAAGTTGCATTTTTCATTTGGCGTTGAAGTTCGGTGACTGCTGGCGAATGTCCGGACTCCGGACTCTCGGACTCCCGGACTACGGACTGCTAATGCCCAAAACGTGCCGAATGATTCACTTTGGATGGCACCGGTTGCTGTCTTTCATTTGCTGACTACCAAGTCAGAGGCGTTGACTTAAACAGGGGCCAAAAACATTATTAAAGCAAGCGATGAAAAGTTTTATGAATGTTCTGTATTTTACTAACAAGTCTACTTACTCCTCGTGACTAATAATATAGTAATAGCAAGAGGCGTTTTCTCATGAGCAATTCCCACCGAATTCTTGACTGATTCTCACTTGTTCATTAGTTCATTTAGCAAGTGCATATGAAATGCCTCACGTTATCTATATACAATTGCCTGCAGCAGCCCAGCCCCTCTTTGTCTAAGCCACTGATTGCTTTTCTTTCCCTTTTCTCTTTCTCTCTGTTGTCTCTCTCGGATACAAAATGCAGCACTTGTCGCTTGCAAATTAGTGCTAATTTATCATGATTATTGTTTCACAACGATTCGCAAATTGAGTTCGCTTAGTCAAGTGATAGAGAAAACAGTTGTTGATTACTCAGAGTCGAGTCCTGATTCTCTCTCCCTTTTTATCTAACTGAGTTGAGTTTGTTTTTTTAATAAAGCAAACTTCGAGTAGCAATAACAGTAAGCAGAAGTTGACGACGACAAAGAAGGAGAAGAAGAAGAACAGCAACTGTAACTAATGCTGACTTTTAGACTGATATCAAACTGTCAAGCTGTCAATTCTCGTTAGCAGCGCTTGCCATGTGCGATGTGTAGAAGAGCTCAGAGCTAAGAGCTCTTCAGTATGTTAGAGGAGAGCCGGAGATTGAGAGTGAAAAAGAGAGAGAAAGCAAGCTGCCAATGCTGCTCAAAAATTCAATTTCCCCAACTGAAGAGATGCCACAATGACAGCGCTAGGGGATGGAGTGGGAGGGTGGGGGTGATTGAGAACTGCATGTGTATCCAACGAATGTATACGAGATAAAACTTTTAACGGAATTTTAAGAAGGGGGAAAAGAAGGTGGCAAACAAATTGGAAATAGGTACAAAACAGTCATTGAGAAACGATAGCTGACATCTCTGTGGCAGCATGTGATGCATGATGATGCCAAAGCTAGCCAGGATTAGCACACGAGAATCATTGCCGAAACAGATATGAGAAACGTGAATGCCATCACATTGACAGTACAATTAAGACTTTAATTGCTCTTCGACTAAAGTCCTTTCTCTTTCTTTTTTTCAGTTTATTTGTAGCTGCAGCGAAGCTCTGGCGCAAATCCGTTCAAAATGTTCACAAGGAAGTCGGAATAGACAACGGCGATAACTAGCAATCCGAGAGAGAGAGACTCAGACCTTAGCAAATCCCCAAATAGTATCCATCCTTCTCCTCCTGACAGTCAGCATGCCATCAATTGCCAACATCAGCGTCAGCTCCAGCGCAAGGATAACAACAACAGCAGTAGCTGCAGCGACGTCATCGTCATCGTCGACGGGAACGACGACGACAATGGTCAGCTTCCTGCCTGGCAACGATGCACGCCTTAGTTACATTGTAAATCAAGTCGCATCCGAAACTTCCGCTGCCGCCACATCCTCCGCCTCCGCTTCCGCCTCCTCACCCTCGCTGCCAACATTTAGTCCGCCGCGGATTGAGAGCTTGGTGGCCGCATCGGCTGAGGATTTGAGTAGCTTTGGTGGCGATGTGACATTCGACATCTTCGATGGTGATGACGATTCGTTTGGCTCGCCGATGGCCTTCGATGCCAGCGAACAAGGCCTGTGGAATGGACGCTTTGTGCCACCACCGCCACGTCCGCCCTTCTTTGTGGACGAGCCCGTGTTGAGCGATGGCCTGACCACATGTGATTTATGCTCCTGGGCCATGCCCACTAAAAGCACATTCATGTTCGAGGGCACGATAGGTAAGCAAATACCAAAAGCTAGTCAAAAAATGAAAGAAGAAAAACTTCTTTTCGTAACCATTGCTAACTTTTTTCTATCTTTCTTTTCTCTTCTCTTTCGCTTGCGTTCTTACAGAGAAAGCCAATGAATTGGGCTGGCCATTGACGTTGATCATTGTGTCCGTGCTGTCCGCGTTGCTGGGTGCCATCATCATGATTGCTGTGGTGCGTTGCCGTCGCAAAAAGTCCTCCAACAATCGCAATGGTGAGTATATATATCCTGCACACATCAGCCACATCAACAACAACAACATCAACAACAACAATACGTTGTCCCACATAGTTTTTTGTGCAACTTTGCAACTCTTTTGTCTGTTTGTACTCGTTGCAGATACACATGTGCAATGGTGGTCGCGCAACAAACGCGCTCACGGCAATGGTGCGGGCGCAGGCAGCACTGGTGTTGGTGCAACAAATGCCGGTGGCAGCAACGGTGCACACAACAACAACAACAGCATCAACAACAATCATCTGAGACGTAGCAATATTTATACAGCTCATCCAGCTGATAGTATACGTGGCTTGCAACCGCTGCCATTGCCACTGCCACCGCCCACAGCTGCCACAATGCTTTCCGTGTCGCCAGCGTCAAGCCAACATCAGCAGCAGCAGCAACAGCAGCAACTGCAGCTGCAACAACAACAGCCACCACACTATTTCCATCCATATCATCACCATCATCATCATCATCCACACGCACCGCCGCCGCTGCATTATCCGCATGATTGCGATGAGGATGCGGCATATGAGGAGCCCGAATATCATCAGCCGCAGCAATTGCAACAGTTGCACAGCAACTCCAATTCCAATTCGAATTCGTTGTCATCGGTGGCATCAACGCCAGTGCAAACTGAGGCATCCACTAGCCATTGGCCACAGGCTAGCACCACTCTGGTGGTCGCCAGCTGAGAAACGGCCGAGAGCTGCGCTTGGTCAACGCGTCAACGAAGACGTAGTCTGAGCAGCGGCTGGATTTGGCAGTGACATGTTGCAAGGCAAGGCATTCGCCACGGCAATGGCTAAAGCAACATGCTGCCGCAACATCTGTAGCAAGTTTGGCTGCTTAAAATGCGGTGCGCACAACATTCTGGTGGAGATCATAAAAAGGATTACACGTAACATTTTTGTGAAGTTTACTTCTTTTCTTGCTGTCCCAGGCAGTCCATAAGCGTCGAAGGATTCACTTTAGTATCTGACTGACTGCCTGCCACCCACTCTCTCTCTTTGTGGATGTATTAGTGTGTGTGTGTGTGTTTTGTGTCTGTGTCTCCAATTGGGAAAAACCGAAACGAATTTAGTGTCACTTCCACTTCCGTTGTGCAAACTATATCGAAGCAGCAACAAAAACCAAAAAACCCAACACAGACAGAGACAGACTGGGGAGAGGTAGTGTTAGTAGTAGTAGTAGGAGCCCTTAGAGGGTAGGGGGTATGGGGTTATGTGGCATGGCAGCATGCTCTTTACATGCCCTGCACGTTTTATCCTTTATTGCCGTTCGGCATTAGTACAGGGATTTTGTCAGATTAAAGCAAATAAAGGGCGTGCTTTTTGTTTCCAGTTTTTGCCAACAACTGCCGGCAACTGCCGACTTTGCCGATGATGCCACAAGTTTAAATCGTTGCTAAAGTGTCTGTCTGTGTGTGCATTTCATATCCTACAAATCAAACAGCATATGGGAGATAAAGAGTATACTATGAAATCCGGCCAGAAAAACTTTTCGTTCCACAGGCTTAAGCTTTTACTATATATCATAGACTAATATATAATACTATATAGCTATTGCGTTTTTACTTTACTGTGATGATGCTTTGTTTATTTTATTTGTTTTTGTAAAATACAGGGTATTAATAAGTCGTAGAAACGCATTTGAAACGTTTTAACGTGTTGTTTTTTCGGTCTAAATAGATATTTTCGTTTAAAGCTATTGTCATTGGGTGTGTGTGTTTGTTAGCGAACTACGTGTGTGTGAGTGTGTGTGTGTGTGTTAACTGTTATCTGCTTGTATGGCACTGTGTTTGCTGGCATGTTCTCGGGCTGCAAATGGCAGCAAAACTTTGTGGCTTTTCACTTCATTCCTCTTGTTTTGTAATTACAAAAGCAAATAGTTTAGATTGCCATAGCAGAAACGAGCAAAAAACTAAAGCACAAAACTGAAGACAGCAAGAAAAGCTAAAAAAAAAAAAAACACAAAAAAGAAGACAGCACAAAAGGAAGCGAGAAAAAGTAAACTAAAACTTAAAATGAAAGCTTTGCAAATATTGGAAACATTTACTTAGTTTAGGCTTTGTCTTTTTGCGGAAAAGACAAACGTTTTGGCCCCTTGGCCCAAACATTGAAATTGCCCAGTTAAAATAATCTTTAAAGTACTCTCGTAAATAATCCCCATAAGAAACATTATACATTTAGCATTGCATTTCAATAAAAGCAAACTAATAAAACATTCATGTCATGCATATCAAATAAGCATAAACCACAACAAAAGCAACTACAACTACAACAAAAGTACTTAAAACAACAATCAAACAACTTGCGCCACTGTAAATACACTGTAAATATAAATATACGTACTTATGTGCAATTTTGCACTTTTCGCTCCAATTAGCAATTAGTTCAAAGAGCGTGCAGCAAGTATAAATAAACAAAACAGAAGTTTCTTCTCCAATTAAGATTAAACTCATAAATTATGTAGAGTATAGTATATATATTGTATTATAGTAAGCTTAAATGTGGCAAACAGAACATTCCTCTATGAAACGCAAAATGCATAAAAGTTCAAGTTTTTGTTTTGTTTTGTTTATACCAATATTAACAACAACAACAACAACAATTTACAACAACCAAAGACTAGTCATTTAAGTCATAATGTTGCTATGTACAAGCTATTTAGTAGTTAAATCAAAAATACAAAATATTACAAAAATATATATACACTTAACAATTCGATTTAATATTATGCTTAATTTTGAATGCATTTCTGCATTTATTAGTTATAGAAGCAAAAAACAAAACGAAAATTGAACAAAAAACTCAACTGCAATATTGTATTTTAAATATTTATTCATTAAATGCACATTTCACATCGTAAAAACTAAAACAAACTAAAAAAATAAAACAATAATAATGATAATGTTAATTAGCATTTATAATTAATAACTCAAACATCAACTTAAATAAATAGCAAGCGCAAATTCAACTACTAAATGCAACACGAAATGTTCCAATTTAGCATACATATAGCCTAACTAATTATGTGGACAAAACAAACGTAAACAAACGTAAAAATTCAAAATAAAATTGTAATTTCCATGGCGTAAAATCATAAAATTGTGCAAAAAACATTGAGAAAAACTAAAGAAAAAAATATATACAAAAGAAAAACCCATAAAAAAAACTAAATAAAAACAATTAAATGAATAAAAATAAATATATTTGTTTTTTATTTCACAAGGGATTTGACAAATTGAGCCATTGAATAATCTATTATTAAATTGATGGCATTCAGTTTATTTTAATTGCCCGTTGTCAGTTCATTTGTTGCAAGCACTTTATGTCTATACTATATGGACAGATTAAAGAGTTGCAGGTAATTTAAAAAAAAACTGAAGTTATGGGTATGAAATCATGCATATTGCCATTAAAAAAACAGCCAAAAAACCTTTGTTCTTTCATGTTTATTCTCCGAGTTATCTTGTTAAACTGCCGGCACGAACCCGGACCTGCCATAAACATTATCTTGACTTGGCAAAAGTCAACATTCATAATACCCCCAAAAAGACATAAAAATGAAAAACGATTTAATTTCATTTTCAGATCTGTGCTCAAGCCAAACCGCAAAAAAGTGAAAGTTTTTTGCATCGCGCGCACATTGTTATAATTTTTCTCTTATGCCGCATAATCAATGACAGCCCACGACGACGACGACGACGACGACAGTGCAACAGAAAAGGAAAAAAATAAATATAAAAATCAAGCAAGAGGAGAGTGAAAAAAAAAAAAATATTTAGGTTGCCCGGTCAAGATGGAATATTTATGCCATTTATGACACGAAAGGCCCTCGAAACGTGTGCCACGGACGTGTATGCCTTCTCCCCCTCCCACTTTCCTTTGGCATTGGTATTGCCACAATTTTTGCATATTTGCCGCACGAAGCGAGCAAAATGAAATGCACAGAAAAATCAGTTGGCAAGATAAAGAGCTAAGCCAAAAAATAAGAGAAAAAAAAAAAACTAAAAGCGCAGCCAGATTGGCCAATGTGTTGCGCCTTCCACTCCCTGCATCTCACCCACAAGCCACGACGTCGTAAAAGCCAATCGAAAGCGAAAGATTTTGGCAGAGATATGAACATATGGACATATGGATCGTCGTCGTCGTCATCGTCATCGTCGTCTTCGTCGTTGAGTTTGAGTCCTCTTTTGTTGCTCGTTGTTGGTTTGTTCGTTTATTCGTTTTGGTTGACGACGTCGAGCTGTCTGTGGGTGGCAGCGGGCCGAGCCCTATTTGCATATTGGAACGATTGAGCCAACTGGACTTGGACTTGGAGTTGAACAACAATTCTCCTCTCGAGCAGAGACAATTGTGTGTACGACAGCGCCCCAATACAAGGATCGTCAGACAAAAAGTGAGATCTGTTTCTCCTTGCGGAGGTAGCAACAAAAATGTCATGCGATTTTATGACTTCATTAGCGACAACCACCGGCAAAGGAATTTAATGGACGTTCCATGGTCGCCATGGTCATGTCTTTGTTGCAGTATTCGTTTTCGCCCGTTTGTTGTTGACAAACAAATTTGTGGCACATTTTCGTGCATTTCCAGTGCGCTTGATGAGCCAAACAAAACGAAAGTTTCGAGAGAACCAAAAAAATGTAAAAAAAAAAAAACAACAGTAACTAATCAGACGTTTTGGAGACCAATCGAAAAAGCCTAGTTAAAGTCTAGTCCCCATGTCACGAGCTACTACCATGCTTGATGCATATGAGGTTGCCTCATAATGACGTCGTGCATGGCATTTGTGCTATACTATACGCTACAATGATTAAGGAGTTCGCTAAACCCAATTGAGTTGACACCTTTAAATACCCTGTACCCCGAGTATGGTAATGTCCATCTGTCTACCTGGATATATAAATGCTTCTAACTCGCCTAATACCCTAGGCAGAAGAAGTTAGTTTCATATTATCGCAAACTTTTACCGTCTTAAACTTTCTCGACTAGAACCTAGTTACTTTTTCATGTACGAGAATTAGCGCGTGTCCGTTAAAATAGGTAAAATGGAAAGGAAAATTCTCAAAGAATGTTTGCTTAAGCCACTTTGACCTCATAAGATCGTACAGCAGTTACCCATTGGTAAACCAATTAAACTATCAGCGCCTTAACTTGAAAGTTGTAATTACTTTTTTGTTTTTTTTTGAAGATTTCGGTTCAATTCATTTGATTTATTACGACATCAATGTTGAACCCTGTGTGTAAGCATAGAGCTGTAGCCAATATGTATATTTTTGAGAAAGCAAGATACAATAGATTGACGTTTAACAGGCTTTCAATAACTTTCCATTGCTTTCGGCAAGCCCACACGGAAAGATACAATGTCGGATAAGAAGTACCCGAAGAGGAGAGCTCTCGACTGACATCTCTGACTTCTGCTGACTGCAAGCTGACGACGATAATGTCGTCGTCGTCGATGCCGACAGGCGAATCATCAGGCTATCGACAGTGCACTTTGTACAGTTTTCCCCACCCCGTCTCTACTCCTATCCTCTCTATTGGCAATGATCTGGCAATGCTAGCCAAACTGCAGCCACATGCATCATCATTATTATCATCATTGTCAGCTGCATGCAAGCGAAAAATCCAACTACTGCGCATGAATGAATCACTAGACGAAGCATGCAGCATGGAGCATACAGCATGAAACATTTGGAATCAGGCTGGGCACGCCGTCTAACGAGATCGCTTGCACAGATGATTGAGAGGGGTGGTGTGGGTAACTGCGGGTAACTGAGGGGGTAGCTGCATCATGCAAACGTCAAGCGAAAGTCGCGACAAAACTCTCATTCAACGGCAACAAACAGCAAACGGGCAAACGGCAAAAAGAGCCAGCGCCGTATAGCCATAATGATGAATTAGGCTGCTGTCATGTCATGACAAAGGCGCTGGCTGCATCTGCATGCAATGTGGTTGTGCTTGTGGCTGTGGTTGCGGTTAGCATTGCATTGGTGTAGGCTGTAGTTAGGAGGAGCGAGGTAGGAGTGGAAGCTGTTTGCTAAGTAAGTAAACACTGGCAAAATGCAATTGCGAATGTGAATATTCAAACGCAATGTAGGAAGTGAAGTCTTAAATGAGCTAAGGAGCTGACAAATCGTTTGCTGTTCGACTTAACCAACATTTACTGTCCCTCTGTCCCGCTGTCGCGCCGTCCTGTTGTCTATGCTGTCTGTGTGGTTGCCTGGTTAAGATTGGCGCTCCTTGCTCCTAAGTGAAATTCGGTGTACAATATGCAAACTTTTTTCTTACTTATTGCCAAGGCACGTCATGATTGTGTTTTTTGTTTGGAGGATCGTTTCGTGCGCGTGCAAATGTGACTTTGGCTATGTGGCCTAGTATGCTGTTAGCGTTTGGCTAATTAATTGAGGCTTGCGACTTGTCGCTGGCAATTAGTTTGGGCATAAGCAGATGACATGTTGTGTCATGTGTCAGCCGATGTGCATCGTGTGGCAAATGAAGTTATTACCCAGATGTGCATGGTCGATGATGGCCAGGATGAATGTGAACTGAGCTGCCGTTGAGTTCACTCGGAGTAGAGCTGATCTGTTGCTGTTGCTGCTGCTGCTTGGCCTCATAGCTCCGAAGGTTAATTGCCAACAATAAGATTCAATCAAGCTAATGACGGAGCTCTGCAGCAACAGGCATCAGCATCGGAAAGAAACCAAACCAGCTTCCAGTACAAGTACCGACTGGTGGTAAGCTGCCTCCTGCGTTCACGTTCCACACAATTGCAATTTATGAGCACAGTTATTGTAGCTGCCCCAACTCCCGTTTTTGTTGCTGCTGTTGTTGTATCGACCTTTCGGGGTCGCATGCATAAAATGCAGACTCGTTGTGAAACTTTCTACCCGAGGTCCAAAAACCAAAATTATTGATAAAAAGAAAAATGACAGAGAACAACATAATTTTGTAAACGTAAATAGTTTTGTATGGCCCGGGCTACAAAACGCTAAATCCTCTCAAGCAGCTGTGCGAGAGCATTTCACGAGCTTGGCCAGTTCGAAGGGAGAAGAAGGATTGCCTAGCGGGTGTAGTCAAGTGGAGTAGCTTGGATTGCGTTTTATGAGCAGCGATTAAGACCATCAGGTTCTTAACTTCATCTGTAACTAACTAACACAGCATGAGGTAAACATGAAAGCGCTAAGTAGTCTAAGTACTTTGAATCATAGCGTATTCGTGACGTTTTTTATTTAACTTTAATGCTAGTAGACAGTACTTACTGTGAAGCACTTCTAATTGAGTGTTTTATACTAACAATGAAATTAGTTGGTCTTAGACTTAATCAAGACTCACAAGTAGTCTGCTGTAACATTGCTTGATTATCTGGAAAATCTAACTAGGTTAGTTAAGAACTTCAAAAGGATACACAAAGTCAACTTAGAGCAAATTGAAGGGTGGCATGGGTCTGGCTGCCATATAGAGCGGTTGCCGAGTTGAGTGTATCAGGAAGATAATATCCCGCTGTATAACCTTTGAACTCGGATGACGACACATGGGTATTATAGGCAGATTGGGCCACTTGCTGTGACTGTTCGGTGACCATGACGCCAAACATGCACCCGTAGGAAAGATGCCAAAATAAAGATGAAAAATCTCTTTGCCACAATTGGCTCATGTCTGGCAACAAGATACTCAAATGTGGACAATATGATTGTTAGTAAAGCAGTTATCGTTTGCATTATTATCGGTGCCTTGTACAATACCGTGAGATAAGATTTTGATTTACCACTAGGAAACTTCTCTAGTAATAATCACCCAATAATCCTCTGATGAAATGCTACCAATCGATCATCTTTAATACGAAACTATTCATCACCCTCACAGCACAGTGTGGCAGTGTTATTGATTATTTAATGTATGGTGAGAATAAAAGTGTATAATTGGATTTGACATATATATATATGTACATATGAAAATGTATTCAATTGGCAATTTTATCTAACTAGTTACGTAGGATTCTATGAGACGGCTTACATACTCTAAGGTTGAGGGACATGCTTTGAATGCGTCTTCTGATGCAACATACCCCAAATTCCTGGAAATTTGCATAAATGTTCACAAGCAAACATTTGTAAGGGTTTTCTGTCCTTTAAAAGTTCAAAAGATAAATTCAATCCATCACTCCCAAATCCCAAACCCTATCCTTAGCTTTTACAGTCCTGTCTCATTACTATGTAATGCACACACACAGAACTGTAATAGAATATTCCAGCTCTGCACTTCGACCTACTGATTGTTATGGCCCCTAACCATAGAATACAATGCATATTAGAAAATTATAGCCGAAGGCATTAATTAGGTTAACTGATAGCAAACAGTGCGTTGTTGTAAACATCGAGGAAACAATACTTTTGCATTGGAAAATAGCAGGGAGCACTAGTTATAGTGTACAGTTGGCAATATGCCTTGTGGCTTATCCATACACATTTGCCTCAAAACGGTGGCAACAAAGTTAGCAAACTTTTTTCTCTTTTCTTTTTTTGCGGTTTTTGTTATCGTTTGCGTATGCGTTTTGCTTACTTTTTCCTCGATCCATTTAAGGCACACAAAAATGCATTTTACAGTTTGTGCAAATCTTTAACGGCTTGCAGTTTGAAAAAATATTGCCTTGGCCAAATTTGGTTGGTAACGATATTCGATTTGGGGGCCTAGAACGTTGCCAATTGCCAGTTTGTGCAAAGTTTGCCAGCCTCACATGACTTTTGACTTTTGCTATCTTTTTTCGACCTGAACTCAATTCGAGTTTTAACTGATGATAGCATCACCCACACACATTGAAGACTTATTAATCTGGATAGCATTTAGCGGTTACTTGTCGCTGCATATTTGGCAAATGGCCAATGCCGAATGCCGACTGCTGACATGTCCGACCCGCTACTAACTTGTCCAGGTTTCTTTTTTTTTTGTTTTTTTGTTGTTTGTACAGCAAATGTCGTCGCTTCATTAGGACCACAACATAGTCGAACGACAGACAACTCTGCCAATTTCCATCAAATTCTGTCCAACTTGTTGATTTGATACGCTAACGTTAGGTATTATTGATTGAACGTTACAGTTGAGATGATTTTAAGAGACAATAATATTCAAACCAACAGATATCTTAAGTGCACTCGGGCCAAACTGAATTTGAATCAACTCAAAAACTCAAAAGAAAGGAACTTTCCAAAAAGTCGTAGTCATTGACATAGTTCTTCAATGATTCATAACCATTTCTTTAACGGTTAGCTTAACAACATAATTTCAATAAAGATGTCTGTTAGAGTATTTAAGTTGCGTCAACTCAATGAAAGATAGCTGTTTCTCTTATGCGGCTAGACGAAACGCTGATCGAGATTCAAGCTTTCGCTTCGGCAGCTTGCAACTTGCAACTTGGCAAACAGACCCGGCAGTTGCTAGTTGGATATGAGTTGGTATCTGGTATCTGGGTACCTGGCACAGGTAGCACTACAATTTGCGCGCTTGTCAAGTGTACGACAACATTACGCGCAATTGTTCAATGTCAATGCATTTGATGGGCATGAAATGCTACAACAGAAAGAGCCAAACAGCCAAAGAGCCAAAGAGACAACGAGACGCAGTTACATTCGATGAATTGTTGTTGTCCTCATTCATTGTTGTTTAGGCGGCATCTTCAGGCAGCCGAACAGGCGAGCAGGCATTGGAGGCATGCAGCCAAAACAATTCCCATGTGCTAGCATGTTGTGTGATAACGAAGCTGCTTCTGCTGCCTGATGCTGCCTGATGCCTCCAAGTGCGCTATTGTCGCCAAACAGTCAGTCTCTATCTGCAACAACAACAACAACAGCAACAACAAACATGACTATAAACTCAATTAAGTACCCTAAAGCACAAGGAATCTGAACACAACAAAAGTTCGTATTTGATCAACTTTTATGATATGATCGTAATTTACTCAACTACTTGTTTACGTTACGTTTGGGTTTATTAAAAATGATTCAAAACTATTCAAAGTGCTCATGATGATAGGTCGTCCGCAATGTGGCCCACAGCTGCTGTTCACTTTAAGCCTAGTTCGTGGTAACGCCCCGAAAAGAAAGAGGAATAAAAAAATAGTAAAGTCTTTCTTTATTACAACTGATAATAGATCTAAAAGCTAGGCCACATAAAAGGCCATCCCATCGACCATCGACAAACATTCAGCAAATGTTAAGAGCTTTTCCCTCCCCCCGAACCCCTCCTCGCTACGCATCCCATTGGAGCATTGTTCCCGGGGGGCGCAATACAATGTTTTAAAAACCGCTCATTTCAAGTGATTTTTCGGTTAATAAATGCATCAAAATGTTGAATCTAAAACATTTTTATGTCGTATAATTAATCACAATTATATATTTCTATGGTCCGAGTAAATGGCCGGGACAATGGCCAACAAAGCGAAACGACTTTGACTTGAACTTGGACTTGCGCATGTGGATATGAATGTTGTTGTTGGTGCTGCAGATACTTTGGCGAGGCGCCACGGGGGGTTGTACAAAGCGGGAGAGAGAGAGAGAGAGAGAGAGTGAGCAAGAGCGAGCGAGAGGGCTTAGCGAAGCGGCGCACTAAAATTTTATGACTCTATTATGAGAGTCGGCGGCCATTCAGTTCCAGCTACGCTCGCGCTTCACCATTGTACGCGACCGGGCTATTGTTCTAGAGAACGGCACTGAAACGGCACTGGAGCTGTTGCTGTTGATGTTGCTGTAGTTGGAGCTGTTGGAGCTGGCCAAGAGCTGGCTGGAGCCGCACAAAGCCTGCACTTTGCTGGACATTGCGGCTTCACTTGCTGTACTCGGTGTGTTTTTTTCTCTCTCTTCGGGTCTGTGCATATGCGCAAGTGGATGGCCAAAAGATTTCAGCATACAGATTATGCAAGCAACACACACACACACACACATACACACACTCGCTATCAAACACACACACACACAGATATGTTGCCCTTGGCCGCTGTAATTTATAACTGAGCTAAAATAGCCGAGAAAAACGCTTTGCGGCAACAAAAAAAAAATGAAAAAAAAATCTGAAAATAATGCACACAAATTTGCGTTGAAGCCCACAGTTAAGCGACCCCCACCAAACCCTCCGGCCACACATATGCAGCTTCATCTCTTCGTCGTCACCCCGCTGCATGTGTCTCTTTTTGTTGTTGCTGCTGCTGCTGGTGCTGCTGCTGCCACGCCTCCTGCCCTCTGCGTCGTCGCGCAACAATAAACTGCATTCCTCGGATATTAATCACAGCAGCGCCACGCTTATGAATAACCCTCTACACACACAACTCAAACCAACCTTGCGTCGAGTCTACTCTTGCGCTTGTTGTTGCAGCCACCACAAAAATCAGAAAAAAAATTGCATTTCCTATAGCTTCCTCTTCTTTATTAAATATGATTGGTTCATTGTGCTCTATTGGCTCTGTAAAATCTATCGTTGCAAAAAGTTTGCTTGCTTAAAGTTTTGAGTTCATTTGTTTTCAATAATGTTTACAAAGATAAATGAATGTATGTTAGTATACTCTTTTACCGTTATAATGATCATAAATTGCTTTAAAGAGGCAGAAAAACTAATATTTGTACTTCAACTCTTATCAGATGTTATTCTACAATAGCTCTTCCTCATATTAACTCATACAGGGTATCTTTTGAGCATCTAGCACATGTGCTCTCATAGAACACATACTGTACAAATGCAATCTGGAATATTTATTAACAATATTGGCTGGCTGTTGTTGTTGTTGTTATAGTCGCTTGGGTTCCGCTAAGCAAATGCAGTTCGCGTTCGATCGATTGATAACAACAACAACAGCAACAACCAAACAACACTCGCCAAAGGCCAAACATAACAGGCGAGACATGCAAAAAAAATAAAATAAAATTAAAGGCAGTTCCAGTTCCTGAACCCAGCTGAGCCCAACCCAGCGACAGCCCCAAGCCACCACCACCAAAGCACCTAGGACTCAGTTTCAGTCCCCTTCGCAATCCCCGTCCCCGTCGTAGGCGCAGGCAACCCGAAAACACAATTAATATTTATGACCTTGCCTAGCTGATATATTTACCTGGGCGCACACACGTAAATAGCGCGATTTATCATCGGTTGAGCTGGCATACGGTATTCGGTATTCGGCATTCTAGAGATACAGCCACAAGGATAATAGAACTGTTAACATGAAAATAAAATTCAAATCAAATGTATATGCATAATCTCTCGCTCTCACTCACATACATGAATCAATATGCATAAATGCCTGAGTGCATTCACTTCCAAACATACATGTATTATACTTGTGTGCAACAAATCAAGAATAATTTCCATAAAATTGTCTAGGTTATGTGTTGTAAGCAGTGTCTGTCTGTCTGTGTGCTGTCTGTCTGTTTGTGTGTGAAATGTTATGCATATGTGCGCAGCCTATAATGTATTCAAATTTCTATAATTAGCTGCCAAAAAAAACCACTCTGACTGGGAAGTTCATGTCAGTGAGGGCAACCTGCTGTTGCCTCTGTGGCAGTGGCTGTGGCTGTTGCACATGTCAGACAAGGGTGCTGCAGCTCACCTCACTGGGTGGCTAATTAAGTCAACTCCCGCAGCAACAACAACCCACGAACAAACAACAAATAAACAACAACAACAAGTGCATACATATATTTCAGCATGAAAATATTCATAATTAAAGTGCGTGAGTCTCGCAGACGGTGTGTCTGTGTGTGTGTGTATTATTGTAATGGCATAATTAATTTATTAATTAGTTTTATTTTTTCTCCTTCTTTTTGGTCTTTCGCTCACTGAAGCATAGCATGGAAGAGGGGCCAAAACACAGCAGGGAGGCTTGTAAGAAGCGCGTAATTGAAGCAGCCCACGCACAGGGCCAAAACCAACAGCAACAACAACAACAACAACAGTTGGTGAGTCAGGTTCAAGGTGGAAACAAACAACAAAGAGCAGCAGGCGAGTAAACGAGTAGCGACAACAATTAAATGAGAGAGTTTAACCTGCAACGTTGAGTTTTCGTTTGTGTTCGTGGCCAACTCTCCAATGAATGGCAATTATCAAGTCCCCAAAACAGATTTTTGTATGCAAGTTGCAATTTGCGGCGCTTTTCATTGTCGGCTATGCGAGCAATGCGACGACCTCCATCGTTGTCGTTGCCTCTGTTGTTGTTGTTGTTGCCTCTGTGGCAGACAATTGTAAAATTGTCGCCAACTTTTAGCTTGAATTGAGGAACTAAAACTCGAAACTCAAACTGAAACTCAAACTCAAGCTGCTGCCCCAGCCGGATTTCATAGGCATACCTGTCGCGCATACCCCAAATCGTTTAGCAATTGACTGACGATTGTTTTTTCGTTTCGTTTCGATTCATTTTCTTTTATTTTCCGTTTTGCTGTTTTGTTTTAGCTTAGCATCGCGGCACACAAAAGGCCATTCGAAACTCGGAAATGCTACTGTTGCTGTTGTCTCTGGTCTCTGTCTCTGCCTCTGTCTCTGTCTCTGTCTCTGTCTCTCTGTTGTCTGCTGTCGTTCAGGGCCAACAACAGAGCTAACCAAGCTGGCCAAGCTCATTGTCATCTGCGTCTCTGCGGCAATTCATTGCCAAACAGAAACGACCAAAATCTCCTCCATTTGGCATTCGCATTGCCATTGCCATTGCCAATTTACGTACATCGCTGAGAATATTCGGAAATCCAATAATCATGGTAATTGCCTATTGCCAGCACTTCCCACACCTGTAACTTGGTTCAAAACTTAATCGAATTGCAATTGGGAAATAAGTTTATGGTTCTGCTTTAAACTTTTAATAGATTTAAGTAATTCATTAAATGCCCTGCCTAAAAATCTCTTCTAGTTTTCGGTTTAAGATTTAAATATTTGCCCCTAAGCCGGTATTTCTATTTGCTTTATCTAAAATGTTTGCTTTTTTAAGATTTTAGTGTGTAACTTCCGTTTTGTATTCGGTTGATATGCATGTTCTCTCACATTATATGCTATCTGAGCATTTCTGATCAAATGTTTCGCATATAATGGGCCCTCTAAGCAGTAGTAGTTGTGGCTGCCACCAAGTGGCAGTGGTGCCATTGGGTTCCTAAACATTCAGCGTGATAATCTTTTGCAGGTGCCCCAAAGCGACAACGACAACGACGGCGACTCATTCTTACTTTTCTCGCTCTCTCTCTCTGTCTTCGTCTCTCTCTCTCTGAGTATGCAACTTGCAGATCAACGGAATCTGAAGAATTGAGACAATTATTTGCACATCGTGTATACGGAGACAAGTTGCAGTCGAGGCAGTCGCTAAAACTTTGCCTTTCGCATGCGTGAGATGCTGCCTCAAAAATTTGTGAAATTCATTAAATAAAAGTCGTGAAGAGAACACAACAAGGACTGAACTGCCGGGCTGCCTGGTCTGACTCTGACTCTGGGTAGAGAATTGCTGGCAAAAATATTTGACAGAACGCCACTTGCGAGAGACGCCGCCGCCGTCGTCGTTGTCGTCGTCGTTGTTGAAGACATCGTCAAATATATAAAAAAAACAGACACACAAATGCGGTAGGTAGTTTTTATTATTGGCTCAAGTTCAAGTTCGATAACGTGCCTTGCCTTGCCATGCCTTGCTTGCAACATTGCCACGCACAGGAGATTCGTATGCCACACAGCCAACTTATAACAAAATTCAAACCACAAAAAAACGTTTGAGTTCCTTTTAGCCAGTCGGCTACGCCCTTTTCATGTTGTTTTCTAGCCAGCTTCTAATTGAATTTTTCGTAGTTTCAAATTAGAGTTTGTTGTTTTTTCAAAGTTTGGCCTTGAGACGGAAGTTGGCTGCCGCCGCCGCCGCCGCCGAGGTTAAGTATTAGACACGTTGCATGTTTATGCAAATAGCTGACGCTTCTGTGGCCTCGAGGTGGGCGCAAGGCGCGAAATTAGCGCCCAGCTATCGCCTAGTAATTAGTCAGTTCAGTTTTATTGGCCTTCTTGAGAAGGTGTTGGCTTAACATTTAGCTGCAGGCAGCAGAGTCAGACAGACAGCTGCTACCAATTATAGTGGGGCATGCCAAAAAATAAAATGCACATGCTGCACATATAGAATTTCCAATCTAAAAATGTTTGTCCGAATGGAAGAGGAAGATTGTGGTGAAGCGGGAAGGGGAGGGGCAACGGTCAACTGTTTACGCTTTTGCAAATATAAGTATAAAATTACAAATGGCTAAAATATTGGCGGACATGTCGCAAGTTACCGGCTACGAGTTTGCAACTGCCTCATTTATTTTCACTGCATTTCCTGGCAGTGGCAACTTGTTAGTGGAACTGCCACAGCCAGTGCCACTGCTGCTGCTGGTGCTGTTGCTGTTGCTGCTGGTTTTTTGTCGTTTTGTTGCAGTTGTGTTTTGGGTTTTTGCAAAATTCATGCGCATGTTTGTGCCTCATTTTTGGACATTTTCACTGGCAGCAGCCGTAGCAGCAGCAGCAGCAGCAGCAAACGCCAGCAACAGCAACGCATCGGAATTGGCATCAAATGTGCAAGGGCAAAAGTTTCGTTGCATTTATGCGAAAGGCACAGTCCGCAGTCCACAGTCCTCTGTCCGTAGTCAGAAACAGATCCGGACCCCAAACACAGACACACAGATAGAGATACAGACAGCGACACAGACCCATGTCCAATGCATAGATATGCGCCTCACTCTAAAATACATAAACAACAACATAAAAGTATAATTCTAATCGTGAATGCCCAACTAGTTAGATACCCTAAGCATTCTGTGTTCCACTTGTTAAGCTACAAGGGTATTTTCAGGTGTATATATACTACTCATGCTTGGCATGTTATATATCTTCATATAGTATAAACGCATTCAATGTATTTGCCGTTTGGCTGTTTGTTTATTTGCCTGCTTTTGTTGCTGTTGGTTTGTTTGCGTTCAGCTCGCACATCGTTTTCAAAAATCGAAATTGAAATATGAGACCCCGGTTGATATATTTATCGAGGAGCAGGGAGAGATGTTGGTGGGTTCATATACATTTATGTCCGTATACCCATACATACATACATGCATTTATATATGTCGTTGTTTGCCTCGTTGTTTATGCGAAACACTTTTTTTTCCATCTAAAGCACACCGACAACAGGCAGGGAGGCAGATGTTGAGCCTGCACATTACCAATGCAAAGTGGATATATAAATTAGAGTGGGGCGGTGGAGGGGTTGAACTCTGAACTGTATACATTGAAATGTTTTGCATTTAATCATCACTACAAGTATTTTAGGTGAATTCTTAAAGTATTCAAGTTTCTAAGTTGATAATCATGAGAATACTTTATGATATTTTCCATAGACTCATTGCTGGCGTAGTGAGAGCGCATTCAGTAGTGTTTGGCAAAATGGTAACTGGTGCATCTGTTGGTAATGCATCAGGTAATGCTGGTGGAGTTGGTAATGCATCAGGTAATGCTGGTGGAGTTGTTAGTGGTGGCGGCGCAGGATTTGATGGTTTCCATAGTGAATGAAAGAAATTAAATATAACTGGCTTGTACATTGTTATATTCTGATTAATGTTGAAAACATTTTTTGGATTGTCCGAACTTTCAGGAACTGCCTTCAACTGTCTGTCGACAACACATTTTAGATCTCGCCCATTAAAACGATATCCTTCATTGCAAGTGTTTCGAATTTTGCCTAGTACACCTAGGCATAAGAAATATGAATTGTGATCTTGGAAATCTACAGCTTTATATCCAAAATACTGATTTGTGCATATGTCCAGAGCATACAACTGTGACAAGGTCAGCAGGAAGATCCAAAGAATATTACCTAAAGGTGTGACAGATTTTGAATGTTATAATTAAAAACTTATAATGATTTTATTAAAACTTACCGATGTGCATCTTTGCAGTTAACTGGGCAAATTCATTATGTGAAGTTTTTCACATTGTTTCACATTGTTTATATACCCAGCGTTCAAAACAATTAGCTGAAATGAGGAACTAGAGTGGAATTGCGTAAAATTATATGTGACATGAAAATTATCTTAGATAAATTAAAACAAGTAAAAAGGCTCTAGTCGAGTACGCTCGACTAGAAGATACCCTTAACCCTTGACTATACAGACGAAGAGACGGTCGGTTGACAGACACACTCATATACCGTTGTACCAATGCTTGATGGTTTCATATCTCCGGTGTTTCTTAACCGTTTTTAATGAAATTTTTACAGAAGTTCATTATTTTGCTTATAGTTTCAATTCTCATTTTCAGTTTTTTGAAATGCAAGATTTTTTTGTTATCGATTACATGTGTATATCGTAAACCTGAAAAGTTATCGAGAATTTGTAGCAAACTTGTCATGCCTAGGGATTAAGAGAGCTCATATCCAAAATCAGGAGACTCTAGCTTTTGTAGTTTCTGAGATCGACGCGCTCATACAGACGGACGGACAGACAGACGGACGAACTTGGCTAAATCGACTCGGCTATATATACTTTATGGGGTCGGAGAAGCTTCCTTTTGCCTGTTACATACTTTTCAACAAAAACAATATACTCTTTTTTACCCATTTCATGGGTTAAGGGTATAATAATGTGAGTAAGGTTTTAGCTATAACTATATTCAAGCAAGGTGCATAACAAAATGTTGATGTAAAAACAGTAAAATATAAGTTTAAATATTAAATTCCGAACTTAGAACAAAAGAAATGAAAATCTAACTTCAATCAAGATAAATCGGTTATCAAAGATAAAATGTTATCAAATTTAAGTATTTAAAACGTTTTTTAAAATGTCTTTAAATGAGCTTAAATTTGTATTTTTATTCACATGTTGATTTTCCAGTTTCCAGTTTGCTTTTAAAATGCCACACAGTAAAAATTAATTTAAATATCGCGCTGTGAACATTAAACGCAAACATTTTTATATTTTTATAAATGCATCATTACAACAGCATTTTATTGGCAATCGAACAATGCCACAAAACTGGTGGCCTGCCTAGCCATAGTGGCATAGCCTGGCTTACGTGGGCATATCACAAAATATCCCATATTCATTACTGATTTATGATGCTGCACTATTCATTAAAATGCCGAAATAATTTTTTGTTTGAGCGACACACAGACACAAAAAATTACAAAAGAAAAAGAACATTGATTTTATTAG
The DNA here is from genome assembly GCA_035044645.1 of Scaptomyza parva. NCBI lineage: Eukaryota > Metazoa > Arthropoda > Insecta > Diptera > Drosophilidae > Scaptomyza > Scaptomyza parva. Next base: position 1,770,455 of record JAWNNT010000065.1, on the reverse strand, counting down.
ATTTTAATAGCGCCGCTTGGGGAACGAAAGCTATTTATCTGCAGTCGTCATCAACTATAAATCGGTTGTAAAATTCTTAAACCGATAGCGGGGTTGGACAAAAGAACCGCTAACGCCATCAACGGGATGGAAGCACTGCATCATAGCCGACAGCGCCCGGTCTCAGAGTCTGAGTCTGAGTCTGAGTCCGAGTCCCCAAGTTAGGTCATAAATTTGTACAATTAAAAATTATGGTGAGTTTTTACAGTTGATATTCGAAGTAGAAGAAGAACTGCTGAGGAAAATTTATGTGGCAAGCGCGTCTGCTTTGCCAACATTTCGGAAAATAAATCAGAAATTCGAATTCAGAATCAAAGTTAAACTTTTTTTTTGTTGGTCTGACCCGTAAAAGTTGGTGTTGCACCTTCATCACCATCAGCATATGGATATGGTGGGGCATGCAGCGCTGCAACTTGGCTGTCGTTAAAATGTAAAAGTTGTTGACACAGGTGAAGTGGTGATCTCCTACGGTGTTCGAATGAGGGAGGTGAAAAGAATTATATGCCATACATATTTATACACATTTTATATATATATTTACCATCTTTGTAATAAATCAAAACACTATTTATACAGCGCGTCGGATTTTTAATGCTGATTGTGCGTGCGGGGCTAAGAGTTGAAATTTTAATTAGTATTTTTCTTGAATTGAAAAATATAGTTTTTCCATTTTTTGGTCGACTCTCTGCGGGGCCACTCCCCACGTTTTTCCCCCGCGACAAGTTCGTAATAAAATAATTAGACCGCACGCAGCGACAAGGAATTGGAATTGGATTTGAAAACTTGCATTCAATCGAACTGGAATGGAATGGAAGTGCAGCGCCGCCGATAAGCCTATTAAATCGTGACATTCCTCATGGCTCAATCGTAAATCATATCGTACGCCCAAACAGTTGAAGCGGCCATAGAGCGACCATAGAGACCATAGATCAATGTGACTCGATAGTTTCGATTGTTCGATTCGAGTGCGTGTTCGATTTTTAACGACCCAAACGACGTGCGACGCATTTGAATTCATTTGAATGCCACATCGTCTTGGTAGTTGCAGCTCAAGTTGCACTTGAAATGCATTATTATGAGCGCGGGGCAGCAATGAATATTTGTGTTTGTGTGTGTGTGTTTGTCACATAAAGTTGTAGAACTATTTGAAATGAATTGAAGTACTTGAAGCCAGGATATGGAAATGAGTAGAATTTATTATATTGCAACATGCAAAACATGAATGATTTTTGTTATTGTTGGTTGAAACATAAACGTGAAAGATAAATCATTTATCTATGAAGTTTTTTTTTCTAAAACAAGACCCTTTTATCAAATTAAAGATTAAAACTGTTTTCCAATCGAGTTAGGTAGTATCTATCTATATCTATTATGGCACTCACGCACTTACCCAAATCTTGCATGCCCAATTTGAAATGTCACATGTCGTTGATGGCTGATGTCTGATGTCTGATGGCTGAGGGCTGAGGGTTAATGCTGTCCACTTGACAGCTAACAACCATACGATAAGTCGATTGAATATTACGCTCGCCTTCCCTCCCTCTCAAGTGTGAGGATTAATTTTTGTGTTTGTTGGGGAACAAGAGAATAAATAAACACGATGCGCATTAAGATCGAGTTACGTGATAACCAAACAAATGCTGATAGAGCCAGATAGGGCCACCGACGAGGCGGGGTTTCGTTCGTTATGGAATGCAGTGGCAATGTCATTGGGGAAAATGAAGAAAAGGGGTGGGGGCGGGAAGAGAAGTAATTGTATATCAACACTTAGCGATCTGTCTGTGGCAAACAAATTGTGTGCGTAGGAGCACAGATCAACACCCGAAATGGGACGTGCAATGAAAAATGATTATTAATAATGCCTGAAACGAGAGAGATTCCGTTTTTTTTGTTGCTTTTTTTGGGTTGTTGGGGGGAATGCCATTCAAGTAAGATCAAGAGGCCAAATATGAAGCGGCAAGGCAATGAAAAATAACGAGCAGCAGCTAAAATATAACGAAACATAAAATCGAAATGGCAAACCGTTAATAAAAAAAAACCTGGCAAAAAGAAAACTTACTACCAACCGAGTGCAGGAGGACGAGTTGAGGTGGAGTTGTGTCGACACCAGGCAACATATGGCCATGTGGATATGTGAAAATGTTTGCGATTGAAATCAAACGCCCACTGGAACTCAAACTTAAATTCAAATACAAACTCGAGCTCGAGCTCGAGCTTAGAGCTTCAGTTTAAGCTGGGGCATTGGTCATGGTCATAGAAGTGCGATTTGGCTGGCTGGCTGGCTGCTGCGGCTGCTGCTGCTGCAATTTGCATAAAGCAGGCAGAGAGGCGAACCACACTGACAATTGACAATAGCAACAGCAACAACAACAACATCGCCAGTAAACAGTTGCAGCCTCTGCGCATGCGCAACGAAATTGTCAATTCGGCAACATGTTGGCTATGTTTGCTATGTTGTGGCAATGGTGCATGGTCAAGTGCAGAAACAGGTTGCCTCCGTTTGGCAGCCACTTCCTTGTGTGTGCTTGGTGTTTGTTGCTGCTGTTAGATTTTCAAGTGCAGATTGCTGTCGTCGCTGCTGACTTTTTTTTATTTCTATGCGACGTTGAAATTTGTAGCAGTCAACAATCACACACACACCAACACACACACACACACACACACAAAACTGTCGCAAAAAATAGCGTTCAGGGTTTGGGTTCTTTTTTTTTTTTTTTTGAGAGCTCTGGGGTAATTGTTGCCAACGCCAACGTGCAATGTCTTGGCAACATGTTGCTGTTGCTGCAGCTGCTGCTGGCTGGCTGCCTGGCTGCTGTTTGTTTTGTCGATTGTTTGATAGGCAGAGACTGATGATGACCATCAGAATGATGCATTTGTACACCCATGAGTTTTGACGTGAAATCTGCTCGCGTCGTCGCCGTCCGCCACTTGGCATAAATTTAACCTAGTGTGTTGTTGTGGGAAAACCCAACAGCAACAGCAACAGCAGAAGCAACTACAGCAACATTGCAAGCAACAACAGCAATAGCAAGCCGCAAGGCTAGCGCCAAGATTAATGCGCAAGTCAATTGAATTCTGGACTCCTCCAGGTACAACCTGGCTTGCCCAGGGCCTGATGTTGCTCTCTGTGTCTATGTATTGTATGTTGTGTTGTGTGTTCTGTTCTGTTCTGTTGTGTTCTGTTTGGACGCCGGAAGCGACGATCTTGTTAATTTGATAGTATTGCCAATGTTGAGTTCGAGCGCCAGCTGCAATATATCATCATTAGAAATTTGTGAGCTTTCGACGCATTCGAACACGAAACGTTCATAATTGCAATGCAGTTTTCCCCCTTTCTATCGGAGTCGTGTGTGTGTGTGTTAGTGTGTGTGTATGTATGTGTGCAACGCCCACTCGTAACTCTAGTGCCCCACATTCTCGACATGTTGCAAGGCACCTGAGCCACTGGAGCAACTGAATGCAGCAGTTACAGTTAGTTCATGTCCACACGACCATGTTTGATGACGCCTCCTTCATCTACTGCACATTGGCCCGGCCTGGCCTGGCCTGGCCTGGCATGGAATGGCCTGAGTTTGGTCTAGTCGTGGTCTGGCAATTAACACTAAAGCAGCAACAAATCAATTTGGCACGCTGTTGCTAGTTGCTGTTGCTGTTTCCGCAACATGTTGCAGGAAGATGCGTACCAAATCGATTTGAATGTGGTGCCAATGTGAATGTTGATGTCGATGCAACAACGATGTCGACGATGCCTCTCAATACTTTGTGGCCGCGTTAGGCGTGGTGCCCCCATATGATGATGCATTGCCCCACACACACTGAAATGCCAAAAAACTTTGCTGTTGCTTTTGTGTTGCTGTGGCTGCTGCTGCTGTTGCAGTTGCAATAATTGCTCCACTTGGAGCAGCAACAAATCGCCAAGACTCGCTTAGACTGACTCCGCACCAAGCTAAAAAGTCTTGGAATTTACCCTCGCAGGCGAACGCCTCGCGCATACGAAATGAGACAGCCAACACAGACATGGAGGCCAGGACGTGAAGGCGGAGTTGGTGTTGCAGCTGAAGGAGCTGTAGACGGGCGACGGAGACGGACGACTTCAATGAAGAGGTTTTCCGTTGCCATTTGGCTAGCGTGTTTTTTTGTTTTTTCTTCTTCTCTTCTGTTCTGTTCTGTTCTCTATGCTGGCAGGCAGCAGCTTTTTTTGTGTGAAACTTTTTTGTTGTTGTTGTTGAGTTGCTGCTGCGTTCATTTCCATGCTCAATTTTCCAATGTTTCCTGTGCACAGCTAACAACAACAACAATCGACGACAGCAACAAAGCAGACGCCGGAATGCGTTGAGGCTGCACAAGCTGCAAACAATTGTGATTATCGAACGTTGCTGTTGCAGCCTACAATACACTAACAAAGGGTCGCTTAGCTGCAGTTACTCTTGAGTCATGTAGGCATTTTTGCTTTGTTTTGACATACCTCTTGTTCCTACTTGAGGTTAGAGTATTTCAATGTTGCCTTGTTATAATTTTTTTGTGTTTAGGTTTTGCTTGTTTCTGTTTCTGGAGAGGATCGCCAGTGGTACGCCGGTGGCAGTTGAGGCAGTTCAAGCATTCGATGGCTTGCTGGATAGCAATCGTATTTGTGTTGCTCTGAACCTGGGCTGGTCTCAGCAATATTCTGACTGTTGTTGCTTGTGTGTGAGTCTGTGAGTGTGTGTGTGTGTGTGGGGCATTGCAATATAAATTGCAGATTTCTAACGCAATTTTCATAGTTGCATCCTCGCAGCGTCTTTGACATTGCCATTGTTGTTGCTGCTGCCGCTGCCACAACAGCAATTGTTGCTGTTATTGTTGGCGCAGTGGCTCTGTGTGTGCAATTGGCGCTGCCTTGTTGCAAATTTCGTACATTTTATACTCAATTGAATATCTGCGCGTTTCTCTGTGAATTCACAATAATTTTTAGTTATGATAATTTTTGGTTACTGCCACAACAATTGCAGATGGCCCGCCTCTATCGCAACGATCTAACCTACTTATTTGAAAGGAACCAACCAGCAACTGGCAACATTATAGATTTTCTATATGTATGTTGCATTGTTGCATGCACATATATAGATATTTTTTTCAACCACTTTAATTTATTATCGATTCGGAATGGCAAACTTTTCTGCAAAATAATTTATAGCTTTTACTACAGTTTGAGCTTATGAAAAACTCATTTCCCAAGCGTTTAAGAATCCAAGGATCGATTTAAAGTTTTGCTTAATTTCTGCATTAATGTCACACAAAGCTTATATAATCTTATGCATAACTCTTTCTGGCTGAACACAACAACAACAGCTGGGCAGCGTCTCTTTCGAGAGACACCTTCTATAACCACATAATTTAACAAATTTGCAATACGTGCATGTCTTGCATAACATTTCCTTCATCATGAGATACCAGTTAGCAGGCTTTCAAGCTCTCAAGCCACTCAAGATATTCAAGATACTGCTGCTATATGTATTGAAAAGAAGTAAACAGAAATGTGGGTAAAAACAGAAAAAAAACTCTGTTAGGCACACGCCCACGATAATATTAATTGGCCATTTGCTATGCAAAGCACAGGCGATGCAATGAGAGAGACCGCAAGACAGGCGACAAGACACAATGACAAAATAGCAGCAGCAACAACAACAGCAACAACAATGAATAAACGACAATTGCCATTCGCTGTTCGCATTGTTTGTTTGGCATGGCTCTGGGGCTTGACTCTATAGAGAGTCCTGGACTCAGCTCAGCTCAGCTCAGCTCGTGCCCGGCAAGCAAAGTTGTTGCTGTTGCTGTTGCTGTGGCAAACAATTTTTGACGGCGTCTGACAGCAACTGTCATTTTATTAAATATGGTTTTTTTTTTGTCTTTTTTCTTCGTTTTTGTTGCCTTATTGCTTTCTTGGCCCAACAACCACAAGCCGCCCACCCAGCCGCCACCCCGTCTGCTTTGTCTTTTATCAGCGACCAAAATCCCGTTGTGGTCGTTGTCAGCGTTAACAAGTTATGCGTTGCAGCGATTAATAAACGGTCGAGTTGGGGTTGGGGTTGGGTTTGGGTTTGGGTTTGGGTAAGGTAGACAAACGGTAGCTCCGGTGTTGGGCAAACAGGTGTTTCAATCTTGTGTTGTATTCTTGCAGCACGTACAGGAGTTGCTTCATCAGAAGCTCCGGTAATTGAAGTGGACAAACGGTCGAACTGCCTTTTAAATATTCAAGATAAGAGGCAACTCTTCACCCCTTGAAATGTTAACACAGGTTGATTTTTTTTTTCATTTTCTATGTGACACATAAGTGCCTGCTGATTAGACATAACCCACGTAAACGTTTCCATCAATTTATTAGCTTGTGACTGGATACTCAATAAAACCTAGATAAATGTTGCAATCAGTGCTAAGTACGTGATACTAGTTGCAGAAAGGGGGACAACAACATGAATGTTGCTCTGGTTTTGCATTTTGCACTAATTGTGCTAATAATGGGGATTACCTGCAGACCAAAACCAGCAGACGATAAAAGCAGCAAGATTTGTGAGCCAAAAAGAAGTACAACAACGCCAACGCACTAATGGACTGTTGTTGCTAACGACGACTGCTTCATGCAACATGCACCCCCCCTGCCCAACCCCAACAGCTGCCCATCCCACTGCTGCTGCTGCTGATTGCGTCGACATGTAGCGGCGGTTACCTTTTGGGGCCATTGCGACGTGCGTTTATTGTAATTTCAATAAATGCGAAATAGTCACAAAAAAAAACTAGCCACACAAAACTCGTCGTTGCACAGTGGTGCGCAATTAGAGCTAAAAATTATTACAGCTCGCTGGACCAGAAGCAGAAGTAGCACAATGAGAGAGTGAAGGAGGGAGGTAGAGAGGGAGGAGGTAGTAGACCAGACTAAATAGGTTACAATTTATGAGTGGCAGTTGCAGAAACCGCGTCTGTCACTCGCCTTGTGTGGTTGCTCTCGGGTTGCCTTGCCGTGTGTGGGTGTTGGTGTGGGGCGTGGGCAACTGTTGCTCCAGCTACCGTCTGTTGTTGCAAGCAGCAGCAGCAGCAGCTGTTAGCTGTGGCTATTGCCAGGTGACAGTGTTGAGTGAAAGTGGCATATCGGATCTTTAATTTGACCGATCTTTTTGGTCATTTTGTGGTCAGCACATTGACAAGCATTTGCACAATTTATCACTCAAGGAGAAACTCAAAACCGCAACACAATATACTACTCTACCCCCTTCGTTCAGCCCAACTCCTCCCTGTTTACTGGTGCAGTCTTTTGACATCATAACAAATTAAAGTGCAATTTATTTTCAATTAGCAATTTGCGTGTCCGAAAATGGTCAGCAAAATGCCAGAGAATTCCGCCGGAAGGCTCTCTTTCTCTCTCTGTCTCTCTCTCTCTCTCTCTCTCTCTCTCTTCAAGTGCTCTGCGTCATTTTGATGCAGTGACAAACTAATGTCGTCCCGTCTCCCTGCCCCAAAAGCTCCAATTGTCGGCCCTTGTAATGGAAAAGTTGCATGCAAATTGCGCAAAACCGCAGCAAATTCATTAAAACAATTAGGGTGAACGCAGCTGTTGTTGCTGCTCTTGGACACATGCCTATATACGTATGGAGAAGTCTTCAGAACAGGTCCAGCATGCCAGCCAGTGGCCAGTGGCCAGTGCTCATTGCTGCTCAGTAACCTGTCAACTTTTAGGCGCAGACAACTACCCTGCATCTTCTCAAATATGAAGCCGTTTATTCCATTGCACACAGAACACATTAAAAGAGACAACTCGATGATTGGCTGGGAAACTTGCTGAGCTTGACGAATGAAGAGCACTCCAGATGGCAGTAGGGACTGTTGTTGTTGTCTAGGGCGGAGTTTATTATTCACTAATAACTGAGAAAAACTTTCAGACAAATACAATTAATACAAGTTAACGTTAAAGCAGTTCTAAACATTTATCTATAAATGTATAATTTATGATAGAAATTTAATAGGTGTCTTTGGCATATCGTTGACTTGTAAGATATATATAAAGGTGGAGGCGTTTAATAGTAGTTGATGAAGCAGCGATCCTTAACACCCATTCTGATTACTCTTTGGTGAACTATGGTCAATGTTTGTATTTGAGCTTGGCTGTTGCCATCGTTTGGCTTTGGCTGAGCAAGAAATGCAGCCAATAAATGTCAAGGTGTCTAGTTTATGTGACTATTAAATGGTGCTAGAGGCAGGCACTTTGCTATAGATAATCCCCAAGTCGGAGATGCGCCAAAGATGACTTAATGACACAATGCCCGGACCAACTCCATGGTGATGGTGATGGCGATGGCAATGGCGATGGCGTTGGCGATGTCTGGGATAAGAACGCGTGCGAAAAATCAACAAGAAAGTTGAAAACAGCCGAGAGACAGTTGCTTTTGGCGAAGTTTGGTTTGGTTGCAGCAGCAACAACAGCAACAACAACAGCAGCATTGAGAAGTTTTGCGGCGGGAATCGAATCGAATGCGCGACGGGGAGTTGTAAAAGGTTGCAATTAAAAGGCAACAGACAACAAGCAACAAAGCGCCGTTCGGGCGCAACGTTAACAAAAAAGGCAGCCACAGCTGTCAATTATTTCGAGTACTTTTCACCAACGCCTCATGCAGCGCCAACCGAGGGGCAACAGAGATACCGGAGACAGGAGACAACAGCAGACCGGAGATTGAAGACAGACAGACAGACAGCCAGACAGATTCGAACAGAGAGTAGCAGCAAGGCATCAGCATTCATTTGACAGCACAGCTCATGACCATGGCAACAGCAAAAAACAACAGGCCGCAGCAGCAGCAGCAGCGAGTGGAGTAAACATAAATATTGGCAACATACTCGCATGTTGGCCCAAACTGTCAAATTATTTCGATTCATGAATATTAACGCCCAACCCAACCACATGACAGCAGCCGGCAGCCGCAAAAGGGCAACTTGGGAATACGAATGCTGCAACACTGCCCCAAACATTAAGCTTGAAGCAAGGAGCTATCCGCTGCTGGCTCGCTCGCTTGCTGTACTCGGTAATTGACAGCAGCGCTTTTTCTTCCTCCAACCGCTGGTTGAGTTTTTTTTTTGGATTGTTTGTTGGTTTTTTGTGTTTTCCGGGGATTGCTCTTTACCGAATTTATCAATTAATTAAAATTCGTGCATTTTATACAGTATGTCCGAGAGATTCGAGTATGAATAAAAATGAATATATATATTCATGGCTGGTCAACTCGAGAGCTGCACTCGTAAATGACATTTTATTGCCATCTCGCTGCCGTCGCAAACGTCACACAAATTATGCAATTTTTTCGCCACAATTTTAACTCGTTTTCGGTGTTGGTAATAAACCGCATGTGATTTTTTTTCGCTTCCACCCATTATATATTTATTTTTGCCTTTCTTTATATGGCCAACAGCCGTGTGGAATGGCTGCGGTTATTGAACTTTATCGATGTTATTAAATGGTCCACATCTTGTAATTGACGCTGGGGGGACGATTTATAATTGTGTGCAGGCACAGGATCTCAGATAGGATCAACAAAAGAATTATTTACTATATATTGCAAGGGTTTAATTATTGTGAGAGAGTTTCCGGGATAAGTGGTTGGCATTAATAATAAATTATTGCAAAGGTCCTTACAGGAAACAAACAATGCTTTTTCACACGTTTTTTTGTTTTCAAAAGTATTTCTTGTAACTTTAGAAAGCGACATGAGAAAATTACAAAGTTCATTGACTCCTTTGATCAGCAGCAACTTTTGGCATGTGAATGTTAAAGAGGTAAAGTACAGAGGCACATGTTGTGTGAGAGAGTGAGAGAGGGAGAGAGACCTGTGACCAAACATGGCATTGCCTAATTTTCCATGAGTTCATAAATCAATGTCAGGAGCAGGCGCATTGATTGTCTTCAATTTCTTCATTGCTTGCTCGTGGCTGGCTGACTTGCTGGCTGACCCAAAACGAAAGCATGCGGCAGTGTGGCAGCACCACCTAAAGGTGCAACTGGCCGGTGTCAGACAGTCAGTCCTTGCACGAGCTACATACGTGTGGCAATTATGTTGCCGCTGCGGCATGTTTGCAACAGCAGCGGCATAAAACAAAACATCTCTCTCTCTCTCTTTCCACTTCTGATGTCCCGGCCAGAAGGCAAAATGTTGCAGTTACTGTTGGTGTTGGTGTTGCTGTTGCAATTGGTAACTATGGGCTTGCTGGCATTAGGCTCATTAGCATATTTGGGCATTTGCATTAACACCTTCGCTGGGGGATTATGTAATTTCGTATAGGCCAGATTTGCTACAGCTGCTCTGACTTCAGCTGCTGCTGCTGCTCCATGTTTACGGTCATGTTGAAGCGTGACTCTCTGCGCCTGGCCTTTCCCAAACATTTATTGTCCTTGTCCAAGCAACGCGACACATGCCACGCCCCCCCTGCAACGCCCTCGCTGAGCTGGAAACCGAGCTAAGCTGAATTATTACAACACTTGACGTTGTTCGGCGCGATTTCGTGAGTGCATCTTATAATGCTATTAATTATTTGCATGTTGCACCTTAGAATGTCAGCCAGCTAAACTGAGGCGGCAACTGTTGTTGTTCCTATTGCTGTTGCTATTGCTTTTGCAGTGGCAACAACTGACTTTTCCGCTGAGCTTGGGAAATGCGTACAGTTCTCCTATAGCGAGGATTTGCTGCCTGCACCATGCTCTCCAGCTCGAAAATTTATGCCGGCAACACGAAGAAATTGTAACAACATGGCAATTTATTCCAAAGGAGCAGACGTTGCTCAAGATACATAGTATAGAGAGAAGTGGAAGCTAAATCTGCAGCAGCACCATCGGCAGCAGCAGCAGCTTGATTATCTTTTATTGTCGAGCTATCCGAACAGGCGGAGCGGGAGACTTAAAGTGCCCCAGTGACAAGTCCCTGGTACCAAGGTATTCGCCTGGGAGCCCGGCATTGCATTTGCCACAGTTGCCAGTTGCACACATCTTTCAGACCCGGCAGCAATGCAACATTTACAACACATATACATATACACATAGAAACTGAGTGTGAGTTTCAGGCTGCATATTTTGAGCCCAATTCAGAGCTGTATGTGTTCGCGTTCTCATTACACTTGCAACAAACATTACTTGCAGCAAAAAGGAACATTCTATTTCTGTTACATGTGTACTTTAACATGAATACTACTAAGTTGCAGCAACATCTTGGTCATAACATCTATAATATATGTTTAGTATAGTTAAAGATCTACGTTTTGTTACTTAATCAAGCCGCAAACTTGATGTGAGAATAGTTTAACAACTCTAAATAAATAAGCTTGCATAATTCAAACAAATCTTAATGCCTTGATTGGAGTATGTGCAACAACAGCCACATTAACGTTGTGCAACAAACTAAAACCAAAGCAAGCTGCATTCATCTTTGCCGTTTTACATTTACCACAATCAAATTACCTTATAAGCCGCCTACCTCAGCAAACAACACTAACTGCCTTATAGGCTCAAGAAGCTCGGATTTCTAGGCACAGTCGGCTAATCAGCTGGCGGTTGGGGTAGCGTCAAATGTGGTTTAACAACGCCAGTGGGAAACGGCAAATATTGTCAGGGCACGGAGCAGAGCCAAAATGCACATTTCCATCAAATTCATTAAGGCAAGAATGTGCAACGAAGCCTCTAAACCTCAAAATCAAGGCGCGAACTAACTAATACCAAAACCTGGCCCAAAAACCAGCAAAGGCTGGAGAGGAAATGTGAAACGAATGTTGTCTTATTAGTGACTATTAGGGCAACGTTGACAAGCTCAACAAATTGTGAGGCAAAACTCTTCAAACCACGAAAACACAGATACATCCAAAAAACACACACACACACACTTACTAAGCGGACCACACACGCTGCAGATACAAGCATTTTTTGGAGGACAACAAATTGACCTGCAACATGTTGAACAACAGCCATAAAGACCAGCAACAACAGGCAACAGAAACAACCACAACAACCACTTGAAATGCCGAAAAGCAACATGTTGATTGCTCTATTCGAAAAATTAATTGGACCACACACGAAGCAAGCAGCAAGCAAGCAAGACAGGGCAAGGCAACCACCACTTCAAGCTGAACAGAGAGAGAGAGAGAGAGAGAGACGAGGCACAAACGGGCACATTCAACTGTGTCTAATTAGAGTCAGCGAGAGTGAGAGAGAGGAGCGAGAATCGTGGTTCTTTCTGGTGGGTGTCATATATATTTTAATGACCGCTCACCAACTGACTGTGTGTCCCAATCCCAATCCCAAGTGCGGGCCACATCGATGCATTTTTGATAACCAAAGGCAAGCAAGGCGAATGAAATGGCAAAAAAACCAAATAAAAAACTGAAAGAAACCACAAAAAACTGGCGCGAATGACTGCATAAATCCATGTGAAATGCACAGAAAAAGCCAAAAGTGACTTGCTGACTTCCTAACTGACTAACTGACTGACTGACTGAGGTGTCGACGAGTTTCCGTCTGGACGAGGTCTATCTGAAAGATTTGCTTAGTGAATGGCAGAAACGAAAGCCTGACTTACTCCGTCTCGTCGTCGTCGTCGTTGTCGTCGTCTTAGTTAGGCAGCAAATGCAAATGAGTGCTGTATGTAGGTCTCCTGGGTGTCACTCTTAACCCTATTTCCAAGGCGTCTCATAAATGGGAGCAGCGACAAGCGACATCGACAATGGGTGGCCAGAAATGAAAAAAGAACGAAACGAAACGAAACTTATCGTCTTACCTAATTAAGCAGCAGCTGCAGGAGAAGTGTAATTTTTGTAGACTTTCGGTTATTTATTGATATTCTAAATGCTGATTTCAATTTATGTGAAATATTTATATATACATTGTATATGTATATGCAACAACAAAACTGCTTGCCCTGCGGTGGCATGCAACAAAACTTAGTACGCGGCACGCATGTGCAGAAACACATGTTAAGAGGTCTGGGAGAGAATCTAAAAATGTAAATAGAATGCGCAGCCTCAAACAGGCAGGACCTAGCTAGTATGTATGTTGCGCCATTGTTGACTTGGCTAGCCAGGGCCAAAACAGAATATACGCCCACTTTGCTAGCGGTTGGCAGTTACGCCCCCCAAGCACAGCAGCAGCAACAGTTGCAGTCGCATCGTAAACTCAGCACGTAAATTATGATCAGCCAACGGCGTTGAATATTAATTGCAGCGCACCAAAAGTGAACAAAAGCCGACACAGCAGTTGCAACAGCAACAGCAGCAGCCGAAGCAGCAGCAATAGCAGCGAGAGGCAACATTCCACCTAGATGATGCCACCACATGAGCAGCTTGAAACCTGCAGCAGCACCAACTCGACTCCAACTCCATACTAGGTGGGCCCAACTAATATACGCGTGAGCATCTGTAACGGTGCCTTTGATAAGCGTCGATAATTATTGAGGCAGTCCGGCTGCAAAGCTTATTGCCACGGTTTGCGGTTGCGGTTGCAACTTCTGCTGCTGCTTCTCTGCTTCTCAGTCAGTTTGAGCTTTAATTAATTTCCAGGAAGTTTTGTCCACACACATTGTGGCTTTTGTTGTTGTTGTTGTTGTTGATACTTCTCTTTGTCTTTGTTTCTGCTGCTTTCGATTTCGCCGATTGTCGCCGGTCATCACTCAGCTGGAGTCGCTGGCAATCGCAGGCCATCGCCTCCTATGTCAGTGTCAATACACACACAGCAGCGCCAACGACCCCCGTTGCTCATTTCTGTCTTGCTGTTTGATGTATTGTCGCCAGCCCAATGCAACAGCAGCAGCAGCAGCAATATTCACAGCAGACAAGGTGTGGTCCACAGTGTGGATCAGGTTAAGGTCCTTTTTGCGCGATGTCATAGTTGTTTGACTCTGCTCCAACTTGAAATATTTGTTGCGGATGCGCCAGCAAAAAGGTCGCCACTGAACTGAGTGCCAACATCAACAGCAGCAGCCAAATTGTGTCTTAAATTGTTGACTCAACGACAACAGCAGCAGCCGCAGCAGCAGCAGCAGCAGCAGCAGCAGCAAATAACTGTGGCAACTGAGCCAACAACTGCGTTAAAGAGTTGTTGTGGGGCCTGGCCTCACCCGACCTGGCCTGGCATTTTTGTCCTGCGGCCACCAAAGCAGAGAATGCACGAAAACGAAACAACGAAACCAACAAAACAAAAAAACAAAACCTGAAAATTGTTTGTTGTAGTACTTATCATGGCCGACAAAGCGGTGCAAATCTCTCAGAAACGAAATCACAAGGCTATCAAGAGCTACCACAGCTAGCAGCAGCAGCAGCAGCAACAGCAGCGGCAACAGCAACAACAAGGCAAACAATAATAAAAATGCCAGCCACAGTTGTTGGCTAAAATACGCCAAAAAACAAAAACCAAACACAACTCAAAAGAATATATAACAAAACAGCACAAAAACTAGAAAAAGAAACAAAAAGCCAAAAAGCCCGGAAGCAAGTTTAAAAAAAGAGTTTAGATTATTGAATTCTTGCAACGATCGGCCAAACACCAAATAAACCTTAAATTTGTGGCAATATTGTAACCCACACAGCGCCTGCAAAAAGTCAACGCAATAGTTTAAAAACTATTTCAATTACAATGAATAAGTAATTATTATATATTTGATTGGTTGTAAAACGAATTTTATTTCCTTCTTACGTTAACTGCTCGCATTGACGGTGGCCAAACAATCTTGAACCATTAGTATGGTATGAGTAATTAGGCACGTTTTTAAGAATAATTACCACCTGGTCGCCAGGCCCACATGTAGCGGCAAAAAAAGTGACCAATAACTATTATATACACAAACATTTTGCTTAAAATTTTAACTCGTATTGCCCTCGAGCGTAGCGTAAGTAACGAAAATGTCGGTAGTTCGGAAGCAAATTATGCGGCAAATAATAAATAATTTGAGCTCATAAAATGCAATAAAAATCCGCCTCACAGCACTACGATTTATTTCCCAAGATAATTTCAAACTAATTTGGTAGCATTTAGTCCGAGAATTATCGCCCAACACTCGACCAAATGGTTGCCACCAACGCTGCGGGAGACACAGCTGAGAGTAATGGCATTGAGAACTGCATAAATTTAACGAAGTCTTGCAGGCACGCCTATATCAAATCACTCAAGCGACAACAACCTTAAAAGACATTAAACTAAAAATGCTGAGAAGTAACATATTTTGACTATTTTGATTGCACTTAGGTCAGGTTCGTTCTCTTCGGCTTCGGAAAACATCATATGGTATTGACAGGGTGTACTCCTTCATTAGATGTTGCACATGGCGGTTGCTTGTTAATACTTGTGCTGTTAACAACATGTTTTTCAATGTCAGATAAAAGTAACGCCCATTTTTTAAGTGTTGGATTATTATTTCATATGTAACTAATAGGAAAAGGTGTCACCAGAAGCAGTTTTAAAAAAAAACTTCAAACTTCTTGTTAAATAAGTAAGTATGTTTAAAAAGTTTTTATTCTTAAGATGGGGTAACTACTTCTATGTGTTATAAACAAAACAAGTAAGAAGGCTTTAGTCGAGTAATAATAGGAAAAGGTGTCAGCATAAGCAGTTTTAAAAAAACTTTAAACTTCTTGTTAAATAAGTTAGTATGTTTAAAAAGTTTTTTTTTCTTAAGATGGGGTAACTACTTCTATGTGTTATAAACAAAACAAATACGAAGGCTTTAGTCGAGTAAACTCGACAAGAAGATAACCTTAAAATGTAATGCTTAATGATATTACTATAATTCTTTATATCTGGGGTGTTTTACAATTGATGTTAATACAAATTTTCAAAGTTTTTTATTATTTTGTCAATGCTCATACATACAGACGAATGGACGGGCAAACGGACATGGATATATCGACTATATACCTTATACGGTCGGAGATTCGTCCTTCTGCTTGTCACAAACTTTTGCACAAAACCATTATACCCTTTTCACTCATTGGTATTATGGGTATTAAAAAAAAACAGTTCCTGAAGAGTATGAGGTGTGAACGACTGCATATGGGGTGAAGCATAGTTAGATTCCCACGCCGAAAGTCGTATAAAAACAAGAACACTTCTTGATGCCATTACAGTTGTGATTCAACGGAACATCAAATTGTCTTGGCCGCAACCATGCTATTCGAATATTTGAGGGAACCATCAATGTATGATTTACTTCCATCTCGGGATTCATTCAAGTATCTCGACAGGGGTATGAAGTGTGTCGGATGGATATCACCTCCGAAGGGATCAAAATATTATTGGAGCTATCGCTTTTGGAGTGTATTCGTTATCGGCTTGGGAGCAGTCTATACTCAATGGGGATTCTACGCAAGTTATATATTCGATTTCGATAGTTTCACTCTGGAAGTGTTTTTAACATCAATACAAGGCGTGTTCGATGCAACTATGGTCACAGTGAAGGTTGCAATCTTGCTACCAAATATGTGGCGTTTTCCAAAGGCAATGGATCAGCTCGACCGAATGGATATCAGATGCACCCGAATGGAGGAACGATTTAAAGTGCATCGTAGCGTTGCGCGCTCCAATTATGTTTTTCTAGTCTTTACGGCGGTGTATTTTTTGTTTCTGACTGCGACTTATTTGAGCTCGGTTTTAACTGGATCAACGCCTTGGGGTTTCTACAATCCTGTTCTGGACTATCGTGCAAGCACCCGAAATCTATGGATCGTGGCGACATTTGAGGCTTGCGTTGGTACGGCCACAGTCTTTCTAGATCAAATGGCAGATCTGTATCCAGTAATGTTTGGTCTTATATTGAGAACTCATATCAAACTCCTGACGGAACGCATCGAAAGATTGCGCACAGATGACAGAGAAACCAACGAACAGAGTTACGAAGAGCTGAGTAACTGCATTAAAGATCATAAACTTATTCTTGAGTAAGTTAAAAAAAATTCTCAAAATATTATTATAGATAAAAAAAATAAGTTTTTTGATTATTTTTTCAGATTTTGCAATATATTTCGACCTCTCTTATCAGGCACAATACTTTTTCAGTTTCTAGCCATTGGCGTATGTCTGGGCATGGCAATGTTTAATCTCTTTTTCTTTGCGACTTTATGGACTGCTCTGGCTATAATCACATTTATAACATTACTGATGTTCCAAACATTTCCCTTCTGCTACATTTGCGAGTTAATTGAAGAGGACTGTAACAACTTGACTCTAGCAATATTTCACTGCAATTGGATAGATGCCGATAAACCATATAAAAAATCTATAATTCAGTTTCTACATCAAGCTCAGCAGCCGCTTAACTTTATGGCTGGAGGCATCTTTAAGATCTGCATGCAAACCAACATTGAAGTAAGAATCTTTTTATTTATATTATACAGTTGATTAAAAACCCTTTTTTCAGATGGCCAAGCTGGCATTTTCGGTAATTACTGTTGCAAAACAAATGAATATTATGGAAAAATTAACTGGAAGCTACTAATATAAGAAACAAATAAAGTTGTGTTATAGTTTTAAAAATATTAAATAGCTTATCTCTTACCGAATTAATTAAAAATCTAATGGCATAAGAGAATTACAGTCGGCAGTTTCTCTGTTATTGGAAAAAATACCTATAGGGAATAAAACGACCTTCAATGAATGGGAGGAGCTCCATGAATACATAACTATAGATATGCAAATTTTTCGCAAAAATAAGCCCGCCTACCATATTTCTGTTACGCCTACATGTCAATCCAGAACATCTACTGATGTTTGTCAAAACAAAACCATATTGTTGTGCCTTATAATTTATGAATGAGTGGAGAACAATTGCATATGGAAAGAGTGTTGCGCAATAGGCAAAATTGCCATATAAAAACAAAAACATTTTGAATGCCATAACAGTCTTAATTAAACTTTCCAACAATCCAATGCTCATAAAAGCTAAAAGAAATTCTTACTTACTTGAGTTAAGATTAGAAATAACTTTAATTTGCTTATAACAAGTTGGTATTTTCAACAATGTAGTTGCTATTATCATTTAATAATATCAAGAATCAAATGGATAACTATCATATACCCTGCATACGAAATGTAAACATTTATAACTTACAACTGTAACCAGCCTGCCTTTTCCTGGGCAATGATACCAAATTTATTGCTCGTGTATTGCAATGGACAAGAATCTTCGTTGCGAACAATGCGAAACGATCCCTAATCGCACATTTGCTATTTGCTATTGCAAAATCTATGGCCATTCCTCGGTCATCAAACAAACAGAAAGATTTCTACGATTCTTGTTCTGTTGTGTTCTGTTCTGTTGTGTTGTCTTCGATCTGCTAAGTGCTGTGTGTTGTTTCGTTTCGTTTCGTTTTGAATGACTCATGACAATGGATTTTGCATTGAAGAGCCGTTGAGCTGAGCCTGAGCTTGAGTTTACTGTCAACGAGTTATTCCAATGGGAATTGCTTTGGTCTTTGAAGAATGCGTATACGCAGTGGCTGCCCGGTTCTAAACAGCCAACAAGCCTTCAATTCGGAATAAGTGTTGCTTGTTGAAATTACATCGTTTTTCATTTGTACAGCAGTTAAGCGGGAGCGAGAGAGAGAAAGAGAAGGAGAAAGAGAGTTTTTAGAATGCCGCCTGATGTGGCACAAGCTGACTAACCAAGTACCGGGTACAACAGGAAATTGAATGTTAAGACCGACACGTACAAAATAAATGCGGCATTTGGTCCAAACACACTCCGCACACACACACATACTGATTGTGGGCAACAGATACAGATACAAATACGGATACATAAACGTACACACATTGATGCTGCATAAATCTATCTTTTAGATTTATGGCGTACAATGGCAACGTTAATAGGCAAATGAGAACGAATGTGTGTGTTTGTGTTTGTGTGTGTGTTTGCTTGTTTGCTTGTGTTGCTCTTTCTCTCTATCTCTGTATGTCTATTTTGTATGTGTTTGTGTTTGCCTTTGCCTTTGTCTTTGTGTGTGTGTCTTGACCGAGTGAACAGAATGGCACACAGAACGGCATATTTGAGGCCAACTTGTGAAAAGGTAATAAAACTTTTTGCTGCACATTTATAGACGTTTTTATGCTTGTGACCAGGTTGTCTGCCAAACGAATTATAAATTATATTTTGGCACTGCTAAATGCAAAAACCCGACTAAAGCAACTCTCACCAATGGGGCATTAATAATGGCCCAGTCAGCAAAAGGACATGGCCCAAAATGCGCTATCTGCGCACTTCAAACACAAATAAATTACAGCCCAACTTTAAACCTGTAGCCAGAACCATAAAAATTGAGTTATTAAAATATGCAGCGACAGGTGCAGTCTCCAGCAGAGAGCACTAGACAACCCGTAGTCGTAGGAGAAGTGCAGAGAGAAAGGTTAATCTGTTTTGGTTAAAAAGCAATCAGAGATGCCAAACGAATGCAGGCCAGCTACTGTTTGAATACACTTCCAGAGCACACTCAACAACAATAAAACATAAACACAATCATATGAAAGAACATAAAAACAGAAGCGTGCCAAGTGGAGCAAACAACGAGAGTAAGAATGGGAAATTAGTTAACTAACATGCAAGAGAGAAGCGAAAATGCAACAGCAAAACAATTACAGCTGCCAACTGAACGTTTGGCCCAATTACAAATGCTCCAAGACGAAGGAAGCACTTGGCCCACGTCCAAACCAAACAGTCTGTTTTAGGTTGGGAAAGGAGCAGACTCTGCCGTTGGCTGCGCTTTGGTGGAGTATTTTCTGGACAAGCATTGAGAAAAGCGCGATAACATTTTAACATACAACGCGAATTTCATTCACACCAACACACACACCAACTCACACACACACACATGAGCTATCATGTTAGAGTCAGAGGCTGCTGAAATTCTGTTGTGTTTCACGCGTTGAGGGTTTTATCAACAAACAACAGCAGCAGCTGGCAGCTGGTACCAGAGCACACAACACCACAAACACCCAGACACAATATGACCCTTTTTGGGGTCTGTCTGCACTATTTGGGATAAGATACCATGTTGTATACGTAATGAAATTTTAGTACATTTGGGGGGGTGGGCAGCAGCGTCTGATAAAGGCCCTTAAGTGCTATTCTTGATACGCGAACTCGATGCTCTTAGTTTGAAAAGTGGCCAACTCCATAATAATAACTAGCAGCCAAATCAATTGCCAGTCTATCGCCCTTTGAACTAACAACCTAACCACGTCAAACACATTCTTAACGGGAAGCTGCACACTCGAATGCATAGAGCTTTAAATCTTTTGACCCATTTGAACCATTTCACTGCACAACAAAAGCCAATAAATTAACAAAGAAGAACATAAGACCAGACAGGTAATAAACAAAATATCATTTAAAAATGCATCTGCATATGAATGAATTTTATTTTTTTTGACATAAAAGAAAACATAAACATTCGCAATTTAGCTCGCTGCCAGACACAAAAAGTATCTATGTGAATATGCCATCCCAAAAGTAGGCCACACTTTTAAAAAGAGCAAGTAAGAAGGCTCTAGTCGAGTAAGCTCGACTATGAGATACCCTTAACCCTTGGCCATACAGACGAACTGACGGTCGGGCTGACAGACATATACATACGTGTACTATTGTACCAATGCTTTATAGATTTGTATCTCCGATGTTTCTCAACTGACTTTAATAAAAATTTCACAGATTTTTATTATGTTTTTAGTCTACATTTTCAAATTTTCGAAATTCAAGATTTTTTCTAATCGGTTCCATCGTAAACCGGGAAAGTTATCAAAAATTTAAAACAAACTTCTTTTGCCTAGGGATTGGGAGAGCTCCTATCCAATCTAATCTGCAGTCTGTAGCTTTTATAGTTCCTGAGATCAATGTGTTAATACAGACAGACAAACGGACGGACGGGCATGGCAATATCGACGCGTCTGTTGATGCTGATCAAGAATATATATAAAGTTTCTGGATCGGAAATGCTTGCTTGTTACATACTTTTGCATAACAACATTATACCCATTTTTACCAATGTCATGGGTTAAGGGTATAAAAATACTTGTTCTAAAAATAAATATTTAAAAATAATGCTTACGGCGTTTGTAGATACCACAGAGTTCGCGTTTACGCTTATTACAGCTGTAGCGTATAAAAATGTAAAATTTATTTAATTCAAAATATTCGTGTTGTGTGCATGATTTTGCCTTTTTTATGATGCATATACAATTTGCCAAAAGGATTTGCTTGTGGAAAATCCACATGCATACAAAAAGCGGGAGAGACAAAAAACAACAGATATGTAAGAACGACTACTGCATACCCTTTTGAGACATGAAGTTACTGATGTGTGTAGAAAAAGGTTAACATTGTAAAGCAATAGAGAACGAGAGAATTTTGTTAACTTTTCGTTGTAACTTGCAACAGTAAACTTAACATCAGTTTGAAGGGTATACAAATTGGACCCTTTTCCACAGAATAAACCGAACACATATGCACACAAAAACACACACATACATATATTCCGTGTGTTGAAAAACATTGTAAGTAAAAACACAATCAGACAACGAACAGCGAAATTTACAAATAACTTAACAATTTGCTTTTGGCCCGGTTGATGTGGGCCAAGGGTGAAGGGCGAGCGACCAAAGTCATCACGACGATGACGACAACGACAACAGCAACAGCAACAACAACAACATTGAACTGCTGCTGCTGCTGTTGCTGGTGAAAGTTAAGGCCAATCATTGCAACAATGCCAAAAACCAGTGACAACAACAATTGCTAACAGAGACATGAATTTCAATACGAAATAAGTACAAGCATCAATGCAATACACAAATACATACATATGTATATATACATGTTTTACCCATATTGCTGTTACAATCTGTTGCAGATGATGATGATGATCGTTATATGGGATGATCCAGCATCAACAAGCAACAACAAAAAATCCGATTCAAAATTCACATGATACGCAGACTTTTCAATTCAAGTCAATCTTGAATCTTGTGCCTTTTGCTGCACTTTGGTAATGCTAATTTTTGACATTCTCTGAATGTATGATCAACGTGCCCATATAAAGACAACGACCTGTAATGGACTCGGCATGCATAACTGTTAAAGCTCCAGAGGCTCTCTACATTTAAATATAAGTGTAGTTAGTTTTAGTTCTATGAAACAAAACTATCCAAATATAAAAGGTTTCGACTTAACCTTTGCTTTAAATCTGCCAACTGAAGGCATATCTCTGTTGGCATTTATATATATGTATGTGTATACATATATGACTAGTGCATTCTTGTTAATCTCTTTTTGTTCGTTTTTTTGCTGGTATCCATTCCTATCTCTCAATCCATCGCCCATTTTCGACTCGAACTCGTCATAAATTTTAATACACATTTTGGCTTGCAAATTGCTCAAAAGATGCATTTTTGCTCAGTTTCCCTACAGTCTTTTTCTTCAACTATTCCTCTCTTTCCTTCTAGCCCTGTCTTTTTTTCCTGCTGCCTGCTGCTGCTGCTGTTGTTCTTTTGTAAGAACAACCACAAGAGCAAGCGAGCAGCGACAACTGTGACGAGCAACCGTCAACTTTTGATTGACTGGCTAAGTTCAACCGATGTGGATGGCTCTTTCGTCTCTTGTCTCTGCTGGTTGGGCTATACTCCTTGGCAACCCTTTTGGCCACTTTCCACGCACTGGCATAGAACGGCAGCAAATTGCATAATTTTTACATAAATATTCTGACGTGCATTCATAATCATAAAAAGGGTTAAAATTCCTTGCTTTCTGTCTCTTGTTGTTGTTGGCCTTTGTTTCGGATTGGGCTCCCCCGACTCCTCGTGGAGTACTCGTATATATTGTTGGTCTGTTATTTATTTGGCCTCATGCCTGTATATACATTTTTTTTTTATGTTTAATATGCAGCCTAATAGGCATTCGCTTTTAAGGTTTCTTTCAATTCCCGCACCCAAATTGACAAAATGTATGCAAACTTAAAGCAGCAACAAAATGGCAAAAACAGCAGCAAAACCAACAAAAGCATAGTGCATAAAATATTTATGATATCGAATTGTATTGGCATTATTTTCAGCTCCATTGATGGCAGCCTATAAGTTGCAAAGTTAATACACAAAAAGTTCCCTCTCTACAGGTGCAATTCAGTGGAAACGAGCATTTCATTTCAACTGAATCAGCTAACACATATTTAAATATTGTGATGTTTACTGTTTTAATAATGTTCTGTGTTATGCAAAAATGAAATTCCACAAATATTTTTGTCTCTTTTACAAACTTAGATATTCTCTTTATGCTAAACTTTCGATATGATGTCTTCATTCAGTTGTAAATTTAAAATTCAACGCATGTATTTTATAGAAATGTTGTTTAATCTTGAGCATCAGCATGCGTAGCTCTTCGAAGCGTTACCCACATGACTATCTTACTACATGCCCCATAATACATAGCGTACATTTTGGCCCGTAAAAAGCAACGAGCTGTGAGAGTCAATTGCATGCAAAACTGTGCCATTGTCAGTTGCTTCGGAGAGAAAAGGGATATATACCGTGTGAGTGTTGTTCTGGTCTGGTTGTGTGTGTGTGTCTGTGTGTGATAACTACGACCTATGGTCGCACAAAGGGCAACAATGGCAGCGCGGCGGACAAACAAGGCCAACCACAAAATGGCCACCGCAACGGCAGCAACAGCAACAGCAGCAGCAGTGTTGGCTATAAACGACATGCGGGTCAAAAGGACGCCCACACATACGAACAAAGTAGCAGCCATCAGGCACAAGGATGATGATGATGATGATGGCGACAGGCAGGCAGGCAGGAAGGCAGGCAGGAAGGCAGGCAGGAAATCAGCCCTAGTACCAACTTCTTGCTTATGTTGTTGTTGGTTGCTGTTGCTGCCGCCTAGCAATTGTCGTTATAAATGGCAGTCATAATAAGTGGGTTAAATGCCCAGACGAACCAACGAGCCAACGGACAAAGATGGCTTGACACTGGGTCTCTGTGTCAGAAGCGTTAAGTGGCAGCTGGAGAATTGGGCATGTGTTGATACCCTGTTGATTTTATGTCTTGTGCCACAACTAATTACCAATAGTTCAAGAGGTCGCCTGCCCAATGAAGACTCTTTAAACTGCAATTAAATGCCACTTGAATGGTTGAATTCATGTATGCAATTCTCATTGTTGTTGTTGTTGCTGTTGGTGGTGTTGGTGTTGGCCATGGGCAGAACTGAAGCGATTATAAAGCAATCAAGTTCTCTGGCTGGCTTTGGTAAACTCTGGCAGCCACAAACCAACACATTCACATCATTTGCAAAATCATAATTCGCGTGTTAAGCGCGCATTAGTCTCACGTTGATTTATCACAGCAGGTACGTACCACGAAGACAGCGAAAACGAAAAAGCTACACAGTATAAAGAAAACTGGGACAGGGTCTTGATCTGGGTTCCGTAACTGGGTCCTTCTTAGCGTTCTTTCTTTCTCCAACGCTCCACCGCTTCAACGATGAGCTACAAATTAAGATTGCACACACACACACACACATATATACACATATTATAGTGTGATGGTATGCGGTTTTAATAACCGAATTCGCAGCTAATTTCAAGCTGAAAGTTCAGCTTGGACAGTGCCAGAGGCGTGTGGGTGCGCCCAATGCTCTAGAGATGGGCGCGTGAGCTGCTCCAACTGCTGCGGAATTTCGCTCATGATCCAATTAAGATAGCAAACTGGAGAGACAAATCGCCAAAGGATAGCTGCATTGTCTTAGCCATAACAGTAACAGTAAGTAACTTGCTTTATGTCTCTATCAAGTTGTTATTGTTTGAGAAAAGTAAATGTTTACATTCAAAAAGCTGATTGTTGATACGATGTTGCCAGCTTGGAAAAAGTTTAGTATGTGGGATTTTATTCATGAAATAAACTTATTCCGCAGTTTGAAAAAAACTTTAGTTGTTGTTAATATTAACTTATTCCCTTATTGTTACTTGCACTGTGCAACATGTAATCGTAGTTACGCTTGCCACACGGTTCATCTCTAAGTGGCATTCATCAACAAGCCGCTCTCACACACACACACACACACACACACACATACTCGCAGAACACAGCTGCACAGCTTCGTTAAGCCAACGACTTACTTTTTGGCTGCTCCCAGTGGTTGCTGTGGCGCTGGTGCTGGTGCCGCTGATGCTGTTGCTTTTGCTGCTGTCGCTGTCGCTGCTAAAGCAAAGTGGAGCAAATTTATGCCCAATTTCAGGCGAGTGGCAAATGATTTATGCGACAGCGCGTTGCAATTGCCAAAAAGGATATGTGCGTTGATTTCGCATGGCCCTAGGACAAATAACTTCATTACGTTTGCTTCGCTTCCTTCGTCTCTAACTCCGCCTATTCCCGCCCCTCCCTGTGCTGTATCTCTCACACTCTCGCCGTCTCTCTGTTTGAGCCAAAGGTTGCCCCCTTTGGTAATGATGTTTCATGTTGCTGTTGTGTTGTGTGTTAATGTTGTTTGGAATTGTGATTGGGGTTTTTTGTTGTTTTGAGGATTGTAAAATATATGCAAGGCAAATCGCACGATTCTCGTGATGTTGCTCATATTTGGGCACCGTAACAAGCGATGCAACACGCGACAACAACAACAACGCGCGAAAATCGCATTCTACTTATGGCGTGAATTTCGCGGTCGTCTTCGTTGCTTTTTTTCTTATATTATTTTTTTTTTGTGTGTTTGGTTGGTTTGGCACTTGGCACAACCGAAATTCGATTCAAATTCCCAAATTCAAATTTAAATGCAACAACGACAACAACAACAACAACAGCATCAACAACATACACATCGAGATGCCATTGAGCCTGTCTAAAGTGTAGGCAAGAAATTGGCAGGAAGTCACGCCATTTGAACCATTTGTTTGTTAACAATAAACCGTTAGTAACATGACGCTGATTACACATGCGCACCATACAAAATGAATGCATTTATCATTAGCTACAACAACATCGCAAGATTCGCCGTTAATTGCAAATGCAGATGCAAATTTGATGCAGCTAAAGATCTCTTTTACCTCCAACAGCAACAGCAAGAACAACAACTACTTGCCATATGAGAGAACTTTTAAACTCATCTGCAAACTGTCAGCTTATGGGATTTCATTGACAGCCTCACGATGCTACAGTCAAAATGTCCTTAAGCCCCAATCCCAATGCCAACAACAAGGAACAGGAATATCTTGTTGCTGTTGCTGCTGCTGCTCTTGCTGTTACTGTTGCTCTTGGGTACTATTGCAGCCAGTGAGTTGTTGCACGCACTTAATTAAGACGACAAGCGAACGACCTCAGCTGTCAGAAAGGGCTTTTAGCTGGTTCGCATGAAATATTTAATATATTTCAAGTTGGCAAAGCGATCTATAAGCTTTTTACCCCAACCCATATCAGTTAAGTAATGACAAATTGTTAATAAAATGAGTTATGCAGTATTTATCTACCATTCTCGTCTATAGACGAATCAAATTTACTAACCCATTATTGAGCTTAAGTAAAGTGAAAGAGCTTCCTCTCTCGCTCAACTCATTCCCAATCGATCAGAATGCAAAGGCAATCTCTGCCGTGCCGAACAAATAAAATATGTTATGTGGTATTAATAAAAGCCAGCAACGATTGCACTTCACACCTCATTGAGATTGGCCATAAAGATGCCTTAATAACTCAGCTAAGCTGAAGACGAGCAAAAGCTCTGCGTTCTGCGTTCGGTGTTCGGCGTTCTCTGTTTCTTTCCCTTCTCTCTCCGCTCCGGTAAGACCCTGTTGGCAAGAGCAGCCAAGGCTGTCAGTATCGTTTATGGCTGCCCATATTTAATTTGCCGCTTCGCTCGATGGCCAATTGAAGCGTTTCGATAAGGGGCCAAATTCATAAATATGAAAATGGCTTCATTTTGTGCTCGAGCTCGCGATTCGAACTGGATTGGACTGGACTGGAGTTGGTTAGGACTTGGGACGATGCGTCTGGCATCGGACATCGGACATTGGGAGTTGCCCTCTCTCATATCGCTTAAATTAAAAACTTAAATTTCAACACTCGCTGTGGCTTGGCAATACGGGTACCCTGTATTTGACGTTACCAAAGCAAACACAATAACACCAACAACAACAACAACAACAGCCGTCAACTCAACTCAGTGGCAAGCTGACAATGGGAAAGGCGTTGCAGTTTTATCTGACAAATGCGCGTATATCTCGAAAGTTGTTGCTGCTGAAATGAGGCAGCAAAAGTAACAGCAACAGCAATAGCAACAACAACAACAACAATAGCAACAACAATAACAACATCAGCCCCAAACGAAACTGACCCTCACATTCATTTATCAATGCTGCAGAATGTGTCGCCGTGGCAAGGAAGAAAGTGGCAGCCAAGAGCCGCACCTCTAACTGTTGCTGCTGTTGTTGTTGCTGTTGCTCCCGTGCCCATTCAGCCTAGTCTGGCAGCGATCGTTGCTGTTGGTGTTGGTAATAGAACTAACTGAGTGCCGCCTTGTCTTGGATCTACCGCCGTCCAGTTTGGAAGAGGACGACGACGACGACGACGACGATGACGATGACGACGCTGGCTACTTCATCATCATCATCTGAAATGTGCGGCGCGTAGTCATGGGCCTGACATTTTTTGAGTTGCCGTCCGTTGTCTACGGCAGCAAAAAGGTAGCAACATCAACAACATACAACAACAGCAGCGGCAGCAGCAGCAGCAACCGAGAGCACACAATAACAAACAAAAACAGCAGCGAAGCCTCTCAATGATTAATTGACTTTCAAAATTGCTGAAATTTTTAATTTATTATACGCGCCAAAGTGATTAATCAGTAGACAAAGCTGCGGCCACAAGTATAAGGTGGGTAGACTGCACAGGGGAGTAGTTGGTTGGCGGGGGGAGTCAGGTGAGTGTGTGTACCCTACAGTGAAAAAAAGGTAACAACATAAACAATCCCTAGCAATGTACACGTAGGCAGTAACTGAAGCTGCAAGATTGAAAGTGCTGCGGCAGCAACAGCCACAAAAAAAGTGGTTTATTGTTTGTTGTTTTTGTCAGCTGTTACTTGAAGGTAAAAGGGGTATATTGTCTTTTAACCAAGAGTTGAAACTAAACTACTTCTCTTTTCGATTTAAATATATATTTGTGAAAATAACTTTTCTCATAACTTTTTAACATTTAACAATCATCAAACAGAGTATTGCTTAGTCTATAACAAACAAATGCAACGCCTATCTTTATTTATATTTTATGTCGCTGGCAAACCTTTGAACGCATCAGTCAGAGTCAAAGATGTTTAAAGCATTTAATTGCCGCCACTGTTGATGCTGCCGTTGTTGCTGTTTTTGTTGCTTTTATTTGTTGCTGGTGCATTATGTGGCACCAGCTAGATTATGCAGAAAGAGTTTGGCTTAGATAATGATGCTTAAAGTGGAACTGATTTAGTTGAAGGCTTCATTCAGTCGAAAAATTGGGTCGTGGTTATTACTTTGCTGTCACGCCTTTTGGCCTTATTTTGCCCAATAAAAAAAAGCCTTAAACTTTAAATGGAATGCGCGTATTAATTAATGCCTAAACTCAAAACAAAGGAAACATAAATTTTCCAATAAGACACTTTACCAAAGAAGAAAATTATAATAACGTGTTGCAATGTAACCAAAATGAGTACGAGACACCAGAATAAGCTCGCAGAACCGTTAGTTAGCAGTTTTGAGTGGATGCGTTCCGTTGCTTTTGATGTTCTGTGCGCGCCGAACACACCGGAGAGACATTAACATAAATATGAGCGAAAAGATAAGTGAAGAACACACCCAATGCTGAGAAATGGCCAAAAGGCTGTGTATGTGTGTGTGTGTGTGTTTGTGTTGCCAAAAGCAGAAATCTCTCAGTTTCTCATTGGCATGCGTTAGAGACAGAGTGCGATAGCAAACAGGGATGAGGTGGTTGTTAATGGGGCGATGGGGCTATGGGGCGGGTGGGAAAACGTTTGTATCAGGGGCGTGACCTGTTGTTGTTGTTGCATCTCTGGCTGTGGAAAATCTCAATAGATGATCGTAAGCACAATTACGTTTTGCGGTCAGAGCAACAATAACAACGTCAACAACAACAACAATGACGACGACGACGATGACGACGGCGAGGATGAACAACAGAGAAAAGTGGGTGGGGCCCCCAAACTCTCTGGCAAACGCCGGCAACATATTTGACGCATCGCTGGCAACATTCAAATGTTGCAACAGCAACTTAAAGATGTGGCAGGCAGGCAGAGCAATCAAATGAAGCAGCACACCAACAACACAACAACGCAACAACTGCATGCCACATGCTGTTGATGATGATGTTGCTGTTGCTGTTGCAGTTTTTTTGCTGTAGTTGCTGATGAGTAGGACAATATCAAGGCTTGTTGCTGTTGTTGATGGGGCCCAATGTTTCGGTCAGAGTTGCCATAACGAATCGGGCAACACATTAAGGGTTGTCTTGCCCCGTTTTGCAACTTGCTAAAGCAAAGTCGAGAGGCGGCGGCAACAACGCGCAATTTATAAAATGTCTTAATTTTTTGTTACGTTGCCATTGCCAGCAACAGCTACAACCACAACAACTGCAGCAACAGCAACATTCGGGCGGGCGTCAAGCTTAAATCGCCGCAGGAAGGCCTAGGTAGGCAGGCAGGCAGGTCTGTGGTCCGGCCAGTTGGCCAGTTGGCAAAAATGACTGACGCTGATGCCTGTCAGTTCGTCGGACAGCCGGCAACTTGTTGCTGTTCTTTGCTGCTGCTGTCGCCGTCATCAATTTTTCGCAGGATTGTTGCTGCTGCTGCTGCTGCTGAGGCTGCGGCTGAGTCTGTTGCTGTTGCTGTTGTTGGCGATAAATTGCATTTTAAGCGTATTTTCCCTGGCATTATTATGACTTTATAAACTCTGCGGGCTTTATGCCTTTGCACAATGGGCACTTTGCATTTGTTGTTGCTGTTTCTGTTGTTGTTTTTTTTTTTTTGCTTTCTCACCGCCCAATGCAAACGCCTATTGGCAGCCTATGCAACCTGAGCCACAAGGTGTGAGCCATTTTTATATACGTTTATATATATATATATATTGTATACCCTTTGATTGGCAATGATGAAATGTGCATAGTGGATAGAAGGAGGCATGGAAAGGGCTGTTGTCCAATCGGGCCACTTGATGTGCTGCTGCCATGTTGCTCGTCTGTGTTCGTAACAAGATAATTGCTTAATTTGATTAGCAATTGTTGCTCTTGCTGTTGCTGTTAGCTGCTGCTGTTGTTGCTGTTGCTGTTGCTGGCGCTGGCGGGCAACGCACCGCTGGGCGTGCAAATTGCTAACAATTTTGATATTTAAATTATTGAGCCTGTTGCCGAGTCGAAGCGATACAAAATGAGTTGAGTCGGCTCAAACACCAACAACAACAACAACAACCTGACAGCTCAATAAACATTCCATCAAGAATGGAGTGTAAAAATCCAATTTTCATAAGTGGCCGCCAGCTAGCCAGCCAACAACAACAACAACCACTGCCGACCACCGACTACTGTCCACATTTGCCTTCTGCTGTCCTTTTATTCTGCTGTTGTCGTACTCATCCTGGGCAGCGGCATAAATTAGCAACAGTTGCCGCTTTGCCGCTTTTCAGTTCGCCGTTTGCAGCTCGCCGTTTGCAGCTGCAACAACGCGGGACATCAACACAACGACAGCTCTCCTAATTATGAAATGCATTTTTTATAAGTGCACTTAATTTGACAATTATACAAGCTTTGAGCACATGAAGTCTCTGCATTAACTGAAAAAATGAAAAACTAAGTGGTAGAATATAATAAAATTAAAACTTGACATGATGCAGCAGCAATCTTTATTATGACCGACATGGAAAAAAAAAAAGAAAATAAATTAATATATAAATAGCATAACAAGTTGAGAACTTAAACAAGCCTACTTACTATGTGTAGTTTTAAATGCAATTTTAAAGATAGATTTTATTAATGTAAGTTTCTAATGCTCCAGTGTCAGATTTCAAGGCTATCTTATCTGTAGTTGGTGTCCCCCTAGTACAAGCTGCTCGGCATGTACTTAAATTTGATATTTTAATAAATTAAGCGCAACGAAACTAATGCGACCAACACCCGCTGGACAGAGATACACCCATAGACTTATACAACACAAAAGCTGAATACATAGAGAGCTGGGAAGCTGAAGGTAAGATCAATGATCCGGTAGCTGGGCAATGGTTGGCTGCGTTGTTGTTGTTGTTGCTGCAAGATGCCTGCCAACTGATTGCAATTTGAAATATTCAACGAGCGGGCGCAACAACAACAACAACAGCAACTGTAACAACAACAAGTAACAGGAACAACAAACGACAAGAACTTCTGTTTTGCGATCGGGACAGCTGGGCGGACAGTTCAGCTGGGGCAGGGAACAGGCTGAGGCTGACGAGGGGGATAGAGC
Organism: Scaptomyza parva; assembly: GCA_035044645.1. Classification (NCBI taxonomy): domain Eukaryota; kingdom Metazoa; phylum Arthropoda; class Insecta; order Diptera; family Drosophilidae; genus Scaptomyza; species Scaptomyza parva. The sequence continues at coordinate 1,738,938 of JAWNNT010000065.1, read as the reverse complement.
AACTAAGTAGAGTGGACCCCAAAACATGATTGGCATGCGCCCAGTGCCAGAGAGAGAGACCCATGCCTCGTAGTTCCCCCCAGTTCCAATCCCAGTTACTGAGTGCTGACCAGATCAGACTGTAATGAGCAGCTCTTCCACTTCTCTTCCACCTCTCTCTTTCTGTCTTTCTCCCTCTGTCTCTGTCTCTGGTCTGCCCACTGTGAATCGAGTGTAGTGTACCTACCGGCACGATCAGCGATAAGTGGATGCTGCTCATATACGAGAAATGGTTTTAAATTTTTCGTCTAGTGTTTGATTCTTATTAAAAGATTGGCGAAAGCGTCTTACAAGCGTCTTTTTCCATTGCGAATTGCAAATGTCGTTTATACCCCTCTACCCCTCTCTCTTTCATCTCCTCGACTGCCCAATCGCCATACAAACTGGTAACCCAAACCACACTCGTTCACCGCAAACCAAACCCAACCCAAATCACACTCCATTCACATTCACATCAACCAGGCGGCGGCAGTGGCGGCAGTGGCGGCAGTGGCGGCGGCGGCGGCAACGGCTAGAGAGGACTCCTGCATACAATTAGCCCACAACATTTGAGCAAACAAAATGCGCTTGTAATTTATTTAAATCCCGCTCCCCATCAACAGGTCCATTCCATATGGAACCATAAGCAATAATCAGCAAAAATAATCAGCAAAGGCGCGCACACAGCCACAAAGAACACAAAACAGTTAAACACACAACAACAAGTCTTATGGCTAAAAGGAGCAGAATGAGGGCTTGGCTTATACCTTTTCATACCTTGTACCACTCCATTCATGCACTTTTGCCACTTGACATTGAAAGCTAAAGAAAGAAAGATAGAGAGTTAGAGAGAGCAAGCGAGAGAGAGCGTTTGTGAAGAAAGATGAAAGGCTGCAGGCCAAAATCTATTGGTTTCAACTTTCCAAAAAAGTGTGGCTGTCTAATGTGGGTTTTTATTTTCGTTTGGTTAATTGGAATTGCGAATAACACTTTATCATTGTCAGCCCAAAGATTGAGACTTTCAAAATAATCAAAAATGAAAACTGCTGAAATCAAAGCAAAAATTTGTTTAAATTTGTTTCACTTTTATTAACTTCTTTCGACTAGTGGCTCGTACTGAAACAGTTAGTTCTATAAATAACTAAAGACTTTGCCAGTAATGGCTAGTTATGTATATGTTCTAACAGTTTACAAATTGCTTCTCAAGTCTTATGTGCTGGCTGGCCTACACTTTTAATAACGAGAAACAGTCAATGCCACAACAGAGCTTGGCAATTTATGTGGTCACAAGATCGTAGGAAACGAATCTTAACAACAACTCCAAGAACTCTAACATTGTTGTTATTGTGGGACCAAATCATGAATGAGAAGAGCGCTGCCCCAAATTGTTATATACCCAGCAACGTTGTGGATATCATACTATGGAACGCAATGCAATTACTTATCACAGTATGCAGCCAGTTGGCAGAACCAACGCAGAACCAACGACCTGGTGAAACTGGCATCGAAATTACAAAAACCGAGCCGTACTCGTCGTTTTGGCTGACAAACCTAGCAGTATGAGTATGCAAATGTGCAATGTGTCTAGGTGCCGGTGCTGTGGACACGACTATTACCTGTCACATTGTCAGGTGATTGCGAAATTGTTGCGTTACGCCAGCGCCCAAGCAACCAAGGCGACCAGACGACCAGTTGGACCTATTCGAGCCCATCGCAATGGAGAGTTTGGCCTTAAATTTGTGGGAAACATCAGCTGAAACTAAGTGCCCAAACCAACCCATTGATGATGAGGGGTCCCCAGTTGGAAACGTGACTCGAACGTGACGTTTGTGCAAACAGGAAGATTCAACTGACAGCAGCAGCCGCGGCGGCAACAACAGCAACAACAACAATAGCAACAGCAGCAGCCGCAACAGTTGGCGCTCTTGGGACGTTGCAAGCCAAGTTCAAAACTGTTGCTGTCACACAGGAGAGACAGAAGAGAGTTAATACAGTTCAACTTCAGCTGAAGCTATAGTTGACTTGATTGCCAACGACGCGTCGTCGTTGGTGGGTGCACTGAGAAAAATTATACAATTATTTGTTGTGTTGAAAGTGTTTATTAAGAAATTTATTATCAAAATAAATATGGTTTGTGAGACATTTCTTTGATTTTTGAATATTTTTTTCTGTTTTTGAAAGTTTTTTCTTCAAGTGCACTCAAGGGAAATGGTTAAAACCATTGTACCTTAATGCCAAAGCAAAACAAATTCAAACGGTATTTGCCAAATTACTCGGTTTTAAACGTTTGTTGTTGCTCTTTTCTGGTTACTCTTGGCCATGACTTTGAATGCGTTTCGAGTCCGAGTTTCGCCCTGTTTTTTTCTACATTATTTTTGTAGTTGTAGTTTATCAGCCGCTTGCATCATCGGCAACAATATGCCATGGCATTCAAATCAAATTTGCATTGTAATAATTTACAATTGCGCCGACTTTTTTGCTCGTTGCGTAGGCCGTACTTCTGGCCGTACTTTTCTGGCCAACAACAACAACAGAATTGGCAATGGGACGTGGCATGGCAAAAGTCCGTGTAATTGATGAAAGTCTCCAATCGCTATTAATGTCATCGATAACAACATTCTGGCCGTTAGTAGTGAGCGGGGCATACATACATAAGCAGACATCACCAGAGAGCGTTGCACATTTGCATCTGGTGGCTCGATTCGAGGTTGAGGTTTCGCTTGAGGTTTGTGGTTTGTTGTGGTTTGTGGTGGGTCTTGTGGGTTACAAGCTCATAAACATTGGCGACACAAATCAAAACATGTCACAAACAGTTGCTACGCCTCAAAAATTCTTGGAAAGCGCGGTTTTTTCTACTTCTTACTTCTAGCTGCTTGCTGCTTACTTCCTGGTGCCAACTGTCTAGGACAGGGCATCATAGGTAGGTTCTTGTGCCCTTCTAGCTGATTTATGTGCTGCGTCAATTGTGCCGAAGCCTAAGTAGCTGGGTCAAACAATTACCAAGTCATAAACGTGGCCGTAAAACGACAAACAATGTTTCCCCCGGTATGTTACATCTTTTCGCATAAGACTTCGTTGAAATGTTGCATGATTTGTTTGTTTTTGCTTGCGAAAGCGTTGAATCAATCTTGCCAATGCAACCAACATAAAAGCCATAATCAGATGTCCTGCTTATGCCTCGCAGTTTAACTGAGCAACGCCTTAAATCGTCTTGAGCAAACACTTAACGTTGAATGTTAAGGCCATTGTCTGTCTGTGTGTTAACGTGGCTTATCGAAAGAAAGCCTTTTTAATAACTCATATACATAATGTATGTTTGTACGTTTGTGCCACAGTCATAACATAATCGCTAAATCAAAAAGAAAAAAACAACAAAAAACAACAAAATAAACTTCAGACATGAGAAATATGAAAATTGAAAAACCAGAACCCAAATGTGCGGATTCCAAGAAACAGCAACAACAACAACAATTCGATGAAGATGAAGAACAGCTCCATTGATGTACCTCCTTCTTTCTTGCAACATACTACATACATATGTATATACATCTTTAAGTGGAGGCTGTGTGACGAGAGCGTTGTTGCAACCGAAATTGCCCAAAGCGCGATACTCAACACTTCAAACAAGTTTTTGACACCGAAAACTGATTTGCTTGAGAGAATACAAAAAACAAGAAAAAAAAAGGGAAAACATTTTTATATTGGCCATTTCAATTATCTTAATGCACTTTAATATGCCAAGACTCAGGGTTTTGACTTCTTTTTACCGTTCGCTGACGCACCTTTGCTGATTCGCTCTCTCTCTCTCTCTTTCGCTCTCTCTCTCTTATAGTGTGTATGTGATTGTGATTATCAGCTAATAAGGCATCAATAAATTTTGGTAAGCAGGCAACAGCGCAAGCGGCAAGCAGCCGAAAATGCCATGGGGCCACGGGATCGCCTCGAGATGATGCCGCTGATTGCGCCACGCAGATTGCAATTAATTTGCAATAACTTTTGATAAATGCTCAAGTGTTGCCTTATGCTGTTCTTTTGCTGAAGGTTTTTCATTTTTTTTTTTCTTTTTCTGCTTTTTTCATTCTGCTGTGCAGGAAAGTGGAATTAAAGTCTCCAGATAAAGAGTTGACGCGATTAACTGCCAGAGATTGTAAATACATATATATATATATATATAAAGGGCTGTGGTAGAAACTACCGTTATATGTGAAAAAAGAAACCTAATGATCTTATGTGAGGCTTCTAAATACGACTCTCATAAATCAATCCATGTATCCTAAGATATACTCAAGTTTCCAGATATTCTCTTGCAGATTGTATTTAGCTGTGAAAAACTATTGCCAAAGAATCGTATATCATATCTGATTGTAATAAATAAAAATAATATATCTAAGCATTTCAACAAACCCTAAACTCATATAAAGTCTTTATTTTTAAAGCAACTCTTCAAGACAAAAATCCCCAACAAGCCAGAGGCTATATTATTTTACTCCCTTGCCCATCAAAATTTATTTGCATGCCGCTAAGAAAAATGTCGAACGATCAGCATAAAAATCGCATGCGACAAATTTGCCATTGATGTTGCAAGTTGGGTTTGGTTGGCAATTGTGGGAATGCTGGAAATTTGAAAAATGTCATCAATAAGCGAAAAGTTAATAAAAAATAATTAATTTAAGCAAGCGAGGCAACAGTTTGGAAAGACTCGTCGCTTGGTTAGCTCAAGAGCTGGGCGGAGTCTATGTAGCAGCAACAACAGCAACAACAACAACAACAACATATATTGAACGCTGCAAGCGCATTTAAATTGAATAAAAGTCGTTGAAAAGCCAAAGCTCGAAACAGAAGAGAGACAGAGCGAGACCCACTGACAACGCCTCAAACATGGCAAAAACGGCAACTGTTGCTGTGGTAGAAACTGCAAAAACAACTGCTGTTGCTGCTGCTGCTGCTGTTGCCGCTGCTGTTGCTGCCGTTATGCGCTTAACATCTTGGCATCCAATCAATTAGTTTTTATGCGCTTCATTGGCAAGCGCTTGCTTGCCTGCCTGTTCCCGGCCAAAACCTGGTCAAGCCTCTGGGTCCTTCCCAACTAAACTCTGCCGCTGCTTTAGGCCAAATCGTCAGCAGTGTCAGCAACAAATTGGCGAAGGGACAACAACGACGACGACAACTCGCAGCTGGCAACCAGCAGCATCTACTTAAATGTAATGCACCATACTTTCTCAAACAAAAAAAAAAGAAACCACATACATAGTATATATTTGAGAGCTGTGAGCTTGAGCTGTGCGAATGGAAACACGATGCAAAGCGCATTGGAGAAGAAATGTATTCAAATGGCTTTCAAATGCCAACGAAATGTGCGCAACTTTACGTTTCTTTAGCGATTGACAAATCAATTTGGGGTTGGCCTGGGTTTGGGGGCCTTTGTTTGGCTTCTTTGCAAACAACAACACCTGCTGGTTGTTTGTACGGTGTTGATTTTTGTTTTTGTGCTTACCCAGCTGAAGGCCAAGTGTACCCACTAGCTGACACCTAACCAGCCATAAGCAGACATAAAGCCAGAGAGACACACGGCCCGATGGCAGTCACGTCGATCACTTGGCAAATAAATATATGCGCATTGGATTTGGGGCCAACGAGTGGTGTTGGAAGATCGACGACAAGACTGCATAAATGCATGAGGATGCAGCTTCAAGCAAGCTGCTCACATCTGCATTTGTTCCGAACTAACTGCCAATGGTGGCAGTGGCAGTGGCAGAGTCTTTCCTCTCTTTTAGTTTTTTGCGGTTTTTTGTAGTTTTTTGGTCAAGTCATTGCCGCTTGTTGTTGCCATTTGTTGCTGTTGTCCAAACACAACTGAAGTGTTAAAAACATTCCCATGTCAGGTATTAGCAATTTAAGTTAACCTGCGCCTCTGCCTCCCTCTCGATGTCGGATTGATGGCTGCTCTATCCACGTGTGTATCTATAAGATACAAATGCTACAAAGTCAAGGTATGGCATTCTCTTATTTTTGCATACAACAAAGTTTTGCGTTTTTAATACAACTTCTTTTCAAGAAAATATTTATTTATATGCTTTAAAGTTTAAAACATTTTGAAATGGTTTCTTGTGAGAATCTTCTTGTAACGAAACTTTTCACAACAGATTGCATAAATTTACATTATCAAGTGGCATTTTGTGCAAGCAGCTCAGCCGCCCAAAACAGGTTGGGAATTAAGTTCAAGTGTTCAAGGGACTCGGTCAAAATAACTAAATTAAAAAAAAAAAACATTTTTGTTTTGTCGCGACACGGTGAAATTGTTGTGTTAATTGAGTTGTTTGCTGGTTGTTGCAGTTGTTGTCGTACTTTTTTTTTGTGTTTTCTCATTTCAAAACATACAACATCAGACTGTTGTTGTTGTTGTAATTGTTTTGTTAAGCTGTTGTTGTTGTTGGTGTTGTTCTATGTCTGCGTGTCTTCGTTTGTTCTGGTTGCAATTCTGCAGCAATTAGTGTTGCTTGTGTACACTGTCAGTTATTTCTCAGCAGATTTTCAAGTTGGATGCCAGCATCCGTTTTATCCTTCTACTTCTATGCCACTGTTTTCTGTTTCTTTTTTTTTGTATCTCTTTTCAACTTTATGTGGGGGCTTAGTGAGTCATTGAAATATTTTTAAAGTTAAAGAAACTAAACTTTAAGCTTACTTTAGAGATCTATGAATTCCAGACTGTATAGAAAGCCTTAAGCTTTTGATTTCAAAATAGCATTCACAATTGTTATGTTCCTTTTTGGAGGGTTTAAAAAGACGCATGGCGAACACGCCCTAACCAAAAATTCGCCACAGATGAAAAACTTAAGCAAATATCTCGGCAAAACCCACAAAAAACCAAATAAAGTTAACAGTTCAAGCAACAACGACAATGCATGCAACTGCATCAACAGCAACAACAACAAACGTTTTGTGTCACAAAATATTTGAATGTAAAGTGCGCGAGTCGCGACTGTGACTTGGTTTTTTGTTGGTTTTGCTGTTGTTGTCTTTTTTGCTGTCTCTATATAGTATTTGTATTCCTTGGCAGCCGGTGCAAGTGCCTCTGGTCTGCGGCTGCGACTGCAACTGCAACTGAGACTGACGACGTGCGCCTGTGCAACCAGGTAACCAATAGTTCCCCCCAAATCTTCCCCGCCACACTCCCCACCCCCCATCCCCACCCCGCTGTCACGTCCTCACCCGCGTCCAATGAGTCGACTCACTAATTGGTCACGACAGCCAGCCAGGCAGCGTTGAGTTTTTGAGTTTTCGAGTTTGAAAAGCGAAAAGCTAAAACCCATTGAATTTGGCAACGCTCCAGCCGTTGCGATTTGTTTTTGGTTTTGTTTTGTTTTTCCGTTGGCCAGCTGAAACCTTCAATTTGTGCTAGAGAGCTAGACGAAACAAAGCTCTGCCTACCCCACCTTGCACCCACACCCCGACACCCCTTGGTGGCTTGATGGGGAGGTCTTAAAGTTTAACGTTGCAATTGATTTTAGTCGTCAGTTTTGTGGACTTTTGATTTTTCAGTTGTTTAGTTTCTATTGTTGCTGTTGCTGCAGCGATGGCGCAAAACTTTAAGCATTTAACATTAAACTGTTCGATTATTTTTTTTTTTATTCGCCATAGTTGCCAAAAAAAAATATATAAACGACTGCATTTCAGTTTTATTACTGAACATAAATTTGAATGCATTTTTAATCAGTTTTTTATGTTTGGCCAAATTTAAAATTATTATTCAAACTGTTATTAATTTTCGATGCTTATTGTTATTTAATAATAGCAAATGATTGTTGTGATGTTGAAAGATTTTTAACTTTAACCATTCAACTTGAATTCCTAGCTATTCCTATCTTATGATCTTAACTTCTTCCTGACAAGAAAAAAACCCCCTTCAATATATTTCTTGATTTGCCAAGCTCCATTAAACACTTGGACTGTTGTTAATGTAATTTTGGGATTATTTATTGGCTCGTTTGTTGCTGTTACTGTTACTGTTGCTGTTGTTGGTGCAACAGCAATAATCCAAAATTTCGGCAGCCGCCGATGGCAATGGGTAAAAAATAAAACAAAATCCAAAATAAGGCAGCCAAAACAACGCAGACAACGTCATTCATCAAATAAAATTTACTTAATGAAATTAATAAATAAATTATGATATAAATCTTGTACAGTCGCCTGTATGAACACCGCCGCCGCCGACAATGTTTTTGGTGTTGCAGCAGCAGCAGCAGCAACATCGACGGCAGCAGCAGCAACAGCAACATTTTTATTAAAAGCTCTAAATTATTGGCAGTTGCATGCAACGGCGGCAACAAAGCAATCGAGGCGAACGACGCTAACAACTGCAGCAGCCACATGGACAACCCAAGCCAAATCGGCTAATGGACCATTGGACAAATGGACAGACGGCCAAGTCGCCTGGCCACATTAACGAGCAAATGTCAATTTTTGCAGCAATCTTTTTGCAATTTTTTTCTCTTTTTCTGTTTTTTTTGGCTTAATAATTTCTCGCCATCGAACTGTTGGCAACAGCAACATTAACAACAGTTGCCGCCGCCGTCGATGTTGTCGTCGTCGTCAGCGATGCGCGTGCGCAGCAACAACAACAACACCAAAAACTTACGTAACGTGGTAAATTATTGAAAGCCTTGCAAAAATTAAGTTAATATATGATTTTTGGTAATACTTTTAATTGGATTTGGTAATGGAAATGGTATTTCGAGGGTAGTTAGGAAATAGTTGTGGATTTATAGGGATGTAAAGAAAGATATGATAAGATGTGATAAGAGATGATATATAGTGATGAGATATGATATGAAATGTTACGATGTAAAGGAATTTATTATATTTTGATAAAGTTGAAAAATTTTCCAAGAGTATTTCAGTTTCGTTCCTCTAAATTGCATGTGTCATGTGTGTAATGTCGACATTTTTTTTTGGTATAGCCAGAAATTTATATTTTTATATTGCTATTTTTGTTGGCACGTAAATGTGTCAAATATTGACAATTTATATAACTATTGCACATACATATGTATGTGTGTACCTTGGTGCCCCGAGGGGGCAGATAGTGCTCAAAGGTAGCCTAGTCGAAAGACTGGCAAAGAAATATGAGTTAAACGCGTTTTTTTTAGGTCGATGCTATATTATTTTTTTTCTGTTTTGTTTCTATGGTTTTTGTTGCTGTTGTTGTTATTGTTGTTATTGTGTGTGTTGTTCATATTGCTGCATTGCAATTTTGATTGCTGTTGTTTGTAAGTGTACTGATGCCGGTTGTTGTTGTTGTTGTTAGTGCTGCTGCTGTTGCTGTGCTGTTGCTGTGCTGTTGCTGCTGTAAACAGGAGATTGTTATTTGCAACCCGCTGTGCGTACACCGCAAACTGGACAACTTAATTTGGCTAAAGTCGCTTGTTAGTGTTGCCTGTTTGTGCTTTTTGTTGATGTTGTTGTTGGCTGTTGTTGTTGTTTGCTGTTGGCTGTTGCTATTGCTGTGGTTGCTGTTGCGGTTGTGGCTTGGCCTGTGATTGCCGTTGTTGGTGTCGCTGTTGTGCACAGCATCACTCTGTGTTTTATATATGTGTGTGTGTGAGAGAGTGCATGTCTGTTAATAAAGATGAAGAAATCTTTCGCTCCTGCAGCTCCACTATTGCCAAAATGACAATGAAAAAGTTTATTTGATTTGTCGCGACAGTTGTCGCTGTTGTTGCTGCTGTGCTGCTTATGAAAACGGCAACAATTAGAGAAACACGTAGCTGGAAAACATTTTAAGGCATGAGAATTTTTATCAAGCATCATCTATGGATTGCTTGTCATCGTGTTTTTTTCTTCATTTTATTATCAACAATTCTTTCTTTTTCTTTTCGTTAAGCAGAAACCACTTTAATTACTCACGTCTTTTGATTAATTTGTTGAGTTGGCTTAGCTGAATAATTGCCTTGAGAGCAACACAAGCGGCATAAGCAACAATAAGACATAAGAAGTAGTAAAGAAAAGAAGAAGGCGGCCGCGATCAAATCCCCAACTGCATTGTGGCGACATTTTGCCATTTGCCACGCCACAAGTGTTGCAACAACTGCAACTGCAACTGCAACTGCAGCTGCAGCCACAGCAACAACAACTGGAAAGTTGTCGCGTCACATGCAACAAACGACATTTATCATGTTAACCTTTGAAGTGCATTTGTCTAGACGTCTTCAACGAGTGTTGTTATTGTTGTTGCTGTTGTTGTTGTTGTTGTTGCCTTGCCGTTTCCTGCTGCTGCTGTTGCTGTTGCCGGCAGTTATGACAGCAAACGGCATACACAAAAAAACACAAAAAAAAATCACGGAAAAAAAGCAAACAGCAACAAGCAACAAGGAATCATAATAATTTGTAATAAATTAACGCCTCGTGTGCGCAGCGACAACAGCAACAACAACAATAACAACGCAACAAGAACATGGACAGGAAGCGACAAACAGGCAACAAACACCTAACCAAAGGCGGCAAGGATTAAAACACGCCCAACAGGCCTGTCTCTACGTCATCTTCATTAAGTCGGCGCAATTGCTGTTGTTGTTGCCTTTTTGTTGAGTGCAAAGTCAAACTGCCAGACACGCGCACATATGGCACAAACACACACATACACACACACACAGGTTAGTATTGCCCAACTCCCTCTGGCCCATATCCTTTTGTCTAATTTCACGCTGTCGTTTCTCATCAAAGCCTGACGCGCGTCCCCGGCGAGTAATTCATCATTTCGCATGACGTACTCTCCGCCAGCTCCAAGCTACAAGCGGCAAGCTCCAAGCAGCAGCTCCTTTAGAACGTACACACTCACACACACACACACATATACGAATGCGAAGAGTCACATAAATTCTCAAGTGCCAAATGCATTTTTATATACCCTGCAGACATTAAAACTGGCTTTGAGTAGGTTTAACAAAGAATTTTAGGATTTTTGAATTTCTAGGAGCATAACATTTACATATATGTATATTGTTAGTAAGTATTCATTATCTAAGACAATTTATATATTAGTCTGTCCTCCATCTCGATTTTCCTTTTACCCAGCAAGCTTTAACCCTTAAGGACACCAAAATTTGTTAGATGTAAAAACATTCTGTTATTTTTCACATTCAACTCTTCACATTTAATGTCAGCTATTGGCCATACATGTCAATGTTCCTTACTCCTTCAACAACACATAAAATCTCCTTTCGTGCAGGGCATCTCTTTAGTCATTCATTTGTATATCATTAATGTTGAGAGTTACCTCCGAGTTCTGGCAATGGCGTGACACAATCGACGAAGCGTTGTGGCGATGTCTCCAAGCTTCACGGCTTCAAGTTGAATGCCACCAGCAGCAGTGGCAGCAGTTGTTGCAATGGCAACAGTGGAGCAGCGCCAGCGCAGTTCTTTGCCTTCTGTGGCAGCTGTCCTCAATCGTCGTTAGCTGCTAATTATTCAAATTAATTGTTTAGGTGGAAAGACACGCGCACGCGCACCTCAAATGCCAATCAAAGGCTACTGACAGTTGTTGGCCAGACTAACAACAACAACAACACCAACAGCAACAACTGCAACAGCAACAACCCAAATTGGCAACTCTTAACGAGCTGCGTTTAAAACTTGCTCCTCGCCCAACAAGCACAGCATACAAATTTTGGAATCCTTTGTGAGTCGAGTCAAGTCGAGTCGGGTCGGGTCGACTCGAGTCCGTGGCCCGAAATGGCCAAAACTCTAGCATTTCTAATTGAGTTGTTTTTGTGGAGTGTTGTCGTCGTCATCGTCGTCTGTCTGTTGAGTTGAGTTTAGTTCAGTTTGTATGTTAATTTTGTATTACATGCAGCAATAATTGCTTAGTGCGCGCAAAGGGGTAGGGGCAGGGGGGGGGGGGGTAGGGGGTAAGGGGTTGGGTTGGGTTTGCGCACTTCCTTTCCAACTGCCAAACAAATAGAAATGCAATTTGAATGCAAAAGTTTAATTTCAAATGCTTTTTGCAGCTTTTGCAGCGACTTGACGGCCAAAAGTTCCAATTTGGGTCGACTTGAATGGCTTTTTGGTAGGTTGGCAAAACCTGTCACAAGGTAGAACTGCTGTCTGAAATTGGGAAGAAAGGAGAAACAGGGAGAGTGCTGTTGTTGTTGTTGCTGCTGCTGCTGCTGTTTGTTTTATAGACTGCTAACTAATTGCTTACAATGGGCGTTTGGTTTAAGTTTTGAAGGTTTTTCTTTCATAATAAAAGCTGTCAGTTAAGCTTATTGATTTATATATTTATTGTTGTAAAAAGAAATGCACACAATTTAAGAATTCAGCAAAGGCACTTGAGTGCATTTTCTTAAATGGAAGTCTTTCAATGCTGAAACAGCTGCTTATTCTCTTGAAATTGACTTGTTTTATTTTGTATTTCACATTCCAATGATTTCTCATATTTGTGATAAAGGCCAACAGCAACAACAACAACAACAGCAGCAGGACGAATGCAAAACGAACAGCGACGAAGACGGCATCGACAACTCCATTTATTTGCTTTGGCTTCAAGCAGTTTGCTTTATGTACTCCACAGTGAGACAACAAAAATTGTATTTAAGGTAATGATTGACTTGGGAATACCCTAAGTATGAGTTTTACATTTGATAAGATTCATTATACACTAAAAAAGTCTCCAAATTTTTATCGTGTCATCAAAAACACAATGACAAAATCAACTCTCTCCCAACTTAGCATACCCTTTATAAAAATTTCAATTAGTATTTTTACTGGGCATCAAAAAGTGAACTGGAAATGGAGGTCACATTTTTGCTTCTTCTGTCCTGGCTAAGATTAGCATCGATTTCTGGCTACTGTTGTTGCGGTTGCAGTTGTTGTTGCTGTTGTTGTTGCCGTTTTAACAGTTCTTGTTGTTGGTGTTGTCAAAAGCGGTTATGTTGTGCTTAAATGGTTTTCGGAATCGAGAAATGAAATGAAATCGGCAGGGAATAAAACGAAAAACAGCAACAAAAAAAACTGTTGTTGGCCCCAGCCAAAAATGTCGACGATTATGACGACTTTTTGAGGCACAGCGCCAGAAAAACCAAAAACAAATACAAATACACACAGAATCACACACATACACACATACATAAAGAGACAATCATAAAGTTGCAAAAAGCGACAACGAAAACGTTTTTGGAGGCTAAATGTTAAACGAATGTTTATGCAAATTAGAAGCGATCGCCGCATCTGTTTGATGTCCTTTGGCAGAATGAATTGCCGCGTTAGTAGGGTAGTGTAAAGGCGGGGGGCCAGGAGGTGTGGAAGGAAGTGAATATGCCTCCAGCTACCACTCTGCCGCTGCTGCTGCTGATGATGATGATAATGCAGATGCAGCTACACAGATGCTACTGATGCTAATAACGATGATGAGATCAAACGCCGCTGAGCCCAAAAAAGCGTTGCCAAAACGATTTTTGGCAACACAAGTAGCAGACAGCTGCCAGGAGAAGAAAAACAAAGAGAGCGAGAGAAAAACAGAGTGAGTTACTCACTGCCAAAAAGAAAACAGTAGCCGCAATTCGGCATAACATTTATGGCAGTTTGTGTAGTTTCAGAGCAATTGAATTGCAATTATGGAAATTTCCAAAAAAGAAATCAGTGTCTTTTTGGTCTTAGGCTAATGGTGTTGAAGAGCATGACTGTTACCTATTACAATGTTCAAGCTATTCCATCAAAATGTTCACACTCAACAAGCAAAAGAAAATCACACTAAAATCGAAATTGTTATCGAGTCGTGGAATCGTTTAATCTATGCCGCCATTAGTTACAAAGAAATCGAACCTTAAAAACGTCACAAAACCATTAAGCGGGGCTCCAAAGCGGGGTCGAGTTGCACTGTAATCGAGTTTTAACGCAGATAATTTGCGATCATTTCGCGTTGATGATGCCACATTGATGATGAGATGATGGCGCTGATAGTGCACCAAACCCGATAACGGTCTACCTTCAAATCCAATTTCGACTTCGACTTCGGCCAGCAACCTGCCATGCAAATATTGTCAAAGGAGAGAAACTGAAAAAGCGACACGACAACAAACTGACCAAGAAGCCAAAATGCAAAATGCAATTGGCAGCAAGTTCTACCAGGCCAGGCCAACAACCAGACAGACAGTCCACCGGGCCAGAGAGCCTGTCCAGATCGTGTAGATAGTTAAGATCGCTTATCGGTTTGAATTATGGCAGAGCTAAAAGCCTGCCAAAGTGGGTTTTGATGTGTCTCCATTGCCGTCTCTTTCAGTCTGTCTCGCTCTCCCTCTCTTTTGCGTGTGTGTTTGTGTGTTAACGGCAAACCGGCAAATACAAATTTGTTATGCATGCGAAATTTGTCGCAAAAACAAACACAGAGGACGACCTTGCTCTGATCTAATTAAAATGCAACAGACAAGTCGAGAAAATAAATAAAACTTGTCGTTTATTTGCATCCCAAATGCGTCACTTTCAGTTTCGTGTTGCACCTGCCCCAAGTCAACAACAACAAAAGAAAAAGAAAAGGAAAACCGAAAAACCAGCAATTCAATTATAAAAAAAAAACATTTCGACCCTGCGAAAATGTCGAAATGTTATCGAAATCGAAGACAACAACAAAAAGTTGTTCAATTGCCAACAACCATAACAACAACAACAACAAAAAGTCAGTTGTTGTAGTTGCCCCCTGTGGTGCCTCAAAATTGAATATCGTGGCTAAAAGTGAAGTCGAAGTTACTGTTGTTGTTGTTTTTTAGTTGGCTCTAATATGACATCTAGTACTAATAACAAAACAAACGCTTTTTGCTTTTTCTGTTTTCTGTTTTTTGACTCTTTTTAGTCGAATCGGGCGCCTGGAAGCAGACACAGATATAGTAAGGGCAACTCGACAGAGCTGGGCGGGCTTGCAACCAACGCCATTCACTTATGGCATCCAGCTAGCCTACAACAACAACAACAACAACTGCTGCAGCAGCAGCAGCATTTGGCCCGCGGAGTCGAGTGCAATGGTGAAAAGTCATAAGCGCAAAACCAAAATTTATCCAACAACTCGAACAAAATATGGTTTTGTGCTTTGTTTTTCTTTTTGTGGCATGGAAAAATGTCAAGCTAAACTTTTTTTTGGCTCGAAGTGGGATATGTTAAGGTTAGTTTCGATTTAAAGTTAAATGATAAAAGTAGAAGTGAAGTTTAATGAGAAACATATATATAATTTATATAGCTTTTACTAAAACTCAGTTCTTCTCAAACTGTAAATGTATAAGTTTTAGACGTTTTTTGAACTTGAAGACACGATGGGAAAACGGGATTCAAAAAGTTTCCTTTCTTTTATATTCTATCTCGTAAAAATTTAAACATGTTAAAAGCATTTATATATATTTTCTTTTTCAAGTTTTCAGTAACTTTTCATAATTACAAAAGCACATAAACATATGAATAGATAGTATAAGTGAAATCCACTCTCTCTCTCTGCCTCTCTCTTTCTCTCCCTTTGTGTGTATTAATTATATTGCTTACTTTACTATCTAATGGCATATAAAAGCTCAAAAGAATATGCCACTAAATGGCAGCTAGTTGACTATAAAACTAAACTAACTGCAAGTCTCTGTAGTCGACGACGACAACAACAACGACGACGACGACGAGAAAAACAAGTGGCCATAAAATATAATAAAAGGAAGTGCTTAAAACTCAAAGCAGCAACTACAGTAACAAAAACAACAACAACAACAGCAACAACTTTGGCTAAGACATTGCCATTGCCGTTTGCAACCATTACTGGGCTTGTTGCACTGGGAAGCTGCACTGGGAGAGAGACTTTGAGAACTTGGCCTGGTAGGGAAGGGAACGCTTGCAACGTGTGCAACGCTGTGGCAGGACTCCTTAAACATAGTTGAGTGTCTAAATTTATTACCCGCGATCTAACACGATTTCTCGCACTTGTACCTACAATAATCATTATATGCAAACATACACACACACACTCAGTTACCAACACACACATACAGGCGTGGAAATTTACAAGCGCCAAAGCTTTTTGCATATTTGGCATGCAACACACAACAAAAACAACAACAACAACAGCAACAAAAAATAATGCCAAGTGCTAAAGAAAAACGTAACAAGTGCAGAAGGCGCACAGCTTGAGAAACTGGTCTGATCCCTGGCTTTAGATGCATCCCAAAGCATAATACTAAAACCGTAACTATAATAAACATATGTGTACACACATATATATATATATATATGTGTATGTATATACATATGTATGTGTGTAGATAGTTTATGTATTATATAATTTGTTGGAAGCTGCGCTGAGAGGATGCCACCAGGCATATGTTGCTGCTGTTGCATTAATGAGCTGCATGAAGCATCGACAAACAAAAAGCCGAATAAAAGAGTTTATTTATGTTTCAATCGGAGAAACTTTAAGCTGAAATGGATTGGGGAAGTAATATAAGGAAATGCTTTTGTGTTAGTAACTTGAAGATTTTCATTTTGTAAAAATCAGCTTTTAATATTTTCTTAAAAGCAATTTATTTTAACAAGTAAATAAATAGAAAATGACTCCATTAACACAATAAATTTATAGTTTAAAGATAAGTTTTGAATAAATTCTTACTTAAACTTACCATTTATCATTTTTGATAACTTATTAAGATTAATAGCTTTATTCAAAGTAAAATAAACAACTTCAATTTAAGTCAAATTAGATTCTAAAAACACAAAAACCGTTTTACGAACATATCAAAAGAACTAAGGAGTATCTCACAGTCGAGCTTATACATGAACTCCTTACTCCACTAGTTTCCCAGCCTTTGTTTTTGTTTAGCTGCCAGGCCAAAAAAACCAAGTTAAACACCACAAAAAAAAGAAAGAAAAAATACTAAAAAAACAGAGGCGTCTTGTCTATAAATATTTTGTTGCTGTTGATGCTGCTGCTGCTGCTGCAAGCGAGCGAAAGATGAAGTAAAAATAGTTAATATATAGTATATATGTATATGTATATATATATGTGTGTGTGTGTGTGTGTGTTTGTGTAGTATAAAGAAAGGCAGGCATGAGATTACAATCGCTTGTAATAAATACCTTAAGTATCACATATATCAGTAACCCAAGGACGTGCATCGTAAGTCAACCTGAACATTATTATTAAGCGAAGCCACCAGCCGCAGCCGACGACGCCAACGACGATGACGACGATGAAGAGGCAGGTGAATAGTAGGGGAGTATGGTAAAGGGGGTAGAGAGGGTGAACGGTGCTGCATCAGGCAACTTGACTTACGTGCAACAATTTAACAACTTAATTATTGCTAAACTACGTCAGCAACAACAACAACAACTGCAACAGCAACTACATATAGACATAAATAAACAACGGTGCGTATGAGTAATATTACAAGGAGAAAAGATCGTGTAGCTTGAGCCAGAAATAATAATAATAAGAAGCCTCGAATAGCTGCCGCTGCCAAAAAAGATTGCAATGTGCGATATACAACCAAAAGATGATCATCAACAGCAGCAGCAGCAACAACAACAACAACTATAACAACAGCAGCAACAACAACTGGAGGCTACTTGAGAGAGTCAATTGGTTGGAAGGAGGCAAAATGAAACTGGAACGGGCATGGTAAATGGCAAATGGAACGTTTCGTTCTGGCTTGTCATTGAGTAATCTATCGACAGCTTGGCAGCAGCCAAAGAGCGAGAGAGACAGAGTGTGTGAGACAGAGTGTGTGACAGAGAGAGAGAGAGTGAATAAACTGTGTGTGAAAATTAGCATAAAAACGCAATTTTTGAATATTAATGTGCAGTTTGCGGTTGGCGGTTGCTGCTGCTGTTGCTGTTGCAAGTTGCAACTTGCTGCTGCCTGGCTGCGACATCATCTCCTTGCTGAACAGGCTGGGAGGCGCATTGCGTGCTAAACCAAATGCCAAGAAGAGGCAGCAACACAACAACAACAACTACAACACTCCATTTGTGCCACTTGACTTACTCGTTTCTTGCTTGAAAGCAACAACAGCAACAACAACAACAACAAACAGCGAGTGGGGTAATCAGATCCTCTGGCATTGATAACAACGCTTCACTGTACTCTCTGTGCGCTATCGCATAAGTTTTGCATTTGCCTGTTTTCTGTTTTCAGTTTTTTTTTCCTGTGCATCTTTCACTTTTTTTTCTTTTTGTTGCTGTTGCTGTATTTTATTTTGCAACAGCTCTGGCACGCATATTGCCAATGGGGCAAAATACAGATTAAGGATTATTATTGGACTTTCAGTGGTGCGACTTCTGGCTGTTGCACAGCATGAGAAATGTTTGTGTCATGTTTCTTGGGCCGTAATCTACAAAACGCACAACTACTCTTTATCTCTCGTTCGCTCTGTCTCTCTCTCTCTGTCTGTCTGTCTTTCTCTCTCTTGCGTAACCTGGTATGTCGTGTGTGTGCCATATCGTAAACAGGTGGAATGCATCTTAAATAGCAATGGCATATTTTGTAAATATCTCTTTTATACAAACACACAACAACAACAAGAAGCCTTAACAAACAGCTTAAACGGCTTACAAATTATTAAATTCCAATATAATTACCGAAAAGTAATATATGTATATTTTAATTGGCAATGTCATTTAAAATTGCTCTTAAAAATCGTTTAACAATCTTTTAAAGTGGCAAAAGGTAGCAAGCAGTTAAGTAAGCAGTGTACTGCTTACTTTTAAAGAAAGCAGTATATATACTGGTGCGCCCAATGCGGACAGCGGCACAACTAACTAGGTATGGTTTCTGTACTTACTATAATTTCCCTGATTAGACGGCAGATGTCCCTCTCTTGCTTAGTCATTTCACCAACCAAAATGACCTTCATTTCAATATAATAAACATTTAAATGCAAATGCCAATAAATGTTTACAAATTATACAACTTTGATAAAGAAACATTAACGTTGCACATTCGATTCAACAAATTTAATTTCACCATAAGCAAGCAAATAAGCGACATGCCTAAAAATTTAATTACAAAAACACATAATGCAATAACAGAAACTTCTTTTGAAATACTACGACTGAAAGACAAAAGAAGTTCATTAACCCAAGTAAAAAACACGTTTTGACAAGTGCAGCAACTAAACAAAAAAGGGTACTCAATGTTCTTTACAAGATTTCACAACGTAGGGCATATTTAAGCGTCATTGACTGCAACAGAGAGAGAGAGAAAGAGAGAGAGCGATAACATAATATGTGGGTCAGGGAACACTTTTACAAGTTGCAAGCCAAATGCAATGCCGGTAAATTAGTCATCAGAAACATTTTTCACATATTGCAAATGACGCAGTCGATGACCGTTTTTGCACTAATAGTTGTGAAATGCGAAAGAGAGAATCCGTTGAATGCAATACGAATTTATGTAGCATGTGCTGCCAGTCACGAACGCCGTTGCCGGTTTTTGTTTACCTTCTCGCTCTTACGCACCTTCTCTCTCTCTCAGTTGAGCATAAGACATGACGTCATGGCTGTCAGACTTTGGTTATTCAATGATAATTTCATTATTACTACACAGAAAAAGTTGCAACCAAATTTAAACTATTGAATAAGCCAAAAATGCTCTTAATGATATTGGTATGCATAATTTGATGTAAGATGTCTCTATTCAAATTTCATCATTTTATTATATCTGTTTTAGAAATATGATAATAACATTGAAGTTTGAACAAAATTTACAATAACAGTACACAAAATTAGAGAAAGTACTTAAATTCCATTATCTAGGTGCAACACATAAGCCATCTGGTTGCACCCTACTATCTGACTAGCATTAGGCCAACCTTTAATAGCAAACCATAACAGAGAGACACAGAGAGAGTAAAATTGAGAGGGAGAGAGTGTATTCTGCTTAGCTGGATACTAAAGTGAGATCAATGGCACAGATGTGCAGATGCAAAAGTAGAAAATTCACACACACATACATAAAAGTCAACAGCTGTCACGAAACAGAAACAGTTGCATTGCATTGCAGATCAATGTAACTCTAGCTACTAGAAACATTTACAGGCAGGAATTGTAAATGAGTTACGCACGTGGCAAGAAACGCCTCCTTTCCCCCACCAACTCCCCAAATATCTAAATCTAAAAATAAATAAAACAATCCCGCCCCACAAGCAAATAAAGAAAGGTCACCTTGACAGCGGCCCAGCTAATAGGGAATGATGGCGAAACTCTGGAGAGAGTGACTCCAGAGAGCGCGAGCAACTGCAAAGAGAGCAAGTGCAGTTAGAGCCGGCTACGCTCAGTTTCACAATGCTGTTTAGGCCGTTTCGTCATTTATCCTGGCAGAGCAGCTGCAACGCCGACAGCTGCTGCTGCTGCCGCTGCCTATAAGCAGAGAAGAGAGAAAGAGAGAGAGAGCAGGCGGCGACGGCAGCGGCAACTACTACAAAAATCCAG
This sequence comes from Scaptomyza parva, assembly GCA_035044645.1. Classification (NCBI taxonomy): domain Eukaryota; kingdom Metazoa; phylum Arthropoda; class Insecta; order Diptera; family Drosophilidae; genus Scaptomyza; species Scaptomyza parva. Next base: position 1,718,481 of record JAWNNT010000065.1, on the reverse strand, counting down.
CGGCCGCCGTCAAATTCCAACGAGTCTTGCGTGGAGCAGAAAACAGTTCGCAACGAGCGCGCAAAGTGAACGGAACGTCGACGACCTCAAAACAAAAATATCGAGGCGCCAAAAATATATCCAGTGAAACATTTTTCAAGTGTACAACAAAAAAAAAATCCAAGCAAAAAGTAAGCATTTAAAGACACTGATAAATAATTTAAGTCTATGAAATGTAGAGTAAAAAAAAAAACAGTATCAAATAGTTCAATGTGCTTTTTAACCCACTCAGAGTGCATTCACCTTGTGAATTACGCCCTTGGCCTTGGACACTTTGTGGCACAGTAGAGCACTTCCTGCTTGCCACACTAGGTGTTGCCACAGTTAGGTCGTTGATTTCACTTTCGTTTTCATTTTGACGCATGCGCTATTATGCCAAAACAAAAAAAAAACCAACTGTGCTACAATAATTTTTTGGTTTTTTGGGGAAACCTGCAAAACATTTGACTTTGTCTGAAGGTCATTTGGTTGTTGGTGTGTGTGTGTGGTATAAGTTTTGTGGCAAGTTGCAGTTTGGCTGCAACAAGTGAGTGCGTTCAGTCATGCATTAGTTAAAACAGCTGGAAAACTTTTCAATGATCTCATAGTTAAATTACCAATGGGTCATTATATATATAAACAAAAAGCGTAGATAAATAAAAGCATATATATGTAGTTTTTGTTATACTCTTTACTATTTGAATGCATATAGAAGGGGTATAACTAGTTGTTGAGGCATATTTACAGGGTATCTTGTTAGTACATCAGTCTCAACTAACACATTCCAACTTTTACTACATACTATGTCCGTTTTTAGCCTTATCTCTATATATAAAAATTTATTTGCATATTTATTGCAAACTTAAAAAAAAAAACCGGAAAATTAATAGAAAAAAACCCCTAATGTTCAGTAAACGGGGAAAGGAGTTCTCCATATAGCTAGATTTCTAATTAAAAACGTGCCTAGGTTATCAAAAAAAACCAATAATAGTGTAAATATTTACATATACTCGATAGGCAGCTTGCAATTCGCTCTAATCTTATCGCCAATCTAAAGTAAATATAGACATCAAATCATAACACATTCGACCCCTTAAATAGCTATACTGCTATTTTAATCCCAATCGGTTATAGTGAGTGTCTGCAACTTGGGAAACATTAGTAATTCCCGTAATTAATGGATTAGTTAAACAACCGCAATGACTTATCAATTGATAAGAAAATATTGATTGCAAATTGTTTAAGTGTGACGAATCGTATCATTAAAAAAACACATTTCATTGTTTTATCCCGAAAAGCTAGACATACATTTTCTTAATAATTTTTTTTTGCAATTTTGATAAAGAAATAGATATAGATACCCATTAGAGGTTAATGAGGTTTATTACTTGTCTATCTGTGGCATGTGACGCAGTTCATTGATGGCAAGTCACAAGTGCGGCACATATAAATATGACAAGTGTGTGGGAAATGAAATTTATTTTAATTTTTTTGTTCAACACCATGTTGCGTAGAGGCACTTTTTCAGCTTGTTGCGTGTTGAGCAGCCGGCAAGTTTATATTAACATGACCTTCATGAAGGTTAAACGACATTTTGGACTGTCGTGTGTGAGTGTCCCAGATTTGTTCCACTTTCGAAACAACATAAATTAGCTAACAAACACGTGACAACAACATCTAATAAATAACATCATAAACTAATTATAACCTTTAACTGTTCTTTCAGCAATGGCCGCTGTTAAGGATAGTCTATTGGCTCAAGTAGCTGAAACTGTGCCCAGCTCTGGACACAAGATCACCGTTGTGGGCATTGGCATGGTGGGCATGGCCAGCGCATTCAGTATTCTTGCCCAGAATGTCTCCAAGGAGGTGTGCCTGATCGATTGCTGTGAGGGTAAGCTGCAGGGTGAGCTTATGGATCTGCAGCATGGCTCCAACTTCCTCAAGAATCCACAAATCACGGCCAGCACTGATTATGCCGCTTCGGCCAATTCCCGTTTGTGCATCGTCACTGCCGGCGTGCGTCAAAAGGAGGGCGAATCCCGTTTGTCCTTGGTGCAACGCAACACCGATATCCTTAAGAACATCATCCCCAAGTTGGTGGAGGTAAGTTTGGAAGTCTGTCTCCTTATATCCAACTCTCTTATTAACTCTTTTCTTTCACCTTTATAGAACAGTCCCGATTGCATTTTGCTGATGGTCTCCAATCCCGTTGATATTATGACCTATGTGGCCTGGAAGTTGTCGGGTCTGCCCAAGAATCGTGTCATTGGCAGCGGCACCAATCTGGATTCCTCCCGTTTCCGTTTTCTCATGTCCCAACGTCTGGGCGTGGCACCCACCTCCTGCCACGGCTGGATCATTGGTGAGCATGGTGATAGCTCAGTGCCCGTCTGGTCGGGTGTTAATATTGCTGGCGTGCGTTTGCGTGAGCTTAACCCAACCATTGGCACCGGCGAGGATCCAGAGAAGTGGAATGAGTTGCACAAACAGGTCGTCGATTCGGCCTACGAGGTCATCAAGCTAAAGGGTTATACCTCCTGGGCCATTGGTCTCAGCACTGCATCCCTGGCTTCCGCCATCTTGCGTAACACCAGCAGTGTTGCAGCCGTTTCCACATCCGTTATGGTAAGGCGTATACCTCAGGAAACCCATTAGTAACAGTTAACTAATCGATCTCTCTATCTTAACAGGGTGAACATGGCATTGATAAGGATGTCTTCTTGTCGCTGCCCTGCGTATTGAATGCAAATGGTGTCACCTCTGTGGTGAAACAGATTCTCACCGAAACCGAAGTCCAGCAGCTGCAAAAGTCTGCCAACATTATGTCGGAGGTTCAAGCCGGTCTTAAGTTCTAAGCACAAACTAGCTAAACTAAACTTATTTAAACAAAAAATCATCACAAACTGATTCACAGTGCTAATTTTAGTTGAATTCGAATTGAGAGAGAGAAGGTGAACCAGTGAAGCAGAAAGTATTTTTGACTATCAAAATGTTTTGATTTTTTTGTTAGTCGATATCTCAAAATTTTATTTATTATTTCAATCTCTTTTTGTGTTCGTTTCAAATAAACTTTTAAACACTTAAGTTTTATTTAAAACAATGAAACTCTTTTTAACTATTATTTGTGTTCAAAATCTGGGTAAAATTTTTACTGGTAACTCTCTCTGAAGAGTCCAATAACAACGACCGCTACCTCATTAGCGTAAAGTTTGAATTACGACAAAAGATCGCTAGTCAAATTTACAGCAAAATATTATAAAAAATATCTAGTAAAATTTACATTTAGCACCTAGTTGTCTTATTGCACCTCATAAATAAATATATCTGCCGATAACTGTATAATCAAGAGTAAAATACCTCAATGAAAATAATTAGTAGGAGAAGCATTTTCTTATTGTGCGGCACGATCCACGATAATCAATCAACTAGCAACTGTTTACATAGATAAAACTACCTCTCGAACGTGCAGTAACTTATCAAAGCACAGTTGCCCCCAACACAGATCTTGAGCGAAATTGTAGACAACTGCCAGACAAACAGAGATGAGCTTGACACCGAAGAGAACTTGAGTTGTTTTGGAACGTGTTAAGTAGAAAAACTGCTGTAAATTAAAATTGAAATCAAATGGCAGATAAGCGTCGACGAGATCAGCGATAAGCGATTTGGTTTTACAGTCTTAACTTGGCTATAAAAGCAGTTAATTTCATGTTAAGCATATGCAAGTTGTTGAGATGGCGCGACAGAGCACAAGTCAAAGCTGGTCAGGATTGATTCTGTATCTGTGTTTCTTCCTGGCAATGTGGCAAGTGCCGCAATTGGAAGCTGCTGCAAGTGTCGATCGCATACAGAAACATAATATTGAGCTGCTGTCACAGCAATTGAACAAAGGATGGAATGCTTTTTGTAAGTGAACTTGCAAGCAAACAGAAAGAACTTTAAGCTTAATATCAAATTCGAAACCTAGGTGATGCTCCGGTTGATGAGGGTGTCATGTCACTCTTTGAGGGCATCAATCCCAGTGATGCACGTGTCCATGTGATGACCATAACCAATCAGAGTATTCAATTGCCTATTAAGTCGATACCAGAGTTACGAGAGTTCGATATCAATCCAAAGCGCAAGACTCTGATCTTTGTGAATGCATTCCATACGGCCGATAGTTATTTCAGTGTACAAGAACATTTGACCCTGCTGCAGAGAACGCGAAGAGACCTGAATGTCGTTGTGGTGGACTTTGCAGCCCATGTGGCACAATTGTATTATACAGTGCGTCATCATCTGTCGGTGCATGGTTACTCCGTTTACAAGCTGTTGAGTGCACTGACAGAGGCAGGCATTGCACCAGAGGATATTACACTGGCAGGACATTCAGTTGGCGCCAATATAGCTGCCCTGGGTGCTGATCTGTTTGCCAAGGGCAGTAAACAGCAGGTGGGTCAACTGATTGCCATCGATCCAGCCACCATGTGTCGCACCACCGATATTATGGTGAGGCAAGCGGTGGCAGGACGCGTCGTGGTGCTGCACGGTGAGGGGGATGTGTTTGGCGTGCGTGTGCCATTGGGTCATGTCGATATCTATCCAAATGGCATTGGCTATTTTCCACGCAAGAAGTTGCAGCCGGGCTGCACCAGCAAGATCTGCAGTCACATGTATCCATTCGTGCTATTTATGGAAGCGTTGATCGAGAATGTTATGATTCCGGCCACAAAATGCGAGAGCTGGGCCAAGTTCAGACAGGGTGATTGCAGCTATGAGAATACCATAAACATTGGTCTAACCTATCCTAGCAATGCAAAGGGTCTATATTTCTGTATGACCCAACCGAATCCACCTTTCACCTATATGGAACACGGCTTAAAATACCTTGCAAAAAAACCGGAGAATTCAAACGCATTAAAAGCTAAGAATATTTAATTTTAGTTATAGTTAATGGTGTTTTCTACATGAATAGTTTTGTTATATACCATAAAAAGGTTTATTTTCTATAAAGACTTTTTTATATAGTTTCTTAAGAATCTTTTAGTTTATCACAAAACAAGTTAATATGGTGCAATACAACTGCCGCCTAAAAGTATACCACACCTTTTTTGCGTAATAAACAGTGCTAATTAAAAGTAAAAGTCAAACTACAGACAAAATTTTATACTTTATTCCAATTTCATTTTATTATTATATATCTGAAGTTTTTAATTTTGATTTACGAATGTGGTATTAAAACTATAGTTAAAATACTTAGTAAAACTGTAAGCTAGTTTAAATACTCAATAATAAGGTTATAATATATTATAACATTCGAATGTTTAGTTGAAGTTTAACTTAAAGTTTATTATGCAACCCTGGCTTAACTCTCACACTCTCTATCAGTTTTCATTACACCCTCACACATATCAGCTTTTGCTCTCACCTGACTTGACTTAATTCTCTCAATCGATCTCTGGCTTACAATGAAAAAAACAGCTGATGCACAAGCCACACTACAAAAGCATAAAGCACACACACAAGCAAAGCTGAGAGATCAAGAGAGAGTGCGACAATGCGTGCTCACCTGCTTCAGCCAGACACACACACACATACAGTTATAGTTCAGCACATGGGGGAGAGAGAGCAAGTTTTGTCTACCTGTTGCCAAGTAAAAGAAGAAATAAACGTTTTTGTATTTTATTTTGTGGCTCAACCACAACGCCTGAAAATGTGAGTTAAGAGCCGACTGTGCGCGAGTCTGGAGCGCAGTTAAGTTGAGTTTAGCGTGCTGTTTGGTTGTCTTTGCCCGTTCGCTTGCCCGTTCGGAAAACGATTCGGAATCGAATATCGAATCGAGATTGGCATTGGCATCGGCATCGGAACGAGCCACCAGCGATAAAACCCGTCGTCGTCGGTATGTTACAAAGCTACTGAAAAAACTGAAGCTGATGCTGAAGCTAAAGCTGAAGCTAATGCCGCATTGAGCAGCTCCCAAAAAACCTCTCGTTTGTTCACTTGCCTCGTTGATCGTGCGGAACAATCAACCGACAGCGACACGGGGCAAGCTTAAAAAAAAACTAAAACTAAAACTAAATATATAAAAAAAAAACAAAAAACAGACTCGTTTTGTTATTGTCTAATCAACAAATAAATAAAAGTGTGCTATATACACGCATATGCGACATACATAGTATATAAACGAAAAAGATGAAAACGCGTTATGTGAAACAATAGTAATACAAACAGAAAATATGCACAAGTGCAGCCAGCTCGATTTGTGAATAAATAAATAAATATTAACAAACAAAAGATCGAAGCCACAGTTACAGATACATTGATACACATTGATACACGTAACCCAATGCGTGAGTATCCAGTAGATGAATATGTAGCTGTAATCGTAAGCGCGTGTCTAAAAATGCCTCGTCAAGCTGCAAAGAAACTCTTCTGAGTTGGCATCGAAGCGTTTTTATAGGTGTCGGCATTCGTTCGGAATGACAGAATGCGCAACTGACCAAATTTGGATGCAATTTTTCAATTGAAAATGTGAAATGTGAAATGAGCTTGAAAATTGACATTAGAGACGCGACAGCCAATTGGAAAATAGAAAACAAATGGCTTTTATGCAATTACATGCAATGTGGCAATAAAATGACAAATCAAATAATGACAACAATAAAGTTATAAATAAACAAAATATTTTTTAATAATTTTGTTTAATAGTATATCAATTCGTCATTAAACCGCAATTTTAATGAGCACATTTACACGTATATATATTTCAATTAGTTTTTAAGCACGTTAATTTTCAATAATTAATACGTTGAAAAATGTTTAATGAGTTTATGGAAAATCACAAGTAGACAAAAATCGTATCTCTAAACTTTTTATTATCTGCTAATGAAGCTGAAAACTCCCACTGTTCAATGCCGACACAAGATACAAACAAACAAACAAAAAAGTGCAACTATGCATGCAACACAACAAAATATATAACCAGCACCTACAATATGAGTGTATTAAACTCAATTTGAGTCATTGTGCAAACAAAAGTATGACCATATTAACACCGTCGTCGCGTCGTCGTCGTCGTCTTTTACGTCAAAGAAAGTGAAAAGGCTAACGGATCAAAATGGCACATATTTAAATAAAATTCGTCATCGATCAACGTCGCGCTGTCAACATTTACTTTTGAGGCCATGGCCAACATTTCTTTGCTTGAGGTGCGGAGAGTCGTATACGCAATTTACTTGGCATAATGCAATTATGTAGTTGTCAGCTCGAGATGTTTGGTTTTTATCTCAACTTCATTTCAGCTGCCTGTCAAGCCAACTTTTTGTTGATCCATCTAGGTTGTCTTCATGCAGATATCTCTGGGACAGTTGAACGGGCTTATCTTTAACTGCGGAGAATATGTTTTGGGGGGCACAGAAAAAAAACAAGTTGTTCTAGCACGTAATATCAGGGCTAATATTCATAGCTAACTTTGATTACAGGCACGTGCCTTTCCCTAAAAACTCTCATAGAAAACTCATAAAATAGTAATATCATATGCAAAATCATTTCGATGTCTGAATATGGAAATCAACAATATTCTATATGGCATTTGAATAATATTCGAAATTTGTGTCAAGGGGCAGCAGCGGGTGGGTTGAGTTTGAGCCAATGATTAAACAGCTTTTGGATGGTTAAGAGACGCAATTAAAAGGCGGCGTGACTATCGATTCAAGATGCAATAGTAGCCTTAGGCCCAACAAACCGGTTAGCATCTTAGACGCTATGACTATTCAAAATTGTAAATTTTTCACAGATTAACTTCAAGTCGATACTGTCGCCACCGGTATGTGTCCGAGTGTCCAAGTGTGTTCGAGTGTGTTTGTGTGTGTGTGTGTTTATCAACGAAATTAACGCGCTTAAGTGAAAATTGTGTCTCTACCCCTTACCCCACCACACTCTGCAACAAAAAACCCAACTGAGTGCCATTTAACCAGTTTTGACGGTCAGCTTTATGTTATGCAAATATTTGCGGCTTTAAAAGTGCTCAAAAGATGCCTGACTATGGGAGGGAGACAAAAGCTTTAGAGTATAAGTGTAGGGCAACAGGTTTCCGATACTCAATTCGAATTCAAGTGAATAATCACAAATAATTCAAAAACATCCGATCGACTTATACCAAACGCAAGCAATTCATTAATCAAAATAATCACATTGGAGCCAAAACATCAACTTGAAGCAACCCAAAAATCAGTGCTGACTTGGCAAAAAACGAAAAATGAAAAAGCAACCGAAGTTTTCGACAATCTCAAGGTTTTTAAAAGTAAACACCATAAAAACTCCATCATATTTATAAGGCATCAGAAGCGCGTCCCATATATTAATTATGCGTACTTGTACTTCGGGGAAACCCTGATCATAAGTTGATCTTTAAATACTTTAAGTGTTGATAAACAACAAAGACCAACAAGGGCTCAAGGCAAAAAATACCCAAGCAAATATCATAAAAATCTATAAATAACTATAAAAACTCGAAATTTCACCCAAAAAATAACCAAAACACGAAAGTGCATTTAAACAAGTAATATATATTTATGTGCAATACATTTATAGTCAATAAAATAACAACAAAATAAAAAAATTGACGTCGAACTGTTCGAAACGTGTTGGAATTTCCTTAGTTAAGCGAATTGTTGTTGTTGTTTTGTTTTGTATTTGTAATTATTTTGTTTGCAGTGCACAGAATTAATATGTGTTTGTGAATAATTTTACAGTTAACTAACAACGTACGTGTGTGTGTGATTGTGTGTGTCGCGCTCTCACTTATTGTGTTTCAGTCTAAAGACGACAATAAATTCACCTGCTTTCAACAACAATAACAACAACTACAACAACTGGGAGCCCTCAACAGAACTCTGGCAATTGGCGCCAGACCCACAAAGCTGTCAATGCGGCGACGTCGACTTCGATGCCGCTGTCCATGACACACAGAGTCCAAGCTATGTAATATAAGCAATCAAATCGCCCAACTTAGCCAAATAGTGGAAATAATCATACGTTAAACCAACAATAACAACAATAAGATGACTGTCTCATATGCGGGCGAGGTGCCCAACGGCAGCAACTTTGGCTGCTTCTGGAAGATCCTATGGAAGTGAGTACAATCGAATCGAATCTTTCACTACCCTCTCCCAACTAGGTCGCCTATATACACACATACAACTAGTCTGTGGGTTAGTTTAGGTTGTTTTTTCCTGTTTTTTTTGTCGCATTAGTCACTGCTCGTAAGTGTTTACCAGCGTAATTAACATCGCCTATGTACTGTATACAGTAACCAGTCACAGTTTGCCCACTGCCGGTCTGTTGTCGACTGCTTTTTGTAGTTGTAGTTTGAGCTCGCATTAATTGTTTCTGAAGTGCAGTCACTCGTAACCAGCAGCCCATACACAGATAGTATATGTAGAGTCCCCCTGGAGCGGTCAGTATTCACTGTACTGTACCATCTCTAGCCGGATGATAGAACGAAAACAAGAACGAGAACAAGTCTTGCTGGAATTGAAAGTGACAGTTATGCAGGAAAGGAATTTTTTCATAAACAGTCAGATGCCATGAAATTCATTCGTTGATAGTTTTTTAATTTGAATGATACGTAATATTCATATACAAATTAAGTATACGCATAAAATTCCATATGTGGAGGGGTATTAGCAACTTTTCAATTTACGACATAATTAACCATTTACGGTCAAAAACAACAAAAAGTCAACAACCACTTAAATTCGTTAGAAACGAAGATAAAACTTGTATATTCCACAACACTAATCACGCATCACTGTGGAGTGGCCGAGTCAATTCCCATCTATTATTATTAACATAGAAACCTTGATAGAATAGACAAAGAATTAAAAGTTTGGCAATTCCTCTTTTATTCTCAATCAAACGAAGCGACGAGGTTATACAGATCATTATAACAAATCGTATCATATGAAGAGTAAACAAAACCCCAAAACAAATTCATAGGAACTGACATGAGAGAACAAACAAAAAGTTGCCAAACAAGCGACCCATTAAGCATGAAATATTTAAAAACTGAATTTCAAATGTGATGCGGGCGATTTGTAGGATTTTGCTAAGCTACAAGCTATAAGGAAGTAGAGAGTAAAAAATCCGAAATAGGGGTTGAGTAAATTAATATTTTATTTTAATTTGAATAAAGTTAAATATAAAGTTAAAGATAAAGATAAAGTTAACGTTGAAGCTAAAGTTTAGGTTAAAGTTAATGTTAATGTTAAAAAAAGTTAAAGATAACGTTAAAGTTAAAGTTATCCAGTGTCGAACACCTTAAATGTTTGATTATTTAATAATGATAATGAATAATGTTTATTTTGTTGTTTATTAGGTGGCGTGGAAGCGTTTACAAATTAATCTGGCGTGAAATAGTCGCCTATTTGTGTTTATACTATACAATTAATATGATCTATAGATTTGCGCTAACTCCTACTCAACAAGTGTAAGTATATCTCAAATTCTGATTACTTTTATCAATATAACTTATTAACTTCCTATTCAGGCTGTTCAATAAGATTCGCCTGTATTTTGCGCAACAGGGCGAAAATGTGCCCATGTCCTTTGTGCTGGGCTTCTATGTGAATCTGGTGGTGAAACGCTGGTGGGAACAGTATCGCCTACTACCCTGGCCCGATACGCTGGCCCTCTTTATCAGCGCTGCCATACCAAATTCCACTGGAGGTGTTAATGTAAGTTTGTACGCTTTAACTAGCCCGATAAGAGTTGCATAACTTATTTTCCTCTGTAATACAGAATGAAACGGGTCGTCTAATGCGTCGTAATATAATGCGATACATGGTCCTGGCCTATGTAATCACCCTGCAACGTATTTCGCTACGTGTCAAGCGTCGCTTTCCCACCACACAGCATCTCGTGGATGCGGGTCTAATGCACGAGTCGGAGATGAAGATTTTCGAGGCAATGAATCAGAAGAGTCCCATGTCCAAGTACTGGATGCCCTTGGTCTGGGCTACAAATATCATAAATCGAGCGCGCAAGGAAGGACTCATTGCCTCGGATCACATTGTGCAAACCATACTCGTCGAGCTCTCGGACATCAGAAGACGTTTGGGTGGTCTCATTGGTTACGATACGGTCTGTGTGCCACTCGTCTATACACAGGTGAGGGTGAATTGAATGGGTGGTAAATAAAAAAAAAAGGATTTTAGGGGGCACCCGGATTTGAACCAGGGACCTCTCGATCTGCAGTCGAATGCTCTACCCCTGAGCTATACCCCCAAGTTACTGTTTCAATTTCGACAACTTGGTTTTGTCGAAAGTGTGAGAGTTAAGATAAGAACTCTATTTGCGGATGCGTGTACTTGAAAGTATCAAAATAAAATACAACGCAAACAGCGACTAAAAAAAGAAATCAACTATAAATTTTACGCAGCTATCTTTTGATTTATCTGCACAAATAAACTTAATTAACTTAACTTTCTATTTGTAGGTTGTTACCCTCGTACTCTACACATACTTCTTCGCCGCTTTACTGGGTCGTCAAATGTTGCCCAACATTTTGGATCGTAATGGCAGGGAGGATCCCGATTTGTTCTTTCCATTTTTTACCGTTTTGCAGGTGAGCAATAATACGAGGAAAACAACAAAATAAACAACAATAAGACGGAATTTGAAATGCAAATATTATTAAATTGACACGTTTCGGTTTATTCATCATAAATCTTAGAAATTTTCACGTCTCGCCGTTTTAAGCAAATTGTGGAAAAAACATTGCGGTTTATTGGATCATTAACGCAACTGAAACTGAAACGTAAATGAGGCAGCCAATGTGGCTAACGCTAAACGTAATGGCAATACCTTGTCAACGATATTATGACTATGGTCAATGATATATGTATCTATATGTATATATATGGTTTCATGATATGAACAGTTATATACTATATACACTCTTGGTTACTGCGGTTCCCTTTTGAATGTTAGCTATTTTCAAGTGTTTTTACAACGTTATGTAAACTAAAACTTTGCAGTCACGTTTAAAACAAAAACAGAAACAAAAAAATAATAATAAATTGACATTTTCGTCTTGTTTTTGTTCGCTGTGCGTTTGACAAAAGGCATTTCTGAACTTGAGAATAAAATCAACAACAGGTGTTTTTTCTCTGAACCATGTTTAGAAGCAAGTTGTCATTAATAACAGTTAATTTTCTTAGCAAGCAATGAAATATGCAATAAATGACATCAAAAAAATAAAAAGTGAATGCAAAAGTTTGCGACGAGCTACTCATATGTAGTGATACACCCTACTTGGCCACATACTTAACTTGAATTGCATTTACTTAATGATTATTTTGTATTTAATTCACTTTTACAGTTCGTTTTCTATGTGGGCTGGCTTAAAGTTGCCGAGGTGCTCATCAATCCCTTTGGCGAAGATGACGATGATATTGAGTTAAATTGGCTAATCGATCGACACATTAAGGTGAGTTAAAACAAAGACTGAAGTGACACCAAATAAATATATCCTAAAGCATTTAAAATACGATAGCCAACCGAAAAGAATACTCATAAACTAAAAATTATCACCATAGCTTTAATACGCATGTCATCTCAATACATTTTGATATTTAGCGGAAATTTGAGAGCAGCAATCAACAACAAAAATAATGTCAGAGCTTAATTTTTAATTAGAAATATTCATTAAGTAAACAGTTGTCGCAAAGTCGCGACATATTTCAGGTTAAGCACATACAATATTTAAATTCCATCTACTTTTCAAATTTGTAGTATGTAATTAGTCAAACAGTTTGAGTCACCAAATGCCAATAGATAACCATACGTAACTCAACAATTATATTGTCAAGCATCTACAAAATTTATTAACAACTAACTCAACAATAGCTGAAAGCTGTCAAAAGTGTATGTTGTCGCTTCAAATTTGGGTTAGCGTGCAATACCTACAAATATAGGCATAAGTAAATATTTATAAGAGTTAGGGAGACAACTTCTACTTAAAAGGAGGAAAACACTTTTGCCACGTGCTGCAGTAAAAAAGAGGCTTTACTCTGTGAATGGTAGCAAAAGTAAATGTAGTCGAGATTAGGCAACAGCGTCTTTAAGAATGAGCTACCATAAATTAAAAAACGCTTTAAACTTAATCACAATACTTGACGTAGGGTATTCTTTTAAGTCAGCTTAATACGCTTTTGAAGTTTTGTTAGTACTTTTTAGGTGGTTTTTTTTCTGTTTGCAGCTTTACACATTTTGCTCTGAACTTGCGCTGCTTTGCGAGGAGGTTTTTTGCATGTGTAAAAAGTGTATTAGTATATGTATATAGTATTGCATATGTACGGCTATATCTCTGAGTTTGGTGTCTCTGCTGTTGCCGTTGCTGTTGCTGGTTGCTTGCAATTATTTACAAAAGCCAACAGCAGCACCAACAACAAAAACAGCAACAGATTGCCACAAGTAAATTGAAAACAGGTTTTCTGTTCAAAAAACAACGTGAAAATAAAAATAAACATTGAAACCTCTTTTGTAAAGCTTTTTTATCATTGACTGTTTTTAATTTTTTGTTTTTGTATTGTGATCCAACTTAGGAATAGAGTTTGCATTTTACATTGAAATTTCTTGACAAAATTTATTGCAAACATTTGGTCAAGAGTATACATGGCTAAGAACAAATGGCTTAATTAATATATAACTCTTTAGTAGTTTATGCTTTTGGAGCACACGCACAAACGTGACACTTGACAATGAGAGATGATCATGAAACAAGTAAACCGACCACAATTCGCAAAACTAGAGCAATAAACAAAATGTGTTTAATAAGTGTTTAGCTTGTGGGTTGTGCTTTTTGCATTATGAAACAATTAAGAGACAAGACAAATTTCACTTTTTCCAATGGGTTTTTTTTTCAAAAAGTGGGGAGTGGGCCGACCAATCGAATATAGTGTGTTCGTGTCTGTGATGTAATTAGGTTTTTTAGTGCTTGTATAAACTTAAGTGTGTGTGGTTTCTGTGGGCTGGATTGTTCATCAGAAATGGCAAACACGTAGCAGACACATAAACACATCTGTGTGTACATTCACTGCTAATCGCTCCACTTTCGATCATTTTTTGGCACGCGCTAATTACTAAATACGATTTCTATAGGCTGCCTACATGATTGTGGACGAGATGCACGAGGAGCATCCGGAGCTGCTACGTGATCAGTACTGGGAGTGTGTGGTGCCCAAGGAACTACCCTACACAGTGGCCTCCGAACACTATAGACGTGACGAACCCAAGGGCTCCGCGGAAAAGTACAAGGTTAAGAAGGAGGATGCCATGTATGCCAACATCATACCTGGCGGTGGCAAACGCATGCTCAGCGATGATGTCTATGCGGATTATGTAAGTCAACTCTGACAAAACTTAGCCTGAACTCTTTACTGAATGCATTGTGACTGTGACTTTCTTAGGAGAGCGTGGACACGCCCATGGTAGAGCGACGAAAAAATAATTGGTTAGTGCGTCAGTTATCACGAATGGGTTCGATGCGCAGCCAGTCGACAGCTTATTCCTCGGGCGGCATGCAATTCAATCGGAATCGTTTGAACTCCGTCTACTCTAGTCCTGAATCAGGCATGCCATTGTCCATTCTACAGCAACAGCAATTGCAGCAACAGCAGCAACAACAACAGCATCCTGGCTCTCAGCAGCAGCAAAGCAGCAAACCCAGTCTCTACGAGAAGTTTGTGCATCGCAAATCGCTGCGTGCTCAGCGTCAGTTGATCAAGCAAAGTAAGTTGGGAAATTAATAGATCCATTGAAACCTACTTTTACTAACTACTTCCAATCATATAGATTCCAAACTAAATGGCCTTAATATCAATGTGCCAAAGACTCGTCCACGAATACCAACCCCCGAGGTTACCAAGGATGGTAGCACAAATACAGGTAAGTCATGATCTATATCTTTTGCACAAGTTAGAGCTGAACACAAACCAAATTGCACCCTATATAGCAAGCGGTGCCGTTATAATGGCTCCACAACAGCTGAGCACGCAAAGCACTAGCGGGATGTATCCCACCTATCCTAGCAGCACTGCCAGCGGCACAAATATGCACCAGGACAGCGGCCAAGTGCTGGGCACACTGCTGCTGTCACCTATCAAAGAGATGGATAGCTCATCATCCAATAACACTCTGATTCCAGGGCATCCAGCAACAGCAGCGCTCGCCCAGGCTGTCGTGCCAACTAGATTGAAGGATGCCTACACCACGAACTGTAAGTCGAGAGCTCCCTTCGAGGAACTAATTTCTCTAATCTGTCTCGTGTCATCCCACAGCTATGCCCACGGAGACGAATATCACTACACTATCGTTTCCATTCACGGTGGCCACTAGCGGCGGTGATTCCTTGAGCATTATGCCACTAAATGCAGGTGGTCAACTGCCAACCATTACAACAACTGCAAGTGCATTTGATCCCAACGATGTCATCACCACAATTCCCGTTTCCCTTTCCATACAACACTCACCATCGAACCTATCGATTGTGGAGCTTGGTGGTACTGCAGATGGTGGTGCTGGAGGAGATCATAACAGTGGTTCCAGCAATGGCAGTGGTGGCATTACCACAACAGCTTTGCTCTCTGTGAAACCTCTTAATGGAACAGGGAACATATCGAGGAACAACAGTTTCAATCTAAGCCTCAATCTGCAAGATCCGAACTTCCACCGCTCCTCGGTGCGATCGATAGGACCAACGGATTCAGTGGATGCCAGCACATCAACAATATCGCTGCATCGCAATAAGGATTCGGCAACAGGAGCAACATCGGCAAATGCTTCCTCTGCGCCATCAACGCTGGCCAAGCAAAAGCCCGAGCCTAAAACGGGCGAGGTTTATGTATAAGATCGGATCATTGTGTTGTGGAATATACAGCTTTTCAGGTTACCCTGTTCGGCTAGTTAGTTTGTAAGAGTAGAAAATCTGTCCAGATGCGGATTACATTGAACAGAGTTGATAGTTAGTATTAGATTTTCTGGCATTGTGCCACCCAGAACCATTTCAAGGATATTATTTTTTTGAAAAGTTGTATGCAAAACTTTGCTAAAATATATAAAATCGTTTTTAAACTTTTACCAATCTAGAGATAGATATATCGTTTTCTTTAAGTGTACCATATGTCAGTCTTATGGATTCTTAAAACATCTGTATATAACTGTTACCTAATATCTTTGGCGTTTGCTTATTAGAATACATTTATACAATACAATAAGAAAAGTAACATAATTGAAAAATCCCTATCGTGTAGGCAGTGTAAATAAAAATTAACACAATATGTGATATGCGATTTTTATTATATTAAAATTTTTAAGTCAATTAGTCCTACACTTATAAGATTAATTCAACAATTTATCATTAATTAACTAAATCTTAAATTTACATACGTTAAGACCAACTATAAAAACTATCACCTTTGTAAATAAGCTGATAAACTATATTCAATGTTAATAAATAAATATTTAGAGCAAATAAAAAGAATGTAACGTTAAAGGTCGTGGTCATTTTATCATAAATACTTTAATCAATTTAAGTTATAGAGTTATTCTAAGAGAAAACCATCTGAGAAAAAGCCACACTCAAATGCCTAAAGCAAACTATTTATTATATTCTTCCAAACATCAATGTATAGAAAGAAAATCCTGAGTTAGTTAACCAGAACAAAATGATTCTAACTGATTATGATGCAAGCTGCTTTCATTTGTGCAGTTTTTTCAGCAGTCATAATAGAATATAGTGTAAGAGCATGCGTATAAGAGCTTTAAAAAGAAGAGCACACTCAGATATCATACTCTTTGCAAGTCCAACTGAGACTCTTACGAGCAAGATCAATTAAAACTTAAGAACGCATTGAATCAACATAGTGTTCAGGAAATTTAAATGGTGAGCAATCGGACAATCTGTCGTCAGTCGCACTCGAGAGATCGAGTGTTACGGTCAAATATCTGAAAGAACACCATTGTTAACCATAACAGTTTCTAAACAGAAAAGGATACAGTGCAGTGCTAAAAGGTGAGAATTCGGGAGAGGATATAGAATCAAAATAAAACCACATCGAAAAAGTGAACATAAAAAATTAATAAAATAAAAACTTGTTCTTGTAAAAAATGTCCATTGTAGTTTGTGCAACAATCTGTGGTATATATTAAATATGGCACCTCACTTGTTAACCCCAGAGGTCAATAGCAAAATAAAACTAAAAGCGAAGGCAACAATCTTGCAATGCGACTTGAAATGATTGTCGAGGCGCTCTGTCTAATTGAATTAACCTTTTTGGCGTCTCTTCTCTATATGTATACGTATTAGTTGTTGTGCGTGCAAATTAAAATAAAATCTTGCTGTTCATCACATCGATGGCCGATTGATTACTAATATCAAGTTTTTCATTTGCCCAACTGTCAGTTTCAATCATGGATCGCGACGAGGCATCCATCACGTCGAACGAAGAAAAGTCAGCGGAAGAAGAAGTACCTGTAGCTCCAGGCCTGGAGCCTTCACCTCCAATAAGCTTCTGGCAACTGTTTAGATTCTCGACATATGGAGAACTTTGTTGGCTCTTCCTTGGCTTCGTGATGTGTTGCATCAAAGCACTCACCTTGCCCGCTGTGGTCATTGTTTATAGTGAATTCACTGCCATGCTCGTGGATCGAGCCATGCAAGTGGGCACCAGTTCAACGGTACATGCCCTGCCCATCTTTGGGGGCGGCAAGAAACTGTATGTGAAGAGCCTATCTTACAATATAAATATGTGAACTAACAGATTACATTTAACAGAACTAATGCCACACTCGAGGAAAACAATGAAGCACTCTATGATGATTCCATATCGTATGGCCTTCTGCTAACCATTACTTCTCTGGTAATGTTCATATCGGGCATATTCTCAGTGGATATATTCAATTTGGTGGCATTGAGACAGGTGACACGCATGCGCATAAAACTTTTCGAGTCGGTAATGCGTCAGGATATTGGCTGGCATGATTTGGCTACCAAACAGAACTTTGCACAGAGCATGACCGAGTGAGTCTGACTTTAAACGATAGATAGTACTATATAATAATATCACACTTCCTATTTCAACAGCGACATTGAAAAGATACGAGATGGCATCTCTGAGAAAGTGGGTCACTTTCTTTACTTGATTGTGGGTTTTATTATAACCGTTGGCATATCCTTTGGCTATGGGTGGAAATTAACCTTAGCTGTGAGCTGTTACATACCGCTTGTCATTGCCGTCAATTACTACGTGGGCAAGGTAACACCCTTTAAACTAACTAAACTTAAACTTGTCTCTAAGAACCCTAACTATACGCAGATACAAGGCACTTTAACGGCACGGGAACAGGAATCCTATGCAGGAGCAGGCAATCTGGTGGAGGAGATTCTTGGTGCCATACGTACTGTGGTATCTTTTGGTGGGGAGAAACAGGAGGTGGAACGCTTTGAGAACCTGTTGGTGCCCGCTCGTAAGGCTAGTCAGTGGAAGGGCGCCTTCTCTGGTCTAAGTGATGCAGTTCTCAAATCCATGCTCTTTCTATCCTGTGCTGGCGCTTTCTGGTATGGTGTGAATCTTATCTTAGCTGACCGTAATGTGGAGGACAAGGAATACACGCCAGCTATTTTAATGATTGTAGGTTTTACAATGCTTATAGAGTAAGAATTTGTTACTATATCTTCTTGAATTCTTACAGGCGTTCTTTGGCATCATTGTGGGAGCAGATAATATTGCACGAACTGCACCATTCCTTGAATCCTTTGCCACGGCACGTGGCTGTGCTGCCAATCTGTTTAAAGTAATCGATTTAACTTCCAAAATTGATCCACTTTCTACAGATGGCAAGCTGTTGAACTATGGATTGCGTGGCGATGTCGAGTTTCAGGATGTCTTCTTTCGTTATCCCTCACGGCCTGAAGTTATTGTGTTACGTGGCTTGAATATTAAGATTCGAGCAGGTCAAACTGTGGCACTTGTCGGCTCGTCTGGTTGCGGCAAGTCTACCTGTATACAGTTGTTACAGCGTTTTTACGATCCCGTCTTTGGTTCCGTTCTTCTGGACGACTTAGATATTCGCAAATATAATATACAATGGCTAAGGTCTAATATTGCCGTTGTGGGTCAGGAACCAGTGCTGTTTTTGGGAACCATATGTAATATAAAAGTACTTTCAATTTGAACACTTTTTATTTCATTTGTATTTTTTAGCCCAAAACATAAGCTATGGCAAGCCCAATGCTACACAGAAGGAAATCGAAGCAGCTGCAACCCAAGCAGGAGCTCATGATTTTATTAGCAATTTACCAGAGGTAGGTATAAAAAGTTTTAGAAGTATAAACTTAGTTTACATTATGTCTTTTCCCATGTAGAGCTATCGTACTCTGATCGGTGAACATGGCTCTCAACTCTCTGGCGGTCAAAAGCAGCGTATTGCTATCGCTCGTGCCCTAATACAAAATCCCAAGATACTACTTTTAGATGGTCAGCAATAAAATAGTAGAGAAAATGTCCTATATGATTTCATACTCATTTTTCTTTATTATAGAGGCCACATCTGCATTGGACTACAACTCAGAGAAATTAGTTCAACAGGCTTTGGATTTGGCTAGTAAAGGACGCACCACAATCGTGGTATCACATCGTCTATCTGCTATACGTGGTGCAGACAAGATTGTTTTCATTCACGATGGTAAAGTATTGGAGGAAGGTTCACATGATGATTTAATGGGCATGGAGGGAGCCTATTATAATATGGTAAAAGCTGGTGATCTAAAATTGCCTGAGGAGCTTGACAAGGAAGAAAATATTGATGACGCCAAGCGTGAGTTAAATTAAACTACAAATATAAACTAAAAACTTATTAAAGCTTAACTTACAGGCAAGAGTCTAGCGCTCTATGAAAAATCCTTTGAAACAAGTGCAGTCAACTTTGAGAAGAACCAAAAGAACAGCGTTCAGTTTGATGAGCCCATTGTCAAGTTCATTAAGGAGAGCAACAAGGAAAAGGAAAATGTGCCTGTGGAGAAACCAAACTTTTTTAAAACGTTTATGAGAATCGTGCGCATCTCAAAGCCCGAATGGTGCTACCTAATATTGGGTACCATTTCAGCCATAGCCGTTGGCTTAATTTATCCCGCATTCTCAATCATCTTTGGTGAATTCTATGGAGCACTCGCCGAACAGGACGAAGAGGTAGCACTTAGTCGAACTGCGATACTTTCGTGGTCCTGTTTGGGAATTGCGGTTATCACCGGTTTGATTTGCTTCCTGCAAACCTATCTCTTCAACTATGCGGGTGTTTGGTTAACCCATCGCGTGCGTGCGATGACTTTCAAGGCAATGGTCAGCCAGGAAATCGGTTGGTTCGATGAGGAGCAGAACTCGGTGGGAGCTTTGTCCGCTCGTTTATCGGGAGAAGCGGCTGGTGTACAGGGAGCCATTGGTTATCCATTGAGCGGAATGATTCAAGCTCTTTCCAATTTTATTTCTGGCGTATCGGTATCGATGTACTACAGCTGGAAACTGGCGCTGCTTTGTTTGGCAAATTGTCCAATTATTGTTGGCTCTGTCATACTTGAAGCAAAGTAAGTTAAGGTCTAGGTATAACCAGACATTTTATTACGTAACATATATTACTTATTTTAGGATGATGTCGAATGCATTAATTCGCGAGAAACAAGTCTTGGAGGAGGCCTGCCGCATTGCAACTGAATCTGTTACTAATGTCCGAACCATTGCCGGCTTGCGTCGTGAAGCTGAGGTCATTAAGCAATATACAAAGGAAATTCAGAATGTGGAGATTCTTATACGACAAAAACTACGCTGGCGCGGTATTTTGAACTCTACGATGCAGGCATCCGCTTTCTTTGCTTATGCGGTAGCGCTCTGCTATGGAGGTGTCTTAGTATCTGAGGGTCAACTACCTTTCCAAGATATTATCAAGTGGGTGTGCCCAAAACCCAAAAATATGAAACAAGTTTTTATGTAAATCTTTTTCAGAGTATCTGAGACGTTGCTATATGGATCTATGATGTTAGCCCAGTCGTTGGCCTTCACGCCCGCATTTACAGCCGCACTGGTAGCCGGTTTTCGTCTATTCCAGATCCTTGATCGTAAACCGCGCATTATTTCACCCATGGGCACTAATAGGAACACTTTGGCTAAGCAGCTTAATCTCTTTGAAGGTGTACGCTATCGCGACATCGAATTCCGTTATCCAACGCGTCCAGATGCAAAGATTCTTAATGGTCTTGACTTGGAGGTACTGCAGGGTCAAACTGTGGGATTGGTTGGACATTCCGGTTGCGGCAAGTCCACTTGCGTGCAGTTACTGCAACGCTACTACGACCCGGATGACGGTTCCATTGTAAGACACTATAAAGCACATTCCAAAGCTTTTCTAAATGATTTTAATTCTAACAGCACATTGATCAAGATGACATTCAGCATGACTTAACCCTAGAGGGCGTACGTCGCAAACTGGGCATTGTATCACAGGAACCATCGCTCTTTGAGCGCACAATTGCTGAAAATATTGCCTATGGTGATAATCGTCGTTCTGTGCCAATGGCCGAAGTGATTGCTGCAGCCAAGAGCGCCAATGCCCATAGCTTTATCATTTCATTGCCCAATGGCTATGATACTCGAATGGGTGCCCGAGGAACACAGTTATCTGGCGGTCAGAAACAACGCGTTGCTATCGCACGTGCCCTGGTTAGAAACCCAAAGATTCTATTGCTAGATGAAGCCACCTCAGCCCTGGACATGCAAAGCGAACGGGTCAGTTTCCTATGGTCTCGTATTTATTTTTAAGCTCTTAACACACCAAACCCATTTTTACAGTTGGTTCAACAAGCTCTTGACGCCGCCTGTTCTGGACGCACCTGTATTGTTATTGCCCATCGTTTGTCAACGATTCAGAATGCTGATATCATTTGTGTGGTACAAGGGGGACGCATTGTAGAACGTGGAACGCATTCGCAGCTAATAGGACAGGGGGGCATCTATGCCAAGCTACAGAAGACCCAAAAGGATCACTGAACTATTAGTTTCTTCTTTTTTATGTATTACGATTTTTTATTATTTTACCAAAGCTAAGATTTATTTACTGTCATTTTTCATTAACCATACTGTTTACTTTTTATTCAATAAAATATTCAACAATTTTTGATAAGATATTCACTTTTTATTATATTTAAGTCAAGCTAAAGCCCAACCGAAATTTTTACTTTTATGCCTATTAAGATAACCTTAATATGATATAAATAATTGTAATCAGTGAGTTACTTTTCTATCGTTAAGCACTTAGACAACTTAAACGAGACAATCTATTCAATTTCCTTAGTATAAATGCATTTCATATAGAAGAGATCTCAGTTTCTCACTGATAATGTGTAATCTTTATACCATCTCAAAGGCACATTATAAGGAAGCAAGTATTTGCATGACTACACTTGATAAGAATCAAAGAGACGGTTGTCTATAGACCCATACTATGATATTAAACAATTAATGTAAAGTGATGAAATATATGTTTATCATAATAATAACAGGGAAGAGAAGAGAACAGATTTT
The DNA here is from genome assembly GCA_035044645.1 of Scaptomyza parva. NCBI lineage: Eukaryota > Metazoa > Arthropoda > Insecta > Diptera > Drosophilidae > Scaptomyza > Scaptomyza parva. Next base: position 1,695,850 of record JAWNNT010000065.1, on the reverse strand, counting down.
TTAACATTATCTAATCTGATTCTGGAATTTCATGCAAATTTACAGACATGTAAATTAAGAACCTCTGATGACCCGATACATCGTCATGGTGAATAATATATTACTTAAATATATACAAGAACTATGCACACCTTTATGTTCGTTGCATATCTACAAGTCATTCAGAACCTTGAGAAGAATCAATTCAATTGGTTTTTATTAATATGAAATAAGAGAAATTTGCAAAAACTGTGAGCATACAACTCAGTTCCTGCTCAACAGATGTACGCTCTTTCGTCTATGTGAACATTAATAGAAATCGAATTGATAAAAGACGACCGTCTGAGTGGCAAACGTAACAGTTCGAGACCACATTTCAAACCGCACGGTAAAACACGGAAGACCCTCAAAAGTACCAAAAGTGCTGGGCGCCTCAATTGAAACTGAATACTTTTCGGAATTCGTATCAATTAGGCGAAAAGACAAAACCACCCAAAAGATCATAAAGTACAGGCCGAGGCAGACTTCACTTCACAGCTAAAGCATCTTTTTAAAGTTCCTGATTACTTGAACGTGTGCACTGGTTGTAAAAGATTCGTTTGCTAGACACGAACAACGCTAACTATTAATTGACCCCGAGGGTAAATGTTTATGGGCGAACGTATTGTGTCTTAGAGTACGTCAATGGCAGAGCCCAATATGAACGATACGGATGATGCGACCCAGACCCAGAAACAAAAAAAAACGAAATCCAAGGAACCCGAATTGCCAACAGTGAACTACCGAGAGCTCTTTCGCTATGCTCGCGGTACGGATTATCTCCTGCTCTTCTGCGCTGTGATAGCAGCCCTCCTGCATGCTTTGGTCTTTCCCATAGCTATAATCGTGTACAGTGAATTGGTGGCCATGTTTATCGATAGGAGTTTGGGCATAGGCACCAGCTCGGGTACACATGCACTTCCAATATTTGGAGGTGGAAAGCAGCTGTAAGTACAACACAGAAGTCCTGAACCCTTTCATAAAAATTTTTTACAGGACAAACGCTACCTATGAGGAGAATATGGATGAGCTGCGCAAGGATAGCATTGCATATGGCATACTCTTGATACTGGACGCCTTGCTTATGTTATTTTCTGGCATGACTTTTGTGAATATCTTTAATCATTTGGCACTTGAACTGACCGTACGCATGCGTCGGGAATTTTTCAAGGCTACAATCAGACAGGAAATTGGTTGGCACGATATAGCTAAGGATCAAAACTTTGCCGTGCGCATAACAGAGTAAGCTTTTAGCCTTTAAATGATTGATAAATACTTTATTATAATTAATCTTAAGCAATATGGAAAAAATTCGCACTGGAATGGCAGAAAATGCGGGACATTACTTATCAATTACATGCGATGTGGCCATTAGCGTAATCATTTCCTTTGCTTATGGCTGGAAGTTAGCATTGGCTATGTTCTTCTACATTCCACTCACAATGGTGGTGAATTACGTTGTTGCTCATGTAAGTTAAGAATAGAAAGTGAAGGTGAACATCCCGATTATCCTTTTACCAAAAATCCTTACAGTACCAAAGCACGCTCACAGCTCAGGAACAAAGCTCTTATGTGCGTGCTGGCTCGGTTGTAGAAGAGGTTATTGGCGCCATACGCACAGTGGTTGCTTTTGGAGGTGAACGTTCCGAGTCCATACGCTATGAAAATCTTTTGAAGCCCGCTCTCAAGGCTGGCAAATGGAAGGGCGTCTTCTCCGGCCTTAGTGATACTGTTATGAAGGCCATGTTGTTTATTGTGAGCGCTGGTGCTTTCTGGTATGGCGCCAATTTGATTGTACACGATCGCTCCAGTGATATACCTATTGAACAGCAAGAATACACGCCAGCAATTGTGATGATTGTAATAATGGGCATCAATGTCGGTGCCAATCAGCTTTCACGTACTTCTCCATTTCTGGAGACCTTTGCCATGGCACGTGGCTCGGCGAGCGCTATTTATGATGTCATTGATCGCGTCTCGATTATCGATCCGCTCTCCAAGGCGGGGAAAATTCTCAATTACGGACTGAAAGGCAGCATAGAATTCCGTGATGTTTTCTTTCAGTATCCTGCACGTAAGGATATCACAGTGCTAAGGGGACTTAATGTGACTGTGAAAGAAGGTCAAACGGTTGCTTTGGTAGGCTCCTCAGGCTGTGGAAAATCGACCTGCATACAATTGTTGCAACGTTTCTATGATCCAATTTTCGGACAAGTGCTGCTGGACGGCGAGGACGTCCGAAAATACAATCTGAATTGGTTGCGTTCCAACATTGCTGTAGTTGGTCAGGAACCAGTTCTATTTCAAGGCACCATTGGTGGGTTAGCCTTGAAAGCGAGTATTCCTCTTTCTAAAAAAATTAATTGATTTGTTAACAGGTGAAAATATTCGTCATGGCAAACCGTTGGCTACCCAAAAGGAGGTTGAAGATGCTGCGAGGGCCGCCAATGCACACGAGTTTATTATTGCTCTCTATAATGTAAGTAAAAGTAAAGTGAATCCAAAATTATATTTTATTTTTCTTTTTTTAAGGGTTACGATACGCACATAAGCGAAAAGGGTGTTCAACTTTCTGGTGGACAACGTCAACGCATTGCCATTGCCAGAGCTCTCATACAAAAACCTACCATACTTCTTCTAGATGGTAAGTCAATTATTTAATAAGATTCATTCATACCTTTTTCTAAAGCACTTTAACACTACAGAGGCCACATCGGCATTGGACTACCACTCTGAAAAGCTGGTGCAATCCGCTTTGGACAAGGCGTGCAAAGGTCGTACCACTCTGGTTGTTTCGCATCGTTTATCGGCCATCCGGCATGCTGATCAAATTGTTTACGTTGAGAATGGCAAGGCGGTAGAACAGGGCACTCACGAAGACCTGATGAAAAAGCAGGGTTTCTACTACAAAATGGTGGCTGCTCATGAGTATGATGATACAGCTGATGAGTTGTTAAACGAGCGTGAAGCTGAACTGCCAAAGGATCGCAAAAAATCTCTAGAAATCGAACAGTATCGCAAATCATCACTCAAGTCCTTCGACAAAAATGCAGAGTTTCAAATGAAACGGTTAGATCCGAGTAAATCTCAAGCTGTTGAAGATGCTGAAAGCACAAAAAACACTAAAAGCGCGAGCTATCCGCGTACCTTCTGGCGCATCCTGATCTGGGCACGTCCAGAGTGGGGTTTTCTAATCATTGGCACTGTGTGTGCCGCACTTTTTGGGTGTGCAATGCCAGCGTATTCTATTGTCCTAGCGAAACTATATGCCTCGCTGGCTGAACCTACCAATGAGGAAGTACTGGAGCGCAGCTCATCCATGTCGATTATAACAGCAATAATTGGCATCTGTGTAGGCATCTTCTGTTTCGTACAGACCTTCTTTTATAATCTAGCCGGAGTGTGGTTAACCAGCCGAATGCGGTAAGTCTTTAAATTTTATATTTATCTTTAAGTTCATATTTGAATATCGAAATCTTTCTTCACCAATAGTTCTAAGACATTTAGCTCTATCATGCAGCAGGAAATGGGCTGGTTTGATGAGAAGGAGAACAGCGTTGGAGCTTTATCAGCTCGACTGGCAGGAGATGCTGCCAGTGTGCAGGGTGCCATTGGATTTCCACTGAGTAACATTATCCAAGCCTTAACTAACTTTATCTGCAGTTTTTCGATTGCCTTCTCCTACTCGTGGGAACTTGCATTAGTCTGCTTGAGTACAGCACCATTTATGGTCGGGTCTATTATTTTTGAGGCGAGGTTCAGTGAAAAGTCAGCGCTTAAGGAGAAAGATGTGCTTGAGGAAACTAGTCGTATTGCTACAGAAACAATTGCACAGATAAGAACCGTAGCTGCCTTGCGTAGAGAGGAGGAATTGATTAAGATCTACGATGCAGAAGTGGAACGTTATCGTCTGCAAATCAAGAGTCGGCTTAGATGGAGAGGATTGGTCAACTCGATGGGCATGACCCTCATGTTCTTTGGCTATGCTATAACGTTGACCTATGGCGGTTTCATGTGTGCCGAGGGAAGGATCAAGTTCGAAGTAATTATGAAGTAAGTATATCATAAAAGAAAATTATATTCGATTTTTCATGTTCTTTTCGACATTTCTCTTTAGGATTGCTAATACAATGCTTTATGGCTTATTTATCTTGGCCCAATCTCTGGCTTTTACACCTGCTTTTAATGCGGCGCTGCTTTCGGCTACACGTATGCATGAAATAATAGATCGTAAGCCGTTAATACAGTCTCCAAATGCTGTGGAGAAAGCAAGTAACGGCAACATCTATAAGACTAATGTTGTGGAACAGGGCGTTAGCTATCGGGAGCTCAACTTTTCCTATCCCTCGAGACCCGATCACAAAGTGCTACAAGACTTTAATTTGGATGTGTTACAGGGTCAAACAGTTGCCCTTGTTGGTGCCTCTGGTTCCGGAAAATCTACTTGTGTTCAACTTTTGATGCGCTACTATGATCCAGATGAGGGCAAGATAGTAAGTAATTATCTTTGAAGTGTAAGCCTATTATAAATTTCAACTTTCATACCACAGCTTATAGATCAGGAGAGCATACACCATGACATGAAGATAAAGACACTTCGACGTCGTCTGGGCATTGTCTCGCAGGAACCCTCTCTTTTTGAAAAAACTATTGCAGAGAATATCAGCTATGGCGACACCTCTCGCAATGTGCCCATGCAACAGATCATTGATGCAGCCAAAATGGCTAATGCACATGACTTTATTATGACATTACCTGCCCAGTATGAGACCGTGCTGGGATCCAAGGGCACACAGCTATCAGGTGGACAGAAGCAACGGATTGCCATTGCTCGCGCCATGGTGCGTAATCCAAAAATATTGTTACTTGATGAGGCCACATCGGCACTGGATATGCAAAGTGAAAGGGTAAGCAAACTAATATATTAATTATAGTTGTAATTGCTCAACATACTATATCTACAGGTGGTGCAACAAGCGCTGGATTCGGCTTGCTCTGGACGCACTTGCATTGTGATTGCTCATCGTTTGTCTACTGTACAAAATGCCAATATAATATGTGTTATTCAAGCTGGACGCATCATTGAGCAGGGCACTCATTCCCAGTTGCTGGCTAAGAATGGCATCTATGCTAAACTCTATCGCAGTCAATCGAAAAGCAAATAATGCACAAGAGTATGCAATGAAAATTATCTTGTTTAGCCAAGACACAAACACAGCACATAAAAGTATGCAACAAATAATGTTTTTTGTGACAAACTAATGTTAGTGAACTGCCCAATGCAAATATAATTCGTAACGGTATAATAAAGAGAAAACAGTGCATCATATAAAAAAAAAGATTTCGTCCAGTTGAAGTTGTTAAACATTATTTCGATAAAATAAACTAATATGTCTAATTCAGATTAGCGACTCAACGTCCATATGTGTTTTATAATTAGCAAATATATTCATTGTCTTATACCATTTTTATCTTATCTGGACCATTTTTTATTTGCCCCAAACGTATCTCGAACTGTTTGTAAGCCAAATACACATTTCAGTTGCGCATTGCGCTTTGTATTGAACGTTTAAAAAAAGGAAAACAATTATCTCTACTGTTTGCGATGTCTATCAATACAATTATTAGCCTCTGCCTTCTGTCTTTGGGTATGTAATCTATTAACGAATTGTCTGCTTATCAATTATACTTATTAATTAAAGGTTTTAAAGTCTGCACTCCGGTCAAAACTGATAATGTCCAAAACAAAAAGCAGACAATAATTGCTTGTCCATTGGAAACATCCTGCAGCAAAGGAAATGAAAGCAGCGCCATCTGCCGACTGGATGACGAAATGGGCTGCATAAGGAAATATGAATCCAAATGTCACATGGATATTGGAGCCTGTAAAGAGGGAAAGCGTATGTATTTAAAAAACCTTTAAGAAATCATGCCATGTAACACCATTTCAACAAGAAAAAAGCTTACTTAAATCTAACACTGTTTAATAATAATTCCTCGGACTCTCACATTTTGCCCTGACTGCTGCCAAATCTAGTTAGCACGCCTCAAATAGACACGAGTTGGAGTTGACATGGCTAAGTGGACCACTAATCGGGTCAATAAATTATGCACATAAATAGCTTGTCGAAAAATGTGTCTCTATCAATAGGTTATACACTTCGTGAGAAATTAATAATACCCGCCGCAGGGGTATTATACGCCATTCTTAACTATGCATGAAAATCCATATTCATAACTTTTTTTAAGCTTTGTTTGCTACCGTATGATTGATAACTACAAACTTGTTTCTTACAGACTACAGCGACTACAGTGACGTATACTGCACAATGGAGTCATACATATGCGAGGAGATGCCGACATATGAACGTTGGACCATCTTCTTTGGGCACGTGAAAGATTAAGACGTACGAACGGTGTGAATACAGACGACGGCTTTCGTTATTTTGTATAGAAATAATTCATTAAATCAGTTAAGCGCCGATTAGTGGGTAACACTTTTTTTTTGTTTATTTTATTTTTTTATTTTTGGCATGTCACCAATGACGTCAAACGTATTTGCCCACCTATCTATTGTTCAGCGTGAGACAGAACGACGCGCTGCGTCGCCTCGAGCCCCCTTTTTGATCAGCTTTTTATACCCTATGAATCCATGAAATGTGATAAATGGGTATAATAGTTGTATACAAAGGTGTGTAACAAGCAAAAGAAAGCTTCTCTGACGTCGTTAAGTATATATTGTTGATCAGTATTAACAACCGTGTATACAAATCCAAGATAAACCCATCAGCATCTATAAAAGTTACAGATTCCAGATTTTGACATTATCTCGAATACGAGCTAAATCAATTTACTTGAAATAATCGACTTACTAATCAATAAAAAAAAGAATCTTGTATATAAAAAATTCGGAAAGTGCTTCGAAAATCATAAATATAATCTTGAGATATTGAAGTTTGAAATAAAGTTCTTATGCATTATTGTTATTACATTATAATTATAAAAACATTCCGTGTATACTCTCAAGCAATACTTGTAAGCGTTATGTATCGGGTCTTAGGGTATCTTCTAGTCGAGGCTTCTTAACTAGAGCCTACTTACTTGTTTTCTATTTTGGCAATACTCTTTTGCATAATCTTCGCATGAGTTGCCAGTCGAGAGCCGGTCAATAGGTTGATGCGAGTACGAGCATCTATATAAAATGGGGGTTCCTCCAATCGTCAGTCAGTTTATCAGACATTATCAACAGAAGTCAATCGTTTTCTTTTACCATGAGTCCAACAATTTTACTCGGTTAGTTGAAGGATTCGTAAGATTGGTATATTCATTACTAACTACAAAGAATTTACAGCTTTAAGTTTAACTGTGGTCATGGTCACCAGTCAACCTTTATCACCATCAAGTCAACCTTCAAGAGCGGAAAAGGAGCAACTCTATCAACAATGGCCGGGCGTGGAAGATGAACGATTAGCCGACGCTGAATTCGATAATGCCTATGAGCTGTACAAGTCGAAAACAAGAAAGCCAAAGATTCTACAAGATTCACCCAATGACATTATGTCGGTCAATCCATCAAAGTTTTATTCACTAAATTAGTGACATAATTGTATAATTTAATATTTCAATGTGTTCAAGCATTTACGGGTAAATAGGTTCTATATAGTATAGTTTTTTTTATATGCGGTATGGTTTTAAGTAAACATTAAGTAAACGGCAAAAATAAAACAATACACATTTATTTTGGTGAAACGTGCAAATTAGTTGTTCCTATTGCATTCCGGCCAAAGATCACGTAGATCGTCTGGCTATGGCGAAGACTTACATATAAAAGTTCAGCTTCCCACTGACTGATTAGTTCAGTTGAAATCAGCAAGTCAAAATGTTTCCAACCAAGTTCTTATCATTGTTCTTTATCAGCAGTGCTCTGTTATTAATTGGTAAGTTCAAATATTTGACCCAGAGATAACCGTAAGCTCTAATTGGTATCCTGCTCATAGTGAATGGAAGGCCGCAAGACGATTTTAGCAGTGAAGATGATCGCATTAATGAAATCAGCGGAGATTTTGCCAGAAAATTCATATTACCAAATGTGGAACGCATTTTCAGCAGTGCCGAAGCACAGTCCTCCCGAAGGCCAAGCGAGCCAAAGGCCTCAAACAGCATCAAGAATGAGGAAAAGGAGACCACAAGGAGTTCCAAACATGCTCATGGCATGATCACTTCCATGTTAAAGTTTGTCAGTAGTGTATTCGGCTTCGGCCGCACTTTCATGCGTGATGAATAAGTTAAAATATGTTAGGAATTCCGAATTTTTTTAAATTTAATTGCTCTAAGAACAAAACTGTATGTAATTATCAGCAAAAAATATTAAAGTAAGCAGCTTTATATTATATATACATTACGAAAACTTTTCCATACCTAGAGGGGGTTTTTTACAAGTCACCGTTAACTATGTCACTGTTTGGCAATTTCTTCAATTATCTTCACGATAAGCCTCTTACGTTTTTCAGCCTAAACACTTAAAGACGTCACGTGACGTCACGGATGGCTTGTCACCCAAGTATGCTAATTTTCTACTATGTTAAGCGCTTCGAAATCGTTTGTTTGTTTTTATAATAACGAAGAGACCTTGTCTAAATGGTGCTCTCTGAATTCTGTTTCTCCAATTCGCTCGACAATCACGTTTTATTGAAAATGTTGGGTTTTTTCAAAACAAGTTTTATCCAAAAATTGATTCAATAAATATTTTAATAGAATTTTTCCCAAAACAAATACTTCCCCTTCTAAAGAAATATTCATAATTTAAAGGACAATTAAAATACATAATTTTTAATTTAAGGTTGCACAACCATAAAACATAATTTAAAATCCAAAGCCGCTTATACAGTTTTAACGGCTAACGTCGATTGTGCAAGCGCCACTCTGAGTTGTGGCACAAAAGACTGACGTTGCAGACACCACACAAACAAAGTTATATACACGTAGACATACATAAAGTATTTGCCATTCTTGGCAAATATGTTCTCACTTTTTTGGGGGGCCAAAATTGCTGTTTGGATTGATGTAGGATTTTGAAAGAAATTTGTTTGAGTCTGCGAGAATGATTTATTGAAACACAAAAAACTGATTTAATTAACATCTTACTAGACATATCGTGTGGGTATAACTGGATATTTAGCTGGACAGGTCTTACATATGAATGTATGATAATAAAGGTGGAGTGTTTACTTATACATGTATACTTATACTTAATTAAAGTTAATCTTGTCAATTTGCCTCGAGCAAGTGATATTTAAACATCTTGTTGAGCGAATGCATATTATGGGACAGCTCATTGCAAACACGCACCACACAACCTTTTTGGGAGCACAAAGAAAGAAAATTTCATGATTTAAATACATTTTCAGTTAAAACATACACCAAAAGTGAATACACTAACCAATTAGATATTTAATCACTTTTAACAGCACCATGGCGAATAATTTGCGTCGATGCACACGCGCCGAAACTTAGAACCAAATTGAACACGAAATCAAAAACTCAACAGCGAATAAATAAATGAAACGCGGCGCAGCCAGGTGCAGGTTGACGCCAGCGCCGGCAGCGATGCACAGTGGGCACAATTCAATAGAACAATATTAAATTAATCAATGGAGATAACAAAAACAATGTCGCTTGTGATTCCATATGATTGGGAGTGCTACCTAAATTGCAAGTTCTAAAAATAAACAAAACATATTGTGAATAATAAGAAAGTTGATTAGTGAAACAAGTTTTTTAACATTCACATAAATCGTAGACCACTGTTCGCCGCCCGAAAAATCAAGAACTTCTTGTTGATGTTGCAATTGATCTTTAAAAAATATGAACTGAACACACATGAACCTTTTTTAACCAATACATTTTGGCAGGCACTTTTAACGCTTATTTGCGTGAGTTGCAAGAAACAACATGGACAACAACAATAACAATCACAACAACAATAAGCGACTTAGCAGTAAACGATACGAATTACGTCATCAGAACTCGTTTGCATCCATTAGATCGGTTGGCACAGTGTGGCTGGTGTGTAAGAAATATGTTCAAGTAAAATTGAGGCCAAAAATCTATTGACACTCATTGCCGTCTTTATCAGTGCGATTATTTTTGTCATTGCAAGAGTTGCAAGTTGTAACGCATGGTTGGCAACTCGTTTCTTATATTTGTGGCACGTACAGAGTCAACAAGTAGCAAGAAACAGATGCCAGACACAACGGTCGCGTCGACTGCGGCGTCCAATACACATTGGTCATGAATTTTTATAGAATTTTGGTCGTGATTTTCAAAAGCTTTTCGCTACCAGCTTTGCAGACAGTTTCGAACGCTATTTAATAGCTCTAGCAATAAACTTCAAGTTTGTTTTTTTTTTTCGATTTTAGTGATTGTAGGTTGAGTTTCTTTTCGGTTTTGGACATGCCTGAGCAAGAATCGAGTATTTTAGCCGCTATTCACCTTCAGTCCAGTTATTTTGCACAAAGCCCATTCAACTCAACAACTTTTAGCTTAGCAGCTCGGCATAAACAAGCTAAGCGGACTAATGGGTAAGTATATTATGATTTTTACAGATCTTGTTATTATGCAAATTTAAAGAACGGGCTTCAGCAAACACTTTTGTTTTAGCACAACAAAATAAATACTGAAATCGATAACTTTTAATTTGGTATCGAAAAACATGCACACATTCAAATGTTCTAACAACTCTGCGCAATAGAAGTAAAATTGTTCACCAATAAGATAAAATTTCACATAATGATGCCAATCAAGATGCTTATAATTGTATCAATAAGCGTTCCGGGACCGTGGGAGAATATGTATGATCGATAAGCATTTTCCAAGCAACCAAAAACAAGCTCACTCTTTTGTTTGGTTTCTATTTCAATTCGTAACAAATTAAAATGCCGGCCGGCGTTTTGCAATAGAGAGCGCGAGCAAGAGAGCGCACCAAAAGAGAGCGTTAAAAAAACAAAAAAGAACTGGAAATGCAGAGAAAAACAAACAAATAACACAAGCACAACAAACGACGTTGAAGGCGTTATCTCAGCTCCCCAGCTGTGCGATGAAGTAATAAATGGGCCGGGATCGCCGGCAGCCGACAGACGATCGTCGTGTGAGCCGAACACTCAGCGAATCCGTCAGACTTTACTGATGCAGACATTGTGTGTGTGTTTGTTTGAAATTTTTGTTTGTGTCGGGCTATCGAGGAAAACTTCTCGCTGAATGAAGTTCAGTTGCTCGCGACGAGCCATCCAGTGCGGTTGGATGGGCTCTGGTAAGAAATAAACAAAGTTGAATTCGAGAAAGTGAAAAAAGTGTCAAAAGATAAGAAAGTGGAATACATAAGAGTGAACTGTGAACCGGAAGTGATTAAAGATAAAGGACATTCAGTCATTATCGTTGTTCTGCTTGTGCGTTTAAGTGTTTAAGTAACGCACAATGGGGTTAGGTGCGACCCCAGTCTGTGCTATGGGCGTGGCCGTTGCACTTTGCCTGCTCGTCGCGCTATGTAATGCCGAATTGACGCCGCCATATTTTAATCTGGCCACTGGCCGCAAGATTCTTGCAACTGCCACGTGTGGCGAGGATACGGATGGACCCGAACTCTATTGTAAACTGGTTGGAGCTAATACTGAGAATGATCACATCGATTACTCGGTTATTCAAGGACAAGTAAGTTGGGATCACAGATATTTTCTAATTCAACACATTTGGCACATACAAAAATCTTTCCTGATACATACACAATTTGTGTATGATTTCTATAAAGTCCCCACCACAGTCGTGCCACATGTGGTGAACATTTTAGATTTTAAACTATTTTTAAACATGAAGATTCTGACTAAATGTAACATGTGTTTTTTCTTGCTCTAGGTTTGCGACTATTGTGATCCCAATATGCCGGAGAAGAATCATCCGCCAGAGAATGCAATTGATGGCACCGAGGCCTGGTGGCAGAGTCCGCCCTTGTCCCGAGGCATGAAATTCAATGAAGTCAATTTGACCATCAATTTCGAACAGGTAAACAGCCAAAAAAGAAAGGTGCCCCAAAACAAAAGAGTTTCCAAACACACACAAAAAAAAAACAGGAAAAAACTCAATTCAACATTTCTTGTGTGTGTTCTTATGGGTTCAGGTTCGATCATCTCAAAGTCAGAGTAAGAGACAGAGACGGGCTCGTTTGGTCAGACAGGCTGCTCGTTAAATTAGTGAGCGCATTGCTTTTGAAAACATTTTTAATGGGTTTTCATTTCAGTTTCGACGTCTTCAACGACGACGTTCCTTTTTTTCAGTCTTTTCAGTTTGAAGACACAGCGAAAAATCTTGCTTAGCTGTTGAATTTATTGTTGTCGCTTGTTCCCCTCTCGAAGTTGTGGGTCATCAGCTCGTTGTGTACAAGTTCTCATATATACAGCGAGAAATATGTTTGACTTGTGTCTCCGTTTACATGTTCGCTTAGAAACTGACATACAGAGCATTGACTTTTGTTTGGTTATTTTTTCTGCTTGTTGCGATAAGCAGCTAAAAAAGTTGTATTATGAATTAAAACAGATTTGTTAAGGTTTTCTTATTGCCCAGCATATAATAGTATATATATTTATATATATATTCTCTTACTGATAGCAGACAAGAAGAAACTATAGTCGCAGTCGCCCACGGTAATCATTAAAAATGTCTTGAATTGTTCTACAAAAACTTTGGGGTCACACATTGCGCACATCTTATCGCACTTGCAACGGAAACGCTCCAGATCATGTGGCTGTAGCTACTTATAGCTTAGCAAGTCTTTAAGAATTCTATGCTATTAAATTCACTTACATACAATATGAAATTCTACTTGATGCGCTAATTTTGTATAGTTGTTAAATGAAATGAGATCATCTCTCAGAATGCAAGGTTTGCACATATTTTTTAAAATACTTAAAACTTTTAGAAGGAAAAAGTAAAACCTCATTCGGCTAGATTAAGGCAACTTATAACCGATTCTCTTAAAATTTTTAAGATGGCTAACTTATTAACCATGTACATACGACAAATTTATGAACAAACCAAACATACAAGATCATAGCAGTAAACAAAAGTTTTAAGTAAATATACAGAGATATGTATCTACAGCATGGTGAATATATATCTACACTCGGTTCATATTCAATTCAATTCAAATTGAAAAGCAAACATAAAACAAAATAAACAAATTCAGCGAACGCAGATAAATTTAGTATACTGGAGAGCATGGAGTTAATTCTCTTCAATGATCTCATGCAACTTTGTACATACATAAATACACAAACATATTTACATCTGTACGTTCAAACATGCCTACTGAGATCTTATGTGTACGCTACGCTAATGAATTTAAATGAATTTGCTTGCTCTATGAAATGTGCTGAGAATGGATCTTGACTCGTAAGAGGAGACTTATTCTAGAAACCCCCAATGAAAGTGTTAGGGAGACCAATTAAACTCTAGCTGAGTGGAAAATAGTTGAATTTGCCTGCTGTCCAAACTCCCATAACAATCTCTTTCATTTTAAGAATCTTCTAACATATAATACCTTTCTGCAGGAATTCCATGTCGCCTATTTGTTTATACGCATGGGTAATTCGCCTCGTCCGGGTCTCTGGACGTTGGAGAAGTCCACGGATTATGGAAAGACCTGGTCACCCTGGCAGCATTTCTCCGACACACCCGCTGATTGCGAGACCTACTTTGGCAAGGATACCTATAAGCCAATCACAAGGGATAATGATGTTATCTGCACGACAGAGTACTCGAAGATTGTGCCGCTGGAGAATGGCGAGATTCCAGTGATGTTGCTCAACGGACGTCCCTCATCCACCAATTACTTCAACTCAACGGTGCTGCAGGAATGGACCCGTGCTACCAATGTTCGAATTCGTTTGCTGCGTACTAAGAATCTGTTAGGTCATTTGATGTCTGTGGCACGTCAGGATCCAACTGTGACCCGTCGATATTTCTACTCTATTAAGGATATCTCGATTGGTGGACGTTGTATGTGCAATGGTCATGCTGATACCTGCGACGTTAAAGATCCCATTAGTCCGATTCGCATACTCGCTTGTCGTTGCCAGCATCACACATGTGGCATTCAGTGTAATCAGTGCTGTCCCGGATTCGAGCAAAAGAAGTGGCGTCAGAATACCAATGCACGTCCTTTCAACTGCGAACGTGAGTGGAAAATCTTTTCTCTAAGAAACTAAACCTGAACCTTTCTTGTTAACAGCCTGCAATTGCCATGGACACAGCAACGAGTGTATGTACGATGAAGAAGTCAACCGCAAGGGTCTCTCCCTGGATATTCATGGTCACTACGATGGTGGCGGCGTTTGCCAAAACTGTCAGCACAATACTGAAGGCACCAATTGTAACAAGTGCAAACCGAAATACTATCGACCCAAGGGAAAATACTGGAATGAGACGGACGTCTGCAGTCGTAAGTGCTTTATAAAGTCACCTATGTGGAACATACATTATTTTATATACATTTGCTTGCAGATTGTAATTGCGATTACTTCTACTCCACGGGGCACTGTGAGGAGGAGACTGGTAAATGCGAGTGTCGTGCTGCCTTCCAGCCACCAAACTGTGACTCCTGCTCTTATGGGTATTTTCTAATTTTTTTTTAGTGTACCTTACATTTTATAACCCTATTTTCTTTTTAGTTACTATGGTTATCCACAGTGTCGTGAGTGTGAGTGTAATTTGAATGGCACCAATGGCTATAATTGCGAAGCTGTTAATGGCATTTGTCCCTGCAAGACCAACTTTGCAGGCGCTCTATGCAAAGAGTGCGCGGAATCATATTACGGTTTTCCCGAATGCAAAGCCTGTCAGTGCAATAAGCTGGGTTCCATTAACAACGATTGCGATGTTGTTTCTGGTAACTGCACCTGTCTCAGCAATTGGGGTGGCGCTCAGTGCGAACGTTGCAAAGATGGTTACTACAACGAACCCACTTGCTCATGTAAGTAGTAGATACTTTATCGTTTTGGGATATATATATATATGTATTTATAACATATTTTTTTACAGATTGCGATTGCGATCATCAAGGTACTGAGTCAGAGATCTGTAACAAGGCAAGTGGTCAGTGCATTTGTCGTGAAGGTTTTGGCGGACCTCGCTGTGATCGTTGCTTGCCAGGTTATTACAATTATCCATCCTGTCAGCCCTGCAATTGCTCTACTACAGGCAGCTCAGCAAGTACCTGCGACAACACAGGCAAATGTAATTGTCTGATCAACTATTCCGGCAAACTGTGCAACATGTGTAGTGCTGGCTTCTACAACTATCCAGAATGCTTGGGTAAGTGGAAGTCTATCATGCTATCAATCATGATCTATATATGTTATCTGCTTCTTTATATGTACAGCCTGTAACTGCGATGAGCACGGCTCCGAGGGCATTACCTGCAATGAGAATGGATGTTTCTGTAAGCCCAATTTCGATGGTCGCCATTGTGAGAGATGCAAGGAATCGTTTTATAATTTCCCCGCCTGCGAGGATTGCAACTGTGATCCGGCCGGTGTGATTGATCAATTCACCGGCTGCGGTTCGGTGCCCATCGGTGAGCTTTGTAAATGCAAGGAACGTGTAATTGGCCGCATTTGTAATGAGTGCAGACCGCTTTACTGGAACTTGACCGTTAACAATCCGGAGGGTTGCCAGGAATGCGATTGCTTCATAGATGGTACCGTTTCGGGCTTGGACACCTGTGCGTCCAAGTCTGGCAACTGTCACTGCAAACCACACACAATGGGTCGAACGTGTCGTGAGTGCAAAGATGGCACCTTTGATTTGGACGGATCCTCGCTATTTGGCTGCAAGGACTGCAGCTGTGATGTGGGCGGATCCTGGAAGAGCGAATGCGATAAGATCAGCGGTCAGTGCAAGTGTCATCCTCGTGTCACGGGACGCGCCTGCACACAGCCACTGACCACCCACTACTTTCCCACATTGCATCAGTTCCAATATGAATATGAGGATGGTTCACAGCCGTCGGGTGCCCAAGTGCGGTATCAATACGACGATGAGACCTTCCCGGACTTTAGCAGCAAGGGCTACGCTGTATTCAATGACATACAGAACGAGGTGCGCAACGAACTAACCGTATTCAAATCTTCGGTCTATCGCATTGTTATTCGCTACATCAATCCCAACGAGACGAATGTAACTGCTAGCATTCTCATCCAATCCGAGAATCCACTGGAAGTCGATCAAAAGTGAGTACGCCAACATAAGCAAATTTAGACGTGTACTCAATATATTTAATGTTCTGCAGCGTTAAGGTGCTTCTGCGTCCCACAACTACCCCAGAGTTCGTCACTGTCTCTGGACCTAAGGGTAATAAGCCGTCTGCTGTTGTTCTCGATCCTGGACGCTACATCTTTACCACCAAGGCAAATAAGAAGGTAATGCTCGACTACTTTGTGCTGTTGCCGGCTGCCTACTATGAGGCATCGATTTTGACACGCCACATCGCCAATCCCTGTGAACTGGGCAACATGGAGCTTTGCCGTCATTATAAATATGCAAATGTCGATGTTTTTGAACCTGCAACCACGCCTTTTGTAATCGGTTCCAATGACGAGCCCACAAAACCCACTGAGATCTATAGCGATCCGGAGCATTTGCAAATTGTTAGCCATGTCGGAGATATTCCAGTGCTTAGCAATAAACAAAAGGAGCTCAACTATATTGTCGATGTGCCACACAGTGGCCGTTACATCTTTGTTATTGATTACATTAGCGAGAGAAACTTCTCGGTTCCATATGATGTGAATCTAAGACTCGGCAATGATCCCGATTCCCAATCATCAGTTTATCTGTATCCCTGTCTGTACTCTACGATCTGTCGCACACCAATCAATGATGATGGACGCGAGAAGGCCTTCTACATCAACAAGGAGGATCTGCCGCCAGTTACCATTTTCGTAAGTGTTTCCCTAATGATGTCATATATTGGATCTAATGAATTTTTTATTTCCAGGCGGACATTGATGATATCTATCGCGTGCCCATCATTTCGGTTACTGCCATCCCAGTTGAACAGTGGTCTATCGACTACATCAATCCCAGTCCTGTTTGTGTCATACACGATAAGCAGTGTGCCACACCCAAATTCCGTTCGGTGCCCGATTCCAAAAAGATTGAATTCGAAACAGATCATGAAGATCGCATAGCAACAAACAAGCCACCATATGCCGCATTCGATGAGCGTGTGAAACTAGTCCATTTGGACAGCCGACACGATGGTTCGATTGTGATTGAATCTAAGGTGTCGGAGCCCCATCGCTATGTCATATTGGTCAAATACTATCAACCCAATCATCCCAAGTATCAGGTGCACTACACATTGACTGCTGGCAAGAATCAATACGATGGCAAATTCGATATACAACATTGCCCATCCAGTTCCGGCTGCCGTGGTGTAATACGCCCAAGCGGCGACGATGTGTGGTTCGATATTGAAGATGACTTTAAGTTTACCCTAACAGTAAGTTGAATTAACTTCTTAATGTCTCGGTTTTGTCAACTAATTTTTTTTTATTTTCTTTTAGAACACACGACCACAGGGTGTTTGGCTGGACTATTTGGTTGTTGTGCCTCTGGATCAATACAATGATGATCTGTTGGTTGAAGAGACTTTCGATCAGACAAAGGAGTTCATTAAAAACTGCGGACAGGATCATTTCCATATCACTCACAATGCCAGTGACTTTTGTAAGAGCGCCGTATTTTCACTGACTGCCGATTACAATAGCGGCGCCTTGCCCTGCAACTGTGACTATGCCGGCTCAACAAGCTTCGAGTGTCATCCATTTGGTGGTCAGTGCCAGTGCCGCAAAAATGTCATCGGACGTCAGTGTACAGCGTGTCGTACCGGCTATTACGGTTTTCCCGATTGCAAGCTCTGTGATTGCCCCAGCACTGCCATGTGTGAACCAACCACCGGTGAATGCATGTGTCCACCAAATGTAATTGGTGCCCTGTGTGACAAGTAAGTTAACAAGTAGATAGATATATTAAAGAAGCTTTTGATACTTAATTACTCTCTTCGTTTTAGGTGCGCTCCAAATACTTATAGCTTCCATCAGGTCATTGGCTGCGAGGAGTGCAACTGTAATTATATGGGAATTGCAAATGGCAATCAGCAATGCGATATGTTTAACGGTTCCTGTGAGTGTCGTAACAATATTGTGGGTCGTGCCTGCGATGGTTGTGCCCATGGCTTTTATGATTTTCCACGCTGCAGCAGATGCAGTTGCCATACGCCGGGTACTGAGCTGGAAGTGTGCGATAAACTCGATGGCAGCTGTTTCTGCAAAAAGAATGTTGTAGGACGCGATTGCGATCAGTGTGTGGATGGCACATACAATCTGCAGGATAGCAATCCCGATGGCTGCACAACTTGCTTCTGCTTTGGCAAGACCTCGCGCTGCGACAGCGCCTATCTGCGTGTCTACAATGTCAGTTTGATGCGGGAGAGGACAATCAATTCGGCTGATTTTCACAACAACACCATCGATTTTGAAATGTGGGGTGTTACGGAGGAGGAGCTGGTGGTCAATGAAACAACGTTGCAGGCGGACTTTTCCATCAGAGACCCCTCGGATCAGCGTATCGTCTACTTTGGTGTGCTGGACTATTTGCTCAATCAGAATAGTCACATTTCGGCTTATGGAGGCGATCTTGGTTATACATTATACTTTACCTCGGGCTTTGTGGGCAAGTCTCTGGTCGCACCGGATGTCATCTTGCTAAGCAGTCATCATATTTTTGTCCATCAGAGCTATGAGCAACCCAGCAGCAATTTACCATTCAAGAATCGCTTGCAGATGGTGGAGTCCAACTTCCAAACGCAAACGGGCAAGGCTGTAAGTCGTGCGGATTTCATGATGGCATTGCGTGATCTGAAAATGATCTTTATTCGTGCCAATTACTGGGAACAAACATTGAATACTCAACTCTCGGATGTCTATCTGACGTTGGCCGATGAGGATGCCGATGGCACTGGTGAATATCAGTTCCTGGCCGTGGAGCATTGTCACTGCCCGGCTGGCTATACGGGTCACTCGTGCGAGGATTGTGCGCCTGGCTACCATCGTTTGGAGAATGGACCCTATGGCGGCTATTGTGTTCCATGCGACTGCAATGGCCATGCTGAGACCTGCGACTGTGCAACGGGCATCTGCAAAGACTGTCAGCACTCGACAACTGGCGACCACTGTGACCAGTGTGTTGCCGGATATTATGGCAATTCCACCAACGGCACACCACACGATTGTATGATCTGCGCCTGTCCGCTGCCCTTCGATTCAAACAACTTTGCCACGGGTTGCGAGATCTCCGAGTCAGGCAATGAAATCCACTGTGAATGTATGCATGGATATACTGGTCCACGCTGTGAGTCCTGCGCAAATGGATTCTACGGATCACCGGAGTCACCCGGTGATGTGTGCAAACCCTGTGAGTGCTCCGGCAACATAAATCCCAACGAGCAGGGTTCCTGTGATACACGCACTGGAGAATGCCTTCGCTGTCTGAACAACACCTCTGGCATGGCTTGTAATCTGTGTGCTCCGGGCTACTATGGTGATGCCATTAAGCTTAAGAATTGTCAGAGCTGTGATTGCGATGAGATTGGAACCCTAGAATGTGACCCCTCTGTCGGCAAATGCAAATGTCACGACAATGTGATTGGTGAACGTTGTGATCGCTGCAAACCGGATCATTATGGCTTTGATTCCGGAACGGGTTGTCGTGCGTGCGATTGTGGTGCTGCCTCCAACTCTACCCAATGCAATGAACATACCGGACACTGTGAGTACTTTCCATAGTTGATAGCCCAGATCAGTTCCTTCATCTTCTCTTTACTCCCACCCTTTTAGGCCTGTGCAAACCTGGTGTTACTGGCCGTCAATGTGATCGCTGTACCGTGGATCACTGGCGTTATGAGAAGGATGGCTGCACACCGTGTAACTGCAAACAGGAATATTCTCGTGCCGGCACTGGCTGCAATCCGCACACAGGTCAATGCGTCTGTCTGCCTGGTGTTATTGGTGATCGGTGTGAGGCATGTCCAAACCGTTGGGTTCTTACCGAAGATGGCTGCATGGAGTGCAATAATTGTCATCATGCCCTGCTGGACGTAACCGATAGAATGCGCTATCAAATCGATGGTGTGCTGCAAGATTTCCAAACAGTAACAATGGCCTTCTTTACCAGCCAGAAGTTGAACTACTACGATGAGCGGGCTGATGAACTGGCGCCTAAGGTTCAAGCACTGGATCCAACTAGTGTTAACCTGACACCCTCGCAAAAGCTCAACGCTGAAATAGAGGCGGCCAGCAAGGCATACGCCAAACAAGTGAATCAAACACTGGACAATGCTGTGGATATTCGTCTAAGATCTGGAGTACTGCTCACCAATGTATCCGCGGTGCACGAGGAGGCGTTGGGCAGCGTGGATCAGGCTAGAGCTGCCATCGCTGCTGTCGAATCCTTATCGCAGAATCTCGAAGCAACAGCTAGTACTAAAATCGATGCAGCTCTGGAGCAGGCACAAAAAATTCTCAATGACATCAATGGCACTCAAGTTGAGTTGCAATCCAATGAACTAGGTCTGGAGAAGGCACGTCAGCTGTACGAAGATATCGCTCAACTGGTCGAGCCCATTAAGGCACAAAACGGCAGTCTGAATGCACTGAAAAATGATATTGGTGAGTTTAGCGATAAGCTGGAGGATCTGTTCAATTGGAGCGAGCAATCACAGAGTCAGTCAAGCGATGTGGAACGTCTGAATGTTGCCAATTTGCGCGCATATGACAATTCCAAATTTGATACGGTCTCCGAACAGCAACAGGGTGCCGAGACGAACATCAAGGATGCGGACAACAATATTCTCAATGGTAGAATTACACTAGATCAGATTGATACTAAGCTGGAAGATTTGCGTGGTGCACTACATGAGCTTAAAACGGTCAATAAGGTCGTCGATGACTATCTGCCGGAACGTGATGAAGAGCATCAGGAAGCTGATGCACTTGCCCTACAGGCGGAGCAACGAGCTGCCGAGTTGGATGTACGTGCCAAAGATTTGGCCGGCCAATATGCCGATATGACTGCAAGTGCAGAACCGGCAATTCAAGCAGCCACCGCTTACACAACCATTGTGGAAGCTGTGCAGGCCGCAGAGAAGTTTAGTCAAGATGCCATCAATTCGGCCAGGAATGCCACACAAAAATCCGATGGCATTGAGGAGCGTGCCGGAAATGCTGATGTACAATCCGCAGAGCTGTTGCAGAAGGCACGTCAGGCTCTACTCAAGGTGCAGGATGATCTGGAACCACGACTTAATGGTTCCACTGGCAAAGTGCAGGACATCTCGCAGCTAAACGCCGCTACTGACAAACAACTTACGGAAATCAACATACTGATTAGTAAATTGCCTGCGGAGACCCAACGTGACATGTGGAAGAGCTCCAATAGCAATGCAAGCGATGCATTGGACATCTTACAGAATGTGCTAGAAATCCTTAAGCCGGTCAGCGCACAAACACCCAAGGAACTGGACATGGCACGCAATATAAGTCGCGATGTTGACATCACCAACAAGGATATCTCCCAAGCGAACAATCAGCTGGACAGTGTAGAAACTTTAATACCCAATCTCAATGAGCTGGCCAACGACATCGATGATCAACAGCAACGTGTCAGCGAGCAGAGTCAAAAACTGGGTCAGGATATTGAGAATCTGAAGCATCAAATTGAGACAGCTCGCCGCATTGCCAACAACATCAAGGTTGGAGTACAATTCACCCCGAGCACAATTTTAGAGCTGAAGACACCTGAGAAGGCCCCACTGCTGGCCACCAAGACAAAACTCTCCACCTTTTTCCGTACCAACGAACGGGATGGCTTCCTGCTCTATCTGGGCAATGACAATAAAACCAGTCAGAAGAATAACGATTTCGTCGCCTTAGAGATTGTTAACGGCTATCCAATCATGACCATTGATCTGGGCAATGGACCCGAACGCATTACTAGTGAAAAGCATGTTGCCGATGGCAATTGGTATCAGGCTATCCTGGATCGCGTTGGCTCCAACGCGAAGCTAACTATACGCGAACAGCTACCTAATGGTGAGTTTGAGGATCATACCAAATCAGGTTATTTGGTTGGTGCCAATAATGTCCTGCATGTGGATCGCAACAGTCGTTTGTTTGTGGGTGGCTATCCTGGACCCTCCGATTTTAACGCACCCAACGATATAAGATCCAGCTCGTTCAGTGGTGACATTGAGGATCTTCGCATTGGTGATGAGAATGTCGGCCTTTGGAATTTCGTCTATGGTGAGGATAACAAGCAGGGCGCCCGCGAACGTGACATACTACTCGACGAGCAGATGCCTGTTACCGGATTAAGGTTCAAGGGTAACGGATTTGTTCAGCTAAAGGCCTCATCGTACAACTTTAAGACTCGGTCCAGCATTCAGTTCCGTTTTAAGGCAGCGAAGGATGCTAGCAATGGTCTGTTGTTCTTCTATGGTCGCGACAAGCATTTCATGTCCATTGAGCTGGTTGATGGTGCTATCTTTTTCCGCTTTAAGCTGGGCAATGAGATGGTCTCATCGGGCAGCCAGGATCGCTACAATGACAATCAATGGCATCGCGTCGTTGCCGAACGTGAAGGTCGCAAGGGCCTGCTTAAGGTTGACGATGTGCTACTGTTCCAAGAGGAGGCACCAGAAGGCGCCGATGAGGAGATGCCCAAGCTGAAGCGCTTGTACTTCGGTGGTTATCCAGGAAGACGTAATAACTCCAATATTGTCAAACAGAACTTTGATGGCTGCATCGATGATGTCAGCATTGCCGGTCAAAAGGTCGACCTTACGAAGTATGTCAATGGTACAGGCGTTGTTGAGGGTTGCCCTGACAAGTATTCTACTTCTCTTTCGTACCCACCACATGAGTATGGCTTCCTGCGAATTGCGAATATCTCCTCGGAAAACAATTTCTATGTGGTGCTTCGCTTCAAGACTCGCCAGCCCGATGGTGTTCTCTTCTATGCCGCCAATCATGACCAGAGCTCAACAATTGGTCTTACAATTGACGGTGGACATCTTACGCTACGCAGTATGGGCAGCCAACTGATCATTGATAATCAACAGTATGATGATGGTGAAGATCATGTGGCTACGGTACATCACGATGCCGGGCAGCTAAGACTTTCAGTCGATGATGCCGAGGACAAGCGGTAAGATAAATTTTAATGTCTAAGATTCTTAGCTACATTTATTTCACTCTTCTTTTAGTCTGGCAATGCTTGAACCACTTGAGATTAGGGGCGGCGATATATTCTTTGGTGGACTGCCCGACAACTATATTCCACCAAAGGGTGTTATATCCAACTTGGCGTACTTTGTTGGTTGTATCAGTGATGTGACTGTCAATGGGGAGATAATTAACTTTGCGGATAGCGCAGAGAAGAAGAACGGCAATATCAATGGTTGTCCTCAGGATATACTAGGTAAGTCCACATGATAATACTAACCTTATCAGATAATACATTTATCCATTTCCTTTGACAGCCTATGAGCCGAGCTTGCTGCACACATACTATCCAAGTGGAGCAAACGAATTGGAGCCACCTCCAGACATGCGTTACCCCAAAGAAAAGAAACCAACTACAACAACCACAAGCACCACAACAACAACCACATCAACAACTACAACCACGACGACGACAACTACAGAGGCGCCCATGCATAAAGAAAAAGAAGAAGAAACATTGCCACCACTGGGTACGCCAGCAACACAAAGGACAATATCCAGCAAACCACGTCCACCACCCATTTTGAATCAACCTAGCGATCCCAGCTGCAAGCTGCCCATCAATCCCAACTATGACGTGGACTTTGTTGAGGCAGGATATCGTTTCTATTCGCTGCGAGATCAGCGCTTGGAATTCTCCGCGCCGCCCATCAAGGAGCACGAACAATACGATATCAGCATATCCATACGCACCAGTTATCCCAATGGCTTGCTCTTCTATGCCGCTAACCATGAGAGGGATGACTTTATAGCGGTCTATTTGCTGAACGGTCAGGTACATTATCAAGTGAGTGTTGGTGCCACCGTCCAGGCGACCATAGCTAGTGAACAGGAACTGTTCGATGGCGAGTGGCATATAGTTAAGTTTGTGCGCACTAATCGCAAGATTAGTCTCAGCATTGATGGCGTCGAGCAGAAGGGTTCTGTTGATCTGCCTGATTCCAACATCACTCCGCCCATTCTATCGATTTCCTATCCAGTCTATGTGGGTGGTATCACCAAGTATCTGGAACCAGATCTTAAACGTCAAACCCAATTTGGTGGCAGTCCCACATCTTACTATAATGGCTGCCTCAAGGACATTAAGCTCCATGGCTTGGCACAGGAGACAGAGCCTATAGTGCACCATGTAGTACCATGCTCAGAGCAAGTTGAGCAAGGTGTATATTTCCATCAGCCCACCGGCTATGTTAAGCTCTTTGAGCGCTTCTCTGTTGGCGCTGAGGTTACCATTGCTTTTGACTTCCGGCCACGTAATCCCAACGGCTTACTGTTCTCGGTGCATGGCAAGAACTCGTATCTGATTCTGGAGCTGGTCGACAACACACTCAGCTTCATTGTGAAGTCGGATGCAAAGAATACAGTAACTACCAACTATACACTGCCCGATAATGCCAGCTATTGTGATGGCAAATGGCGCAATGTGCAAGCCATTAAATCGAAGTTTGTCATCACCATTGCCGTTGACTATGTCAGCTCACAGCCAGGTGTGGGCAGTGAGGGTTCCGCTCTCACCAAAACGAATCGTCCATTGTTTATGGGCGGTCATCATGCGTTCGCCAAGGCGCCGGGCATTAAGACCAGGAAGACCTATAGTGGCTGCATCAAAAACGTACAAATCAACAAAAAGGATGTAACCATAACGCCAAATCTTATTGTTGGCGACATCTGGCAAGGTGTTTGCCCTTTGAACTAATGAAAACATACAACAAATGATAATGACTTTGGATCTGATTAAGGACCAGCGATTTGAAAATCTGATACATGATAAGTTAGCCAACAAGTAAAGTTGAGACACATCGATTAAATGGACTACGAACGAACAAAATGCGAACAATATCGACGGACATTCAAATAAACTGAAAGTTCTCTATGCCCAAGAACTAACAGTAAAACCGTTCGTCGTATAAATAAATATATATATAAGTATATACTTGTGCCAATCTAGTAAACCAACAATAAGTTCAATTTTCATTGTTATTTTGATTAAATATTCTTGTAACTTGCCATCAATAAATATTCAACCTTAAAGTATATAAACCGTAAACAAAAAGAAATATATAACTTTGTGTTTTTGTTGATTATGTTATACATACATATTTATTTAGGTTTCTGATAGTTTACACAAATCTCCACAGAGAGAAAGGATCAGCATTTTACAGAGTGGCAAAAGAATTACAGAATAATTTAAATTTTGATTTCTTTTTTTTTAATTCTAGTTAGTTTTATTCCATATTTTCATTGAGTTTTCATTCTATGGTTTATATAGTTTACATCTTTCATCATGTGTAGAGAACTTGATATATTTTCAATACATACATTATTTTCGAATACATGTTCTGATTTGTATGTATTTTTGTATTGATAGTGTAAAATAATTGGAACAGGAATTTACATAGGGTATGGTTTAATAATTAGTAATGCCAATGTAAAACAATTTTATTATTAAAAGGAAATATACAATTTTTATCGAATTCCATAATATTTTAAATTTTCTGTTAATCAGTTTTTGATTGTTTTGTCCTAACAAATTATAATCTTGTACAGTTGCATGTAGTGTATTGGATTGTATGTATGTGTGTGTATTTGTTACTTTTTATTCATTTTATTATATAGTTTTTCTCTTTAAATATGTTTTACTGCTTAAACGCTAATCACTAAGATCACCCGAGAGAGATACAAACGCACGCGAACGCGACCGAAATTCCGCGATGAATTCGGTTCAAGGTACAACGAAATCACGATTGATTTTTTCTTTGTTTTTTGTTATTAAGTTTTAGTTTTGCTTTTTATTATTATGTTTTTTGAGTTATCAGTTATGTTTGTGTTTGATTCCATGTTGATTGGGGACTCGGGGGCGAAAGTCCCGTATTGTTAGTTTTATAATATATATAAGTATTGTATTTTAGTTTAACCGCGACGCGAACGAACGACCCGAATTTATATTATTATCACACGTTCCCCCTTATTTTTTTTTTGTTTTAGTTTTTTGTTTCCGAAATAAAATAAAAATACAAAACTGTGCACAACATTCTGCACGTAATTAATACTATTACTTAAATTTACTCTTTTTATATTTTGTTTTAAGTTGATTTGAGTTGTGTGGTTTTGTTTAGTTATGTTTATTTTGTATTTTGATCCGCGACAATTTCAAAGACTTTTGTTTTCCATTTAGTAGTACACTTTACATATATAATCGTTAAAAATTTGTTCTATACAATCATCATAAATTATAAGTTAACGCTATTTCAGAGGTAATGCTAAAAACAAAAACAGTTCTCTAGCAAAAGTCTGAGGAAAAAAAATATGTAATTAATTATGCTCCTATCGTGTAAAAAAAAATTCTATAATACTTTAAAAAGTGATTCAGTCAATGGGTTCTTGGTTTTTGTTTAGTTTTACAATTTTTAGGGATCGCATAAAATAATTATCATATTTAACGGAATTCCAATCTCAAGTTGTTCAAGTTTAACAAAAACCAAATAAAAACAACAAAAAATCATCTAAATTGCATAGCATATATAAATATCAAGTCGTATACATTATAAGTAAATTTGTATCAGTAACAGTTGCACTATTTTATTATTTATTAGTTTGTTTATTTGTTTTATAACCCGACGATATACCATACGATACGATTTAAGAGCGAACGAACGAGCGACGATAATACGCGAACGCGAAACCGTTAAAACCCGAAACGCGACGATTTTAGATTTTCTATTAATTTTATTATAGAAAGTGTTGGGATTAGTTGTGAAATATTTTCGGTAAATGATGAATGTATTTTCTCTATGTATATGATATATTGAACGGAGTTATTATATTTATATATAACATCAGTCTTTATTGATATCAATATTTGTAAGAATTTTAATTTCTTGTTGAATTTTTTAATTATTTTAGCACAAGTTTCATTTGATTTTCATAATTTCACAATAAGCCCAACGCTTTTTCTTGTATTTAGTTACCGATTACGAGAGTTGCTTTGATTAACGTTATTTCATATTATATTAGTTCATAATTTACGCGAGACGAACCGCAATATCATTGTTTGCTTAAAATAAAATTAAAGTTAGCAGTAAGTAAACACAGTATATCAGCGTATTCAACGGTAAAATGTTGTCTGAATAGCATTCAAAAAGAGGCTATGAGTGTTTATATAGCTATAGCACTGTATCCGGTTTTAAGTACAGCCGGAACACACATTTATATGATAATATTTTGTTTGATACAATTTTTGATAGAATTGTCTACTATAGAAACGGACTGACAATCATATCCAAATCCAATCGAACTCTATTAGTTCGTCTAATGCTATATGCATTGCCTATGTGGGCACTATATATTGTATATAAATATATATATATATAATATATTTTATTTATATATCTGTTTGGTTAAAATGTATATATAGGTTAGGTAGTTTTATAAGTGTAGTTTATCTATATGTGTATATATTGTATTAGTTTGCCGTTTGTATGTTTGTTTTTGTGTTTTTTTCTATTCGTTTTGCGATTGACTTTATAAGTTGGAAATTCCAGATAATATAATAATAATGTATATTATTCGAACAGCATCGAATAAGCTTATTTGTCGACTACTGTGCTTACACTAAGTTTAAAGACGATGACACGCTTACTCTCATACTTGAACATAATTGTCTAGTTAATTAGTTGCTTAGTAGTGCTTGGTTGGTGGCTATTGACGGTGTGCTTCTGTTGCCAGTGGCACCTTAGATGTTATACATGGTGACCAGGCGTTCAGCCAGAGTTGGCGGGAATTGATCAACAAATCGACGCCAATTCTCTTCACCTACTTGTGTCTTGAAGCCATGCAGAATCTGTGATAGATTAAAAATTATATAAGTAAAACAACTTCAGCAATTTTCAAAAGACCGTACTTTTTGTATCATTTGATGCAGATCCTGTGGCGGATTTACCCATGAGGCAATTGCATCGCAGAAGAATATAAAGTCAGGCACTACACCAGCTGGATTAACGGTTATCATGTGGCACATGCCACGGAAGGCCGAGTCCTTTTCGTCATTGTCTCGTATATGACGCAGCGATGTGCACCTAGTTTTAGATAAAGCATGCAACAAAATGCATTAGAGTTGACATTGATTGAACTGAGCATGCCACAGGCAAACACTCAAATGAAAGCAAAAGAAAAGAGAAAGAAAAAACACAACTAAGGAAAACAGCACAAAAGAAATTTTGTGAATATTATGGATAAAAAAGAACATTACTGTAAAAATATAGTTTCTCTTGTGTTTTCTGTTTGGATTATTTCTTTCTTTTTTGTTTTGCGTGTAAGCATAATTTAAAGTTTTAGTTAGAAAAATATAAGTAAATGCAATAAGGTAAAGTTATAATCAAAAGGGAAAACTATATTTAATAAATGTGTTACACACCACTGTCGTACAAATTCGGGCAAATAAGGAGCCACTTCAACTGGGCACACATAACCTAGACGACCGATTGTTATTGCTAAAAGAACAGAAAAATTTAAATAAATCAACTGAATAAATTATATCACATTTATTGTTTTGGTTTAATTTGGTTTAGTTTTTGGTTTTTTAATTGATTGATAATTTGGTTTTGATTTGTTTTTTTATGCATTGTACAAAACGTTCTCTATACCATCGATTAATTTCATATACAACAATAAATTTTAAACATAGTAGAGATAAATATGGTATGTAGTATGTGAAACATTTATGTGATATGTTGTTGTCTTGTTATTGTTGTTGTTGCGACAATGCGTCACATGCAACATTGAATGAAACCAGAAACAAATGTTTAGATAGTCATAAAATAGATTGCACGCACATACATTTTGTACATATATACATACAAACATATACATAATTGTACAAATACACACATACATTGAAAAAAAAAATATATATATATATAGTATTTATTCATTTCGCACACACATTGCATACAGCTTATTTACAAAATAGTCATTATATTAATGATTACTCACCTGTATTCTCCAGCAGTGTCTTGGGCGTATTTGGGCGATTAATGATGATGAAGAGATCGGTTAGTACAAGATGTATGTACTGTTTGGTTTCCTCACCTACAGAGATAATATAATCAAATTAATTATTGTTTAATGAAATATTAAAATATTTAAAGTCAAGTAAGCGCATTTCGTAATATTCTTACCCAACTTCATGCATATTTCGCCAATCGCCCATGTTGCATTGTTGCAAACGGAAATAAAATCGGGATTCAAGTTTTGACCCAATATGGGAAAGAATTCGGCCATAAACGGATGGACATGTTGGAAACATGCCTTGGTCAAATCACCCAGTAGAGCAAACGAAGATTGACGCACCTACAAATAAATAAAATCATCGAAATAAGTAAAACATTTTTAATATACGATGAACAATGACTTACTTCTGGCAGAACATCCTGCATGCACTGGTAAAGTAGATGCATAATATTGCTGTTTGCTACCAGGGTCTCAATGTGTCTATCCAGACCTTCGGCCAGTCCAGACAGCAGATCCAAGGCCACAATCATGCGTTCTTTATCGGGATGGTCGAATGTGTGATTCTGTTTGCACAGCTAAAAATATTTAATGTAATATTGCACTATTCTGATAATCTATGGATAGACTTACCATTTCCTGATTAATTGTCTGTTCAATGAGCGATATGCATCGCCTGTAGACCGGATCACAATACGGCAAGAAACCAGATTGTAACGCAGTTGCAATGCTGGACAAGCATTCGAGCAATGGGAACAGATCTTTGTCATCGTCCTTTAGCAAATTCCATTTGTCAATTAGTGGCGGCATCAGTATATCAATATATTGGGGCTTATTTAAATGATGTCCAACAGAATCGGCCAGAGTGCCAACAGCGTCATACAAGATCAACAAATTCTTATGCTGGTACTTGGAGAAGGCAAAAACAAGGGTTTTTAGAATATACTCCAGATATGGCACTAGTTCGGTGCAAGCCTCCTCCTCGAGGGTAGCGAACGCCGAACAGGCAGCCTCTTGCACGCGCTTATTTGAATCCAAAATGCGCTTAAGCAGCTCCTCCATCAGTGGCTTTAAATATTGATCATGTGGCTGATTGACCACCCAGTTGGCATAACGCGAGAGAGTCCAACACGTGATGGACCGCACCAATGCTTTCTTATCGGATAAACAGCTTATGAGATAGGGTATCAATTCAGGCAGATGTTGAATCATGCCCGACATACAGCCCTCGGCAATAGCGCCCAAGGCAAGCACACCGCTCTCCTTAATAACCCACTCTTGATGGAAAAGTGTGTCCTTGAGGATGGGCAACACAATGGGCAAACAGTCTTCGCGAAATACATTTGCCAATACATCGAGAGCGGCTGCACTGCATTTGCGCAAATTCCATTCAGATAGCGAACTATCATCGTCTAGGCCATCATCGAAATCATCATCATCATCATCACCGCCGGCCGCCTGGTTGGCCTCACCACTTTTAATAGTGTGTGTGCGCGATTTGTGAAACCGTGGACGTATGTCTTCTTCACGATCCGGTACCATATCATCCTCCTCAACATTGCCCTTAAGCAGTATAATATCGATTTCAGAGTATCTCATGCCACGCACTAACACCGGCGCCAGCTGGGCTAAGTATGGGGCTAGCACATCCTTGCAAATACTTTGCTCAGCCAATGACAGCCAAAACTCAGATGCTTCCAGGGCCACGCCCTCATCGGAGTCCTGTGTACGCAGCAGCATATACTAAGCAATGAAATAATAAAGGAAAATCAATATTTGTTAAATAATATGAAGTAAAATTTGTTTTTTATTACCTCAATGATCTGCGACATGTGTGGCATCAATCTATCCATTCGAACCTCAAGCAGCATGACTAGACCATGGCAGACATTTTTCCGAACCTCGTGGTCCTCGTCCGATGACAGATTGAATAGATTCTCGATGAACGCATCAATGTGCACCATCAGCGCCTGAGATCGATTAATAATAAACTGATTTATGCACGCAATCGCATGCGATCGTATCTTGGGATTGGTATGCTTGAAGTACTGCAAGAATTTAGGTATCATCACGTTAAGTGGCCTATTAAGTGCCGCCGAATCTAATATTTCAGCCGAATCCTCGCAAATCTTTTGCAGTGCACTAAACGCACCCTCGCACACATTATAGTCCTGGTTATCAAGCATGTCACACAACGATGGCAACAACTGTGGCCAGTTTTGCAGGCCACCATTGCTGGCTATTGTTGTGATTAGAATGCCAACGGTTGCACGTATTAAGGCTGACTCATCGCCAACAGCTTGCAGGCATTCGTGTTTAATATACTCTACAATCTCCGGCTGCAGGTTGCTGCCGTGCATGCGTATATTGTTCTTCAGAATTAAGCCACTTAGCGAGCGTGTGGGTTCATCTTCTGATTTTAATTTGGTCAGCACATAGATTAAATAATTGTTGAAGTCTGGATATCGATTGAATTCCTCCAATTTCTATTCACAATTTAAATCACGTTATTTAAATAATTGATATTATATATTTACATATTTACCATTTGCACAGCCGTTTGGGTGGCTGTGTCCGGCGATTGAGATTCCTTTAAGATCGCAATGATCTGTTGTAGACCTTCAGCCTGCGGTTCCCACGTCATTTCGATGCCGTTTAGGTGAGATGCTGCAATGTGTGCACATTAATTAGTCAAACTGTCTAAGCCAAACCAAATCCAACCCCAATCTAAGCGAGTTGAACGCCCTCTCAAAGGGTAGTACGAGGAACTTTGTCCGAGGCCATCTCTCTACACATACACATGCACTCACTCACACACACGCAGTTATACAGACAGCGTGAAAAAACACACACATAATGTAATAACTACTTGAGGCTTGTCGCCGCCGCCATGTTCTTTGTGCGTATTAACTGTGTTGCGTTTGACCTTTTCTTGGCACTGAAGCACAATGCTTAACTTACCTTTAGTAATGTTTGATGCAAGTTAAAACTAATTTTCTGGGTACACTTGATAAACCCCTTAATTTTCTCTTTTTCACTTTTCTGTCAGATGAATTTTTTGTGGTGTTTAAGTGTGACCAACTAGTCACTAGCAATCGGTCCTGAAAGTATCGATACCGATGCGCAGAAAACAGTGGTGTAAGTCGACTGAAGTATTTTAATGTTATGGTCACGGTGACTACTATTTTTCGATGCAAGCGTTTATTATATTTATACGGCTTTTTTTAATTTTTTTTTTTTACTAATATTCCACTTTGAATCGTAATAATTCAATGACTGCTTATATTTTCCAGCCATTTGTTTAGCAAAGAAATAAATATTTATAGTTATTTTTCACGCTATTAATAACAGAGTAACAACATGTTAATAACAGTGTAACAATATTTAACCTAACATAATGTAAATTCTTAACATAATATAATCACTATTTGTTTGGGTTTGAGGCCAGACAGACAGATCCATTAATTTTAAACAAAGGATAACGTTTCAGGACATTCATCCCGAGGTCAACAATCAGCAGCAACGCGTCAAGCACACATCGAAGTGAAAGTTTTTTCTGCCAGTCGCAAGTCAAGACCAGTTGCGGCCAGACATGA
This sequence comes from Scaptomyza parva, assembly GCA_035044645.1. Classification (NCBI taxonomy): domain Eukaryota; kingdom Metazoa; phylum Arthropoda; class Insecta; order Diptera; family Drosophilidae; genus Scaptomyza; species Scaptomyza parva. Next base: position 1,662,840 of record JAWNNT010000065.1, on the reverse strand, counting down.
ACAAGCGCAACAACGTGAGTGACGCCGCCGCAAAGCAAAAAAAAACACAAAGCAATAATTGAAACACAATTAAATGAAAATCAACTTTAATTACAGATTCGGCTGCCGCCAGAGGTGAATCGGCTGCTGTATGTGCGCAATTTGCCATATAAAATCACATCGGATGAAATGTACGATATATTTGGCAAATTTGGTGCCATACGTCAAATACGCGTGTAAGTATAATGAGATACATACATATATAAATCTGCATTAATAATTAATTGATCTCTGAATTTGTTGACAGTGGTAACACGCCGGAAACACGCGGTACCGCATTTGTTGTCTACGAGGATATTTTCGATGCAAAAAACGCATGTGACCATTTATCCGGCTTTAATGTGTGCAATCGTTATCTTGTCGTCCTCTATTACCAATCCAACAAAGCCTTCAAACGTGTAGATGTGGACAAGAAACAAGAGGAGCTTAACAACATCAAGTCCAAGTACAACCTAAAAACTCCGGAAGCACCTTAGAGCAGAATGACGTTCGCCGTCGCTAGTTCATGTCGATCTTTTTCCTTCATTCTTAACATCCCGCCAAGTTTAACAAACTTTTTGTATATTCAACACTCAAAAAACTGCTTAACAATTTGTACTATATACCTTTTTACAACAATTTTGCTAACTACCTACTTGTAGAGTTTTTGAAAGAATTTCCATCATTTTATCACAATTTCAACATCAATCATCATCGCGTATCACACAAAGGCTTGTGCACTTCAGGACACTTGTTCAGCTTGAAGTTTCAAGCAGTTGGCCAATCATAAAAACACACACTCATCAAAAATAACAAGCAAGTAAAAGTAAAAAAAAATTGTAAAAGTTAAAAGACTATTTTGCTTAAGGGGGTTTTAAATTTATTATTTATTTACAATTGTATAGGTAGTTAAATATTAACCAACAATAATATCTTCCGCAATGGGAAGGTCTTTTAACTGGGCAGTGAATTGATTTCATTTTCATGGTCTGGTTGATTCGTTGTTTTTTTAGCAGCTGCTGCTTGGTACTGTTCGTAGGTATTTTGTTGCTTTTCGAGAACACGCTGTTTGGCCAATTCCTGAAGCTCCTCTTTAGCAACTTCGGCTATTTTTTGCCGCAACGCCTCAACGTTGCGCCGTTTCTCGCATTTCTGCAGCTCCTTTTGCCGACACTTTTCGCTTATTTGCTTCGGCGGTTTTGCTGGCTTCGCTGGTTTCTCTTCGTGTACTTTTTGGTGGCGAATTAAGGCTGCCTCCTGACGGAAATGCGTACCGCATGTCTTGCAGGCATGCGGCTTTTCGCCAGTATGTATCCACTCGTGCTGCTTCAAGGATTGCGAGTTCGCAAACCGGCGCGCACAGAACCGGCACTCAAAGTCTTTGACCTTCTCGTGGACGCTCTTGTAGTGTCGCTTCATGTTGCCCAAATTGTTAAAGCCCTGATTACAGCCGGGACAGAAATGCATGCCCTCCTTCTCCACAATGTTGCCTTGGCTGATTGGTTGGACAGCTGAAGGAACTAAGACGGCGGAAATGGGATTGACAACGGTGCCGGCCAACTGTGCAATGTCTACGCGTTCCACACGTCGCGGATCACGCGGAATGGTGGCCACAGACTCTGCACACACCTTTAATAACTGATCAGCAGCATTGGCATCAGCATTGTCCGACTGATAATCAGCAGCGTTTCCGTTTGGCACCTGGCGCTGTCGATACGTTTCAATTGCACGTTCCGCACTCTTTTCGTGAATCTTCAGATGCTTGGTTAAGCTCTCCGAATAAAGGAATTTCTTGCCACAGACCTTGCACTCGCAACGCTTTTCACCGGTGTGCGTCATCTCGTGAATTTTGCAGGCATGAGACTTCCCAAAGGTCTTTCCACAGTATTGACAGGCATAGTTTCGGACCTTTTCGTGCACGATCTTAACATGATTGTCCAGCGCTCGTTTAGTATGTGTGGCATGCTCACAGATCTGACACTTGAACATCTTCTCCTGGGTGTGAGTAAGAATGTGTTTGCTCCATTCCTGTCGTGTGGTTTTACCCACACCACAGTAGGGGCACACATAGTTCTTGATTCCCGCGTGTCGCAGCAGATGATTCTTCAGTGCGCTGTTTATATGAAAACCCTTGCCGCATATGTTGCATGGATATGGTAGCTGCTCGCCCGTGTGTTTGTACATGTGCTTCTTCAGTGCCATGGGACAGCGGAATTGCATGTCGCACTCACTGCATGCCTGTTCCGTTCGCGGCACACTAATTCGTGACATATTGTGAAACTTTTTTAGATGAATTGTTAACAGTCTCATGCGTGGGAATACCAGCTTACAGCCTTCAACGGTGCAGGGTATTTGAGTAGCACTCAACGCATGTGCATAATCTCCGTGTAGACGCAGTGCAGCCGCTGTTGTGAAGCCCTTTTTGCAGCTTATAACATTGCACTGAAACGGCAACAGTTCGTTGTGATGTTTCATGTGCTCGTTATAGTTGATTTGCTTCTTAAATTTCTGCTGACATACTTGGCAGGTGAGAATGCGATGCAGATGACGTTCTGATGCGGGAATACGTTTTCGTTTTGCTTTCGACACATTGTGGTAGTTCGTTTCAGTGATTTGATCCAGCAAACGTTGTGCTAAGGGCACATCGTCATCACTGAGGCTGTACTCCGACGTGGAGGATGGGCAGTTGTCGTTAAAAAGTTGGTTATCCGCTGTTACCTTTTTGACTTCCTTTTCAACATGCTTGAGCATTTTAAAGACATCATCTTCGTTATCAAAAAGTTCAAGCTTGTGGCTTGTCAGTGGATCGTAATCATTGCTTGGCTGCTCGTCTTTGGCCACCAGTTCGGTTTCGTTACTGGCCACTGGCAATGGTTCGAATATATCAATTGAATTTACATTGAGGACGATTTTGTTGGCAAGCATATGCTTGAAACGCTGCGCCGAGGCAACGCAAAGCTTTTGGAAATCATGTAGGTCATCCAATCTGGCATAGCATCTGGCACAGAGGTGCCTGGGATAGCCATCTTGGGCGTTCAACAAAAGGGATGTGCAAACAGTAAATTTTTTGCCAAGATCAGGCAATAAAAACAGGTCATATACTTTGCTGTCTTCAAGATATTCCAGACAAACTCGACATATTGAATTCACAGAGTATGGCGTGATTGTGCTCATTCCAGAATATCAAAAATCCAAAGCGCCAAGCTCGAAAATTTCCAATTCGATTTGCAGATGTATCCAAGGCATTTATAGTGATGAACAATCACAATGCGGCTATCGTTGTACATAGATACATACAATTAGGGAACATGACTGCCAACTTTCGATACATAAGCGGCTTAGATTGCAGAGAACGGCATAAACAATGTAGTCTGAAAAACTAGGATTGTTTCTAAAATGTATTTGTTTTCTAAAAAAAAAAAAAATTAGAAAACAATAGGAATTTCAAAGTAAATACTAGTTGTTTCGAAATTGCTCATAACATCAAATGCCATTTACTATAATTATATCCATCACTATAATTATGTTTGAGTGCAATCCCTAATAATCGATAACTTCTATAAATGTTCATTATGGGCTGCTGGAGTAACCGATATTTGTACTCGTTCTAGTTGGCTGACGAGTATACCAATTTTTTTCGTGTCAATATTATTTTTTTTTCTTGCTGGAAAACAAGTGAAAAGTAGGAACTTTGTGAAAATATTAAAGTACGATAATTTAACCAAGCACGATGGACGTGGCGCGGACATACTCCATACATACGCTGTGTCGCATTTGCCTGAATCTCCTGCAAAACGATGCTGCCTACGACCTGTATATGGTGCCTGGCCTGGCCAAAAAACTTTGTCTGTGCACCTCGCTGTCTGTGGAGCAGAACGATGGCTTTCCGAAGAACCTGTGTACCAATTGCTATACCCGGCTCAACGATATGCACGATTTTCATAAACTGTGCGTGGACTCAGTACAAAAGTTTCAGGACATGGTCGCCAGCAACGCCTTCACATGCCAATCAACCTTTGACGTACTGGACCCAAGCGTGGCAGCGCACGATTTGCCCAATGATGATGAGGACCATATTAATTTTGATCCTCTACTGAATCACAAAATGGAGCTAATCGAGAACGAAGAAGATGTCTTTAAGATGCTTGAGGATTGCGACAAGGAGGCCGAGGAGGTGGAAAATAAAGAAAAGAAGGAGATTAAGGAGCCAGCTATAATAAGCATGTTTAACGAAGACACAACGTCTCTTGAGAGCGGCAATGACAACGACAGGGACTTCGACTTTGAGCCAAACAGCAGCGACGACGACATTCCTTTAGCGCAACGCATGCACGGCAAAAACCCCAGGGGCGTCAAGTCCAAGCCCAGGAAGAAGAAGTTTGCTGCCACCCGCGGCGGTGACATCGAAGATGACGACTTTACTACATCATCGGATGACGATTCCGAATACGACGACGAAGATGAAGAGGGCGATCCCGACCGTAGGCGTAGGCGTGGCTCTAAGGATAAGCCCAAACGCAAACGCATTCCTGCCGCTGAGCGGCACCTGCATCGTATCATCGACTGTCACATTTGCCATCAGAAATTTAAAAAGGCGATCCGCTACGAGGAACATATGAAGTATCACAACGATCTGTTGCCCTTTCAGTGCAAGGTGGAGGCCTGCAAGAAAGGCTTTACTACTGCCAACGGCCTGCGCATCCACGTCGATCACGCTCACACCGAGCTATCCGAGGTGCATACCTGCATAGCCGAAGGCTGCGGCAAGACATTCCCACGTGTGCGCCTGCTTACCTTCCACATGAAGAAGGTGCATAACATTTCCAAGTCTGCGGCTCCACTACGCGACTTCCCCTGCACCGAGTGTAACACCGTATTTCGTTGTCCAACTGCGCTTAAGAAGCACATGTATAAACACACCGGCGAGGAGCTGCCATATCCATGCAATATATGCGGCAAGCGTTTTGTCATCAACAGCGCACTTAGGGATCATCTAATGCGCCATGCAGGTATCAAAAACCACGTTTGCCCCTACTGCGGCGTAGGCAAGACTACTCGGCAGGAGTGGAACGCTCATATTCTTACGCACACTAAGGAAAAGAAGTTTAAGTGCCGCCAATGCGATCATGCCTCCCACAATAAACAGGCTCTGTCCAATCATGTCAAGGTGGTGCACATGAAGATCAAGAACTTTGCGTGTCAGTATTGCGGCAAAACCTTTGGCAAATCGCATGCCTGCAAGGTGCACGAAAGGACGCACACGGGCGAGAAGTGCTGCGAGTGCAAGATCTGTGGCAAGATTTTCCTTTGCGAAAAGAGTTTAACCAAGCATTTAAAGACGCACGAGAAGCGCGATTTGCCACCAGTGGACCATAGGCCGCTCAACATTCCATTGCCCGGTCTCCAAATACCTCCACATATGCAGGACGATGGCATGATGCCTCCAAATATGGCTGACGATTTGCTGAAGGCGTGTGGCGGCGGGCCCGCAACAGCAACAACAGCAGCAGCAGCTAAGCCGAAAAATTCACGACGTGTTCAGCGTGTTGACATCTCACAATTGGCGGGCACCTCTGTTAACCCTATACCATCGGTATCGGTGCCATCCTGGTCGCCACAAGTCAACTTCACAAAGAAGGAGGGCCAGCACATTTGTCCAGGATGTGGACGCGGCTTCAACAATATTGGCAATATGAAGCTTCACTATAAGATCATACACGAGAAGGTGAAGGACTTTGCCTGTCGTTTCTGTCCGAAGCGTTTCTCGAAAGCACAGATCTTGCGTCATCACGAATGGATTCACACCGGTGAAAAGCCGTTCGAGTGCAAGATATGCGGCAAACATTTCCGTCAGGAGACGGCGCTCAAGAAGCACATTAAGACGCACGACAAGCCTAACAGGCGCCACTATCCGGAGAAGATTCAAGAGGCGCCTATCACTTTCCACAAGATCGAGCCGCGCGAAATAGACCGCGAGCCACGAAACTACGATCAGTACCAGGATCCGGCCGCAGAACGAGCTGCTGCCACTGCTGAGCTGCTCGCCCATCAGATTGAGGAGAATGAGGCAAAGCGCAAGGCAGACATTGAACGAAGAAAGATTCAGGAAGCTGCATGCGAGCAGCTAAACAAGCTGCAGCAGCAGCAGGAGATCGAGAAAGCAACCACTTCCTATGACGGTTACTTTGCACAAAAGGCTCAAGCCGAGGGCATCAGTGTGGATGCGCTCAAAATTGATCATGTGTAGATCACATTGGAGCGGTGAGGATGTGACAGTAACGAATCCCAGCAATATTTTATATGTAGCGACTATCATTTTTTACAGCTCCCAAAAGCCTCAGTCTATATAAGAACAACTATGATCTATACACTCGAATTGCTCCACAATGGCTCATTGTGACAAAACACACACACACAGTAAACTCAATGTATTTTACCACAATATTAATTTTACCGTCAACCTACAATACATACTTTTATAATGCATATATGCAATCGTACATATTATTGTTGTCTATGTACCGAACATAGCATCTATTGCTTAATTAGAATAATGAAAATTCATATATTACACATTTAAAACGGTTTGTTTTTATTCTCAAGACATTTAGATTTTAAAAATCCCTAAGGATCAGTACAACATTAAGAGATTGTAAATTTTCTGCAGCCTAAACTCAGTTCAAGTTTATTCTGCATTAAAAAAAAATTATTACTGAGTAAGTTACTTTTAATTAGCTCTTATATATTATCATTTTCCGTAATGGTAAATAGACTCTTTAAGCTTTCCAATGTCAAATTATCAAGATCCCAATGTGCAGAGAAAGTTGTCTTATCATCAGCCGATTTTATAAGTTTCAATATGTTTTCCTCGATTGTGTCATTTACAATGAAACGATGCACTGTGGTGGGTCTTAAAAGAAACATTAAGTATAAAAGCTATATTTTGTCATTTATTAACTTACTTCGTTTGACCGATTCGGTGAACACGTCCTATAGCCTGCAACTCATCACTAGGCGTAAGAATTGGTTCCACTAGAAACACATGTGTAGCTTCAGTTAGGTTTAGGCCCTTAGAGCCCCGAGCCAACGGCATCAGCATGCAAGTGATGTTAAGATCGGGATCCTGTCGAGAAGAAAGATACATTAACAACATATACTTTAAAAGGGATTTATAAATATTATCAACCTTAAACTCATCGATATCTTTATTTGTACATTTGTTGCGATATTCGATACCATTTTGCTTAAGACCCAGTGCTAAATGGTTTAATATCGATGCCCACTGTGAGAAGATTAATACTTTTTCTTGATCCTTGCCAGTGCATTGTTCTTTAATATTGAGCACCAATTCAATAATGTATGCAATTTTTGTGGAGTAATCACCAACGACTTTGGTGCTGTAGGCTCCTTTTCGGACGGCATAATATATCCTAAAAATTAAAATATAAAAATAATATACACAACATATTTGAAGCAGCAACTTACTGTGGCGATTCTTGTCGACACATTGGACACTTTGTTATGCCATGATGATTATATGCTTTGTGAATGCTGTCCAAGCAGCTTTGGCACAGAAAGTGACCACAAGACATCATCGCGTACTATAACCAAAATAAATTTGAGTTTACTCATAGGATTAAATGTTTAAATAGGTAAATTACGCGTTCATCATCATCTGTTGTGCAGACGGGACATGGCATGTCGGTAACATCTTCCTTCAAGTGCTTTAAATATTTAAGACGTCCGGACAAGCGAATAAAATTTAGTTGTGACTCTTGAATGTTTGCCAAATTGAATTGGGATTGCTCGTCCAATTGGTGCTCCATTATGCGAAAATTGGATCGTTCGTCAGGGTTATCAGTGAGTAATATTCGCATTTTACACATATCCAACTCATCGAACGCTTTGATTACATATTCCACCTCGATCCAGTACTTAATCTGTTGCTTAACTAAGCTTTGCATGGTTTCCAGTAGCTCCATTTTATTTTTGCATTCTGACCTCCACTCTCTTAAATCATCTCTGGAGGACAGATATCCGAAGACAACTACAAAATATATATACATTCAAAAATAAGCCACAATTAACTGGCTTTAGCATTTGTCATTCCCTTACCCTTCATTAAAACGATTTCGACGCTTGGCTTCTCGCCACCATCCGTTATGGCGCCTGCTTTGATAAGCTCTTTGGCAAATAGCAGGCATTCAAATTGATTTATAATATCTTTAATTTTGCACAAGCGACATTTGCTTTTGGTCCTTGGGGTTTTAGTGTTTGCGTGCTTATCAGTTTGCTTTTCGTCCTGTTGGATTAGATATAGGTAATTGAAAATATTGAAAACATTCAAACGCCGCTTACCAAAATAAAAGCCAAATGGCAATCGGAAACATTTTTGACAAACTTCATTGCTTCTTTACTTAAGCCAACTCCATTTTTCACAGATTCCCATGCCTGAAGCACCATGGGCTTCAAGAACTCAAATTCGCTGATTAGACTTTTGTGCATCTTCTGCAAACGATCATGCCAGGTGCTTATCATGTAAAGCACGCCCGACATGGAGTTTACATCATGCATCTTCGACCCAGGAATATTGTGCTTGAAAATCTCATCGCCAATTTTTTTCCAAATTGCATTATGGTGTGAGCTACTTGTTTTGATTAAAGTGCCCAAAACCCCCACTGTGTTGGAATAGAATTCCTTCTCTAGTTTATGCAGATCATCCATCTTTCCTTCATAGGCCCTTTGAGCCGCCTGCATAACAGTTATCTTCTCCTCCAAAAATTTGCGTTCCAGAGTATTTAGTTTCTGACGATATGTGGCGTGTTCCTCGTCTGTCAGCTGCTTCTTTTTTGGCGCCAATGCGGAAGCCTGCATCAAGTTGTGCAAGGCATGTATTTGGAGCAAGCTGTCCACACTAAAAATTTATAAAAAAAATAATAATTGATTAGAATGGGTAATTTAGGTTTCAAAAATGCTTTGATACTCACGATATGTGCTCCTCATTGTAGTCTTCGGCAAGTCTCAGTGTTTGCTTATAGTTATGAATCGCCTGGCTATAGTCCTTGCAGATAAAATCTATAGCAGCAATGCCATTGTAGGATGATGCCCAAGTACGAAGTTCACGCTTGCAATGAATTTCATTGTTGGCTTTCAGATGCATCAAGAGATCCTTTGGATTTAAATAGGTTGTGCTAGCTACATTTTTGTTTGGCACAACTGGAATGGAGCACGTTTTTCGAATGCACAGAAACGGTGCCAAAATAGTATTCAAGAGCTTTGGTGACATCGATGCCAAACACGAGGTGTTACTAATCGGATCGTGATTCGTGTTTTTTTCAATGGCAGTGAGAAAGAGTTCAGTGCATTTAACATGCTCCTCGCGATAATACAGAGACTCGACATTGCTTAGCTTTAGGCGGTGCACTTGTTCCGTCTGTGGCGGTATGCCCAGTTCGTCCTCCACTTTGGATTTACATGTGCGCCACATGCAATGTTGCAATAGCTCCAGTAACGGTTCAGGCTTGTGATTGAGCAGAAAAGAAGTTGTTACCGTTTGCCAGGCATCCCATGGCTGACTAGCCTCCTTGAAGCCAACAAATTGTAAAAGCGGCGCCAAATCATCAATTGTTCGCTCTATGGGTGTGCCTGTGACTGCCCAGCGATTGATTGCAGGCAGGTGACGCACCATTTCCGCCGCTTGGGTTGTGCCGCTTTCAACCATTTGGGCCTCATCCAGGCAGGCGCGCCACCAATTGACCATTAGAAGCGGTGAATTGGGCTTCATATATCGCTGCTCATATCGCATTATACGATCCGATGAGTTTCGTGATGTATGATGAATTTCGCGTGTTAGGACTCCGTAATCGGTAAGCACTATGTCATACTGCGCCAACTCCATGGGGCTGTACCACATACCAGTGTGTAAGCCCGGATAGATCAGTACCTTGAGCGATGAGTTGATGTGCTTGCTGACTTCATGATACCATTGAGTCTTTATGGTACTTGGCGACACAATAATGGTAGCAGCCGATTCAATTAGTTGCTCACTGCTTTCAAACAATTCTGTCCAGCAGTTGGGACACATATATACCTCGGAGCTATCCTGTATGCATGTTTTGTGTTGCCACAGTCTACAACGCGTGCACTGAATCTTTTCTGTCAACTTTTTCCTTTCCGGACAAATACAATGAACTTTATGTTCCATACATCTCAGCTTGAGTGGCACATTATCTTCCAGTCCGTTCAATAAGTTGTGCCAGTAGTTGTTGTTCATATTGGTTCTGGAATGTAGAAGCAGCGTAGCCAGCAACTCAACAGTTTTGCCCAGTCCCATTTCATCGGCCAGAATTCCGCCCGGCGGTAACGAAATCCGGGGAAATGTGCTCTCAAACAAATAAAATTGGAGGCAGTATTTGTGTTTGAACACTTGATGCTGGCCATCCACAGTCGTGAGTACGGTATAATTGGCAGTAAACTCCTTTGTGAGGCGCTCACGACTAAGCATCCATGCAACAGTAAGCTCTTGGTATTTCCGTAGCTGCGATTTAAAGGACGCCGGCAAGGATAGAGGCAGAGATACTATTTCATCATTATTTTTCTTCTCCTGATGCGTGATGTACAATGCACTATAAAGCTTTGTCGTTATATAGCTCTTAAGCTCGCGCTGACGCTCATGTTGTTCTCTTTCAACCTCAAACTCTAAAGTGGGTGTGTAATCAGAAAATAGAATGGGCAATATCTCAGCAGCAAGTTGCATGTCCAATGCATTTGCTGAGAGTGCACAGGCGCCTTCCTTTTGAAGGAGGACCAGTGCTGTATGTCCATCAAGTATTTGGAGCGCTTTAAAAGCAAGCTTTTTGGTACGCGCTTTTTCATCTGTTAACAGTTTTTTTTTTTTAGAAATGTTATATGAAAATAAATATACTTACAGCTGGCTATTGTCTTGACCAGACTATTTGCATGGGGAGCCAGAAAAGTCTTTATTTTCCATTGTTTTTTTCCATGATGAAACACTAAATCCGGATTAATATCTTCACTGTTTTCTAAATGTTCATCTGCCAATACACAAATAATAACCGACTGTGCGTTCATATTTGCTATTTGTTTTTCCTGACTTTAATAAATTTGCACAGAGCGTTCAGACACTGTTTAAATCTTATCGATAACATAATAGATACTGATTTTTTAGAGATGTGAGTTGGAGGTAGAAAGTGTGTATCCATCTGAGTAACGAGTATCAAAAGACTCCTTTTTGAGTCTAGTTTTCCCCCTAGAAAACAATAACAATCGGCAGGAATGAAAGGATAAATTGCACACACAAAATGCATGAGGAGAAGCAAATCTCCATACACGCTGTATGCCGCACCTGTTTGACGAACTTGCAAGGCAATACAGCTTACGATTTGTTTGTTGTTCCCGGACTAGCTAAAAAACTGTGTATATGCACTTCACTCTCAGTGAAAGAGCTGGATGGATTTCCGAAAAACATTTGCCCCAATTGCTATACTACACTTACCGATCTATATGATTTTCGCCATGAATGCGTGAATTCACTAAAAAAACTAACGGATTTGCTATCAAGCAATTACTTTACAACACAGACTGTTAGTTTTGATGTGCTTAATGTGGCATCACAGGATATTGATGTGCTTGTCGAGGAAGAGGAAAATATTAATTTTGATCCGCTTCTTAATAAAAAAATTGATATAATTGAGAATGAGGAAGTTGTATTCAAAATGCTAGAAGATGTTGACAAAGTGGAGCAGGATGAGATGCTAAAGGACTCTTCAAGTGACAGTGAAAACGATAACAATCTTAAAGATTTACACTGTAAAGAAAAAAGTAGCGACCCTGACGACTTGCCTCTAGCCCGATTTAGAGATTCAACAAAACGCAAGGAGCAAGCTCCGCACGACGATGAATTAAGCTCAAGCTCTGATATTGAGAAAAAATCCACAAAAAAACCAAAACAAACACGAATATTTGCCGCTGACCATAAGCTGCGTCAACTAATAGATTGTCATATATGCCATAAGAAGTTTAAGAAAACGATTCGATATGAAGAGCACATGAAGCATCACAACGATTTATTGCCATTTCAGTGCGCTGTGGAGACCTGCAAAAAGGGATTTACTACTGCCGCCGGTTTGCGACATCACATGGATCACGCGCACTTGGAACTCTGCGAACTGCACGCCTGCACTGTGAAAGGATGTGACAAGGCATTCCCTCGTACACGAATGCTTACACATCACCTGAAAAAGGTCCACAGTATTGCCAAGCCTGAAAGCCCTCATCATCCTTGCACAGAATGTAATAAGGTATTTCGTTGCCCAACAGCGCTTAAAAAACACATGTATAAACACACTGGTGAGGAGCTACCGATATCCTGTAATATCTGTAATAAACGCTTTCACATAAACAGTGAACTTAGAGATCATCTCTTGCGTCATGCTGGTGTTAAGAACCATGTGTGTCCTTACTGCGGCGTCGGTAAAACTACTCGACAAGAGTGGAACAAACACATATTGACCCACACCAAGGAAAAGCAGTTCCAGTGTCGCCAGTGCGATCATGCTTCCCACAATAAACAAGCTTTAGCCAATCACATCAAGGTGGTGCACATGAAAATCAAGAACTTTGCCTGTCAATATTGCGGCAAAACCTTTGGCAAATCACATGCCTGTAAGATCCACGAGAGGCTTCACACTGGCGAGAACTGTTGTGAATGCAAGATATGTGGCAAGATATTTTTATTCGAGAAGAGATTGACCAAGCATTTGCAGATCCACGAAAAACGTGATATACCACCCTTTGCGCCAGCCGATAAGTCACAGACCGACAAGGGTCCAAATGCTCAAAACGTAAGCCAGCTGTCTACTGAGGCTATTTATGTGAAATCAATGCCAGCAGCCCAGCAGTCTAGACCAAAAAACACGCATCGAGTTGAGCGAGTAGATATAGCACAGTTGGCGGGAACCTTAGTCAATCCAATATCCTCGGTATCTGTGCCATCATGGTCACCCCAAGTTAACTTCACAAAAAAGGAAGGGCAGCACATTTGTCCAGGATGTGGACGTGGCTTTAATCACATTGGTAATATGAAACTGCACTATAAGGTCATACACGAGAAGATTAAAGATTTCGCCTGCCGCTTCTGCCCCAAACGCTTCGGCAAAGCCCAATATCTTCGTCATCACGAATATACACATACGGGTGAGAGGCCGTACGGCTGCAAAATATGCGATAAGCATTTTAGCCATGGATCATCGTTAAGGAAGCATATGATCTCACACAACAAACCGCCAAAAGTCCCCAAGATACCGAAGGAGCATCAGAGGCCAAAAATCGAGCTGAATAAGCGTCCACCAAAAAACTATGAACAGTTTAAGGATCCAGCTGCAGAACGGGCAGCTGCTACCGCTGAATTGCTGGCTCAGCAGCTTGGGGAAAGTGAGGCGAAGCGGAAGGCGGAAGCTAAGGCTCGGACGATTCAAGAGGCAGCTTGCGAACAGCTACAGAAACTGCAGAAGGAACAGCTAATCGAAAAGATTTCCAATGATAGCTTTCAAATTCACAGCTCTGAGACCGGTGTAGGCGTGGATTCACTTAAAGTTAATGCTCTTTAAATGTTGTGCTGCTAAGAATATCTGCTTTTTTTGTATATTTTTGTTCCATTTATTTATAACTAAAATAGAAAAAAAAATTATTTAAAACAAAACTATTTATAATTCTTAAATATTCCAATTGGACACGAACTTATCTTGAAATGATAAATGAGGCAGTGAATAGGTACATTAAAAACTATTTTACATATTCCTAAATACATAAACAACATACCAGCAATACAAAATCGACTAAAAAAATGTTAAATGTATACTCATTATTTTAATTTATTTTATTTTTAAATCAATTTTAATCGCATAAGTAACGAGTACTCGTGAATAGACCCTTAAGTAACCGATATATATTTTAACCGTTCCTTTTATGAACGCGTATACATAGTTTTTCACATTGGGCAAGATTGAAAATTTTTATAAAGTCACGAATTTACCTGAATAATAAAAACAAAGCAAAATGAATGAAGGGAGTGAATACTCCATTCATTCAATATGCCGTATCTGCTTAAATAACCTAAAAAATGATCCTGCTTACGACCTTTTTCTGGTTCCGGGTCTCGCTAAAAAATTGTGTGTGTGCACTTCACTCTCAGTGGAACAGCACGATGGTTTCCCGAAAAACCTTTGCACCACTTGCTACTCCAAGCTCAACGACTTGCACGGATTTCAAAAGCAATGCGTGGACTCTGTTCAAAAGTTTCAAGACATGGTTGCCAGCAATTATTTCGTACCCGATATTGCTAATATTGACAATGTTGACCTTCTGCATGGTGGGCCGATTGACGCAGAAATGGAAGACGATAATGTCAACTTTGACCCACTTCTGAATACCAAGATAGAGGTAGTGGAGACTGAGGAAGATGTTTTTAAAATGCTAGATGATGTCGATAAAGAAGCAGAGCAGGTTGAAAAAGATGTAGAGACCGAAAATAATATATCCAGTGACAGTGACGACGACAACGATAACGACTTTGACAATGACAATGACAATGCTGATAAGGATTTTAAGGCAGACCAAAGTAGCGACTCTGATGACGCTGTTCCCTTGTCACGCCTAAGAAGTTCTACCAGAGCTTCGAAGGCAAAGGCAAAAACTAATACAGCAGATGACAATAAAGACGATTCCTCGAGTTTTGAATGGGCTGAAGACAATGAGGATGAAAAAGCAAAGCCCAAGAGAAGGCCAAAACGAAAACGCGTTCAACCCCGTGTGGCACCATTAGATGGACTCGCCGATTGTCACATTTGTAATGAAAAATTTAAGAGCACTAAACTTTATGACGAACACATGCTGCAACACAACGATCAATTACCATTCCAATGTACGGTGGAAGCCTGCAAGAAGGGTTTCACTACATCTAGTGGTCTACGTCTGCATATGGACCACGCCCATACGGAATTCTCTGAAGTGCATAGCTGCACTGTTGAGGGATGTGGCAAGACTTTCCCACGATCTGTCCAACTTACGTTCCATCTAAGAAAAATACACAACATTATTAAGGCACCGTCAAGACATCATCCATGCACGGAATGTGATAAGGTGTTCCGTTGCTCCACAGCTCTTAAAAAACACATGTACAAGCACACTGGTGCGGAGAAGCCAATTTGCTGTAACATCTGTAACAAGCGTTTTCACATTAACAGTGATCTCAGAGATCATCTTCTGCGCCACGCTGGAGTCAAAAATTATGTATGTCCCTACTGCGGAGTCGGTAAAACCACTCGACAAGAGTGGAACAAACACATATTGACCCACACCAAGGAAAAGCAGTTCCAGTGTCGCCAGTGCGATCATGCCTCACACAACAAACAAGCTCTTGCTAATCACGTCAAGGTGGTGCACATGAAGATAAAGGATTTCGCGTGTCAGTATTGCGGCAAAACGTTCGGCAAGTCATATGCCTGCAAGGTACACGAAAGGCTACACACTGGTGAGAATTGCTGCGAGTGCAAGATCTGTGGCAAGGTGTTCCTTTTCGAGAAGAGGTTGACCAAACATTTAAAGACCCATGAGAAGCGAGATAAGGCAAGGTCTGCTTCTTCTTCTACAACAGTTAAGCCTCAAGAAGATGAAAGTGCACAAACCAGCCAGAACAGTCAATCAGTTCAGGGGCCGGTGGACGTAAAACCCGTTCCAGACACCTGTCAAAAGCCGAAGACAAATCGAGTTGAGCGCGTGGATATATCGCAGCTGGCAGGTACCGCTGTTAATCCAATATCATCGGTTTCGGTGCCGTCATGGTCGCCCCAAGTAAACTTTACAAAGAAGGAAGGGCAGCACATTTGTCCAGGATGTGGACGTGGCTTTAACCACATTGGAAACATGAAGCTTCATTACAAGATTATACACGAGAAAGTAAAGGACTTCGCCTGCCGCTTCTGCCCCAAGCGCTTTTCAAAAGCACAAATCTTGAAGCATCACGAATGGATACACACTGGTGAGAAGCCGTTCGAGTGCAAGGTTTGCGGCAAACATTTTCGCCAGGAATCGATAATGAAAAACCATTTGAAGAGAGTACACGAGAATGCTAAACCTCCAAGAGAGCCAAAACCCCCAAAGCCTCCGGTGATGAAGCCAAGGGGTCCACACGTCGTGCTTAATAAAAAACATGTACTAAAGAATTTCGATGAATACCAGGACCCAGCTGCAGAGCAAGCCGCTGCGACTGCTGCATTGCTTGCTCAGCAGCAGGAGGAGTATGAGGCAAAGCGCAGGGCTGAAGAAGAAACCCGGAAGATTCAAGAGGCTGCATGTGAGCAACTTCAGATGCTGCAAAAAGAACAGCTTATTGAGAAGATATCTATAAACAGCTTTCAAGTAAAAAGGTTCGAATCCGGTGTCACTGTGGATGACCTCAAACTAGATCCCGCACTAAGAGAATAATATCCAAAACGAGAAATCAGTTAATAGTATTGAGTAATAATATGCACTTTATACATGCACTTATTTCCATTTATCAATATATTTTATTTGTTTTTATCTTTACTTACAAAATTTTAAAAATGTTTTGTTTACTAATATTAAAGATTATTTTATTCTATTTAAAATTTTTTTATTTTGCGTTGGATAAAAGAAGTCAACAGAATTAAAGAGTTAGTATATTTAAATAAAAACCATTTTTACAAATTTTCCATTCATTTTTGTTTATGACAGAGCTTAAAGGCAATCGAAATAATTACATACATCGCCGAAGTAACGAGTATTTATGATTACTTGTAAAAGTAACCGATAATTATATAAGTCGTTCCTTTTATGGACGCGTATACATAGTTTTTCTCATCGAGCAGTGCTGAAAATTTTTATAGTCACAAATTTACCTTCATCGTAATAATATAGCAGCAAAATGAATGAAGGGAGTGAATACTCCATTCACTCAATATGTCGATTGTGTTTAAATAACTTACAAAATGATGCTGCCTACGACTTGTTTCTGGTTCCAGGTCTGGCAAAAAAATTGTGTGTGTGCACTTCACTCTCAGTGGAACAGCACGATGGTTTCCCGAAAAACCTTTGCACCAATTGCTACACCAAACTTAATGACTTGCACGGATTTCAGAAGCTTTGTGTGGACTCTGTTCAAAAGTTTCAAGAAATGGTTGCCAGCAATTATTTTGTTATGCCTGTTATTGCCGATATTAATCAAATTGACAATGTCGACATTCTGCATGTTCCACCGCACGATGGTGAAATGGAGGAAGATCGCATCAATTTCGACCCGCTCCTAAATACGAAAATTGAGCTAATTGAAAATGAGGAGGAAGTTTTCAAAATGCTAGAAGATGTCGACAAGGAAACGGAGGAGGTAGACAAAGACAAGGATTCGTCCAATGACAGTGAAGCTGAAAATGAAGATGATAATGATTTTGAAGCAAATAGCAGTGAATCCGACGACGCCAAACCCTTGTCCCGTTTACGAAGTAACACCAGAGCATCTAAATCAAAGGCTAAAAAGCATACTGCAGATGATGATGACGATGATTCCTCAAGCTCTGATTCGGATGACGATGATGAAGATGACGTTGATGATAAGCCCAGAACAAAACCAAAACGCAAACGCATCCCGGCCGCAGAGAGACACTTGCATCGCCTCATCGATTGTCACATATGTCATCAGAAGTTTAAGAAGGCAATTCGCTACGAGGAGCACATGAAGCATCACAACGATCTTTTGCCATTCCAGTGTACTATAGAGACCTGCAAGAAGGGTTTTACTACTGCTGGGGGTCTACGCCTTCATATGGATCACGCCCATTCGGAGTTTTCTGAGGTTCATGCTTGCACCTTTGAGGGCTGCGATAAAACCTTCCCCCGATCTGTCTTGCTCACGTTCCATATGAAAAAGGTGCACAAAGTGGCCAAGGCTGACACTCGAAATCATCCCTGCACGGAATGCGAAAAAGTATTCCGTTGTCCAACGGCGCTCAAAAAACATATGTATAAGCACACTGGCGAGGAGCTGCCATTTGCATGTGAGATCTGTGGCAAACGATTCCACATCCACAGTGTGCTTAGGGATCATCTTTTGCGTCATGCTGGTGTTAAGAACCATGTGTGTCCCTACTGCGGCGTCGGCAAAACTACTCGACAAGAGTGGAACAAACACATATTGACCCACACCAAGGAAAAGCAGTTCCAATGTCGCCAGTGCGATCATGCCTCGCACAACAAACAAGCTTTGTCTAATCACGTCAAGGTGGTGCACATGAAGATCAAGAACTTTGCCTGTCAGTATTGCGGCAAAACCTTTGGCAAATCACATGCCTGTAAGATTCACGAGAGGCTTCACACTGGCGAGAACTGTTGCGAATGCAAGATATGCGGCAAAATCTTCCTATTCGAGAAGAGATTGACCAAGCATTTACAGCTTCATGAGAAGCGTGAATTAGTACCGCCTGCAACCGCTGTTAAACCACCGGAAGAGGGAGCTGCACAAAGCACACCAACTGTAAGCCAGGAGGTGACTGAGCCAGTGGACGTAAAGCCTGTGCCAATTGTTCCTCCTAAGCCCAAGAATTCTCATCGAGTCGAACGTGTGGATATATCACAGCTGGCGGGCACTTCTGTTAATCCAATATCGTCGGTATCGGTGCCGTCTTGGTCGCCACAAGTGAACTTTACAAAGAAGGAGGGACAACACATTTGTCCAGGATGTGGACGTGGCTTTAATCACATTGGCAACATGAAGCTTCACTACAAGATTATACACGAGAAGGTCAAGGACTTTGCCTGTCGCTATTGTCCCAAACGCTTTGCCAAGGCGCAGTATCTACGCAATCATGAATATATCCATACTGGAGAGAAGCCGTTCGAGTGCAAGATCTGCGGCAAGCATTTCCGTCAGGAGCAAGTGTTGAAGACGCATTTGAAGGTGCATGACAAGCCCCCGAAGCCTCCTAAAGAGAAAAAGCCGCCGAAACCTACTGTTAGCAAAGCAAAGGGGTTAAAGGTGGAGCTTAACAAAAAGCAACCAAAAATTTTCGATGAATATCAGGATCCCGCTGCGGAACGTGCCGCGGCTACAGCTGCATTGCAAGCACAACAGGAGGAGGAGGCTGAACTGAAACGCAAGGCGGAAGAGGAGACTCGCAAGATTCAAGAGGCCGCATGCGAACAGCTCAATAGACTTCAGAAGCAGGTGCAGAGCGAGAAGGGCAACTACGATACCTTCTATGGACAAAAAGTGGAGGCCGAGGGAACTAGCTTGGATGCTCTTAAATTAGATCATGTGTAATTCGGAATGGTGAGAATTAGTTTCTAGTAATTTTGAGCAATTTTATATGTTAGTTATACATTTTACAGCTGTCCCCCTGTCGATTTAAGAATCCTAAAGAACTATGCGAATCCCTTGAATGGCTTCATATATGTATACCTTTATCCGCCTAACCATTTTAATTATGTATTAAACAATTAATTACAAAGTACGTGTTGCATTACATACTTATCCGGAAACTGCATATTCTACCTAGTTTCCTAAAAATACTAACATTCAGTAGTTTAACGAATATTAATAATTATATTCTGAGGAGCAAAATGCAACTTGTCTTCACAATGGATGATTGATTGAATCGAAATATTCTGATGTTCTGAAGAGGATACATACTATCATCCTGTACCAAAGCTGTGGACCTAACTTTAATTAGCTGCATTCAATTAAAGTAAACAGAACTTTGAAAGATTTCAAGTTAAGCATCATTAAAATGACAGCATGAATTTTATGATTACTGTTTAAGAAAATATACTTTACTCGTATATAAATAAGAAGATATTCTTTTTTTCTGAATACAAAAATTTAAAATTCCGTTTCAGTTCTTAAATGTCTTAAAAATGTTTCATATCAAAATTTCTGTGGAAACGCTCAAATATCGAACTACTTTGCCATACGTTTAAGACATTTGAAGGAAATTTTAAACTAGTTTTAACTAATGGTTTGTATTATAATCATAAATTAATTTTTTTATCTTTATTTTAAACATTTTAAACATTAAATACATACCTTGTACATCCTAGAGGTGAGCTTACACTTAGCAACCGTAAGTAAAAAGTATCGATAAATTCTAATAAAAAGCGATTAATGAACTATGAGGACTTTCGCACTTTCTGATTTGTATGTAATGGCAATAGGTTTGTTTTTGAAACTTAAGACTCACAGGATATACTTAATTAATAAAAGCAATGGGATAATCCATTTTTACACTTAATAAACTATAGTTCTAAAGGAAGTATGTTCTTTGCTTTTATTATCGCCTGCTCTGCTAATAACATTCCCATAAGATGTTAAGTTAACAGACAACAGCAACGACATTCACAAATTCTTTTTTCTGACGCGATTTTTTTTTCAGAGCAGTTAAAACAAACACAGCACAGTAAAAATGAACGAGGGGAGTGAATACTCCATACACACAATGTGTCGCATCTGCTTAAACCAGTTGCAAAATGCTCCGACATACGACCTATTCCTGGTCCCGGGCCTAGCCAAAAAACTGTGTGTGTGCACTTCACTTGCAGTGGAGCAGCATGATGGTTTCCCAATGCATCTGTGCACTCACTGCTACACCCGGCTAAACGATTTGCACGATTTCCAGAAACTGTGTGTAGACTCAGTGCAGCGGTTCCAAGCGATGGTATCCAAAAACTTGTTGACAGTAAAAGTGGCACCATCTAACCAACAAATCGACAACTTTGACATGTTGCATGTTGCAACGACACAGGATGGCGATATGGTTGCCGAGGAGGAGGATCGTATTAACTACGATCCCCTGCTTAATCACAAGATGGAAATTATCGAAAATGAGGAGGATGTGTTTAAAATGCTGGAACACGTTGACAAGGAAGCCGAGGAGGTTGAGAACGAAGTGAAACACAATGTGGAAGACGAATCGGGAATCATCCAAATGTTTGGTGAAGAGTCCTCAATTGAAAGCAGCAACGAGAATGACAACGATGACATGGACTTTGAGCCCAACAGTAGTGACGGCGATGATGACATGCCCCTGGCGCAACGTTTACGAGACAATCGAAGACAAACGGGAAGCAAAAAGAGTACGAAAAAAGATTCAGCGGGTGCTGAGCTTGAGGATGATTTTAGTTCAGCTTCGGAAGAGGATGGATCCAGATCAAGGACAAAACGCAAACGAATTTCAGCTGCCGAACGGCACTTGCATCGCATCATCGACTGCCACATTTGCCATCAGAAGTTTAAGAAGGCGATTCGATACGACGAGCACATGAAGCATCACAACGATCTGTTGCCCTTCCAGTGCAAAGTAGAGTCATGTCGCAAGGGATTCACAACGGCCGGTGGACTGCGACTGCATGTAGATCATGCGCATACGGAACTGTCCGAGGTGCATGCATGCAGCGTAGAAGGATGTGGCAAGACATTTCCTCGCATTCGTCTGCTCACTTTCCATATGAAGAAAGTTCACAACATATCCAAGGCTGCAGCTCCACCAAGAGATTATCCCTGCACAGAATGCGAAAAAGTGTTCCGTTGTCCAATGGCATTGAAGAAGCATATGTACAAGCACGATGGCAAGGAGCTACCATTCCCATGCAACATATGCGGCAAACGATTCGTAATCAACAGTGCGCTCAAAGATCATCTGATGCGGCACGCGGGTATCAAGAACTATGTGTGCCCATATTGTGGTGTAGGCAAAACGACGCGGCAGGAATGGAACACACACATCCTGACGCACACACAGGAGAAAAAGTTTAAGTGCCATATATGCGAACATGCTTCTCACAACAAACAGAGTCTGGCTAACCACATCAAGATTGTGCACGAGAAGATCAAGAACTACGCGTGCCAATATTGCG
Source organism: Scaptomyza parva (assembly GCA_035044645.1). NCBI lineage: Eukaryota > Metazoa > Arthropoda > Insecta > Diptera > Drosophilidae > Scaptomyza > Scaptomyza parva. The sequence continues at coordinate 1,640,883 of JAWNNT010000065.1, read as the reverse complement.
GCAAGACCTTTGGCAAGTCACATGCTTGCAAGATTCACGAGATGACGCACACCGGTGAGAAGCGTTGCGAGTGCAAGGTCTGCGGCAAGAAATTCCTTTACCCAAAGAGTCTCACGAAGCATTTGAAGACGCATGAGAAACGTGTCCTGCGTGCCATTGAAACGTATCGTCAGCGTCAGGTAGAGCTTGGCGAGGGAGTTCCGGGCACTGGCGAGCAAATTGCAGACATTGGAACAGATCCTGCAGCAGCGGGAGGTGTGGGACCATCTACGGCCACAGATGGTGTTGATGTAATCATATCTCAAAATGCTGCCGATGAGCTGCTTAAGGTGTGCGCCGAATCGGTGGCAACTATACCCAGGGATCCGCGTCGTGTGCAACGTGTGGACATATCGCAGCTGGCTGGCACCTCTGTGAACCCGATACCATCAGTGTCCGTGCCGTCTTGGTCGCCGCAGGTCAACTTTACAAAGAAGGAGGGCAAGCATATTTGTCCCGGCTGTGGCCAAGGCTTTAACAATATTGGCAACATGAAGCGCCACTACAAGATCATCCACGAAAAAGTCAAAGATTTCGCCTGCCGTTTCTGTCCCAAGCGATTTGCCAAAGCGCAGACACTGCGCCATCACGAATGGATACACACGGGCGAGAAGCCGTTTGAGTGCAAGGTATGTGGCACCCATTTCCGCCAGGAGACAGCACTAAAACGTCATCAGCGAACGCACGAGAATCGACCGCCTGTCATATCATCCAAGTTTTATGCGGCACGTGAAGAACTAGAGGAGCAAGAGCGCACCAAACGTGAGGCTAGACGCAAGGCCGAAGCGAAACGCAAGGAGATTGCAGAAGCTGCCAAAGAGCAGCTCTCGTCTCTGCACAAGATCGAGGCGACCGACAAGAACTTACATTCGTACGATGAATACCAGGAGGCTGCCGCTGAGCGTGCAGCGGCTTCAGCAGAATTGCAGGCACAACAGTTCGAGGAGAACGAGGTGAAGCGCAGGGCGGATATGGAGCGTCGTAAGATTCAGGAAGCTGCCTACGAGCAGCTGCAGAAGCTGCAACAACAGCAGGAGATCGAGAAGGCGCAAAGTTCATACGATGGATACTATGCTCAAAAGGCGACTGCTGATGGAGGTAATAATGATGATCTTAAAACTGATCATGTGTAAGGCGCCTAGGGACTCAGTGGGATAAAACGATTTTGAAAATCGTATCAAACATTTTTATAGAGAAAACTGATAAAAAGTATGTAACGTTTTTAAAAGCAATATTTTGTAATACGCATAGTTTTAAAGACTTTGATTTAAGCATATTGTAACTTAATTATATATAGATTGAGTGTGTACAGATTATATAGAATAACATTTAATGTAAGGGTATATTTTCATTAAGAAGTAAGTTTTCTAGGTAATGTTGAATTCAAATTTAAACCGTTCTTATAAGCATCATTATGTTCTACTCGATTGTGCCATTTTTTGATGAAACAAATCATAGACGTGGGTTCTTATGTGATAAAGATTACATTAAAGAAAATTATGAAATGTGAACTTTTTTTTTTATTTTTCCGGAAAATGTTGGAGTGATTTGTTTACAATTCATCGAACTTGTGACAGCAAATTGGCTATGTTTCGCGGTGTCTTTGGTCATTTTCGCGTTTGAACCGCACGGTCACACTGTTAGGAAACAATAATAAATAACAAGCGCGTGCCTGTGAAAAATTAACAGAAAAGTGATTTGTCCTAATATATATTATTGATGAACGCCGTAATTGCGCTATGCCACTTCTGCGAAGCGCATGGCCCTTGTGCCATCTTGTGCACGCAGACGCTGCGAGACACAAAAATCGAAGACCTTGTAAATGTAGAGCAGCAGCAACAGCAGGGCCAGAAAACCTGCTCCGCCTGCAACTACACGCTGGGCCGCAATAACAACAGCGCCATTTACAGTAAGGACACAGAGAGCGGAGCCACGTTCGTAAGCACCAAGGTGGCCGCTCTGCCAGAAGTGGCCAATCTTGTGAAGCAGGCAGCTGTGCGCAGTCTTAGCTGCGAAATAAACACAAACTCCAAGGACGGCGACGGTGGCTTTGTTTTCTTTGGTGACTCAGCCCGTGGCCACATTCTCAGTCACACTTTTCGAGTAAGCGACTTGCAGGCGCGCGGCTACTATCAGCTCTTTTCCATTATAGTTTTGATGAAAGATAAGTATTTTCTGCTGAACACCAAACCCTTTCTGGCAGAGCATTTGAGAAAGATCTCATCAGAGCTGCAGGCAGGCGCTCTTCGCACTAAAGCTGCCGAGGAGACAAGCTATTCGGCGAGACAGAGGCGTTTGTCAGGTGCACAGTTCCTGATGCCAACGCCACGATCCTTGTTGGAGTTGACGGGCGAGGAGCACGTATTTGCCCAGTTGCATTCACATTTCGCATGGATACTGTTGGCCGGATCACGGTTTCTTACCGAGCACGTCACGTTTGGCAATCTGCCTTGGTTGCCACCACAAAGCAGCACCCGACCGCCGGCACAACGCTTAACGTACAACAGCTCTACCTTGCCAATGATACAGCTGTATGAGGAGACGATCGATGATCCCGAACAGGATGAGTTCTTCTCACTGCGTCACATAAAGACAGTCGTACGCAAGGAGGACTTTGCCACCGTTTGCTATTGTGCCCTGACCGGTGTGAAGATTATTGTACGTGGCGCTCCGGAACGTACATTTCGTTTCATGGTGTGCCTAAAGAAACTACTGCCTGAGCCGATGCATAATCTTATGCGTATTGATGCACAGCATCAGCACTCCATAAGTTCCGAGTACAAGATTATATCGGTGTCCAATGACATTGCCGTGCCCATTGCAAGCAGTTCCATCTTCCGCATTGATTTCCTCGACAAGCATGTCAATGGTAACGATATCGTCTCCGTCAAGTGGCCCGGCGAACTGCCTAGGAAAAGTATGTTTACAATATTAAGTACAGTATTCAAGACATAAAATGCTTTCTCTGTTTAACAGTTCCAGATCTCATGGTTAAGCTTTTAAAAGCCGTTCAGGCAGTCGATGAAAAGACTTTCACAGAGCTGGTGCTTAACAAGCAGACCAAGGTGCTAATCGAAGAGTGGAAAAAGTATGTCCGAATGGAATCCAAGCATAATATTTGTTAATTTATATTTATATTTCACAGCAAAGTGGTTTGCCTGAATCATGCGAAGTCCGGAAGCGTGCAGACAAAGCTAAAAAAGGTGCTCGGCATACAGCCACAAGATCAGCCAATTATCAATTATTGGAGCACACACTTGCACTAAGGATTGACTCTGGGTTGGCGGGTTATAGTATTGTACATAGAAATTTTTCACCTTTTGAAATAAAAGTTCTTTATTGCCACAAGAGGGCTTCACTTTTTTAACTTCCCTCGATTGACAAATCAATATCTTAACCAAAAAGCGACGTCTCCAGTTTCCACAAGTTGTTGTTTACTTCTTGTAACCGCAGCTAGAGCGACGACCACGAGCGCGCTCGAACTTGCGTCCCTTGGATCGGACATAGGGGCGTGTGTGCGAGTGGGGCACACCAGGAGCCTTGCCGAAGTGCTTGCAGGCAGTACGAGCGGTACGTCTGCCCTGGAGCAAAAGGGTGCTCTTGCCGGTGGGCGCACGCAGAGCCAACTGATCGAAGGTGAGAACCTCACCGCCAGCCTTCAAGATGCGCTCGCGAGCCGTCTGGGTGACATGGAGTGCGCACAGGGAGAGCTTGGGTACAACCAAGAGGCGGGCATCATCGGTAACGGTGCCAACAACGACAACAGTTGATTCGGGTTGATTGGCGGCCTTGAAGAAGCGAGAGATACGCTGCAGCGACATTGGTGGCCGATTGGTTTTGCTCATAAACAAACGCTTCAGAACGATGCGGTTGAACTTCTTGTTGGTGCGACGTTGCAGGAAACGGTACAACTACAAAATTAATCAAGAACAATTTGTTAACGACACTTCTCACATTGTTTACAAGTTTTAATTATTCACCTTGACGAGCAAGCGCAGGTATACATCCTGAGATTTAGGTTCGGTTCTACGAACCTTACGATCGTACTTGTGGTTGATATCAATACCCTGAAAGAATATTAAAATATTATTACCAGTTGTTCAGTTAGCCATTGCTAGGTCATGTTTTTTAAACAAAAATCAATATTTTGCACAAGCATTAAAGATGTTTACAAATTATTTTTTAGCTTTTAATATTTCTTGCGTCGTACCATTTCGGCGACCGGAAAAAGAAAGAGACGAGCAGTGACAGTTAGGGATGGCTAAACTATCGATATATCGAATATGCGTGCTAATACCATTCGATTCTTAAGTTGAGTGGTTGTGACTGTTGGCGATATATTTATTCAATTGCGAAGAAGTAAACAATTCGGTTACCTATTTGTAGCGAATTTTGCACTATTTATTATAATTTTATCATTTCGAGCTTAAATTAATAGCAACCGCGTTAACAAAATATTAAAGGGTATACAAATTAAATTGACAGCGGTACAGGGCTGCAATAATCTTACAATAAGACATAGTGGCAACGCTGGTTGTATAGCCTTTTGCAGCACTAATATAATGGCAGCGGTGAATTTACGTAAAGGCCTAATTTTTGTGCCTCATAATGTAAGTAAAAATGTTAATAATTAACTTAACATATACTCAATATTAAACATATAACTCCCAGTTTGTGGGGCACCTGCAAAGATGCTATGCTTCCTCCAATCAGACAAAGATCAACACACTGGCAGCTGTTGGGGAGTCGATCGCTGCCAAAGGGTAAGTATTGGTCATGTATTTTAAAAACAGTTTTTATATTAGCTGCAATTTCAGTTTCCTGCGTCCCAATAAGCCATATGCACCCTCTAGCGACGCAGCGGAGCGGGTTCGTGCCGTGGCTACCCAGTTGAAGTTGGTGAACGGTGATCAACATAAATTAACAGACTTGGGGGAGAAGTTTAAATTTTTGACAGCGTGCTTTGAGGAACTGCATCATAGTGTTCCAAACTCCCAGGTGCATGAGCTGACCACCGTTGCCGATGTCATCTCTTTTTATGAGAAGACAGTGGACACCACTGTGCCGCTGGATGCACTTAAGCGCGCTGATTTGCCAGAGAACCTGCACATCCAATATGAATATCTGCGCTTCCATCCAGATACTGATACTAAATTCAATGGCAAAACTGCGTTCCCTAAGAGTTCAACGCTTGTAACTGGACTGAAGTATCGTCGCAAATACGAGGGACATGAGGCCAAGCGGTCTTGGCCCTAGTTATATTTAACGTTTAAATAATACAAATTTAATGTTCTACAAGTAGTGCGAAATGGTTTCTACTAGCTCCGAATTGTATAGACTTGCCATCGCTTTCATGACCCTCGGATCTTGCAACATCTCCATAAGTCGTTTATCTGCTTTGGCCACCTCAAGCGTGGGATACATCAGCTGAGCGCTAAGCTCGGTCACCGCAGGCTTATTCATAATATTGAGAATTTTTTTCTGAAGTTCAATTTCCGGATCGGGTGCCTGCATCTTGGCCATAGCATTGAATTCGCCCAACTCAATCTTGAGCTGCTGCTCCCGCTGCTCCTCCAGATATTTGATTATACATTCGTACTGAAGTCCAGTTAGCTGACGATTGTCGGCCAGCATTTCAATTAACAGCTGCATGGATTCCGGATGCGGAATAACTTGCTTTCCCTGTAGCTTGGATGTGGTGACCGCCTCGCGTGTTTTTTTCAAGCGAAAATCGGTGGCAATTAGTGTAATTGCGTCTTCCAACGGCATATTGCGATGCTCAGCCGGTACACCATACAGAATATTGACTGTAATGCTATTTAATGTTTCGTGCTGCGGAGTAACAAGCACAGCGTAGAGGCAGCCACGTGCTGAAATGTTGCTAAGCACCTGGACCAACATGACATCCTCATTGGGAAAGAGCACATCTACACGCATCCCAACCTTTCGCAGTCGATCCTCGATAAACTCAGCGTATTTGCTGTGAATGCAACTAAATATTAGCACTTGTTTGCACATATGAATCATTATATACTTACGTATTCTCACGATTCAGCACGATAATCTCGCAATCGTTAATTGGTGCAACGGTAGCAGCAGCGGCTGCAGACATAACAATCCCTCCTTGGATAGCCATTGGAATGTTGCCTGAATTTTGTGTGATAATAAGTTTCTTGGCTGCCTTTGCCTTGATAGACGCATTACGCACTGTTAGTACATTTCCCTTGAATGTGGATTTATTTAATGCAGCTGCACATTTGTTAGCTATTTCTTCACTTTCGAATTGCACAAAACCATAGTTCTTTTGCATCCACGACCCCAAAACCTTACCATATGAATGACAAATACTTTCTAGTTCTTCCCGTGTACATGTAGGAAGATTTCCAAGAAAAATGCGATTCTTATCTAGGCTGGGATCCCGTGCAATATTGTATCCAGGGGTTGTGGAATCTCGTAGAGCGGCCATTTCGTAAAAACTATTTAAAAATCTATGCACTATGCACTAGCACGGAATGCAATTCAATATTTTGTTGTGAGCGTAGATATCGATATCGAATAGAGATATCGATATACATTATGAAAATATCGGTGCCTCGATGAATCAATAACCAAACATTACATTTATTGCCGCAAAAATTTAAAAGAATTTGTTAAATAATGAAAAGTTAAATAAAATATTATTCAGGCATGTATCAAAAACCCAGCGGTGCCATGGGGAATGTGTTCATGTGCATGTTCGTGTTCCAGCTCAGGCTTCTTCTTTGGCACATAGGGATTATGCTCTGGATCGGCATTCAAGCTGTGCGTAAGACATATTTTTATAACATATTTTTTCACACAAATTTTTGTGAACTTACTGGTAAAAGCTGATGGCTTCCTCGCACTTCACATTGTACCACCAATCACAGGCGAATTCCTTTTGATTGAATATGGTGCCGTTCGTGCAAAGGAATGATGCACCCTGGTGTCCTTCGCGGCCGTCGTGGCACACATGATAGGCCTGACACCCTGTCTCCACATTGGCATACATGCCCGGAACTGCGGGCACATGGTGGCAACTGAATTGCGTGTGCGGAACTTCATGGTAAATCGGATAATCAACACCTGGCACTCCAGGTATTTTATTTAGATCCTGTTTATCTTCATGCCTGCGTTCATGATGCTCCGGTTGTGGTGGATTAAACAAATGCCCAAATTTCTACAAAACAGCGTGTAAACATATCAAATGTTGCAAATTGCGTAATCTATGCCTCGTGCGGTAACCGGTTCCACAGACTCCGATTCCAACCAACCAAGTGGCGTCCGCTCATTATTAGCAAACAATTAAACATGAGTGTGTGTGTTCGTACAAGTGCTTATGTGTTTTTTTGTGTGTGTGAGTATGTGAGTATGTGCCTCCATTGCATGTTACAATTTTTGGGTCAAAAGTGAACGTCGCGCACTCACTCTCGTCGTCGTCGGCTTCGTCAACGACCACACGGGCTTCAAATCAATAGGGCGGGAAGTGTGCACTTCTCTCGATATTGATGTTACAGACTAATTAGTGCTCATCGTGTCTTCATTAATAGTAACTGCTGACCATGCCAAGTTGCAGCAATAACTATCGGTCCAGACTTACCTGCACTTCAATGGCCAGCGTAACTCCCAACACCAGCAGCAACAGCGTTGCCAGCCTCGTCATTAGTTGCATAGACATCATATTATTGCTTTTGGATCTTGTTTTTTGCTTAAAATTGGCTGAACCGTCCGCCTTCAGTTTGAAAATCGCACTAAAATGCAGTTTTCCAACGCGGCATCCACTTGAGCCAAGCTTTCAAGGGTACCATTAACGACTAAAATCTAACGGTAAGCGTGGTTCGTGATTCGGCTTTTGCCCGTTCGGCTTTGTCGTCGTGCGTCTGGGCAACTTTCGATTTCATTTTGGAAGCTGTTTTTCTAAGCTTTTGCTTTTGCTTATGCATTTAACTGAGCTAGGCATGTAACAAACTATTTTTCGGACCACCTAATTATTCCAGGCCCATTGCATTGTAAACGAAACGTTAAGTAAAATGATGATAAGTATAAGTATCTTATGCATACTTACATGTGCATATGTAAGTAGATATTGTTGCATGTGCATATTATATGGGAATGCATAATGCAATTCACTTTATTTTGTAAGCAAACATATTATTACGCTCTGCTTTGCTACTCTTTGCAGCTTTACTTTTATTGCTACGTTTAATACCAACTATTAATTAAATGATGAAAAAGTATTTAAGATAAGCTTTATGCTGTTATTAAAATTAAATTGCCATTTAACATGAAAATTGTCTAAAGTTTTGATTTTTGTACGGTTTTAAGCTTAGTCCTTATACTATATGCATGCATTTCTAACTTAGACAAACTAATATAACTTTTGTGTGGCTGGATTCAAATCGAGCTTGTTAAGCAAATCATCAAACTCGCTAAAGAGCTGCAAAATAAAGTCATCATTTATTTCTGTTCATCTTGATTGAATCGTTAAGCTTACGTGAGTCTTGCCGTAACTATCGACATAGGTCTTGCTGCCGCCAGAGGTCTTCTTAAAGGCTGGCAGCGCTGGGCCATGCAGTAGATTAACATTTTGATAAGACTGTGCCTTTGATGGGCTGGTGGCATGGCTTTTGCCAACCGTGGGCGTCAATTCCAGAAAATTGGGCACTGTAATATTCGCAAAATAGTATGCATAAATAAACGTAGGGTGCAGCGAGGCGTTACTCACTTTTCTTGGGCTGGAATTTCACTTGATTGAGCAATGGATTGTAGAGCTGGAGTTGTCGATATGTGGGCAATGCATGCTTGGGCGGCACCAACACGTACGGACGACCCAACGCTTGTGGATAGAGATATGTTGTTTCTACCGTTGGCACCTGTCTATAGTGGTAGCGACCCTCTCGCGGAGTATAACGACCATCCGAACTGAGTGCAATATGATAAACGGTGCGCATGGGCCTGTTATAGTATTGATAGACCTGCAAAGCTAATCGTTTTAGTCTGGCCATAATTATGAGTGATATTCAATTACCTGTGGATTGCGCTGCTCGGGCACAATGCCATCCGGCACTGAGATGCCCTCCTTTTGCAAACGATTCAGAAACAGACGATCAGTTTCAAAGGCCGTATCGGGTATCTTGCCACCCGCATGTGGCAGCACTTGCTCCCGATAGATTTGACGTTTCTTTAATTAGTTTTGTGTGTGTTATTTATGACCATTGTTAGATAGATATGTATGTATGTTAAGCCTACACACCTTGTGATTGTGTTCCGCAGTTATGGACTCGGCATTAAAGACAGCTCCACTCAAACTGAGCAGCACGATAATACGTATAACATATGGCAAAGACATTTTAATGGATTTAATTTGGATCGCTTTTTTTTTTGTTTTTGTATTGCAATTTGATAGAAATTTTTTGTAAAGGTCAAGTTGATTGACTTGACACAAGTCTAGTTCTCAGCAAACAAGTGTCAGCAACTTGGTACACAAATCCACATTTCAAACATTTTATTTATTTTTTTCAAAATTGCAAAACAGTTACACACACACACACATCTAACACTCGCACACTCTGTTTGCCGAAAATGAATGACGACGAGCTGTAAGACGGCTTAAGAACCAAATGCAAGAAAATAAAACCGCTTGTCTATCCGGTAGTGACGATGATCTCTGCCAGCCAACTGTTGTGTTGTGTTGTGCGGTGGCGTTGTGGTCGCGTCGACGGTGCCAAACATAATGAATGCAAATGCACAAAAAGCCCGATGATCTGCGGCGGGTGCCCGCTACCCTGCCAGGTGGCCCTCTGCTTATATTGCTGCTTCTGCGACTGCGGCTGCGCTGACAACAACAACGACAACAACGACAACAGCAACAACATTCAGTTATAAAGCTGCGAACATCACGTGGTTGCTTTGCACGACAATCATCATCATTGTCATGATGTAGTTGTAGTTGCTGCCACAATCTGAAGATTGCCCAAAAAACATACACAACACAATACAAGTAAGAGTGATCTAGTGAAGAATGTTAAACTATAGGATATCCATTAAAAAATCAAAGGGGCTTGCGAGATTTATATAAAGGCATAATTTATATAAAGAAAATCTTCTACAACACCCTACGGCTCATTTTAATATGTAAATTGCCGAAAAAGCATTAGAAACACATAAGATTTAATGAAGAATGTTAAACTAAAGGATATCCATTAAAAAAGCTAAAGAGTTTTGGAGTTTTCTATTAAGGGGTAGAGAGAGTTATCTTAAAAATCCAAAAACACTAAAAAAATTAGCCTACTTTGAAGCTTGGTTGTGAACTTCATTTTTAACCTAAATAATAACTGGAACTAAACAAATCTCTCAATTTCAAAAGCTTATTGAATTATTAACAAAAAATAATAATAACTTTTGGCATATAACTTCCTTGTAAAAGTGTATTACATCTATTTTACCCATTCTTTTCTTCCTTTTTTGGTAGGGTATAAAGCATCTGCATAAATTTTGTGAGCGATTTGCGAAAAAACAAATTTTTTATGGCTTTTACCTTAAAGCTCGACTATAAAAATTAGTTGCCATTTAATATTTTGCGCTTCATTTGTTTCAGCCAAATTAGTTCCTAACACACATTTTGACCAAAGTAATTAATTAATCTTGTTGTTAAGCTGCCAAAGTTGTTGTTGTTATTGTTGGGTCAGATGATGAACCGAGTCTGTCTGGGTCTCTCAATTGGAGGCGCTACTTCACTTGAAACTTTCAATATTTGGCTTGCCATATCTTTGTTATCCATAATTATATTTTGTGCTGTTTTTTTTTTCTTATTTTATTTTTTTGTAGATAGGGCAATTTTAACGTCAAACGTTTTGTATATATTTATGTTACACTCCTTTTGAAAGTGAATGTTATTGTTTTTTTTTTTTGTGTTGTTTTGGTGGCTTTGTTTTTGTGTACACTTGGATTTTGTTGTTGATTGCGCTTCAGTTAACCAATTTCAATAATGTTTATATATATTTATTGATTGTTTCTGTTATTATAATAATATTTGTATTAGTTGTTGTGCCACTTGCCAGACACTTTTATGTTGAAGCCTTTTCGTTGGTTAGAGAATTGATGCTCGATGGGTTTTTTCTGTTTTTTTGGACCTTGAAAGACTTGTGAAAGTGAAATGAATTACGGCATGGTAAGGTGCGGGGTTAAGGGGTGCTTCATTCAGACTAGTAACTCACGTTCCTCTGATCATAACTATACCAAAAAGTGTCCAAATTTGATTACTTGTCAAAAATAATTCCCACACTGTTACACTTAAAATTCCAATTGCATATGATATAGAAATGACCGTCCATAGACCATTAAATTATATGCGCGAAAAGTATACCAAGTTTTTTGTGTTTTTGTTGGGTGAAAGTTTCTATGCGATAGTGTCGAGATAAGAATGGCTCACATTTCAAATGCCAAACACAAAGTAGGCAAACTCTTGTAGGCAATTGTAATTATGTCAGTTACACAATGAGTGTAAATGGTATTACATTACCAATTACAAGAGCGTGCAGTGTAACCACAAAAAGCGAACAAACAGCTTCTGGTTGCCACGATTGACCTTGGCGCCATCATCGAACGGAATCAAGATGCTGTGCACATCCCATTGACTTGGATGACAATAAGAGATTAAAAAATATTTGTTAAATCGCCGGCAACCTTGGACAAACTTTAACTTTAACAACAACTGGATCCAAACAATAAACAGTTGCACTCAATTGGTAGCAAGTCATCTTTTTGCGGTTCCAACTATTGTTAGGTATACAAAAAATTGTTGCTTTGCTTGTCATAAGCTAATTGGTTAGGGTTTCCTGGAGGGTTGCCAGTCAGTCAGCCAATCCATTACAAATTAGAAACGCTGTTGCATTGAGTCAAGGATTTACTTAACATTCCCACGTACAACAAAAAAACCTTTCGAAACTGTCGCAAAAACACGACAAGACAAGAGCAAAACTCCAGACATAGCGACGGTTTAGTTTGATAGAGTGGTCTGTTCGGCTGGCAATGGCCTCAAGATGCATTGATGCGGAGGTTATCTGAATAAATTGGCCCATAGACCAGGTTCAATTGCCTGCTTTGACCGTCTCTAATTGAATTTGCAATCAGACACAACGAACAACAAAACAACGTTTGGGCCAAAGTTAATGCCAATTAACGCACGAATTTTTTGATTAATTTCTCAAACACATATTTCTTTTTTGGTTTGTATCTGCTGATTGTAATAAGCAGTTTCAACTATAGCGCCACGTGCTACCGCCTACCCAGGAGCTTGAACATAACAAATGCTCAGATATTGATCAATTATGATAGTCAAGTAATCATTTAATTGCAAGGCTGCAGTAGCAAAAAAGTTGGGTAGAAGGCACCTCGACACCTTGGCTCGTTTTTTTTATTATATCTTAACCATCTATTAGTAATAAAACAAAATTGTTATTTATTTTTAGATATTGTTTTTGTTTTATTTCATGTTAATTACCCGAATTTGTTTGAAATTTAAACACTTTTCAAAAAGTAAACATTTATATCAATCTTAACTCTTTTCAATACGGTTTATGTATGTATGGACAAGTTTCAATACTAAATACTTTCAAAGATCAAGATATCATTATAACAGCATTTATAGTCTAAGTAATATAACTCAACTGTTAACTAGCTGAACAATTGACAGATCTGATCTGATCTTAAAAGACTTAATATAAAAGTTAACTTTTCATTTTACAGTTAAATAAACTTCGTTGCTTTTTTGGTGCACAAAGGTTTAAATGCAAAAAACTGCGTTTAATTCGATACATTTCGTGGTTTTTGTTTTAATTTGTTTATTTTTTTAGTGTATGCATTTTAATATTCAATAGATTTGTTTTGTTTAAATTTGTTTAAGCTAAATTAAAAATACAAATGTTTAGCAACAACAAATATTTAGAATATCGCGTAATTGAATATTTTCTCTGTGTTGTAGGAAATGAAACTCTATAAGTATGTATCAAAAAATATATAATTTGAGTAACTCAACGCGCAAATGGCCTTTGTTTTTTGGGCCGAAACCCCAAAAACTCTGCAAAATGTGTATACAAAAATAAATTTTTTGAATGGCTTGCAGAGCTTTTGGGAATCGAGGACCAAATCTTTTTGCTTATGTACTAAACACGCTAAAACAAATTCGTTGCAAGAGTTCGCAACAAGCATAATTAATAATTGGTTGCAATTTTGGTTCTTGTTTAATACTCTTTTAAAACAGAGAGACAAAAAAAAAAAACAGAAGAAGAATAGAAAAAATAAAATTATGCAAATGGTGCGAGGACATGCGCTATATAAAAGTCTTTTTAGCTTGTACTAAAATCAATTTAGAATTTAAATTAATTCGTGATTTTGGTGGCTTACTAAAAGCGTTTAAACTTGGTACTAAAATGTACTCAACAATTCATTTAACATTATATATATTATGGTATTTTATATAATTGCATTTGCATGTGTACTAAAACGTGCTAAAACTGACAGTTTGGTGCTGTTTGGTGTGTGTGTGTGAGTGAGTGCTATATAGTTGTTATGCACTCAAATATACATATACATACATAAGTAGTAAATCTTAGAATACTACTTTAGCAACAACGAAAAAATGTACAAAGTGTAGGCGCAGTTTTACATCTAACAATAGTTAGATTCCTATAGGAAAAGAATATCGGAGCTATGTATATTCTGGTTTGCTCCTATAGCGCTACAAACTATATAAGCTAAAAAGTATATCTCTTATCAAATGTATACATACAAATATACATATGTGTAGTGTATATAAGAAATATATAAATATACTATATATATCCCTCGGTATAGCACAGTTATGCACAGGCGATTTCATCCAAATAATTAAATCGCATCAGGATGCTTATTGGGCTTCGGTTGGTCCGCCATATACTTTCATGATATCCTTAACGGCAGACATTGAGCCGAAAACTAGGGCGAAAATGCCGCACAACATGATGATCACGTTCTTCCACAGTATCCATTTGCCAGGACCAAAACCGCTGTCCCAGTGCACGACAAGTTCAATGATAACCTGAAGGAAGATTAAAGATAAAAGTCAAGTTTAGTTTAATGAATTAAGGTTTTATGACTAGGGGCACTCACGGGAAAGATCAGACCGAGTATGGAGAAGCAAAAGGCACCGATTAGACCCATAAATGGTGCAATCGTGGGAACTGAAACCGCCAGCACCACAGCAGCAGTTACCAGAACGGTGCTAAAATAATGAAAACGCTATTAATTCGGAAGTCCCTTGGAATTGAGTTAACGGCTAAACTTACCGGAGCACATAGTTTACGAAGATCGGACGTTTGGTGCATCGCTCCTTGATACCATCCCAGACAATCTCCAGGCACACATAGAACTGCAGTCCAAATGTGCAGTACACAGCCAATGCAATCAAAACTTTCACAGCCTGAGCGGGCCACTCCTCAATGGGCAGATTCAATGTGATGCTCTCACCAGTAGCATTGCCATAGCGCAGATATCCAAGGAAACCGAGAAGCATGTAGATCAGAGTAACGCCAGACATGCCCTGACTGAGCACACCGCAAATGCCAAGGAAGTTCTTAGGCGTCTTCATGTTGTTCTCCAACGGCATAACGACACCAATTGCCTCCATTGCAAAGATGGTAATGGAGAAGAAGCCGGGCAGCGTTGCAAGCGTAAACAGTGACCGTTCCTCAATTGGTGGCAGATCCTGGACCAGATAGTAGAACGTGATGCCCAAACCGAGACCCATGAAAACATTGGCAACCATCGAAACAGGCGCCAGATACTTCAGATTGGGCACCCAGGCGATCAGGATCAATGGCACAAGCATTATGCAAATAAGGACACGTGAGTCTATCTCACGGTCCATCCAATGCTCCAGCACTTGCTCAAAGTTCTTGGCCACAATCACCGTGTAGACGGAGCAAGTGCCAAAGTATGTGAGAAACAGACCAAACAAGATTGAGAACTTGGCCACGGGTGCAAAACCGCGTAGACTCTTTGGACCCTTTTGGAATGCAGCCTCGGCGATTTCAGCAAATGTCATTTTGGAGCGACGCGTCTTATAATACAGCTTGTGACCGCATTTGACCTGCAAGGAAAGATATATATAATCAAAGACTATTCGACATGGCAAAGTTCATGTCAAACTTACCAGCACGTAACTGCAGTGCGTGCAGATAAAAGCAGTAAAGATGGTGGCAAAGATGCCCATAACAAGACCTGAATACATAAAGGCAAACGGCATTCCCAGAATGCCAGTGCCCAAAGAGGCCTTCAGCAAATGCGTCAAAGTTTCACTATCACTGTAAAAACAAATGTTTAAAATTATTTGCTGCACTTTTCCATAGATTATAAAAGTTTTTTCTTACGTGGTTGGATGCTCAATATCACGCATTGCAAACGGATCGAAATCATTGTTAGCCAAGGCCTGCTCGGTGTCTGATTTGCGTGGCTGTATCTTGTATCTGAAAAAACAAAAAATCGCAGCAAAAGGTGAATAAATTTGCATTTCTAGGGTTAAATATTAATTATTGCCACCTCATCTCCACATGAGCAAGTTCTTTGTCGCTTTTTGGCATGCTTCGTTGTTTTTTTCTTGGCTTTGAACTGATCTGATTTGTGCACTGTTCACAGTTTAGTCAACAACTAAAAGCCATACATGATTGCACCATTTTCTTATATGTTGTATGTGGCGGCAGCCGTGAGTGAAATTCTTTAGCTTTGGAATTGCTGCATCTGCAATTACAGTCGTTTGGTCGACGTCTCATTTTGATGTTAACAACACAGCAACAGCAGCAACCAAATTTGGCCAATAAGCGAGAGCCAATTGTGATTGGTCTAAGCCTGACTTCAAGCCACTGTTGCATTGCATCAGCCAAAGAAATTGTCTGTCAGTGTCTTTGCCACACAGCACAAGTGCAACAAATTTAAAACTTTGAAGACAAAACTGCTGCCTACTTTTAGGCTTTTTCATTTTAAAGCTGAACTTCAACAAGATTCAACCTTCAAAAGTGTTGATAACAAATTGCTGGTGGCATAAGCCAGATAAGAATAAAATAATATTAATATTGAATTACAAACGTATTAACTGGATGAATATTAAAAATTTATTTCTTATCACTTGAGGTGCAAAGTTTGTTGCCTAACCTTATGAAAGGTTATATTTATATTGTTCAGTTCAAGTTGATAAGTTTAGTTTTAATCATTAAGTGATGTGAAAAACAGACAAACACTTCAAAACAGTTTTGTTACTGGGTTCCGCTTACAGCTTTGTGTTAAATATTTATGCCAATAAATGCGAAAAACAATCTGTTTTGATAGTTTCAAATGTTTTCGATTTTCTTATTTCTTCCCAGGGGTTGCGTTTGCAATTGTCATTTAAATATTTACTTTGACTGGCTGCATTTTTGTTTGTACAAAAAAATGGCAAAAAAAATAAATAACGTTACATTGAGCTGTTCTCTTGTTCTTGGGAACAAAACAAATAATATGCAAAGTCAAGAGTTTAGGAAAAATATTTTTTGAAATTGCACGCTCATAAATAGATTTTTGAGTTGAGCAAGGTTAACTCAAATGTAACTGCGTATTAAATAGACATATATCATTATTTAAGCAGGTAAGTATATACATTTATGTAGTTCTAGATGTCAGCTTTTATTATGCATATATGTCTATTAAACTTTTATCAAATTAGACTTGCAAATATACATTTGTAAGTTATACTAATTGTTCATACAATTGCTTATAATTATACCAGGCAGCTGGCTAGCAAGTAAGTAACTATAGTTCATGAACTAAGTATATAATAGCAGACTACATCAAACAAATTTGCGAGTCGAGTGACATTTGGCGGCATTATTGGACAATTTGTGTATGTGTGTGTCGTTTAATTGGCAGACACGCAAAGCATAATAACAATAATCTTTTATTTGTTTATTAACGCATTAGATGATATTTAGTTCAGTTCATCGTCTAAAAATAGAACCATGAACTATATTTACTTACTTATTGGTTCCATCGCCGGGCAGGAATTGTTCCATTTCCTGTGGCGCATGTTTGGCGCCGCTGTCCTGCAATCAACATAGATTAGTTAATTACTTAAAGAGGGACTCTTTAATATATAAAATACTTACTATTACGTTCACCATTTTGTATGTGTGTGTGGGGCTTTATTTTTCGAATGAAATTTCGCACAGTGCACAGTCTGAAAAGAAGAATGGAAAAAAAAGACACAAAATATTAGTTACAGTTGATATTTGGCAATTTTTGTTAAATTGATTGAATCAACAGACTTGTCTTTGATTTCAATCTGGATGAAATTGTCTTTAATTTGGTCATATTTCTGGTATCAATTGCCTTTTAAGTGATTTGTGCGCCACACATTCAATTTAAGAATAATTTATTGAAATAAATTTCCAAAAATAAAAAAATTTTCTATATACTTTGTTTTTGGGCATTTGCTTGTATGTAAATTCTTTTGTAGCGGCAGTTGGCAACGCATATGACAAAAGTTTTTCTCTAAATGTTCTTTATATGTCACTTAAAATCCATCTAATGATTTCTATATATATATATATTTTCAACGCTATCAATGAAACGTGTCAAAATCTTTCTTTGTGCCACTGTTATAATGATCATCATGATGATCACAAGGAAGATTATGATAAGAGGGTTTTGAGTATTGTGTTGTTGTTTACTCGTTGCGGATCTATTATTAATATGTTAAATCCCAGCCAAAAATTTGTTTTTGTCACTAAACATGTGTTAAATTTCACATTCACGAGTAATGAAATTGTCACAGAAATGTGGGGGTGTGTTTATGGGGGTATAGGGGTATTGGTCATGTGTAGCAGTCACATGCGTCAATAAAGTCAACCTTGTTGCGATGGTTTTGTACTTTGCCTTTTGTGTGTGTCGCATTTTCGGCTCTCTTAAGTTTGACTGCCGGCTAATAATTAACACTTTGAAGGCCAAAAAAAAGTGAGAACAAATTCATCAAATTTTTATATGGGAAAATATCATATGAATTTACTGGATTCATATGCTTTTTGTGGTAAATTTTATATGCTGCGTAGACACATTTTATATCTCAAGTTTCGGGTCATTCTGAATTTCGTTAACTTCAGCACATTTCGCTCAGAAGGTTGAATGAACTTTTGCCCGTTACTCTCGAAATTCTTAAGAAGCAAACTTGAAACGTGCGGGTTTTATTACTAAAAAAAGATCGAGTTAATCAACAGAAAACATTAACAATATTAATATAATTATTTTCGATTATTATATTTCAATTTAATTCGGGGAATTAAATTTACAGTAATTTACAACATGGAAAAAATTGTTGATAAACATTACAAAGTTGTATTTCCTTTTGAACATATACCAAGGAAATATGACAACGTCACTAAATCACAAATATTTAACATTGATAAGATAGTAAAGTTTGTAGAGAGCAACAAAACGTGTTGTTGCTGAATGAAGTGTATTGTGGGTTGGTGACTAATGTTAGTGTGTTCTATTACCACATAAAAAAACGTATATATAAATACATATTCATTTAATTTTGATATTTAACACAACAAAACATACAAAAGAACCTTCACCCAGTGAGAGTCTATAAAAATTGGCACAATTTAGTCAGTTTGTTGTTGTTAGATTTTGAGATATTTTTAGTGGTATTCGCCGGTTGAGGTAACCAAATGGTTGCCCCATATCTCAACTAGACCGAAAAACTGGCGAAAACCGGTTTCGTGAAACCTAGAGATAATTGATCGATTCATATCAGTGCCAACATCCCCCACACATTGCACACCATACACTACCACCGAAGAAAAAATATCTATTGCGTGTGTAGAGCAAGCTAGAGCCATGACATAGCCAAGCCAAAAAGATAACTGTAAATGTTGCCCTTGAGGCACGCCACAAAATTTTAAAGTTTATTGTTCTTATTGTAGTTCGTTAGTTCGTTAGAAATTGTCGAATTGGTTTCATCATCTTGATTAATTGCTTTCACATATTTTGGGGTGTGTGTAACATAAAGTTCATTAAAGCAATATAGAGATACACTGAGGTAAAATATTTGTGAACATGTTACTTGAAAAATGTTCTCTGATGCTCTATATAAACCCACATTAGTATAATAACATATGTACATATTTAAAGGTAATGCATTGCATAAATTTTGGTCACAAGACACAAAACAGAAATAACAAATTCTTTTCAATACGAGCACCGAACGATAGACCTTGAAAATGAAATTTTGACAAAAGATTATATACTATGAAAAGTATCTGAAATATATTCAGAAAAATACAACGCAAATTACCTAAAAAATGTGTATATAGGTTTCTGGCAAAAGTAAAAACGCATCTGGTTGGATCCATTAGAAAAGCAAATTGGTTGCAACATGCACAACAGCCCAAATTATAATTGTGATATGAAGCGAGCAACTGCCTAATGATGACTGTTGCGCCTACTTTATGTTCATGACTACTACATTGTGACGTCACGTCTGGCTGAATTCGCTCTCTTGACAAATTCAGCGCAGCATCCTTTGGGTTGAGAGCGCTCTCTGCTCTTTGAGTTATGTTTGCTTTCTCAGCATAAAGCGAAAAAAAACACGTGTTCTAATTTTAGATTTTATGTTTGGGTTTCCATTCAAAATGTGATGACGCTTTGGATATTTAAGATTTGTATTTGAAATGTCTGCTCGATTTTCATCATTTACAATGAATTTGTATACACAAGTGATAAATATACTTTTTGGCAAATGAATATTGTTTGCAGAACAAAAGCAAATGTATCATATATTTGCCCTCTTGCTGCTATTTTCAATGTTTTCTCATTGGGCATTTTTCAGGGCAAGTACAAATATATTCTTTGTTAAAAGAATATTTACAAAACTAATGCGTCAGAAACTACCGCAATTCCAAAGACGTCCCCTAATGAAGTTTTTTTTTATCATTAGTTCTCAAGTTTGCGTCGTCGTGCAAAGTTCTAAAGAAATTTCATCAGCAAAAATGTTTTCTTTTGCTCTTCTCTTACTTTTGTTGCATCTGTTAGGATAGTAATATCAAAACAGCTTTAAATTGCTTGCTCAATTAAAGTATACAGTTTCCCCATATACAATTAAGACAGACTTAACAGTCTTCCCTATATTTATGGATTAATAGTTATTTACTTGTGCAAGCTAAATTAATTAAGTATTCATAATCAACATTCCCTTATACGACACCCGGTAATCTAGCTAGAAACTTAATTAGCTGCGCCTAGACGTAACCACTATTGTGTCTCTTAATCTTGATACTGTTCCCTTATCATAAAATAAAAAAACCAGCTGCTTAAACACATCGCGCAAATAATAATAATAATAATAAATAAAAACTTAATAAAACGAAGATCATATTGTTGTTAAGAACACGAGTTAAATATTAAAGGTCTTTAACTCTTACATATGACATATGACGTTTGCGTGCTGGAAATGCAAATGACATTGCATGCAACTTTGTGCCGCAACAAATGGCAGACAATTTGGTGATAAACATTTTGCGGTAGCTTTACGACAGTAAACAATTAGAGTGCTTTGTCCGAAACTGATAAAAGCCGAGTGTGGTTTTTATCAATGCAGATAATACATTTACGCAAGCATTGCATAATTATAAAACACAAATTGTTTTTAAGGCATATTTTAGATATGCGAAACAACAACTATGCTACCTTGTATTATCAGCGAATCGCTTTGAAGTTTTTATTTTAGGTTGCTGCCAATAATTATTGGGTAAATTCTTTGAATTTTGATAACAATTCAAAATAGCATCTGAGGAGTGCCGCCAGCTTTGCGGAAATTGCTTCAGTCTATAAATAAATCAATTTTTAAAAGGAAGGAAGGGTAGGTTTCTCACATTTACCACGCAACAAAGGCGGTCAAGTGTAAGGGCGTGTGCGGATAATTTGCGCAAATTGACAAGCAAACAAGAACGTCAAGAAGCACATAAAGAACAAGTGTCAGGTGGAAAAAATAGCGGAAACCATAACAGGAATAACAGTTAAAGCTAAACGACGACTAAATGCTCTTGCAAGGAATCTATTTAATAACACCTAAAGAGACAAAGTTTGTGCTATAAACATAAAAAAGTTTGCTTCAAGTTATAATTTCATTTCTTAAACTGTAACTTTGTAAGCCAAGAATCAGGCCTACCCACGCGCAACAGTTGCTGACATTGTACTGTACAGTTAGTAGTATTTGTTTTCTCACTTCTCTTCCCGGCCCTTTTTTTCGCTCTCTGACGTCACAGTTTTACTGCGTCTCGATAAATTCACTTTGCCCGCTTGGAAAATGTTAATTATCGCAAAACACAAAAATCAATAGCACAAAGCGACATTGAAAAGTGTATTATGTATGTGAGAGCACATTTCCACACATTCAAACGATACAGTTTGTTTCCATACCTTCTTGGGTGTTATAGATAAGGATGAGGTACTTATTAGGCTCACGCCAAGAATAGAAGGCCATGTCGTAAACTGACTGCACACTTATTTGATTTTTTCAATTTTGTGTGTAGTTGACTTACTGATTTTAATGTGTTTTGTTTGTTTATTAGCTATTAATGTAATGCATTGTCCGAGTTGAGTGATTTGGTTCCACTTCTTTTTATCACTTTGTATTTGTTTGTTTGTATGACATAATGACGTAAATAGAGCTCTTCATTGTTGTTGTGGGTGTTTGGCTAAATGGAGTTTTGAAATTGGCAGAGTCAAATTATCCTACACAAAAAAAAAAATAAAGTACAATGTAAATTATGCTTCGACTTTCCCCTTGACACGCTCAATTACCGTTAAGTTACGTAAATAGTTTTGTGCAGCGAAAGAAATAAAAGAAACGTGTCACATTAGCAATTTAAATTTTAAATCGAACTCATGAGCCATTGAACTAGTACTATACAAAATATCGAAACATAAACACTACACAACTGAAAACAAAATTGTCAGGTGAATTAGAAAGCGCGCGCGTTTTTTCATGATTTTTATTTGTGTTTATATAGTAAGACATTTAAAAACATTTTCATTCATGGAAAACTAACAATATCGGCAAAACTCTTCAAGTGTCAATGTAAGAGTTCAAAGACACGCCGATATAAAGACATATGCGAAAAAAGAGAGAGTGAGAACTATACAGTTTGCTCTTTATCGTTTGTCAAGCAGGTGCAACGCTGGCAGAGAGTTTCGGCTTTTCGCTTACGTTGCAGACGTCAACGTAATGTCAACGTTCGCAAGGGGAATTTTGTTGTTGAGCCTGTCAGAAATCGAATGAATATCTGGCGGTCTTTAAAAGGTTTAACAATACTATATAACAATATGTAAAAGATTTTCGTGTGCAACAAGACAATGTCGAAATATAATTGGCGTTAAGCTTTTGTAGTTTCACCCCAACAAATAATGCCAAACACGTTGAATAATGCACTAACCAACAAACTCGCCATTTACAAAAATATGGGATTTATTTTTGGTCACATTTTGATCTCTCATCGCAGTGCACGGTTGGGCAATTTTAAGATATTCCTTGTTAGTTTTCGAAAACAAATTTAAAATATTTAAATTGTATTGGGGCCATATCGGCGACATTTCGTCGAATACTTCTCCTTTTTGAGTGCATAACATGTGCGTTTTGAGCAGCAGCATTATCTATTGCTATGCAATCGTCTGCTATTTCTAGACGTCCAAATTTGTGCCATGTGCTTGACATTTTTATTTTTCTTCTTTCTTATGCTGCTCTCATACAAAAACACCGAAACAAAATTGTCTTGAGAAACATACACTCGCAAATGTAAATATACATGTACATGTACAACATGTACTATGTATGTGTATGAACTTACTTTGCTCACTGTTGCGTTGACTGGCCGTTGATTCCTTTAATTAGCACTTTCTTAAAATCTTGACACAGATTTTGAACTTAGCACAATGATTAACGTGTTTTGTAAAGAGTTTGTCTTTTAACCATATATGTGTATAACCAAAACGGGCAATTCAAACGTTCTAAATGTTGCCAACAATTTACATTAAAGAAAGACCGCCAGCAACTCGGGTTACCAGAAAAGGTAGACCACGCGGCACAAAAATCGTTCACCAACTGACGCTTTGAGCGCTAGGTAGTGTGTTATAAACGAAAGAGCGACAGAAAAACGCGCCAAAAATTGAGAGTGACTGTGGAAGTAACGGAAAACCGGTGCGCTGAATGAGCAGTTAAACTGACAAAAGAGCGAACGTGCGCTCTACCTCTCTACCTCCCTCTCTCTTTTTCCTCTTTCTCTCTCACTTTCTCTCACGCTCTCTCTCTATACTCTCTCTAAACTATATTTATAATGTGTGACAGTGCATTTTCGAAAGGCGGAGGCATGGAATGAGCACAGGATTTTGCTGAGAGGCATTGAGCTGAAGGGGTTGGGTGGATTACCAAGGGCAGAGAGCATTAAAGGAGCAGCTTTAAAAGGGCAAGAGCCTAAAAAATGCCTTGACATTTGGCTGATGAAATGTAGTTCGGTTCTTTCATAATCATTGCAAATGTTTTTATTTTAAAGTTTTTTCTGATAAGAAGTTAATTTAGAAACTTGATACCCAATCAATAGAAACTTGAAACTTCTATCGAAAGCGCGGATTCAATTACATAAACTTTAAACAAGCAAGCGCAATGAATTAATTTTTTTTTTTCAAAATCCACAAAAACGCCATGCCCATGCTGAATCACAATGACGTTTATATTGTTGTCCTCCCACAACTTATACGTCATTGTTCGAGGAGATTCTATTCAATTGATACCTGGTGAAATTCGCATAATATATTTAAGCACACTTCCCCAGTATAATTTTTTGCCGGTCATGATCAATTAGATACGATACGTGAATGAACCGGTTGTCAAAGTGTTTTTAAAGCAAAAACAAAATTGTCAACAAAACCGCGAAGCGATCGAGTGCCGTGTGCTCGAACTTTAAGTATCGTTAAATTTGGTAAGATAGAGCTAACTAGAGGTTTCGGGGTTGTCATTATAAAACTGCTAGGATGTATAAAATAAATTTCATTACTCAAAATGGTGTTCTTTTAAATACGATTAAATTTTGTGACGCAATAAAATTTCAATGAATATATTAAGTAAAAACTTGACAGCTGTGAATAAATATAAATCAATTAAAATTTTGATAAAAAAAGGTATTAATAGCTATTAAAAAATTGGAATTGAGTTCTCTAGCACTCCCATGGTCTTAAGTGGGCGATAAAAAACAGATTGATAAGGAACAAATTAATAAATCAAAGTGAAGTATTATAAAGAGCTAAATCCGCTTGTGTATAAAACAATACCATTTAATGGATTATTTCCTGCAATTTAACTGATTATCACAAGGGGAGAGAGTTATTTTTATATTAAAATGTAAATCTTTATTCCAAAAATCAGCAAATCTTTTTTTATACATTCTTTATAATTTACGTACAATATAAATAATATAATTTAATATGATTAAAAAATTATATGAAACCAGTTTTCATTTCAGATGTAATTAAAAATATACTCTTATACATTACACATTAGATTTAAAATCATATACAATATATATTCCAACAACTCTTTCTTAATATGGATCCTAACTTGAGCTGGGGTATTCCAAAACATAAGATAATGATTGCACAAGAAATTCTTACAGAATGCATTTGTGATTCGGTTTACAATGATAGTAATTATGAGATTGGTACAGATAGTATATGATATAAGATGAGTGTGTTTAATATGTTATATGTATATGGTGATCGTGTGAAGCACGTTGACGACTGTGTCTGTAGTTTCTATGTGTTCTCGACAGTTTGGAACTGCGTTTCAGTTACTATTGAGTTTGTATGCTTGTGTTTTGATCTATTGTAACTTTTAGTTTATGAGTGGCATTTATTGAGAGTAGTTTAAGTTATAGTTCTGATGCTTTAAGTGTGTGTCTGCGTGTGTTTTCGGGTGAGGTAAAAATTTCTTGACAATGGACGTAATTACTTAAATATACATATATGTTCTATGTATGTAGGTATGTATGTATAAATGGCAGTGCGTTGGGGTGTGTTATGATTTATATTTGCACTCATTTAAAATTTTGCTTAGGTGGTCTACACATATCCAAAAATAGTTTAAAAACGTTCTCACACACGCGCTATGCATCCGAATTTTGTTTTTTGATAGTTACTTTATTTGAAGCCCCGCGCTCTATGGCTTCAAATAAATGAATCGTCAGTGCTCTTCGGGCGGCGTGCGAAACTCCGAGATCCAATCGGTGACGCGCAATCGAAAGATTTCCGTTTTGGTCAGTATCCAATCACGATATTGTGGCGGTATATACTCCACAAGTTTGTCGGCAATGTCGGGATTCTTGAACATAATCATGTAGATGATAAGCACATTGAAGATGAAGAGCACCAAAAAGGTCATAAGCGATGAGAAGGCAACACCCGAAAGGATCTTAACCCAACGATGGCCATTTGTTGATTTCCTCTTTTGATTGCTCTTTTGATTCGTTGGTTTTGTGGTCACTGCATTAACGGGTTTGATTGTCAGTTCGTTTTCAGCCGCAGCTCCTGACTTCTTTGACTTTGATTTACGATTAGCCTTGCTCGACTTGCTCTTCGAACCCTCTCCGCCGTTGGCCTTAGTGCTGAGGGTGGAGCTGGAGCTGGCATCACCATCGCCAATGCCAACGCCTGCCATTTGTGATGAGCTCTGTTGGCGCTCGAGGGCCGCAAGACGTTCCCTTTCAATGTATTCGGTATTGAAGTTTGCACAAACGTTGACCTGCAAAACGGTTGAGCAAATTGTACATAAAATGACGACCACTCAAGTCGAGTGCCACTTGACTTACAGTATTCTTGGCCGCCTGTTGGCAGTCCTTCAACGTTGAACAGCGACCCACAATTCGGTCCCAAGCTGGCGTCAAGGGGTTGCCCTTCAAGTCCAAATAGCGCAGGCGACGCAAGCGTCCAAAGCTCAATGGTAAATTCTCCAAGCAATTGTTGTACAAATCGAGATGACGCAGCTGCTCCAACTGACCAAAATCATCAGGTAGATGCCGTATTTGATTCTTGCTCAGATCGAGCTTAACTAACCGTGTAAGAATAGTAAAGTTGCGCTATGGAAAAATCACCAGGTGTTTATAGAAAAATTTAATTCTTTGACATTTTTCACTTACGCCGAGTGTGACCAGTCGATTGCTGGAGAGATCCAGAAAGGTGACGCGCTTAAACGAAGCCTGTGAAGGTTGAAAACAAACTGAGTTTACGAGTTTTATTTCAAACAGGAAGTTCGGCAACCAAAAAACGAAAAAAGAAACCCCCAAAAACAACAGCAGATTACAAAATTTGGCAACTTTCCCCGTGCCAGTGACCAGAGGGGTGGTAACTGCTATGCCAAATCCCAAAAATCAACCCCCTGAAGCTGATTTGTGTGGAACATACATATACACAAACATGCACGCAAACACACAACCGCACAAACACATACTAACATAATCACATACATCTCCTTCATGCTGCGCTCTCAAGTGTAAATGCAATGCAGTCAACGTCAGCGTTAATTGCAAGCCAGCCGGCAGCAGGCAAGGAACAACAATAACAACAACAGTTGGATCAGCATTGGCGGAAGCGAGATAGGGAATAACTGGCTAGACTATTGCCAGACAAAAAGCGCTTTGTTTGCATTTATTGGGGAGCGTACCGAAAAAGGGTCAGAGACACGGCACAGTGCAGAAGATAATCAGCTATGCATTAATATAATTGTAATTAACGGCAAACCACAATTAACATTTACTTACGATTTCACGCACGGGTATTTCACTTAGTTCGGACAAACTGAGATCGCAGCTTTCGTCCTCGACCCGCTCCTTAACGTTGACCTTTACTTTATCGACGCCTTTTGGCATGTTTGCTTACTGTGCGTTGCTGTTTTTTTTTTTTAATTTTATATATTTTGTTTTCAATAACAAATACGACACAATTTAGAACGCCAACCACTTAAAATGAAAAAACCAAAACACAGCTGCACTCGCCAAAAGCCGCTCTCAGACTGCTAACGCATGGTATCGAGTACATGATGGTCGTCGCCTTGCGCAGGTGCCATTGCACATGTGTTGTGACGTCACAAACATGCAGCCATAAGGCTGTTAGAGCATTCACTTCATTTTATTGAAAACAACTGTAGGGTCTTGCAAATGGCTTCTCTTTTTAACACGCATACAAACAGCTTATGCTTACTATACCAAACCTTCTTTTGACCATATGGCAACGCCAAATATTTGGATCACCCATAAAAACACAATATTCTTTTAAATTTACATTTATTTTGTAGACATTTTGTATTTTTACAAAACTTGCACTTTGCTGTAAATTGCGTGCAGTTTAGTCCTCCTCCTCTTCGGCAGCAGCGCCACCACCACCAGTGTTCTTCTTCATGTTCTTCCTCTTGACGCGTCCAGGACGGCCGCCACCGAAGGGCGATTTCAGGGAGAAGTCAATGTGCTTCTGGGAATCCAGACGGACCACGAACGATGGGATGTTGACCACCTGCTTGCGCACACTGTTTGAACATAAATAAATAATAAAAAGCATTTGTTAATACAGTTAGTTCACTCAGCAGCGTGGCTGTAAGATTAAAGCAGATTGTTCAGTGCAACTTACGCAATGCAGCATTGCATTATGGTCGGAGTTTGATCTAAGGATCAACTACATGACCAAAAGACGTTGAGAGCCGGTGCAAACTTCATCAGAAGCTTGTTCGACTGCCAAGTGGTCTTACTGAACATTTCAACAAATTTGATTTTCTGCCTGGCGACGTTTTCCGTCGCTGTCCAAGGGATATTTACCGAATGTGACGCTGACGGATCAACACACGTGCGTGATGGATGGACTTGGCTAATCCAAGTTTGAACACCTGTGTCTGGAGACGACGCTCCAAGAAGTCCTCAATCTTCAGACCCAGCACGTAATCGAGCTTCATGCGCGACTCATCCAACACACCAATGCGCACCAAACGACGCAGCAGAGCATTACCTGTACGAAAGCAAAAATAGGGTTATATTGTTAATTACATATCCAGTTGAGTTCAAAGCTTGTTTAGTGGCCGATTGGGTTCAGTGTGTATTGGTTAACGTCAACGTTTTTCAGACAAGAAGTGTCAGAATTATATATTTTTTTAATACAGATCATCACATGACATGGCCAGTCACTTAAGGTTGGTTGCAAACTTACCCTGGAATAGACGCTTCTCGTCCTTCTCGTCAAGAGTCAAAAGCTCACGGGCAGCCTTACGGATTTTGGCCAAAGCGTACTTGACGCGCCAGACCTCACGCTTGTTGCGCAGACCATACTCGCCAATGATCTTCAACTCCTGATCCAGACGCGCCTTTTCATAGGGACGACGGGGAGTCACATAGGTCTTCGAGAAGACCGAGGGTATGCGGCCGTTAACCATGATTTCAAGAACTCAACCGAATGCTGCAGAAAACACAAGTATAGGTTAGAAATAATCACAAATTATCAACAACATCTTTTTATATTCACTATGTTTAACTTTAGTAAATAGTTGTTAGGTTAACTTTACATGCTACACGCATATTATTTTTATTTATTTCGACAATAAAATAGCTTATTTTTTAAATTATAAGGCTGACAAATTTCTGTACGTACGTTCGGTTCAGTGTTTCACGATGAAAGAAAGAGAGATGGTAAATTAGAGATGAGAAATATGAGTTTTGGTGAAGTGATTAACAGATGTTAAGTGAGGAGTAGGCGCTGTTAACTGTTATGAGCAAAACAGTTGCAAGAAGTTTCATAGTGTGGCAACGCCATCAGAGTGGGTGAATGGCAAGGTAACTTACTCAACACATATGCAATGCCCGAAAAGTGCTGACAGATGGCGTCATGCCATACTTCCTCTATCTGCCAAAAAATCGAAATTTAAAATATAAAAATCAATTTACATTTATATAAAATAGTCAAACATAATTATGTTTTTTTCACAAAAAATTGTACAAAAGCCTTCATTTTTTTGAAGGCCGCAACCCGTAGATGCAAAACATAATTTCCGGCCGGTGCAGGTACTTCGGTAAACAGTTTTGTAGCATCTTCAGTTCCATTAATAATGACATCATGCTGCAAATACACTTGATTAATATCAATTAATTTGTTTGTGTTTAGAAAACTTACTTGAAAGGGACACAGGTGAATTATATTCGAATGTTTTGCAACCACATTCAATGCAAACTTAAAAAATTGATTCGATATCGAATTACGAATAAATGCGCAGTAATCGATAGTTGTATTTAGAATCGGTATGCGATAGCGTTTTTCCAGCTTATAAACGGTACATATAATCTGTAACAAATTAGCAACAATAATATCCAAATTCTATATAAATTTCTTACATATTTACGGTTATGTCATCGATTGGTTTTTTGTAGCGCACGTCAACATGAAAATTCATTGTAGTGATATTCTTTTTGGTATACATTTCGCAAGCTTTAAAAAAGGAAAATGACAAGTCGAGCGATTTGCACTCAGCTCGACTAACCGAATAAAATCTTCCTTGACATTGGTGCAGTAAAATGTTTGCGATTAGCAATATCAACAGCCTGATTGTTAGATATTTCTTCAACATGTTTTCAGTTCAATAGCAAAATTGTTACTGATTTTCGTCGGTTTCGGACATGGATTCGTTTAAATATAATACTTTAATGTATAGTATAGTTCTAAGCACAAACTTTGTTAAATTTTCAATAAAAAATTACAAATGATAACAAATAATTGGATAGACATTAAAATGGGAATGATTATAACTAAACACTTAATAACAGTGGCGAAAATGTTAGTTTGATCGAGATTAGTTATTATATATAAAAGTTATAAATCCGATCATAGGGACACAAAATAATGGACTTTTTAACTTTTTCCTTATTATTAGCTCACATTGGTTTAACTTCTAGCATGTGAAATTATAACAGCGAATAGCGATATTGCTTAAACAAAAACGACTATCATAGCCGAGGACAGGAAGCAATATATATATATATTCAATGAGACAAAAACGCATCAAATCCATTAAAGGTTTAGCAACTAACTTGCTATCTTCACTGAGTTTGTTGTATGATATATTAGTTTTTAGTTCATTTCATTAAATTCTCGACTTTCTTGCCATTTTGGACATTTAAGTTGTTGTTCGCATTTTGAGATTAAAACTTTGGCAATAAACAATATGCATTAAGTTGAGAATTTTACTCGAAACTTAAAAGCCATTTGCAGTGGCCGCAAAGCCAAAAGTTGCTAGAGTGGCATACAATATCCGTATGTTGTGGCAGTCACATGTGGCACACACTCCACAAACACTGCGTGATGCATTGCTGGAGGAGGTAATATTGTTGTCTCGTAGCACTTTAGTGGCAGGTGGCAAAGTAGCAGTTTTTTTCATTTTCGCTATGTGCGACGCGAATCGATGAAAACTTTTAATTAGACAAATTATAAGTTTATCACGTTGCTCGTTAAACACCAACCAACACCAAGTTAAATATTCATGATACGCAAATTTTGGGCAAAATGCACAAAATATTCATAAATTTCACCTCTAGTTACCTGTGGCATTAGACGAGGTGGCAAGCTTAACATTATCACAAATCTCAAAACTTTTGCCATTTGGGACAGGCGCTCGCTTTAACGGCTTTAGGTTAAATTATTAAAACGTTATCGTCCACTCAGCTGGGAATTTGTTGTAATTGTCATAAAAGTTGATTGGCTCTAACTGATTGTCTTGGCCTTTGGCGAGCACGCTTGTTTAATAATTGACTTTTTTTAATTAGCCAGACTATAGTTTCAATCTGTAAATCCTTTCCCTAAATGAAGCCTAAAAGCAAAAGGAAAAAACACCGAAAAAGAAAACTTGTCGAAGTATCCTTTTGTTCTCAACTTTTTGTTGTATTTCAACACTGGCAGCATGTGTGCAACGTGTCGTATGCGTGATGTGCCATAAATTATGCCCCAAAAAAGTAGTGTCCTTTTTATGTGACAGTTCTCCGCTCTTCAAGGACACTCTGTGCCCGCTGACAGCCCAAAAAGAAAAAAAGAAAGAAAGAAAATATAAATAGCTCGAGTAAGCAAATGGCTGAAATTCCGGGCGACATCTTTGCCACCGCTTGAACCGGAAACGGATATACAATTTTAGTAATTTTCGTGAGTGACCAAAGGCGAACGGCAGCCGGAAATTGCCAAAAATACACCCAAAAACAGCAGCAACAACAGCAGAGCAGCAGCAAAAACAACTTAAGCCTTAACAGTTGCTCAGCGTTGCATGATGCTTTTCATCTGGGCGTTTTGTATTTGTTTTTATTGGCGTGAAAAATGTAATAATGGATTTTCTTGCTGTCCATGACAATGGCATATGAGTGTGTGTGTGTGTAAGTGTGTGTGCGTTGATTTTCTTGGCACTGGCCTAAGAACAGTGTCCTTGTCCTTGCCATTGTTGTTCTGTCAAACAGTTTTTTCTTTCTTCTTACTCTACTTTATGCGCATTTTGTGCCTTATGTTTTTTTTGCTTTGGGCCTCGAATGGTTTTTATGGGAACAACATGATGAAGTTATGTCGAGGCTCGTACTATATGTTCTTCTTCTTGATGATAGTTTATGTGTAGACTTCTTTTTTACCATCCCGCTGGCTATAAAATGTTGAACCTAAGTATAACATAAAACGTTGCATACTTTCAGGCACTGTGTTTTATTTGAGTAAAACTTTTCCTGTTAATAGATATTTATGAGTTTAGATACTATCCGTTTTTGTAGTGTATTTGCAAGTCAGCGTGCTGAAATATTGTTTGGCTTTTAATACCCTTTGGCAGTAGTTCGAAAAGGGTATGATGATGGGAAATGCATAAATGAAAATATGAAAAAGGTGTGAACATTTTTTAAGTTGTTAAATTATAATTTATAATAACTTAAATACTTTTTTGTTGAAGGCTTTAAGATACTCTTTTTGTCAACCATTAACAACTTTTATTTCGCTTTCGTTTCATTATATAGTTCCATCTCTTTTTATTGCTGGTTGTCAAGTTTTCGGCGCGTGTGAAAATGTGCCTAAGGTCAGGGCCATAAGTGTTATTGTGTGTGTGTGTGTGTGTGTGTGTGTGTGTGTGTGTGTACATACACAACTCCGCAAGCAATTTCGTTTATTGAAAGCACTCTAGCCCTGGGGCAAGGCACTATACGATAATCTGGTTGCCCAACCAGTGGATCTCACTCTATGTCCTATTTTATTTGGCTTTACTGGTGTATGTACATGAATTCGTCTGCCTGTCTGCTCTGCCTTCCCCCCGTCCGCCCGCATAAACCGGATACAGTGCCATATTGCTTCTGACATAACATTTGGCAAGTGCTTTGGGCCTGTTACTTATTTTGTTTTCGTTTTGCTTTTTCAATTATTTTTCCCTCTATTTTGGTGTTTTATTTTTTTTGGTGGAAGCAAAAGTCACTAAACAATTTTTGCCCGGCAATTCGCGCTCAATATTTCGCGCCATGCCAAAAACTTTCAACCATTTTGCATTCGCTGTTAGTTTGGGTGGGAAGCGGGGGCTTGGAATATTTAAGGGCATTGCTAGGGGGCCAGTTCACTCAAATATAAAATCGAATCTATTGCAGTTGAGTGAATTGCTGCTGCTGCAGTTAGGGGTTATATAAAGGGGGAAGGGTTTGGCGACGACAACTGCAGTTTTTTGATTTAGCAAATAGGTTTTTTCTGTGGTTTTCTTCTAACTGATTGTTGTTGTTTTTGTTGCTGTTCGTTGTTGATTGGATTAGAATGTTGCACATAGCGTCGAGTTGCACAGTGTACCACATAAATATTTATAAATGTAAGCAGTTTTGCAGCAAACAGAAACGAATCCATCCAGCTTTACCCTGATTGCTAGCCAAAAATACAAACAACTTTTTTTTTTCGTTTAGGTTCCTATTTCTATCTATCTCCTGTGTTTTCATACGCCCACAGTTAGATGTATTAATTTGTTTGCTGTTTGCTGTTGTTGCTGCTACTTCACATGCCGCCCACTCTTCTGCCACACTCGTTTCCATTGTTATTCTCTGCGGCATTGCCACTTGAATGTGCCTACGCTTGCCTTCTCCACACGTGCAACATGCCGTGTCCTGTGCCCTTTGCTCCTGCCCGCCTGCACCGGTTTGTTGTGCTGGTTTTTCAGAGCCCTACTGCGTAAACAATTATACGCTTTTCATGGCCAGAAAACATACATTTTTCGGTCAGCGGTCGGTTTTGTGTCGTTTGACAAAGGCAACAACTAAATAAAAATACAATATATATGTGACTCTATTATTATTCAATGTGTGTCCCAGCCTTTGCGGAGGGGTCAAACGTTTATTTCTATGCCATGAAAGAGCAGGAAACAAAGTAGAGAAAAGATAAAAATTAGTTGCTAAGTTCCATATATAACTAGGGTATTCCATAGTTATGCTTGATGCTTTAGAATGTTGCTATGCTTTTTATTTATACGAGTAATCATTTAAAGAAGCCTTTGGGTGTGCTTGAGTGTGTATGTGTGTGTGTGTGTTAGTGAGAGTGTGTTGCAGATATATGTTGCTTAGACAAGCATATTAATTGAGTGAGTTTTTCAGGCATTCATTTAATGTGGTTACATGTTGATGATTAGTTATGCCAACAAAAATGATAAAGCGAAATTCAATTAATTGCCCAATAAAATCTAGGAAGCATTAATATTGAGTCAACAAGTAAATAAAAATATGAAACAGTAGGCAATTGACAATAAATAAGTAAACTTTATAAACTCAAAAAAACAATATGATGATTGGAAGTCCGAATAACCGAAAACGCCAAAGAGAAATTGATAATAACTGTATTAATCACAAATTGGTCAAGTTGGAGGCGAGCAACGGCACTATTTTGGCCATAGCTGGCGATAACTTTGTATTAATTGCATCGGACAATCGTTTGGCTTGTGATGCCGAAATGAACCTTAATCATTTTAAACTATTTCCAATCACAGCATCGACGATTATCGGATCCGTTTCAGATTTGGGCCGTGCCACTTCGTTGACCAGTTTGATCAAGCATCGCGCCGATATGTATGAGCTTGTTCACAGGAAGCCGCTAACCACTGAATCTCTCTTGTCCATGATAAAGATTACGTTATATAGCCATCGACTCTTGCAATCATTTATGGGCACAATTCTGGTGGGGCTGGATAAGGAGGGCAAAGGCGCTGTCTTCAAATATGATGATAAATATGGCTTCAAGCAATGTCCGTATTATGCCATTGGCGGTGCATGCCACACTATGTTGCAACTACTAAAGCAAGATATTGATGGTGAAACACTCAGCAAGTCAAATGCTCGTTACATTGCCCGAAAGTGTTTTATAAATGCCGCTCGCTCAATTGTTGGCATTGGCAATTTGGTTACATTGAAAACCATTTCAAAAAGAGGCGTTGAAGAGCAAACCATTCGCTTGAAATAGATGTAGTTGAACTAAGAAAAGCTTTTATTATAAATAAAGTAACTTAATATAGTTGCACTTGAAATATTTATTGGCTAACTAAACAACAACAACGACACACGAGAGAAGGATAAATGTAGAGAATCCATACCATAGATATATGACAAGCATATGGAAGCACTTGACATAGACAAACAACTATGACAGACACTTGCAACAACATAGCAAGTAGCTGGTTGATGTTGCATTGGAGGAGGGGGTGGGGATTTACAAATATTCAAGACTTAGCTGGCAAGCTGACAGTTGGAAGTATTTGCAGGAGCATATGTACCTAGCACAATAAGGTAAAAGCATATTAGAAATTGATTTGGTTTGACATACATACGACAAAATTGGATTGTTCTAAGTTGCTCGCTACGGTGGCATGCATTTAAGATGAGTGTGTGCCACTAGAAACGTAAATAGCACAACTTGGAGTAGAGACACTAAGAAGCTTATTAAGATGTTGTAAGTGCAAATCGAAAATGAACTTTGTAATGTAATAAATAAATAAACTAAAATCTTTAAGTTGTGTTCTTAAGGTAAATTTCTGCTCTAATGAAGTTAAAAATTTAATACACTGTAATGCTCTGCTCTTTAAGCAATGAAAATAATCGAAATTCTTAGAAAATGCCTCAATGCCAAAGGCAATTTCAAATGTTCAGGTTGCGTAACGCATTTAAATTCCTCCATTAGGCGACAAATTCCAGTACAAAATGGCTGTCGTTAAAACTAATTAAACGAATATAATTGCATTTAAAGCGAGACACGTGCAAATTGCAAACAATTTTAATTGCCAAACACATACACGAAGGACCGCAGAACAAGTAAAACACACTGAGAGAAAAACGAACTAAATACTTAAGATAGAATATGTTAAGATACACGTGACATGACAAGTCAAGCAGGGAGCAGAGAGAGATAGAGATAGAGATAGAGAGTGAGCAAGAGAGTCAATAAAAAGTTAAAATGGCCATAAGAAATGGCCGCCAAAGGAACTGCCAAATGGGCAATGGCCAACTGTGGCAGCCAACTGTGGCACAGTACACATTTCCGACTTAATGTGCGTTAAAAGACAAAGCCAAGCCAAGGACAACAACAACAACAACAGAAAAGCAAACATTGTAAAATGACTTTAAAAAAGGAAATATTTAAGCCAAAAGTTTTTGGTCAACTTTTGGTGGCGAAGTTTGGTGCGGTGGCACGAACAAGGGTCAAGCTCCATGCTATTGTTGTGAAATTAAATTCCAACTAGCAACAATGCGCCACCAGGTAAGGTAAGGTAAGGACTGCTTTTGTTATTTTTACACTTCATTGCCGTGGAATTTACTTTGTTGTTGCTATTTCCTTGGCTTTGTTTTGTCGTCTTGGGATGCCGCAAGTGCCGTTCATGCGTAAAGATAAAACTTGTGTCTCCTGCTTTTACAGCTCTACTTCCTGTCTTTCTTGTCTGTCTTTCTTTTTTGGTAATCTTCCACTGCTACCACAACTTTGGCTATTTGTTTGGCAATGGTTGTGTATGTGTGTGTGTGCGAGTATTATTGTCATAATATTGTCCACAAATGAAAAGTTTTGCGACTGAAACGTTGTCTGCTGACTTTTTACAATGCCCTTGCGTAAAATTTAGTTTTATATTTGTGGTATATACGAATATTCATATCCCCCAACACGGTATCTTAGGGTTTTCTTTGGATCTGAAGATTCCCTTTGTTAGTTTGTTTGATTAGGAAACTTTATTCTTTGCTTAACATCAATCAAAGCAAAGTGTATTCGAGCGTCGTTCATTGATATCTATCCTTTGTTGTTTGTATTTTTATGTCACCCAAAGGCCAAATTTTAATAATTTCTTACTGTCGAAACTAAATGACACGCCCATCAATGGCATGGCTGGGGCGTGACAACGACTCGATAAGGTCGTCCGATTGTTGACTTTTGGCGACAGAGAAATGTTAAAAGCTCCTCAACCTCAACAGCATCCGTGCGCCAAGGGTCCTCGCAACGTTTTTCGCTCAACTTTTTATTTTTATTGAATTTGCACCTTGACAAACATTTTAGCAGCTGCCTTCAATGATGATGATGTGCCTGTTGTTGTGGCAGGGGTGGGGTGGGGTTCGTCTTATTGTATTTATTTTGACAGCCACTGTGGCAGAAGGAACGCATTAGATTATTATCCTGCGTATGCTGCCGTTATTTATGTAGTTGAAGTTCTCTTTTTCTTTGTTTTTGTGGCTCACAAAAAGTTTATTTCATGCGAGTTTGGGAATTTGTGTTCGTTTTTGTTTTTGGTTTTCTGAGCTGTGGCAGCTGATTTACTTTAAAGTGATTTATGCATGACTTTGCGTGTATTTATTTATATCAAAATTGAACGTTTGATGTTTTATTTTTGTATGCGGCACATGGCGTATGCGTTATATTTGTGGGCACAACTTAAAGCACGAGGGGGCAACTTTAAGTCGACAACTGAGAATGCGAATTGCAGGCAGGATATCAAATTGACGGTTCTTCTCTTCTTTTCTTACTTCTCGTAGTTTTTACAGACACTCTGTGTGACAACGTGGCGTATACGTGATGTGGACAAATGTTGCCAGGCGCTGATTTTTATCAACACATTTTCCACTGACTGCATCGAAGTGTGTGTATGTGTGTGTGTGGGTGTGGGTGTGGGTGTGGGTTGTAAGTATCGCATTGCAGACAGCAGCAATTTCATTTGAAATTTAATGCCAAGTTTGAAAGACGCCGCGTGACTGGCATACACATGAGCAAAAGCTTCTGTTGCTGCTGGCTCGAGTTGCCTGCTCGACTTGTGGAGTGAAGTGGAGTCCTTGGCCAGCTGCCAGACACATTAAAGCGTGCGCACATTTAAAGCAGCTCGCAAACCGCGCGCCGCAAACTTTATGCTGGCTCTAATTAAAAAGCCTGCCTTGGCGCGAATTTTGACAGCTTTAAGCGCATTAGGATTGTGTACAAAAATTTGTGTATGGGCGGCGTCATGGTGTCACTAAAAATAGTTGCGACAAATGTTGTCACAGCCAGAAAAGATGCTCGCAATACGTGCACCGCATACAAATTGAAAGCTGAACTAACGAGACAACCAACAAAATGAGTGTGGCATGCTTTGTGTTGCAAATACTATTTGCTAGCTTTGCCGAAAATTTTGTAGCGCATAAGCAAATTAAAAACCACAGAGAAGAGCTAGCTAACGAAGAGAAAACAATCAGGAAATGTTGTCTTCATCAAGGTGACGATTTAATATGGTTAAAGCTTTAAACTAGCTGAAAGAGTTGGGCAATTATACCCAGAAGAACAGCTGAGTTGGGCATCAATCAAAACGCAACTTCTGGATGCCCCTTAAGCAGGCTGTCATCAATCTTATGCAACGATGCGTATGCGTAATATGCGGATTACAAACTTGCCACGGCTGCTGCTGCTGCTGCCGTCCGGAACTGAACTGAGCAGCTGGTGCGATGAGGGGCGGCGTGTTAATGCGTAATCTGCGTAGGTGTTGCCAAGTAATTAATCAGCTGTATGTATAACTCGCATCGAACCCCAAAAACAATGACACTAATCGGCCGTAAATGGCTGCACGCATTTGGCTGATTAAATTAACGGCAATTTAATTGATGATTGTCTGTGAGCGTGTATGTGTGTGTGTGTGTGTGCGTAGCAGTTACTGACAGTTCCAAAGAATATACATAAATCAATAAACACACACACGCACATACGCACTCTGGTACACTCGTAGAAAATCTGTGTGCCCAGCATGCGACAACTGAAATGAAATGAAAATTCCGGCCATAATTAAAAGTGCTGTACCGGATGCTGAGCTGAACATGTGTAAAAGGTTTTGCAAAGCCACTCTATCCAGGATGTAAAATGCCAGAGACTAGAATAGTAGTAGTACTACGATAAAAGCTGCATGAGCTGCAAGCCTGAAGAGCAGCCCTGTCGGCCACAAAGAACGCAAAGGACACAAAAGCCAAACTGACATTTTTGCCAGCTACAGGCTGTATGTAGGATATAGGAATGACGTGTGACATCTATGAGCAAGAAGTGTGAAGAATGCGGGACCGAAGGGCAGAGCGGACAGAGATTCAAGCAAACTCACAAACAATGCGGCAAATGTTAAGGAAGCTGGGTAATATTCATTATTTGCATGCAGCTGACCCAGCACAATGTGGCTAAAGGACACCACACGAAAGAAAAGGAAGTGAAAGTACAGAACAGAACAAGGATGCATAGAAAACAATGTAGTCTACTTATGTGCACCAGTTAACAAATGCACTGACAACAAAGTTAACTTTTATACAGTTTCCGTTCGAAGGGTATTCACAGGGTATACTTATAAAGAAGTTAAGATGCGATAAAATATGAATTGGCATAGTTGCAAGAGTGAACTCAATCAAGATCATTGAGTATATTGAAGCTGAAAGTCACGATTATGTGTTTACAATGATTATAAGGAACATTAGCTTAACTGGTAACTGGTAACTGGTAAGTTGAGCAAAAGCATCTTGCTCAAATATTCTTACTTGTTACGGTATGCAGCAGACAAACTAAAACTCAGTGCAAAAACGGAGCGAAAACTAGAGAGACGAGGCGAGAGAGAGAGAAATAGTGTTACTAAAAATATGCAAAGTTTTGCACACACAACAGCTGCATGTAGCATGTTTGTACTCTATTATGGGGTAAATTTAATTTACTGCCGCAGTTTCAACAGCAGCAGCAGAAACAGCAACAGCAGCTAGCAAAAATTTAAATGTTGATGCGCACAATTTAATATTTTTTTTTATTTTTTAGTTAGCGACAACGACGAGACGAAGACAGCGACTTTTACTGCAACTGGCTTGAAATGTGGCAGAACTTTACGAGCTCTGCACTTGGACGTAAATTGATTTAAGTGCATGTCACAGCATATTGCCAACCAGTCAGCCAGCTAGTCAGACGACGGAACGAGTCCTTTTTGACTCAGGTCCTTGCATTGGCCGTTGTTGAAATCGTTTAACAAGCCCCGTTTTGTTGCTTATAAAATTTGCTCGTAAAACGGTTTATAGCTCTTACCGTTTGCCACTGACCAACACTGGAAATGGAGTGCGAAAGAGAGAGAGAGAGAGAGAGAGAGAGTGAAACAGCGAGCAAGGTATAAAGTAACTGTATTTTCGCTGCACTCTAATCACATTTTGCTTGAAACGGAACCAGATACGTAATTGGTTTACTCGTCTGCAGTGGAACGAGCAGCTTAATGAAGTTGTTCCACTGAACAAAACAGAGATAGAGTATGAAAGTGGGTTATAGCAAATGATCCGCAAATTTTCTGCAACGCATACTATCACACATGTTGTGTATGTGTGCGTTTTTTGTTCAAGTTGTTTAATGGCGCGTAGGATACAAAACATAGTCAGTCCCAAAACAAAAACTCCCCAAGCGCTGTCTATTACAGCCAAGATTTAAGTGAACACAGCTGTGTGTGTGTAGTATTCTGTGGGGGATATCTAAAGGCGGCCATACACATGTCCTTGACACTCCACGAAACCAAGAACGTAACTAGCTTCAAGATCTGCCTGCTGTTGCTGTTTTGTTGTGTCATTGTAGGGCCCTACACAAAAAAACCCTAGCAACAATCTTTGGGACGCCTTTTGTTGCGTTTTTGCTCCTTACTTCGGCATAACTTTATCTCTTCAGCTTGTTTTCTTGTTGTTGTTGTTGTTGTAAGTGTGCTTTCCGTTGGCAGAGCGAATGATTTAAAACTTTTCTTGTTATTTTCATCTTTAACAAGTTTTTGCTTGTGCTGCATTCGACTACGAGAGAGAGAGACGGAACTGGTTAAGGAGCGAGCACTCTGCGATTCCGACTCGGGGGTACTATTTGTGCGTCCAAAGTTGTAGGCAACAAATTAATTTAATGTCAGACACAAAACTTGTCGGGTTGTGGCTCGAGTTTTTTGGGGTGTAGTAATCGGGTTGGGCTCACTTTGGGTTTGGGTTTGGGTTTTCGGTTATGGGTTTTTGTATTTGCTTTTCGGGTGAATGAAGTGCCAATGACATTCAAGACAAACGGGTGAAACATTAACAACAAACTTTTATGCATGCTAAAATTTAACTATTATGCGGCAATAGCTTTTTGTGATATGTGCATGTGTGTGAGCCGGTAAAAACTATTAACCAGAGTTATTTTATGAGTTTTTAAACATGTATGAGAAAGTTTTCTAATATACATTTTAAAAAGGGAAGTGAAAAAGTTGTTCTCATTAAGTAATTAAATGTATGTCTTTGTTTAACCTATGAATAGCTTTAAATGTGGTAATGGCTTTCGCATAATCCTTTACTTATTTCTTTTTTTACTCTGACCAATAAATATCATATTATTAAAGTTAAAAAAATATCATAATTATTTAATCCACCCACATATGCATTAATAATTGAACACTCATTTGCATAAAAACCATTTAAATAGTTCGTTGCAACAATGCAAAATCATCATATCATAAATTTCATAGGAAAATGTCAATAGTCTGAGTGTTAAGAGCGAACAAATTGTATAGCATGACTGTTGTAAAAATGTCGCGTGACTCATGCTTTAATCGCCCAATGCCACACCCCCCACTTTAAGGCTATATACGTTTCCGTTTCAGCTCAGCTAGTAGTTGGCAACAATGAGTTAAGGCAAACCGACCGCACTCACATTGCCATTTACTGGTAAAACCAACCTTCTGCTTCTCATCACTTCTGTCCCCTGGTCACCTTTTCATACTTAATTGCACTTGTCGGCATTTGTTTTACACTGACCCCAAACGGAAGCAACCCCGCGTTTACCCTCTCCCTTTCTCTCTTCTCCTCTCATTCAGAGCATATTTTATGTTTTCGAGTTGAAAATGGCATAACATAAATTGCCCTCAGTCTGAGTGCAGCAGAGAAATAAAAAGTTTACATTTTATACATTGTGGATTTTTATTCACTTACTTTTTTTTGGGAATTTTGATATTGTCATGAAGTTTGTGATGCTTTAAGACGGTTATCCTATATTCATTCCAAAGTTTTTTCATTACCAAAATATTTTTTAGTTTTTATCACAAAAGTTTCTTAAACACACTATCATTTAAAAGTGCATTTAGACTGCGCATAATATATTTTGTTTGAGTTCTATTTTGTTTTATACGAATACGAATTTATACGTCGTGAAAGTAAATCGTTTGTTGCCTTATAAATCGCTCTGCTCTCTTTGGCCTGTTGTTCTAGCATGTTCTGACTCTGGTTTTTTTGTATTTATTGTATTTTTTTTGGTTTTCATTTTGGTTTCGTTTGCTTGCGTGTTCACCCGCTCGAATTTATAGCTGTCCATTTCCACGTTTGCTGAATTATTGTAAGCGTAAATTGAAAATAGCAAAGCAAGAAACAAATAAAATAAATAAATATTGCAGTTGTCTGTCGTTCCAAATGCTACTGCTACTGCTCTGTGCTCTGTGCTGACCCTGCTCTCGCCTTAAACTGTATCTTGTTTCGTAAGGGTTCGTCTTTAGTAAACGCAACCTGGGGGCAAGGTGGAAGTTGCAAGTTACCAAAATGCAATGTAAATAACTTTTTCGATGGCCTTTGTGGCTATTGCATCAGATTTCCGGACTTAAATACTGACTATTCAGCTTAAGTCGGCTTAGATTTCTTGTGTGCGTATTTTTTTTTCTTTCTTTGGGTTCAAATGCAAAGCAATCTTGCCAAAAATCAATTCAAAATGGTCTCAGAGTGTGCTACTATTTTAAATATTTTAAATATGCATGTCATGAGTGCGTATAAATATTGTATGACCTGAAAGTCAAAGCCCCAAAAAAGGGATTAAAAACCAAATTGAATACATCATCAAATGGCGAAACACTTAAAAAGCTGACAAACAAATGTAAATATTTGATGTGACGATAGAACAGTTTGTGTCAAAAACAGAGAAAGAGATTAAGCTGGGGGAAAAATGGCAATTTGTGTTCGGTTACTTTTTGTGCCTGACTTTGACAGCTTTAAATGGCTCAGTATTGGATTGAGTTCTTGGCTCTTAACTGTTATTTAATGCCATTTTCTTCGGGTCGGGGGTTCATACCATAAAGAATGTGTCTTATGTCAATGTGCGTCTTGACATTTTGCGGGCTCAATTTCGTGTCAACGACGCAGTTCAGGTAATTTCCCGTGCTCTGCACAACGGAAATTTTAGCAGCCATTTTGTCGCTGCCATTCCAAACGACATTTTATTTATGTGCGCTCATAATTCAACTGTAAATGTCTCTCTCTCCCATTCATCCACATACACACACACACACACATGCACCTAAAACCGACACATTAGCCGCGACGTTGCCGCGACAGCCAAGTGCCGCTAGTTTCCGTATCCGACGCAAAGCTGCCAGCCAGCCAGCCTGGCAAAATTAACAACAATGGCGGTGATAAAGACGCCATCTTATTGTACGTGTGTGAGTGTGAGTGTGTGTGCGTGTGTGGCTTTTGTGGCTTTAAGTAGCAAAATGTGCACAATGCCACCCATCCCCCCCACACATCCTCCCCCAAGCCATTTAGTTTGCTGATTTTCTTACACTTTTTAGCGTTGCCCTCGTCGCTAGTTTGCCAACATTTTACGGCGGAGTTTTTTTTTCGTTGTTGTTGTTGTACGTGCCCAGTGCATTTCGCTGACTTACGAGCATGTGTGTGTGGGGTGTGTGTGTGTGGTGTGTGTTTGTGGGTGAATTGTACTTAGGGGAACGGTTAGAGGACAGCCTTTGCGGATTTATGTAGTCCTGGCGCGCACTTTCGACCCAACTTGAGCCAATTGAAATGTCACGTTGTGCAATGAATGCAAACGTAATGATGCGGTTAATGTGGTGCAAGCTCTGGAAACGAAAAGCGTTTTTAAAAAACACAATAGATACATTTATCTGAAGACGCTTGTTGCATACGAATAAAATGTATTTTGTTTTGGGTTAGTAAAAACATTGATTAAATCAAACATAAATATTCTCATGCAGACTAATTGAAATCAACAAAAATATAATTATACGGTAAACGCTAATGAAATGAATTGGAATTCACTATAAAAATATTTATTTGCATATTCAATTGCTTGTCGAAACCAAATATTAATATTGCACATTTAGCTGAATATAAATTATTAACCAGAAACCCATTTAAGCAATATGTAAATGCAAAAATATTCCATACAAAATTTATGTTACATTCTTTTCGCTTTGGCGGTCATTGATGCCATTTCGAAATGTCGACATAAACGTTTGCCATTTTCCTATTATTATTTTTCGCTGTCAACATTTGCCCAACCCTCCCTCGCTCTGTTTGACGACTCGTTTTTAGCTGAAAATGTGTAATTCATGTTCGTTCATGTGCATTGAAAGCATATCAAAATGTCAATGCATCAATGTTTTATATCCCTCCCTCGTGCACTTTGGCAATTGCAGCTACAACTATTTGACATCATATATCAATTGAAAAAATATAGATATTTGAGTCGCATATGTGACACAATAGCTTTTGTCTATGGCTTTGACAGCATTATTTAATTCGCACCATTGCATTTTTAGTTGAGCATAGCAAAAGTGATTATTGATAGAGTTTTGCCTTGGCGGAACTATGCCAACTATGCAGAATGTCCAGTGAGCAGCGAGAGAGAGAGACCTGTTTTTCAACTATTTTGCATCTTCACTTTCATTGTGCTGGTATGTTTTACACTGTTCCTACTGATCGCATGGCAATGAACTTTGGCCAATTCAGCAGCAAAGGTAAAGAATTCTTAT
Organism: Scaptomyza parva; assembly: GCA_035044645.1. NCBI lineage: Eukaryota > Metazoa > Arthropoda > Insecta > Diptera > Drosophilidae > Scaptomyza > Scaptomyza parva. The sequence goes on along the minus strand of JAWNNT010000065.1, from coordinate 1,596,464 downwards.
TGCCTGATTCTCGTATCTTTATTGCCGCATCTCAACGTGAAGCTGAACTGAGAGCTGTCAAACAAGTTTTCTGAACGAAACCGAAATGAAGCTGGTTTCTGGTTTGTGGTTGGTTTGGTAGGTGCTGCATGTGGTACGTGTTGCATGCCACATATATGTGTATGTGGAACCCAATAACATGAAAAGCTTAAGAGCGTCGCTTACAACGCCACAAACAACAACTTAGGCATCCAACAACTGCTTACTCCACATATACACATTTCATTAGCTGCAGGACACATGAATATATACGAATATATACTCTCTATATGCTATATATACGTATTCGATATGACCGCTGGGCGAATGCATATAAATGAGCAAGATAAATATATTTAGTAATTTGGCATGTGGATAAGGATTTTGCAGGCGTTGCTGCTTATATGGAAAACAATCAACTGCCAAATGCTTTGCTTAAAGCGAACATGCAAAGTCTATACACACACACGCACACACATATATAGAAGCCGCACAATAGATTGCCTTGGTTTTGCCATTCCAACCATTCATTTGCGTTGATGTCCTTTGCATGCGTGCTGTATACGGAGGCGTATACGTAACATGGTCGCTGCTTCCATTGCCAAAGGCAATGCTGCTGCTGCTGCTGCTACTGCTTTTGTTCAACATGACAAAGACATGACAGCATACGCGGTTTGCGCAAAATACAAAAAAAAGAAATTATATACATATACATATTGCGCTTTTTGTAATTCCTTTTAATGCTTTGGCTAAAATTTCGCTTGGATTGATTTATGACAAGGCAAACGGGAAGCGTGGGAATCGTGGGAATAAAAGACCCATTGACAAATCAATGGGCCAGCTTTAAAGGTCACAGAGCGAGGCGAGAGTGTGGCATTAGGGGCATTGTAATTGCGGCAAAGTTATGAAAGCCAAGCTCAAGCGTGATCCCTTGGGTATTCAGCTCTGCTGCTCTTGGCCGTCGCCAAATTGATTGAGATTGAGTTGCATTTGGGTTCGAAGAGGAGAGACAAAACGAACGAAGAGCGAAGAAACACCCACATCATTTGTTAGCCAGTGACAAAGGCCAGTGGCAAACGGGAAGTGGAACTGCCGCTTGACACTTAAACATTCATCAATTTCATTTAGTTTTGCATTTTCAATGAAATTTCAAGCAGCAGCCAGACAAGATATATTGCCTTGCTAAGAGCAAAACCAATTGTATTACTTGGGTGGATCTAAACATTTTGTACCCATGCGTATATATTGATTAAATTCCTAAGAACGATGACTGTCACACACATATGTAGGTGTTACATATTTCATTTCTCGTCACTTTAGTAATACACATGACAAAGTTTGATGAATTTAATCAAAAATCTGTTATACAGATAGTTTAAAGATTGGTTTTTGCAATGTTGAAAGCTTATAAACAACTATTTGTAACATGTTTTAAAGTTCTGTATACATTCAATGTTGATTTTGTGTAGTTGTTGATGTTTAACGTCATTTGCATAGGGAAAACTTGCGAATAATGGCAACTAAGTTGCCTTTGCCATTACACAGCAGTTGGCAACAAGTTTGCCACAGCTTAGATAAAGTTTTTTGATTGAGTTTCAGTTATTTTCGCTTAATACAGCGACGCTTTGATACAATTTTCCAAAGGTGTTGAGGCTTCCTTGCCTGAGCTTGTTTTTATATCACGCACATTATATTTTTGTTTTGCTGTCGACAAAGTTTTTGTCACTCAATCTCGGTCATAATTAGCGCAGTGCCAATTTATTTTTGTTGCCGTAGGATCATTTTTCCTGTTCTCTGTATATAAATATGTATTTAAATATTTATGCAAATGACATGAACATGGGCTGGCCATTAAATAATGTCATGTCAAAATTCAAGCGACTAATTAGTCAAAAATTATATTGCTGGTTGCCCAAAAATTAACGCAAGACACAAAACATAAAGCCTACCAGTTCCGTTGGACAGCGCTGAAAAATATGCTGCATAATTTATGTTATTTTGTTTTGCCTGACAATTTCAAATTTGAAATGCAAATATGAATCCCTAATCAACGGCAAACACACGGCTGCCCAACTGGCTTTCAAAACGCTAAACTTTGTACTTCATGTGCTTTCAAATGCAAATAGCTTAAACTTTGTTGTTTGCTTACAACTTGTGCAAGGAATGCTTTACCACAAAAACTAGACACCAACTGACGAAATGGCACACACAAAACTTGAGCAACTTGCAACACATGAAAAAAACCTTAAACTGAACGTTTTTAGCATTTGTTTATTATTATGCCATCAGTCTTTAACGTACTTTTCGTCATGGTATATATTTATAAATATATATATGATTTATATTTTAAATATTTTATGTTGAGGTACACTGAGTCGCTTAATTGGTTGAGGCAATTGACACGCATGTTGATTAAAATAATAACGAATAATTATTGTAGAAAATTAAGAAATATTATATAGATTTCAAAAAAGATAAACTAATATATATATGGCCAAATAACCAAAATAACAGCAGATAAGATTTAAATAAGTTTTGAATTAGAATATTTATGGAATGCTTTAGTACAAATATTATGTTAATAGTCACCCATATTCACATATTTCATCAGTTGAAAGCGATGTGGTTTCCATTTGCGCTCTTATTACTATTTAATGGAGTGTTATCAGAGAAAGGAATACGCTTTACAAACTTGGAATGTGATATGTTAGATCCCAGCTATGCCACCTATACGCAATGCAAGTTAAAAGTGATAGGCCGAGGAATTGTAAGCTTAAATATATATGCCGCATTAAAACAAGGAGCTTTTCACAATGCTCAGGTGAATAGTTCTCCCGAATCTATCATAATATGTTGTTGAAAACATTTGACTTCATAGGTAAATCTTAGTCTGTGGCGCAAGTATAATACTTTTCAACCGTTTTTATTCAACACCACTTTCGATTTTTGCAAATATATGGCGCAACCGAAATGGAAATTATCTTTGCAATCGATTATCCTTGAAGCCCTAGCCGCCACTTCAAACTTAAACCATACGTGTCCCTATGCAGTAAGTAGATATATATATATACAAGTTGATGTTATATTTAACAAGAACATTCATATTTCAGCATGACATAAGTGTTCAGCAAATGGTTATTAAGCTTGACCACTTAAAGTTTTTACCATTATATTCTGGCGACTACAAAATTCAAATTATGGCGGCAACCAACAACCATTGGAAAACAACCGTAAAAATTTATATATCATATAAAGAAAATTGACACACATCTAATATTCAAGCTTAAAGCCTTTTACATACAATGACAAAGGTAATGGTTTTGTACAAATGCATGTTACGAACAGATGGATACATTTTCTTTATCAGTATCGAAAGACAAGTCGATATAGCCATGTTTGTCTGTGTGTCTCTTTCATTAGAAACTTCAGATATTGAATATATATATACCACAGACAGAACATGTTTTTTTTCAATGTGTCGATAACTTTTTCGTTATCGATACATACATGTGATAGCATTAAAATTTAAACAAAATATTTAATATCTGCGATATTTACAATCAAATTAGCATGTGGAAGGTTCAGGGTCGAGCATTTTCGCGTGTACCTATGATTTTCCATACTATCGGATTAACATTTCTGCATTATATTGCTAATTAGCAATGTAGCGAGTGCAATTAGTGCAACAACAAAGCATAGATAAAATTGCACTTCATCAACTGCGATTTTTCATTTAAAGCTAATGCTATGCGCATTTTGTGGCTTATGTGGCTTCACTGCAAATCTGTTGCTGATAGTTTCAGGGCACGTTGCGTACTGAATGTTGCACGTTGTGTGAGTTGTGTCAGCCGCAATGTCTAGTTTCTAATTAATGCGAATTCGTACAGTCAATAGTAAAAAATCGTTTAAAATAATTGTTGGATTAGTTGGTATTAAGCTGTGATATATATTTTTATTCGTTTTATGGAATCGAATTCGGACTAGTTGGTTAAGTTAATTATTTAATATTTAAAATGTTGTTAATACATACACAATAATATATATAAACTCTTTAACTAGCAATTGCCTTTGCCACCTGATAAGTATATATTTCGGTTGCTGGCAACAAATAACATTGATTGTAAGTACTGCGTAATAAATATGTAATAAGTGGCTGATATTCAATCGATTACCGACGATATGCAATCGTACCTGATTTCAAAACTATGTTGTTGTGCATTAACGTAATATTGTTTGTGTTGATGATTATTTTTAAAAGTTTCGAGAGGACGCGCTACACGAACTTGGAGAGTGTGATGTTGGATTCCTTCTATGGTACGTTAAACAAAGGTGCATATCAGAAATATTGTGTTCGCTTTTAAAAAATATTGATTAATCTGAGTATATGGGCATAATAGGTAATGGGCATTTATGTTCAATACGACTCTCAATTGGTTCAATTTTGTGGCAAAGGCGAATAAAAATGATGTAAAATTTAAAATCAAAATAATGCATTTTTTTATAATTGTCTATTGTCTGTGTCCTGCTCTGTCAAGGTAGGAAACGATTAATACAAAACAAAACGGGGTTATATAAGAATAAAAGTAATACAGGGTGTTTCAAATGGCGCGGGCAGATTTTGGCGGCACGTGGCAGCCATTTTGTTTTAGCTACAGCAGTTCAATATTTTTTTATATAATTAAGTTGCTCATGCCAAATCATCGTGGAAAGTTACACGATTGAACAGCACGTACACCCCGATCTATGCGGAAGAGTCATTGAAAATTGGACCACTCGGATTCGTGCCACCATAAAAAGTCGAGGCGGGCATTTGAATGATGTCATATTTCATAACTAATGGCATACATGGGCCTTTCAAATAAAATAAAAATAAAGTTAATACCTCACACACAGCTTGTTTTATTCCATTTCAACATCTACCCGCCCTTATTGAAAGACCCTATATAAGGCTGGAGCTCAGTGGACGGGAACACGGCCAGGGCCTTGAATACGCTGCTGAGTATCCGAAATAGAAGCAGATTTCGATTCTCTAGACAACAGACAACTAGAGGAAAACAATCGTCAATATTTATATTCTGGAAAAGGAATTATTAAAACATAACTGAAACAAAGAAGAGTAAGTTCGCACAAGGCTATATCGACTCGGCTGTTGATGCTGATCAAGAATACATACACTTTATGGGTTCGGAGACCCCTTACACTCTTTTTTTAACCCATTTCATGGGTTAAGGGTATAAATACATAATGAAAACTGCCAGAAAATATTTTTATATATTTTATGTTTGATTGATTTTGGACCTCTGATATTTATTAGTACTTGTTCAAAACTAGAAATTCAACAAAAAATAGTGAATATACCAGCAATAAAAAATCATGATAAACAGAAATAATTGTTTAGCCAACCGTTTAAAGAGCTATTAATATAATGTCTAATATAAATTAATTTGAAATATTTCTCCAAAACAAACGGTAATTGATTTTGTAAGTTGTCAAACTGGAATAAAATAATATATATTATAATATTCCTATATATATATTTTGATATGTAAATTTATATACAATTGATCATCGTTCGATAATGCAAGCGGGCAGGTACCGAGAACCCCACGTTCACATTTGTAATAGAAAAATAAATTTATTTATGTAAACTATAAATAAAACGGTCACAAATGAAATAATTTTTTCTATCTAATATATTTGATAATACTTTTTTCTGATATTTTAATATGCTTTTTAGTAACAACTATGTGACATTTGAGTAAGAAATATGTTATCTTAGCATAAATTATTATTACACCCTCAGCGAGCTTTAAAAATTGGGATGTAGCTAATGATTTTTTAATGTTCATATGGTTATAAAAGCGATATCGTTGGCTCGCAAAAATTAATTGCAGATGTACGTTACTAAATGAACGAAGATGTGGTTTTTATTAATTATTATGCTGTTGTTGGTCACTGGACGATTCGCGGGTACTGTGACCCGTTTGAGTAATATAGAGTGTGAATCGTTGGATCCTTCGTTTGTAAGCTTTCCACAATGCAATCTCAAAGTACTAGGACGTGGCATTGTTGGCTTAAATATGTATATCAAACAACATAAGCCACCCCTTACCAATGCAAACGTTAGTAGATGGAAAATTGGACGAAAATAATAAATAATACCCTTGGAAATTCCAGATGAATCTAAGTATGTGGAGAAAATTCAATGGGTATCGCCCATTTATGTTTAACATTACATTTGATGTGTGTAATTTTTTGGCATCTGCATCAAGCTTATCGATCCAAAGGATCTTGTATGATGCTATGGTCCCAAGCTCAAACGTTAATCACACGTGCCCCTACGATGTAAACGAAGAGTTTTAAATATATATAAAACACATATTATTATTATTTATTATTTATTTCAGCATGATATAATAGTAAGAGAATTCGTGATAAGGGATAATGATTTAAGGTATTTGCCTTTGCCTACCAGCGAGTATAAACTCCAGTTTCTGGTGGCGACCAACAACGAATGGAAAGTACATATCGATATACAATTTGATCGCAAAGAAGATTTAATAATTAATAAATGGAGAGCCCAAACCTCAACGTCAACATAGAACGATCGGAAAAGAACTTTAGAAATTATATTTACTACATTAAAATAAAATGAATACAGAACTCATAGTCATAATAAAACGCTATTAAATAGATTAAAATTGGTTTTCCTTATTCGTATACTTTACGATGATTGCAAAGTGATTATTATATATATTCAACAGATATATTCAAGATATTCAACAGATTCGATTGAGGCAAATGTGGAGGAAGTTTATAATTGTTTGTTTCAGTAAAATCTTCAAATTGAAATTTGTCGAAATTTGCTGCATTTGCATTGTACAAATATTCATTTTAATTTGCCTTTTGAAATGATGTGACCTAAATTTTAAAAACAAATTTAGTAATGGTTACAACTTATCTGCGAAATATGGTTTACGGAAAACAGGGAACCCGATGATTGAAGCCTTAGTCTAATCTGTCTTATTTTAAAATGGGGGAAAGCCACTTGATCAACTTTTATCGCTATAGTCCATATTTTACCGCGTATATTGCTCTAACGAGCGTATTGTGTAAGAGAATGAGGGCACAATTGATTTTATAAAAAAATAATACATATAAAACGCAAAATATAGATAATGACAATCAGAATTAATTGATTAGTACAGCGTTTTAAAAGCTATTAAAATAATTGTCTAGTTGTTTTTTAAAAACTCATATTCATTTTTCTATATATTACTAAAAAAAAAAAAATGTGGCCAGTTGTCAACCAATGTCGGAAAGTGTAAGCCGCCTTTAGAACCATCAATCGCAAGATGTTGGATGTTCGGCTAGAGTTCGCCGAAAATTGATTGGTTATTGAACATTTTTGTTTGATTTGCCATTTGATTAAAAAATGGTCGTTTGAAATAATCTTTTTTTTTTAGGTTAACGGTAACAGCGAATAAAAGTTATCATTTAATAAAATAATTGGTCTTGAGTTCAATAAGTATTTTTTATTTAATACAGATTTACTATATTCAAATAAGTTAATAAATAATCCATGTAAGCAAATAATTTTAAGCCAATCTTTTCTACAGCAATCTAGAAAAATTAATAAAGAAACGCACCTAAATGTTTGTAGAAATTTAAGGCATAAATAAAAAAGTTTCTATCTACTTTTTTAAGTGCATTTGAGCAAAAAATAATACAAATTGAATGGAAACAAGTAAGAAGGCTCTTGTCCAGAAAGCTCGACTAGAAGATACCTTTAATGCTTAATGGTTTCATATCTCCGGTATTTCTTAACCGATTTTAATAAAAATTTTACAGATGTTCATTATTTTTCATTGTAGTTTTTTTGAAATTCAAGATTTTTTGTTGTCGATTACATGTGTATATCGTAAACCTGAAAAGTTATCGAAAATTTGAAACAAACTTGCTATGCCTAGGGATTAGGAGAGCTTATATCCAAATATATGGAGACTTTAGCTTTTGTAGTTCCTGAGATCGACGCGTTCATACATACAGGCAGACAGACGGACAGACAGACAGACAGACAGACAGACAGACAGACAGACATGGCTAAATCGACTCGGCTGTTGATGCTGATCAAGAATATATATACTTTATGGGGTCGGAGAAGCTTCCTTCTGCCTATTACATACTTTTGCACAAAACCATTATACCCTTTTTTACCCATTTCATGGGTTAAGGGTATAAAAAATAAAGATTATCAGAATTAAACGTTATGAAACTTTTCAAAAATATATTCGAAAATAAATTGCTTTTGTTTGAAAATAAATTGCTTTGATTCGTCAGCTTTAATCAGTTTTCCAGTTGTGAAATAATGTTGCTTTTGTGCACACTCTTATTGCTAGTCTCAAGTGGACTCTCGCAAATTGTCACCCGCCTCACAAACGTTGAATGCGTGGTTTTAGTTCCTTCCTATGTCACCTACAAACAATGTGAACTGAAGGTAATAGGACGTGGTGTTGTTGCTTTAAATGTGTATGCGAAGTTAAAGAAGGGTCCCTTTAATAATGCTAAGGTGGGTATAAATGGAATATTAAAATTACGTCCCATAATTGATTGATTTTTTTTAGGTTAACCTAAGCCTTTGGCGAAAATTTAATGGTTATCGACCATTCATGTTTAATTCGACTGTTGATTATTGCAAGTTAATGGCTCAGCCCAAAGGAAAAATACTTTCGTTCGAGAGAATCTTTATGAATAGCCTAGCAGATAACTCGAATCTAAATCACACGTGCCCCTATGAGGTGTGTTTGAATTAAAACAATATTTTTAATATATTTAAATAGGTGTATTTTTTTTCAGCATGATATTATTGTGCGTGAATTGGTAGTTAAAGACGAATATTTTAAATTCATACCACTGCCGGCCGGTCAGTATAAATTTACGGTAAAGGCGGCCACCGACAACGAATGGAAAACAATAATCAATGTATCTATTGATCTTGGAGATGTTACCGTAAAAAAAAAAATCTAATCGAGTAGCTCGTCAAACGGACAGACATACACATGCCTGCACTACTGTACCAATGCGTGATAATTTAACTTCAATAATTCATATCTCCGTTGTTTCTCAACCGATTTAAATAAAAGTATTTAGTATGAAGCTGAAATCTAGATATTATAATTTCTGAGACAGGCGTATGTATAAGCGCTTCGAAAAAAAATAAAAATCCTTAAGAGTGCTTGAAACCGGAAACACCGGAGATATGAGAAATTAAAATTAAATCAGCAACTATGAACGAATGTGTTACATTTAAAGTTCAGCTTACTCGACTGGAGCCTTCATACTTGATTTACTTGGATTAACAATATTATTACTTGTTTCGCACTCAAGAACAATTTAACTTGAACCAAGTAAAATTAATGAAGTGATTGCAACCTCAAAGATTATAGAAACTTACGGTAAACAATTTTTTTGAGAGCACCAAATTTTAACAACAAATTTTTAACAAATAATACTCAATAGAAAAAAATCAAGATAATCAGAATTAATCATTAAAAAGCTATAAAAACAATTGTCTACAACTAATTAGTTTTTAAATATTTATATAGGTTCGTCAGTTCGAGCTATTTGGCCAGTTTTCAATAAAATGTTGCTTTTGTGCACACTCTTATTGCTAGTCTCAAGTGGATTTCGCATATTGTCACCCGCCTCACGAACGTTGAATGCGTGGTTTTAGTTCCTTCCTACGTCACCTACAAACAATGTGAACTGAAGGTAATAGGACGTGGTATTGTTGCTTTAAATGTGTATGCGAAGTTAGAGGAAGGCCCCTTTAATAATGCTGAGGTGGGTATAAATGGAATATTAAAATCACAACCCATATTTGAGTTTGTACATTGTTGTTTTGTTAAGGTTAACCTAAGCCTTTGGCGAAAATTTAATGGATATCGACCATTCATGTTTAATTCGACTGGTGATTTTTGCAAGTTTATGACTAAGGACAACAGTGAACTGTCGTTCCCAAAAATCTTTTGGAATCTTTTCACGAAGTATTCAAATATAAATCACACGTGCCCCTACGAGGTGTGTTTGTAGTAAAAAACTATATTTAAAATACTTAAATAGATCTATGTCTTTTTCAGCATGCTATTATTGTGCGAAACTATGTGCTTAAAGAAGAGTATTTTAAGCTTTTACCACTGCCGGCCGGTCAGTACAAAGTACAGCTAATCATTAAAAAGCTATAAAGCAATTGTCTACTATAATTTTGTTTTTTAATATTTATTTGGATTCGTCAGCTTAAGCTATTTAGCCAGTTGTCAAAAAATGTTGCTTATGTGCACGTTCTTATTGTTGGTCTCAAATGGACTCTCGCATATCGTCACCCGCTTCACAAACATTGAATGCCTGGTTTTAGTTCCTTCCTATGTCACCTACAAAGAGTGTGAACTGAAGGTAATAGGACGTGGTATTGTTGCTTTAAATGTGTATGCGCAATTAAAGGAAGGCCCCTTTAATAATGCTAAGGTGGGTATAAATGGAATATTAAAATTACAACCCATAATTGAGTTTGTACATTGTTGTTTTGTTAAGGTTAACCTAAGCCTTTGGCGAAAATTTAATGGATATCGACCATTCATGTTTAATTCGACTAGTGATTTTTGCAAGTTTATGACTAAGGACAACAGTGAACTGTCGTTCCCAAAAATCTTTTGGAAACTTTTCGCCAAGTATTCAAATATAAATCACACGTGCCCCTACGAGGTGTGTTTGTAGTAAAAAACTATATTTAAAATACTTAAATAGATCTATGTCTTTTTCAGCATGCTATTATTGTGCGAAACTATGTGCTTAAAGAAGAGTATTTTAAGCTTTTACCACTGCCGGCCGGGCAGTACAAATTTCAGCTAATGGCGGCCACTGACAACGAATGGAAAACAAATGTCCACGTAGCATTTGATCTTAGTGATGTTTTATTAAAAAATAGATTTAAGTCAAGTAAGATCGACTAGAAGATAACCCAAGCCCTTGACTTCACAGACGGACAGACTTACGGACGGACAGACATATACATACCTGCACTTCTGTACCAATGCGTGATAATTTAACTTCAAGAATTCATATCTCCGTTGTTTCTCAACCGATTCAAATAAAAGTTTCACAGGTTCTTAATGTTATCAATATTTTAATTGTAAATCGTAAACCGGAAAAGATATTGAAAATTTGAAATAAACTTGCAATACTTAGGGGTTTCTAATCCCTAGATCAAATCCAAAATCTGGAGTCTCATGATTTTACAGATTCTGAGACAGGCGAATTTATGAGCGCTTCGAATATTAAAATTTTGAAAATGAAGATTGATAATATTAAAAAAAAAATAAAAATCCTTAAGAGTGTTTTTAAATCGGTTGAGAAACACCAGAGATATGAGAGTTTAAAATTATATCAGCAAGTATGAACGAATGTGTTACCTTAAAAGTCAAGGGTATCTTCAAGTCCAGGTTACTCGACTGGAGCCTGCATACAATATTATAACTTGTTTCGCACTTAAGAACTATTTAGCTTAAACCAAGAAAATTAATTAATTGATTGCAACCTCAAAGATTATAGAAACTTTCGGTTTACAACTTTTTTGAGAGCACCAATTTTTAACAAAAAATTTTTAACAAATAATACTCAATAGACAAAAATCAAGATAATCAAAATTAATCATTAAAAAGCTATAAAGCGCTTGTCTACTATTAATTTGTTTTTAAATATTAATATAGTTTTGTCAGCTAAAGCTATTTAGCCAGTTGTCAAAAAATGTTGCTTATGTGCACACTCTTATTGTTGGTCTCAAATGGACTCTCGCATATCGTCACCGGCTTCACAAACGTTGAATGCCTGGTTTTTGTTTCTTCCCATGTCACCTACAAAGAGTGTGAACTGAAGGTAATAGGACGTGGTATTGTTGCTTTAAATGTGTATGCGCAATTAAAGGAAGGCCCATTTTGATTTTTTTTAGGTTAACCTAAGCCTTTGGCGAAAATTTAATGGTTATCGACCATTCATGTTTAATTCGACTGTTGATTATTGCAAGTTAATGGCTCAGCCCAAAGGAAAAATACTTTCGTTCGAGAGAATCTTTATGAATATCTTAGCAGATAACTCGAATCTAAATCACACGTGCCCCTATGAGGTGTGTTTGAATTAAAACAATATTTTTAATATATTTAAAAATATTTTTTTTCCAGCATGATATTATTGTGCGAGAATTGGTAGTTAAAGACGAATATTTTAAATTCTTACCACTGCCGGCCGGTCAGTATAAATTTACGGTAAAGGCGGCCACCGACAACGAATGGAAAACAATAATCAATGTATCTATTGATCTTGGAGATGTTACCGTAAAAAAAAAAATCTAATCGAGTAGCTCGTCAAACGGACAGACATACACATGCTTACACTACTGTACCAATGCGTGATAATTTAACTTCATTAATTCATATCTCCGTTGTTTCTCAAACGATTTAAATAAAAGTATTTAGTATGAAGCTGAAATCTAGATATTATAGTTTCTGAGACAGGCGTATGTATAAGCGCTTCGAAAAAAAATAAAAATCCTTAAGAGTGCTTTAAACCGGAAACACCGGAGATATGAGAAATTAAAATTAAATCAGCAACTATGAACGAATGTGTTACATTTAAAGTTCAGCTTACTCGACTGGAGCCTTCATACTTGATTTACTTGGATTAACAATATTATTACTTGTTTCGCACTCAAGAACAATTTAACTTGAACCAAGTAAAATTAATGAAGTGGTTGCAACCTCAAAGATTATAGAAACTTACGGTAAACAATTTTTTTGAGAGCACCAAATTTTATCAAAAAATTTTTAACAAATAATACTCAATGGAAAAAAATCAAGATAATCGAAATTTATCATTAAAAAGCTATAAAGCGATTGTCTACTATTAATTTGTTTTTAAATGTTTATATAGATTCGTCAGCTTCAGCTATTTAGCCAGTTGTCAAAAAATGTTGCTTATGTGCACACTCTTATTGTTGGTCTCAAGTAAACTCTCGCATATCGTCACCCGCTTCACAAACGTTGAATGCCTGGTTTTAGTTCCTTCCTATGTCACCTACAAAGACTGTGATCTGAAGGTAATAGGACGTGGTATTGTTGCTTTAAATGTGTATGCGAAGTTAAAGGAAGGCCCTTAAAAAATTCTAAGGTGGGTATAAATAGAATATTAAAACCACAATCCATAATTGAGTTTGTACATTGTTGTTTTGTTAAAGTTAACCGAAGCCTTTGGCGAAAATTTAATGGATATCGACCGTTTATGTATAATTCGACTTATGATTTTTGCAAGTTAATGGCTAAGGACAACAGTGAATTGTCGTTGCCGAAAAGCTTTTGGAATCATTTCGCCAAGGATTCAAATGTAAATCACACGTGTCCCTATGAGGTATGATTGAAGTAATAAACTATATTTAAAATACTTAAAAAGATTTTTTTTTTTTCAGCATGAACTTATTGTGCGTAACTATGAAACTTAAAGAAGAGTATTTTCAGCTAACCACTGCCGGCCGGGCAGTAAAAATTTCAGATAATCATTAAAAACCTATAAAGCAATTGTCTACTATTAATTTGTTTTTATATATTTATGTAGATTCGTCAGTTTTAATGATTTTGCCAGTTGTCAAAAATGTTGCGTTTGTGCACGTTCTTATTGCTAGTCTCAAGTGGACTTTCGCATATTGTCACCCGCTTCACAAACATTGAATGCCTGGTTTTAGTTCCTTCCTATGTCACCTACAAAGAGTGTGAACTGAAGGTAATAGGACGTGGTATTGTTGCTTTAAATGTGTATGCGAAGTTAAAAGAAGGCCCATTTAATAATGCTAAGGTGGGTATGAATGGAATATTAAAATTACAACCCATAATTTTTTGATTTTTTTTAGGTTAACCTAAGCCTTTGGCGGAAATTTAATGGAAATCGACCATTCATGTTTACTTCGACTTTTGATTATTGCAAGTTAATGGCTCAGCCTGAAAAAAATGTACCGTCGTTTAGTAAAATCGTGATAGATTTCTTAACCAAGAACTCAAATGTAAATCACACGTGCCCTTTTGAGGTTTGTAGTAAAAATTATATTTAAAATATTTTAAATAAAACTACGTATTTTTTCAGCATGATATAATTTTTCGTAACTATGTGCTTAAAGAAGAGTATTTTAAGCTTTTACCACTGCCGGCCGGGCAGTACAAATTTCAGCTAATGGCGGCCACTGACAACGAATGGAAAACAAAATCCATATAGCATTTGATCTTAGTGATGTTTTATTAAAAAATAGATTTAAGTCAAGTAAGATCGACTAGAAGATAACCCAAACACTTGACTTCACAGACGAACAGACGTGCGGATAGACAGACATACACATACCTGCACTTCTGTACCAATGCTTGATAGTTATATATCAATCATTCATATCTCCGGTTTTTCATAACCGATTAAATTAAAAATTTATTTTACAGATTTTAATTGTCTTGTTGTGTTCCATCCTAATGTCGAAATTCAATATTTTATTGTTATTGATTAAATGTCATGACTAGAGCCTTCGTACTTGTTTTATTTGGATTAAAAATATTATCACTTGTTTATTTTAATCCAAGTAAAATTGAGCTAGAAACTTACTCAAATACTTATAGAAATTTTTGATTGATTGCAACCTCAAAGATTATAGAAACTTTCAGAAAATAATGTTATTGAGCGCACCAATTTTCAACAACAAATAATACACAATGGATAAAAAATCAAGATAATCAGAATTCATCGTTTTACAGCTTTAAAAGTAATTTGCTACTATACATTTGTTTTAAAAAATTATTTAGATTCGACCGTTTTAATCATTTTGTCAGTTGTAAAAAATGTTGCTTATGTGCACACTCTTAACGTTGAATGCGTAGTCTTAGCTCTCCTATGTCACCTACAAAGACTGTGAACTGAAAGTAATAGGTCGTGGTATTGTTGCTTTAAATGTGTATGCGCAATTAAAGGAAGGCCCCTTTAATAATACTAAGGTGGGTATAAATATTTCGCCAAGGATTCAAATTTAAATCACACGTGTCCCTATGAGGTATGATTGAAGTAATAAACTATATTTAAAATACTTAAAAAGATTTTTTTTTCAGTATGAACTTATTGTGCGAAACTATGTGCTTAAAGTAGAGTATTATAAGCTTTTACCACTGCCGACCGGGCTGTACAAATTTCAACTAATCATTAAAAACCTATAAAGCAATTGTCTACTATTAATTTGTTTTTATATATTTATATAGATTCGTCAGTTTTAATCATTTTGCCAGTTGTCAAAAATGTTGCTTTTGTGCACGTTCTTATTTCTAGTCTCAAGTGGATTCTCGCATATCGTCACCCGCTTCACAAACATTGAATGCCTGGTTTTAGTTCCTTCCTATTTCACCTACAAAGAGTGTGAACTGAAGGTAATAGGACGTGGTATTGTTGCTTTGAATATATATGCGAAATTAAAGGAAGGCCCCTTTAATAATGCTAAGGTTGGTATAAATGAAATATTAAAATTACAACCCATAATTGAGTTTGTACATTGTTGTTTTGTTAAGGTTAACCTAAGCCTTTGGCGAAAATTTAATGGATATCGACCGTTTATGTTTAATTCGACTATTGATTTTTGCAAGTTTATGACTAAGGACAACAGTGAATTGTCGTTCCCGAAAATCGTTTGGAATCTTTTCGCCGAGTATACAAATGTAAATCACACGTGTCCCTATGAGGTATGATTGAAGTAATAAACTATGTTTAAAATACTTAAAAAGATTTATTTTTTTTCAGCATGAACTTATTTTGCGAAACTATGTGCTTAAAGAAGAGTATTTTAAGCTTTTACCACTGCCGGCCGGGCAGTACAAATTTCAGCTAATGGCGGCCACTGACAACGAATGGAAAACAAATATCAATGTAGCATTTGATCTTAGTGATGTTTTATTAAAAAATAGATTTAAGTCAAGTAAGATCGACTAGAAGATAACCCAAACCCTTGACTTCACATACGAACAGATGTGTGGACGGACAGACATATACATACCTGCACTGTACAAATGCTTGATAATTAAACAATCATTCATATCTCCAGTGTTTCTTAACCGATTTAAATAAACATTTTTACTGATTTTAATTTGTCTTGTGTTTCATTTCAATTTCAAAACTCAAAATTTTATTTTTATCAATTAAATGTGATGACTAAAACCTTTTTACTTGTTTTAATTGGATTAACAATTTATTACTTGTTTCGCACTTAAGAACTTTTAAACTTGAACCTAGAAGCCTATTTGAATATTTTAAAATATTTTTAGATTGATTGCAACCTCAAAGATAATAGAAAGTTTCGGTATACTTTTTTTTGAGTTCACCAATTTTCAACAACAAATAATACTTAATGGGTAAGAAAATCAAGATAATAAGAAATAATTGTTATAAAACTATTAAAGAATGATTGATAATTGATTGATTTTTTAGGTTAACCTAAGGCGAAAATTTAATGGATATCGACCATTCAACTGTTGATTATTGCAAGTTTGTGGCTAAGCCTAAAAAAAGTTTACTTTCGTTTAGTAAAATCATGTTAGATTTCTTAGCCAAGAACTCAAATTTAATCACACGTGCCCCTTTGAGGTTTGTAGTAAAAATTATATTTTAAATATTTTAAATAAATCTACGTTTTTTTTCAGCATGATATTATTGTGCGAAACTATGTGCTTAAAGAAGAGTATTTTATGTTTTTTCCACTGCCGGCCGGGCAGTACAAATTTCAGCTAATGGCGGCCACCGACAACGAATGGAAAACAAATATCCATATAGCCTTTGATCTTAGAGATGTTTCAATAAAAATGTAATATAAATCTCTCTCTCGGGGCATTTTCTTTAAATTGACGTGCCATGTAAAATCAAATAGGTTACATATTATTGTGAATCAATATTAATAAGTCAATACTTTAAATAAAATGTAAATTTTGTTTTATTGATTTTATATTAATTCATGATGTAACATGTGCTTTACAGAACTGCAACAACGACTCTGTTTCCGACAACCTAGTTGATCATTTGTAGAAATGATGAATTAAGTTCTGTTCGTCGGCACTCGCAGCATTAAAAATTGAGTAAAGACTATAAAACTAGAGGCAGATATTTAATTGGGTTCATTTCCGGAAATTATTTCAGTAATTGTATTATATATTGTAATTTATAAAATATTATATCATATCTGATTTTAATACTCTGTAGTTCTGCATTAAAATATTCCAATTCGCTTAAAACTTTGCCAGTTGTCAAATGATGTTGATGTTATTGATGTTCTCTTTGTTAGTTATGAGAGGACAATCGAATACTGACACACGCTACACGAACATAGAGTGTGAGATGTTGGATCCCTCTTATGCTACCTATAAGATATGCAATTTAAAAATTATTGGCCGTGGCGTTGTAGCTATGAATATACATGCTACGTTAAACAATGTATCATTCAACAATTGCAAGGTAAGTGATTGTATAAATCAGAAACAATGTAATTATTGTAAAATTATAGATTAACCTGAGTCTATGGCGGAAATATAATTGGTATCGTCCATTTATGTTCAACACAACCCTTGATTGGTGCAAGTTTATGGCAACATCGAATAGAAAGTTATCATTTGCAAAAATCTTTCTTGAGTCCTTACGTGAGAGATCGAACTTGAACCATTCCTGTCCTTATGGTGTGAGTGTAAATTCAAAAATTCAATTAAGCATGTTTCTATTTCGGTTTTGTCTGTTGTTGCATGTAGCATGACATTATTATTCGAGACATGGTTTTTCAGGAGGAGCATTTTAAGCTTATGCCTTTGCCGTCTGGCCAGTATAAATTTCAACTGCAAGCGTCTGTCGACAACGATTGGAAAACACTTGTAAAGATTTATATTATGCGTCGGGAAGACTTATTGAAAGATTGATATTACCAATTATGTATAAAACTTAATCGATGTTGTTTTCATAGGTAACGCTTAACATATAGGTTACCAAGGATAAATAAATTATTGTACTTACTCCAAGTATGAAAAATAGTTGATTTTTTAATATTCGAAAATTCATAGATAGATGGTTATGTAGAGCTTTCTGAACAGATGACAATCGTTCTCATGCATGCTAGAATTATAAGATATTAAAAATAAAACCATTTCAAATTTTCATGTTCATTTGAACCAGTTCCAAAAGCATTTTTAATGTAGCTAATGTTAATGTTAAACGCACATAAACTCGAATTTTCATGCCAGCACGATTGTTGCTCTCATCGAAAAAATGTCTGTTAGTTTAATTGTTAGATTAAGCTGGAAATTAGTCAATTGTGGTTTTTCGATAGGTGTAAATGTGCAGTCGTGGTTTTGTAAAACTGTTGAGTATTTGTTGTGTAACTGTTGCGATGACAAATAGTGACTAGATCTGATTGATTTATTTTATAAAAATCTGTGAACGTCGGAATTTTGCCGGTCAATCTTAAATTATACGTTTTTTCTCTTCGCCGGTTCAGTTACAACATATAAATACATAGCTTAGTGGTGTTACGATATTTAATCGATTATTACAAATTCACATTAGATATAATAGATAGTTATCGGCATCAGTTGCTAGAGCTGCCGTCGCTAGGTTATACATGTACTACATGTACCTAATGGGGTTGGTGATTCTACATTCTGTCTATTAAATACATTTCGGTAACGGCGAAATGAGACAAACAAAAACAGCTGCACATTTTAAATACCCTATATCACAATACGTAGTTATGGTCAATTATGTATACAATTAATAAAAACTTGATGTAGGTTAAGTATTTTAGTGTTAGTTCTAACAAATATATTTTAAAATATTTATTAACAAATATAAAGTGCTTAAATAAATGTTATTAGGAATTTTTGGATTGATTGCATCCTCAAATATTATAGAACGTTTCGGAAGACTGTTTTTTGAGTTTATCATTTTCCAACAATAAATTATACATTCTCAATGGAAAATAAATCAAGATAATCAGAATTAATCGTTGTAAAACTACGAAATAATTGTCCAATATACAAAAATAGGTTATTTATATTTATATATATACGCCAGCTTAAACTATTTAGCCAGTTGTCAAAAAATGTTCGTTATATGCACAGTCTTTTTGCTCGTCACAAGTGGTCTCTTCCATAATGTCAGACGTTTCACAAATGTTGAATGCGTGGTTTTAGTTCATTCATCTGTCACCTACAAACAATGTGAACTGAAGGTGATGCTGAAGTTTCAATAACAAAAAGATTCTAGTCCAGTAAGCTTAAAATTAATATTGAGCTAGAAATTTAATCAAGTATTTCTATACATTTTTGGATTGATTGCATCGTCAAAGATTATAGAAAGTTTCGGTATACTTTTTTTTTGAGTGCACCAATTTTTAACAACAAATAATATTCAATGGAGAAAAAATCAAGATAAGCAAAATGCATCATTTTAAAGCTATGAAAATAATTGTCGACTATAAATTTATTTTTAAATAATTATATAGAATCGTCAGCTTTAATCATTTTGCCAGTTGTCAAAAAATGTTGCGTTTGTGCACACTCTTATTGTTGGTCTCAAGTGGACTCTCGCATATTGTCACCCGCTTCACAAACGTTGAATGCGTAGTCTTAGCTCCTTCCTATGTCACCTACAAACAATGTGAGCTGAAGGTAATAGGACGTGGTATTGTTGCTTTGAATATATATGCGAAATTAATGGAAGGCCCCTTTAATAATGCTAAGGTGGGTATAAATGGAATATTAAAATTACAACCCATAATTGATAGTTTTTTAAGGTTAACCTAAGTCTTTGGCGAAAGTTTAGTGGTTATCGACCGTTCATGTTTAATTCGACCTATGATTATTGCAAGTTGATGGGGAACGGCAACAATAAATTGTCTATCCAGAAAATCGTTGCGAATCTCTTGGCCAAGGATTCAAATTTAAATCACACGTGCCCCTACGAGGTTGAAGTAAGAAATTATTTTTTACATATGAAAATTAATCTGTTTTTTCCAGCACGATATTATTGTGAAAAACTTGGTGCTTAAAGAAGAGTATTTTTCGTTATTACCACTGCCGGCCGGTCAATACAAATTTCAGATAATGGCAGCCACCGACAACGAATGGAAAACAGATCTACATGTAGCTTTTTCTCTTCGAGATCTTGCAGATACAACATAATATATATATAACGCTTTAACTAACTTCTATATTTTATTTTAATTGATCGATAAATAGGAACAATAACCGTTTTGAGTTAGAGCTTATTTAGTACAAAGATTAAACACCGGATGTGATACATTTAAATTTTGAAACAATAGTTTTTGGTCTAAATTCAAGCAAATAATTTAGTCATTGTTGTTAATGAAAGTTGTTAAATGACAATATGGTTGAAATTTAAGCTACTTCTGATGGCTAAGTCCGCATTTTTAGATACTGACACGCACTTAACGAATGTAGAATGACAAATGCAAGCTTGTCAATTTGGTTGCGCTAAGGAAATGTGATAAAGGACTCATTCCCATTGTTAAAGTTGGTACATATCCATTACATGTGCTTATTGTCATTAGAAAAAGTCCTATTAAATGTTCAAGCCAAAAAATCGCTTCATTCACTTTTTCTTTTAAGTTGATATTCACAATTTGGTGTTTAAAGATTATCTTTTAAAGCATATTCCATTCCAATGATGGCAACCAACAACAAAATAAAATCGAATATAAATATATTATTTTGAGCGTAAAGAAGATATAATGAAATTGTATCTAAAAAATCGATAAACGAAAAGCATAAACTTGCATAATAAGCTTTCATCATGGCTCAGGTCCTTTTCTTCATGCTTAAATCGATTTGCTGGCTATAAACCTCTTTGTTGATGCTTTGACGATGCTGCACTCTTGTTGCACGGCAAATGAAATTAAATTTCCCTCCGGGTCCCCCAGGGGTACAAGAGAATGCGCTTAAAGTGCCAATTGGAGCATCGATTTGCCATAAATGCCCATCAATGGCATCAGTGACACAGCTGTCGATATGGCTGTGTGGCAGCTTCCTCTCTAAGGCCGTTGCCATAAAACAGGCATTAAATTCCAATAACCAGCAAATCCGACCAACACTGCTCGTCAGTCCGCATCAACATTTTAAAAGATAAAACAATGCCCTGACAACGTAAACGTCAATTATCTGGGTCCTCGTTGGCGGCTGGCTCGCATCGATGATTGAGTGAGTCTGGATCTAAAAAGCAACTGGCAGAACTAAACCTGCAAAATGGTTTAACAGCATTTGAATCTTGTCAACAGCAGCAGCGGCCATATCATAACCAGCTGACACATTTGAAACTAAACTGCCAGATTGATATTCGGCAAAGCGTCAGAAATGTGAGAAGTGTGAAGTGGGCAAGTCTTAAGCTGCCGAATAGTTCAAGTTTAAACTTAACAATGACATGAATATTAATAAGAATATAAATAACTCAACTCAAAAAAATTAAAAATCAATTACGTGCTTTAAATAATTTGTTTATTGAAATTATATTTAATAGTAGAAAGGTAATAATAATTAATAATAATAATAACAAGTATTTATAAGAAATTTTTCCATTGAACTTTCATTGTAACGCGATGAACAAAAATTTCACACAAAAAGGTTACAAATCCCAAGAACCATCCCCAAGCCAAGCTTGACCAGATCCAAAACAAATCGCCCACTTTGAACTCATGAAAGGGCTCATATACATGGGGATCCTTTAGACTGATTTCGCCTAATGCGATTAAATCGTATAGGGATTGTTGTTTCCACTGTTTCGCCAGTCCTGTATCCTGAATGCGTCGAAGAAATGTTTCCATAGGCTCGGCAAAAATGGAGTTCGCTTGCAGTGGCAGAGATACGAGAAGCATTGGGCGAAACAACAGATCAGGTTGAAAGCAGAAAGCTGGCTGTTGGAATAGATCCTGTTGCTTTTTAATGAACCACCAATCTATTGTAGTCATGGAGAATGCGTCTGATTTGTTAAAGCTGTTGCGTTTCCTATAAAATTCGTTTGCGTCCAAAAAGGTGATCCTTGATTTAATGCTTACAATCGGATTGTCTCTAATTTGATTTATATAGAATTGCTCGCCTTCGGAGAAATAAATATTCAGATTAGAGTCCCGCAACTCGTCAAGGTTAGTAATCATACGCTCTCTGGGTCGTTTGGTCAACAGCGTCTTTAAATGGGCAGCAAACAGAGTGCTGACAATTAGTCCAAAGAGGAACAGTTGGGCATGGGCCAATCTTGAACTATTCATGGAATGATCGTACAGCTTGCACGGCTGTCCAATAATTCCAGATATCATGCGCTCATTGAAGATCAGATTTGTCCAATCCACACGCCGCTGCCTTAGCAGCCAGCCAAAGCATGTGTCCAGCAGCGCAAAGATGCAGTAACTGGCCAAAAGAATGGTAAGAATCTTCGAACTACAGATCCTCAGGTAAACCTCTGCAGTGGGTATCTCCTGGGCACACGGCACTATAACAAACCAATCTGATAGCTCAACTGGATACGTGTAGTAGCCAGGTTGGTCGGGCTGCTCATAGCCACACAGTGTTATGGCCAAGCTAAGAGTTCCATTCAGTGTCAAATTACGCAACGTTATCTGAGACAGTCGATTTCCAATAACCACCTGACGTTCCCACTCCAGTGAAATGTTATGGGCCAATGCAAACTCCAATATGGTTTTGGCCATATAGCCTGTCATCTGCAGTTTGCCCGTCCGCCGATCTCTATACACCATCGAACAGGGTGGCACTTGATCCGGCAGCACCTTAGCCACAAATCGATGAAAGTTATATTGCTGGGTAAATATTGGAGCGCTGCTATCAAGCTCAAGCAGTTGCCAGTGTTCCTTCTCATAGGGGTGGAGGCGATAGGCATCACCGTCGGGCAGCAACAGCACAACATGTGGAAAATGTAGACGAAACGTAATGTTAGACAAATCTTGGAGCAACGTCTGCAAAGGCTCCAACCTGACGGCAGTTGCCTCCTGCAGCAACAAGAGCAATCGTGCATGACGCATGTTATATAGATTTCGAGCCAAAGCCTGCCACAGTTCGCTATCCATCTCCAAATTGCCAGTCAGACAAACGATGGCCAACAATTCCGTGCCTTGGCTGCGCTTCAGACAAAAGTTTGCCTCGCTGCTGAGGCGTAGCACT
Organism: Scaptomyza parva; assembly: GCA_035044645.1. Taxonomy (NCBI): domain Eukaryota; kingdom Metazoa; phylum Arthropoda; class Insecta; order Diptera; family Drosophilidae; genus Scaptomyza; species Scaptomyza parva. Next base: position 1,573,170 of record JAWNNT010000065.1, on the reverse strand, counting down.
GGCCGCGTTGATTCAACTGCTACTTGTTCCATTTGGCTGCATTGCAGTTGTCTGCTGTGTCTCATCAACACTAGCGAGTCGTAATGCTGCTCCTGATGGCTACGTTGCACTGCCTCATTTGCCGTTAATGCATGGCTTAAATCACTGACCACCAACAGTGGCAGTGGCAGCAGCAATGTTCGAACCACAGTTAGCCACATGTTGAGGCCATCTGTTCGTGGCGGTCGCTTTTTGTGCCCGGCTCACACGTGGCTTATCTCGTTGGCATCGCGAGGCTAATTAGCGGCCATGTGAAATGTTTGGAAGTGCGACTAATGGTAAAATGTTCATTTACATTGCCACACATTAGCAAACATTTAATGTTTACTAGTTTAATGTGTAATGTTGTAGATTTAATTGAGTCAATTAAAGGCATTTTGTGCTCGACAAGTGTAAATTTAACATTTGAATTAATCTATCAAATTTGTCAGAGCTACATAAATATTTGCAGTCAAATAATGCAACTAAGTCTCTTGGCTTTAACATAAGTCATATCTCAGCTCTTGTTAGCTGGAGCTGTTAATCTGTTTAACATATTTAATTGCTCTCATAAAATATCAAGTTTTACTTGTCTGCACTTAGTACTTTTGCATTGAGAACTGAAACGTAAAACGTATGCAAAACTTTTCAACAACTTTGCAGCCCTTCACAAGAGTGAAGTGTTTGATATGAAAAAGTCTCTTCAAGCTTTCTACCTTTGCACTTGCTTCTTTATGGCTTTGGTTTTATACGGTGTGCTGTGCCTTTTGCAGCGCTTTCAATTAAACAAGTTAATTTGAAGCAAAACATATGTATGCTAATTAGTATGAGTTTTTATCACTATATATTCATATATAACATTTGAGTATTCCTCACGCATTCATTTTCACGTCAGTGGATATTGGATTTTATTTTTTATTTACAACTTAGTCGCCATGGGAAATGTACGTACAAGCAAGAAGTTTGTTCAGAATAAGTTTAAAATACTCATTTAAAGACTTTAGCCAGTGGGGTATACATGGTTTCTGACACTCTTAAAGACTTACTTTTCGCTGAGGGTATGTGTTGGTTCGTGTTCGCGTGAAATTTAAAAAATCTTGCTTGCTTGTTGTATTTGCATTTACAAATGGGCTTTCTGCCACTGCTGCTGCTGCTGTTGTGCTTCAACTCGCAACTGGTGAATGTTGTGTAACGCGCGTTGACATGCATAAAATTGCAAAGAATTGTTGTGACGAGCATAATTTATGCCCAGGCACAGGCACAAGCACGGGCAACAAGGACGACGACGACAACGAAGACGTTGCCTTTGTCGACAACACTGTGCAATGTGGCGTATGCGTAATGTAACATTAATTGTATTTATTTGCTTTGTTGATTGATTTTACCAGCGACTGACTGTCCTTCGAGTCTTTTCAGGGCTTTGAAGCCTCGAAACGTACATTTTTAATTTGGTTCCAGCTCTTAAGGCAACTTTGCTAGACAAATGCGTTTATCAAAGTCATTTGTGTGTGTCATTTACGTATAGCCCCAAGGCCACGCCCACATAAATTAACGCAAATTTAACGAAGCGTGCATAAGATAAAAGATGTTGGAAGAAAGAGCCATAGGACTTACAACAGCAGCAGCAGCAGCACCCAGCTCCGCAGCTACAAAAGGCAAACGCTAACAATAAATTTATTGGTTTTTATCAGAAACGTTGGCTGGGCTCGAGTGTGCCGAGTGGAGCTTATCAAATATGCCAAGCGTTGAGCTCATCTGCGCTTTAATGCGAACGAACACATGTGCTGCAGTAAATGTTTATGTCAAATGAGTCCCATATGATATAATAAAATAATGACTTTCATTGCATGCTTTTAGGTGCTGACTTTGGCACGAGCCATGTTATTAATTGATTTGACTAAGGCTTTAAGGCTTTAAAAAAGGTGAGCGGCAGCCAACACACACAATATATGAGTCACACACGCCCACACACACACACACACACACGCCTACTCACCCTGGCCAATTGACAAAGTTTGCTGAGTAGGTAAGCAAAAAAAAAAAGGAAAAAGTTTGACAGCCACTTGGCAAGCTACCTACAAACATCGAAGGACTGTTGCCACTGCTACTTAGAAAAGGATCCTCAAGGACATTCTTACCGTATTCTTTGCCTTGTTTCATTTTGACAATGTGCTAAGTAAAAATGACAAAGCACGGAAGTTTTGTATGGGGCACGCACTCGTTAAGGGCCATGATTGAACGGATTTTGAGGCAAGCATTCCGGCTAAGATTTTAAAGCCAGTCTCATATACATATACGTATGTACGTTGTGTATCCGTCTATTAACTGATTTGCCTTAATTTGGTTTTTTGCTGCAAAGAAAACGACAACAAAAACAAAAACTTTTCATTTAAGCTGTTAAACTGTTTGCCAAATCGTGTTGAGTTCTTCTTCACCATGTTCCATGCTATGGCGCTTTTTAATTAAAAAAGTGACCAGGCTGAAAAAAGTTGGTAACAGGATTTTTAGAGCGTTTGCCAAAACAACGCGACAACCATTTAAAGTTTTTTCATTTCGGGATTTTTTGTTAATTTTCTTGCGAAGTTGAATAACGTTTTGGCTGTTATTGTCGCTGTTGCAATAAAAGTGCGGAAAATATTTGTACAAAACGTTCAATTGAAATTGGAGCCAAATTAGTCAAACCTTGACTGAAACTTTTCATTCACAATTCTACTAATATAGCTAACTGAGTTGACTTTCATACTACATATCTATCATATTGTGTGGCACGTCTCCTGCTGTTGTTGCCTGTTGTCATGGCGTATCCTTTTTGAGTTTTGCACGGTATGTCATCCTTTTTTTTTTGTATGTCCTCTTTTGCGGTCTACTCTCGTTGGCATTCGACTGACGACCCCCGAGCTTTGCATATTTCTCATGAATACTATTTGCATCTATCTCCTTCCCTCTAGGCACATCGCAACGCACACACACACAAAACAAATACACACAGAGCACAGCGCAAAAATGAAATGGGGCAGAGACAACGCTGAGTTATGCGTGAATATCCGTGAATACTTGTAGCTTTGTGAGTGAGTTGTCTGTACTTATCTATCTGAATATGTAAGCCAGAGTGAATATGTGTTGAGATTGTAGCTGCCGTAAAGCAGCCTTTACATATTTTGTTATTTTAGGAATTTTTGGTAACCTTTAGTCAGCGTTGATTTGGGTCAACAATGTGGATGTGAGTATGATTTCCATATTCATTGGATTTCAAGAGATTATTCAACGCAATTTTACAAAAGACTTTGAATGTTGAGTTTCAAACAAGAACACAAAAATGAGATAAAAATGTGAATTTTTATTCAACTACAAACAGAATAAATTCTTTTTGATATTTGAAGTAATTTAAATAAGATTATCAATATGGGTATTACTATCACATCTACTTAAAACCGGATTCAATCTAATATAACCTATAAAGTTAACTTAATAAACTGATTAAATTTAACAATCATAATTATTTGTTATGACTTGAATTTCATTCTAAAAAGTCATAAAACATCCACACGCAACTCTATTCGGATAATCAGTAAATTATTTAAACAAACTCATCACTTAAACACTCAATTGTTTAAAGACAATGCTTGAAAGTGATAAACATGTCTTGAGAACAGGCTAAGAGCACAAGCTGGCCGAGACGACTCTCGCGCCAAGTGCTTAGGCCACAAAACCAAAACAGAGAAAACGCCGCAACGTTTGGGCTAAGTTCCAAGCACGTGTAGTTGCCTCACGCTGATTGGTCAACGGCTTTCGCTTTTCGCCCCACACAGAGAGCGCAAACCGAACCGTCTCTCTTTCTCGCTTGCTGTCCCTCTCTTAGCTACACGAAGAGAACGTTTACGCTTGGCGCAAACCTGTTTTTGTGGCACCCTGTAAATTTGCTGCTGCTTGTACAATACGACGGCGAGTCGAGACGATGTGTTTCAGTTGTTATTTGGCGTTCATTGTGTGCAGGCCAGGCGTATACGCAACGCTTCACGCTTAACGGTTAACGGTCATCGCGAATTCTCGTAAAGCGTCGTTTGTGCGTCGTCCCATTGACAAAAAATAAAGCAAGCAAAAATATATTTTTGCATACCGGTTCCCACATAATAAGCCGTTAAAATTTCAATTCGTTTAAATATCAAAAACATTTCCTTAAAAGTCTTCCGAAATATCTATATAAACATCAATAAAGTAAGACAAATGTTTTGTTTACAGAAGAGAATAAGTATTTAAGTAGCATTGTATCTAAGTACTTTGAATTATATTTTGTTGAAAGTTGAGTTATTTTGAAAATAGGAAAAATAATAAAAATCACGCATTTCCGTTTCACACGCTCCGGCGCAACAGTTACATGCGTACTTAATTTGTATGCACGGTCTTAAAGACTGAAGACACAAAATACTTGCGAAATTTATTAAATATTCATAAAAAGTTGACGACGCTTAGCCAAACAAAAAACAAAGAACCCCTCAAGCAAAAACGAAAATGAAAAAAACTGAATGAAGAGAACGTTAGCTACAAACATCAGCAACAAGTCGGCGCCATTTGGTCAACGCTGAAGAACGTTGCCAACGCTGCTCCAATGTGTTTATTAACATTCAGCTTAGAGTGCAAAATAAGAAATATACGAAAAAACAAAGCCAAAATCAACAAGACAAAATAAGAACGCGTCGTGTCGGCTTCCCAGAATTGGCAGTTAATTTTTGAAAAAAAAATATACCTAAACGCAAAAAATGAAAACAAAAATAACCGCAACAAGGCAGCAAGGAGAGACAGCAACAGCTAAAAGCGTGTAATCCGAGAGTTGTTGCGACTCATCAGTGCGTGTGTGTGTACGTGTGTGTGTGTGCGTGTGTGATAACTGTGAAACTATATACTCTCTATGCAGAGGCAGCTAAAAAATATTATATACCTCGTTGAAAGAAGAACTGAGAAGCAACCCACGCAAATTGCGCTTAGAAATTGAAAGTTCCGCATAATTTCCAACATAAACTGGCATAAATTGTGTATGCAGCTAGGCAAAAAAAAAGTGATTACGCGACACAATCTAGATACAATTGCGTTGTGCAAATTGCAGATGCAGATATAAGCAAGACTCTGACTGAATTCTGTGTGTGTCGACAGCCGTCGTTGCTGGTCAACGTTGTGTGTGTTTTTTATTTAATTTTTTATAAGAAATGACAGCAGACAGCAACAAAAATATTCAAAATTATGCCATGCTATGTAAAACTCGACTGGTGTGCCCATTCAACAAATGCATCTGCAAGATACAGCTGCTACAGAGATACAGATACAGCTATAGTTACAGCTACAGATACATACTTATACGCAAGGCAGTTACTGAAAATGCAGCGCCCATGGCTCGAGGCGTAGGGAGCTAATATAATCAACGCTAAATTTCAGTGCAATGACAAAATTGCTGATAACTGACCAATTCAAGCATCCAACTCTCTGGAACTCTGGTCAACAGCTCACTCGGAATCATTAATTTTGTTTTAGTTTCTGCTTTGCGATTCACATTTTATGCTGTCTCTCTTTCCATTTAGTAATAAAAACTTCTGTTTGGGGTGCTGCAGCTGGAACAACAACAACAAATGTAAACGACTCACGACTTATGTTAAATAGCTGTATTGAACTTTCAAGGTTGATTCTAGGCGACTTGCTAATGTTTTTTGTATCTTTAAGTAACTTTTTACTCGATTACAAACTCAACGAAATTTCTATCTGGCAAAAATATTCAAAACTTTTATTTGGCAATTGTAGTTTTTTCGTTCTGTTTCACAAAAAAAGATTTATGTTTGTGTGTTGTATTAGCCCCAAAGTATTTCATATACATATACATATATACATATGTATGTAGAGGTACGCATATAGATATTTAGTGGTTGTTGTTCTACTTCTACCCCTCCCTCTCGCGCTAGGGGGGCGTTGGCGGTTGCTTTAGAATGCTGCTCAGTTTTGGCGCTATTTATAGGCGCGTAACACATACGCGCAAACCATGTATCTTATAGATACATTCTGGCTGGCAGGCAAAAACAAAAAAAACTTTTGCATCGACCTGCCTGCCACAGACTCGCTGTTGTTTTTGTTGTTGCGGCCTGTCTGGCCTGTCTGCTCATAAATATATAAATGGACTCACATATATATAAAGCCAAAGCAACGACATTGGCGAGACAATAAGCCAAATGGCTCGTCTGCGGCAGGCGATCGCAAGAAGATCGCCACAAAGGAATCCAGCCAAAAATGGTTCTCTCTCTATCTCCAAGTATCGCTCCAAGAACAACAACAACAACTGACTGTGCAACATGTTGCCTTTGGCCAGGCAAGGCTCTTTTTGCCTGTTAGCCATTTAGCTTTGAAATCGAAAACAAGATTGATGCCGCAAGCAAAGAGGGAGATGGCCTTAGTTTCTTCAAAGATGAGCGGCTGAGGGAGACATCGCAGCTGGCACAGCTGGCTGGCTGGCTGACTAGATCTTCAGATTGTTGATATCATAGCGCATAATTGTTGTTTATGTGTTTATTTGGCAGTTAAAACCTAAGAGAAACAACAACAAGCGTTGATGCCTAACAATTTTCGCTTTCAAGTTTTCCGCATTGCCGAAAAAACGAAAAAAGTTTTCAAACGAAAAAATTTGAACAATTTTTTTTGAAAAAGAAAAACCAAATAATTATACCAATGCACAGATCCCGAACACCAAACTTGCGACCAGTTTCGTTTTTTATGTTATTTTCCTCTCTGCTTGCTTGTTTTTTTTTTGCGACTTGCATAATACGAGACTGCAACAACTGCGACAACAGCAACAACGTCATGCACTTTAGTAGCAAGTGCACAAGGCACGGCGCAGAAATATTTTGTGTTTTTTTTTTTTTGTTATTGCAGTTTCGCAGCTGACAAAAGCTCGAGACGGTCGATTCGCTTGATTGCTGGCTACGTAATTACGAGAAATCAAATATCAAAATGCAAAAGAAACAAAAAAAAAAACTAAAATAAAATACTTGTAAGACTACAAAACACAAATTGCAGCTGACTGCAACTGGGTGTGTATAGAAAGAGAGAGAGAGAGAGAGAGAGGGGAACTATGGGGCTATACAATGCAGCAAGAACCGGAAAGGAAGTGAGCGTGTAAGTTACCAAGACTTTGACTTCGACTTCGACTTTAGTACACCAGCAGCAGCGGCAGCAGCAGCAAACAAGCCAAAAACCGGTTTCAGCTGGCTGACACCAAGAGACCAAGAGTCCAAGTCTTTCGTCTGAGCGCAGCACTGAACGTTTCTTGGAAGCACGTCGTCAGCTTTGCCAAGTCATTCACTTGCATGCGATACGAGTTTTTTTTATTCCATTGTGTGCTGGAACTGCAATGCGCAGGCGCAGCAGCACCAGCAGCAGCAGCAGCTTTATTAATAGTGCGGGCGAAGAACAGAACAGAACAGAACAGAAACGAAATGAAATGGAAGAGAAACAACGAAACGAAATGTGGAGAACAACAAGAACAAAGCGCAATACGAAACCGATAGTTGAGACGCTAACAAGAAGATAGGCGTGCATTCGAGAACAAAAATAAGCAAGCATAACAGGCGTGTACACTGGGAGAAACAAATGTCAAGAAATCATATTTGATTTATGCTTGATATACGAAATTATCATTAATGTATATTGAACCGATTAGAGAGCGACCATATCTACTAAACGGTTTTCTGGTAAATAATTAGTTTTACCTAGTTTTTCTTAAAGTGTAGTCTACGAAGTGCGTAGCAGAAAAGTGACTAAAGAAGGTTCTAAGCAAGTTGTACCTCAAAGGGAAGCAACGATTGGGCTGGGTAATATATACCGTTCTCTTCTACACGCTTCACTCATTGCACTCCCGTCTCTCTCTCTTGGTCTATCTTCCTCTCTTCACTCTCGGACAACTGCGGGTGCAATGTATGTATGATTTTAGAACGCATGCGCTGACTACTTTGGCTCAGCTCGTGGCGTGGCGTGTCGTGTCGTGTTGTGTTGGTGAGGTACTTGAACCTTGCTTGCAACGGACACAAAATGGCGGTGCAACAAGCAGCAGCAACAGCGGCAGCTACGTTTAAGAGGAACACCACTTATGTATGATATATGAATGTGGGCGAAGGCAGGCATTGAACTTTGCACATTATATGTGGGAACACTAGACAAAAGCTACAACTGCAACTAGACTGGAACTGGAAGTAGACAAGGGCTTGCCAAGGAAATTTAGAGTTCAAGTTTGGCTTGGTTTTTTGTGTTTTTTTTTTGTATTTTTTTCGAGTGAAGAATGTGGGCCTTTGGAAGTCAATGTCATTAATCCGCCCCTGATAACGTACTGACCTCGACATAAGCTTAGCTGATTTATGTTGCGCCCCAAAATGTGTCAACTGTGTCAACCCACTGCCCTCCATTTTGGCTTGGATGTCAGCTGCCTGCAATTCGAACTTTACCCAAATTGATAAGTTAATGTGCGCCGAACAAGACGACAACAACAAATGAGACCAAGCCACAAAATGGAAGGGAGAGAGAGAGAGAGAGAGAGAGAGAGACAACGGAGAAACACAAACATAATGACAAAGAGATATTCGAGAATTGCTGGCATAACTTTTGTTTTAGCCATTTTAAAAGCTGCCGCCGCATTTGTATTTCATTTTATTCAGATTCACTTGGAGACGCAGGCAATTGGAGACGCAGACGACGTAGACTGAGACTCGACTTGACTCAAAAGGAGAGGAAAGCTGTGGGGTGCTGCTCTCTTATTGCTGCTGCTGCTGATGTTGTTGTTGTTGTTGACGTAGTCATTACAAGCTTAAACGTCCATGACCCTTTGGCCTGTCTCGGAGACAACAGAAGCAGCAGCAGCAACAGCAACAAGACAGAGACAGTAGCTGGTGTAGCAACTGGAGAGACAAAGGCTGCTGGCACAAATCAGATAGAAAATGAAAATAAAAACCGAGAAAAAAGCACAGCTGTTGACATAAAGTTACAGTCTGAGTTGTGCTGAGTTCATTAAAAGCCGCAGAGAGAGCTGATGAAATTTGACAGAGCAATTCGAAAAAGGGGGCTTTTTTGCTTCGAACCAAATTGATTTTGCTGCCAATCAGGCTCATCAATAAGCAAAGAATCTCTAAATGGAGATGAGTTGGCTAGATGATGTTTTGGCATCGTGACTTAATTGAATTTCCTAAGAAACTACATTAAAGTTGAGTTTAGTTAAAGCTCTTTTGATTACTTTTCCAAACAATCGAAACAATATAAATTGATTGCTGGTTTCAATTAAATACGGCAACATTTCCTGCCACACCATAAAGAACTGTTAAGCATATGTATAAGTACACAAAAACCAACGTGCCTAACTTGTTATTATTACCATTTGTTACTTTGTTACTTTTGTTGTTATAAACATTGTTGGCACGTGCCAACGTAGGTGCGGAGTGTCATCACGCATAGACGGTGACGTAGAGATAGATAGACAGAAAATAAACCATCGACCACGTCGATTGTGATTCAAGCCGAGGCAAATTAGCATGATTCCAATGAACTCAAAGTCAAACACTTGATTTGCTGACTCAATATTTTGGGTTCGAAAGTTGGCGAGTGATTCACTTTAATAGACAAAAAGAAAAAGAGAAATAATTTATAACGCTTTTGACGCATTTGATTACATGATATTAGCTAGGCGCTTATTGGCTTTCTGATCTTTTTTCTTTTCAATTTTAATGTTTTTTCTGTGTTTTGCTTTTTTTTCAGCTGTTTCAGCTACACCGCATCGCAAATTGGCAGTGAATGGGCAGATTTCATAATAAAACGCTAAAAGCTAAGGAATCGTTTCTCGCCCGCGATTCTCACAGCACAGCCAAAGCCAAAGCCAAACCAACCAACCAGCCAACCAACCAACTGACGCAATTCAATTTGCCCAGCTACAGAGACGACCACAAGCACATAAATTGAGATTAAGCAAACGCTCACTGGAGGCTGCACACAGCAGCCGATAGACATAGAGACAGAAAGAGTGAGAGAGAAAACGAGCAAGAAATAAGAAGGGGGGCTAACGCAAAAAAAAGAGAAAAACATAACAAATCAATCACAGCGCGCTCGACGCTACACACAATTTGCATGAGCCAAAGTATTAGCCAACAACAACAACAGCAGCAGAAGCCACCACACCATCAAAGCCAGCATCAGCAAGGGAAGCGTCGTCCAAGTGGCTTTTTATGGCAACTGCGCCATCAGCTGCACAGGCGTAGCACAAGGAAAATGAAAACAATTTCATGATACTACAAGTGGTCCGAATCGGTGCTATTGAACTATCTGAGAATGCCATCGACTCCGTACGATCTGGTGCAGGATGATCAGGACTTGCGTGTACCACTCCATGCCGAGCAGGCATTCTTTCATGGCATCACGTTTCAGGCAAAGGTGAGTGTGAAAAGAAATATTTTAGCATCAAATTTTCAGGCATATTCTAGATATTTTTAGTGAAGAGACATTAAACTTTTATTAGCTCACAATAAAAGTTTAAGCGTTGTCTTTCTTAGGCATATGACTTATAAGATAATTATACCCAATGTAACATGTAAATGTTATATTCATGAAATAAGTATGATGAGTAATTTTTCTAGAAACCTATCTTTACTCATTCCGCATACTAATTTCCCAAATAGCTTAGGTGTAGTCGGCATAGCTTTAAAGTTTTTAACACATAGCAGCGAGAGAGAGGAAGAGGTGTGTCTACCCTCGATTATTCACTTAAAATCTGATTCCTTGTTGCCAACCCGAAAACTCGAAAGAAATTATCTGTTTTAAACACTATATCCGTTGGAAAATCGATGTGTAATGGATATATGTGCATTTTATGGGTAAACTGTGTATTTATTTATTTTTGCAATACTCATTGTTGCAACTGGTAGGAATGCAAGCAGCCAAAACAAACAATTATTAACATTTTATAAATGCAATTAAATATTTTTGCTATTCAATTATTTTCACTATTGTTGCTGTTGATGCTGACGGAAGCGATTCCAACAAATACACACATTTGGGGAGTTTTTGCTTTTTGTTTTTCAACGAGTTAGTCAACTGTCACATTGCCAGACAAGCTGTTGTTGTTGCTGCTGTCTTTGTTGTTGCTGTTTGTTGTTTGTTGTGAGTGAAGAAAAATGGTAAACAAATTTTCATTTTTCTTGTATGCCAAGTGTATGTGTGTGTTTGAGTGTGTTTGTGTTTGTGCTCGCATTCAATTATTCAGTTACCCATTGCGAGCATTTGTTTAGTTTTTGTGTGTGTGTTTGTTGGTTTTTTTTTTTTTTGTTTTCAGTTTTGTTGTTGTTTATTATTATTATATTTGTGCAATGTGTGGAAATTGTTTGCGTGCCAAGCTCATGTTCTAGTTGTATGTAGTTGTAGTTATTGTTGATGTTGTTGTCAATGTTTTTGTTTTGGTTAGATGAAGCTCTTTGATTTAATTTGATGTGTGTTCAGGGGTTGATCAGCATTTCCAAACTGTGTTTTTCAGCTAACCGAAAAGCCAATAACCTCTACCATGTTTTTTGGGCTTTGTAAACCGAATATGATTGTTTAATTTCCCATAGCCCATAATGAAAAGAAGTTCATGATTTGCTGCTGCTTAGGTGCATTGAGCTTTGACTTTGTACGTTTTGTTGTTTTTGAGTTTTTGTTCACTACAAACACTTTGTATGCAAAGCGCTTGATATGAGTCGCATCATTGAGACAGTCAAAGCAACTGACGGGGTTTGTAATTTGCATAATTTCTTTGTACGTAGGAGAGACATTGCACTTGGAATTGTAGTTGCAGTCACAGTTGTTGTTGCATAGTTGCAATTAAATGCATTCAGTTGCCAAGCCAAATTGCCGCGAAGCAGCGAACAGCGTTAGAGCCCACGCCACAGCCAGAGTCACAAACAAAAAAAAAACAATTTGCATTGACAGTGGCACTCGAAGAGAAGACACAAAGCGGTAGGAGGGAGGCGTGGCTGCTTCAAATAGTCACATAGGCTCTTTGTGTCTTTTGTGCACGTGTTTTTCAATGTTGTTTCGCTGTTGTTGCACGCGGTTATTTGCATATTCCATAAATGAAAACAAGAAATACACAAAGTTTTGCACTTTTGGTCTGCATTTCATTTTGTTTTTGCTGTTTTCGGTTGGGATCTTTGAGTGGGTACCGTTAGCCAACACATACGATATGCTTGGCTGGCTAACCCAAATACAAAATCCGATACACAAACCGGGACAGATAACACAGCTTAAAAGACTGCCTGCAGTTCTTTGCTTTTGTTTGTGTTTGTGTTTGTATTTGCGTTTTTGTGCTGTGTCAGCCCATCTGATTCATCTGCGTTGCAGGCTCAAATAACGAGTGTGTGACTCACAGTCTATGTGTGTGTGTGTGTGTTGGCTGTCATTGGCGGCATTATTTATGGCAAGTATTGGACAGGACGCCACTTAGAAATATATTTATGCCACATAGATCTTGACTCTCTCACACACACAGACTGAGAGATTTTGGAATTGCAAGCTTAAGCTGATCCGTGACGAACCCTCGTCTCTTTTGCTCTATCTCTTGCTATCTCCCCTGAGTTTGGCCTGCTCAGATTAATTGAATTTCACGCTTTGATTTCGCGCGCTTTTCTATACAAAAATATATATTGGTTAGCCTACCTCCTTGCGGGCCATGCCGCATAAATCTATCAAAAGGTGTATAAATTATTTGCTCTCACGCACTTGGCCTGGCGCCGTGTTTTGTATTCGCACCATTTTTTTGTGTTGCTGTTTTTCTGTTGTTGTTTTTGTGTTTTGCCTGCCTGGCAACATGACGTATACTTAACTTTTGTTTATGCTGCGATTTTTGTTGTTGCTGTTTTTGCTCGTGTTGTTGGCTTTATCAAATATTTATTCAAAAGACCCTCAAGTTCGATTCGATTTATGTTTCCCGCACAGTTTCCGTGTTTTGATGCGCATTTCCACACATTGCTCATCAATTATTTAGGTTCAGTTTTGTCATAGATTGTTCTCCGAGTGATTCTTTAACTTTTATCCCCACTAGCAAGATTTCCCTCCATCTGCTTTTATTTATGTGCGGTTTTATCTGTATGCGTGGGCTTTATAAATATGTGCAGTTCATGTATTTTGTTAGTGGGCTTAAAATATTATTGAAATTGCCATGTTTAAAGAAAATATTTTGAATAAACGTTGAACAATTTGTTGCTAAACACCATAAATTAAAAGAATTTGTTGCTTGTCTCATCTTAGTTGAATACCTTAATACTTGGCCCAATTTATTATGATTTGAAATAAATTTCCATCCAGCCTACTGCCATAAAATTGGTAAGAATTTTATGCTGATGGTATTTTGAATACAGAGATATGAGCATAAATTCAATTGAATGATTTGCCACCCGTCGATTTATCCCAATTTCCTTCATCCGTTTGGCACAGAATATTACAAAATAGCTGAATTATTTATTTTATTTTATGAAAATTGTAGGCATAAAATATTGTTTTTGTTTGATAAATATTTTTAGCTTTTATTATGGCATGTTGAAAAAATTAATTATTATTTACATAATAATCAGAATTAAGGTGAAGGTGAAACGCATCTGTTCCAAAGAAGAAAAATACGAATATTTCAAGAATATACTTTTGTGTACTCTATACTATACATATATACCCATAAAAAATATGGCGCATAAAGAAAAATATTGAAAAACATATAAAAAGGCTGACAGCAGGCTCGCTCATCTGGCTGTGGTCCACGTGCTGTGCATGTGTATACGTGTGTGTGTAACTTTTCATTTTTGTTGTGTTTACCCGTTTTCGATTTGGTGTGCGTATACGCAAAATTATGAATTCTTATATGTGGTGGAGGTACTGTTGGTGGCGTATACGCAATGTTTCCGCTCTGCTGCTGCTGTTGCTGCTTCTACTTGCTCCTACTGTTGTGGCTTTGTTTTGTTTATCTAAGCGGCACATGCAGCAGTCAACTCGTTTTGTTTCAAGCCAAAAAGGGACAAAGAATATTTATTCCCAAGCACATTCCGCCTCTTCATATATCAATTTCAATTATCTGGCATTTTTGTTGGTTTTTTTTACTTTTAGCATGGCCTGGCTTGAAGTTTTTTTTTCGGTTTGCAGGCACCATTATGCTGTATAAATTATTGGTTCAAGTTTTACAGGCAGTGCGTTGAAAAGGACAACCCAAAAAGGATTATGCGGCATGCAATTGGGTTCCCTGGTCGTGGCTTTTATCAGCCACAACTGACACAGGCAGACAACGACGGAGACGACGACGGGGACGACAGTGCTTGGGTGGCACAAGAGGGCGTGAAAAATGAGTCATAAAATGCAAATAAAAACTCAAGTGTCCTTTGAAACGAGCAGACTCTTTGGGCAGGCTTTTGTATGTGTCATTGTCAGGATTGCCTTTGAGTTTTATTTTATGCGTACGTTGAAGTTGCCTGTCATCTGTTTCGAACTTTAAGACGCTTTAAATTCTATTATTTGCACAAATTTCGCACGCACAGAAAAGTTTTCTCATATTTTTAGTATGTGTGTGTGTGTGTTTGCTTAACCTTTTGGCGTAAAGTTCAATTTGCTCGTTAATATTCTAGTGATAAACATTTGCAGTTTCCATAGATTTTCCATATATATCTATATGTATTTTCTGGCAACAGTTTTAGTCATTGGCAGTGCGCCATTTTCGATCTGTTTAGATTTTGTGTTTTTGTATAGTTTTGGTTTACATGGCAAAAAGCTTTTGTGTTGCATTTATTATGGTGCGGGTAACAACGCCTGTGGCATGGCAAACAATTTGTTTAACGGTCTGTAGGCGCTTGATTAAAATTGCTGCTCCCAGAAGCATTGCTGCCGCTAACAACAACAACAGCAACAAGAACAACAACAAGATAGCAACACCAATAGCAACACTAGCCACATGTAAACAAACAACTCGTGCATCATATTGAATGCTTTTTATTGTTTAAATATGGATTTATCCTTAATGCTGCGCCAGCAAAATCATCTTTCTCTTTCTGTCTATCGATTTGCTTTTTCCAAATACAATAATAATAATAATAATAATAGGCAATAAAAATATTTCTTGTTGCGCTGTGCACATTATGCTGGCTTATCTTTAATGGATTTTAACATCGCCAAGGGCATAATTCTCATATTTATTACAAATTATCAGCTAAATATCTTTATGGCACCGCATCGCCAAAAAAACCCCCTAAAGTCGTCTGTATCTTTGCAGGTGCCATTCGATTTGACTTGGGGGAAATAAACATCAAAAGATTCTGTAATTTTGTACTTTGCATATCATTACTGTTTACTTAATCAATCTTTCGTTTGAACAAAGTTATGAGAGCTTTCAAAACTTTACGTTTTGGCATTAAAAAGCTAATTTCTTGTGAAGCAGTTAAAGTTTTTGAAGATTATTATGAGGCTTCCGCCTGTTGGTAACCTTTATTTCATCCCTTCTTCGAACGCCCCACAAATCTTTTGCGATTTCTTATGTCTGGCTTTTAATGTGTCTCAAGTGCAATATAAACGTTGGTCGTCATCCATCTAAGTGCCCATTATTAGATGGTTTTGCGCACATGCCTAGTATTATAAGGCTTCGTTTAGCGTAGCAAGTATCTCATTCTGAATACGCTCTTCCCATTAATGACTCACTTGATTGGCATTGCTCAATGGGGCATAAATGCGGCCGGCACATGCTCTACTATGCTCATTTATTATATGTCTACTTATTACACAATTTGTGTATGTCGTGTTGTTGTGTGGCTATTGCCACATAAATTGGTTCGTTTTTTCATTACGAATTTCGCAATTGAAGGCAAGCGCTTTTCACCTGGCTGCGGCGCAGCTGTGTGTGGCTTACATGTTGTGCATGATGGCAATGAGTCAGAGCCAGAGTTAGAGTTAGTTGCGCAGGCGCATGAAACCGCAACGGTGGCAAACTCTCACCCACTTTGCAAACGATGCAGCACTCTTCCAGCACTTGGCAAATGGGTAACGCACGCAAATCGTAAACACAGTTTATTGTTATTGTTGTTTTTTGTTACTATTGCTACTGCTAGTGCTGCTGTTTGCTGTTTGTTGTCTAGCGAAGCGAAGCGCAGTGCAGCATTGCGGAAGTTGCAACGGCAGCTGCTGCACGTTTTCTGCTCGTATGTGGCACACTCCTAACCCAACTCTACCCTTTTCTCAGGCTGTCTCCCTGTCTGTTTGCCAATGGACGCTGACAGCTGCTTTTTGCCATGCTGGGCTTGGCCCTGGCCAAAATAGAACACAGCCGAACTAATATGATTTTAGTAAAGTCGATATCTACACACCCTTAGAAAATTTATTTTATTTTGCCATATGTTCAAAAGTAATTGGAAATTAAACAAAATTTTTGTTTTTTATCATAATAATCGATTTGAAATGTACTTTAATTATATCTAGGGTTGAATGCAGAAAAATTCTCCTTCTGTAAAACACCCTATCTTAACAAAATATCAACAACGAAGCCACTTTCTTTTCAGGTCAACAATCAAACCTTTTTTATTCCCATACGCTGATAGACGATTGTATTTTATCTTTCTTTTGACTGTGTGGCTGCCCTTTGTTTGGGGCAACAGTACTACTGTTGGAAAGAAAAAATCAAAGCATCGCCTGACTGCAAATAAAACTAGCAATTTTTCGTTTTTGCTCATAATGACAAGAATCGATTGTCTGCAATCTTTTTTTCAACTCAGTTTTTCCAATGCACAAATCTTTAAGGGTAAGGCAGCAGAAAAATAGCTCGTTAACTGCCGCTCACGTTTCAAAGTATGGATAAACAAAGTAGCAAAACAAAAAACACTAAAGAAAATTGAAAATTATCTGTAAGCCGTCATCAAAGCGGCGAGCACTGAGCGCTGAGCGCTGAGCTCCCCAGTTTAATCAGCGACAGGCATTCAATTGCAATTGAAGTCACTTAGCTATGCAATCTTTCACAGTTTCCCGCAGTTCCAGTTGCAGTTGCAGTTGCAAGCAGTTACAGCAACTGCTCTTGGCCACATGCAGTTAGCGTTTTAGTTTTTTGTGCCTTATCGGAGCGCACGCTTTGTGGCATTTGCTTTTTGGACTGTCAGCTACTGAGAGTCAGTTAGTAAGTTGTAGTGTAGTTCTTGTCGTTGTTGCTGCTGCTGCTGCTGCTTTGCCTGCCACTGTCAAGTGCAATTATGGGGCAGGCATTCACTGCCAAACTGCAACTGCAAACGCGACCTTTAACTTTGCCGTAAAGCACCTGAGGTCGCCCCAAAATGCAGCTCGGGCCAACTATAGCAATTTCACAATTTAATTAACTATTTACTTTGATGCGTACAACTTTTCATAATGCCGAATGCTGTTTGTGAAAGTAAACACATATTTTTTGATTAACCTATGCGCCTCTTCTCTTTTTCTCTGGTTGACTTCAAACATGATAGACATGATAGTAACAACAACTGAAGTTTGACTGACCTTATTGGACAGAGAAGAAGAAGAAGAAGTTGAAGGACGTCAGGTGGTTTCTTCACGATCCACCAAACGCTGATGGTTTTGCTGGCAACATCAAGATCCAGCGTCATTGCCAGAAAATTAATTAGATTTGTTTCTGGCACAAAACATCAACCAAAATCTGTGATGTCATTAGCCAATATACGTTTATTTATACATATAGTCAAACCTATATATATATATATCTATATGTATATAACTTAGCTTCTCTCTGATGACATGCACACAAGCCACAACGTTGTTTTGTTTTGTTCTTAAGTATTTTCAATTTGATTTTCAACAAATTTCTCAGATACATTTTTGTTGTTCGTAGATGAAAATTAGGCAAGCAACGCCCAGGAAAAAGTTTGGTTTTGTATTGCAACTTAAAAAGCAATTTTACGTCAATTATTTGGACATTAATTAAACACTTTATGTATTGTATTTAATTGACATTCCTAAATGACAAAGCAATAGAGGTGATGGTTTTTCTCTTTCCCTCTTCTAAGCGTCTTTTCAATTGAATATATTTGAACTTTTTACGTGGTCAGTGAGCCAAATGGGCTAACTAATTTGCATATTGTGTGTGGTGGAAGAGGGGCGGGGAAGGCCGCATGTGAAGTTAAAAGTTATTGGGCCATAAATAACGCCCAGCCGAATTCTAAACAAACATTTCACTGACAAGTCAAGAAGACTGTGAAAGTTTTCCACTTGATGCTGTCTGTTTTCTGTGTTCCCTCTCTGTCTGTCTGTTTGTGTGTTTCTGTGTGTGAAAATTAGCATAAAACGTTTGGCATTTTGGTTGCCAATCGTAAAATGTAAAAAATCGCCCATACGACATGGGGGCCCTGAACAGCAACCAGCTCATAAATGGCCTAATTTTCTTTTACTTTTATGCATATTACGCTCTCTCATTGTTCGCTGCCTGCGTCTCTTTCAGACTCTTTCTACTAAACTTCTACACAGTAGCGCGGCACCACAAATGTGCGGTGGGCGGTTTGGTGTTGTTGGTGGGCGTGGCCCTCAGCCTAAAACCGCTTAATTGCTTAATTGAAAGCCAAAGGCAAATTAATAATGCCGTCGATTGCTGCCTAATTGTAAAATATCAAAACGCGTCCCTGGCCCACAACCAATGTGGCGTATACGCAATGTTGTTATATGTATATTTTGTGTACTTTGACCTCTGAAAGCTTTTCAATTAGCTGCCAATTAGTTTGCATATTTTCTTCGGCCGAGCATTTTCAATATTCTAGCAACATTTTTTCAAGCCAACTTTGCAGTTTTTGCCATTGCTTAGCCATTACAAATGGTTGGCCATAAATTATGGATACCCCCCAACACGAATCGGCCGTAACATATATAAACGTAAAAATTTATAAAGCGTAAAGCAGTTGGGCATGCGTGTCCTTGTGTTAGTGTGTTAGTATGTGTGTCCTGCGTCTCAATTTTGTGCTGTGTTCTATTTTCACTTTAATTTATTTGGCTGACATTTTGGGTTCTACGCAAACATATGTACATATATATGTATATGTGTTTTTGTATGTATGTTTGTGTATATTTAAATTTTGTAAATTTTAATTAAACACATTTTGTCAGCTGTCGCTTTAAGTTGAAACTTTTGCCTTACTTTTGCTAAGCTCTGTGTGCCAACTGTTTTCACAGCGTCCCAACATAATTGGCTAATCATGTTGCCAGCTGGATGTTGAAGGGGGAGGGTTGAGGGGTTGGGGTAGCTGCCTCTCTGGCTGAGGCACTTGAAAATGATTATGCAAGCACCCACTCAAAACACAAACAAACATACACAAAAACAGGCCGGAGGAGGTGGTTGGATGGTGGGCCACAAAACAACTGAAGCTCAACTCTATCTTGGCCTTAGGGCTAGCCTGGTCTGACTGCTTTTTAGTGGGCCAAATTAAAATTCTGACTTTGGCACTTGTGGAGCCAACTTAACAACAACAAGCAACAACAACAACAGTTACAAAAAGAAGAAAGCACTTGCAATTCTCTCTCTTTGGGTTTTTAATGAGCTAAGCGAGAGGGCCTTTAGGCCAGGTTCTGAGTCTGCCGAGTCTGTTTTTGCCATATCTAGTTGCCAGTATCTGAGGCTGTAGAGCTGCCCTAGTCCCTAGCTTTTTTGTTGTTCTGGGGGCACTTCATTGTTTGCCATTAGTTTGTCAAGCTGTCGCCTGCTTACATAGAATATTCGTAGTACAACTTTCCACCACCCCTCACACTCCCCACTCATTCATCTATTCTCTTTCTTTGCTTGCTGCTTATCTTTTGCTTTATTTGTCTGGCTTTTGTATTTGGGGCTTGGCCACTGCCTAACTGAAAATAATGAAGCATATTCAAATGGCACTTGCCAGCGAGCATAATGAGCGGCAACAGCTTGCCACACACACACACACACACACACACATAGAGAGAGAGAAAAAAGGACAACTGTTTCCTTTGTGCGGCGTTTAAATATTTAAATTTATTTGTCAGCACATTGTGTATGTGTATGTGTTCATGTCTTGAAATATTGCGTGCGAGTGTGCGTCTGTGTGTGTGTGTGTGGGTGTGCCACTTCCGCTTCGCCTTCGCAGTGAAAACCACAGTGAAACTTTTTAATGAGTTTCGATTCATTGCACAATACACACACGCACACACACACACGCACACGCACGCACACAAGAACAAAACGACAGGACACTGAGGCTTGCAATCAGGAAAGCTACTAATACAACAACAGCTTGTCTGCCGTTTATTAATTAAGTTTGCTTAAGCGAGCATCCTGCGACTCATTGCTTCCTCCCTCCACCCCACCCTCACCGAGCTGCTGCTGCACAGCCACTTGTCGCTGTATACTCCGCCGCCTAAGCAAAGGCAAATACGCAGCAGCTCTGATCTTTTGCCAAGCCATACAACGACGAAAAAAAACCGAACTAACAGTTATCCATCCTGACGGTTTTATACCTTTTGCCATGGGACCTAGGCAACTTTTACTTAACCTTCAGTAAAAAGTTTTTGCACGTGGCTTTAATTGCTTTTGGCCCTTTCGGTCTCTCTGGTTATCTGCGCCGGGGGCGTGGTATTTCTTTGATTAAAATTGCTTTTGATTAGTTAAATGACTTGAGTGCGGTTGAGCAAATTCCATTTGAAAAGTCAATAAGCGCCGCTAGCCACAAACAAACATAAAATATCTAGAATACTTCTGCTCTCTGCGGAAAAGTGTGCCAATAATTTCACTGCAGTCGATAAATATGCCAAATACACACAAACAGCATGCTTAAGAGGTTCTTTTTTCGTTGCCTGTGTGTCGCACTTAGAAAATCTTCACACGTTTTGCTCTTAGAGTCTCGCTCTCTGCCAAAAACGTGTCAAGTGCACTGCAGCAGTCAGTAGTGAATAGTCGGTTGTGTGTGTGTGTGTGTGTGAAAATTGCACAGGAAACACTTGAAATGAGTCGACGAGTCGCAGGCCAAAAGTCAAATTTAAAAGTGCTTCAGGTGGATAAGAACAATTGTAAACGAAAAGTGCTTAGAAAACAGCTGCAGCAAAGCCAGGCCAAGGCTTAGCAGCGCTTTGAGTAAAATATATTGCGCATACGCCATGTTAGACGATTTTTATTTACACCATCCCCCTACTCCACGCCACACATTTGATGCGCCTTACAAATGAAATCTCTCAAACAGTGCCAAACAGCAAAAACAGAATTATTTTAGACGCAACGGAAAAAAAAGAACGCGCATTAAATTTGTATTTAAATGACAACAACAACAACAACTATATGTTTCTATGTTTGTGTTTGTGTGTGTGTGTGGACCCAAAAACATGAAGGTGACACATGGAGGGGGCGTGCCTGTCGTGTCAACAGTCGCTCAATGGCACAAGACATAAATAAATAATAAACAGACGCGCGAAAATGAAGGATTTTCAAAACCAGCAAAACCAGCAGCAGCAGCAGCCGCCGCAGTAGAAAATTCATGGGTTTGACTTTATTTAGCTTGTGCCAAATCCATTGTAAATCATAATTTCCACAACGTTTTCTTAAACATTTTTGTTTTTTTTTTCTAAATAAAAATAGCTGTGGTAAAAAGGCGGACAGCGAACGGTGCGTATGAACAATGTTTAAAGTGACAGCGAAAATGGAATCAGACACACATAAACACACATATGCACATTCATGATTTCCGGGTGGGCCTTATATCGGACTACGCATGACAGCGAAAAGAAATGTGATGAGAGAGATCAACTGGTATGACAGCTAAAGATCAGTGAAGTTATGAGCGAGCTTGTGACACGCTTAACATGTCCAATAAAATGGATAGAAAATTGATTAATGGCATGCCAGAAATGATTATTTTTATTATCTATCTTTATCGATAGATTCATATACACTAACAATACAATGAGAGTCAACAAAAAAGTAGCCATTATTTAATTAAGCATCGTCAGCTATTTGAAGTGTCTTCCTTCGACCAGACGTCAATTAAGATAAATGTCTGTTGGCGCAAATGTAAAGTAACATTTTAATCAATTTTGTCAATTAAAAAGACTGGACAGACATTTGAAATTGGCTGTGCTTTGAGGCAGCAGTAGCAAGAATGAAATGAGGGCCAGTAACATAGATGGAGAAAATTTAATTAAAAAACTGCCAACGTTTAATGAAAATGCTATTTCACAGTAGCTTTTAAGCAATTTAGTTTCTGTTACGGCACAATTGAATTAGAAGATGCAAAACTTTGAAACCCTTCTAACAGAAACTGTTACCCAACACTATAACGTGTTCTCTCTCTCTCTTCTTGTTGGAGGCCAATGTTGTTAATTTCCGGGCAAATTATTTCAATAATGAGCAATTTTCCAATGTGACTCACCGAGTGAGTTGGTATGTACAATAAATTATTAATGAGCGGCAGCAGTAGCAGTAGCAATAAACAATTAACAACAACAATAAATAAGTAATGTTCACAATGCATGGCAACGAAAAAATGCATTGATTGCGAAATATGTGAATTCGTTAGGCGAATGAATGCCTGCCTCGACAACACCTTGACATTGACTTTGCCACAAGTACAACAAGACTAGATAAGCTCGTTTTGCACGACTAATTGATGCTCTGTCACACAAGTACATACAAAAATAAAAACGGTTGCTTTAAATGCAGCACAATTGTGCACATTGAGCACAACAATAGTTGAAATGTCCTTATTCGGCACACACACACCGCTAGCTATACGCTACTGGCATAGAAATTGTGCGTGTGACAACAAAAGCTGGCCGCCAATCAGCAAAATTGCTTTAATTTTTGTGCGAAAGTCGAGCGCTTTTTGCTTTTTCTATGTATGGCTGTGTGTGTGTTTGTGCTACTAGCATTGTGGCAGCTGCAACCTCACAAATTGCTATATAATGTGCGTGGCCTCGTTTGGATGGGTTTTTCGTTGCGTTTCGTTTCGTTTCATTTTTCATTTTTTGTTCCTCTGGCAGCTTATGATTTTCACTTGGGAAAGTCGCATTAAACACACACACACACACATACATACTGAGAGACATCACTCATACGCCTCGCTTTAACTGTGACATATGCACGTGTCCATGTGAGTGTGTTCGTTTGTTCTTTTCATAGAATTTTTCTCTCTCTCTCTCTCTGCCACACCCAATTGTTATTAAAATTTCAATGCCATTGCGTTGCGTGTTATTACGCGTGGCCAGAACTTCTTATGCTTAGCTTACTGTTTTTTTTTTATGGCTCAAACAAATGTTGCCCAACATTTTCACCCTGCGCACGTGTTGTACATTGCTGTGTCTAGGGTGTGTCCTCTATCGATTTCCATTAAAAAAAACCAAATAAAAAACACGGAATAGGTTTTTCTATTTAATTAAAGCCCATGCATAACTTGACACATTATGAAATACACCCGCTGCTTTCTCGGTGAACCGTAAGAATTTTTTATCATAAAAACATATTTAGAGGCAACATTAAATTCTGATGGTTTTCGGTATTTTTTCGTGTTTGGCGAAAGTTTCGATGGCAAATCACTTTTTCTGCGCTTTGTGACAAAGATATATAGCCAATGAATACTTTTCACGCCTGCCTCGGCTGCTGCTGCTGCTGGTGGTTTATTGTTTTGTGGCAACAATGGTACAATCTGAGCCAAGTCTGCCGCTAATACATGAGACTTTTAGCAACCTTTGTTGCTGTCAGTAATTTGATGAAATGCCAGCTGTATTTTTCACATTTCTCTCTAACCCTGTGTTCCCGTATAAGGCCAACAACTGTCAGCCATTTGTCAAAAAGATTTTTGGGCTTTTCAACTTTCTACACCGTTGAGGTTTTCCAGTCAATCACAATTAATTGCATTTTGAGTGCAAATACATTCCAATATAGATTTATATATAGATATATTGAGCATGCATTGGTATTAATGTAATCTGACGCTTAGAATGTATCAGGAGTCGTGCTGCACACTGCATGCCACGTGGCATGCAAATCTGATTGCATATATCACTCTTATGCAACGTACGCCTGCAATCTGCCACTTAACATATTCATATGGGTAATCTGCATACTCATACATACAAACAATCTCTCTCTCTCTCTGCTTGTGTATGCGTGTGTGTGAGTATGTGTTAACAAGCCGATTGCTTTAGCTGCACGTGTCCTGTGTATGCAATATCCTGGCATCATCATGTTGCCTGCTGTCTGTGCTATATTTTTGTTTTACAACTGCTGCTGCTGCGACTGCTGCTGCTTCTGATGATGATCTGATGTTGCAGTAGAGTTTGAATGAAATGTATGCCAGCTGGCGTTTGTAATTATATTTACTGTGCCATCAGTTCTTGCCACAGCCACAGCCACAACGCAGTTGCAGTCTTTGTTCCACTTTAACAGCAACAGCAAGAACACCAACAACAACAACAAGAACACTAATAACAACGAATCGAGTTGATGTCTAATCAAAAACAGTTTGCTTTCGTTTTGGCCCAAATGAGTTTTTGCAGTTGTTGTTCTTGTTGATGTTGTTGTTGCTGGTTGTTACTGGTGCCTGTGCAACTAGCTGTTGCACTCATTGAAATTGAATATAATTAGAGCTTAGCTATGGCATTCTTCCCCTCCAGACAATCACAGCTTAAATTGCATGAAATTACTTCATCTACGGCGATGAGTTCGCTCACACGACTACCAGAGCGCCGGATGCCGTCTTTTAGGCTATGAATGAGCCAGAGATATCACACTACAAATCGTCCCCATCCAAACTGTCGTCGTCGCTGAGTTTGAGTGTTAAATGTGGCAAAAATTTCACTAACGCCTTTAAGCGACACAAAGTGAAATGTGCGACCAGATGGAGTGTGTGCAAAAAAAAAAGAAAAAAACGTCGAAGAAGATAAAAAAAACCATAGTTAAGACCAGGCACAGATCAGGCAGCAGCAGTTGGCACCAGTACCATCAAATCGCAGCTTGTCATGTCCAGTAACGTTCAAGAGGGGAGAGAGAGATTTAAGGCAAAAGTCAGTCCAATGCTACGCAGTCTAAAGGAAATTGGCAACAAGACGCAGCTACAACATTTGCAGTGCAGTGAATGCAGCAAATGCAACCAATGGGCCAAAAACAACTCGTACATGGCCATATTTGAGATTCGCAATTGCCAACATTTGGCGCTGGCTTTGATGACTTTGGTGCCGTCCATCTGTCTGTCTGTCTTTATGTCTGTCTGTCTGTCTGTTTGTTGGCGATCTCGTCGAATGCTGCGTCTGTGTGTGTGTTCTCAGGCATCAATGGTCATTGCTTTGGCTTTGGCTTTGACTCTGGCTTTGACTCTTGTCTGTGGCCAAGCCTCGTTTTTGCTTTTTCCATGCTGTGGTTTGTTGTTTTTTCGTTCACTAAGCAGCGACAAGTCCCAGCAAACACTCGTCCAACTGAAACGGCGGCTATTTGCTATTTGCTGTTGTGGCTGCAGTTTTTCCTACTGTTGCCTTTTTGCTGTCTCTTTGTCTGCCTGCTAAAATTTATTGCAATGCATTTTTCCATTTACGTCACGCAGGTATTCGCAATTTTTAACGCTTTAAAGTGCAGGCAGTGAGACAGCAATCAAGACATGAGAAAGCAAAGCATAAAAAATGCTACAAAATTCAAGAAAAGTTAATCACAAAGTTTGCCTTACATTGTAATAGTGATCTGGGAACTTACTAATTTTGGTCTATTTTATTCTTTTCATTACAGGTAAGCAAATGTTCGTTTAACAATTGTCAACCCATTCACACCGGTTGGGTAAGTTAAACCCTTCACAAACACAACTTCAAAATAATTAACTAGAGTTCATTAAACCCTTGCAAAACAACAACAGCACCCAATTGCAACCTAGCAACTTGATAGCGGCACAAACAAACCACATAAAGGGCACCACGCAACCCCCAAATTAACAATCAACCCCCTAAATATCAACCCAAACCATATAATTGAAGCCACAAGCCTCGTTGTTACAACAGGCGGCCACAGCCACAGCCACATTAGATGCCTCATTACACTTGTGCGCCACCATAAATAAATGTGTTACAAAACAAAAAAAATCAATTTAAACCGAATTTTTTTCCAACGATTCTATTTAAAATTGTTTAACGTTTGTGTGTGAAATTGATGCCGAAATATTTAGGGAAGTATTCTAAAAGAATTAGCGGCGAATGAAAGAGTGAAGGCGGGTGAGGGAGGAGGAGAGCTGGTGTGATTGAGTGGTAGCCACACACACACACACACATACACATACACACGAACATACTCACATAATGCTGATTGAATTATTAAAGCCGCTAATTAAATGCTTCCGGTCGTTTAGTTTGCCACGATGCTCATACGCCCCGTTTGCCACGCAATTTATTTATTTTAATTAATGTTTGCTCTCTACTTTATTCTACACTCTCTCTTTCGCTCTCTCTCTTTCTCTATGTATTTGTGTGCTGTTAAAAAATTACCAGCTTATTGTTGCTGCAATTGGCATTGTTGTTGCCACTGCTGATATCGAAATAATCGCCCAGTGCCAAATTAGACGCCACTTGTTTTGGGCCAACAGCTTGGGCTTGGGCTTGTGATACGTGATTCTTCTTTTTTTTCTTTGTCTGTACACTGAGTTGAGCTGGAAGGGGCTTGAAGTGGGGGAGAGGTGAGGGGCTGTTTTGTTGGGTGCTTAGGCACTGCTCTTCATTTTGTATAACAGTTGGCCTGTAGGGCTACTTTTGGCCCATTGTTTGCTTAAGTACTTCAATTGATTTTTCTGCTTGTTTATTGTTCCTCGCTGTTGTTGTCCTTCTTGTTGTTGTTGTTGCTGTTGTTTGGTACTCAACTTTTATGCGCTTTGTCGCTTTTTGTATTACTCCTGCGGGCGGTCCTTCCACAAGTTCCACAAGACTCTTAGCGAAAGCCCACTACAGTTAAAGTTGAAGCCAGTTTCGTTTATTGATTTTTAGTCCACTTTCGTTGCCTCTTATACTTAAGCAGCGACCTTAATTACTTTATCGCTAGTTCTTGCTATCGTTGAACAACTTTGCTGGGACAATGTAAGTTTATTGTCTTTGAGCAGCTCTTTGATCAAAATCAAAATAACCAAACGCCCTCGCAACCATTTTGAGCAACACTTTCGAAGCAATTCGCCCCCCGCCGCTCGTTACCACATTCCCCAGCATGTAAGCTTATGTGGCATTTGTTGCTGTTGCATTTGCATAATGCATCCAAATCCAAAAATGTTTTTTTTTTGTGTTTTCTTGTTCCACATAAAAGAATTCGAGATAGGAGAAATATGTGTGTAGGGTAAAATGTGGGTCATTGCTGTCCAGCAGCCGTTATTAACTTTTACTTTTCTTGAACATTTCTTTGACTTTTCAATTTCGATTTTTTCATATTGATATGGGCGTAATATGCTTACGAGCAGTATTGTTGTTGGTCGCGTGCATTGAACCGAGTCTTTGTCGTAGATAAAAAGAGCTAATAAAACTTGACACTTACAATTGTGCTGGGTCGCCGTTGTAGAGCTGGGAACTGGGAACTGCTTGGGCAGCTAATGAAGTCTGAAGACAGCCAGCGAAAGTTACAACAAAGAACAAACAAAGAATGCAACCAGCACACTATAAACTCACTATCTATATTTGTATGTGTGTTTGTATATTTAAATTTTATGATTGCTTATCGCTAGGAGCAGCCAACTTTATTATTATTATGTCTGCGAGTGTAAAGTCGTAATTGTTGTGTGTGTTTTTTCTAAAGTGTGTCAGTTGTTTTGGAGTCTCACTTTCCTCAGCCGGAAACAGCTTATTACGTGCTTAGCCGGGGGCTGGGCTTCGAGCTGTTGTTGTCTCTGACTCAAAAGTCAATCAAAGCGTCAAATTTCAGCACAACCTGTTGCAAGCGCTATGCAAATGTTGGAGAAAACCTTAGGATTAAAGACACACAGACATAGTTGCCTTTTGTAAGTTCTTTTTAAACATTTTACAAGCCAAAAGTTTTCATTTTTATTTTTATTTGTGCCAACTATCATTTAATGGTACCCAAGACAAAACTTATGCTGCTGCTTAGAGATATCTGAAGTTTGGGCACCAGGCATACAAGTGCTTAGCCTTACTTGCACTTAGGTATAGTTTAATGTTTGTAGACTTTGTCTACAGACAGGCAAAACACACATTTTATGGCACTTAGCAGGCAGATAGAAAATTCAAGCAGTGCCGTGATTCTGACCAAGTTGATTTATTGCGCTACTTAACAACATTTGTTAGCAGTAAGTTTGGCTCGAATGCTATTTTACATCCCGCTGGCAAACTACCATCAAATTATTGTGTTTCCTCTATTTTCTTCCTGTTTGGGGGCCTGGCGAAAATAATCGCACTACGCAAACATTTTCAACTGCAATTTGTGCCTCCAACAACGATGGCCCACGATGGCAAACTGCATTTTATGTTTAGGCCGCAGTTAATGAGCTGGCAAACTGTTGATTTGCGTTCGTTGAATTGTTCTAAGCGAAATTATCTTTTCGTTTTTGAATTGTCGGACTAAGTCTTGGTGCCGGCGGCTGCTGGGGCCATTTACAGTCAGTCAGGCCAGTCGGCCCAGTCAGCTCAGGCAAATAATTGTTTTAAATTAAACGCAGTGCGAAACGCCTAAAGTTATGCACGGCATAAAAAGTCAGCCACAAATGGCGGGCAAAACTTTTATGCGCTATCATTAAGTTGGTTGTACAAATATAATATACGCAGGGTGGGTTGTTGTCTTGTAGTAGGAAGTGAGGGTGTTGGGTGTATAGTTGG
This sequence comes from Scaptomyza parva, assembly GCA_035044645.1. Lineage (NCBI taxonomy): Eukaryota > Metazoa > Arthropoda > Insecta > Diptera > Drosophilidae > Scaptomyza > Scaptomyza parva. Next base: position 1,544,346 of record JAWNNT010000065.1, on the reverse strand, counting down.
CAGGTGGCTGCTTTTGTTGCAGGATGTCGACTTGCGTTGTTGCGCAACATGGCGACGACAACAACAACAACAAAGAGCAGGAAGGAAGGAAGCGCAGCACAAAACTAAACTCAAGATGAAAGCAAAACAAAAAGGGCCGGAGAGACAACACAAAGAGCGGTGAAGTGGGCGTTTTGGGGTAGGTTGATTATCTGTGGTAGTGAGAGAGGGAGGGAGTGTGGTCGCCTTGTTGCTGGTGGCAATGGAATTAACATTATTAGCGGAAATTCTTTGGCTGCTGCTGTGGGTACTTGGGATGGAAGGCATCCCGTGTCACTTTTTCCTTTTACGCTGTTGATTTTCATTTGTTAAATGCCTTTGCGTTGTGCACTTATTTTTATGACTTACGGCATTAAAGCAGAAAAATCCACTGAGTTTGAGGTTCATTATGTTTAACATCTCAACTTTTCTGGCTTGCTGGCTGCCAAAATGTGCTTAAAAAGTTAGCCATTTTGCATTTATAACTTGGCATTAAACGCATTTAATACCAGCAAATATTACAGAAATCAAAATTGTTATGAAAAATGTGAAAAATGCGAGTGCTTGGCGCAGAGTCTTTCTTCAATGCGACCGCGAAGTGTCCAACTTAATGTACCAATAAACAGTGGCAAAATTTACTGCTCTTATAAATAATGGTCTTTTATTCGTTTGTTTTCTGTTCGTTCTGTTTGTATATGTGATTTTATTTATCTTTTCTTTATACTAATTAATTTTTATGTTTTGTACACATGGTGCGTTGGTGTTATTTTTGGTATGCGACAGAGCAAAGAGAGCAGACTTTCCTCATCTCTCAGCTGGTTCTTTTTCGGGTACTGCCCAAAAGTATGCTGCAATTTCTGCTTGCTGGCTCGTTAAGCATCTGCATTGGCATTGGCAGCACTGGCCAGACAAACTGGCTATTTGAACTTTGAACATACATAAAACATTTCATAACGACTGTTAAATACACTTAATGGCAACAAAATGTTTTTGTTCGCAATTATTTTAACATTTTTTTTTGTGTATTGTCTATATTTTCAATGGGTCCAAAAGGACAATGAGCTAAATTCTACTGTATAGTTGGGTTTGGAGGAAGTTCTGATTAATGGATAGGCAGTTTATGTGCTTGTTCGTTCCATATGGGCTTTGCTTAGCCTTAAAATTTCCTATGATCCCAAAGAACTCCGTGCTCGACATGAATCTCTACGTTTAAGTAGAGTAAATGTTCATTGGATTTAATTTAACCTGTTGTAAAAATAAGGTATCCACTCTGTCGTATATGCCCACACACAAGTTAAAGTACATTTTACTTGTGCATTAAAAATAATTTGTTGTCCTGCGGCAGAACTGGCGCCAGCCATGCAAAGCAGAGTGAAACAAAATCTACAAAATATATATATGTATATATATCCGTGTATATGTAAACATACATAAGTACATATACAAGTATGCTTTCATAAAAAAAATATTGTTTTCAACGCTGTACAAAATCTGGTCAAACAAATGTTTTACATTGTTTAAAAAGCAGCTAAAGGCGAAAAGGCAAAGCAAAGCAACGCAAAAAAAACATGCTGTAAAAAGCCAAACCAGTGAAAAGAACATTGCAAAATGCTTACATAATACTGAAAGCGACTGCCTCTGCTGCTGTTGCTTGGGCTACCCATTGTCCATTTCAGTTGGCCTGCAGCGCCATTAACCATGACCGAGGCGAACCGAAAGAGCTACAGAAACGGAAACCGTAACCAAAACCCAACCAAACCAGACCAAATCTAAATCCTTTTTATGCAGCGATTTTCATTTCACATAACATAGAAATCTTTTTATTTATAATTTTTTCAATTCTATTTTGCATTTGCTGCTGGGCCAAACTAAGCTGTTCTAATCTGTTTGCCGTTGCCCGGCGGGTTAACGTGGGAAGCGCCTATGCGTTTGTCTGTTGCTTGACGGCTTCTTTATCCTTCATCCCTCCTATTCCCCTTTCATTCGTTAACCGCTTGGCAGCTGACGTTTTGGCTTCGGCTTTGCATATAATTTTGTTGGGATATTAGTCTGGCTTTGAGATGACTTAAAGCGGTGCTTAATTGGACAAATGGGCAGTTTTTTATTAAGGCTTTAACGTTTAGCCAGCATGGATCTTATCAGATTTTCATATTTTCGACTGACGTCACAGCCAAGCACACAGACAGATCAGACTGACTGACAGACAGAACTTTTCGTTCGATTTTGTATATTTCTTCTAAAAATGATTTCCATCAAAACGTTAAATGAACGCAAATAAACAAATAATCTAGAAATAGATTTTCAACTGAAAATCGATTGCTTGCCATAAAGTTGTGTTAAGCCAATTGATAGATAAACGAAAAGGGTCCCAAGCATTTAAAACGTGAGTTGGAAATAAAATAAACAAAAGGTGGATACACATTGCCGATCTATATATACCGACAATAAGTACAGTTATATACTTAGCTCTGTCAGTCGTAAAATTCAATCAAAACAATGCGCCCACAAAAATTGTCTTCAAGTCTATTTGCTGAACTGACTGCCGACTAAGACCCAACAATTTCTACATTTATTATTACTTAAATTATGAACTCAGCCATGAATATTTTTGAGTGGGATATTCAGTATTTTCCTTGGGCTCAAGTTGGCCATTTTTACTCAAGGCTTTAATCAAAGCAAATGAATTTAAACGAAGCGTCGCACAAAGACCTGCAGCTATTTGCATAGCATTCTTCGTTCGTACGTTCGTACGTTCGTTCTGTTGAAACGTTTTCTAAGTGAAAAAAAAAAGGATGCGAATAGCCATAAAAAAGACGAGCACCAGAAATGTAAAGTAACTGAAGGAGAGGGAGAAGGAGCGCGAGTTAGATGTGTTGAAGAAGCAGAGTTTCTTTTTTTTTGTGTTAGGATTTGTATATAGCTGGAGAGGATAAGCGCTGTATCCGTTATCCTTTGTGTTTGCTTGAATTTAATGCAATCTAAATATTTGTGGGAGACTTTCGTTTACTGCTTCTCTTTAGTTTTTTTCAAGTCCTTCCATCACGGTTTTTTTTTTCTAGCAGCTCCCTTTTCATTTCGGCTGATGTAGAGTGTTGGAAAACGTTTTATTTAAATGGATTTGGCTTGAAAGGTTTGCTGCGAGAGCCGAGAGATACCAAAGGCAAACCAGTTGATGTTTTAATGCTTACTAAATGCAAATTAATATATGCATTAAGAGAAAAACTTTTGTATAAGCTTGTAAAAGTTGGGTATGGGGGAAAAGCGTAATCCATTAATCACATTTAAATGTTGATCATGAAGTTTAAATGCTTTTTTATTGGTATTCTATCTGATTCTTATTCATTTTGTGGCTAAAGCATTTTCAACATTATAACATTTCATCAGAAACAAATTTGTTATATTTTTCATTATGTTTTGGATTTTAAATGTGGCTATAAATAACAAATTTCATGTTCATGAACTTTCATGCTAAATCATAATTTTCTGGTGGATTTATTATTAATCACCATTGGCTTAACTTGAAATAGTATTATTGTGTGTGTTTTTGTGTTGATTGGTTAGCTTGAAAGCATTTCATTTTTGGCAAGTTATTATTAATTCTGCTAATATGCCAATATGCCAAAATCTATTTTCTGTGAATTTTCCACATTCGTTTGGGCTATATTTGGAACAACATCTGGAATCAGGTAGTATGATTAGTGTATATCAGGTGAGAACACGTACAAGATGGGGAGGGGGGTGTTCGGATCGGTATTAATGTGTTTAACATTCAAAATATGGCACACGCCGTCCCAGTTATGTCGATCTATAATTAAAATGCTAGAGAACATTCATCTTGTGTTCGGTGGAAATTTTGTTGACTCTCCAAGCACGAGCAACAAAAACGTTTTTACTTTGCTTGGCAAATCCTGGACAAGGACAAGAACTCAACTACGCTAAGCTAGCCCATAAATATTTGTTTTTATTGCTGTTCTTGAGGAGTGGTGATGGGCAGGGGCGTGGCTAACATTTTATGCACATTTTTATTGCTGTCAATTGAAGTACAACAAACAAACTGCTGCTACTGTTGTTCTTCGCCTCCTCCCCCCTCAAATCTTTGTCTATCTTGTTGTTTTACTTGTATTATGGCCATGTCATTCTCATTTAAATTGTTGTTCTCACTGTAATAAAATGCTTAAATCTAGGTCCATATCTACGCAATCGTTATCCTTGGCAATACGTATATATAATTTGCGCGTGAAAATTGCAATTTATTTTGCAATATAATTTCGTTTTTTCATTTAGTTTATTTTATTTTGTTTTGCTTTCTTTTTGTTTTGTTTATTTGTTTTTGCGGTTGTCGCATTGTGCATGCATTTTGACCATTAATCTGTAGAGGCGGCCATAAAATGTTGGCTCACACACACACACAAACAGTCTATGGCAAATGCAAGTGGAAAATCTTCAAGTGGCAGACAGACAGACGGCCATTTAGCGTAAATACAAAATGAAAACAAAATTAATGACGTCAATTTGTTAACCACTTTTTGGCCTGTCCCACTTAGGCATGAAGAGCACACTTCTACACTTCTTTGCTTTTTAGATATTTTTGTTTAAAATTTAACAGTTTTCCAGAGTAAAAATAATTAATTTGCTGTGTTTACTATGTCAAACTGTCCAGCCTCTAGTAACAGCAACAAAGTACACTAGAGCTGGGTCACTTTTGTATAATGCTCAAGGGTGTTGCTGCCACAGACTTGACCAGCTGTTGAATTGTTTTATTGTTTGACGCCTGTGGGCTTAGTTTTTAAATTGTTGTGGGCTTTCTCATTGTGTGTGTAATTTGTCTAATAAAATGTTTTCTCTCTTTTCTCATTGCAGTTTGTGGGCTGGGAGGAAGTGCCACGTCCCAATACCCGAGCTGAAATTGTGCAGGCTATGCGTCGCATACGGGTGAGTAAATATCACGCATACGCAGCGTAGACAAAAATGTTTAAATAGAAGACAAAACAAACAGATATTTAAGAGCCCGCATCACAGAACTTGCGCTCTTCTGTTGGGCTACCAATTACAGGAAACTTTCAGAGCAAGCAAGTCCTTTTAATTCCATTTTGCTATCACTGTCAGCCTAAAAGCAGGCATCACTTTTTCCTTTGCTTTTTTGGGCCTGGCGCCACTGTCAATGTCATGTGCTTTGATTACAGTTACAAGCCGCAGCCGCGCCGCACCAAAGCAAAATGGCAAAAAAAAGCAGCGAGGCACCAGGCTTGTTTATCTGCCCCACCCTCACATACAGAGCCGCCCGCTTTCCCGCCTGCTTGCCTTAGTTGGTTCGTGCGTGAGTTGGCTTAAATATGCCAAACTGGCTGGATGAGTTCGACATGTGTGCTCGTGTATTAGCCTTGTCTGGCTTCAATTTGGAACGCGCTTAATATGGCGTTTGTTATTGTCATGTCTTGCCATTAGCCGCGTGCTGCGTGCCTCAAAGGCAGTCAAACGTTAATTGAAAACTCGAGAATCAGCATAAGCCATCTTTGACTTCATGCCCCTTCAATTGTGCACAGACCATCAATATGTACGTGACATTTATATTATTATATCCTTTCGTCTTTTTCCACAGTACGAGTGCAAAGTGCAGAATCTGAAGAAGCGTAAGGTTACCATACAAATATCTGTAAACGGTGTTCGTGTTGTACTCAAGAAACGTCGTCGAAAAGTAAGTTCAACTCATCCATCATATGTCAAAATCAACTAACAAACAAATTGACATTTTGTTATTCTCTATCTCTCCACGTGTCTGTGTCTGTGTGTGTGTTTGTGTAGAAAAAGAATTGGACCAATGACCCTGAGGAAATCGAGTTGCTCAATCATCCCATCTATAGAATATTTTATGTGTCCCATGACAGCAGCGATCTCAAAATATTCAGCTATATAGCACGCGATGCCAGCACGGATACGTTCAAATGTTCCGTATTCAAAAGTCACAAAAAGGTAAGTCCATTAAATTATTAACAAATATTCCAATTGTATAATTTTACTTTATACCTATAAAAGTGTGTGTTTGCTTGCCAAGCATTTGTCACTTGTATAAATAATAACCACAGTCTGCACTATACTATATAAATTTACTAACTATACACACCGCCCCTAATACTCCCTTCCGCCCCCCTCAGAGTACCCGTCTTCGTGTGTCTGCGTTTAAAATTAAACACATTTTGTACATGACATTTTGGCTGTCCTGTTTTCGCAAAATCAGTTCTCATATGCACAAATTTGGCTGGCATCCAGCATCCAACCCAACACAACACAACACAACGTCGCATCGCTGCTTGCTGCTCAACTCGTCTCGTTTGGAAAACCAGAAACGCAAAGAAGCGGCAAATAAACAAATACATAGATAAGTGCGAGCGTTCTTTAGATGTACGCTATATGGATATTAATTAATGCGGATTAAGAGCATGCGATTATATGATTAGCAAAACAAGATATTTATGAGCTGTTGCTTAAATGGAAAAATACTTATTCAGTCTTATGGATTAAAGCAGCTCTGCCTGCAATAATATTTAAGAAGTGCTCTTTAATATTGTCAGAACTTAATTTAAATTGGTTATGACAATTCGTCAATCATATTATGATTTTAATTGAAAATTATTGGTAGCAAATGTAAAAAGGCAGCTGTCAAACTAAACCTCATTTCCGCATTTTGGCCAACTCAGATTGGCTAAAATAAAATCGTGGCCAGCATTGCGGGAACCCCTGCGTCCCCTAACAAGTTCTGACCGCAATTTGCCAAATAAATAAACTGGCTTTTACTTTGTGGTTGCCGGTACAATCCATTTGCTTTGATTTTCGATAGTGCCCTGCGGTCAAATGCAGTCCATTTAGCAGGTAGTTAAAGATTTCATGATATATGTGGCAAGCGTGTGGCATGTGCCTCGCTCCGGTGTGTGGCCTTCAACTTCAGCTTCAGGCAATGTCAAGTCTGTTGTTGCTACAGGAATTTTCTATTTTCGACACAGTTTTTCAATTAGCAAATCATTTCGGGCCACAGAAAAGAAGAGAATGTCAGACAACGTAGAGATTGTCGAAATGCCTGACAAGTGACACATTTAAATAAGGACAGGCCAGGCCAGGCCCGGGGCAGGGCAAGTCTTTTTGTACACACACGTCGTAGTATGTGGCACGTGTTTTTAACTACATTTGGCAAATGCTGCGTGCGTCAGGCAGGCCAAAGATCCAACCGTAACGGCTGAGGTGAGAAGAGTTGAGGTGCGGCAATGACAATAAACAATACAGGAATAGAATACAGTATAATAGAACTGCAACGCAATTGCACTTTGTATTATGGATCAGGATCGTCAAAATAAACAGCAGACAAAGTGATGAAGGCGCTTGATTTATTGCTAAGCAGCCGTAAGCTGCCAACAAAATTGAAAAGCCAGCAAATCAGCACGAAAATTATTATAAATGGCTGGCACGGCGCAACGAAAAAATACTTAAACACGAAAAGCGAAATGTTGCCTTTGTTTACTTCCGCGAAACACAAAGCAATGACGTCACAAAATCTCGACAGCGCCATGCCAGCGCCATAACTTGCAAGTGCCGAAAAGATCAAGCATACGGCATGTTAGCCAGCTTAACCAGCAGGCCACTGCCAAAAGACCAAAACAAACGCTGCGGGTCGCTGCCAGCAGTTCAAACAGCCGCATTAACAGCCAAACAGCTGAGTGCGTCAAAAGCTTTTGACCAAAAAGCTCCAATTGCCGGCAACAGATCGCAAATCTTCGCTGCTCAGTTTGCTGATTTCTTTGTCCAGTTGCCAGTCGACGGTGCGCCACTTCAGACGTTCGTTGTATGCAAAAGTAAAACACAAGAACAAAAAAGACTTTGGAACTGTTGGAAAATACTAAAAATTAATAAATTATGCAATATGCAAAAGTCTTAGAGTGTATGTGTGAAGTGCAGTGGAGTGAAAACTAAACTAAAAACTATTTTGGTAAAAAAAAACACAAAAATAAAACAACTTGAGTGAATTTTCTGCCAGCTGCCAAATGGCAAACTAAAAAGAAAATGTTTATATTTAAAAATGTGTGCATATGTCACAAGAATTAATTAAATAAATTCAGGCAAAGGCATGTCGAAAGCGTTAAGCAAAATATTTTTCTATCCATAGATCAACAGGCAACAATAAAAAAATATGTGAAAAATACGTTAACAAAAGAAAACCAAAAGTCACAAAACTGTTTGTCATGGGCTCTCGCTGACGCCATCAACATGCTTTAAAATGGCGAGCCAATCAGTAATAACATCAACACAACAACACCAAGAACAGATAATGATGCTCTTGGGGGAAAAGTTGAAAAATCAAGTGAAAATTGTCAAACGCTGGAAAATTAATTGCAGAAGACTAAAAAAAATGCCAAAAACGTGCCGTTTAAATTTTTACAACATAGTATATTTAAGTGACCTTAGAAATCATGTGAAGTAAAGTGTCTACCAAAAGTACACGTATACACAAATCAGACCATTTTTATGCGAAACTAACGAAAACAAATGCCTCGAACTGACGCACTTTTCAACTTGTTTATGCATTTCAGTTCTTAAGCAGTGCCATAAAAACGCCGCAATCTTCTTCATTTTAATAACCATTTCCATTTTCAATTTCCATCATCTATAATACGCCCACGCAAGAACAGTTAATGAGCTGAATGCCCCACAGGTAGCCAGCCAAAAGGTGTATGTGGCATAAATAAATAAATACATATTACGATGGTCAATCAGATTCACACGTGATATCATGAAATATTTATGATTTGGTTGTTGTGCTTTGCGTATTTTGCGTTTAAGAATAACCAAAACAAATTGGCAGCCGAAACACAATAATAGATAATCTCTTACTGTGCGATGTAATCTTAATTTACTTTGCTAGTACGTTTTTATATTATAACTAATAACAAAAAAAGCAAATTTTAATGCTTTTCTTGTGTTTTTTTAATAAACAGTTGTAGCAATAGTCAAACTTTATACAAAATAATTTGCACATGTATGTGTTGTAGCTGTTGGTTTTGCCCCAAAATGGCTGCCGTCGAATACGTTGAGAAAATTCAATTATTTTTGTTGATTTTTGCTCTTCTTACTTTTCGTTCTTTTTTTTGCATGTTAACCAAAATAGATCCATTATTTTAATAGCCTGCTCTAAAGTATTTCGAAAATCGAACAAACGAAAACGTGCAGACAAAGAGGAAGGAAGAGCAAGGTTAATTTTTACTTGAAGCAGCCGTGTATACAAGTATATAAAGACGTGTGTGCTTTGTTTGTGTTTGCTATTTGGATTGTAAGAGAGTAAATGAAAATTCAAGTGCGATTCTTGCCGTGACTAATGAAAAGTTAATTATTAACAGTCCACAACGATAAATCTCATGTAAAAATCGTAGCAAACCACGTGCAAAATGTTTAACCCACACGCTTAACAACATGCAACCAACCACTAGCAACCAGCAACCATCAACATGCAACAGCTGCAACTGAGTATGTGTGGCAATCAATGCAGGAGCTGCTTGTGGTTACAGTGGCTGCCACTGCCACGACTTACGGCCACACAGCGAACATGTGGCAACTGCAAAAGGCGATAAAAACATACGTTTGCAGGCAAAAAAGTCAATAAAAGAAAAAAAAAAGAAGAAGAAATCCATGTAGCATTAAAAACAAAAGAGCTTCGGACTCTGCGTTTGCAAATGCGTCGGCGAAGCAAAGGTCGATTCGTTTTGTAAAAATTTTCCCTTATGACAGACAAATAAACAGACATTCGGATGGATAAGGAGCGTAGAACGAAGAACGAAGAACGAAGAAAAACAAATAAGCTGGCAGTTTGTTGGCTTTGTGCATAAAAGTAAAATCGAAATTAAAAATGAAATAAATATCAAAATCCGAATAACGGCAGCATTTTTAAGGTTATTTTACGCCATAAATCTTGAAGTAGTTTTCCACTGAAAACCAAAATCCAAACTTTTATTTGCTTTAGTTTGCATTCAGGGCAGCTCTCTGTTACAATTGCCAATTGCCGCACAAAAAAGTGCTTTAGAACCATAAACCCATACACCTGAGTTTCATTCCATTTTACTTTTTATAGTTTTGGATTTGATTTATTAGCAGTTGCGTCAGCGGATTGCGCACGGATTGACTAGTCAAGCACACATAGACAGATTGTTAAAACAAAATAGAGAGGGACGGATGGACAGATGGACGGGGAATCAATCGACACCTTTGCCACTTCGTTAGACAAATTTGCCGGCACACGCAGCGTATGCGCAATATTTGTTTGCTATGTGTTCCGTGAAAATCGATTGGTTTACTTAATAATTAACATGAAATCTATAATGGAAGGCAACAAAAATAAATCATTTCACATTTTTAAGTGTATTTTTTTGTGTATTGGCAAACCAAATTCAGTTTGCGCTTGTCAAAATATCTCAAACTAATGTCTTGTTAATGTCTTATTTAAATTGTTGCCGGCTAATGTGCCCTGTAAAGTGCTCGTTTTGTGGCCACAATGTTTCAAAACATCAACACAATTAACATTGATGGACATTGATGCAAAATGAGTGGAAAGATTTACCACAAACTGCACTTGACAACAAGAATTTGGGAAATGTGAAAATGATTAATGATTAGAAAAGCTAATAATCAAAATAGTTACAAAAATCTCCTTAAAATGGTTATGGAATATTTTCCCTACCCCATTTAAACTTTTTGTTACTTTTTGTTGGCGAATAACCAAATCCAAACTATTTCGCTTAGTAATCAAAAATGTATTTATAAATGTAGACCTTCAAGCTGTTGTCTCTGTGCCAGTCAAAATGCAATCAGCTGATTCACCACATTGGCCAAAGACTAACCCAAGCATATAACTAGAAAATATATATTCCAAGAAATGCAAATCATTCACTTTTAGACTGAATGATTGACCAAAACAAAAACCCAACAAAGATTGACAGTTTTGTGCATTCGGTTAGAAAATGAATTTAATTTAATGCAAGCGTAACGCAACTGGCAGAAAATTCACTCAAAAAAATGAACACCAAAAAGTTTAAAAATAAATTTAATAAAAGCATTTATCAACCAACTACAATAAAACAGATTGAGAGCACCGCGAGCAATCGACGCAAATAATTCAATATTGTATATATACTATATATTGTATTTTGTACACAGAAAACACTACCCGTATAGTGAAAACCAACAAAAAATAAACCAGACAGAATAACACTTCAACCATAGGTGCGAAAAATGGCGCGTATGGCAATGTGTGTGAATAACCTGGGCCAAGGAGCCTCTAAAGCCCACAGACAGCTAAACAATTATGAAATTAATAGTCTCTTAATTGGCAACGATTATTATTGAACACAAATATTGAACAGCATTGAACTTAGCAGGGAGAATAAAAAGTGCAAAAAAGTGCGAGTGAAAATCAAAACAAAACTCGAGCAAAAGTGTTGACAAGCAGTTAGCCAAGTTTTCATATTGGCCTTGTGCATGTTTGGCAAATTGTTAACAGATCATTGAACGCATCGCAACAACCATGAAGCATGAGAAAACTAGTGTAGCCATGGCCTCCAATGGCACGCCCCCGCCCAAGCGGGACAAACAGCGACAGCAGCAGCAGCAACAGATCTTAGATTCACCAAATATACGCAGTCCCATCACCAAAGCCTTTGACTTTCTGCCCTGGTCACGCAGTCGCAACAAGGCTGCAACTGCAGCCAGCACAAGCAGCAAACCCGAAACTGTGGTAAATGGCACAAATGCCACATCCGAGGTGCACTATCACCGCAACATCTTTCGCAGTGGCGGTGGACTAATACGCGACATGCTTGTCGGTGACAAGGACAAAGTACAAAAGGAGAAGCCACCGCAATCTCCACTCTCTGTTGCCAAGAAGACACAACGCAAGCAGAAACCACTGACGTCAAACAAGAGTGTGGACATAGGAGAGCTACTTGGCTGTGTGGAGAGAGATCTGGCGCCAAAAAGCAATACCAGCAGCTCTGCCCAGCCACAACGCTTCCTGGACGACACCTACATTGAAAACAAATCCCGGCACATACTCTTCAACGATGACGAGAACACGGTTTATCTGATTAAAAAGGAGCAGCCGGTGGCAAAGGCGCCACACAAACCACATCCCGTCGGAGATGTTCTAAAGGCGCGTCTAAAGTTTAAGCGTATGCCCAGTGAACACTATGCAGCCTCGCCGGAGGCACTGCGTCGCGCCCAACAACTCTATCAGCGCTCCGAGCAACGTCACACATTGCAGCGTCGCAAGAGCTTAAGCGATTCGCATTACGAGCAGCATAGCAATTCCAGTACGAGCAGCGGGGGCAGCAACGGCGGGCAGAATGCACTCCTTGGTGGCAATGCGAGCAGCATTATGCTCGAAAGACCCAAGACGGATAAGCCGCGCAAGAAGCTTTCCTTCCGTGAACCCATTGAGGCGGGTCTGTCGCCCGTAATGGTTGCCATGTCGGCGGCTATGCTTAGCGAACAGAGCCAGGAGCGGCAGAGGCGTCGCAGTTCGCCGCTGGAACGCACCACAATGCCGGGCCATGGCTTGAACTGTGATAGCTTGTACAACAAACGCGTAAAGGATGCAATCTCCTGTGGCAGTGCTGCCAGCGATCCTGAGGTGGGTACGCCTCCCCTCGCCACGGGGGCGTATGCGTAATTTTGCATTGTTTAACATCAACGGCAGCCAAAACACTTGAATTGCTTGGCTGTCCTAATTGCTTGCTGTGTAGAGTTTAATATTAATTGTTGTTATACAAGAAACAAACACACACCAACACACACACACACCCTTTCTTAAACATTTACTACAACCATCCTGTTTTCTCTTTTGTATCTTGCAGTCTCAGGCCATGCGCATTGTGCGCACCGTCGGACAAGCCTTTGAAGTGTGCCACAAATTTAATCTTCATAAGAATTCCCTGGAGCCCAATGATGAACGCTCTGATGTCTCATCGTCGGAGCTGCTCGATGTGGAGCAAATCAGCGAGCAGCAGCTCAGCGAGGATGGCGGCGTCGTCACCAGCGAGACGCCAAAGAAAGGTAACCTACAGCACAGTACATGTGTCAATATGTGTCTCTGTTCTGCGTCTGTTTGCTACATGCAATTACTTGGAAGATAAACCGACTGTTGAACCTCAACTCCGTCCGCTACCCCTTCTGGGTGGGGTTCGTTGTACGTTATACGTTGTACATGCTGTGTGTGTGTGGGTGGGTGTGCTTGGGGCCAATAAATAAATGAAAAGCTTTCGCTGTCGACACCGCCTGCTGCTGCTTCCTGTATGGCTTCCAGCAGCCTGGCTGCTTGGTCACTTGTGGGTGGATGCTGGATGCTCTGGACAGCAGCTGACTGCATTAGTTTTGCAATTCAGTTTGGCATTTCAATGCAAATTTTCTGGTGCTGTTTAATTTTGCATTCAGTTCAATGCGGCAAAAATTTGCATTTAAATTGCATTTTACATCGCGACAGCCAACAGCTTCCAAAAAAAAGTAAATAAATGAGCTCAGTGGGTGGGAAAGTGTGTAGACATTAAAATTTGACACATTTGAGATAATCATTCCAATTAATAAACAATTAAATGCAAATGACAATAAGGAAAAATCGTTCTTAAGATTTTCATTAGCAACACGAAAAAAATATAAAAGTAATTTTGAAGATTTTTTTCTAGGTATTATGCTATTTTCAGGTATTGCTTGTATTTTCAATCAGCTTAAATGCGACTTTTCAAATTTTTTTTATTTTATTGTATTTCTTTTGTGCCATTTGACGTCATCAACTTGTAGACAACTTGCCAAAAACAAAGAGAGACAGCAATATATCAATTCTTTTAATTCTTCGTTCGCTTTTTTCGACAATATTTCATCTAAAACAAGCAGACAACAGTAAAAAAAATTCGTGGAAAATGTATAAATAATACGCTTAAGTATTTTTCAAGTAGCTGTGAAAGAAATTACTGAAATTGGCGCCTGTTACCAGGACCGTAATCCAAATCCAAAACTTTGTCGCCAGGTTACTTGAAACATGCAAAAATCACGTGGCGGGGTTGTATGTGTTGGTGGGTTTGAGTGGCGTGGTGTTGTGTTGTGTTGTAGGCGTGGTATTGGAATGGGCGGCATGTAGAATTTTTCACATATTTGCATGTCGTTTTGGTCGAGTCGTGTGCCAAAAATAATTTATTTACTTTTGTTTATATGTTTATATATTAGACCAGATAAACATGTGTACATTTAAATGTGCTCGTCTCTTATATGGTCTTGTAATTTTTAATATTCATATCGTTTCGAGCCGTCTGCTGACTGAAAACAAAATGAAAACAAAATGAAAAAAATATTTACTTGTCTGTTGCCTTTTATGCACAACAGATGCTGCCTTTTGTGTGTGTGTGTGTCTTTGTTGCTAGAGAGATTGGGTATAAATGATAATAGATTCAAAGTTGTCAAGGCACTTAAGTATGTTTTAATGTCTGACAGAAAGAAGTCTAGACAAAGTGGGCTGTCTTAAGAACTGATAAAGAATAGTTGAAAAAGTTGGATACGCATTAAGTAATTTAAGCCAGTAAGGGTAAAAGTAAAAAAGTCTTTTCTCCACACAAGCAAAACATTAAATTATTTTGCAGCTGCTAAAAAAATTTCATCATAATTGAATAAGATTTCACATTTCCTTTGCAATTTGCTAAATAGGTCATTTCGATTGTAAAATCTACACAACATTAGATCCAAAAAAAATCTGTCAAACATATGTTGGTTTAACGAGATATTTATTTTGAGTTATATAAAATATATCCTTGTACAAAGTAGCCGCGATTCAGTTGAGAAATAAATTTACATGTTCTATAATATTTATTAGACTTTTTCCACTGAAAACAATACGCTGTTATTAGCATGTGCCCAGGTGTGAAGAAAATGCCAAAATTACCTAAATAGCTCTATATAAAGATTTACAATTTTTCACAATTTAATTGTTTGGCAAAGTTTTTCATTTACACACGCGCTACAACTATGAAAAGCCAAAACAATAATTAATGTACAATTTTTGTAGCCACAAAAATAGTTGAAATATTTTGCACACAAATCAAAGAAATACTACAACAACATTGAACTTGGCAGGATCCCCAAGCAGGGGTTGGGGATAATGATATCATTGTTTATTGTATACGCAGCATAATCAAAACAAACATTGAAATCAAGCTGCTGTAATTAAGTGGATATTAAGCACTATACCTGCAGGTGTTCCATTCAGCCTAGTCTCCACTAGCCTTGAGTGGGTTTCGGGGTTGAGGTTGATGTTGCTGTTGGGGTTTTGCTCGGTCAATTTACACGCTTCATTGACTAACATGCAGCGCCTTCTGTCAGCTGGCTACTAAATCTGTACCCTGCCTTGTGTTTATTTATAGAGCACTTGTCTATAACGCCCGATTTGAACCACACGCAGCCGCAACGACCGAACCACTTGGAGCTGTTGCCGACGCAGTCGAGTCTACGTAAATCGACCAGCCTGCTGGTAAGTAAAAAAATTCATTTCCAATTCACATACCAATCCTGTGTCCATATCTAGAATACGAAATCAGCAAATTAGCCTCATGTATACTTATTAAATACTTATCAGCAAATTAAATTCAATAATGGCCCCATCGACTATTAAAACGCCATAAATGTGCAAAAAATAGAATCCATTAAAGTGTTTCGTTTAGGTCATTTCCATAAATTGATATCCCAGCTAAAAGTTTTTTCTGGATGTTTACCTAACCAAGACAAAAGTGTAAACAAGCGATTAACATTAAAACCAATTTTATTTTATACGATTCGAGTGCTTATGAAAGAGCACAGACTATGTAAAAATGTATAAGAAATTAATACAATTGCACAAAAGTATAAAGAAAAACAACGAAAAAACTCTTCTTTAACCTTTTCTTTTCCATCATACAGTGCGATGTGGATGACAAATCGCCTAGCTCGCCATCATCGCCCCGAACAGAGATATCAAAGCTTAAGGATCAGATGGAGGCGCAGGCGCAGCAAACGCGTCAGGCTCTGGCTCAATTGATGCTGGTGCGAGAGCAACTCATCTCCGAGACAAATGCGCGTATTGAGGCACAGGTAAAAAGTCAACTAACTTTCAACAATAAACTCGATGAACTTATATAACTTTATTTCTCTTTGTTAGGCGCGTACGCAGCAGTTGCTGCAACAGAATCGTGAACTGCTCGAGCATTTGGCCTCGCTGGGCGCCTACAATGAGCAGCAGAGTGCGGGTCTGACCTCAGCGAATATCGGCATGGCACCACAGGTTAGTTTGAACTCTCTATATAAATAAATAAATAAGTCTAGTGATACCCGAATGTGGCAAAAGTTAACTAGAGAGTTTATTGTTGTTTGCCCCCCATTTAGCCGTAAACAAACTGCGCTTTGATTTATGCCTTCATAATTTTGTTGCCATCATTATTAAGCTCCGAAAACAAAACAAAAAAAGAAAAATAAATACATAATTTTTAAGAGCCTTGCGCCCTTTGCATGTTTATTTTTACTTTGCTGCCTGCTGTGATTTTTCCCAAATGCGTTTTGTGTTTTGCACGTTTTTGCCGACCGTTTGCTTGTTTGCAGTTCGTTCTTTGTTGTTTGTTGTTTTAAATGTTGTTCATTGTTTGAGCTAAGCAAGCAGAGTGTTAATGACTTGCAATACCCTTTCCCACAGCAGCAGCAGTCACAGCTGCAAATGTTGCTACAAGCGACTAGCAACAACAACAACTTGGCCGCCATCAATCAGCAAATCAACAATTTGGGCAACATAAATCAGCAATTGACCTCGCTAAGCCACCAGCTGAGCGGCCTCAATCAACAGAGTCAGAACCTACAGAATCTGCAGAGTATGCAACAGACGCCGACAACACCAACGCCACAACAGACACAACTGACGCCACCAACACCGCCACTAACAGCAACTGGAGCCAGTGGCAGCAGTACATATCCCTCAATGAGCCAGCTGCAGAGCATCAGCAATCAATTGCAACAGCAGCAGCAACAGGATGCACTCTCCAAGGATCTGTTTCAGGTCAACCAGGAGCTACTGAATCGCCTGCAAGCACTTAATCTAAATGCAAATGCTGCCCAACAGCAGCAGCAACAACAACAACAGACGCCATCGGCATCGCCGCACAACTCATACTTCTTTGTAAATCCGTTGTCCTGCACACCAGCAACACCCTCAACGCTGACCAACAACAATGCGGCAGGTGCATTCAACTTTCTGGCATCGTCGGCCGGACTAAATGCGGGCGCCCTAACACCATCGCCGCTGGGAACACTGAATCGGAACTCATATACGGGCAGCTCCATGCTGAATGAGGATCTGCGTCTAAGCATTGAACAGAATCTGAACAATCTGGAAGAGCAACTGAAGGTGGCCGTCTCGAATGGCAATCTGGCCGGCTTGGCCTGCGGCGGCTCCACTAGCACAAGGGATACCAGTCGTAGCTCCTCCACGCTGGACTCACCATCATCACCGAGACAACGCAGTAGCAACAACAATCTCAGTCCCGGCAGCAGCAGTCAAAGTAACAACAACAACCACAGCGGCAACACCAACAACAATGGTAATAACAGCTCAAGGGAAACACGCTTCAATACGGTGCTTCTTCGTGTCACCGACGAGGCCGGACATCAACGCAAGCTATCGGCCACGCCCAGTTTTATAACGCGCAGCACCAGCGAGAAGGTTCCGAACCGTAGCCAAATGATGAGCCAGGTGCAACGTACCGCCTGGGCCAGGCACACTACCAAGTGAGCTGTCAACAACAATTGAGAGTGGATCAGCTCTTAAGTTATTTAAGTCCAACTAAGCTTAAACGAGTGAATGTGTGTTTGAGTGTGTGTGAGTCAGTATGAGTGTGGGTTTGAGTATAAGTAACAGTATTAAATGTTAAAGCAAAACTAGTCTATAGTGTGGCATTGTAAGTTGTTCGAATTTCTAGTCCTGCAAAGTATTTTTGAAGCATAACCTAAACAAAAACTCAACAACAAATACTTCAACTGCAGCATATCATAATATATAGCTATAAACGTAATCATAACTATGGAAAAAAAGTATTTTTCTCTCCCCTTAAAGTGTCAAAGTAAAAGTAATAAGCTCAAAACTATTTTGTAAACTGTTGTTATGTATTGCAAAACTTCCATAATTGTTTGCTCAAAAATGAAATTAAATAAAATAGCAAAGATGATTAAAATAATTATAGTTATTATGTTAACTAATATCAAATATAAAAACACAACATAATTTAGTTGCAGCAACTGTTAAGTGTAAATGCTAGAAGTATATACTATCTATTAACTAAAACATTAGGCTACTACAACAACAAGCGACAGCAATAAAAAGCATATATATACTATAAATATATAAACTCAAGTTTCTCTACATAACTATATATATATAATATTATCATTATAATCATTAATAATTGTCACTTTACGCAGCGATGGACAATTTTCCTAATGAGTTTTCCAGCAGCGGTAGCAGCAGCAGCAGCAATAATAACAAAAAATATAAAGAGCAGTTCGGCGAAAAAGCGTGCTGCATACTTTTAAGCGCATTTGTATTACGCATACGCCGTGTCGGATAATGAACGGCCGAACAGGCAGTGCATAAATTTCGCGTGATAAATGAAAAATGATGGCAAGCAAAAAGTGCACAAAAGGCTGGCAAAACAAAAAAAAAAAACAAGTGTCGCCGTTTTTCACTTTTCTTTTTCTACTCCCACTCCGTCTCTTTCTGTCTTTCTCTCTCTCTGTTGCTCTATCCCTCTGGTAGTCTTCTGTGGTGTTGGTGGACAGCAATTTGCGCACATAACTCATTTGCATAAATTTACACACTGACTTTTTGTTTATGCTCGACTCATTTTCACAGCTCTCGTCGACGGCCAAAGTGGCTCGCTGGTTTCAACAGCTGCCCTGGCATACCGCCTCCTTATCCCGACCAGAAAGCGGCTTCGTTTCCGGCGACTCTCGCTCCGAGAAGTATCAGGAGGATCATTTCTATGGCGGCATGCTAAAGGAAACGGATGATTTATGCGATGAATTTCTTCTGGTCGAGGGCAGCAGCACCATTTGGACTAAGTTGAGCGCCAAAAAACGTCGTAAATTGCTTGGCATGCGTTTGGGCAAAGTGACAACATTTTAACTTTCTCCCACCAAACGACAACGACAGCGACAACATCAACTCCAAACTCCCCTGCCACCCGTAATGTGTGCGTTTATTAGCTGTTAAGTGCGTTTTTTTTGTAGCATAGCTCTAAGCAAAAGCGAGCCAAGTAGCTAGACAGACACTTAAATACTTAGGTTAGCAAATATGACAATCTATGGACTATGGACTAAATGACCAAAATAACCCCAAAACGAACGACATGCTCATTGAAATGCCATGAACACACACAAAAAAGAGATAAAAGCAAGCAAGAAGGTAATGAATAAGCGTAGGACATAAGTCAATTAGCGGACATAAAGCTGAAGCTCAATGTGTATTTAAGTATTAATAAACTAAGTAAAAGTATTTGGCATGTAAGACACACACAATAACACACATTTACACACACACACACACACACACCCAGAGAAAGCCAGGTACTCAAATAAGTAGCGAGTCGGGGAGCCAATTCATTAGTTTGGGCAAACTGGGCGCATTTTTCATACGCCTCGGTGGCACGAAACAAAAACAAAATAAAAACAAAAACGAACAACAAAAACGAAACATAATAAAAGCTTCGCAATTGCTGCTTAACTTGGCCAACTTTTCATGTTTGAGAAAAACTGGTTATTAAGCTAAGCAAACATAACATGCAAAATGCGCAAAATATAAAGGAAGTTAAGTGGAAAATACGAAAATGCGGGCGGGGGGGAAAACAGTGAACGCTGCAGCTGCCTGCCGGATTTGCCATGCTGGAAAAATGTACGGTTAAGTAAATAAGCCAAGTTAACAACAAGGACAACACTCACACTCCCACACACTTCCACTCACTCACAGTGGCTTTTCCGTGAAGAAGCTGAAGCTCAAATGTTTGCTTTTCTTACAGCATCAAGAATTTTATGCATAAATCGATTTTACTTTTATGTGGCCGCCGTTTTGTGAGTGCGAGCATTTTCGGTGGCAGCTCTATAAAATTGCTGGTGACATACGTGGCGTATAAGTGATTACCGCAGTTTGGGTGGGATTTAAGGTAGTAAGGTAGCAGGCAACTTGTAAGCCAGGTACACAGATACAAGGGTCAAAACAGATTGAAGGTTGTGTGCAATTTAAGTTCGCTTTTGTTGCACGCAAACTTTGATAGTTTTACGAATTTTATAAGTTAACTTTAATTTATACAACAGATTTAAAGCAATAAGTGGGTGAGATTTTTAGTTTAAGAGACGATTTTCCTAACGATTTTGGGACAACATTTTTATTAGAATTAAGTACAAAATTTCAATAGATTTTGAGAGATAAACAAAAATGAATGTACGTAATGGTTTTAGTTAATTTATGCAACAATTTTTGAGACTGAAACTGAAATTTGTACTAAGCATAAATAGAAAACATGAACGCACAAAAAACACATACACACATACATACATTCACACATACATATACATGCACACCATCATTAAATATTTCTCATGTACAACCCGGAATATTCCAAAAGCATTTTGCAAAAGCAATTTAAAATTAGATTAATTCTATTTTATGTTATTAATTAAGTTCTGCAACAGAATAAAGTGACTAATAAAATTTAAATGCATACATGCAGTTGAAAACAATTTGTTGTTGTTGGTGTTGCACACTTTGCTGTTCAATTAATTTAACGTGCAGCGCATGTAATAGAAGCCAAACGTTGCATATCAGCAGCAGGACTTCAGGAACAGGAGCAGGAGCCGGAGCTGCATGGAATGAATGGACGCGCCAGGACATGGGCCATAACACAGCAAGTGGGCTTGGCTGGCAGCTAACAAGCGCACTCATTCGCTTAGCGGGTGAGCACCAAGTGGGCGGCAAGTGGGCGTGTGAGCGTATGTATCGCATATTGAAAATTAGAAAACGAACCCAAGGCAACTTCTATATGTGTGTGTTTGTGCGGTCATAATTACTAGGACCGTAAAGTTGGTCGGAGGGGCAGGTGGCGGGGTTATTCCAACTAAAAGCAAAAGAAGCGCACTAATGGAGCGTATGAAAATGAAAAATGAAAAACGTGACATGCGATATTTTTACCATATTTGTTGTTTTTTTTTTCGTCTGCTGTTTCGCTTAATTTTTTTTGACACTTTTTGGGGCACAGACAATGGCAACGGGCATAATTATATAAAGCTAAAAGCCATGTAAATTGTGTAGGCAACGCGACGACCCTGAAAACAGGAAGTCCATCCACACACACACACCCACACACACACACAGTGCTTATACACGCACAAAGTATGCAGAGTTAACAACATCAACATATATGAACTATGTGACAGCAACAAGAAACGGTTGAAAGTGCCGCGTGTCCTGTGTCCTGTTTTCTGTGTTGTGTGTTATGTGTCCTGGTGCCAACGTCATTCACATTTACGCTTACATTCGCATTCACATTCACATTTATTGCGTGGCTTCAACGCCAACGTCGACGCGTTTAATTCACATTTTATTTTCGCTGCTCTTGTTGTTGTTGTTGTTGCTGGTGTTGTTGTTGCTGCTGTTGTCTACTGGGCGCCGTAATTGTTGCTTCCTTGGCCAGGACATGGATATAGTACGTTCGCGTTGGCGCTGCACAGCGGACGTGTGTGCGCGGCACTCAGTGAATTCGTCTGACGACCATGCAAAACGAGTCAAGTGTTGTTGTGGAACCATCGACGGGCACAACAACAACAACCAGAACAGCTACAACATCAACCATGGACTCTGCGGATTCCATGCGTAGCACACCAGCGGCTGAGCCACGTCGACCCAAACCGGGCATACTACGCCTGGATATAAGCAAACCACGACGTTCATCAGGTGGTTCTGTCGATTTCCGTTGCGTGAGTGGTGCGGCTGGCAGTGTTGGCGGTGGCGGTGGCATTGGCGGTGGCAGTGGTGGCATTGTCACGGGCACCAACAGTGAGGTAAGTGAGCATGATTTACAGTACGCCAGGGAGTGCTTACGATTTGGACAGGACACGTGCTGCGGCACACACCATACACCAGCTGCAAAAGCAATACAAAAATCAACTACAGACATAAAACACCAAATAGCCATAATACAAAACCCACAAACACCTGGTCAAGCGTTGCATTGCTGCCGTGGTAGAGCACAGCTCGCAGATCAAATCGTTTATTTTCCCATGAAAAATGACCATAAAATATTCAATAGTTAGTCCACATTTGTTAGTGGCAGTGTTTATACCCTATTTTGCAGTTTTGTCCGTAATTTTCTCAAACAAACATTTCCAAACGCCATGATATATAGAAAAGTATTCGAACAACTTAATTGGTTTCACTTTGAATTCGCCCCAACATGTATTGCAGGGTATATAAAGTTGAACGCCTAATGACCCGACCCGACCAGACCACTGTAACAGAACAAACAGATAGAGGTTAAGACCACACCCAAGCAGGCATTCATTAAGTCATAAAGTTAATGTGTAATCTCAGCAAACCTGGCGCCAGTTGATTAGCTCATAAGTGGGTCAAGTGCTCGCCGCAAAACAAAAAAACGTTTTGTCGTGTTTAAAGAAAACAAAAACAAACAGAAGCAACGAGTCAAATAAAGCACACAAAAATTACGCACTAAGGAAAACTGGAAATCTTAACACAATGTCGGAACCAAATAGTGATTCCACAATACAGTTCCTAACGGGCAGCAGTTTTGAGGGTTCGTGGAATGAAGATATACACACGATGGATGGCTTTGGTACCTATCGTTATCCAGATGGCAGCGAGTATCGTGGCCGATTTTTTGCAGGCAAATTCCATGGGTTCGGGCAGCTGAAGTTGTCCCAACCCTATCGACTGGTAGTCAAAGGTGAATTCAAGCAAGGCAAGCTGGTGGCCATTGAGGATATGTGGTTCAATGATGGATTGCATGTGCAGGGCACCTTTAAGGATGATCGCTTCCTTTGCGATGAATGGGACTACTTGACGCCTAAAGATCGTCGCTATCAAAATGAACTGTTCTATGGACAGCAACCAGTTGGTCCCACATCTTATTTGACCAGTAACTTGATATCACACCCGGTGCCACATAAATGCTTTGATGCTGAGGAGGGAATTTTTAATAGTGAATCTGGCTGGATGATGGAGAGGCAGCCGCCATTTTCAAAGGCCAAATATGTGAGTTGTCCACAGGAGAGGAACTGGATCATGCGTCATTGTCGGACTGAGCGTAAGAATTATGTTGAAGAGCCGTTACCCAGTTTCTGCAGGGAGATCATAGCCAACAATCTGGAGACTGAGGTTAAGGAATTGGGTGATATAACTATTTATGCACCCAATCAGAAAATACAGCCCGAACGCTACTATCCCAAGTTTTGCAAGATAAACGAATTAGCTGATCAGCAAACTTCAAAGCAACCAGAGGAAAAGTCTTACTTTAAGAGACCACCATTCCAGGAAACAACAACCACTGAGCTGTGCATGCAGGCTGCTCTCGCCAAGGAACAGCAGCTTGTTGAGCAAAGTCGTTTCGCTGGATCCATGGCACCAGGTGTGAGAACTCGCCTATGGACCAGTAGCTCAGACGCTTTGGGTGGGAAATCTGGCGACGCAAAAACAGTTTCAATGAGTCTTACCGAAGCTTCGCTGCATATAAAAAACAAGAATCTTTATGATTCTGCAATTGGTATGATGGAGAAGAATGCCAACGAAAATTTAACTGTTGTACAATCGAATATGAAACGTCCATCGAGCTTTGTGGACATTACGCATTCTGAATTCGTGCTATAATTGGTGAAGAAATTAGATTAATTTGTTTAATGTTAAGGTGTATATTTCAAATCCAAATTTCAGTGTATTGGAAAACACAGATCAACGTCTGCGATATAATAATGCAATAACTTACATTAACTTTGATTTTTATTTCATAAGGAAAATCAATTCTTAGAAACTAGTTCACATAATATTATCAATCTTTAACTTGCATTCTATGTGTTTAAAATTATCGCTTATACACTTGCACAATGATAAAACTTTCACGAAATGTTAACGATCTGGAATTTTTAACGGGCTCTAGATTTTTTGGCATTTTCAATAAGCTAGGCATGCAGGAACATGGCGTTTATACGTATCCCGATGGCACAAAGTATACGGGATATTTCTTCAATGGCCGTTACCATGGCAAAGGAACTATAGAACTTCCTGAACCGTGCTCCATGTCATTTGCTGT
This sequence comes from Scaptomyza parva, assembly GCA_035044645.1. Taxonomy (NCBI): domain Eukaryota; kingdom Metazoa; phylum Arthropoda; class Insecta; order Diptera; family Drosophilidae; genus Scaptomyza; species Scaptomyza parva. The sequence continues at coordinate 1,519,933 of JAWNNT010000065.1, read as the reverse complement.
GATACATCAACATGGCACGCTAACACGGATAAAAAGTATAAGATTCTCTAATAACCTGCCAGTAGATTTTACCATGAACGAGGAAGATGAAATTAACTTTAAAAATTGGAAATATTGCACGGCAGAGAATCGTTACACTCATACAGAGCAGACGGCGGCTAGGGTCGGTGTGGGACCAATAAGATATCAATCTGAAGATGGTCCCATTCCGACACGGCTGCCACGGAACGTCTTTAAACATGTCTTTGGTATGTCCACTGAATTTGGTAGCACCTGGCAAATGCCTGCATATAAAAATGAAAGTGAAACCTACATGGGATGTTGGGCACATGAGCATTGTTGTCCTCATCAGGGGGAACCCCTTAACAAGGAGATGATGTCTAGGGCATCTTCACGTCAGATTATTGCAAACAATCTTGAAAATGCAGACACGGAAACGTGTTTAATCTCGAATCGACTAGCTGAATCACAAATAAGTTCCGAGACAAGTTTCGAGTCAGACAAAGAGTGTGATCAGAGAACAGAAACTTCCAGCTTGGGATAATCGTATGAAATAGCTATGGAGCTTTTATTTGGAATATGAATATCTTTTAGGCGCCGACTAACCCAAATTCTCATGTATTCATTTTGAAAGTTTTATATTGTTTTTAGGTCAAAGCCATATACCAAAAAATATATTTTGCATTGAGTAGGGCGTTTCCCATGTTTGGCTGCAAGATTTATGATGAGCACCTCAAAAACTGCAATCGAACATGGAAAACCACTTAAACTAAATCATATGTGTGTGTCTGTCTGTCTGTTGTTGTTGTTGTTGTTATGGGTGTGGCATTTGGGTCAGCAGGTCTATGGGTCTAAGACAGCATTTGTGGAGGTTCGAGGAAGTCGAGGTTCGTTGCAGCTGTCTCCTTCGGCTAATGAACCCATAAAAACCAACAAATTATGCTACACGTGCGACATGATTTCATTTAGCGATTCGGCGGGCTTAGAGGAGTCGGCGGCTACAAACAAAACACGCACAGATAAATTTTGACGTTAATTAAAAAGCAGGCCTGAACTTCATTTAATTAAAAGGACAATCCAAAAACTAAAAGTCTAGTGAAATCTGTTTGAAAGCGAAAGCAAAACGCAAAAAGAGAACTAAAAGCCAAACACGGTTCACGAGCTAAAAGCGCTAAAAGTTATATGAAAACATATTTCAATAGTGGGCGCGTCCAAAACCTGAACAATCTGCTCCACTATTTCTATAAATGTATGTGTATGTGTTTGTGTTTGTTTCTGTTGTTGTAATTTGCGATTTTCTTTATCAACCCTTGCATGTTTGATTTTCATTTACATGGCAGGCCAGTCGGCTAGCCAGGCCAAGAATACAACGTGACTCAATCCTGGACACAAACTAACACACACACACATACAGACACATAGCTACACACATTGACTAACCGTGTTGTCGACCATCTAAATGAACATTCGATGTCCTGTGGCTGGCTGGCTTTTGCCTGACTCCTTGGTTTGGCCAACTGGTTACGCCCGGCGTTGTTATCACATGCCGCTGGCGATTTTAACGCTCATTCGTCTTCGTTTCAACTGGGCGAGGAAGTCAACGAGTGGTCAGCTACTACAGTTCCACACTCTCTCCCTGCCCCCATTCCTACCTCAATGCCGTGAAGCGTGTCTATGTGAATTCCTTGACGTTCTAAGGTATTTGTGTGACTGTGTTTGTGTGTGTGTGTATGTGTTTTGGGCACGTTTTGGATTTGATAAGTCTGCTGTACATGGGTGGGGTGCGGTTTTGGCTCTCTGCGCTTCATTCATATTCATTCATTATTAGAAAAAATTTAACTTTGCGAGCTCCCTTTGTGTGTGTAGGTGTGTGTTAGAGTGTGTGTGTCGCGTTGTCCTTTTGATGTCCTGTGTGTTTGCGGCTTGACTAGTCTGGTCAGTTCGCTAAGCCGTTCAGTCTGCGCATAAGGCTGCTCCAAAGCGTTACAAACGGCACAACAAATAAATATATAATATATATTTTTAAATCAAATTTTCGTGCCTTAAGAATAAAGACTTACAAAAAAAACTGAAATAACTGAAGTGATTAATAAAAAGTATTACAAATTATAAGGAATTTATATATATATTTTTGTGTGTGTTTTAAATATTTACTATACAAAAAAATACCTTTATGAAAAGTTGTTGGTTTGCTGATGAACGAAACCAACAAAAAGGATATTTCATTCAATTTAAACAATTCTTAGAATAACTCGGGCGTTACGTCCCCCCATCAATTGTCCGTAACGTGGGCGCCGCCATGCGATTTGGATAAAGGCGGCTGGCAAATGCAGAGCAGTGCCGACGAGCGAAGAGAATATTATAGGGGACAAAAGGGCAGACGGTAAGTGGAAGCAGAACACAGAATGTGGCATGCAAAGAATTTTGTCAAAAATTTCAGTTGAATAAAACAAAAGCTTTTCTGCCCGCCTCCATTTCAATTTCAATTACAAAGAACTGCTTCACAGGACGACAACAGATCGTATGAGCTAAACGGTATGCACAAGCACCAGCCCCTAACAATTCCACATAAATGTAATAATTTCGCACAATTTCCATGAATTACCATTACCGTTGTGACACAGATTTTCACACACAAAACCAAAGTAGCGACATTGAAGGGAGCGCCTATAACCATCAGCAGGAGGCACATCATCCGGAATTCCCCTACGACCACCAACAGCAACAGCAGCAGCAAGGGCAACAAAATGGCGCCGCTGAAGTTGATGATGAGGAGGACTACTCAATTTCCGTATCGGCGATAATGCAAAGACGTGCTAGTGTTCGTGGCTATCGAGGAAAACGTGGCAGTCGCAATTCAAGACGTGCATCGAGCCCCATGGATCACGTGCTGGATAGTGTGGAGCGGCGACGCTCCAGTGTTTATACGACAAGCTCAGGCAAGCAACCACACACACACACACACACTCACTCACACACGCACATTCACTACAATAACTGTTACAAATATTACGCTTAACTTACTAGCCTCTAGTGGCTAATCAATGTCTGTGCGGGGGTGGGAGGGTGGAGCTACGTGCGCCCATTTATCGGCACGTGGTCAACTTGGCGTATGTGTAATGTTTATTTTGCTTTTACGTTTTACTGCATACAGAGGAGGGCACCAATCAAGAGTCCACACAGGAGCAAATCTTTGAGAATATACGCCTACACAAGGAGGTCATACAGTCGGTCAAATTACAGCCATGGCCCATACGCAAGAAACTCAAGCTAGTGCGGCAGGTATGTATGTGTATGTGTGTAGGCAACACCCAACACCTTATTTCACGCCTTTTGCTTTTGCCACTGGCTTAGCTGGTGGGCCATTAAATTCACACAGAGCAAATATTTCGATTTCATGTGTCAATCTTTTCTCGCCCTGTTTTTATTATTTTTTTTTTCTTTTTTCTAACCATTGCTGCTGCTTGGCATTTTTAATGATGTTGACAGGCAAAAACGTATGTGGCACGCCACGAGGGTGCGCTGCAGGAGCGCTTTGCCATGTCACGCAGCACGAGAGATTTGTGGGCGAGGTTTAAAATTTTAATGGCAGCGGTAAGTGAAATCTTTCAACACCACAAACACTACATAAACACACACTGCAATTACTTGCTTGGCTTGAGCAAACCGTTTGCTCCAAGCGGAAATGCAAGACTACCATCGCCCCGACAGCGTAGCAGCTATGGCAACAGTGTCCTGCATATATTTATGTTTACACAATTTATGGACCACAAATAAATCAAGTGTTCCATAATTCACAGAACTTGTCGACATTGTGCAAGCAGTTTTTTATATGTGTGTGTGAGCCACATGAAAACCAATTAAAATACGAACCGGTTTGGGGCACACCAACCGAATCCGAAACCCGTTGGACTCCGGTATACATATATCAAGTTCCTGCTGTTCTTTTTTTTTTGTAGCGCTGGCGGCATTGGAAACGTGAAACGGCCAGTTTTCTCACCGTGCTCATACCCTGGGAGCTGCGCATCAAGGAAATCGAATCGCATTTTGGCTCCGGCGTCGCATCCTATTTTACATTCCTACGCTGGCTCATGTGGGTCAACATTATGATTGCCATTCCGCTTGTTGCCTTTGTTATCGGACCGGAGGTGAGTATTTAAAATGTTTTTCTTAAAGTCCTTTCTTTAAAGTTGAAATTGATAAGACAATGAAACTGAGAACATGATTGCTTGTATTTACATTGCATATTTTATTGCATATTTTGTTCTCAGTACTTTGCGACCAAACACGATGAAACGGATCCACGCAAACGTATGTCCGAACCGGAATACAAAGTGGCCGGAAATCTTTTTACCTTCTGGGAATTCGAGGGATATTTAAAATACTCGCCCATGTTTTATGGGTGAGTAAAGCAAATGCAATTTTTACTTACATTGTGCTGCAAGCAATTTAAGTAATTTTCTTGGCTCTTTTCTTAATTATTGTTTTCCTTACTCATCCTGTCTCTAGTTACTATTCGAGCACTTCCGGCATCAGCACATCCGGCTATAAGCTGCCATTGGCTTATTTTCTTACCGCCGTTCTGGTCTACATCTACAGTTTTGTTGCTACGCTAAGAAAGTGAGTAGGGAACGGGATGATACTTCATTAAATCTCTGGATATCGAAGCCACAAAAGCAAACTAAATGCCAAAAATAGTCGTTAATTAATTAAACCGAACGTTGCGCTGATTAAATAATACAAATCTTTGGCGCAAGGCGTGTCCGCAAAGAAAAAGAAAAACAGAAAAAAGAAAAACAGAAAAGTGGGCAAAACTTTTTCGCCTATCGGGAGTAAAACTTGGCCATTATGATTTACGCACGCACGCAGCCAGACAAGAGACATGCAGTCGGAGGAAGATAGAGTGGGGGCAGGGTAGGGTCAGAGGTTGGGGTGGTGGCAGGGAGTGGGCTCTACGCTTGTTTCGTTTAATGGCTTTGTCGGCATTATGTTGATTTCGTAATTGAACAAAGTAGCAGTGTCAACAGCGTGGATGCCAGCACTGACCTTGCCACTTGCCACTTGTACTGACTGTCTGTTTGGCTGCCTGCCTGCCACACGTTTATGGCACGTGCGCGGCATGCGTGAATTGTTATCATATTTATGTGGCATTAGTCTTTTGCCTGGATTTGTGCGCCAATTATGTGTTGTAAGCTGTGCCAACCGCAGCAGCAACAACAAAAACACAAAAAAACCTTTTTTTCCGATTTCTCTTTACTTACAACAGAATGGCTGAGAACTCGCGCAATTCAAAACTTTCGTCAAAGGATGATGAGTGCGTCTTCTCCTGGAAGCTATTCACTGGGTGGGATTTCATGATTGGTAAGTGTGCACCAGCAGCAACAACGTCATTGCGGTAATAACGGAAGTCTTATATCCACACAGGACATGCGGAGACGGCACATAATCGCATTGCGTCCGTTGTGGTTGGCTTTAAGGAAGCGCTGCTGGAGGAAGCCGAAAAGAAAAAGGATAATCGCAAGTAAGTAAAATGAAAATCAGTGACAATTGCACTTTATAATTGAACTTACTCTTACGCACAATAGCTGGCGCGTTATTCTGCAAAGAATACTGGTGAACATTTTAGTCATGGGCTTACTGGGATTATCGGGTGCCACAGTTGTGCTTCTGGTGAATCAGTAAGTAGAGATGCCGTTTTCTCAGCTAATAGCCATGCTTAAAGCTGTCAATTTCGAACAGTTCCGAGGATTTGGCAAAGCACGACAATTGGCTTAGTCGCAATGCGGTAAACGTGACCATGACGCTGCTCTCGTTCTTTTTGCCCATGATTTTCGAGGCATTAGGCCTGTTCGAGAATTGGCATCCCAGGCAACAATTGCGTCTGCAATTAGCACGGTAGGCAGCAAAAGCTCCAATCACTTATAACCACTTATATCGTCTCTTCGTTCCCATCTAGCATCATGATTCTGAACATGTTGAATCTGTATTCGCTTATGTTCTCCTTCATCTACAAGATCAACAGCAAGGAGAAACCGCTGCAAATGTTAAAGCTGGAGAACGAAACGAACACCGAGGAGCTACACAATCTGATGAGCTCCATTGAGACACTACGTGCAATGACAACCACAACACCACTCTTCAACAGTGACAGCACTACGGATGGATCCTTCGATGACCTGACAACAACTTCGTCTTGGGGTGCCGAGGGTGATACCCTATTTTCCACCACAGTAGCGGGTACCTTGATATCCACATTGCAACGTCTAAAGTGCTACAACATTACTGTGAAATGCTCAAAACCCAGACGTATATTCATCAGCCCCAAGAATATAGCAACCACACTGATGTTACTAAACTTGACAACGACAACAGTGTTGCCAACTACTCTGCCCAGCACCACAGAATCAACCACAACCACCTGGTCAACTTTACCACCAACAACAACGACAGAAGTAACTACAACTACACCTACAACCACAACGCCTTGGACAACTTTACCCCCAACAACAACCACTGAGTCTACAACTACAACAACCACTACGACAACTACGCCTGCAACAACCATACCCACAACAACAGAAACTACAACAACAAGCACAACAACAACTACGACGACAACCACAGAAGCACCATATTTTACTACCGACGAGGATTCATCTTATGATTATGGCAGCGATGAGCCAGAATCGTATTCCTCAACCACCACAACAACAGCGGCACCAGGAAACGACAGCTACTTTAACTATGTGGACTATTTTGAGGGTGCCGAGATGTCCGATGCCGGCGAACTGTCCGAAGATCAGGCAACAACACAGGAATCAGATGATCCGCTAGCTCAGGTGTTGGCCCAAGTAGATGAGCCGCCAGTGAAAACGCGTAGGAAAAGACAAATAGTGGAGCCACCAACATGGCAATCCAGTAAATATAGTCGGCGACATCGCAATGATACCAGAAGAACCACAGAGACGACAGCACAAGTTAACAACCAACCCAGTAGACCCATATATAGGCCACCCATCTACAGACCACCCATCAACATACCACCCATCAACAGACCAACCTATAGAACGCCCTACAGACCACCACCTACACAAGCCACAACTACAACAACCACTTATCGATCACCAAAAAGAATTCTTAGTCAAGAGGAATGGAATCAACTACTGAACGCAAGGCGTGGCACGACAACCACACGTGCAACCACCACACCGGCGCCAACCACAACGATAACTTCAAAGATTATAACTACAACAACAAGCGAAGACCCTATCACAACTCCGGAAATTTACAGTACTGAAACAGCCAATTCTGAGAGCAGCAGTAGCACTAGTAGCTACTTCGGCAGCTCCAGCACCACCGAGGAATATGAATACACAGACCGTAATGGCGCCACTGTTACGCCCTATTTTATAGGATTTGATGATATAGCGGATATAGGAAGCACAGTTTACTACGACAATGACAATATGGACTTTTGTGTGATAACAGTGTGTCCGAAGGAAGGTGAGGATATCTTTGGGGGCGGCACCACACCGGATGGCCTCGACACAACCACATTGAGTGGTGACGTCCGGAGACCAACGACAGCGAAAAAGACACCGCTGGAGCGCAAAGTGATGCGTCTCAAGGAGGTGCAACTTACACTCAAACAAATTCAAATGAATCTAACGACCATGTGCTGGGAAACATCGCTTGGTCAGGAACTGTCAAAGGTCATCGTCTTTGATGGGGTAAGCGGTTGTTGAACAGCAACAGAACGAACATTCCTCCCTTAACGACTCTTAACTGTTTAAAAGCAAATTTATCATCATCACGAGTAGCAATCAATTTCCCTGTGCGCCAAGTCAAATGTTTCATTTCCGCCCAAAAGATAAACAGCTGCTGCTTCGGCACATATAAAAAAACCATTTAAACTTAAAATATGATCGAACTTAAAGCAACAACAACTATCGAAAGCAACGCCCAAGCGTGAAATCCCGTTTAGCCAAATTGTGCGGAAAATACTTAACGAAAAAAATTTGTTTTCTTTTTTTGATTCTCATGCACACAAAATCAAAATTTTGTCTGAGTATCAAGAGTCAAGGGCCAAACCAAAAAGCAACATACGCAAAGGGAATAAGGACGGAGACAGAATGAAAAATAGCATCAAGTAGAAACTGAAAAAGCTTCCAACTGCGAAATACTCTGTTTGCATAATAATAATAACCTTAAGATTAAGTTTGGCATGGAAGTGGGGAAGGACAAGAAAGACCGAAAACCCCTATTAAATCGAAACTTATGCGCACACAGATAGACTATATGTTTGACAAATTACCAACACAACGGGTCTTTTTGCCCATTGTTAACAGAGTATCGAAAGTATTTTATCATAATAATCGCTCTCTAGAGTGTTTTGGCCAAGTACACAGCTGGCATTTTGTTGTCTGGCCAAAACATTTATATCGATAGCCATTTGCATAAGAAACATTTTTGAACTTTTGGCATCGATTTCTCAACTTTTTTTTGTTATTTTATTTCTTGTGTAGTTGAATGGGTGTCGATTGGCCAAGGATTTGATTGTAAACTTCAAGGCTAATCTCCAACAAATTCATGCGAATCTGCGAGCAACTTTTTCAGGGTCAACTTCGGCCGGCACTTTGGGGCCTACATTTTGGCTGCCGCCGTCTGCAATCATGTAAACAGCTTAGGGACGCGGCAGCCAAAAAACAAGAAAAAAAAAGGACACTGCGCTTGATTATGTAGAGATTTTTTGTTGCCGTTGTTGTTGTTGTCAAGCCGACATAGCGTACATAATCTCTATTAAACGATTTGAGCACATAAATTAAGCAAGTTACGAACCTTTAGTTAAGCGCATTTATGCCTTATGCATAACAAAATTTTTCAGCTTTGCTTAAATTGAGTTTTAGCCGTGTTTGTGTCTGCTTGGTTTCTGGGGCACGTGTTCGTGCATGAATTTCGGTTACGAAAATGAATGGGTTTTGCGGATAGATGGTATCTAGTTTGCAGTAGCGCAGTAAATGCGGTCAGCAAATCACCCATAAACATGGCCAAAACAGAATAGAACAGAATAGAACAAGACAGTACAAGACACTACGACTGCAAACGGGTGTGTGTGGTACGTGTGGCGAGTTCTAATCAGTGACCACACACTTCATTACAAAATGCTCAACCCTCCAACCCCTTTCCCAACCATGCAGCTGATGTCCATTGTGGCGCCGCTGTGCATTGACTTTCTGCGTGCACTATTTGTGCGGTATGTCAATCAAAACTGGTGCTGGGACATGGAGAAAACATTTCCGCAGGTGAGAAACCCATCCCCTCACACTCATACTAGCACCTTTCCAACTCTCAACTGTGTTGAATAATGGGACGCTTTGTTTTTGTGGCATCTGACATGCAGTATGGAGACTTTAAGATAGCCGAGAACATCCTGACGTTGATTAATAACCAGGGCCAAGTGTGGATGGGCATATTCTTCTCGCCCGGTCTGGTGCTCATCAACCTGGTCAAATTGATGATTATGATGTACTTCAGATCTTGGATAGTACTCACATGCAATGTGCCCCACGAGGTGGTCTTCAAGTAAGTATACTTGACCTTAATTGGATAATTTATTAAATTTGTTTGTTATTATTATTATTGTAGAGCCTCTAAGTCGAACAATTTTTATCTATCGCTGCTGTTGACCATGCTCTTCCTTTGTGTGCTGCCCGTGGGGTATGCGATTGTTTGGCTAAGACCCTCCTGGCACTGTGGACCATTTTCTGAATACAATCGCATTGCCGAGTTCATAACGCATACAACAAGGAATGCCCTACCCAAGTAAATATATAGCATACAAATGTCACTTCATCAAACTTAATATCCGCCCACTCATTTATCTTTTTAGGCAACTTCATGAACCTCTGGATTATCTAACATCCTCAAGCACTGTTATACCACTGTTGCTGCTACTCATACTCATCATCTATTATCTGATATCGTTGACGGGAGCGTTACGCGAGGCTAATCAGGATTTGCGCACCCAACTGCAGAAGGAACGTGAGGAGGAGCGCAAAAAGATTTTTAAAGTACCAGAGGTTAAGCAGGCGGAACCAACGGCCACAACGCTGACAAATCGCTGGCGCAAGGTGCTTGAGGCATCCTCGCCCGTTACTCCCACACAACCACCCGATTTTGACACCGAGGAGTACAAGAATCAGGCGAGGAAAGGTACGCATCAACTGCCCCAAAAAATTTTCCACAACATATTTTGCAAGCATTGTACACTCTTCTCTAGAGCTCATCTCACGCATCATGAAGAAGGCGCTACGCAAGGGCTCTGCCACCTCGGATGAGGACTCGGTTGTGCGTCGCGATGACGATGACACGGACACTGAGCACCAAGACTCCTTGCCGCATGACGAGGAGCCCAAGGAGAAGCGCTTTGGCCTCTCACGCCTGCAGCAAATAAGACGCACGAGGAAACCGTCACTTGTAGACATCGTACAGATTGCCAAGCAGGAGCGAGCGCGCTCTGATTCGATTGCGGCAGCCAATGCAGCTATGGGCGGTGGAGCCAATAGTTCGGGCACAGCTAGTGGAGGTGGTGGTATTCACTTTCCCATTAAGGAGCCTCATCCCAAGAGTCGCTTTAAAGTTGACAAACATGAGAAAAAGGAAAGGGAGAGTTTTAGGGAAAAGAGGGAGAAGCACAAGCAGCAGTTACACAACAACGACCAGGCCGGCGAACATGATCTAGAGACAAGCTCACGCTTTTTCCACCAACGAGGAGCCAGTTTGCTGCGTAGCAAGCGCGACAGGGATAACAAGGAGCAATCAAAGCCAACAACACCGGAACCGGATTCACAGCCGCCAACAGTAAGTGCTGTGGAGCCGCCAACACCCGATAGCCACTTTCACATTGTTGACGAGAAGAAGCCACCAGAACATGATGCAGAGCAGGAGAGGTCATTCAAACAGCTGCAGCCGTTACCCAAAGAGGGTGGCACTCTGGATAACATTGGGCTGGGCAAATTCAAGTTTCGAAAAAATAGGTCAAAGACAAGCAATGCGGTTGCCAAGCCCGAACCCGATGTGTTCAAGTTCGATGACAGCAGTCTGGAGAGGAGTAAATCGGGTGAAATACCACAGGTGGCCCCCTCGGACCATCTAAACAGCGAGGTGGCCAGTTCAAACGAAATGCATTCTTTGCCCTCGCCTACTCCGAGTCAGACACTGACCCAGCGACAGGTTAATGCCGAGAAGTTGGCGGCATTGTCGCGACAGGGACGCAAAAAAATTGGTTCCTTACTTGCCTTGGTGCGTGAGGCAGTCAATTTGAAAAAGGAAGATGTAGAGCAGGGCTCGGATGAATCACCGGGACCAACCACGCCTACATATTTGGCTTACACACCGCCACCACCACCCTCTGTTTTGTCGAGCAACTCGAGCGCCACGGCTCTTGAGATGCCGCCCACACCGGAACCTGAGTCGCCCACGCCCAGTGGTCCACTGAAGTTTGGCAGCAGCACATCCTCCTCAACGAGTCGTCCAGTTGTTAAGCCACCAATACCACCTGTTGCCGGTCACGCATCAACTCCCACTTTGGCCACCATGGATGACCTCGAGGAACTGGATCTGCCCGGTCCCATTACCTTCCCCAAACGCAGTGCTTCCCAACGGCGTCGCGTTACGCGAGAAGACTCCCAGAGCTCCATTTGGTCGGATAATATACCAATAATTACCATCAGCACCACTGGCAGCGATGAGTGCATCGTAGAGCCGGAGGCGACACCAAATGCTCCTGTTAATGGACTTCCAGAGCGCAGCGATTCACCGGGTCCCACTGTTAACATCATAAAGATCAACATTGAGGACAACGATGAATAGCTGTAAGAGTTATGGCAGTCACCTTTTTATTGCCAGATTGTCTTCTTAACAAATGAAATTTTTTAGTCTACTTGCAAATTAGCTTAAACTTGTTATTAACAACCTGTTAACAAAACTCTATCTGTCTACACACATAATATTGAATAAAATAGTTTGCTTCCGTCAAGACTGAACTGTGTTCCGTCATACTATCATCAGAAGTGTGGAGTGAAGTTTTACTAAATTAAAGCCAACTATTTAAAACTGAAGCAGCCAGATTTCCGTTATGTGGTATAATATACATAGCACTGAGCTTTGCGTCGGGCTAGTTACGACTCTAGTGAAGACGCAAACCTAAAGCTGAGAAGTGCTAAATTATATCCGTTTCATGGCAGTTTAGATAAGTAGCGCAAGAAAGAACTTAAAAGTCTTCCCGTTCAGAAGAGCAAAGAAGAAATTTTTGAGCACTGCGAAATGTAAAGGAATAAAGGGGTAGGTGTTATTGATCACTTTGAAATTTTAATAGCTTCATGAACATTTATTTAAATTTATTTAGTCATATTTTCAATATTCATATTCTAAAATTAGCAGTATTACTCTAATGTTATAGATTAAAATTTAATATTAATTCTTTTGGGCTTAGCTAAAGAAATTGTTCAGTCAATGAAACGGAAAGTGCCTAATGCTTTTTCGTACAACGAACTCTTATCAGTTGGAAAGCGATAACCTGTTAGCTTTGTAGACAACTACATAAGTCCAAAAGTAGAGCGGTGAGCACAGCCTCCGATAGTGTGCCGGGTATTGAGTCGGGAGCGCAGGGAAGATCTCAAATAGCAACATACACATGTCAAACACAATACCCAAATTCTCCATTTACTTAAATATTTGCCAATGCAAACAAAATTTTCATTATTCATTTTTGGAATTCGGCCTGAAACCTAAGAACTAGCGAATGAAGAAGAGGAAAACAAATACAATTAAACATCAATTCATAAATCTGTGAGGCAAGCGCCTTCCAATTTCAACTACAACACGAAGTACAATGTTGCCCGGCTAAGCTCAGACAGAACAAGCAATCCAGTAGCTCGGAGAGTAGTCCCCCCAACAACAATGATCTCACAGATACTCGTACTACACCCACAGAAACTCAAACAAACACACACACATGCAGGTCGAGACGAGAGCAGAGTTTCACTCAACGAGAGACGGTTGAGCGAGTTGCGCCGCATTCTTCAAGAGTCAGTTGAGCATTGGACGTCCTCGTTAGCGGTTGCCTGTGGTGTTCTGTGCGGAGTAAGTGCGCGCGGCTTAAGTATTCCCGTTGTGTGTGTGTGTGGGCTTTCTGTGGAGGAGTCTTAACTTTTCTTCTGAAACTCTTCCGTTTTATAATTTTTTTTCTACACTTTTTCGGCAGTATTTTGCTACGGTGTTTGCCTTTTTTGTTTGCTTTGTGGCAGGCGCAGCCAGCGACAAAAAGAAAACCTCAAGATAAAAAAGTATCTTGTCGTGTGCTGGTCTCAATACGTGTATGTGTGTGTGTGTGTGTACTTAAGTGCATATGTGTATGGGGCTCTGTGGCAGACGGCGTATGACGAACTGTTTACTCAAAAGGTTCTTGCCTTCAGTGTAGTGATACAATTACAACAACTAACACAAAAAACAAAAAAACAAGAAAAGACCGAAGAATGGACGATAAAAAAGTAATAATGAAACAGAGCAACTACAAAATTTCAAACAGTTAACCGAGTCAGCAGAAAAGCGATACGGTGTGTGTGTGCAAAAGTACATAAAAAATAAACTCGAAAATGAAAGCAAATGCGATGACAAATGCATTTATACACATGTGCAATGAAACTGTTGCATATGATTTACCCAAAGCAACATGCAAACTATTTATAAACGAACAACAATCTGTTTTGGAAAACCCTCTAAAATATCTATCAAATGTGCAGCATGTGTTAGCAGCAGACAAACCAAAAACCAAAACCAACAAAAAAAGTATCTACAACAAAAATAAGACGAAAATAACGCAGTGGCTTTTATTGTTGTTGTTGCAGTGCCCTGTGCAACCAACAACACTAGCAGCAACAACAACAACAACAAAAAAACCAAGTTTCGTAAAAGTATCTGAGCGCGTAGACCCGAGTGTTGTGCAGTTTCTTTTGAGTGAGTTCGTTTTGGTTTTCCTCTACCTGATCGTAGATGTAGCTGAGTTGTGAGTGCGTGAGCGCATGTGTGTGTGTGTGTGTGTGTGTGAGCGAGAGTGTGTGTAGTGAAGCAGTTGATAAAAACAAACGCTTCAATAAAGATAAATACCAAAAGGTGCAAACAAAAACGCAGTTTAAACAAAAAAAAACAATAACAACTACAAGCAGTGACAGACAGCATACACTGTGTGTGTGTGTGTGTGTGTGTGTGTGTGTTCCTCAGTCACAATCGGAATCTCAGTTTTCCATTCAGTTCATGCCGTATCGCAACTAAACTATACCCGAGCTTCCACTAGTTCGTAGCCCCAAATTCTTATCGCAAAAGGAACTCGTGTTCATAGGCGCGTATCGCAAAAGGCGCTACGAGCAACAGCAGCATTAACTCAACAACTGAAATCTGAATGGAGCGGATGTTCGTTCGTGCTATATACATATATATATATACACATATATATATATAAGTGTATAAAGAGTATCTGTAGTACATGTGTGTGTTTGTTTTGTATGTGAATCTTGGCCTCAGCTGAACTTATTCATGGAAAGGGTTCCACACACAAAGCGTACAAAGACAAACGGAGGCAAGTGTATCAAATATTGCCCCAGCGACAGTCTTAAATAATTTCATGTGCTTAATTTTGGTGTTTTATATTAAAAAAAAAAAGAATGTGAGACGTTACAGATAAGCCAAAACATAAATCTATATATGGCTACTCAAACAAGAGTTCTGGTTTCAGAGGGGTGCACATTCTTTGGAATATAATTATAAATTTATAAAAATAAATCAATTAATTTGTGCAAACAATCTGAAAAGTGCTTCAACATTGTGTTTAACCATGTGTCAATAAGAACTTAAGTAAAGAAAGTAGGAATCCTGGAATATTCTTACAAAACTACATCAATTCTTGTCATTTGTCATTTTTTTTGTTCAGAGTTTCCTATAAAGTTTGCTTCAAACTGTATCTTGTATTGTATTATAAGTCCCTTACTTTATAATTTAAAACGATTTTCAGAATTTATTTCGATTTACTATGCTTTTCTGTACTTCACTTATCCACACCAAATACAGCTAAGCTATATATATGTACATAATGATATCATCTTGAATCTCCTTCACTAAATAAATAGACTCAATTTACTGTGCATATTTGCTAATTAGTTATACACTGAAAGATACTTAGGCACCAGCTCAAGTATCTTAGAGATGCGTTCGACTAAATGAATCTAACCTTGGGTAAAATATTAATAAAATGAATGCATCTAAATATTGCACAGAAAATTCTTTAAGCTAGTTCTTAAATAGCTTGGACATTTTTTTTGTCCACATTAAATAAGTACAAAAAACTTTTCGTTTATCCAGATACATGCGATATGTGTGTGTGCGGAGTAAGTAGATGAAATCATCGTTTGGAATAATTTCAAGTTTCATACAGAAGCAACCGAAAGAGCAACTAGTGGGGGGTGGTGAATTGCGGGGGGCTATATATCGCATGGTCGGAAACACAAATTTTGTGGGCAATGCTTGAGTTCGTTTCCAGCGCGTTTTTGATTCTGTATGAATGTGTTTGTGTGTGTTTTTGTTTATTTATGTCTTTGCTTGTTAACTTTGTTGGAATTAAAAATTTTCATTTGCAGTTTTTTTGTATTTGTTTTGGTTTTGTTTTGTAAACACAAAGTACTGAAAGTGTCTACAATGTGGTTGTTGTTGTCAGCTCCAATGAACTCACAGACGAATCGGGAACAGAACTTATTGACTGACCGGAAAGTTTGTTTTATGAGGCAATTTTTTGACCGGCGAGCGAACTAATTAAAACTGTGGATGCTTTTTGTGTACGTCGCCAAACACAATATGTGCAACAGATGTTTTTTTTCTTGTGTGAATTTTCCGGAAAGTGCTAAAATTATAGTTATACATATTGTGTGTCTATCCATCCATTGGAATTAGCTAATAAGTTATTTGTACGTTGCAGCGAGTGAAGCCGCTCCAGATCCAACCACCATCACGTGGAACCACTGATGCCATATAACTCAATTGCAATTATGCTTTAAAGTGTGACAGTGAACAAAATACCCAACGACTTAACAAATACCCACCTCAAAAAAATATTGAAACTACTCGAATAAGTGTTCAAAAAACGCAAACTTAGTTTAACAATCACACCAGCTCAATCCCCAACACAAACGATGAAGCGCAACAGGCGGAGTTCAAGCGAAGGCTCCTCCGCAGCGCGTCTGCTTCTTGCCGGAGTTCTACTCTGCAGCTGCGCGGCAACAGCTCTTGGTGCACATCGCCAGCCCATCAACTCTGCTGGCGGACACGAGCTGCGCGGCACAACATTTATGCCGGCTCTGGAGTGCTATGATCCCTATGGCCGACCCCAGGTAAGAACATAGAAGCTTCTGGGATACGTGTAAAACATTCTTATATAGAAATCATACTATAATAATCTACAGTCACGCAACCTTATTAAGCTTAATTGAAATAAGCGCGACACTCGTTTATTTTGGTGTTTCAATAAATGTGTTGAGCGTTAATTGAAGTGAAGACATGCAAACTAATTGAACAATAAAGAAATACTTAAAGTGGGGATACATTTTTCTCTCACACAAAATTACTCTTTATGATCTAAGCTCAAGAAAGTAAGAGAACTTTCTCTTCGTAAATTTATTATCAAAAATCCTTGAATTATTTAACAATTGTTACGAAAATTTCCCCATCCTTAACACACTTATTCTTGTCCCATTTAGAAATGCTTGCCGGAGTTTATCAATGCTGCCTATCAATTGCAAATCAAAGCAACAAATACCTGCGGTGAACAGGTTGAAAATCACTTTTGTATGCAGACCATGAATCCAAATCTTAAAAATTGTGCATTCTGCAGGTAACTACTAAAGCGAACCATATCTTAACATGCCGATACAATAATTTTTTTACAATGTAATATAGATATGAAGATCACAATCCATCATTCCTGACGGATTTGCATGATCCACAGAATTCAACGTGGTGGCAATCGGAGACAATGCTTGAAGGCATACAGAATCCTAATCATGTGAATTTAACTCTCCACTTGCGTAAGTCCTAAACGGAACAAACTTTAACATAATAAATTCAAAACTATTCGGTTCTAGGTAAATCTTATGATATAACATATGTGCGTATTCTGTTCCGTTCACCTCGACCTGAATCGTTTACGATTTACAAACGCACCACGGAGAACGGTCCCTGGATTCCCTATCAGTTCTACAGCGCCGCCTGTCGAGATACCTACTATCTACCCGATTCAAGGGCTATACGCAAGGGTGAGGGTGAGGCCCGTGCCCTCTGCACCAGCGAGTACAGTGACATCTCTCCACTGCGCGATGGTGAAATTGCCTTCTCCACACTCGAGGGTCGTCCAAGTGGCATTAATTTTGAGCGCAGTCTGGAACTGCAGGATTGGGTGACAGCCACGGACATTCGTATTACTCTGGATCGTCTGAATACCTTCGGTGACGAGCTGTTTGGTGATCCTCGTGTCTTGAAGTCCTACTTCTATGCCATCAGCGATATAGCTGTCGGTGCACGTTGCAAATGCAATGGGCATGCCAGCAAGTGTGTAGCAAGCACTGGAATGCATGGAGAGCGTACTCTCGTCTGCGAGTGTCGTCACAATACCGATGGACCCGATTGCGATCGCTGCTTGCCTCTGTACAATGACGTCAAATGGAAAAGGGCAACCTCCACGGATGTGAACGAGTGCAAAGGTAGGAAAACTGGTTACAGTGGTGGTTAATGAGAATTTGAGAATAGACAACTTTCTCAGTTCTACTTGCAATTGCATTTGTCCCATTGTGCTTGCTGTTCTATATAAGGATATTCCAGTTTGCCGTTAGCTCGTTTACGTTTAACGTGTTCTGTGCGCACTTGCTGCAGCGTTGAATCGATCAGTCATGTTGAGGCTGTGCTTGCAACTTGTCTGCCTCGCGGCAAACACTCAATCCTATGGCTGGTCCTATGACTATGCCCTACAAACGAATCGCTTAACTGCCAGCGCCGCGCCAAACTGGTACCTCATCAACTGTAATAGATGCTCCTAGATATAACAGTGCATATTCTACTTCCTTAATATTCTTCCTTTTCACTTGCAGCTTGCAACTGTAATGGTTTTGCGGAAAAATGTTATTTCGATTCAAATCTGTTTAACCAGACGGGTCATGGCGGTCACTGTCTGGATTGTCGCGATAATCGTGATGGTGCCAACTGTGAACGCTGCAAGGAAAACTTCTTTATGAGGGACAGCGCCCATTGCGAGAACTGCAACTGTGATTCCGTCGGCTCACGTTCATTGCAGTGCAACAGCCAGGGCAAGTGTCAGTGCAAGCCAGGCGTTACTGGAGACAAGTGCGATCGTTGTGCGAACAACTACTTCCAGTTCGGACCTCATGGTTGTCAGCCTTGTGGCTGCGATGCTCGCGGCTCTGATGACAATACTCCAGCCTGTGATGCCGAGAGCGGCATCTGCTACTGCAAAGAGAATGTCGAAGGCAGGCGCTGCAATGAGTAAGTTAATATCACCAGTATTATGTGCAGCTTCCTAATTTTTCCACCTTCAACAGGTGCAAGCCGGGCTTCTTTAATCTGGATAAGAGTAATCGTTTTGGTTGCACACCCTGCTTCTGTTATGGCCATACCTCCGAGTGCCAGACTGCACCTGGTTACTCCGTTGTTTCAGTCACCTCCAGCTTTAACAAACACAAGGAACGCTGGACTGCCATTGATTTGAATCGTCGCGATGTGGATATTAAATACAATCAGTATAGTCGCAGCATTGGCACCACAGCTCAGGGCAATGAGTACGTTTACTTCCTGGCTCCAGATCGCTTCCTGGGTGATCAGCGTGCCTCGTACAATCGTGATCTGAAATTCAAGCTGCAACTGGTGGGTCAAGTGGGACCTAGTAGCAGTGCCAGCGATGTCATCCTCGAGGGTGCTGGCAGCAAAATATCTCTTCCCATCTTTGCCCAGGGCAACGGTATACCCGATCAGGGTGTGAGGGAGTACACTTTCCGTCTGCAGGAACATCATGACTATCAGTGGCAACCCAGCCAATCGGCACGTGGCTTTCTCTCAATACTCTCCAATCTGACGGCAATTAAGATCAGGGCTACCTACTCTGTACAAGGTGAGGCTAACCTAGATGATGTGGAGCTCCAGACAGCACATCGAGGGGCTGCTGGAAAACCAGCAACCTGGATTGAACAGTGTACCTGCCCCGAGGGCTATTTGGGTCAGTTCTGCGAATCCTGTGCGCCACGCTATCGTCACAGTCCCGCACGTGGAGGACCCTTCATGCCCTGCATACCCTGTGACTGTCACGGACATGCAGACATTTGTGACTCGGAAACAGGGAGCTGTATCTGTCAGCATAATACCTATGGTGATAACTGTGACCAGTGTGCCAAAGGCTACTATGGTAATGCCTTGGGTGGTACACCGTACGACTGCAAACGTTGTCCCTGCCCCAACGATGGTGCCTGTATGCAAATCAATGGCGATACCGTCATCTGTACGGAATGCCCGGTAGGCTACTTTGGCTCACGTTGTGAACAGTGCAGTGATGGCTTCTATGGTGATCCAACGGGACTCCTAGGCGATGTGCAGACCTGCAAGAGCTGCGACTGTAATGGCAATGTCGATCCTAATGCGGTGGGCAACTGCAATCGCACCACGGGAGAGTGCCTTAAGTGCATACACAGCACCGCTGGACCACACTGTGATCAATGTCTGCCTGGACACTTTGGAGATCCACTAGCGTTACCTCATGGCAAGTGCGATCGTTGTAGCTGCTATGCTGCCGGTACGGAGCAGGATGAACAGAGTATCTCAAGGTGTGATCAGGTGACGGGACAGTGTCAGTGCAAGCCCAATGTAATTGGACGCGACTGTGGTGAATGTCAGCCCGGCTACTTTAATATCCGTTCCGGCAATGGGTGTGAGAACTGTCTTTGCGATCCCATTGGCAGCTACAACTCCACCTGTGACCGCTATACGGGTCAGTGCCATTGCAAGCCCGGAGTTATTGGTGTGCGCTGTGATCAGTGCGAGAATTACTTCTTCGGTTTCTCAGCGGATGGCTGCAAGCCTTGTGAGTGTGACGAGAGCGGCTCCAAGGGCTTCCAGTGTGACCAGAATGGCCAGTGCCCCTGTAATGATAATGTGGAGGGACATCGCTGTGATCGCTGCAAGGAGAACAAATATGATCGCCATCGTGGTTGTGTCGATTGTCCAGATTGCTATAATCTGGTGCAGGAAGCGGCTAATGAGCATCGCTCCAAGCTGGCCAATTTGAGTGCCACCCTAGACGAGATTGCACGCACACCGGTGACCAACGATGATGAGTTTGAGGGTAAGTTGAAGGCGGTGCAGGAGAAGGTCGCCATATTGGCACAGGATGCACGCTCTGGATCCGGTGATGGCGGTCAAACCTATGTCGAAGTCATCAACGATCTGCAAAAGCGGCTGGACAGCATGCGTGGTCATCTGACAAGTGCTGATGCACTGCAGCTGGATGCCAATGCCGAGATAGAGAAGGCACGCCGCAATTACACACAACTGCACAGGATCATTGACGATGCCAAGAAGGAGCTTCAACAGGCATTGGAACTCCTCAACGACGAAGGTGCTCAGGCCTTGGCCAAGGCAAAGAACAAATCTGTGGAGTTTGGCGAGCAGTCTGAGCAGATATCAGATATTTCTCGTGAGGCACGTGCTCTTGCCGATCGATTGGAATCCGAAGCACAGTTCGATCTGAAGAACGCCAAGGATGCTAAGGATGCTGTTGAGAAGGCCCATCTCCTGGCCAAGAATGCCATCGATTTGCAGCAAAAGGTGAGCGTGGAACTGCGCTCCGAAGTGCGTACTGAGCTTGAACAAGTGAAGCAGTCACTTGGAGCTGTTGCTCAAACTTCCAAGGAGGCGTTGCGTAAGGCCAATGAAGTCTACGATGCCGCACTCACATTACTAAACAATGTGAACGGTCAGACCCAGCCGGACATTGATATCAACAAGTTGAAGAAGGAGGCGGTCGCTGCCAATGAGAAGGCCGATAAGCTGCTCAAGGAGATTACTGAGTTGTCTAATGGCAATGGTGAGGTCTTTTCCGATTTCGAAGCCGAACGTGATTTTGCCCAAATATTGCTACAACGGTAAGTCATGTATAGAGAGTTTTCGCCCAGAATGCCATAATTAAAATATATATCTTCATACAGCGCCGATGCACAAAAGAAAGACGATATTGAGCTGTTGGAGCGAGCCAAGGCTGCATTTGAGAGGGCCACCAAGGCAGTGGAACAGGGTGATAATACACTTAAAGAAGCCAACAATACCTACAACACACTGGCTGGCTTCCAGTCCGACGTGCAAAGATCCTCGGAGAAGGCCGGTTTGGCATTGGAAACAGTGCCCAGCATTCAGCAGGAGATTGAGATTGCCGGAAATCTTATACGCCAGGCTGGTGAAGCTCTCGTCGGTGCCAATAAGAATGCTAACGAGGCCAAGAACAATGCACAGGAAGCGCAAGAGAAGTATGCGGAACAGGCCTCAAAGGTAAGTTTCAAAAACAACTGAGAGAAAACTGCTCAACCAAAATCATTTGATTTTAGGATGCCGAGATGATTCGCCGCAAGGCTAATGAGACAAAGGTTGCTGCCCGCAAGCTGCGTAATGAGGCTGATCAGCTGAATCATCGCGTCACACTGACTGAAATGAATATCTACCACCTTGAGGAGAACTCAACCAAAGATGATAATCTTGTTGATGATGCCAAGCGCAAGGTGGGTCAGGCCAAGGCGGACACGCAGGAGGCACAAAAGCAAATCGAAAAGGCTAATGCCGAGCTCACTGCGATTAAGGACGAGCTGGAGAACTTGAAGGAAATCAATACAGCTGATTTGGATAAATTAGGTAAACTCAAACAACAACAACCTTTCGCAAAAAACTTTAAAGATCTTCTTTTTTTTTAGAAAATCGCCTTAGTGTTGTCGAAAGCGATATAAGCCGTGTGAACCTAACTGGACGCATTGAGAAGTACCGAGAACAGCGCAACATACAAAAGAAATTAATCGACAAATACGATGCAGAGTTGAGAGAACTCAATGACGAAGTAGATAACATACGTTTAATATCTGAGGCACTGCCAGGTGGTTGCTTTAGGCGCAACCGTCTTGAGCCATAGATGTATAGATACAGACCCTAACTAAGTGCACTACCAACTACTTCAATTAACATCTAAGTACGAGGCGAAGACGAACAAATCGGAATTAGCCGTAGCCTTTGAATGAAATTATGTAATTTTAGTTTTATAGCTGAAATATTTTGTTTAGTGAAAAAAATAAGAAAACATACGATACAAACGAAACCCAGAGGAAAAAAATAAGCTTTAAAGCATCGTTACTACATATACAAATATGCATATGAATATAATTATCGTAATACTCTGATGCCAATTTAAAAAAAAAAGGAATTCTTATCTGCCAATTGTGCTTTAAATTCAAGCTAGACATGAACGACGACTGTATTATACTACATATATATTGAAAACTGTGCCGTGTACAATCCCAAATCAAATTGCATTTCTCTTCCAACTCCTTTGTATGGTTATATTTACCATATTACAATCTATTTCTACGCTATATAAATATATATATAAAATATTTGTCATCTACTTTTATTGTGCCAATTACAATATTTTTATCGTGTTAAAATCGCTTTATGAATTTCACCTTAAAAATAAAAGTTTTCCAACGTTGTAATTTTGTATAAAGTATATTATTTGTCTTCCATATTACGCAAAAGTAAAAAGAAATTACCACTCATACGAAATACCTGAAAGAAAATAAAAGAAGAAGGAGCTACAAGAAAAAACTCTTTCTTATTTTACCTGCACCAAAAATCCGTGTGATAAATTGGTAAAACCACCAACGCTCAAAACAAAAGTACGCTTTGAGAATAATAGCATAAGTTTTACAATGAACTTAAAGTCCTCAGACTCGTTATACCACTCACAATTGTACCAATCGATAAACAAAAGTTCGCTCTGTAAAAAAGTAAATTTTAGTTTATTTTTTTACAGGAATTTCTTTTGATTTACCTGAGTTTCGACCTTTTGCGCATTGACGTTATACAAGCTGATTTCCAAAGTAATGGTCAATAAGTATACCATAATCATACCCATCCAGACAAAACTCACTTCCTGATCAACAAAGCGATATATCCATTGAACTTTTTGTCTAATGAATTGCTGGATGGATTACTTACCAATACCGTGCTGATCTTGTAAAGCAACATGCATATCAAAATGCTGCTTATCACACACTGTACAAGAATAATGTATTTGAAAACCAATTCAATTTGAGCATGATGTCTGTAGAAGAGAAATAAAGCAATCGGAAACCTTTACTGTTTAAAAGGACTATTTTACCTTGATATACGTGCAAAAAGCTTGGCACAGCAACGTAAAAATTGAACCCTTGAATGCTTGGGAACCATCAAATCGTTCGTAGAGTTTTTAACCAGATAACGCAAAATCTCAAGAAGGCAAGCCTCATGATTGGTCAGCACGACAAATAAACTATTGAAGCCAAAGACAGCTAATAAAAATGAGAATTAAACCATATATAAAGAAACTCTAAGACTAACCCACCAAAAAAACACCAAACTGGACCAGATTGTAAAATATAAAAACGAACCCAGTAAGAGGGAATTTCATATTTACCAAATTGGAAAAAGGGCACTATGGCTGGATACGCTATAGAAAACCGAATGTAGTACTAAAACTTTGCAGCTTAGTTTGCCAAACTTACTCAAAGTCATTTCGCATTCATTATCCTTTACTATATAGCAATCGTATATATATTGAAAATATGGTCGCAGACAATAATACAAAACCGGCATACACACGATTTTGTAAAAGAACATAACCTGACTATTGATAACCAGCCAGTTTTTCTCTAACATCGATCCCAATGTCTTACTTAACACTTGCTTGTTTGGCAAATCTAAAAATTACAAGTATAAATAATTCAGTAAGTTTAAATTAATTTCAAATACTTACTTAAATCAAAGAGACCCAGGTTTTTTAGCACATTTCCCGTTTCACTGGCCTCTACCAGCTCCACAGTAGACTCGAGGAAGATGTAAAAATGCATCATCTTAACCATTCCAACAGAAAGCTGAAAGCTTAGAAGGACGGCCTAAAAATTGAATGTTTTTTTTTATAAATATCGTTACTTTCATAGAAGTATTAAATCAAACCTCCACATAAGATTCGAATGAGACTTTATAATTGGCCATTATAAATTTGATTAGGCTGCTTACAAGGTGCACATTAACAGCCAATGCAAATATACGCAAGCTGTATTGAAAATACAATTTTAAAATTTTAATTTCAAAAAACGAAATGAACAAATTTGAAAACTTACAAGCCACAGGGCCAGGAACTTCGCTTTCGCGGTGCAATGTTTACACCCAAGGCATAAGCGCTGTACTCCACCCAAGTTAAGCCGGGCTTGGTAATGCCATCAATTCTTTCTAGCTCCAAATCCCAGAGGTTCTTCATGTTGTAAATTAAACTTTATACTGCTTAGAAGCGGCTTGACCATGTCGGCCTTTTATACATATTTTTCAGTGGGAGGTCCTTGCTCAATTAGTTGAAAATTATATGGTAGCTTCCAAGCAAATTGCTTTATTGCTTGCTCTTGCTTAAGGACTCAAAATAATAAGGCGTAACAGGCCAACATTAAAAATTTAGGCGCATATGCAAGCATAACACAATTTAAATAGACAGCGATAATTGATTTGTTGCTATGAACAAGTTTTTTATAAATGAAAATAAGCAATACAAATGAATAATTTGCAGTTGCGGTTAAGCAAATGATAATAATAATATTAAAAAAGACATTTAGCCCAACATTTGTAAATGCAAAAGATTAAGATGTCGATTTTAAAAACCAGCGGCTAACAGCTGATATATATTTGCGAACAGTTGGCAGCTCCAACAGCTGTTTAGCAGAGCAAACGCAACAGATGGGCAGCACAGTCGAAATGTAAATCGCATTTTATTTGTTTACCTGTTGTGAAAACGTTAAAATATAAGTTACAGCTAAAACCCGGCAACTAAGGGCTACGCCTCGATGACCAAGATGAGTGCAAATAAACAGAATTTGCTGCATCCGGTGAAAACAACAAATCCCATAGTCTACTTCGATATCAGCATAGACCAAGAAAGCGGTAAGCGAAGCAGCGCGCAATCTATACTTGACCTAGTTAAACATTATCGCAGGTACACACATCTACACAAACAAATATATATTTCTCTGTTTTCGCAGCGGGTCGCATGATAATTGAACTGCGCAAGGATGTTGTGCCAAAGACAGCGGAAAATTTTCGAGCTCTGTGTACGGGTGAACGTGGCATCGGGCAGCTGGGGACTCCACTACACTACAAGGGCACGCACTTCCATACAATCAAGCGGGTCTTTGCTGTCCAAGGAGGCGATATAGTAAATAACGATGGGACAAGCGGGGAAAGCATATACGGACCACTTTTCGAGGATGAGAACTTTAATCTGACGGTGAGCTGAAATGAAAAACTGAACACACAAATGCAAACTGAAGCAAATGAATATATTGCCTTGATCGCAGCACAACGAGGAGGGCGTGGTTAGCATGGCCAACTATGGCAAACCGAATACAAACAACTCACAGTTCTTTATCACAGCTGTTGGCTGTGAGAACCTCAACGACACCAATGTTGTTGTGGGTCGTGTATTACGTGGTCTTAGCATTGTTGCTGAAATGGAACAGAACTGCAATGATGAGGCTCATCCAACCGCCGATATTACCATAACCGACTGCGGCGAGTTGGCGCCTGGCGAGGACTGGGCCATTGAATGCAACGATGAGACTTCAGATAAACTGCCGCCCTATCCAGAAGATTGGACGGGCAAATTTACAAAGCCAACGGTGAGCCAAGAAATATGCAATGTCATCGTGATAGGTGTTAAATTAAAGTATGTTGTTGTGGTATTATAGTGCGAAACAGCTGTTAACTTGCTCACAGGCCTGCGACAATCGGGCAATCACTTTTATCAGCTGGGCCATTTTCATGACGCGCGTGCCAAATATCGAAAAGCGAATCGTTACTATACTATGCTGCGCCGAAGCTTTGAGTGGCAGCATCCAAAACGAAGCCAAGGCTCAGATTCGGAATTAAATAAATTAGACGCTTTCTCTGTGGTGAACAACATCAACATGGCAGCGGTAGAGTTAAAGCTGGGTAACTATCAGTATGCCAAGCACGAATGCTCCGAAGCGATTCGGCTGGATCCAACCTGCAGCAAAGCGTTCTATAGACGAGGACAAGCGCAGCGTGGAATGCGTAATTATGAGGAGGCCATTAATGACTTAAAGAAAGCACACACATTGCTGCCAGAAAACAAGCAAATTTTAAATGAACTAAATAGCGCTAAGCAGTTGCTGGCCGAATACAATAAACAGCAACGAAATGCGCTCAAGAATCTGTTCAATTAGTTAAGAAGTTACTAAATACTATGACAAACATGATTAAAGTCTAGTTGAATATTTGCTCTAATTACTTTAAGATGTCCAGATTGATTGTGGGCAGGAACAATACAAATATTACTTTGTAATTAAATGTTTTTATTATTATAAAAAATATTGCATTTTGTTTTGTTCAGTGTTTTTAAAGAGTCAGACATAAAGCTGTCTCATAAAGTGTTTTATCTTCGTCTGTTTGACTTGATATGACCCTTGTAAAACTAGTTGTGATACGTGTTAAATATATAAGTATATTATGTAATTATATCGTACTTAAAAACACACATTTGTTCATACATAATAATGCTTGATAAACTCTCAACTGAATGATAGTGCCCTATAATGCTGCTTAAATATTAACATCTTAATTTGATTACATATCAAAATGAGCTTAAACCTGCACTAATCTTAGCCATATGTAAAGTTGCTTTTGTTTAAAGATTTGTCACAATGTCTTGTTCGCTGCGATGCAAATTGCTTGATCCGGTGCCCATGGAATAGCTTTTCATATTGATTTCCATATTGGTCAGTGCGCTTGAGACGTGATACAAGTTTTCCGAGAGAATTGCATAGACTTCAAACAGCTCCGAGTCCGATTTAGATACAATAAACGCTTCTGTTGGGTCAAGCAAATATTTAGAAATGTTTTTAAAGATTTTGTTTATTTGTGGTACATACCGGTGCGATCTTTCATGATGCTATGCGCATAGGCATTCAAAATAATCGACATCTCATCGAACTTAATTCGGCTATCCATAATGCCATAGCTAAGAATAGTGAGACGTTGATCGCCTGCGCTGAGTGTTGACACTCGTCGGTACTGACGCACATGGGAAATGGCGCTAGACCAGCGCTGCAGGTCAATGTGTTCATGCAGCGAAGCTTCAAACTCCTCCTGTGTCATAGGCAAACCAGGCGAAGGTGTAGGCGTGTGTTCGCCCTCCGTTGACGTCGACGATTCTAGGCAATCCAATTCAGCTTCGCTTGTGCAGCGCACCAAAGCATCTCGCACCAGGGCATAAAGATCGGATATGTCATGCATCTGATGGAAAACCCATACATTTTAATTCAAGTTCATTCATGTTTGAGGTCACTACTTACGTCTTCATTGTTACGAAAATGATTAACCACATTAGAGGATATTTTGTGATTTGATTCAATCAGCAAAAGCAATTGAAACATTAGCTTATACAAAGAGCGTCCCAGGTCCAGCACAACCTCTGTCGAGGCTGGATCAAATGGCATGCAAGCATTACTGGAACTGCTGGGTAACTCCAAGCCCGAAGCAGCAACATCTGATTCATTGAAGAGTGATAACTTGCAGGATGTTTTTACTGCATCCAGGCACTGCAATGAAGATTCTCACATTAAAACTAACTTCGTAATTCAAGTAATAATGGTACTCACCTCTAATACCTGGTCCTTGCGATCGAAGAATGTCTCCAGATGCTCTTGCACCTCCAGCACATTAAATCTGAGCGTTTCAAACAGTTTCGGCGTTGTGGCTTGCATCTCGCTGCACCATACACGTGGCGGATCAGCACGCGAGCTCAACAAATCCGTGAAGAGTGAAATACGATTGCCCAACTGGGAGCCAATTCCGGTGAAGAATTTTTTGGCCTCCTTGGAAATGCTGATTGTCTTGAAAGTCAACTCTTTAATCAGCCTGTACAGCTGGAGCAGAAGCTCAGAAGTGTGAGCCGAGGGTTGATTGACCAGCATGGACTGCAGTTGCCGTCGCCAGTTTTCCTCCGCCTCGTCGCGAACAGCTGCTCCAAAGCGAATAATACCCTGCATATGTGGCGAGGCATTACATGGAGTTATGTCACCCAAATCGCCAGCACTGGAGCCGCTAGTATCGCTCCGTGAAACCGAGTTACGGCGACGACGCTCACGCAGACTCAAGGACGACGGGGGTGCGCCGCTGAATATAGACTTCAAAAAGGATTGACGATGATCATCGTCTAATGGTGATTCTGATTCGGCCTCCTCATCGGAAGAATCGTCAGCGGTCTGTCGCTTACGCTTGCTCAAAATTGGAGTCTTGTCGCTGAAGCTATCCTCCAGCGCTGAAGAGTGGCCGCCCTTGATGGAACCACCAATGGCGCTGCCACAGTTCAAGCAATCCTCGTCACCCTCGAAAAGCTGATGTCGACGAACGCCCCAATTGAAGTTGTCCGTGGATTCCCCAGCAATGCTATCCTCATACTCCAAGAAGTCAAAGTCCTTGAAAACGGTAAAGTCGGGTTGACCATCGTCACGACGTGAACCGCTGCTAAGATCACCCTGCGGTCCTGATGTTTCCTCGGTGGATGAGGCAGCCGAAGACTGCCGTTCCATAAGATCCGACGATTGGCTAAATATAACCTAGAGGTTAGCGAACAAAAGAATATTAGTAACAAATAGAGCAAAGCTGCATGCAAGGTAAACATTGAAATAGTTCTACAAAAAACACAAAATAGTTAATAAGTCTGGAAAGCTTACGCTTTGTCTGGTTGCAATCGATCCTGTTAGTAGTGATGTGCTCAGAGACTGATTGTGTTAAAACAAGAAATCGAAATATATACAGTTTGAAACAAAATAATCATGCAAAGTGTAAAGACACAAACAAAACATAACTAAACAAAACAGAATGTTAACAGGATTCGTATTCCAGTTTTCAACATGCAAAAGCATCGAAACTTGATAAAGAAATGCAATATTTGAATTCGAAAACTGGCGCTTTACTTTCGTTTTTAAATGAATATGGGAGTAAAAGGAAATGAGCGGTTAATTAAAATACGTTCTACAAATGATATGAAACGATGAATCGAGCCAAAACACATTACGTTAAGAAAAGCAAATTACGCAAATACGTGTCTGTTAGAAACATTGTTCTTTACCTTTGAGCAAATGGAGTTTATGAAATCGTCCTATAATAAGGTTTAGTTCGGGTTGTTAATGATGAGATAATGGCGTGTTAGTTGGATTTGGTTTGATTTTGTATTAATTTCATTTTCGATTTTGTTTGATTTTTTTTTTTTTACATGAAAGAAAAAGAAGTAGAAATAAATAAATTTATATAGATGATGGCCATATTAGAGAAAGCAGGAGCTGAAAAATCTAGCGCTAGGGGAGCTTAAAGCATGCACCTTGTTGCTAATGTACAAGCTGACAAACTGTCGACTCCTGTTCGCCGAGTGCCAACGCCAGCAACTTACCGATGGTGATTTGGGCAGACCAACACGTTGTCCACAGGTGGTCAATAGATTCACCAGACACTCGCGCACACGACACTGCGACATCCAAGGACGCTTCCAGCCGCTAAGAGGCACAGTGTCCGCCGGTGACAAGCTGGCACTGCGCCTAGGTGAATTGGGTGTGCCAACAATGCTGCCAAGGCCAACAGCGTGCTGATGTTGCTGCTGGGCAGCGACGGCAGAGGCGGCAATGGCAGCCACATTGCTGTGGGCGCGTTGCTGCTGCAGCTGTGCGCTAACCTGCTGAGCAGGCGCAACCGTCACGGTGGTGGCATTGGTCAGCGTCGAGTTGAGCGAGGAGCTGCCCGTGCCAGAAGCAGCACCGCCAGAGTTTGGCTCCTCCGTTTTGAGCAATATGCGACGTCCGATTAGAGGCGTCTGTGAGACATCGAATGTGAACTCCATGGTGCGGCCGGCCAGTTCCTTTTTACAGAACATATCCGAGTCCGGATATGCGCCATAGAAAGAGAACGATAAGCCGGCGCTACTGCCATCGCTTGGTGGCACCACCTGCAGCGATGAGCTGCGTGTGACAATCAATTTGAGTATCTTCAGTGAATCCTTCCAGTTGACAGTCTGTAAAATCAATCATTTAGTTAGCCGTTTGAATCTGAAGCGAATTTCAAACTTACATCCAAATATTTGCCAATGGCACGCAGCAGATCCGCATTGATGGTCTGTGCCTGTGGCGCCGATAGATCCACATAGTGAAGCATGCAATGAATGACATTCAGCACCGGCACCTGCACCTGTTGCGGTCCCTTCTCTAGCACCTCGATCAAGAAGGCCAACATATGAAGGCCCATGTGCGCGTATGTATCGTGGAGATACTTGACAACACACTTGGTCCACTGAAAAGATTCCTTGCAGAAGGTTTTGCGACTGTATAGGGTCATTACAGTGCCCAGATTCTCTAGCTTAGCGCCCAGCTCGGTGGAAACATGTGCTATATTCTCAGCGCTCCGTATGCAAATCTCATTGGCATCCTCATAATGCAATAGCATATACGGTAGTAGGGCAATCACATTCATGGGAAAAGCACAGCTTTGAGTGGGATCACAGACGGGCAGAGTCAACAGCGGAGCAAACTGAGAAAGCAGTGTAATGGTGGGCTCGTATGTGGCACTGTGTGTGCAGCCCTAAAACATTAAGAATGAAAATTTCATTACATTTCACTTGTTTTCAAAATATATATAGATAGCAACTCACTTTGAGCAACAGGGCATGCACACCCGGGTAGGCTGTCCATTTGAGCTGCTGCTGCAGTTTCTCCACTTTGTCACGTGCATCGGGACGATCCAGTGGCAATCGGTGGAGTACCCGAGTTAGTAAGCGTAACGCCAACATAAACTCGTGCTCATAGTCCGATTCGAGCAGTGAAACGGATAGCCAAAATAGCTGTGCCAATATGGTCATCTTGTCATCCTGTGTGGCTGTATCACCCAACATCTTGAGGCTCTGAGCACTGCGTGAGCGGGACAAAGCGGAGCAAGCGCCGACGCCAACACTACCGACACCAAACTTGCTGACAACACTGCGTTCCAGTTCAATGCCTGAGGCACGATTCCTTAGTTCCACCTGCTTGTCACAGGGTGAATTGTTGGCCTTGCGACCGCAATAGGAGACCGAGTAGCTGGTGCTGCGTCCATGGCTGGGTATTGAGTAGTTAGAGGACTGTGGAGTCATGCCCGAAGGTGACTTCTTGCCGGGCAGAATGGAATTGGGACCACCATCCTTATTGTTCAGATTGGGCGTGCTCTTGAAAATATCTTTCATTACATCCAACGGCCGGAAATCGGAGTCCAAGCTATCGACTGCAGCTTCCAGTGTCAGCAGCAACTCCGTCACATAACCTTGCATATCCTCGCCCTGTTCGGCCACTGTTTCCACCAGTCGGGACAAAATATCCGACAGCATGCGTGAATTTATGGGCACATTAAGAGCGCGAAATATTTGCAGGCAACGTCCGGCATAGTGACGCGAGGAGCACGAGAGTCCCAGCTGCAAAGCCGTTTGCGCCCAGCGCTCGGCAATGCGCGCCTGTGGGTAGCTATCGGCAAACACCTTGACCATGTGCTTCAGGAAGCAGCTTAGCTGCTCCGCTGACTTTACAGCCCACACCTTGGCCGTGATGTCCTCATAGTTCCATAACGGCTGGCACGTGTCGTGGGCGAGGAACTTGAGCAAACTCTTGATCACATGTGCTATGGGCATACTGGGACCCGGTTGCGGTGGTGCATGCTCATCCGCATGGATCAACGGCACCTCCGAGTTCTCGGTATTATTCGGATTAATCTGCAGCGCAGCAGGAGTAGCAGCCAGTGCGGCTGGTGTGGCATTTCCTCCCGATCCCTGCGCCGACTGCAGCTGCTGCAGATTCTGTTGCAACATCTGTTGATTGGTCGAGTGGGCCGCAATGATCGTAGAGCTGGAGAGATTATGCTGCAACGCATAGGCAGCTGCCTGTGGACTCACATGCAGCAAATAGCTATCAAATTGCTGATGCAGTTCCGTAAAATTATTGTCAATCACGGGCAGAGCAGGCACCGTCAGTCCCAGGTCCAATTTGCTCGTCTCGCTGTTGAGCAGAATGCGAGCCACGGTGAGATGATCATTGTGCTCGGCCAGGACAATCAATAGATTGACGCACAGCTGCTTGCAATGCTCCCGCACAATGATGCGTGTGTGATCCAGACCAAGGAACAATATGTGCAGCATAAGTGGTAAATGCAGTGTCCAATCGATGCCAGGTATGCCATCTACCACAATATCCGTGAGCAACATCACAGCCACATTACAACTGTAAAAGAAATTGGATCGTTATTCAAATGGGTTTTGCACTAATGCATTAAGCTATTATTATATAATTAGTTTATCGCTGGGAGATACTGCGAATTTGTGAATACCACAAATGGTTTGAGCAACTATATAAACTGTTCCGCAACTCTATGAAACACCATATTCTGTCTTCAAAATGAAGGTGTTAATAACAATTCTTTTACTCTCTGTAGCCTTTGCAAATGGCACACCATTGGAGCCCGCAGAAGAGCTGGAGCCTCAGAATATTATTACCAATGGGTATACGGCACCTGAAGGCAAAGCGCCGTACATTGTGTTCCTGGCTTTCCGCAAAGGCAATGTTGGTTCCTGGTGTGGTGGCTCTATTATTGGAAATACTTGGGTCGTAACGGCTTCTCATTGTTCGAAGCCCTACGACACTGTAACCGTTTACTATGGCTCCAACCAGCGTTCCCAGGGTTCAATTACGCACACTGTTACCGGCAACAACATTATTAACCATCCCAGAGATGATATTGCCTTGATTCGCACCCCACACGTCAGTTTTACCAGTCGTATCAACCGTGTAAGGCTACCCAGTTTCAATGATCGTGGTAATCAATACGTCAATCAAGCAACAACTGCCTGTGGCTGGGGACAGACAACTACTACAAGGACACCCCAAAATCTGCAGTGCGTCGATTCGAGGGTTATATCCAATGCCGAATGTGCCAGAGTTTATGGCAGTCAAACGATCCAGAGTCAAATTCTGTGCATTAGCACACCAGGCGGTAGATCCATTTGTTCCGGCGACTCAGGCGGTCCGCTAGTCACACAAAGCAACACCATCCTCATTGGCGTCAGTCAATTCGTTTCGGGCAGAGGTTGTACTGCTGGAGATCCGGCAGGTTTCGCACGTGTCACAAGTCATTTGGACTGGATACGTGGACATACGGGCATTGCATACTAAATCTAAACCTTCAGTGGCTAATTCTTTAAAAAATCTTCAATTTTTTCAACACAGAATCAATTTATACCAATATAAATATATTATATAATATGTTTCCTAATAAAACTATGTCGATTCCGTACTTATGCAAATCTGAATAATAACTTTTTAATGACCTTTTAAGAAGAACAAGCATCCAAAAATAAGTGTAACCCTTGTAGGAACATCGTTAACAATGGTACCCACATAACATAAAAACTTAACCATAAAATTTTTAAACAAACAGTTTTTTTAAATGAGTCAAGGCAATAAGTATCTTGATTCTGACAACATGATACCAAGCCGATGTTTAGCTTAACTGTTTCAGTTGGATTTCCAGAGTTTTGAACCCATTTAAAATACATTGTTAACAAAAATAAATGTTCAGTTCTTGTTTGAAAGCTCTCGTATTTTAAATATTCAAGTTATACTAATGGCTAAAAATTAAAATTGATATTTTGGTAATTAAGATAACTACTTTAGCAAAATCTAATTCCTAAAAACAATACGTACTGGGAAACAAATTATTATCTTTGTGATTTGCATACTTAATGTCTTATAATGCAAATAACTTTCAACACTTGATAACACAGTAATCTGACTTCGACATTTTCACTATATAAGGTGGAAGGTAAAACAGTTTATATTCACTATTCTTTGTAATAATGAAAGTGTTGCTTTTACTTCTCTGTTTGGCTTTTGCCTCTGCAAGTGATAATCAGACTTTGAATTCCACTTTGGATCAACATGAGCCCGACAACATTATAACCAATGGCTATGCAGCTTATGAGGGAAAAGCTCCCTATATTGTCAGTATGCTGTTGAGAACAGATGGTAGCAATAGAATGGCAATTGGAGGTGGTGTCATTATTGCTAACACATGGGTGCTGACCGCTGCTCATTGCCTGACTACGGACTATGTTGATATTCATTACGGCGCTAACTGGAGAGGAAATGGTCAATACAGTCATAGGGTGCGAAAGAACAACTTCATTCGTCACCATCTTTGGCCCAATACAAATGGAAATGACATTGGACTAGTTCGTACACCACATGTGGATTTCACATGGAGGGTCAACAAGGTAAACCTTCCCAAGTTTAACCAACGAAACGAACGCTTTGTGAATTGGTGGACGGTCGCCTGTGGATGGGGTGGACAGGCCAACGGGCAACTTGCGGACTGGTTACAATGTGTCGATCTACAAATCATGGGAAATGACGAATGCTCCAGAACTTACGGTAGTCTACCCGAAGGCATTTTGTGTGTACGGACCCCCGGTGGCAAATCCACGTGCGGTGGTGACTCTGGGGGTCCTTTGGTTACACACGATAATCCCATCTTAGTGGGTATTACATCGTTCGTTTCGGCGGCAGGCTGCACAGCCGGTCAACCTGCTGGTTTCACTAGAGTGACCGCTCACTTGGACTGGATACGTCAAAACTCTGGAGTCGCATACTATTAATATATATTTCATTAAAATATATATATGTAACAAACAATAAAAAAGCATTTTAAGCAAAAAATATTTTTTTTCTCGCACAAAATATTTTTATGTACTTTTAAGGAATTTTAAGGTACTTCTATCTTTAATAACCATATTTGAAAGGACGACCTAATAGTATGGAAACCCTAGTATATAAGCTAACATCCCCAGCGCTTCAATAGATCTAGTTTAAGCAGTGTTAATCGCTCTTTTGTGAGCTTGATACGTCAACGAATGGGCAATGTATTATTTTTTACTACTTTATATGCTATATAATATACTTATACACACAATTTTTAATGCATTTTAAATAAAATATAGAATGTAAGAGTATGGCGTTATATGTAAATGATACCGATTGTATCATTTATTGGTGGTATTGGTTGTTATCTTTGGTGGTATTCCAAATCGCAAATTTCCCCTAATGACTTTACAACATTTAAAGCGAGAATTAGAAAAATTAGTTAACACAAATTAATATCTTGGTATCTTAGAAAACTTTTTAAGCAAAATATCTTTCCTAAAACAAAACTTACTTGAAACCAAATTAGTATCTTTGTCATTTGCATACTTAATGCCTTAAATGTTAATAAGTTTCAACACTTGATAAGACAGTAATATGACTTCGACATTTTCACTATATAAGGTCGAATCTAAAAAAGTTTATATTTACTATTCTTTGTAATAATGAAAGAATTGCTTTTACTTCTCTGTTTGGCTTTTGCCTCTGCAAGTGATAATCAGACTTTGAATTCCACTTTGGATCAACATGAGCCCGACAACATTATAACCAATGGCTATGCAGCATATGAAGGAAAAGCTCCCTATATTGTCAGTATGCTGTTGAGAACTGATGGTAGCAATAGCATGGGAATTGGAGGTGGTGTCATCATTGCTCACACATGGGTTTTGACGGCGGCTCATTGCTTGACTACGGACTATGTGGATATTCATTACGGCGCTAACTGGAGAGCAAATGGTCAATACAGTCATAGGGTGCGAAAGAACAACTTCATTCGTCACCATCTTTGGCCCAATACAAATGGAAACGACATTGGACTTATTCGTACACCACATGTTGATTTCACATCGAGGGTCAACAAGGTAAACCTTCCCAAATTTAACCAGCGAAACGAACGCTTTGTGAATTGGTGGACGGTTGCCTGTGGATGGGGTGGACAGGCCAACGGGCAACTTGCAGACTGGTTACAATGTGTCGATCTACAAATCATGGGAAATGACGAATGCTCCAAAACTTACGGTAGTCTACCCGAAGGCATTTTGTGTGTACGGACCCCCGGTGGCAAATCCACTTGTGGTGGTGACTCTGGGGGTCCTTTGGTTACCCACGATAATCCCATCTTGGTGGGTATTACATCGTTCGGTTCGGCTGAAGGATGCACGGTCGGTAAACCTGCTGGTTTCACTAGAGTGACCGCTCACTTGGACTGGATACGTCAAAACTCTGGAGTCGCATACTATTAATATATATTCCATTAAAATATATATACGTAATATGTAACAAACAATAAAGAAGCATTATTTAAAAACGTGCTTTTTATTTACAAAAGCCCGTCTACGTGACCTAAAAGACTTGCATGTATTTTCAACTAAGCGTTGACGTCCTTATGATTGATTGTCGGTAATTTCTGCATATCACTATTATCATTTGAACGATAGACCTAATTAGTTTAAGTATAAAAGCTAGCATCCCAGCAAGTCAATACTTACATCTAGTTTCAGCATGAGAGTGTTAATCATTCTTTTGTGTTTGGCTTTTGCCTTAGCAAGTGATAGTCCTGTGTACGCGAATCAGGATGAACCCCTTAATATCATAACCAATGGGTATACAGCACCTGAGGGCAAGGCGCCATATATTGTATTCCTGGCTTTTAAAAATGCCAGGAGCGGTGCTTGGTGTGGAGGATCAATAATTGGCAATAACTGGGTTGTCACTGCTTCCCATTGCTCAAAGGGTCAAAGCTCCGTAACCATCTACTACGGTTCAAACAAACGTGCCCAGGGTACAATTACCCACACTGTAACAAGTAGCAACATCATTACCCATCCCAGAGATGACATCGCCTTGATTCGCACCCCACACGTTGAATTCTCGGACCATATTAACCGTGTCAAACTGCCCAGTTTAGCTAATCGGAGTAATCAGTATGTTAACCAACGAACAACTGCTTGTGGCTGGGGAAAGATAAATAAGGCAACCACACCTCAAGATCTGCAATGCATCGATGTTACGGTTATGTCCAATGGTCAATGTGCCAGATATTATGGCTCACGTCAGGTTCATAGCAGAATTCTATGTACGAATGCTGCTGGCGGTAAATCAATTTGTTCCGGTGACTCGGGTGGCCCACTAGTAACTCAATCGAATACAATCCTTATTGGAATCAGTCAATTTGCAACCGTTGGAAATTGTGCTTCAGGATATCCTGCTGGATTTACACGAGTGACAAGTTATTTGGACTGGATAAATCAACAAACTGGCATTAAATATTAAAACCTAGATCTTGTACTGCTTTTAAACAATAAAACAAATAATGAACTTCATATTTTAAAAGCATAATCAGCAAAAACCATTTTCAGTTGCAAAAACTGTTTTTAATCTAACAAGAAGTGTCTTGAATATGCTTCCAAATGTAAATGATACCAGAAGCATGTGTTTAGTTAATGTTCCAAGCCATTTGCTTTCATTACAATATTCATTAACGAAACGACTAATTAGTTTACGAATCAAACTATAAAAACTAAGATCCAAAGCAGTTACATTCTCACTTGCAATTTAAAAATATGAGGGTGCTAGTGATTCTTTTGTATTTGGCTTTTGCCACAGCAAGGGACAATCCTCCGGACCCAGATCAGCAAGATCCTCAGAATATTATCACCAATGGCTATACAGCATCTGAAGGCAAGGCTCCATACATGGTTTTCCTAGCTTTTAAAAATGCCAGGAGCGGTGCTTGGTGTGGTGGATCAATAATTGGCAATACCTGGGTTGTCACTGCTTCCCATTGCTCAAAGGGTCAAAGGTCCGTAACTATCTACTACGGTTCAAACAAACGTGCCCAGGGTACAATTACCCACACTGTACCAAGTAGCAACATCATTAACCATCCCAGAGATGACATCGCCTTGATTCGCACCCCACACGTTGAATTCTCGGACCGTATTAACCGTGTCAAACTGCCCAGTTTAGCTAATCGGAGTAATCAGTATGTTAACCAACGGACAACTGCTTGTGGCTGGGGAAAGACTACAACAACAAGCACTCCTCAAAATCTTCAATGCGTCGATGTTACGGTTATATCCAATGCTCAATGTGCCAGATACTATGGCTCACGTCAAGTTCATAGCAGAATTCTCTGCACGAGTACTGCTGGCGGTAGGTCAATTTGGTCCGGCGACTCGGGGGGACCACTAGTAACCCAATCGAACCAAATCCTAATTGGAATAAGTCAATTTGCAATTTGCAGCTGGAAGTTGTGCTGCTGGACGTCCAGCTGGATTTGCACGAATCACAAGTCATGTGGACTGGATACGTCAACGAACGGGCATTGCATATTAGCACACCTATTGTTCACTATACCATAAATTTAATGATTATTAATAAATATATGGAAAATTTGAATATCCTCGAAAAGCAATAAGAACAATGAATGTGGGAGAATTGAATTTGTCATCTTAGGTGGTCTTCCATAACGCAAATTTCCTAATCGAATGTAGAAGTTACATCGCATTTGAAAGAGTAATATAAATATTTTATAAAATCTACTTTGGTTGGAGTTCTGACAGAACCTGACAAAATCTTAGCAAATGTAATGGGAGTGCGCCATAACAGGGGGTATCCAGAAATTACTCAGTGTAGAACTGATTGTTAGAGAAAAACTTCATATGTCGGGCTATATTACCGTTTGCAAAAAAACCGATAATTCATATTAAGCGTCTTAGGTAGTTAATGGGCTCCACCATATATAAGCAGAATGTCAACTCAAACCAAATAATTAGTTATTATTACCCTCATGAGTTGTTCAAAATCAGTATATAAACACCTTTTCGAAGAAATACAAATTTAACTATGAAACTTTTGGCAGTACTATTATATCTAGCCGTTAGTCTGTCAGGTGGCAATGAGACAAACGACTCCGCCGAACCTGATGATATCATAGTATATACCGAAAAGTCATTCCAAAAGCAAGGTATTCTTCCTAACTTACCGATGAAAACCGCTGATGGGTAAACTGACATCTGGCAAAAATTCTGTCAACGGTGCAAAGTAGCCACCATATTCGGGCATGGGCAAGGGATGAGGATGGGCATTTGTAGACGCCTCTGCGGTGTTTCGCAATTCCACATTCTCCTCCTGTCGCAGTTCCGGATCATTGATAAGTATATCCTCGGGCCGTGGCAATATCGAGGGACCCGAAGCGGCACGTATTTTATCTGCGCCACGTGGCGGTCGACTGCCTCCCGTAATGGGTGTCACTGCAGCAGCGGCTGCTGCAGCAGCTGCCTGAGTATAGGCACGTATGCCGCTGTCCGACTTACAGGTGCTGCAACAGATAAGAGAAAACTTTTTGATTACTATTGTGATTCAAAGCAAAAGTAGAGACTACGTGCCCAATTTTAATGGGATCCTCGCCGCTGTGACGTTTTGTGTGTATTGTGCCCTTTTCCACAGTCAGATCCTGTGTACGCGAATCATTAATTCCGCCCGCTGCTTGGCCTGACAAAGAGTAAATACCATACATTAATACCACAATCAGCTTAAGCTCCAGCTATTGCTCACCGTCAGCACTGTGGCTAGATGCTTTCCGCATGCTGGTTAACCTATAGAAGGGTGGCGTTTCAGTGCGTTCAATAAGACAGTTGAGCGTCTCTACGGTTTGCAGTTCGGCCATTAACTCATCCAGCAAACGATCAGGGCAACTGCGAGCCAGATAAAGAGCAACGCGTTTTGCCTGCAAGTGCACCATTTATATGGTTCGAATAGCAAAAATAAATGGAGACACTTACATAGGGCAAGAGTTCGGTGGGGGCCATGCCGCTCATGATGACCAGATACCGTAATATGACCTTAAGATTGTTGGGCCAGAACTGGCACAATGTGCCCCATAGTTCCTCAATATCGCGCGGATGCGCATCCGAAAACTATCAAACAAAACATATACAAGATTTATTCAATCCATTTACGTAAAAGGGAATGCATTCTTGCCTTTGCAGTTATGTAAAACAGATTATTTAATATCATTTCTGTGGCCTCTGTTGAACCGGTACCTTCGCGACGTCCACGTGTGCCCGAGTCCGGAAAATACTGCAAAAAGACAAAAAGTTAAATAAACTGAGCTGAACAAATTAAAAGAAAACCTACCATTATATAAGAGAGTGGCGTGGCAGGCGGCACACTTGTGGCAACCAGTTCCATGTTCTGCAGCCAAGGAAGCAAACACTGCAACAACAAAGCGCGCACATCCTCGCGAGCGCTCTGAAAACGATGCGTAATCTCTGTAAGTAGACAAAGTAAATTAAAAGCTGTGCGCTTATGTTCATTGTCTTTACTTGCCCGAAAATAATGACATGGTTAACTCGGGACGCAATTGTGCCAGCTGCTTGGACAGAAAACGCTGCGAACGACAATACGCGCTGCTCAACAACACATCCAAGGTGCCCACTTTGTCATCTTCTGCAATGCATAAAAGTAAAAGACAAAGGTTGAGTAACACAAATAATACAAAAACACGTTAAACGTAAAACGTAAGTCGAATAAAACAAACCAAACGCATTATTTTCTGTCATTTTATGGCTGTGAGCCGACCGAGTGCTCGGCAACAACTGAAGACAACTTGATTCCCAACAGTAACTAAATATTTCCAGCTTCTAAAAGCTTTTTGCCGGCGCTGGAAGGCGAAATGCCGGATTCTGTTTACTATCAAAGTCTCTGCCATAACAACCAACAATGACAACGAATGACACAACAATAGCTGCCCCAATTTGTACGCCCAACTGCCCCTAGCAATGCTTGTCACCATTGTTTAGAGCAGCCCTTAGGAAGCTCAGGGAGTAAGCACTTACTTGTTGCGCTTTAACTTTAACCCTGACCTTGTCACCTGTTGATTCAAATAGATCAAATGGCACTACACGTCCAATGCGCCGACGCCAACAATTCGGCTAAAAAGCTTTGCGGCAAATTTTGGCGCCTTCCAATCACGACTCAACAATCGGAATTGCTTAAAAGGCCGCCGTCAACTTTCTCTCGGCTTAGTTACGTGCGTATTCTCCTACAGGCTACACGTCCTTAAGGAACTAGGAGCCAAAGCATCACAAATCAAGACAAATATTACGTGCCGACGGTGAAGTTAATCGAGCAATTAGTTGGCCAATGGATTGAAGAAGTTTTTCTTTTTATTGTTGACGCCTATTGCAAAAATAAAACAAACAATCACAAAAAAAACTTGCTCAAACTTTAACAAATAAAAAAAAAAAGTAACTCAAATATTAAAAAAAAAACTTTAGATGCGACACTTATCCAATTTCAGTGCGTGTGCAAAAGTTAAGTTGACAATATAAGAATTTAATCAAAAATATAAAATCGCTCAAAGTTGTCAGCACAACTTTTGGTTTGTGTTTATAATTGCTTTTCTTTCGCTGAAAATAACTAGCTCGATTGTATAAACAATAATTGCGACAGATATTAAAACAAAACAAAAATAAGTGAGGAAAAAAGTTATACCCATAAAATTTGAACCGAAAAATACAAATTACCAAAAAAAATATTGACAAAAATTCTTTGGATGTTTTCAATTTGAAAAACTTTTAAAGTGCCGAAACTTTGAATGCCGACTGCATTAAAGTAAAGTGGAATTTAGTACTAGTTTATTTTCATTTCGCTTTTCTTTCACGTATTTGCAATGCCAAAAAAAGTTTCTACCTTTGCACTTGAAACATTGTTCTGGCGCTTCAAAAGAGCGTATAATGAAGCAACTTTTATCTTCTAATTTACTCTTCAAGTGCAACTGGGAAATGCAATTAATAAGTTTTGGTATCTCTACATTTTTGATATT
This sequence comes from Scaptomyza parva, assembly GCA_035044645.1. Lineage (NCBI taxonomy): Eukaryota > Metazoa > Arthropoda > Insecta > Diptera > Drosophilidae > Scaptomyza > Scaptomyza parva. Next base: position 1,477,720 of record JAWNNT010000065.1, on the reverse strand, counting down.
ATATCTTAGTTAGTAACTAAAGGACTTTTAAGCAGAATCAACTATACAAAAGTTAAAACTGGTAGGACAAGATACTTAAAGTTGAACAGAGATTTTCGAAGAAAAAGCAATCACATTGTCAGATCGACAAATGTGGCATTGTGAATGTGTGCAGTGAGCACAGAAAAAAAAACGCAATTATGGCTAATCCTTACGACGTAACCGCAGCGACAGTAATGTCAAACACAAGCCAGGACATATCATGGGCGACAGCAACATCAACAACACCAACACCACAACCACTACCATCAACAACTACTTCGACAACAACAATATTCAGTTATACAAACGAAAGTAGAAATACTAGCGGAGAATCGGAATACATGTCCGTGGAGGATGAGGAAATGATGCGGATTGCGTATCACATCGGCGATTGTGTGAATAGATACTATGTGCCCGTCATTTGTTTCACGGGCAGCATTGGCAACATTCTCTCCGTCTTTGTGTTCTTCATGACGAAACTGCGAAAACTATCATCGAGCGTGTATCTGGCCGCATTGGCCATTAGCGATACTTGCTTTTTGTTCTGCCTATTCATACCGTGGATGAACTTTCTGAATGTGAACATTTACAATCAGAACTACTTCTGTCAGTTCTTCACATTCTTCAGCTCATTGGCCAGCTTCTGTTCGGTATGGTTTGTGGTCGCGTTTACCGTCGAGCGCTTCATTGCCGTCATGTATCCGCTGAAGCGTCAAATCATGTGCACTGTTCGTCGTGCCAAATTTGTGTTACTTGGCCTAACACTGGCCGGATGTGTGCATTGTGTGCCCTATATATTCATAGCCAAGCCTGTCTACAAACCCAGCTTAAATGCGACCATTTGCGATTTTAACAGCACATATAACGTAAGTATCATGAGACGATATTTAATATGACCGCCACAGGGCGTATGCGTAACACAAAATATGGTAACCTGTTGTTTTTCGTGTTGAATATTTGCAAATTCAAAACAGTTATTCTTTGGTTTGTTATTCTATGTCCTATGCACCTTTAGTGGGTTGCCAATGCCAACTAACTGTGGCGAATACTGGGAAGCATCCAAACGTGTTGCAAATGAGCAGCCAGGCAGAATAAAGGTCACAGTTAATAGAGAAACTACATATACAGATGCTGCGACGACACTCTATTGTGATTTTTGTAATTATTGTGGTTTTCTAGCATACACATTTTTGGAATTTTAAACTTGGTTCGTTGTACCTTTTTCTATGGAATTTATACTATTTCTCACATTCATAACGAACACAAAAAAAAGTAGCTTGAACGTAAACATATCAAATTTTACGTGACATTTCGATTCGATTTACATTTTTCTAGTTTTGTTCTCTAAATTTTTATAACATATTTTTGGTTTGCATACATGTTAAATAACTCTTTTATTCTGTGAATTTAGAAGCAGTTGCTTACATAATTTATTGAATAGAGTATTCAAGCTTTATACAAGTTGTCCTTTTTCTATTTCTTTTTCTTTTGCGAACAGGATATAAAATCCAATTTAATGTCACGCTTCAATAAACGAACGAATGACCGCAAAACACTTGTCAAATGATTTTTCAACCCTTTTGCTTTTGCGTTTGTGTTTGCCAAACATTTCCATTCATTATATAAAACCTCAATCTGTAAACAGTTTAAGCCCCAAGCGGAAACTTAAATAAAAGATGCCTGTTGCTGGCTGCCAGATTTACTGGCGCTGTTGAACTTGGATAAAAACTAAAACTAAGCTTTATAAAACTTTCAGACACTCTTTGACACTCCTTAAGCTTTGGCTTTGTCTTAAGCTTTGATAAAGGACTTTTGTTATTTCGGCCAATTAACAACTAACCACAAAATAAAGTATATCAATTGTTAGCCTAAGGTTAACTGCGTATAATGCGTAAATAGCAAGACAGAAAAAGGAAATGTGCCTAAATTCTGCCAATTAATCAAACGCACAGTTTGTTAAGCCAACTGCTGAGTGAGTGAGTTAGGCGCAAATTGACAATTTATTAGACGAACCCACAAATTAAAAGGTTCAAATGTAGCACAAAACGCAGCAGCATGTCATAGAATACCAATAGACAAGATAACAATAACGTTTTCTGTCAACAAACAAGAAATACTCTTTAGAAATAGCAAACGATTTGGCTTGACAAGTCGAATACACTTTGCACACACTTTAACCGCGAGGGTATACAAACGTTTTGTAGAAAAACCGCAAGAAAAAAGGTACACATTTCGCATTCTTTTATTTGTGTCCGCGACGCAAGAAGAGCAAACTAAAAACAGAGGCAACCGTGGCTGAATCGTGCACCTTCCTCAGTGGCAGCATTGCGTCTTTTGGGTGTGTCCCCAATGATAGACACGCGTCACAAAAAATGTTCTGACCTCGGCGACAATTTCTTCTAGGCATTTATTAAATCTCGAATTTCTGTATAGATTTCTTCGGTAGGGCAATAGCCAACCGCCAAGAGACAAGAGACATGAAATTCAATGCTAATTTCCCAGACAGTGCAAGTCAAACAAGAAACAATCTTTTGGCTATTAGCCAAATTAGCCGCGACAACAAATGAAGCTTGAAGAAGTTTGGCAACAAAGTCGCGCCCATAAAGATGATAGAGTGTCGAATTTTATTTTTTCATATATAATATTCAAGTACATAATGTACATCTGAGGCATTTCAATTCAATCACTAAAGATGGGCAAGAAAACAAAAATAAAAATGTTTTTGTGTATATATATTGTCGTGGCGAACGTGTCGTATGAGTGATGCGCCCATATTTACAATGTGAACGAACTGTAGGGAAAGGGAAAAACACTTTTAGGGCGTTTCTCTTCGACTCATTGTTGCAAATTATTTTAGGCTGCTTCACTTCCCCCCCTTTGTATACAGACATAGATCGAAGCGTGTAGCGTGGGCGGTTTTTTATTTGGTATTGACATAGCAGCAAGCAATATTAAAAAGTAAAGACATTTGTGGTTTGTGGAAGAAGACGATAAATGCGAAAAGTAACTAAAGCGGGGGATACATTTTGTATATTATTTCTTTTCTTTCGTTTCGTTTCGTCATTGGCTTGAGGACGTGCCATTGTGTGAGCGCGTTGAAAGAAACTGTTAACGCTTAAGTAACTTATTCCACAGAATATACATAAATTATATGGAAAATTAGTCATGTGCAAAGGGCCAGGACTCTAAACAAATTCAATTAGATGTATGTATATTTGGTTGCTAGTACACATTATAATAAAGCCCAAGAGATATGAATTGGGTAAGTCAAGAAGAAATGAACTTAAATAACAAAGCAATCTTACATATTTGTCTCGAACCATTGCATGAATTCATTCAGAGTCACACATGTGTATTAGTTGCTTAAATCAATCAAAAACTAAGCTCAAGAAAATAATAGACAACGCCACAGCAGCTGATGATCAAATGGTTTATTAAAGACAATGCCAAAGTCGGATTAAAACTGTGTGTAGTGTTGGCCACAGTTGGTCAACAGCATCTCCCCCATATGATTGTGTGTGTGTGTGTTATAGCAATCATGCAACTGCAGAAATAAATTGAAAATAGGGTCGAGTGCAAGCTTTGCCCTTGGAAATGCCTACAGTATTAACAATTTCCAAAGAATACTGTATGAGTGCACACAAGTGACATCTTGACTGGAGCACTCGATCCCCTTTTGTCAAATGTGCGTCCCGATGTGTGTTGTAATTGCAAACAAGGTTCAGTTCTGCGAATTAGATTTGACTCCTCCTTGTGAACTTGTGGCTTACATTAAAGTTGGCAAGCAACAAAAAAATAGATGAGTTATTATTCTTTGACTAACCCGGTAAGGAGCGCTCCAAAAGTAATCAAAATATTAGCATTAGAAAATGAAAAGAAAATTCAATTTACTTTTATGGTTTATGCTTTATGAACATTCTCCTTTAAGACCGCTGAAGAGTGAAAAGCTATCAGGTTAACTATTTTTAAGCAATTTAAATGCGCACATTCAAGTTAAGTACGTTCGGAATATAATTTCTTATTAGCAATTGAATCCGCTGTTGCCGTTTTAATTGAGTTTTAATAATTTAATTTCATCACTTAATTAAATTGTATTGTATTAAAATGGTTTGCAAACATTTCGCCATATTAAAAAAAGTAAGTAGGCTCTAGTTGAGTGAGCTCAACTGGAATGTATCCATTAACTCTTGACCATACAGACGGACAGTCTGCCGGACTGACAGACGTATCCATACTCCTAATACTGTAACAAGGCTTGATGGTTTCATATCTCCGGTGTTTCTCAACCGATTTCACAGATTTTCACTTCATTTTCATTCAATCCCCAATCCCTAGTCTCGAGCTTTTGTAGTTCCTGAGATCGACGCGTTCATACATACAGACGGACTTTAGTGTTAATGCTGATTAACCATTTATATACTTTCAAGATTCGGAGAAGCTTCTTTCTGCCTGTTACATATCTTTGCATAAAACCATTATACCCTTTCTTACCCATTTCGTGGGTTAAGGGTGTAAAAAGCAAATTAATAATACATTTTGCAGATATTCCAGCACAGATAGCCATTCATTTTACAATTTAATTAGCATGAAAGCTGTAAAACGATTCTGAAACATGCTACAGGGAATATTAAATATCAAAAACGCATTTACGTATCTGATATCTGTTGCAGATGTGCAATATTAATGATATTTAACACATATAAATGCCTTTTTTTCTTTCTATGTAGGAGAACTCAATAAATCAATCTTCGTTACTTGTTATTGCCATTTTTTATGGAAGCTCAAGAAAATATCACACATTTTATTTTAAGTGAAAACATTTCTAAGGCTTTCAGCCAAACATCAGAAGTTGGCCACAATAAGCTAGCTAGCTATGTTGGCTATGAAATCAAGACGCTTGCAATAAATATATAAATATACAGATACTTAGTGTATTGGCTGATGCGTTTTTAAAAAATGTCAATCTTCAAAAAAAACTGTTTATCTTAACCGATTTGAACACGAATGTGTAATATTATGTCAATAGTTATACACTTAATGTCATGAGTTCTGAGACGTGAGTAGCATAGAAGGCATTTTTGACTCCCTTAAATGTAACAGAGACAATTGAGCTTTGTCCGACTGTTTCTAAGCAAGCTAGTCCCTAAGTTCTAGAGCTATCGAACTACGACTTTGAATAATGTCTGCTATTGATGAAAGTAATAATTTGTCGAAATCAGCGAAATTGAACCATTATATCATATTATCATGTCGAAGATAACTTCCTTGTTAAAATTTAATTTTATGCCATTATCGAAAAAATTCACTTTCAATAGTCCAACTTATTGCTATAAAAAATGCGATACATTCTTTTAAATGGAATTTTTAGAAATAAATAGTTAACCAACTTTACACAGCATGAATTTCAAATCGGACAGGTTCTAATCTAATTATAAAGTTTCTGCTTATAGTTTTCACAAGCTAATATACGATACACGTGTTGAAGTTATTCTCAGAATTTTGTTAAATATTATCTAACGAATTTGTGCGCAACACGCAGGAATATATTTTTTTTATATTTTGATTAACTTGAACACCTACGCGGCAGCTGAAAGGTTTTTGAAAAAGCAACCGTAATTTCATTTGGCAGAGGGTGCACTAAAAGTGAATTACACATACGCCATGTATGCCAGATAGGAATTCGAATTTAATCCGATTAAAGAAAAAGCCATATGGTTTTAAGTCTATATATATATATATATATATATATATATATATATGTGCTATATTCATTGCAGGAACAACTGGTCTTATTCAACTACTGGGACTCGATTGTTGTGTATGCAGTGCCCTTTACAACCATCACTGTACTCAATACCTGTACAGGTTGCACTGTTTGGAAGTTTGCAACCGTTCGACGCACACTAACAATGCACAAGATGTGAGTAGATCTAATGAAATCAAAATGGAGAATATTCTGTATACATAATGTCCATCCAATTGCCTACAATGTCATCTCATCTTATCTAATCAACTTTTTTTTTGTTGTTTTTAAACATCAAGCAGGAAGCCTCAGTTGACAAACATGCCAGCAAATGGCGAGGCCAGGGCCAACACATATCGTCTTCCAACATCACTGAGACGACAAAAGTCAACTGGCACACACCCGAGTGGCCAGCACAGTGTCTCAAGGCAAACTGAGCAGAAGCAGCAGCAACAACATCATTGCGAGATTGCTCCAAAGCCAGGTGAGGGTAAGACTTTGCAGCAAACTGCAGTCAAGTGAAGACCAAATGACATGACTTAAGTGTAAGCTAAATGGCAAGCACACTTCACAACACACTAACCACTTTGTTGACAACTTTCGTTAAGCCATTAGTTGCCAACTCTGAAGCACACACACACACACACACACACACACATAATGGCAACAATTAGCCTCGTGCAACATACGTTAAGTATATATATGGGAACGTGCAAAGCACCGTGAAAATGTAAACTACTTTCCAAAGTTTATGCAACATGGCAACCGGCAACTTTTCACACTGTTCATTTAAATAATTTTAAGATTCTTATCCGACTTTTCACAAGCTCAACCCATTTACATTGCAGTGCGTCGCAACGTGCAGAACTCATCGCAACTGAAGGTTACCAAAATGCTGTTGATTGTCTCAACGGTTTTTGTTTGCCTTAATTTACCCAGCTGCTTGTTGCGCATTGAAACCTTCTTGGAGGTAAGTAAGGACATATACTCATTTATTTGCATTCGCACAAACAGCTAAAACTGTTTTATGCTAAAAATATAAATTATTTTCTTTTTAAGAAAAAACTCAAAAGCCACACATAGCCCTTGCAAATTCAATTTCTAAACATAAACCAATTCAAAAGAACATTTAAATAACGCATACGTGGCGTGGGCTGTGCTATATTTGTGCCATATTTACCCAACATGTGTACCTGCTATACTGTTATAAGGTTTAATTAAAGCTGACAAAAGTCAAGTCACGGATGCAAAACTTTATCCCAGTTGCTAAGAGCAAAAAAAAACCAAAACAAAAAGTACAACATGCTGTCGCCTTATGCATTGAACTATAATTGTGTGAACAACAAAGTTTTGTCATTTCGTTATTGTTTGGCCAGAGTCATAAGCAAACAGACTTGGCCAACAGCTAATTTTCAACGTCAACAAATTGCCAATAAGGAACACAAACTATTTATAGCATCGTAGGCGAGAATATCTTCAAAAAAGTCTAAAGAGTACAATGGGTGGGATTATGCTGATAATTACACAGTCACAGTTTGAATCTTTCCAACAGGTCAAGTCCTTATCAAATTCAGCGTTCTCAAAATAGTTAGAAAACATAATCAGACCCACAGATATGAGTTTTTTTGTTTAAGTTTGTGACACAAACAAAGAAATAACTTGATTTGAGTTCGGTTGACATATGTCAAATACTCGACAGACAGCAGTATCAGATGTTGACATGCTTAGCCTAATAACAATCTTCAAAGTCAAAAGAAAGTTTCGTCGATTCAAAGGTATGAGATATACACATACGTACATATGTGTACTGTCAAAAAGTTTGTTGACTTGGGAAGTCCTTTGGCCATATGGACTTTTTTTTGCACATTAAAGCAGACAAGAAAAACTCATTATTTTAATGTAAAGTTTATTGCAAAGCAGAGTATCACTTAAACAGATAAGCTCGTTATATATATATATGTTATACACACAGATTGTCTATTAAGCGGGGGTTGGGTCCATTCGCACTCTGTGTTTATGTGTGTGTGTTCATGTAATTAAGCTTTAATTAGTTTGTGTACTTTTGACACTGTCGCATCGTAAAAAAAATGAGAATGTTCCACACAAACGCAAATTCTTTATGTCACATAAATTTCGTTTTAATGAGTTGTTGCAACATTTTTTGTCTCCCTCAACACAACTTCAAATACTCAGCCGAGGTATATGTTATAACTTAAGAGGTTTCCTCCGGTAAATTTTAAGTGTTTTTCATTTGTTCAGTTGTTATTGTGCTGGCTTGTTGTAAATCAATCTTAAATTCGCATGACTTAATGCACAGACACAGAAAAACAAATTATTCCAGATTCAGATTCAGTCTTCTTCTTTGCACAGTCGGCACGAATATGCGAATTATTTATTTTTTCAAAGAATGCAGATTGTGAAACATGTGTATGTGTTTGCCTTAAGTGTGGAGCTCTTCCAAGTATGGAATTTCCATACGATTTTCATATTCACTCCACGTCAGAGATACGACAGCCGTGAGGGTATGCATAAATGGCAAATTGTTTGAGCACGCGGCAAACATTGAACATTGATTGAGAGACAAAGTTAATTGAGCGGAAGGGTTTCTTTTGGCACGCACTGAGCAACCGACTGGAAATGTCGAAAAGGCTCAACAGGTTATTTGGTTATATGATTATTTGGTTACTATGGTAAATCGCCATCATTTGTCTACTCTATTTAATCAGAAAATTCTTTTATATTATTTTCAAGCATGATTTCATAACAAACAAACACGCAAATAACATAAGAGCTTGAAATAAAAATTCAAATGTCAAATGGCAAATATTAATTAAATTTTTTCGCAATTTTCATTTTTCAATAACAGACACAAACGTCAAGAACAAAAAAAACGACAATTTATTTGCAATATATTTTCCATGCGGTCTTTATAACAAATTTTGGCATCAATTTTGTTCTCTATTGCGTGAGCGGACAAAATTTTCGGTAAGTACTTTAAACATTTATAAGTGCTTCACAAACAAACGTGTCTCACTTTGAAAAATGTTTAATTTTTTGTGTAATTTTACTTTTACATTTATTACAACTGAGTTGAAAAGCATTTTACGTTAATTATCTTTTGTTTTCGTTTTTCGCTTACAGCAAGGCGGTGCTCAGCATTTTCCGACGTGTCTCATCGACTCAACGGGAAGGCATCACTCAAGTGACAGGTAAGAAAGAAAGCTCTCACAGAAAGTACAATATTATATAAAAATAAAAGATGACAAGAACGATATCACGGACAGCCCCCAAAGCATATCTTAAATTGTGATAACCATCTCAACTATATTTAAATTCTTTATAAAAGCGCTCGTGCACAAAACTATTTAGATTGACTTATCCACAAGTGCAAGTGCCTTAAAGTTTTTGCAGTATTTCTAAGAATACTTCAATGCGCTTGAATAGATTTTACGCTGCATCTCCCAAGCTGTCTGGTAAACTAACCGCACACTGAGAAAAATGGCCAGCATCGTGCTTGATATCCGTTTACATAATGATACCGCAGAGCAATTTAGTTTGCAAAATTTGCATCTTTGCATTTTCCGAACATCAACGATAAGTGTTAAATTTTTAACAGTTGAATGGAAATTTGAGAGAATGTTCTGTCAAAGTTTATGAAAGAAATTCGCAGAATTGACAAAATAGATTTTAAAAGAGAACATCGAACAATGAATCGTTGGGTTAGATTTGTTTTGCTTTAGGAAGTCAAGAGGTATCCAGAAAACCAAACGGCTTTGCAGTCTGTTGATTTTGGTCCATTTTGCTTCATGGGTTCTTCAAGTTTTATGCACAAATAATCAGACGGAAAGGCAAACAAATCAGTGCCCAAGGCGGCAGGCAGTTTCTGGATTTAAAGATGAGAAACCGAGAGCCACATAAACAATGAAATTTAGTTTTTACGAGTTCTCATTGCTGGCTCGCAGCAGGTGCATTATTTATTAAACCTTAAATGTGAGGCGCCTCACAGTTGCAGTTGCCCCTCGTAAAATCAAACACACACACACGCAGACGGTGAGAGCGTATTCGATTAAAAATGTATATTGTTATTTGATTGTGAAACGAGCTGTAAACGTTGGAGAGGCTTAAGATTCTGAGTAAATTCGAAATGTAAATCAAATTAAATTAAATGTTAAAAGCTGGAGAATGTCGAAAGGTTGATGATAGTCATGTTAAAAGAATAAAAATAGCAGTGTGGGTGTGTTTGTGTGTGCGTTGCATACAAATATTGACAGAAGAGGTTGCACGTTGCAAGAAAATAGCTCGTTTACATCAAATAAAATTAGCTTTGCCATTGTCACTGCAAACGCAATTATTAAAAAAAGTTCTCAACTAAGGGTAGTAGTGAAGTGTGCTTGTTCTTCTATAACCTTAACCCATGAAATGTGTAAAAAAAAATGGCATATTGACTTTGTGCAAAAGTACGTAACAGGCAGAAGGAAGCATTTTTTACATTACCGTCGGTCTGTCTGTACGAACGCTTCGAGCTCAGGAACTGTTTGTTTCAAATGGTCGATACATTTTCCGGCTTACGATATACACATGTAATCGATAACAAAAAAATCTTAAAATTCGAAAAATTTTTAATGGGGATTGAAGTCATCATCAAAATAATTTAAAAATGTTAAATCCTTATTAATAACGGTTAAGAAACATTGGAGCAGCTATGACCAAATGTTTGAGGTCAAGGGTTAAGGGTATCTTCTAGTTGAGCTTACTCGACTTGGAACTTCTTACTTGTTGTTTTTATGCAAATAAGAGGCAGAAACTGCAACTACTGCTTGCTTGCTGCTTCTTGGCTGCTGCCTGCTTCCTACAGACTGCTAGCTACTGCTGCAAATAAAACTTATTGTGACACGATGCTTGAGGGTGTCGTGTTAACCTAGTAAACAATTGTCAGTTTACTAGGTGCCTGACATTGAGCTGACAGCAGGATTAACAGAGTACAGCAGCAGGAAAAACATCTGCAATAGTAGTTCAAATATTGATCGAATTTAGCAAAGAAGACAAACAAAAAAGGGGTTCTACAGAATTCCAATGAAACTCGCCGTAATTTACTCAGATAACAAGAAGGTAAGCCAAATTTGAATAGAAAGTGATTTCCAGGTAATAGGTTTAACAAGCTAGCTGTTGGCTTTAATAAGGCACGCTTAAAAATCAATTAAATCTTAAGTAAAAGCAGATTTCGAAAATAACCAAAGTGTTAAGTGCTAAAAGGTCAAGTGAAAATATAATTAACTGTAACGTTGCTTTACCAGAACTGCAAACAAGAAAACTGTGTTAACAAGAATGGGGGAAAAGTGGTTAACAAGAGAATCAATTATTGCCACTAATTGCATAACTTTGCTTTTAAATCCGATCAGCGTTGTTTCACTACAGAAATTCACAATGCGTAGAACTCAAATTTCCACACACCAAAAACACTTTCACACTTATTTCAATTAAAAGCGCAAAATACGCTTGTGTTGTGTTTTAATGGTTGTTTGCTGTTTTGGGGCAAAAAGTTTGAATCGTGCTTTCACAGGCAACAGTTATTCATGACTTTGATTGGATCAAGCTATTTTCGTTATAGTTTCATGCGTATGCGTATCATTAAATTGCGTATTGCGTATACGTTAGAGCGAAACGTGCGCTGCATGCACAGGGCTTTCTGCTTGCTGCTTATTACCGCCTTTTGTCTATTTTATCCCTATTGAATATTGCCAACGCCTCGAGACGCACTCAGCCCAACAGCACGCATCCTGGTGGCAGTATGTGCTGACTGCCTTCCTGCCTTCCTGCCTGCCTGCCAAGTCAATCAGTGCAATATCCTCAAGGCATTTTTGCCATCTGCTTAGCCATTAAAGCTGACAGGGAACGTGCAAACACACACACACACGCACACACATAGAAAGATACAAAGTATATAGATTCTATGTTGCTTTGCTTATACATTAAGCCAAATATGTGGATTGAGTGTGGATTGGGTGTGGCTTGGGAGCCGCAAAATTTCACTTAGACCTAAGATAAGACACACTCGGCGCTTGACTGGTTGACTGTTTGACTTTCATTTGATGGCCAACAATTGGCGGTGCCTTTTGTTAATGTTGTTTTTTTTTTTTTTTTTGCCATATAATTTATTTAATAATTCACACACAGAGTGGTCCTCGCCAAAGAGATCAAGGACAGCGTCCCAAAAGAAAGCCGTCATCATTAATCTTTCGTTTAGAAAATAACATACATATAGCATAGAAAGGTTTTGCCACACAAAGTCTGAATTACGATGCGAGAATTTGATTTATGCGTCAGATAATTATGCTAATAATGATAATGATAATAATAATGATTATGATAGCAGTCAGTCACCTTTTTGTAAGCAACTAACAGCACATTAAGTGAACGCTTTAAAATCGCAGACACACTTTATAATTGGCTTTATAATAAATTAATTAAAGTCAGCACGAGAGCAACCCTTCGGCCCCGGAGCTTCAAGAAACCCTTTTGCAACCTTTTATTAAACGCAAAATTGTTTGTTGGTGACAATTTTCACATTTTTGTGTAGGGTTTTTTTATGTTTTTGACATCGAGCAGCACGAGAGCGCAATGGCAAAAAATGTTTGCCATAAGGAATTCATTTAGCGTATTAAAAAAAAAATTATATACGCAATATGTTGTAAATGAAACTTCAAACAATAACACAGCCGCAACTGATGTAACCAAGTTCTTTATCAACTTGCAGACACAACTGTGGCTGGCTGTGATTGTGTGTGTGTGTTTGAAAGTGAGTGTTGTTTTATGAGTGTGTTTGTTTGTTTTCTAACTGGCATGTGCATGATTGATTGGCACAGATTGTTTGGATAACGAAAACATTACGCTCGTTGACAGCCAATCAAATATATTTTTGAAATTAGTTTAAAATATTCATAAATTGTTGAAAAAATAAAATAAATAATTAACTTAAAAGCTTTAGATAAATATGTGGACAAATCAACTTGATCGCCAACTAGTTTATTAATGCAAACAAAAAGCCACTAAATTATATGCATTTGTCAAAATAAGTCAACAATTTGCCCAAATGTATGCTATGATTTATATGCAAATGTGATTTGCAGCTTTTTGAACAACCGCAACTAAATAAAATCGTATTAAATCCAAAAAGTTAACTAAAATAAGGAGTCAGACAGAAAGATAGACTGCGCAGTGCTAAACCACAAAAAAATCCCTTTTAAAATCACGGCAAAAACCGCGTTAAATTGAGGCCAGCCTTACAGCTGCCAACGCAAATATGAATGTAAATTAAAATCACGGACAGTCGGTCGAGGTAAATAAGAACCAAAGGTAGAGCTAAAGGTCAAACCTTGAAACACAACATAAAGCTAAAATGGTAAATCAAGTTACAGCATAAAGGCAAAAATGCATAGAAAACATTAATATAAATATTTGAAATGGTTTGATTCAGTTTGTGGGCTGCCCCAAACAAAATAATTGAATATTTAGCATTGGCTGCAAAACGAAAATAGAATTTGGAGTTTATAAATGAATATTGAAAAATCTTTGGTATGAAAGCAAACTAAACTAATGAAAAAATATTTTATTTCTCATGGGTAACGCGTACATTATTCAATCAACCACACACCCAAACTCAAAACCACATTTTACACAAAGTCAATTAAGTGGTTTAGCTCGAACACCAAGACGCTTCCGCTTAATGAGTTTTTTGTCTCAAGGCGCCATAAAATATTCCTTCCTCTTAACATTTTCATTTTCTTTCTCTCTCTTTGTGTCTTTGCCAGTTTCCGAGTATTGCCGCAATACGGGAACCTCAACGCGAAGACGCATGATGACGCAGCATTGCTGGAATGAGATGCACGAACTGCATCCACTTAAGTAAAGCAAGTATCGAGATAATTGTGTAAAGTAAGAAATCTGTGTTGTTAAAAAAAGAAAAGTTGAAAATATATTTTTGTTTAAACCAATCCCAGCACATTACAAACCCATTGTAACCTGTAGTTGTACCTCTATAGATTAAATATATATGTTGGTGTGCATAAACCCAATTAAATGAAGCTTAAACTTAATCGCTGTAGTTAAATTGAATGACCGTTTAATTAGTGAAAATTCAATTGTAAAATGAAAATTATATTAAATAATTAGTGTTTAACCAAATACAATATGTATGTATATGTAAATGTATATGATAAATTAAATAAATATTCATTCTATTCTGTGAACAATACATTATTTGTTATTTTGATTCTATTTCGCTTTAATTAAATTATCAATTCCCAAATGATTATTTCAATTATGTAAATGGATGAAGACTAAAACGTCACTTGCCCCGCAACAAGTTTTTCTTTGGTGTGTTTGGATTTTTATCGAGCAACAAGTTAAGCCAAGTGAAACAAACTGTTTTTAGCTGGCCAAAAAGTCCTGAGCCAACTGTACAATTTGGCTAAAAGCACAGCAAGTCATAACAATAACAAAACTTAAGCGGCTTAAAAAGGTCAAGCACAAAGTACAAGACTTGAATTTAAATTTAAAAAAAAACTTTAATTTCAACAAACAAAAATATAAATATATAATTTAATTTCCGGCATGGCCATACAATTGAGGATTATGGCCAGAAGGCACGTGCAGGGCCACGTTTATAAATTGCTGCTAATTACCGTAACATATTAAGCATAATTTGCCTTAATTCCGTTTTGCTTTTTGCCCATACAAATTCAAGTGAATATAAAATAATTTATTTGATTTATGCGTTTTTTGCTAACTGATTATTTTTTTTTGCTACCGGCAAGTGTTGGCCAACAACATTATATTATTATATTTTGCTGTTAGCCAGAATTTCAACATTAATGGCTCAGCGAGCATTATGCATAACAAATTGCCATGAAATTATGCAAAGAAGTGTATCACTGGCTTCTGACTGCTGACTGCTGTTGATGTCGAGACAAAAATTCCCTTGCGTTTACACAGAAAATTAAATTCAATTCAATCAAATTGCTGTACACACACAAACACACCCATGCACACCCATACACACACACAGCCAAGTGAAGCACATAATTTTATGTAGGCTTGAAAATTCATTTGAAAGCCGCTTATATTATGATATAAGATATTCAATAACCTGCCAACATAAGAAGACCCCAAAAACAACAACGTAGAACAAAGGTTTTAAGCCACACCCACATGTGTGTATGTGTGTGTTTGTGTGTATAAATTTCCACTATAAATGCCTCAAAACTCTATTAATAAAGTGGCTTACGAAGCGGGCAGTGAAAGGGCAGTGAAAGCTATTAAAACTTAGCTAACAGCAAAGAGAAATAGACGTAAATTTATGCCAATAATTCAAAAAAGGCCCCAAAGATGGATTGAAGATGAAGCTCAACTTTATTGACACGTGTAAAGTTTTCCAATAAGTTTTCATTGCAGTTAATTAAAATTTATTACAATCATTTTGCCCGAAAATGTACTAAAAAGTTGTACAAGAAAAACGCCGAAGAAAAAAACCAAAAACTTTAAAACAACAAGTGAAGTAGAGAGCAATCATAAGAAGCTTTCCAGCAAGTTTTTGTCCCAAAAAACATTTAAGTAAAGTTCGATTTATTTTTAGGAACTTTAAAGATTCTTATAAGGTCTTTACTGCTGCTCAAAGAATGCAAGACAACTTTATATAAATTAAGTTTAAACAATAGTTTATTCACAGACTGTCACGATTTGTATGGTGAATGGAAGAGGGAGAGCTCATACCTTTTTCGTTGTCGCTGTGAAGCGTGCCCACGACACTGCCAAAGAACCGCTTGTCCAGTATTTGCAGCAGTTGCAATGCGGTTGCATGCACCTCCACCCGCGGGCAACCAGTCATCAGGAGCGTCACAGTTATAACAGATGTATAATGGTCACATGGGTACTCCCTGGAAACAGAAAAAAAAACACACACACACACGATATTAAAGAGAAAATGCAAAACAAAATTAAAAACAACAGGATAATGGGTTTTTTGCAGGTTTTTATACGCATTGGAATTTTGTTTTGCGTTTACGTGTAAGTAAAAAGTTAACTGAGTAAAGGTTAAGGCGGTTAAGCGGTGAGCTTAAGAGGTACTTAAAACAAGCTTACCTTAAAGAAAAAACTGAAAAACAACTGGGAAAAGTCTCTGTGAATATTAAATTTGTGTTTGCCAATTAAAGTTCATTCGCATGGATTGGTTGGCACTCACATAGCGATATAACGACGTGCCATCAATTGCCATTTGGCACACACTCGGTCGGCAGCCAAAGAGCCAAAGAGCCAATAATGTCCACTACTAGAGGGGTTTCGATTGGTTTGAATGGATCCTTGGCGAATTTCACGAGAATTCGTGATTTAAATATGCATACATATGCATCATATGTGAACGCAGCAAAGTATGCAACGATTTATATTCAGTTCCAACCTATGACATGTCTAATGATATTGTGAATACCCTAACAAGGTTCATTATGGCTGCTTTAAAATATTTTCCTTTAAAACCCGCAACAGCAACACAATTGCAGCACATTTCAAACTAATTTGAAGACCATAAAAGGTTTAAGTAGAAAATCCAATTCAACACATTTCCGCAGAAAATACGTTTTGTATTTTAATAGGATTGTACATAAAGCAATCATTTTCTGCTGGTACAGATTCCACAACACGTTTAAACAACATTTTACACATGTTTCACTTCTAAGTGAACAACAGCCAACTAATTGGCTTAACTTGTAGGTGTGTCACTGTGTGTGTGAATGTGTGCGGGTTTAGGACAGGTGTTAAATGTGGTTCTTGATAATTTGTTTTTCAGTCTATAAATAAACATTGAAAGGATATAAAGGTGAAAAAAAGAGTCCCACACTTATCGGTTGTCAATTGGGTTTATTTAAAAGCTAATTGGGTCTGATTTTGATGTTAGCAACCGTAAAACCTTTTAAAGCGCTTGGAATTCGTTCATTTTTTTTGATGTTGTGACAAAATAAAAAAAAAATCCGCTTCTATTCAACCCACCACGCCACACTGGTCACATGCGCCAGCAATTAAGCAATCAATCAAAGTTTGTATTTTGTGGGTTTATACTATGTCTGTGTGTGTTTGGGTTAGATGGACAAACAATATGTTTGTGGAAAAGTCTGATAAAAAAAGAAATAACCGGTAGAAAGTTTGTGGTTTAGAAACGATTTAAAGCTTTTGCTCAAAAAAGAAATATTAAAGCGCTTGTAAAGGAATCTGCAGTAAATCAATGTTAACTGTGGCAGCACTATCACTATATATTGCAGCGAACCATATAAGAATGAATTTATTTGTATATGCAACTAACACGCAAAAGGAACACATACACTCATACTGCGGTTGCAATAGCTGCAGCTGTTTCACATAAAAGGTTTGCACAAATGGTAAATCATCAACAAAAAAAATACAACGGACTACAATTGTTTGCTGCAAGAATATGCTTTAGCCACAAGTAACAAAAAAAACACACACAAATTGGATCAGGCTTAAACATCTGAAATTTCAACTTGAAGACAAGTAAATATAATAAAATTTGAGTGAACTCTTTTAAATTTCTGCACTAAAACAAGTCATCTGCATATTATATGTGTGTATCATAAACGACTTTATGTCGGAATGCAGCTTGCGTCATGTGGAATATGGCAGACATAAATCTTCAATAAGTGACAGACACTCAAAGGTTTATGAAATATATTAATTTGAATTTAAAATATAAGCATCATAGCCATTTAAATATTGCTGCACGAACATTGTCTTGCGTCGGCTGGTTGCAGAAATGCAATAAAATACAAGGAGCATGAACATGACCAAAATGAAATCGCTTCCCGCTTGTGTGCTTTAATGAACACGATTGGTAGCAAGCATATATATAAGATATACATATGAAAGACACACATATAAGACAAACATGCATGCAATAAGTGGCACACTCTATATTGTTTGTTGGCCATTGTCGTTGACGGTTGTACATTTAATGCGATTTCATTGCCGCCAGACACGTGAGGCGCTACTAAAGGACTTATATACCCACCCCCCTCTCGACGAATCGAGCACTCCACTCGAGTGTATATGGCGGAAAGACAGGATATGTGGTAAATGAGCTTATTCGGTAAATGGAACACGTTCACATCGATGCACAGAACCAAGAGTACAACGACATAAATGGTAGAGATGGCAACTAATGCGTTAACACAATAAGCTCGCAAGTGATTCACTTACTTGGCACTGAAGATCGAAGCCAGTGCCAGAAAGCAAGCATCCGCTTCACGTGGCGTCGACGTATAACAACGATCGATAACCCATTCCAACAATTGTCCCATATCCGGATTCGACTCCAGCAACAACACAACTGTATCGCGTGCCAGCTGATAAATCTGTAAATAAAAATGTTTGAAGGAGTTAAGAAAAATACCGAGCAACTGGGTTTTTTATAAAGTTAAGTTACCTTTTCATCCTTGGAGGTAAGCAGCAAATCCAACCATTTGTATATAATGCCATCGTCTTGCAAATGTGGCGTATAAAATATGTGTCCGCAACACAGCAAAGCGGACATGGCCTGCATGAGAGAGAAACAGCAAAATATACATGTAAAACAAATGAGCTTTAGCAGCATAATACATCAACTTGCCTGCAAAGCGCTAAATTGCAATTTTTCCTCTTCGAGGGTTTGGCCAATCTGTGAGCTAATGCTAAGCGGCTTGGAGAAGCTGCCGCACCAAGTGGCAAATAAATTGAATAGATTACGCTTTAAGTCGCGCGATAACAAAGTAGCACAAGACTCCACTGCAAGAATAAAAAAGTATGTTTTTTTTTTATATATAATCAATATATATATATATATATATATATATATATATAATATATATATTTTCATTACAAGCAACTTACATGAAAAGTTCTTAATCATTTTGCGTATGAAGTTGCAGAAATGTGCCTTGACCTCGCGTATGCTGAGATTATCTTTGTCCGTCTCGGCCATTAGGTATGCCATGGCTCCTTCAATGTACTCCACAAATGTGGGATGTAGGGACATCGTATCGCGTTCCAACACGCAAGTGCTGTAAAAGGAAATATTTGCACGTAACCATCTGCAGTTGATGTTGTGAGATTAATGAGAATATTTACCTGACACCAAAGGTGCCGTTCTCTGCAATTTTCTCGAGCACTCTCACCACCTGCAGACGCAATGCATCCCGACGACGTCGTCGACGCATATTCTCCTGTTTACGATCCACAGCCTCGCGTATATAAACGACAAGCTCCTCCATGAGATCTCTATCAAATGACACAAGAGACAAGAGTTAAAGCGGGTTAAAAGAGTTTAATGTGATTGAGACAAAAAAAAAATTTCTCCTGCTTACTTGAGCGCATCATGATTTATCATGCCCAACGCATTGACAGCCGCATCCCTTACATCAATGGCCTCACAGCGTAGCAGAGGCACCACCAGCTTGTACAGGGCCTGGGGTGAGGCGCTACCCATCGCTGACTTGTCACTGCGATCCGCGTTCAGAGAGTCTGGCGATGAGCTATAAAAATAAAAATTTATGGTCACTCATTTTAGTGTCGTTTCGCGTTCAGTTTCAGTGAAAGTTATGTGTCCTGAGAGAGTCCTGGCCCTTAAATTGTGGCGCAATAGCTATTGACAGAGGCTAAGTTCAGCCATGTTAAAAAAGAGAGAGAGAAAGACTCATATTTCTATCTTTATATGTATGTTTGTAACTGCGCCCATCTGCATGCCAACAACAATTTTATTTAAATTAACATTATAAATATTAAAAGCGCACATTTCAATTAAAAAAGCAGCATTTTTTGCGTCTGCAACACCCCAAGCTCTTTTTTTCTAACAGTCGGTAAACAAGATTTTTTTTATTTGTTTTTTCTTCGTTAGGGCAAACAGGCGTAACAAACGGTAGTCGTGCTACCTACCGAGCTGTGGGCGGTGACGCCTCAACGCGCCCGTATATATGTTAAATAAATAAACTTCACTTATAATGATTTTTTCAGTATTTTTCAGCGCCAAAAAGGCAATAAGCAAGCGGCTGGGCACAAAACACGCACGTACAAACAAACAAATTGAAATTAGTTTCAAAATAATAATAAAAAAAAATATAACATATAAAAAAGTTCAACAATACTCGTATTGATTTAGTGATTGAAGTAAGTAAACTTTAATGTGAAAACAAACTAAATTTATAGGAACCTTAAAATGTTTCTAGAAAATTTATTGACAAACTACAAATCATATTTCTAGGCATATTTGGTAAAAACAAATTGTGTTTCAGCCACGAAACATAAATACATTCTACGAAATATAAATACATGCAACAAAATGTTGCCAACAAACGTTCATCACTGTAAGATAAATGCAAAAGGCTAAAGGCAAAACTATGCTAAAAGCAACTACATAAAACAAAACAAGCACTAAAGCGTCAGCTTGCAAGCCAAAAAATTACATATAGTAACACACACAGACACACTCACACTTGCACACATACGCACATAGCTATAAAAACCACATTAAAAGAAATCGGAGTACAATTATTTTGATTAAATATATGCTTCTTGCTATTGCGGCATTAGATTGGTTGAGTTTATGGTTTGTTTTTTTTATTTTTTTTTGTGGTTGTTTTGATTTAGCTTTACCCAAGTCGTTTCTGGCGCGCCTCTTTGCGTCCGTAGGAGAGCGGCAGCGTGAAACGTGTCACAATTCCCTCAGGCCCAAATACGTTTGACGGTATATTGTCCAAGGAATCGGATAGCGAACGTGAGTCCGATTGATCTTGTAAACTATAAATTACAATCCATATTTTTATACATAGATAAAGGTAATAATATAGTACATAGTGTATATAATAGTTGAACTTGGTGAAAATGTTAACAACGAACATGACATTTCCAATGACTGACAATAATTTATTCCCATGTTGAACTAAACCAAATGCATAAAGTTTATATATGTGTGTGTGTGTAGTTATGGTTGTTTATGTTTTGAGTTGACTTTTCCCGTGTTTTGCCTTTGACACTTGACATTGATATGGAAGATATACTTGAAAACAACTGTGATTGTGGGGAAATAAATGAAGCAATGATAGTAAACAAAATACAACTTTTTTAACATAATATATATGTTTAAATCTTAAAGCCAATTCTAACTGATTAATAGTATAGTATTACTTTTATAGTATGTTAAGAATGTTTATTAAATTATTCATATCAGCCTTTGTAACATTTTCTAAAGTTGATTTGCATATTTACAGGCGTAAGGCACCTAATCGAAAAGCAATTCGTTCGCTTTAAATTCCAATTTGCATTTCAAACACAACGACAATTTTCACAACTACCAATAATAAACATACACACACAACTAACACAACAAATAAACTAGTGAGTGTGTGTTTGTTTGTTGGTTTTCCAAATGCACCTTAATTACATTTCCAATTTGATTGCATATTATGCAAGTTCATTTTGCTACTTGAAATGTTTAATGAAAACTGCAAGTGAAACACTAAAATGTCTAAAATGCATAATAAAGTTAAATAACACAAACTAATTATACATAACTACATATCTTTTATATTATTACAATATATTTATATATATAGAAACAGTTTGATTGAAATTATTGAAATCGGAACTTCAAATAAATTCATTATCTATATTTTAAATCGATTGTTGACTCGATTGTTTTTAACCAATTCGTTTGATACATTTAATTTAGCAGACATTGATGTGTGCGTGCTTCAGAGCGTGTGTATGTTGTGTTGTGATTGGATGTGCGAGAGTGGACGTGTGCATATGCAAACTTTTGTGATTACACAGGACAAACATACAGTTAGACAGACGATACAAAACTTAATCAATATAACAATTTTAATGGAGTTTGACGACAATATTGCATAGGTTTTTGGGGGGGAAGGAGACACACATGCAGTAACACTTAATTGAGAGAACAATGTTAAACAAACAAAACAAATGAAATGATATTTTTGGTAGGCAGGGTGTGCTGAAGAATGTGTGATTTGTTGTGAGTGTGTTGCTTTGCAGTGCTCTTACCTCAAGCTTAAATCTGGCGAGGCACAGCGAACGGCAACACTTGGTATTTGTGGCACTAGGCGCATAGCACATGCCACCTGATTGCGCCACAAACGCATATAGGAATCCTTTTGGCTTTCGGTGGGCATTTTCTTGGTTGGCGCCGAGCCTCGCAACAATGAGGCACGATTATCACTAACAGGGCTGTAAAATAGAAGATATGGCATTAATTTAACAGCCTTTCAATGAAAGAGCAAGTTTACTTACGTGGGATCGATGACACTGTAGAGTGCATTTAGGCGAGCATAACAAATTGGCCAAGCTTGCGCCACCGCCGAGGGACACTGCTGCAACACTCGATGACGTTCCAACAGACCAAACAGACAGCTAGCCCAGGGATCAAACGGTGGCTGAGGACAGCTAGCAGCTGAGGCTGCTGCAGCAGCGGCTGCTGCCGCTGAACTGGACTGCGATAGATTCAGCGTCAGCGTTGAAGACTTCGAGTTGTCTAAAAGCAAAAAAAGAGGTTTAGCAAATCTCATAATGAAGAATTCAGTTTCAAAACCAACCATCTGTCAGTCCGGCCAGCCATACACCACTACTGCGCTCCGCTATCCATTGTAGATCAATACAATTGGCATTGAGAATTGCAGTCTTTTCGGCTTGTGGCAACAGTGGCAGGCACTTCTCGACAACCTGCGGACAGCAGCGATCCATAACATCGATAAGTGGTGGCTCAGTTTCGGGTATGCCGAGAGCACGCATTAGATTCTTTACTTCCTTGAGTATCATGGCGGCCAGTTTGCGTAAATATGGGCGATAATTACAGAGCAGGACCAGCGCAAAACCTTCGACAAAATGCAGCGTGGTGACCAAAGGAATCTCATTCTTTTTGTTCACATCGTTTGCCACCATATTGAGGACTGTGTGCTGTGTAATGCTCGACATGCCGCTCGAGGTAGTTATGCTGGATGCAGCGCTGCTGGCGGTGTTTAGATGCTGCTGCTTGGACAACTGGCTGCTCGTTGTGCCATCTTTACCAACGACAGGTGGTGTGGCCACAGCTGCCACAGGTGTTGCCTGTGCAACAGCTGCGCCAATTGTAGGCACTGTGCCGCCAACCTTTGGCTGGGCTGTATTTATGCCAGCGCCACTGGCACTGGGCGGCACATTGGCATTGTTGCCAGCCGCGGCAGCGCCATTGACATTAATCGCGCAGCGCCAAATGTTTAGGAAGACAAACAAGATGCGCGTGCAGTTCTCCAACAATTGCGGATAGGTGTCGGTGACATCGCGCACCAGAAACTGTGTGTAACCGTGCACGACATCCTGACGCCAATCCGGAAAGTCTATGACCAGCGTCTGCAGCGATTGATGCGTCAGTATGCGCAGCTCCTCATCCATATGCACGGTCAAACGTGACAGCAAATCGACCAGCTCCTGAGCGGTCATTGTATCCGGTATCAATCTGGGCACAGCAGCCACACATGTGCGAAAGAGATCAATGCGTGGCTTCCTCTCACCAGAGAGCATCTCATCAGGCTCCTTATTCTGATTTTGTGTATTGGTCATCATAAGCGGTCGGCCACAATGCACATCCAGTGCACGTAAAATGTCTACAAACACACGACGCACGTGCGGAAAGTATGTGGACATTCCAATGCTACGTGCCGTATCGTCCGTGAGCATCTTGTTGATGTAGGTCTTCTTGATGCGCAACGTATTGCCGGATGGCAGTACGGGTACTACACGCGGCATTGGCGGCTCGCCATCCTTTTGCTGCAAGGAGTCGGCAACGACCAGAAATGCTCGCAAACCGATGCTCATGCGTTCCGGGTTAAGTATGACTTTAATGGAACGACCTACACACAGCAAATCGTAGACAATTTCACGCATGGCAAAGTCCAAGCGTTCCTGGGCAATAAACTGAATGATCTTTACGAAGATATTCAGTGGCGTGTCGCGCGGCACAACACCCTTCGAACCCCTGCAAAACAAACGAGAAAATGTTAAACAGAGTTCATTGAATATACAAAGCATTACTTACTTGGGAAATAGTGAATTTACAATACTCTGTAGTCGCGAATGCGTCGCCGAGTTAGACTCGCACTTGATACGTATCATATAGACCCAAAGCAGGCGATAGAGCGACTCCAGAGCAACGCGACTCATTTTTGCATCACGATTCTTTAGGTTGCTCAAGCACATGGCCAAAAAGTAATGCCAGTTGGTCAGAAAGAACGCCTTCTGCGAAACGCACAACAAACAGGTGACAAGTGGAAACAAAGCCAGGCGATGCTTTGACTTGGTCGAAGCGTCCAATGTTTGTACATACAACAGTTCCACAAAGTTCTTCACACACGGAACATTCACCTCATTTTTCACGGCCTAAAATGTGAGAGAAAATCCATTACAATTTATATGCCATAAGTATTGTCATTTACTTACCGCTGCCACTGGAACCAGGATCTCCACAAATAAACCTGCTAGAGCATGCTTGATATCCTTATCCTTTACCTCCAAAAAGTATTGACCACACTCGTGCATAAACTGAAACGAGGCCTCAAACTCCTCGATAGGCACCATTTTAACCCGAAAGAACTTCATGCCCATCAACAGACTTATGATGCTCTGAGTTGTTGTTGTCGATGCCTCCTTGCCGCGCAGCTCCTTCAGCTCAAACATAAAACGCTTGCGCACCGATGCAAAACGACTCTGGGCAAGCACACCAATGACCTCTGAATAGAGATCTGCAATCATGTGTATATTGTGCGCATTGGGATTATTTTGTAGGCCATCCTTATATTTAAAGTGCTTGAAGGCCAGATTCTCAATGCTGCGCACCAGATCCTCGTGGCCGGGATGAAACGGCAGCTGCTTGAGTATCTCAATTAGCGCCAGACAGAATATAAACTCTACGGCCGCCTCACGACGCTGCAACTGAAAATCCAGATCCACACTCGTCTTATTCACAGCCTGAACGCTGCTGCCCGTTGTCGGTTTTTTGATATCATTCTTGATCTCCATGTCGGACAGCTGACGGCGATGCCAGGCGAGCAGCGTGTGCAGCAGTGAGGGCAAACAATGCTCCGCCACGGAGCCAAGTGCAGAGAGCAATTGATCGAACTGCTGATCCTCGCCACGTTGCAGCAGCTTGGACAGATTCTTATCGGCACTCTCCAGCATGACCAGCTCAATCTTTTTTTCTGCCTGCGCCGTAAAGTCACTAAACAAATTGCGCATAACAATTTCACCTGGCCGTGGTGCGGTCAGCTCTACGCTGGCCACACTCGCCGCCAGTGCATGCATCTCGGCCTGCGTGTAACTGGGCAGTACGTTGATAATGGAGCTGCGCGAATGTGCGCCCCAAGGCAACAGCGATTGACGTTGCGGTATGATCAATGGTGGCAAGGCAGCCGGTGGTGAGATGTAACTCTGACGATTTGCACTGTAGCTAATGGTCGCTGTTGCCTGGATACCACCAGAAAGCTGTTCCTGATTAGTCAGCAACTGTTGCTGATGATTTTGCTGCTGTAGCTGTAGCTGTTGCTGCTGGGATTGTTGCTGTTGCTGATGTTGATATTGTGACTCATACTCTATGCTATAGGGGTAGTCGTCACCAAGAATTTGATAGTTAATGGGCGATGTGGTGCCACTAGCATTTGCCGACGTGGTGGCGGAAATTGTTGATGCGTTAGGTGTTACTGTTGCTGCCGCTCCAGATCCATTAAGTCCAATGCGGCCTAACTTGGGCGTTGAGGTGTAATCGCCTGAGTTAAGGGAATGACGCTGTACAGGCGAACCATTCGCTTCCAGCTGTATCTCGTTATCAACGCTATCGCCAATCGACTGATAAGCATCTTCGTGGTAAACGCTGCGTTGTGGACTTTTTGTAGGCGTCGTATTGACAGTTGTTGCTGTTCCAGTTGTTGTTGGTGCTCCTGGTGTAGCTGGTGTTGTTGTTGTTGCTGCTGCTAATGGTGTGGCTGTTGTTGCTGTTGCTGTTAGAATGGGACTGTTCGATGCTGTTGGTGAGCCAAGGGCCGCAACACCAGCAACAACAACTGTGGCAGCCTCGCTCACGTGTTGCTCATTTGGGTTTTGATTTGTGCCTGTGTAGAATCCAAAAACAAAATAATATATAAATATCAATAAAAATGAACATGAGTTGTAAATGGATTTTGTATCTTATCGATACGCAGAAATATACATATGTGTAACTAGAAAATGTATCTACCCAAAAATTATGATTCATTTATTTGTTCAAGTCATTACATACAACTATTAGCCCCCATGCCCCCAGCTGCCCTTTTAGCGACAACAAAGCTCAGATGTATGTATGTATGTGTGCATTGTTTGTAAAACTTATCAACTCTACAACAAAGAGTTATTTTTTACCCAAGTATTTTTGATTTTTTGGTTAACATGTGTTTAGCAAAATGTATCTGCAAATAGAAAATATTATTATCTCATCATCATCATCGGCATAATGTGTTTATTTTGTGGGTGTGTTGTGGTTTTACACCCACTCACAAATCAAAATCAAAATTCTATCTTCTATTGATTATCACAATCAATGGGTTTTTAATCATAATTTGTTTGACCTTTGGCTTAATACTGCATCGAATGTTAGATATGACTTTCTGGGTCTGGCATGACGCACACCTTTGTAAGTTGTATAGAAATATAATACGTCTTTGTGTCAAAGCTGTTATCGTTAAGAGTCCATTTCCTTATTTGCCATATTCGCTGTATCTTAATTAAGAAATGTTAACGATGCACAGAACATGAATTCATTATCGTCATATCGCATGTCTGGCAAAAATATATGCATACAATACAACACACATATCGGAAAACAGTTGTTTTTGTGCAGATTCCTACTTCGATTATTGATGATGACGACGCCGTCAAGCCATCAATCTAACAATCTTTGCGCAGCAAACATATGACAAACATGTCTCAAAAGCGACCAGCTCTTCCTTCTACACAATATTCAATATTGTTTATATATCTCTTTATCTTGGCGCCTTGGAACACACACACAGGCACTCTCAAACACACTTTATGATGATAACAATTCAAGCGAAAAGCCAATTTCAAAATTTATATATGCTACAAAACAAACAGTCCACTATTTATTTAAGCATGAGTACAATACTTCTACATTTGTCTGTTTGTGTTTGGCTGATGATTGCAATTCAGCAGAAAATCATGTTTGTTACAAACGTATCCATTTAGATATTCGTGGAATTGAACGACATGAAATAAAATTGGATCATTGTTAAAACATCTAGAAACAAGTAAGAAGGCTCTAGTCGAATAAGCTCGACTAGAAGATACCCTTAACCCTTGACCATACGGACAGTCGGTCGGTCTGATAGACATACACATATATGTACGTGTACCACTGTACCAATAAAAATTTCACAGATGTTCATTACTTTGTTAATAGTTTCAATCCTCATTTTCAAGATTTCGAAATTTAAGATTTTTTTGTTATCGATTACATGGGTATATCGTAAACCGAAAAAGTTATCGAAAATTTGAAACAAACTTGCTATGCCTAGGAATTAGGAGAGCTCATATCCAGACAGACGGACGGACGGACGGACGGACAGACAGACAGACAGACAGACAAACGGCTATATCGACTCGGCTGTTGATGCTGATCAAGAATATATATACTTTATGGGGTCGGAGAAACTTCATTCTGCCTGTTACATACTTTTGCACAAAACCATTATACCCTTTTTTACCCATGTCATGGATTAAGGGTATAAAAAGGTTTTGGTCAGTTAATTTGAAATTGGTGCTTGTAAGGTATTAAGGTATTAAGGTTTTGTCATATAATGTGTTATTCGTAAAAGGAACTATGTGTGCAAGTATGTATATTCTTGAGCAATATCGCGAGTTAAGTCGATGTATTCATATTCGTCTATTCTTCCGTTTCTATGCAAACTTATTCAGAAGTTTTGGAACTATAGAGCTGAAACTTTTGCCAAGGTCTTCTCTTTGCTGCAGTTAGATCATTTCACTATATCATATAGCTATAAATTCGTCATGCCGCTGATAGCCTTTAATACCTGGTAAAACGATTACATACACTTATTGATCGTAATTTCTATACCTTTAAAAGTATTACCATAACTTTAGCCCACTTAACAAAGGTCCAATACAATTTGTATATGATAAGCCAAAACAAATCCAAATCAATCAATAGCGCTTAGTATAACACACTCAGAGTGTGTCCCTCATTCAAGTGCAACACGAATACATTGCCGTGTTTGTCCTTTCAATAAGTAACTAGAGCAGGAACAAGCGAGGAAAGAACAACCTATTGAAATTACATAAAGCTACAAAGTAATATAAATAATAAATGGCATATATAGTGTGGGTTAAACGGAAAATGCCTATGTGACAAGAAATCAAATAGAGGAGGTAGAAGAAAAAGGGGTGTGTGCCAGGCATATGCGAATGCCACACAAAAACGTCAGCTGTTCCACAGGAAATCAAGGACCTATACGACACTTAAAGGTCACCGTCGAAGTTCAGGGCAAAACACACAAAAAACACGAAAAAAAAGGTACCGCTGTCACTGAATAATTGATAAAGTTTTTAAAATGAGACAGTTACGTAAAAGTATTCCTTTTATGCCTATATAGTATGTATAATGGTGTGTGGTGCCATGTAGTAATAGTACATATTTAAGGTATACCCTAAACCCAAAGCTGTCATGAAAGTTGCGCAAAATATTCGAAACACAAATGGAAATTCAATTTTCATCCAGTTTCGGCAATGCAATAAAAGGTAGGTTTTTATTTTTGTGTGTTTTTCTCGACGTTTATCTAAACATATAGCACACATGAGAGATGAATGTGAAAAGCAAAGGAAAAAATTTTATTAAATCGGGCAGTCTGAACCAGAAATACCCTACATATACTGGTTTTAACTCGAAAAATGTGTGAAAATCTTTAAAATATATATTTTAAGATTGCTTTACTAATCTTTGTAAGATTAACAACAAATCTCATCGACCCGAAAACCACTAAGCAGACAAAAACGCTGAAAATATGGAAAACGAGCGTTTAGAATATATATAAAAATCCACAGCAAAGACAGATTCTTGTCCATTTGTTTGTGTATATTATTAATAACGTATTAACACGCTCGAATCCCACAGAAAAAAGGCCTCCGAAAGTAAGCACAAAAAAAAAATAAAACGAAATGGAAAAACGACTAAAAATTCTTGTTATAAATGTGCTATGGATGTGTCATTTAACAAACAACAGCAACAACTTGGCAGAGAGACATGCGACCAACACAAATCTCTTTCTGCCTCTTCTCTTGATCTCTGTCCCCTCCTCCCTATTGCCCAGTCTCAACTGTATCTCTCATATTCTCATCCAATTTCATTCGGCCAAAAGTTGAAAAACTGCAGCAGTTGCAAAAGCAAAAACAAAAAACCTCAAATAAAACAAACTCTTTCCCAATGCGCAATTTTTTTTTTAGTTGTTTTTGTTTTTTTGTTTGAAAATATGATATTTGTGAAAAGAACAAGCACAACGAGCAATTTGTGGAAATTATTTTTGGCCATAATTTCTATGGCCATTGTTGTTTGTTTCGAATATTTATGATTTGTTTAGGAGTTGATTGGCTGATTGCAATATAAATGATAAACGAAAATAAAATAGAAACAAAAAAGAGAATTTCTTAGAAATGATATTTAAATTTTTTTATTGATTTTCTTTTCGATGGAAAGTGAAAGCAAAACATTAGGAAAATGGCGTTTTTTCTTGAAAATGTGCCATAAAATGGTATTTTAGAAAACTATTTTGGAACGCCCCCACACACACATAAAAGTATATTGTCAGTTTGTTTGACATGTTTTTGAGACATTTTTTATGATTGATTTTATTTTACCTTTTAGTTTTTTTGGTGTCCATTGAAAGTTCCATAACATGAACTTGGCGCATATATTTGTAAAATAATCACAGCTAGGAAAATGATGCCCAGGCAGATTCGTAAAGTGTTCAAAAACCACTCAAACAAATAGAGATTACAAACAAACTGCCTTTGGGAAGGGGCGTTGTATTATGGTAGGGTAGTTGAGGGGTCGTCGATTAAATAGTATAGTACGTAAGTGTTTCTAATTAATGGCACGTGAGCAGTAGTTTAGTTCCCTTTCTCTCTCACACACACACTCTCGTATCGTATCTAAACACAAAATTATATTTATGAGTTGTAGTAATTAATTATTTTTGTGTTTTGTGCGGCGATTTGTTGGCTTCTTAACAGGATTATTATATGGTGGTGTTATTACTATTGTTATTTTTGTTGTTGTTATGTGCTGATAATTGATAAGAACAGGCCACCGACACCGCCACACACTAATACACACATAGAGCTAATAAATGTGTCACCGAAACTTGAATGACGTTAATCGAAAGGTTCGAAAATGGATTTCTTAAAAAGCATAAACAAAAACACTTGTATCTGTGAGATTAGTTCGTATCAATTATAAAAATGACAATCACAATAAAAAGCACAGCTGTTCATAAATTTGAAGTTGATAGATATAAAAATAAAATAAGAATAATAACGATTATTGGTAATTTTCACGGCTTTAGCAGCGCTTTTGATGATGTATGTATATTTATAATACTTTTTTATGCTAATTAGCCAGTTTAAAGGCGTCTCAAAAATGAGCTCAGCGTTTTGAATTTGAAATCGACACACGACGGCCTGATGACAACAACAACAATCAATTTGTGTTGTCAAATTACAATTTTTGCGGCAATTTTGACGTATTTTTATATTTATAGGTGTATTTGTGTGTGTCTGTATGCGGTGCACATATATCACTCAATAACACACAATTTTTGTTGGTTAAAAACAAAAACAAAAATATATACAATCTATATAAATCTCAAAACGCAGAAAATCGTAGAAAACGTAAAAATCGCGAGGCGAACTCTGGCAACGACGAATTTCGACTGCGGCGAAAACGCGCACAGCGCGCTGCCCAAAAAGTTTCAGGCAGCGGCAGCGACGCCAAGTAACAACAACAATAAACAGCAAAGAACCAAAAAAAAAATAGAAAAATAAAAAAAGCTGAGCGCAAATCGCGCGCGCTCGCAAATTGAAAGCGCACAAAATCAAAACAAACGATAATTGTAAATTTAAAATTATGATTAACAGCAGCTGAATGAGAGATACAGAGAGCAACAGACAGACAGAGAGAGAGAGAGAGAGTGGGGCAGAGCCAGTTACTGAGAGCATGACAGAGAGGGTGAGTGTAAAACAGCTGTTGTCAGCGGCGAATTCGACAAAAAGCCGCACAGCAATAAAAACTAACAACAACTAAATCAGCTGTGCAGGTGGCGTCGACAGCGCAGCTGTAAGGCACAATGATTAGCATTATTTGTTGTTGTTGGTGCCGCTTTTACTGCTTTTGATGAGTTTGTCACACTCGTTCCTTAATATTTGAGACATTAACATAAATTAGATAAACCGACACACACACAGCATGCTCCATTGCAATTAGAACAAGTTCATTAGGGGGGAAGGAACACAGTTGGCATTGTAATATCCGCACTATCCGCATATCACGCTGCGTATGCGTAATCGTAATCTAAAACAGCAACACATGCAAACAAACACACTCATTTAACATGATGGCCTGCAGCTTACATTGTATAACCCGTTCTCGGTTGCGCCCTTTTTGTTTATGCCTTTGGCCATTACATAAATCAACTTTAAATGAATGTATTTCTGTTTTTCTTTTTGTAATTGTGTGCGCAAATTATCCAAGCAAATATTTGCAATTTTTTTTCTGTTTGTTTTTGTTTATTTTCGGTTTGTTGTCGATTTGCTGTATTGCCATCTTTCGCAAAGCTTTGCTAATCATGCAAACACTACAATTTTTGTAACAATAAACAACTAAATTGATTATTAACTGTGGAAGCCATAAAAACACACAAACACACAAACACACATACAACTTAAGGAAATATTTGTTCGAAAAAAAAGGCTCAGAAATTAGCACATTTCGTATTTCCCCATTCACTCACTCTCTCTGTCTGTTTCTGTGTCCAAGTGTTAGTTAACTGCTTTTATTGCAAATTACATCACGCCCACGCCATATAAATCAGCAAACAACGCGCCAGAAATTGGCAAAAACAAAAGCAAATCAAATAAATAAGAATAAAACAAAAAAAAACACGCGATGACGAACACGCGACCGGAACGCGCCTTCACTTACACACACACTAAACAATTGTTGGGATTAAAGAAGAAGAGTTCCGAGCAGAGGAACGCACTGCAACTTGACACTTGGCGCGTTGGCAAACAAATGAGCTTTGGAACTTAAGGACTGCGACGGCGACTGCGACTGCGACAGCGACTGAAACTGTGAGAAACGCTCACACAACTTATGCAATTTGTACTCAGGTGCCGCATACGGCGAAGGCTCTCACACTCTCGACATTTGACTTTTGGCGAGCAGAAAATTTTTTTCTTCTAATTTTGCACCATCACCAGCTGAGAAAATCCGTTGGATAAGTGCCAGAGGTTGTGACCAAACTGACTGACTGACGTTCTTTTGCTTTTGTGAATGTCATTATCAAGGTTTATGTTTTTGCGCTCGTCGTCCGTCATTTTATTTGGTTTTTGTGAATGAATGTGCGAAATAGAAATGCCACACAACGCTAATCGAGTGAGAGAGAACACAAGACAGAGACTGGGAGAGAGCCCGCCCACTACAAACTCATGGCTAGGTCTAGGTCAGCAGTACCTAAAACGTGTGTGTAGTAGTGATCAACAATAAAACAACTATCCACTTTTACTCTCCAGTTCTCGGTTGGTTGTGTATATGTGTGTGTGTGTGTGTAGGAGAGCCTTAAATAAACAAAGGGTCACTGTCTATGCCAAGCATGCGCTCATCTCAAACTGTAAATTGAAACGGTAAATAACAGCCCCAATGCTGTTTCAAGGCATAATAAAAATTTGCGTCGCACAAAGTTGAGCAGTGCAATAAATTATGGCAAGAGTCAAAGAACAATGGCCGCAAAATGAGAGTCAAATGCAGACAGTCTGGCCACTTGGCCATTGCGAATGCCATAAAATCTTGATTGCCTCTTTAGACAATTCAAAATCAAAGTGAATCACCACTTAAGAAGTGAGGAAGCAAACAGGCTAAAATCGACAGACGCAAAAGCGCCGACGCAAAGTGCTAAACGATGTATGGGGGGAAAAGAAGGGGCACAAAAGGAAGCCAGGTGGTGAATGCACACAAAAACACATGCACGCACACTTGCATAAAACAGATAAAATGTACACTTGATAGGTGGGCGTAAACAATTAGCAGTGACGTCGACAGCGAAGCCGACTGCCGACTGTGACTGCACCCAGGCAAAGTTAAATGAGTCGCACCAAAATAGAACTCACCTGCAACGCTTGCATTCATACCGCCGCTGGTGTCCAGTAATGCGTCTGGCAACTGCGGTTGCTGTTCCAATGATTGTTCCATATCTGTTTTTCTGGTCTAAACACATGCATATACAGTAATTAGACAAAGTGGCTGTTCAGACGCATTGCAGCCATCTTTTTTCAAGCCCTTCAACATTCACTTTTGTATGCGTTGTACGCACAGCGTTTAAGCTTTGCGACAAACTTCGCACTTGCACTTAAACACTCAATAAACACACAATTAAATGTAATTATTGGCGAATTGTAAGTAAATTAGCCATAAATGGACAAACGAAAAATTTACAATACGTGAATGGCAAGAAGCAGAAAAACCGAGCAGTGGGGCACAGCTGTTTTTTGTTTAGCAAGTGGCGTTGCCACCTAGCGACGGCCTTGCCAACCGAATGTAAGCCATAACGTCACAAAATCAGTGCAGCCTGAGAAACTAATTTGTAAATGATAAAAATTAAGTGCAAACATAAAATTATACTTTAAGAGCTGTTTTAAAATTTAAGTGGCGTTCTTTCAACCGTTATTAGTGATATTTCATATGCAAAGACTTGTAATGCTTTGTTATGAGCCTTTTGTTTCTTTGACAACCCTAACAAACAGCTGAGATTCACATTTTGTTATGTACGCCGTGCGTATTTGTTATCTTTAATCGGCAAATCGCTGTTTATTAAATTAAAAACAAATACTG
Source organism: Scaptomyza parva (assembly GCA_035044645.1). Lineage (NCBI taxonomy): Eukaryota > Metazoa > Arthropoda > Insecta > Diptera > Drosophilidae > Scaptomyza > Scaptomyza parva. Next base: position 1,443,710 of record JAWNNT010000065.1, on the reverse strand, counting down.
AGTACTTAACAGCGATAGTGACTATCATGTTGTATTAATAACCAACTGTGACTAGACTAACAATGGCATCCACGCCCGTAGCTGTACATCCGCTATCCGGCGATCCAACTGCCGCCTGGCAAGAAATCAGCAAAAGCCAGCGGGTAATAAAGGTTGTAATGAAGCCACCAACAACAACGGTGGCTCCGAATAAAGCGCGTGTGGTTTGCATGTCAGACACTCATTCACTGACGCCCTACATCAAGTTCGATATTCCCGATGGCGATATTTTTATTCATGCCGGCGATTTTACCAAATGTGGCCAACTACAGGAAGTCGTTGAGTTTAACAACTGGATTGGTGCGCTTCCGCACAAGCACAAAATTGTGATTGCTGGCAATCATGAGCTAAGCTTCGATCGCACCTTCACGCATCCCTTTCAGAGCAAGGGTCAGCAAGGACATGCCGAACGGTAAACAAGTCAAACACATTCATTATTTTTTTGACTCAAGTACTTGTTATCTTTGCCACAGCACAAAACACACCGGCATGAGCATACTAGACGATTTGCCGACACTTGGCAATGACAAGGAGAGCATGGAGAGTGCTGTAAACACTCCAAATATACGCGAGGCCTTAACCAATTGCACGTATCTAGAGGATGAGTTACTGGAGATTTGGGGTGTGCGCATTTACGGTTCGCCATGGCAGCCGGAGTTTTGCCGCTGGGCGTTTAATGTGCCACGTGGTTCAGCCTGTCTGGATAAATGGAATCAAATTCCCACTGGGGTAGATGTACTCATAACGCACACACCGCCCGTCGGACATGGTGATCTCTGCTGCTCGGGAGTGCGTGCAGGCTGCGTAGAGCTGCTGAGCAGCGTGCAGCAGCGGATTAAACCCAAATATCATGTATTTGGGCATGTGCACGAGGGCTATGGAATAACGAGCGATGGGCGGATCATCTATGTGAATGCTTCCACATGTGACATCAATTACTTGCCCAACAATTCTCCCATTGTGTTTGATGTGACGCTGCCACCAGGTGTTAGCAAGGATTAGATACTTGAGCAGTGTAACAGCCAGTGTGTTATTTATTTTAACCTGAACTATTAAGTTGCCATTCAGCAAAGCAAGGAATTTATTTTATGGTTCACTTTAAGTATTTTAAGTTAGGTTTTATTGCACCCGTCCACAAAATAATGCTCATTAAAGATTCCTTTTAATTTGTAAACGGTTTCTTAGCTAATTTTTAAACCAGATATCCGATCTTTTGCAACTCTACAGATGCTGTATTGCTTAGATCTTTAGTCAATTCTTACACCTGTCCATTATAAATGCAACTCTACAGGTCGCTCTTCATTTTTGACAGTCTGCTTTGTGCTATGCAATGTAACGGCACTTATCCAGTTAATGCAGCGAGCTGCCATTTTGTGCTGCATCGTGACTGGGCGAAGAAAAAGGTTCATCTGGAACTTGTTGCTGGTTTTTAAATTTGTTTTTTGCCAACTAATTGTATTTTTTTAATTTATTAAAAATGGTAAGCAGCTTACGGTCAAATATATTCTCAAACCAAATACAAAAAAAGTGTTCATCATTTGTTTGCATTAAAGCGCGAAGTCATTTCCATACAAATCGGACAGTGCGGCATTCAAATTGGCAATGCCTGTTGGGAACTGTATCTGCTGGAGCATGGCATTAATCTGGATGGTAGTCGCAAGTCCGAGGAGCAACTGGTCGAGAGCGGCAGCAGCGCCAGTGTGGGTCAAGGTAACACGGCAAACGATGCGCACACTTTTTTCATGGAAACGGGCAATGGGAAACTAGTGCCACGCTCGATCTTTGTGGATCTGGAGCCAACGGTGATCGATAGTGTGCGCACCGGTGTCACCAAAGATCTTTATCATCCGGAACAGCTGATTTCTGGGAAGGAAGATGCAGCAAATAATTTTGCACGCGGTCGCTACTCAATTGGCAAGGAGGTGATCGATAAGGTGACGTCACGACTTCAAAAGATCGTGGAACAATGTGATGGTCTGCAGGGTTTCCTTATCTTTCATTCCATGGGTGGCGGCACCGGCTCCGGCTTTACGTCCTTGCTTATGGAACGCTTGACCAGTGATTTCAATAAGAAATGCCGCTTGGACTTTGCCGTCTATCCATCGCCCAAGGTGTCCACGGCTGTGGTGGAACCATATAATGCCCTACTCACCACACACTCCACCATCGAACATGCCGACTGTGTCTTCATGGTGGACAACGAGGCTATATATGACATTTGCAACAACAAGCTGGGAGTGGAGCGGCCGGCATATTCGAATCTGAATCGCTTAATAGCCCAAATTGTTAGTTCGACGACGGCGTCGTTGCGCTTCAGCGGCTCCATGAACGTCGACCTAAATGAGTTCCAAACGAATCTGGTACCTTTTCCACGCATCCACTTCCCACTCGTTGCATATGCCCCGCTCATGTCTGCAGATCGTGCTGCTCACGAGCAGCATGCGATCACATCGCTAACAAATGCCTGCTTCGAATCCTCAAATATGATGGTCAAGTGTGATCCGCGGGCCGGCAAGTACATGGCCTGCTGCATGCTCTATCGTGGCGATGTGGTGCCCAAGGATGTGAATGCTGCCGTCTCGGCTATCAAATCGAAGCGACACATACAATTTGTGGACTGGTGTCCGACCGGCTTTAAGATTGGCATCAACTACGAGAAGCCCGCCTTTGTGCAGGATGGCGATTTGGCGCCCACATCCCGTGCCTGCTGTATGCTCTCCAATACGACAGCGATAGCGGTGGCCTTCTCGAATCTCTCCTACAAATTCGATCTAATGTTCAAGAAGCGCGCCTTTGTCCACTGGTATGTGGGCGAGGGCATGGAGGAGGGTGAATTCAGTGAATCTCGCGAGAATATTGCGGTGCTGGAATCCGACTTCAATGAGGTCGGTCTGAACAACGACGAGGAGGATGATGAGGAAGACGTTGAATTTTAAGCGAACATTCTTGTAATTATTATCAATAAACCATATTGTTTTGAAGTTAACTAAGTTGAAATAATAATTTAAAATATTAAATAATATTTAATATTCCCATTAAAAAATACAATTTTCATTTAGTTTTCTTGAATGTTTTTTTTTTATTTTTTGATTTGTTTTTTTTTTTTTGTTTTTTGTTGTCGTTTGTTTGTTTTAAACGCCTAGTTGCTAAAGTTCTTTTCAATTGTGTTTGTTTTTGCTTATTTACTTAATTTTACTAAAATTTTTAGTTGTTTTGTTTTGAACTTGCAAGAATTTTGCTTTCGGTTTTTGACTTATGTTAAAGAAACATCAAAAAAGTTGGTGTAAAATTACAATTTTTTTTGCTGTTGTGTGTGTATGTATTGGTGTTATGTGCATATGTATATGTGTGTGCAATGTTTTTTTTTTTTTCATTTTTACTAGATAATTTCTATACAACTAACTTTCTCTCTAAGAGCTGATAATCTTTTACAAAATGCGATATTCAATTATTTAAAGAAACACAAAAAAGTTTAACAATTAAAGAAAAGTTTGTGTGTGTGTGTGTGTGTTGTATACAAAGAGAAGGCAATTAAGTGTGTGTACAAACTGTTGTTGTTTTGTTTGTTTTATGTACTTTAATGCTACTTTATATATAAAATTATTTAATGACGATAAGTGATTTTATCTCATATTGAGTTGTTTTTTTTTACATAGTTATTAGTTAATAAAAAATATATAACGATGAATGAATGGCAAAAGATGCTTTAAATTGTTTGTTGTTTATCCTGTTGTTGTTGTTGATTTTTGTTGCTGGTGGTGTTTGTTGTTATTGTTGTTGTTAGTTTGCTGTTGTAACAAGCTTAATATGGAACATTTGAGAAGAGATACGAGACACTCTCGCCATTGTGTGTCCGTCTAACGGCCTCGGCGAACATCATAGATACATCAATGCACTGAGCGAAAATGAAATGGAAGATAGTTAGTTATAGTTAAGAGAAGCTTAATCCGATTCACTTACCTGTATCTTGGGGCAATCACGCATATGGCCATCCTGTGGTATGGTATTGGTAACAACAACCGCCTCGAAACAAGCATTGTTAATGCGTGAAATCGCCGGACCTGAGAAAATGCCATGCGTCAGTATGGCATAAACCTGAAAACAAGATATGAATATTATTAAAGGTATCAAATTGGTTGAAAGTTGACCAACGCACCTTGGTGGCACCAGCCTCGACCAAACGATCGGCGGCATGCACAATTGTGCCGCATGTATCGGCCATATCATCGACCAATATGGCAATTTTATCCTTGACATCACCAACCAGCACCATGGATGCCACCTCATTGGCCTTCTTGCGCTCCTTGTGAATCAAAGCGAATTCCACATTCAAGCGATCCGCTATCGAAGTGACACTAAAATAAATAAACTTGAGTAAATGTCGATTTTTTGTGATAGGATAATATTTATAATAATTACCGCTTGGCACCGCCGGCATCGGGTGACACAATGATCGAATTTTTCCATTCGGGAATGTTCTCTTTGATCCATTTGAGTACCGCCGGCTCAGCATAGAGATTATCAACGGGTATGTCAAAGAAACCCTATAGAATTAAATGTTTGTTAAAGCAACTTTGCATTTTTCTGTCAGAGAGAACTTAAATAAATACATAACATTATTTTAAAACAGATTCCTTAACACAAACATCACAGAAGAAAAATATTTCCTTAATATTTGCTCAAAGCAAAACTATGACAATTTTACGCACATTGAACGAGACTCAGGAAAAGGAGCTGGAGAGCTGGTTAATTTCGAAGGACATTAAGCTACAACATCGCACATTGCGCAAACTGTCAGATGTGGTGCATATGGCACAGCTCTTTAAGGATGTCAAAGCCAAATTGGTCAATATGAAGAACTATACTTCGCATGGCAGTCTGGAACTGAAGATACTCAACTGGGAGACCTTCAATCTGAAGGTGTTGCGTCGCACGGGTTTACTACTGATGCGTCCCACATTGGAACAACTTGCTATGGGCAACATTGATGCTATTAAATTTCTGTTGCATCATCTGTTGTGCATTGAACGTGATGGTATTCAAGTGCGATCTCTTTCACGGAGCAATTCGCACAAAAGTTTTGGTGATAATCATAAGGAAAATGAGATGCGTGCCACACGTTCCAAGATGAAAGCCGAATCATTCTTTTTTGTTGAAAAGATCTCGAACTTGGAACGTATTGTGCAAGAAAAAGAAGAACGCGTCAAGTTGCTAATGGATATGTTGTCCAAGCTTGTCTCAGAGATTATGTCGATAAAATCGAAGTATGAATATCGATCTGATATTTGATTTGAATTAAAGTTAATTTTTACATCACTATTAAAAACAAAAACGATGTGCCATTGTAAAATAAAAAGAAATTTGTTGTGTATAACTTAATTAGTCGATATCGTTTTTGAAGCTTACCTGAATCTGTGAGGCATGTAGATCCATGGTTATAATGTGATCCGCACCGGCCACTGATAGCATATTAGCGACCAGTTTCGCCGAGATGGGCGCACGGCTCTGTGCATGGGCCAGCGTAGAAAATATAGAGAATTGATCATATAACATTAGCGTAGTTAGTAAATATTGAGAATCTTAACAATATAATATTATGTAAGTAGTTGTATCTTACAGCTAGGCATTATGAGAGAGAGAGAGAGATAGATTGTAAACCATGGATACAAAAATAAATTAATAATAATAAATACACATATACAGACACATAAAAAAGTTCCGATATCATATACAAAAACGTGGACTTTCGACAATAAATAAAAGTAATAATAATAAAAACACGACAACAAATTGTGCACCCAAAGGCAACGATGAGCAACTGAGCTGAGCAAATAAGAGAGAGATAGATAAAGAGAGCGAGAGAGTGAGAGAGAGAAAGTGTGTGTGTAAGAGAGAAACAAAATAAGTAATGAGTGCGCACCAGTTAAGAGAAAGAGTATGCATGAAGGGGGGACAACACATTGGTTAAATATATAAAAACACTTAAGAATGTGCAAGAAAAACATAGCCAAATTTTATTTTCTTCTTAATTTTTGACCAGATTTTTCAAATCGAAAACTTCAAAACAACAAACATGCACAAAAAAAACTTTATACAAAAAAGTGTTGTAATTAGTAAAACTCTTTCAAATTCAAACAAAATCGAAAAATAATAATTGAAATAAACAAATGTTTTGTTTGAGCTTTAAGCAAGTTGATTTTTGGATTATATTTGTATCTGATATTTTGCTGAAAGCTAGTAAAAGTTAAGGCTTAAGACCCTTTCGCAGAGACATTAAAAACTACTCACAGTATATTGTCTGGGTGAAAACTCCTAAGCACATATTAAGAGAGATTTTGGTATGGTATTTTTTGTATTGTATTTGGTATTTTTTTTTGTGGTAGTTATGTAGTTGATTATACATAGTTTTATATAAAAGTATAAAAAGAAAAGAAAAAAAGAAGAAACGAAAATTTGAGTTGAAAATTGTTCTCTTCAAAGTTTATTGAAACAACAACAGAAAAAAAAGAATGAAATCAAAAAACAAAACACAATGCGGGAGCAAAAAAAGAAGGGAAAACTTGAAAATGAAATATTCTATATTGTATATTGCATATTGTGCAAATATTTGGTGCTTAATTTGTATTTTTTGTTTAAAATTAGTATTCTGGGAAATAAATTAAGGAATAACAACAGCAACAAAAGGTTATCTGATAAACTCATGGGTTTATGGGGTGTTCGTAGTAAAAATCAAAAAAGCTAAGTATTATCTTTACTATAGTCCAATTTGAGGTCGTTTCCCTGATTTGAGCTACAAAACAAAAAAAAAACCCTGTTATTAATTAAATTTAATGTTAAAAAATGCATGTTGAGTTCAATAATGCATTGCACTTTTCAGATAGTAGCAAAATGGAAAAACACATTTCTGCCTAAAGATCCGGGGTTCAAGCGAATCGTAAACAGAGATACTGTTACAAGATGCGCCTGACGTCAACATGAATGAAAAATAAAAATAATAAATAAATCAATGACGTTCCTAATGGGTTATCAATTGGAAACATTTCAAAAACATGAACACAATCAAAACTATAATAACAACTCGATTTTTTTTCATTTTTGTTGCCAGGCAAAAGAAACTAATATGTCTTATCAGCTTGAACCCGAGTTGCTTTTGTCTGGTTTTTTCCTTCTTAATTTTGGAAACTGAAAATCTGATTGCGCCTGTTTTGGGAAGGAAAACAAGTGCAAAGTGCTACAAAGATGCAAAAACAAAATATTATTAATACAGTATATACTATAGTATGGTATTTGTACTGTATAGTATTTAACAACGACAGACACATGACACAAACAAGCAGACAAGCTAAAAATTTAAAATTTAGTATATAAATAATGTGTTAATATAGGTATTAAATCATATATTTTTGTTGCAATGAAGCGCGGTCGACGGCCAACGGCTAACAAACCGAATCAAATGAACAAAATCGAAAAAAAAAAAAGAAAGGAACGAAAAAAAAATGTGGAAATTTGTTTGTTTTTTTTTTGCATTTAGCCAATTTCTTGCGAAATATATATATATTTTTTCAACAGCTTAAAATATAGTCAAAAAAATTTTTGCAACCATTTTGCGCTTTTCATTGCATTTTATCTTAATAATATATATATTTTTTTAAAATTTTTATTCAGTTAGTTAAGCATGCAGCACGTGTATTAAACATAAAAAAAGACAAAAACTAAATTTTTCTTTGGAAATTTCGAATTCGAATAGATTATTGATATTAAAGCATTACCGAACGAGTTATTTGTACCAACATACTTAGTTAATATTATTTTTAATAATAAATAGAAAAAAAAAAATACCCCAAAGACCACAGGTGAGGGACATATTGCAAGTTATTTTGGAATTTGTAGGTTTTCTTAATGAAGTTTGAATGAATTATTTTTTTCGCCTTTTTCGTTTTTTGGAGCAAACAAAACAAATTAGAAAATTAAATATTTTTCATTGAATGGAATTGTGAGTTTTGAGAGAGTTGAGTTGAGTTGAGAGTTGTTGTTGTGGTTTGTTTAAAGTTTTACCCTAAATTTCCAATCGTAGTTTTTCTTAGCAAGTTTTTGGGTATCTTCGGTTTTGTCTTTCTCCTCATTGCTGGCCAACTTTGAGAACGTATTATTGTGTTGGGCAAATAAGATACATGGTATATAGATAGATAGTACATAGTTAAAGAGGAGGAGTGGAGAGGTTCGGTTCGTTACGGTTCGGTTCGGTTCATAAACACCAAGAGTTGAGTTGAGAAACAGCGGCATAAACATAATTAATTGAAGAAAAAATACATATTTAATATATAGAGCATTAAGATTAGAATACAATATTGTTTAAAAATATTCAGTTTTTCATTACAAATTTTTCCACATTTTTTTTTTTTATTGATATTTTTTGAGAGCTTCCTTTGCAACCGTAAAATAAAAGATTTCAAAATGCATCAAATAAAAAGCAAACACGCAAAAAGAAACATTAAATATATAGTATATGTAGATATTTTTTGGTCAGATAGGTTATAGTAAACAGTACTAAGAATATATATAGTATATAGTATGTGGGTTATTAACATCAGACAGTTATATGCTTTACTGTCTCTTGAATCTTGCTGATAGTAAAACAAATGTTCATAAACTAAAGTTTGCATTTTTTTTTTCTCATATGTTGCGTGTTGTAGATAAGTATTTTTTTTGGAAAGTCATAAACAGATATGTACTAGATAGATAGTATTAGCTAGATCTTTATTAGGCAAACCTACCTTATCTTTTTTGTCTTGGCGGGCATATGGAAAGCAAGGAATCACAGCTGTAACACGAGACGCTGATGCAATCTTGCATGCATTGATCATAATCAGCAGCTCCATTAAATTATCATTGATTTCACCGGAACCGGATTGCACGATGTAAACATCTTCGCCGCGTACCGATTCCCCAATCTCGACACTGAAATGGGATATGAACATAATTCTTTATTTATGTCTGGCAATTTTAATAATCAAAACGTTTACACTATAAAATAAATAGAAATTTCATAAGTTTAATATGTTTATTTTCTTTTTTTTCAGTGTCGCATTTCTCTTGTGGAAAAACCCCAATAAATGCCTATTGTTTACTTAGCCCTATTTTTGTTGGTTGCATACGTACAAATATTGGCTCTCTAAAATAAGTCAACAGTTTCTCAAGCTCTCCTTTAATAAGTCGGTTTTTTCTTTCTTTGCTGACGCTTGAAGCTCTTAGCTCATGTGTGAAAAGAGATGACCCTCAGCTATACATACATACACCCCAACCCACCCCTCCCACAAACACACACGCACACAAAACACACATTGTCTCAAGTCTTCTTTCATTCATGGTTTATATTTGCTTTTCGCTGCTTTAGCATGCGTCATCAACTATAAACGAACTGTTTTTAGTTAGGTATGGAAAGTATGGTAGATAGAGGATTAAAAAGCGATTAAATGTTGATAAATTTATAACATTTTGAAGTGTTTTAATCAGCATTTTTACGCTTGATTTATGATACTTTATACCTTTGTCCATTTTAAGAAACCTTAGAACGCCTCAAAACATTCGGATTACTAACTAACTGATATGGGAACATTTTACATTAGAGAACTTAAGAAAAACACCTCAAGGCATTAAGCTGATATGAGAATGTTTGATTTGGAGGCTTTTTTAACTTTCTTTTTAGTATTTTTGCATGCTTGTTTATTGTCTTGTTTACGTTTTGATTGTTTTTGCTATATTTTCTTACACACGGCTACCCACACACACATAAACAAACTGACACACACACACACTTATTGTGGTCATTGCCATTGTGAAGGTTAATTGAATTACGAGCAGAAAGAAACAAAAAAAAAATACGAAACAACACCCAGAAAATGGAAACGTAACGTTCGTTTATCGATTGACAACGAAACTTGACAAATTTCTGCTTCCTTCTCACAACGCGTCGCATAGTATAATTAATGGGATGTGCGTGTGTGTGTGTGTGTCGAATGGACATTAGCGCCATCAGCAATAACATTAGTTATGAACAGCTTTAGTGTTATCAGTCAACAGGCAGCAAGCAGGCATGTGTGAAGAGGGGGACTGGGGGGGCTGGCAGCAATTGCACGCTTGCTCAGCTGTGTGAAAATATTACGCATACGCCGCATTGTTTGGTTTCGATTTAAGAGGTTTGCCAAATGCATTTGCATTAGCCAAAACAACAACAACCACAACAAGAACAACAACCAGCACTGTTTGCTGCCGTTGCAGTTGGCGTTGCATGAAATGAATGCATTTCGTTTATTTTTTGTTATTCTTATAAAGAAAGCAGCAACAACGGGAAAAAAAACACTTTCGCTGCTGGCATTGCTAAAATGCCAACAAACTGCTTTGGTTTTTTTTCGATGAGGATTTCTTTTGGGATCCTCTATTGGCCGAGGTCCAAGCATTGGCCACCGCCTTCTCTGGCAGTTGCCCCTGTTCTGTTGCAGCTGTCGCTTTGTCGCTAAGCAAAGCAAAAGCAGCTGGTTTTGTTCTGCTTCTTCTTCATTCCGTACTTTGCTTTATTTGTTGTATTTCTTCTTTTTTTTTTATTGCATGTATTTTTAACTAGCTGTTTCGATGTGTTTTCGCCAGACAACTGACAAGATTGCCAAGTATGTGTGTGTGTGTCTGTGTGTGTTTGTGTGTGATAATGTAATCTACAGCTATCACCGACTTGACTTAACGCTTGTCACTAGCAGTCAAATGTATGTTATACTACTAGATGGATATTATACTAGATGCTAGCGGACTTAAGAAAATCATATCTTGGCATCTTGAAATACTTTCGTCTTATCTGCTTCGGACAGGCCTTGCACGCTCTTGATCCCAATCCAAAAACGCCTCCATTCCCCTTTTTTTCAGCGACAGCGACAACCACACGCAAATTTCTTATCGATCAAACTTTTCAGTTTGTGTATTTGTAAATTGACGATAGTAAATGTGGGTTAGTTGCGTGTTGCGACCTTTAGAATTTGGTGGCCATTTGTTTGAATGATTATTGAGAAATTGCATTGGTGGTTGGATTTGAGTTTCCTTCATCAAGGTCATTTGTGGCTTACCCCTATAGCGGCCTAAGCTGTATAATAAATGATTGCCAAAGCAATTTTTATCATAAAGTAAAAAAACAATATCCTTTTACTACAAAAAACAAAAAATAAATACATTTCGACAAACCAAGTTTTTTGCTTTCTGAGAAATATGCAACAAAAACCACAAACACGTCAATAATAAAAATATTAATTTTAATGACGTAAACTGAGCGCCCCTCTAGTTGAATCTTGATTATTGCTTGGGACAATCAATAGCTTGTACGTCTATTATACAGTGTTTTATTCGACACCTCGAAGCAACAACAATAACACAATTTCATTGCCCATCAGCGCGCACACATAAAACATGTTTCAATCAAGTCAAAGTGCAAGAGAAATAACATCAACAGCACAATAATAACAACAATAAGAGCAATATAACTGTCAACATATTTGTTACACTGTTGCTCAGTAGCGTACTCACGAGAACAAACCAGAAAGAGCCTCAACAAGCCGACAAGTGCGCAGCACAAATAACAAAAACAAAAACAACAACAATTAGCACACAACCACTATGTGTTGTTGTGTCTGCTGGCTTCGCAGTGCACACGTGGGGGTCGCCTTAACGTGCTGCTGTGTATGAAAAAGAGCGCGAGAATACAAACGCGTGAGCGCATTGAACATGTGGGGGCGTCGTTGACGTCGTCGTCGTCGTCGCCGCCGTTGTTGCTTGACTTTTGAGTGGCTCTCTTTTGTGCGCTCTCTCTCTCTCTTTCTCTCTTATTGCCGCTCAGTGGGAATCAAAAAAACGTGACTATGTCGTGTTGTGGTTTGCTTTTTGCTTGCTTTTTGTTTCTGTGTCTGCCTTTGGTTCTGTTTTGGAGTTTACCTTTGTATAAGTTGCGTGGTTCTCTCTGTTTGTGTGCGTGAGCGGGAGCATAACAAAATACATGCACATACGCACTGTCACAAGCATACATGCATACATACTACTACTACTAATACTCACGCTCATTAGGCAAGCGCGTATCATGTCAAAAAGCTTAGCGCGCATTATTTATATTATAACCTCTAATTTTCTTGCCATTGCCTCATTTCTTTTGCCTCCTCATTTTTGTTGCCTTACACTCTAACTGTTTGCTAATTTCTTTTGTATAATTTTCAATGTATTTTTAATTTTATTAACAGCCGATTTGGGTGTATTGCGGGGGCTTTTGTGTGTAACTGTATGCGCTGATAAGGCGCCAGACACTTTATTATTATTTGTTGTTGTTGTTTTTACAGCAGCAGCTGACTTGCTGTGCTTCATTGTATGTGTGTGCACGCGCGATAGTTTGTGCGCTGAAGCTGTGTCGCAAATGCGACTGGATGAAAAAAAAACCAAATATGCTAATTTAATTTAAGAATTAAATAAATCTGTAAATTTATGTATCTTAGTTTTGTTTAATTTCACTGTCGGCTAGCAATTTGCACGCGACATTAGCGGTGTTGCCAGAGCGCGCTCGTGAGTGCTATTGTGTCTGTGTATGAATGTGTGTGTGTCTGTCTCACATACATACAGACATTCAACGGCAACCACACGGCGACTGCGACCAGCAAAGCAACCAATGGCTACGGTGTACAGTCCACTTGTTAAATCAATAATAAAAATATAAAATAAACAGGGCAAACAACAATCGAAATGTAACAAAAGAAGCATTTACACAGTTAGACGCATGTATAATAAATATCATTGCCCGAAAAAATGACTCAAAATAATTCACTTTTATTTAATACTGCGAGACCAGAGGAAACGCATGGCACACGCACAATACAGAGGCAACCTTCAGTGAATGTCAAGGAGCCCTGAACACGGACACATTTAAGCATTTTATTAAATATTTAGTAGTAGTCAGTATATTTCTTTTTGTGGAGCACTTATCACATAATATTGTTTGCAGGCCTTCACATTTCACACTTAGCACATTTTGTTTGTTGATGCTGTTGTTGTTAAGTTAGTTGGAAGGCTTACCATGTTTCCAAATTGCTGAACTTCTTGGTGACCACTTTGCCCAGGTCGATGCCAAGGCGATCGACAATACGTTGCGCCAAATCCGGATGCGAGGTGCCCGAAAACACTTTAATGTTTGGCATTCTGGAGTGTATTAGATTTAGACAACCAGCCTGTTTCTCCAAATTGTCTCGGATCAAACTTCTAGCGCGTATCGGATTAGCAGAACGTACTGGCATCACACAATCTACGAGTACAAGTTTTTATTATAAAATTTTTTTTGCAAAAGCAGCGGCAGCGACGTCGCCGCATTCGCTCTGCGTTTAATATGAGTAAGTGTGTATGTGTATGAGTGAGTGGGGCATAGGGAAAAGAGAGTGTGAGAGCGCGTGTAAAAGAGCGCATTGTATGCATGTAAGCAGCAGCAGCAGCGACAGTGCTTTTATTGGCGCTCTCTCACACTCACGCGCCAAATATTCATTCATACATCTGTTGTGGGCAGCGAAAAAAGCTTGACTGTGTTTACAAAGCAACAGTATGTGTATTAGTGTGTGTGAGAGAGCCACATCAACCCACCCTAAGAAGCCATGTGATTATTTGACATATTGCTGTCGCAACCTGTGTGACTGAGCAAAGTATTTTATTGTGGCCAGATCGGTGCGAATACTACTACTAAAGAATTAAGTAATAACAATAAAAGAAAGCCTATTTTAATTTTCCATTTAAGGTGTACCAATTTAATTAAAAATAAAAAAAAAAAATGTTTGTTTTGTTGAAACGCAAATTCTTGTAATTAAGTTTAAGTGTTTTTGGTAGCTTATCAAAATGTTCATATTTAAAAGAGATCCTTGATACTTAAGTGTAGTCTGGCAACACTGCCTACTCTCTTTTTTTGAATGCGTATGAGTGCGACTGCGCTGCTGCAGTTTGAAAAATATTTGGGTATGCAAACAGGCGCGTGCCAATAAGCTTTTCTCACGGCGCAAACAGCTGTTTGCATGGATGAGAGTTTTTTTTAGCTTAGGCCATGAAATGACTACTTAACCTTGCAACAAATGCAGCTCTTACACAAACGTAAACACAAACATACATCAAGTTAAGTTAGTCCATTTAACACAACATCAAAATACGCACCACATTTTTCAGGCTCCATGCATTTTGTAGTAAGCATGTTTTTAAACTTTGTGCAGCTCTCAATTATTAGAAAACACGATGCGCGCTATCGCCGCTGGTCAGACGCTAACGGTACTACAAGACTGAGAAACGTTTCTATGTTTGGTGCGAGCAAAACTGTTTGAGCGAAGAGCGCGCACGTTTGGTTGTACAAAATTCGCACAGCTGTATACTACTATATTATATTGTGATTTATAAGTATTAATAAATATTTATTGGGCTGACTATGACAGTAGATTAAACTTTGACAGCAGCTACGGAGAGCAACGAGAGCAGCGAGTGAGCAATTGAAAACTGAGCACTTGCATTTGACAGTATGCCTTTTCAATACATTCAAACACAAAAAACAACACATACGCATTGCGATGCTAGCGTCAGAAGCTTTCGACGCCGCATAACAATTGATTCATTCGTTCGCTCTCATTTCTCTGCCCTCTCTTTCTCATTCGATTTCATTGCTTGACAGCTGTTTCGATGCAATTACGAGGGCTCCGTGCAATGCATTTCAATTCGTTTCGCTTATAGCACATTTCGCCTGCCCTCAGGTAATGTCCCCCCCAAAACAGCAGCCGGCGTCAGCCACTTTAAAAGGGGCTCGTCATTATCAGCATTGTTGTTGTACAACTGTACTTGATGCTGATGCGAGACAAATGAATTGCGTACGTAGAGATTTGTCAAATTGTTTTCGTGTCTAATTTTAAATGAACCGCAAGCCATAGCTAAAATGGCTAAGTGTTTTTTTTTTGTTTTTAGCTTTTTGTTTTTTGCAAAGAAAAGGCTATCAGGCACTGACGTACTCGAGTGTGTTTGTGTGTATTATTGACGCAAATGCAAATGGCGTCGCTGCATTTACAAAAACAAAACAGGAGAGTTGGGGGAGATCAACCACGTGTCGGCTTTTAAAATGCTAACAATGCACACGTTTCCAATGCCACAAAAACAAAGCATAATCAGTTCACACACACCCACATACATATATACAAACATAAATATCAACTTACAAGAAACATGTGCAGAGTCAAATCGGTCGCAAAACAACTTTAGTAGCTTAATACAATAACAATTGGAGTTCTTTTTTCTTACTCACGTTTCACTACTTTAATTCTTTTTGTTTAGCACTTCACAAATGCAACCGCTTCAATGAAAATGCAAAAGCTGAATGATTTCATTGTCGACGGAGTCGTGAAGTTTTTGACTGCTGCCACAAGAGAGAAAGAGCGAGGATAGGAAGCGAACGCACAAGAAACGTGGAGAGACTACGAGAAAGAGAGTGGAGAGTGAGCGTACCGCCGGCAAGCGTTCTTTCTGTGTGTCTTGAAGCAGCTTGGGGCCGACGAACGTCTGTGGATGGAAAAACAAACGAAACACGTGCCCAAAAAAAATAACTAAAACTGTAGGAAGAGCTAAAATAAACAACAAAAAACTGGAAAGTTTTAATATTGTTTACCAGCTGTTATCAGCTTTGATTAAGTCAGATTAGTGCACAAAAGAATTAGGGCGATCTTTTTTAAAGGCATACTAAAATATCAAAAAGCTGTTCGCTGGGTTACTATTGAATTCAAAGCTTTAGCAAAAGGCGCTCAATAAGAGAATCTGTTGTTGCTTTGTGGCCCACGCCCCTTTTTTTTCGCATGCTTTGTATTTGTTTTGTTCTCTCCAAGTGTAAAACGTGCACAAATAAATAGTCAGACGGTCGATCGAATAATAATGAGCCGAATAATTAAAGATCTGCTTCGTACATACATAATATGTGTAGAGATACATATTTTTGGGTACTGTTGCTATGCTGCTCTATTCATAGTAAACTAGATTCTGATTGTTTTTGTTTATACGACTGAAAACGAGTTTTAAAGCGGTTGCCAAGGCGTAATAGAAGTATCTGCCTGAGGTCAAATCAAGTTCATATCTCTTTCTACTCAAGGGATCAACCCGTTGCCCGAAACCTTGAACATGTTATGGAAAAATTCCTCTACCTAGCTATGATACTTGTCGGCTGACTGAATTTAGGTGGAGGTTTTTTTTTGGTGTTAAAAAACGAAACTGGTTTGAAGCAAGTGCGCCAATTGGTTTCATAGAAAACATAGATAGAACTAATAAAAGCAGATTTGCGCTTTGGTTTTAAAGTCTAGCTGACAATTTGCAACACTATATTCAAAGCTCTAGCGGGTAACCTAACTCGAAAAAAACCCCTGCTCCATTCAAAAAGCTCATCTAAATAACAGCAGCTTTTACTACTATCGATTATGAGGGATGCTTATTGTATTTTAATAATATTCGTAAGTGGTCACACCGAGTGACAGCTGACTGTCATTATTTATCGATAGACTAGTAGCCCTGGTTCCATGCAAATTGTGTTGAGAAAAGTGTCAGTTTAATATAATTGAAATAGTAAAGCGTATCGTATTGTTTTTGTGTGCTGTCACTGCTAAACTCTTAATAAATCTAAATAATTTCACACAACGTCAACGAACAAGGCGTACGCAAATCCTTACCTTACCTTAAGAAATAAGAACAACAACTGCAGCCGCAGAAGCAGCAGCAACCAAATAAAGAACAGCAATACCAACAGCAACAACAATACACACAAATACACATAATCATGGCGAACATGGCAGTATCACGTATCAAGCGCGAATTCAAAGAAGTTATGCGCAGCGAAGAGGTAAGTGGAAGCTAAAATCCATATCATTCACAACTATCCACCATGGAAGTGGAACACGCACTTCTCGTCCCCGGGCCAAATTCAAGGACAAATCGTTGCGTGCATCGGACTTTGATTCCAGTTTTGGCGCGCGCGCATCCGTCGCCGCCACCACTTGTAAACAAATTGTATTAAGTTCCAATTGTATTTGCAGATCGTTCAGTGCTCGATCAAAATTGAACTGGTCAATGACAGCTGGACAGAATTGCGTGGTGAGATTGCCGGACCGCCAGACACACCTTATGAGGGTGGCAAGTTTGTGCTAGAAATCAAAGTACCCGAAACCTACCCATTCAATCCACCAAAAGTAAGTGTTAGATACTACATGATTCTGAATGATTCGGTTTTTATGGATTGTAGGTTCGTTTTATAACACGTATTTGGCACCCGAACATTTCATCGGTGACTGGTGCCATTTGCCTAGACATACTGAAGGACAATTGGGCCGCTGCAATGACGCTGCGTACAGTGTTATTGTCATTGCAGGCATTGCTGGCCGCTGCTGAGCCAGATGATCCACAGGATGCAGTCGTTGCATATCAGTTCAAGGATAAGCATGATCTGTTCGTACTCACTGCCCAACACTGGACAAACGCATATGCAGGCGGACCGCAATCATTTCCCGATTGTGATTCAAAGATTCAGCGTCTTAAGGATATGGGCGTTGATGAGCATGATGCACGCGCCGTGCTTTCCAAAGAGAATTGGAATCTGGAGAAGGCGACCGAATGCCTTTTCAGTTAGCTTTGCGGCCATCTCAGAGTAATAGCAACATCAGCTCCAAGACCAACAGCAACACCTACACCAACAATGTCAGCAGCAAAATACCAACCACAACAATAAAACAGGGAAAAAGGCAGCAACAGCAGCTGCATTAGCAAAACTCTATGTTCAATCAATCAATTCGATTACGCTCAATTAACCACAAAACAACAATAATAAGTCAAAATTGTAGTATTATTATAAAAACAGCAAAAATCGCCAAAAGCAGGTATCCTACACACACACACACACACACAAAAAAAACAGATGTATCTTGTATTTATTTGCAACTCTTTATTTTTGTATTTCTGGTAACAGTTTTCAAAACTCTATTTCAATGTGCAAATCTAAAAGTTGTGCAACCAAAAACCGAAAAGGGTATTCAATAGTTATATTGGAATTGTGTTGCGTTTCCTTGCTACATACAGGTTGAGCCTAAGGCCCTTCCTACCCGCCCCTTGAAAAAACAGAAAACATTTGATGAATATGTGTAGAACCGAGGGTTCCGTTTTGTGCATCCGCATTTATTGTTAGGCAACAAACAAGGCGTAAAATAATAATAAATAAATATGTATATGCAAATTTAAGTAACATGTACTTGCAACACACATACACACTCTCCAAAAAATAATCAATCATATTGTAATTGTAATTCTGTGTCTGGATAAAAAAAAAAACCCTATGCTAAGAAAAAAATTCATTTAAAAGTTTAATCGTGAAAAAACAACAATCTATGATATAAAAGGAAATCTGTGTAAATTGCGTTAAGTTAAATAATAAAAAGACAACTATTAAGAAATGCATAGATGTCCAATATGTGTTGTATTTAACAATTAACACTTTAGTTCATATTAAAAATTTTGTGTGATTGTCTAAAAATTTGTCTACTTGTTAAAACATTTGACTACATTATAACTACTAGTATAAGTATTTATCTAAATTGTTCTACTTGTGCTTTTGCTTGGACATCAGGGAGGCGCCTGGTCCGCATGCCATGCCACCAACTGTGGTACCTGCACCTGTGTACATATTTTGATTGCTATTATTGCTACCGAGTATTCCTCCACCGCCACCTGTACCTCCTCCGTTGCCAGCACCCAAGTTGCTGCCATTTCCAGTTTGCATGTTGTGATTGCTGTGTCGCTGCTTTAACATTTCCTTCCACTCGGACTCGAGACGCACATATGTGCCACCCAGCGGTTGGGCATTGTGCACCAAATTCTGATCCGTACCGGTTTTCTTGGTCACATAGCTGGTCACCTGTTTCATAATCTTCTCCTCAAAGTCGCGCTGATGATCCTGATTGCTGCGAGCCGACAACTCACCCGACCAGAAACGACCAGAGACAGCAGCGGGCCTAACTCGAAGAGATTGATTAAGCGATTAACTTGATCAAGAGATTATCCTACCTTTTACGTTTCTTCTTGCCACGCTGCTTACGCGGCGGTGGTCGATGATCCGATTCACATCCATCGCTGCTGGAAGAGTACTCATCATCGAGCAGTGGATTGCGCATGCGCGAACGCTGGCAGTGTGCATCCTCTGAACTGGTCGACGTGGTCTCCGACTCGGTGCTGGTCTCCATCTGATAGCGAGAGCGTCGACTAACCCGATGATTGGTCACTGTTGATTTAAACATGGTATTAGAAGTGGAAGAGGGAAATATACTTGCAACTCACTGTCCATGCACAGCTGTGGAAGCAAACCCTGACGACAACGTTGTGGGGTTAAAGAGATGCCCAACCAATTGGGACTGATCTCGCCAGCAGCGGCTTGCTCCTGGATATGCAATGGTGGCTGTTCGCACAATGCGTAGTTCTCGGCCACCAGTTGGGCAATGGTTAGAATGGCACGCTCCCGATCCGTATCCACAAGCACACTATGCTCCCGAAACTGACAGCCCTGCCAAGAACAAAGAACATAATATAGGAAAAGATTAAGATCGAAAGGAAGTGGTATCATTTACATTTGGTCCAGGCAACGTTTCGTAGCGGAATGCCTGTTGGTTGCAGCAGGCGTAGCGTCCAGCTGGTCCGGCAATGCGTCCCTCGGTTTCGGGTCCAAGGAAATTGGGCGGTTCGGGATGGTAACGACACCAGGTCATTTGATAGACTGGAAAGTGAGCCTCACACGTGCAGCAATAGAGATAGTGGCAATGGCCCCAAAGCTTCCAGTACACCTTGCGCCACGACTTGAGCTCCTTAAAAAGCTGCATGACATACACATTGAGATCCCAGTTGGTGTCCCTTACGTGGCTGCTGATCAATTGACCCCAGCGATTGAGCCGTATATTGCTCGGGATGCAGTTGACAAAGGACTTCATCGTGTTAGTCACACAACGGGAGCAGCGCACGCATCGGAAGAGGCCAGAAATGCTGTAGAAGTGTCCACGGAGCACCTCGGGATCCGGTTCACAGAGGCTTTGGATAAGTTTCGTCCAGAGCCTGGGTGTAACACGCTCCTTCTTATCGCGCACCATTTCCAACTCAAGATTGGTGAACATGGCAGCCAAACGACTGACGAGTGCATCATTGAGGCACGATAGATTCGTCGAGGTGCGCACCACCTCGCTGAGATGGGCGTGACAAAAGGTCAGGCACTCCAGCAGCAACGGTTCCATTTGCAGGAAACTGGCCGAGACCAAAATGGGTACCACATTATTGCCATCCAGCTGTGGTCCAGCAGCAGCAGCAGCAATGCTCTGACCTGGTGCCTGCAATTCCGGATTCTGGGCACTATGCTTGATCCATTTCATGAGCCAATCAAAGATCTGTATGTCACAATGCACCGATATGTCCATCTCTTCGAGACGCTGACCCGCCGTCACATCGGCAAAGTAACCCATTTTGCTAACCAACAAGCTTTGTGGACAAGAGAAGTCTCGAGAAGTGTTCTTCACTTCGTCGCACACATGGATGACGACCTCGGGTCTGCAATGGATACGTAGATAATAAATTTAAATACATTGGCTGTTCACTTACTCCTTTTTTTCCTGACGCGAGTGCTTGCTATCCTTGGCCAGCAGCAAGGATTTGCGTCGTGTAGACGTAGTTGACGAAGATTTGCTTAGCGGTTCCTTGACCGATGCACGCACCATGCTATTGGAGCTACTGGATTCGGCAAGCAATGTAGCCGGGCTATCTCTAGGTGAACTGATACTTGGCGAGCTTGAGCTGGGAGTGGGTAAGCCGGTCAGGTCCGTTGTCGTCTTAGATGTCGCAGCAGCGGGATCAGATTTCAACGGCAACTGGAGATGTGATAGCAACTGGGGCTGTTGTTTGGTGGTCTTGGCGCGCCCGCTGTTAATGGCGGCTGCAACCGGTAAGGGCAGTGGACATATGAAGGAGAGCACAGAGTCCAAGACGCCTTCGTTTATGACATAGTCCAATTGCTCAGTAAGTTTGGGATGCAAGCCACGACCGGAGTGAACATGTCCGGTTGTACGCATGGATGCCTTGTGCTCCGTTAGTAGCTGACTGGTACGGCTATTCTCATCCCGGGACGTGCTGCTGCCTAGTTGAGACTGGCGATTTGGACGTTTCAGAGAAAGTAGTTCATTCACTAATTGATTTTCGGCCAAAGTATTAAAGTCGAACTCCTCCTTTTTGGGATTGCGCTTGGCGTAAGCACCAGCACTGGTCTCTGCGGGCGGTACAGGCTCCCGATTTTGGGGTTTGCCTTCGACTTTTGCAATCATTTCGTTTACGTGACAAGAAAGTTTTAGGAAATCAAGAAAATCATTCAAAGTAATTTGAAAATCTGAACCGTTGGCATTGTTATTGCCCGCTTGCTGTTGTTGCTCTTCTGAATTGGTGTTGATTGCGGCAGCACTGCCTTCTTCATCATTGCTGTTGGGTTTTTCCATTTTATTACTGACCCACTTTTGAAAAAATTGCGAAGCAAATAATTTTGCACTGTTTTCCGTTACTTTGGTGATGGTGCTGCTTCTTAATTTTGCAATTCACTGTGAAATATGCTTCTTCTTCCATTTTAGACAGCTGCAAAACATACAACCCTGTTAATGCATTCACAACGAACATGTCACTTTGACAGCTGCTCTTTTCTGTTCTTTTCCGGTAACAACGTTCGCAATGGTGGGTGTCCAAACGTCAAAAATAATATGAAAAACTTAATTTAAAATTGCAATCACTGTTATAAAAGCATAAATATGTGAAGCAAAGTCTAGCTAAATACATACAGCGCTAGCGCACAGTGAAATTTCATTCACTGTAGCCATTTAATTAGCTTGAAAAGTGGATTGTTTATGTGTTGAAAAGAGCCGCCAACTAATCTGTGTATTCTAAAATCAACTTCCAACTACAGGGTCGCGTCAGAACCAAGACAGTTAAGAAGGCCGCTAAGGTCATCATCGAGAAGTACTACACTCGCCTGACGTTGGACTTCCACACCAACAAGCGTATCTGCGAGGAGGTTGCTATCATTCCCACCAAGCCCCTTCGCAACAAGATTGCCGGGTGAGTTAATTGTTGAAAAAAAAGGTTTTAAGTTGCCCTACTCATTGAACGTGTCTGTTCACAGTTATGTTACCCATTTGATGGGCCGTCTGCGCCACTCACAGGTGCGTGGTATCTCCATTAAGCTGCAGGAGGAGGAGCGTGAGCGTCGTGATAACTATGTTCCAGCTGTGTCTGCTCTGGAACAGGACATCATCGAGGTTGATGCCGATACCAAGGAGATGTTGAAGCTGTTGGACTTCCACAACATTCGTGGCCTGCAGCTCACCCAGCCCAACACCAACAACTTTGGACGTCGCAATTAGGTTTTAATCGGAAGGACGCTAAGTGGCGCTTCGTTTTTTGCTACATTTAAAACAAAAAAGGTTGCATGGATAACACAATAAACATCGTGTGTGAAATGTACAAATATTAATTCCGTGTATTGTCTTGTCTTTATGGCTAGTGAAAGTGTTGTCCGAATCCCCAATCGGTTGAACACAAATAAGGTGGAAAGATTGTGAAACGCACAATTTGTTGGTTTATTTTCATTTTAATGAAAAATACTGTAGACATGCACGTACATGTATAAATATGTATACATTCGATCCATAAATAAATGGGTTTGTTCGTTTTTTACAATGATAGACGATATATAAAAGATATTCTCTACAAGTGCACATATGTAAATCTAAGCGTGTACCCGAATATATATTATTTAGTATATATGTATATAAATATGTATATGTGGTATATGGTATATGAAAGATTGTATAAGTATGCATTGTGTGTTTCGTTGTTTATGCGTTGTCGACCGTCTGATCAAGATTGGGCCTGCGCACCGGATTACGCAAGACCAGCTCGGAATCCTCCGATATGATTGGCAGTGCATGTACCCAGTGATAATTGATCAGGTGGCTAATGCTATCGAAAATGCGATCTTTGGTTCGCACCACGCCCTCGGGATCGATGAGAAGCAGATGCTTGGGTGTTTTCCCCTCAAGTCCAGTTAGCACATATTGTCCACGTTTGCCCTGAGATTCGCGCACCAGAAAATCACCGTCCTGCTGCAGCAGACGCTCGGAAATTGGCCGAGAGATAGCAGCATGGAACCAAATTTCGGCAGTGAGCGGGCATTGTGGCCCATCGAAGACATCGCGTATGGAGTTGGAGGCGGCAGCGGCTGCACCTACAGCCCCACCACCGGCAACCGAAGCTGCCTGCAGCGGATCGAAGTTGCCAAGCGCCAATTTGTTGGTTGTTTGATCGGGTGGCGGGGAGTTAAGATCAATGAGATTGCTGCTTAAGCGATCGCGCGGCTTCTTTAAATTCAATTGTGCTACACGCGGAGCGTGCGGATGAAGCGGAAGTTGTGCCTGTTGCTGCTGCTCCTCGCATGGCAACTCTGGCGGCAGCTTATTGGGTAAATCGTTGTAATACTCTTTAACATTCTCCTTGCAACTTTGATTCATGTTATCTGCCGTGGAACTCGCTAGATGATCATTTTGTCTGCTCAATGCATTGAAGCGCAGCACAAACGCCTTGCCAATGGTCACAATCAAATCCTCGCTTTGTCCGCCTGCACACTCCAGCACATAGCAAGCGCGCCACTCATCTCCTTCCCGTTTGGCTATATAGGCTAGGAAGTCAAGAGTGTCGTTATCGCCACCGGAAGCAAAGGATATCCTTGGCATGTTGTGATTGGCAATCACTTCGCCAGTCTCTACATTACTGAGCGTCAACGCACGACTGGAGACATTTATAATAATGTTGGTGCCTGCATGTTGCATGCTTGGCCGATCCGATATAAAGTTGTGCAACTTTTTGTCCAGACGCCGTTTACTTGCCGATTTTAAGCCAGCCGCTTCGCACACGCGATTAATGCATTCACTAAAAATAAATTTCTTAAGCAACTGTTTGGACTTTGATACAATTTTGGTTATTCCACTTACCGTGCAAGCAGAGTTCGTGTCTCAAAGTCCAGCGATTTCATGGAGGTCTTGACCTCAACGCAACCCGTGTAACGTACATTAAATGTTACGCCCTTTTCCAGAATAACATCGTCTGGATATATACAGCCGTCGCTGGTGGCATTGGAGCTAGTGCCGCCGTTGCCGGCATCGCCATTCCTTGGCATTTCGTTTGTGTATGCGTTGTTTGTGCGTCCTTTGCGTCCTTTGTTTGTAGAGCTGTATCAAATCGTTCCGAAGAAGTTCGGTCGAATGACTCACTTAAGAAGATGAACGGACATAGGTTCACATATGTAGTTCATTTTGTTCGCCCCATGATAATTTTACAGCTGTTACTTAACATTGTTGATAAAAAATGTTTATACCCGCTTAAGCATATCATTAAGCCGTCGTTTTGAATATGTTAAAGAAGCCGCTTTTTTTCGTGAACTATTTAGATGTAGAAAATCTAATTTTATATGTTTAATGTGTTACCCGTATTTTCAACATTTTACTGCCAGTGTGCCCTCCTTAGCGCGAAAGCGTATCTGCCAACCACCACAGTGAGTTTACGATCTATCGGTCAATCGAAGCAACAATCAGCTGCTGTAAGCAACATCTCGGCTTTAGCTTGTTGCTAGTTAAAAAGCTTGTGGCAAGTTAAAGCTCTTACCAAAAGCTTATATCTTCTCCGACTGTCGTGCATACAACAACGTTTAAGCGGACGCTTCATCGTGCGTGTGAGTTTTCGTGTGTTTTCAAGCGGGTCATATACATACACAGTTGCTCTTTGCCGAAGCTGGCAAACCTACAAAGTACATCAAAACAAATAAAACTATTTAAACTAACAAACTAAATTGTTCAAACAAACAATATTTCCAAGCTGGTTTTTAGCTAAACTTGCAACACGCTGAGAAAAACAACTCAGACAACAAACAAAATAAAGCAATATTGAGTTGTTTCAAGTTGTTTATTACTTGAAATTAAAATCAAAATTCCAATAGTTAAATTTTCTAATTTGGCCACATACATAAATTTACAATCGATAAAGCACCAAAGACGCCAAGAGCAAAACATCCCCGCGACCCGAAGACACAACTGCATCCAACCCCCAAGCAAACGCAAAAAAAATCTCTGTGCAGCAGAGATACGCCAACGCAACAGCTACAGCAGCCCGTGCATTGGAATCTGATTGGAACGACGCTGGCGCAGCGGCAAAGAACATAAGGCATAATATATCAAAAAATCTACGTGTTCGCAGTCTTATTATATTGTTTGAGGTAAGTTTTAAGTTAATTTGTAACAAACTTTCTGTTTTTCTATTGCCAGTTTCTTCATACACTAGGCTTGTATATGTGTATGTATCTGTATCTGTGTGTGTGCGGTTGTTGCCGTTGTTTCGGATGCGGCTCAGTGAGCATAAAAACAATTTTTTTACGTCATTTGCAGGTTGAAACCATTATTATAGTGGTCGTACACAGTTACACACAAACATATGCTCACATACATATATTGCCAAAAGTGTGTGTGTGTGAGTCATTTGGTTAAGACCTCAGTAGCTTAAGGCACTGCGTCATAACGGTAGCCCGTGTTGCCTTTAATCTGAAATACATTTGTTTTAAAGGCACGCTGTAACATACAAGTATGTTGTATACACAGTTATGTTCTTGTTGTTTTTGTTTTTGTTGGTGATCTCATCGTTTTGTGGTTTCGTCTAGTCTAATTGCCGTTCTGGTTTGGCCGCCCAACGGTCCCAGACATTCAATTTGGCCTTAATTCACGCCTCTGCCACTTGATTACTTTCAACTTTAAACAGCAGCCGCGTCGCTCCTTTTATGGCTTAGACGAGACCAATCGCCAACTAAATCTCATGACGTTGACCCTCAAGCAAATACCCATAACAAAAAAAAAAATAACGACAACAATTCATGCCGGCATGCATTTATCGCTTAATTTGAATATCGATAACACCCACATAGAAGCGACGAGCACGACCTTGCCAGTTTGTTTAACTAACAATATTTGAAACAATTGTTTAACGCTTAGCGAGGCGTGGCTAGCTAACTTTTGTGTGTTAATTGCATTTAGAAAGTGTGTGCCCAATGGTTTCAACCTTCGTGCCACTTTTAATTTTGTATGCCATAAAAAAAAGCGCGTCGAACTCTCACCCTGTACTTATTGCTGGAATGATACAGAGACAGCAACTACAACGCTTCATTACAGCATTTCGCTGCTTGTTAACAGCGCTGTTAATTATAGTTGGCAAATATTCCTCCAACTACCTCGCCCTGTATTCGAAACACATGTTCGCGGCGAATTAGCACATAAAAAGTGTCACATTTTCGCTCCTCGTTAAGAGCGCTGTCTGCCTTGCTCGAACTTGATGTGCTCACATGTACATATACATATGTATGTATCTCATTACATACCCTATATTTGATGCTGGAAAAATACCTCTATAGTTGCAGAAGCGAAAGTTCTGTTTTTATTATTTCTGCGTTTCTAAAGGTATTAAACAAACGACATGCTTTAATTTTACTATGGCTTTTTATTGTTAACGCAGTATTTAACTAATGCACACACCACACATGCACATGTGATATAATATTATATATACATATGTATTATATATAATATTTTATTATATATATTTCTTATACTTAAGTTTGCCTATAAACTATAACACGCCGTTTTGCAATACTAAATTCGCTGTGGTGACAAAGCGCCGCCTTTTCTTCTTCTTCGCATCCTCTTTGATGTTCTTAACCTCCTTTTTTCACATCAGCTGTTCAAAATCTGTTATGTAATACTGGGCGCGTCTGTAGACTTCTGTGCGCACCACATTGCCGCCATAGCCTATGAAATTGTTAGCTGGCGGCACAGCCTCCAAATCGGTGGCACCATCACCAATCATGGTGATAAGGGTATCAACCGGCAAACGTTGCCGTATAATGCCGATTGCCTCCGCTTTGCCACCGGAACGTGAGGTGGGCTGGTTGATATCAAAACTATCGTAGGCGCCCTTGTAGTCAAACAGCATTTTGTTGGCATACATGTTAGTAAGTGGTATGCCCAGTTCGTTAGCAACTGGTGCTATCAGGCAATCGAAGCCGCCAGATATGAGATACACTTGTTTGCCATCCGCTTTGAGTTGTGTTATAAAACGCTTCACGTTGCGACTCAATGTGCTGGGACGCTGCTTGATGAAGTCGGATACTTGCTGTTGTGAGGGGCGGATTATGTTCAGTCGTATGTTGAGTGCATCCTGGAATGACATGCTGCCGCCCATTGCTTCTTTGGTAACACGTGCAACTTCCCTACCCTTGCCGCAGTACTCGGCCAGCTCATCGATGCCCTCTTCACAGATGACCGTGGAGTCTACATCGAAGCAGACCACATTCGATTGCTGGATGATCTTAGCTGCCTGCAGCTGCTGCTTTGGGGGATTCGCTGTGGGCGTGGTGGCTGCTGTGGCCAATGCAGCATTTAATTGCTTTGCCAGCAATGTTGCTGTTGCTGTCACTTTGGTGCCAGCTGCTGCGGCTGCTGCACAACCGTTAGTTGTGGCACTCGGACGTGCCATGCTCAGAACGGAGCTGCTCATTTTTTTGTGGGTGGTTAATAACACGTTGCTGTGGCTTTAGTTGCTTCAAAAATAACGTAAAAAGCTGTGCTGCTCTTACGTTGCGAGATTTAGCTTTGTTTGCCGTTGAAATTTTCCGTTGTAAAAGTTTTTTTTGTATGTATATGATTATTTTTTTTCACGTATTTTGCACACGCGCGTTTCGTGCTGCTCAGCTGTTTATTGTTTTTGTTTTGGATATGAAGAGGTTGTTGTTGTGTCAACTTGACATAGCTTGCTCTTTGGATTTTTACTTATTAAATTTTTATTTGCTGACTGCTGAACGATTAAGACACGATCTGAACGCGGTGACTTGCCTTTTACAACTGATTTCCCACTAGTAGCTGCTCGCCCTTATAAGAAAACTCGGACACAAAACAAATACAAGTGCAGGCGTTGGTTTAGTTTACTCGCTACAGCTCTCTCGATCTCTCTCTGGCAGCTGACAGACGCATTGACACTCGCTTTTCAATGTGTCCGAGTGTGCGTGTATGAGTGCCGATCATACGATAACTGCCAATTACAAGAGCCTCAGTCATGTTGTTGTATGCGCTTGAGTTTTGCTTTACGTTTACATATTTACATTGTTTGACGATAAACAGGTCCCATCGATAACACTACTACGCACCGACTTTTAGCTCACCTACATCGGGTGTCCTAAATCTTCAGGGGCAACCTTTGAACTCATAAGCTGGCGTGAGTGAGTCGTCTTGTTTGTTTGTTTCTTTACTAATCAAATATCAAGAGAAAGAAGAAGAAGAAAAAGTCACTTTCCAGTGAAGCGCTTACTGAAACTAGATCAAACCGGTTTGTCGATCCATTCATGTCTGCTTGTTGCTCCTTATCATAAACAGGTCATTAAAACATAGCAAAACTGATTACTCGTCTAGCAGATCTATCACCAAATACGGGTTTTTTTGTCTGTCTGGCTAGTCAAAACATTTGGAACAATTCTATTTGTTTTGTGCGTGATTACTAAGAAACCGGAATGATTTATTATCTTATCAGCTGATATTGCTTGGTGGAAAAAATTTGATGGTCAAGTTGATTGCTACATAAACATAATTTAAACACTTTCTTTTTCGTATATTCATTGAAGTGTGAAAATAAACATAAATGAGCATACAAACGTATGTGAATTAATTTTGTTTACATCAATAAAGTGCATGCAAAGCTCGGGTTGTTTAATGCTGATGCAATTCAGTTTTACGTTTCGTCTTACGTAAAACGTAACGAACTGCTTAGCGACCGCTGCTCTTTTGTCTCCCGCTCTCTGTATGTCGCTCTTCTCTTCTTCAAGTAGATATAAATTAGCGTGTAGCGCGTGCAGTGCACACAATAACAACAAGAAAAGAATATGGAATTGCACTCGCTGTGTTTTTTTTGCTTCTGCGGTTTTTGTTGTTGTGTTGGGGAATAACAAGTTGTTTTGATCATTGTACGGGTCGGTTGCGAAGTGCGCTTTTGTAAACAACAACAGACCCGGCTCAGCTCAGCCCGCAACCGTCTAAGTATTTCATTGCCATCGATAATGCACCTTGTATGCAGTTTTTTAGCCATCGATAACGATAAGCCTTCCCCCTCTTCCAACGGTTGCGTGCACATTTGATGCCCAAAAAAGCTAATGACTTCCATTGAACAAAGCTTTTAAAAGAAAAACTTTGTTTTAATTGGCCGTATTGGATCGTCTCCTTGTTGCCTTGGACAACAAACACCTGTCAGAAATTCAACAGCAGCGGTTGTTTTGGGCGTTAGTTTTTCCCTGCCTTGGCAACTTGCTTTACATTTATTGATTGACCTTGTTGCTGCATAAATTTGACTCAAGTCCGCTTTTGGCCAGCTCAAATTCTGTCGTGTCAGAAAACAGCCTAGTTCCTTATACATTTCATGTACATACATACATAGTATATGTGTGAACCCTGTGTGTATTACTACTATATGTGTTCATATGTAAATGTATTCAAGTAGTATATATATAGAAAATCGTTCATTTATATTGCCCTTTTGGTCAGCACTACCTTATGTGTTGTGACTAAGGTTCGATAATAGAATACGCCTCAACTTTATTTAGGAAAGGCGCTTAGAAATTTAGTGGGGAAGTTAACGTTGAGTATTTAATTACTTGTAACTGAGAAATTGTTGTTTATTATTAATGTGTGATATTTAATACCACGCCCACAACAAACTGTTAAGCTTAGGAAAGAGGCTCTATCAGACGGGGGCTTGATTTTTATTTGCCAGGCAACGTTCAATCAGGCGATAGACTAAATATTAATAGCCAGACTGAAGGCCGCGTAATTGTTATACATTATTTCATCACAAAACGTGCAAATTTTAATCACACATAAAAATATATTATATATATTTTATTTGTGATCTGTCTGTCTTCTTGTTAATTGATTTGTTTACGATTACAGTAGAAAACTGCAAGTTGTCGAGAGTGTTGTTTCCAACTGCTTTCGTTGCTGATTAACTGTTAAATTATAAAAAGCTTTGATCGCACACAAATGTACAATCACGCCGCCCTCTCGCTTGCACACGTTAACGCCTGCTGCTTACACGCGATATCAACTCCTTTGCTTGCTCTCACGCTCAAACATATACAGATGCACAATTCCCACTTGACATATTTATACATACACATTTTTGTGTGTGTGTGTATGTTTATTTTGAGACGGATGAGAAAAAGGGGAGCAACAAGAAGTGCAGCGAGCATACCCGTTCCCGCTTCTTATGCGGTCGGATGCTTTTGTTCTTGTTTTTATTTCAGATCATGCGCTTTGGCTTAAAAACAGTTATAAAGCACTTTATGGAAAGGCATGGAGAGATAGAGAGAGCGTATAGCAACGTCAACAAGTTTGCTGTTGGACAAATAAACAGCAACAAGAACAATGGCAAGGCAGTATAAGTCCCCTTTGCTGGGGGGCTGGCGCTGGCGCTGACACTGTAAACACGTCATTTATGCGCTCGCTGTTGCTTTTGCTGTTGCTATCGCATTTTGACATTCGAACTGCGGTGCAGTTGACGCCAACGTTAACGTCGACGTCGACGATGACTGCAATTGAGTCAGCTCCCGTTGTTCAACTTTTCCGCTGACAAAACTACTTCTCAAAATAGCAACGGCAAAAGTTTTGCATGTTCTAAAAACTGTTGCCACGCCCCCCAACCTCATCCTACCCTCCATGAAATGTAATTACAAAAGCGCTTATCGTTCTCTTTAGTAGCTGCTGGCCTCAGTTCGTTGCACTCGCAAATTAACAATAACTATTGCAGGAGTTGCATAACCGCAATCTGTCCCACTTCCCGTTCCTGTCATGCGTACAAAGCAGTACACAATGAAAGTTTAATGACACGATAAGAAACTCATATCACACAGTTATCATTATCGGGTTTGCATTCATGATGATTGCACGTTGACCTACCAGAAAAGGTAGGCACCCGTAGTTGGCTGTTATTTATGCAATTTTTCCTGTCAGCACACCTACACGTGGCCCACTGCTGATTGCTGAATCATTCAGCTGTAGCCACAACTATTAGTAAAATTGCATGTGTTTTGATTCCCACACACACCCAAAATGGCAGTATCAACCTAAACAAGCTGATAATCAAATTAAGCGACGAGCGCGCCTTTTTTTCTTCTTTGCAATGCTCTATTTAATTGGAATTCTCAATTGCAATTTCAGTTGTTCGAGCAGCATCAACAATAATGGTGGATTTCCGTTTCGACATTAAACCGCTGTTTCCGCAGCCAATTATTAGAGTGGCATCCAATCTATTGCCGCACACCTTTCGAGGTGATCGGCGTCAGTGCTTGTGAGTATTGAAACTGTACGCGGGCCCCCTCCCCAAATTCGAATAGTAAGTCAATTTAAACCGTTACATTTTCCACACTCACACACGCAGAGATGCCACCTCAAAGATGTCCGAGATAATCGATCGCCTCGGCCAGTTGTCGGCTGTATCGCAGGGCCTCAACAAGCCGGTGACAACAGCTCAGCGCTTGCGCATGTCAGAGAACCAGACCATATATTTGCTGGCTGATACTGAAGCTGGTCATAAGTAAGTCAAACACCTCCTCCCGCTTTCTGTTCATCACTTGATTAGTGGCGTTTCGATTGCAGTGGCGCTGTTACTGGTCTGCTTAAGGTTGGCACCAAAGATCTCTACCTGTTTGACGAGAAGGGACAGACACGCAAAATGGAGCAGTCGCCCTCAATTTTGGACTTTTATGTTCACGAATCGCGTCAACGTGCCGGCCTGGGCAAACATCTGTACGAGACCATGTTGCGTGAGGAGCAATGGTTGCCAATTAAGTGTTCAGTGGACCGTCCATCGGAGAAGCTCTTGGCCTTCTTGGGCAAGCATTATGGCCTGAAACGAACCATTCCGCAGGCAAATAACTTTGTACTTTACGAGGGCTTCTTCGATGATGCGTCCGCACAAAATGGCTCCAGAAATGGACATGCCGAATCACCGCAGCGCACCAAGAATGGCCTGCATATAACAAACAGGTATGTACAGTAAGTTTTAGCGTTGAGCGTTGCCACTGCGCCCTAAAGGCGGGGCAGTAGGTTAATTAAGGCGTTGCGCCTTGCAGGAAACATTTCACTTGGCTTAGTTGCCCATTTCTGTGGCCGCCAGCACATTTGCATATCGCACGCAAACATCCGACCAAAAACTCATTTGTATTGTTTCTTACGATTTGTGCCGCTGTTTTTGTTTTTGTTTTGGTTGTTGTTCCTTTCTGTTACTTTTACTTGTGGGCGTGTGCGATAAAATTGATCGCCTGCGGAAGAACACTTATCGATAAATAAAATTGAATAAAAAATGTATGCAATTTATTATGTGGTGGCTTGTTGATTACTTTTATTTATGCATTTATCTATATGATGCGTTTTGCTCAACGTTATACAGAATTGCATTTAATTAACCCAGCTTAAAGTTGAGCAAACGTATCAAAGTCACTAATTATAATAATATATGTATCTCTGTATGATTAATGTTAACTCTTTTCCATTCACATGTTGCGACTACTAACGATAATCCACAACTACCAATAAAAAAAAAACCATCAATCAAACAAAAATCAAGTCCTAACACACAACTCTTTGGTGCTACATATTTGGGCGATGAGGCTAACAAACGCAATCATCGACGTGGCAGCGGCTCGCAGCAGCAACAACAGCAGCAGCAGCAGCAACAACAAACATCGCTGCTGCAGCAAATAACACAGATCTCACCAAATGGACGCTATGGGGCTAAGCGTCCCACATGCAGCATGGCCGAGGTACTCACCCATACCATTTAAAGTTTAAATTTCAACGTAACAAGTTCAAGACCTTTTACTGTTTAAGTGCAATTGACAGTTTGCGAGTGATTGAAATTATTTGTTGTACATACAAACATTGAATCTTAGTGGGCTTGTATTTAAGTCTCATGTCCCTTTCTTTCTTACCCAACTGGTGATGTACAAATAGTTTAGTAAACATTTGTTCTCCACACGTTTCACAACTGAATTTGATTTTAATTTTTCTGGACAAGAGAAACAAATTATTTTCATTTGTGTATAATTTTTATCAGTTTTTGAACAACCAACACGCAAAAATCGTACAATCGTATTTAATTTCGTGCCGGTTTTGTTGTGTGCCAAAGTTTTACGTGTGATTAATATCTATCAAATTGTGCAGCCTTTATTAATTGAACGAAAAGAAAATTTATATGGATCAAAAACGTGGTAATGTGGCAGCCGCACGAGGTGCCTCCAAGACGAGCGTTGCCGTAAGTTAAATAATAAGTGGTGAATTTTGTGTGCTTCAGTGTAGTGTTTTGATTTACAGTCTCGCCGTGGAGCAGCTGCCAACAACACAAATATTGCTCGCAAAAGCGAAGTAAGCCTGACGCACAGCCAGGGCAGGCAAAATATGGAAAATGTAAGTTGAATATGAAAGGGATAAAATCAAAATAACATTCTCCTCGTCAGCCTTTGAAGAGTCCATTGGACGCACTGAGCCGTCTTAATGTTCGCCAGGATCCCTTTCAACGACGTTCGGGACTGCAGGATGTGGATGATACCTTTATTGCTAATAATGCATTTGCACGTCCCGCACGCTTGCGTCACTCTGGCTTAGATGGCAGGGCTATGCAGAATCAAGGTGGGGCAACAGCTTCAGTTGCTGCCGTTACATCATTACGTGCACCCGCAGGCCAAGAGCCACAGGGACAAGTGTACCAACAGCAGCAACCGCCACCGCAGGCGAATATTCAACAACAGCAGCCTGTAGCTGCTGCACAACAACCGCAACAGCAGTTGCAACAGCAACAATACGCTCAGCAACCGGCTGCTGGTCAACCCACACGCCATGAACCCTACCAGGGTGGCCGTGCTCATGTGCCGCATCAGCCTCCACAGCTACAGACCACCTATGAAAATCAGAAAGCTGAGTCTCTGGCTCTCGCGCAGGCACAGGCTCAGCAACAGATGCAACAGCAACAGTTGCAACAGACTCAGATTCAACAGCCACAGGCACAACAGCCACAGGCACAACAGCCACAGACGCAACAGCCACCGGCGGTGCAACAGACTCAAATGCAACAGCCACAGGTGCAACAGCAACCGATGCAGCAATCACAGACTCAGCTGCCGCAGCAAGTGCAGCAGCAGCAGCAACAACCGCCGGCACAAGTGTCGCCGCGCAAATATCAACAACAGCAACAACAACAAGGCGGCGGCTACGTAAATATCTTATACATGATATTGTTCATTTAATTGTTACTCTCTTTTTCGTAGGGATCTGGTGCGGCAGCTGTGCCACAAGCTGCTGAAATGTGCACCACATGCCCCAATTGCCAGACAACGATTTATTTGGTGCGCTCACCTGAGATGGGACACGGCGATGCTGGAATGCCAATGCAATAATGCCCTTTCAAAATCCACATTACAAAATTTTGAATAAACACTGATTAGCAGCAGTAGGACAAATTTTGTGTTTTACTCTTTCTAGCAGCATTTTGGGGTCGTAACTTTCACTGCGGATTGCCAGCAGTGAGTGGGTCAACCCCTAACACAGTCAACCCCAATGTTTGGGCTTTTCTTGGGCTGCGTGCCAAGGGGCTGTATTGAGGCGGCAAACATATGAGGGAAAAAAAAAATAAAACTTTGCTTGACACTTGTGCTAGATTCGAGGCGTTAGCTTCATGGCAGCCCCAACATGAGGGGTATGCACTAACACCAAAAAAAACAGTTCGTTTCCTGTGTTTTATTAGGTTTAGTTTATTTAAGCTACATTGTGGCTATTAAAGTGATTCATTGAGGTCCCGCTGAGTTCTACTAAATTTTTCTATAGTTTTGTAAATTAAACTGTCAATTAGTGAGTGCCCCTTGCCCAGGGTGTTGTTGGCCTAGATCTTTAATATTAAAACTTTTGTATACTATAAGATTATTTTGTATTCTCATCTTTATCCCAACCCTCGTGCAGATAATTCATGCTGGCAGCGGTAGTTCCAACAAGGGCGGTGGCGGTGGAGGCAGCACAGAATCTAGCAGGTAATGCCATAAATGGGCCAACCCTTGTTTCCGTTCATATTTCAACTAACACCCCCAAAACAAAAAAACACTTTGGTTCTATCATTTTTTGGTTTTATTTCTTTTATTTTCTTTTTTGTTTTGTCTTTCAGAATCAAATAATTACGCATACGCATAAACGGCTGCATATTACATATAAAAACAAGATACTTAACAATTTGTACAAAGCTTTGTATACTTTATAGAGAATTATTTATAATTTGTGCATAATCATAGTTTAAATTGAATTTACTAGACTGTACTAGATGAACATGATGATGAAGACGAAGAAAAGAGGAGGCTGCATTCACTGCATATCCACACACCATCCACATACCATCCACATCACTAAAGACACACACACACAAATGCTCGCGGCACGGATCAATTCTGATTCGAAACCGTTAAAGACACACACACACACACAAAATACCTGATAATTGTGATTACATTTTTATAATACTATTATTTGTTTAACTTTTAACATAACTGCATCATTTTTGTGTCCTAATTTATTCTCATTTTGGCGTGCAATAAAATCCACAATGTGAAATTACATTTTTGTTTATGTAGTTACATTATGTTATTTATCAGAGTCTGTTAAACATTTTTTCTACAGCAATGATATTGCTGAACTTGCCGCACAAATGCGGCATTTGCAGGCGGTCGAGATTGAGGCCTACGAATTGGAGCCAGAGCCAGAACCTGAGCCCGAGCCAGAACCCGAGCCCGAGGAGGTGATCACTCCACCAACGCCGCCGCGTAAATCGCACACTCCAACACCGCCCACAGTGCGTTCACCAGAGGTTGCCGAGAGCATTATTGGTGACAATCGCAAGCCGTTGGCTTTTCAGCTGAGCAAACAGCACACAGGCATGAAGAATCGCTCCTTTGGCGTGGGTATGGCTGTTATGCCCAGCAACAAGATGGAATTCAATCAACAGGAGCGCGAGGACTTCGGTGTGGTGAAAATCAATCGTCCGTTAGGCAATGAACTCACCTCACCCGGGCAAGACAACACAGATGCCATGTCCACAGTGTCGTCTACAGGCGGCTTGACCGATCAAGGCTATAACGATCTAAAGTTCTATCACAATAAGTTGTGGTAAAAAGCCCACAGTTCACAATTCAGATATCAGCATCAATATGCAGGCAATATTTGCTGTTTACATTTTTTGTACGTGTCATTAACATAAAATATGCATAACAACAATGAATAAGCAAAATACGAGTTAAGATAATAATTATTACATATATTAAAAACAAAAAAACAACCGACCCTAGAGACAGATACAAACGGTTCCTTTTCGCTTTAGTTCATTTTGTTGTACGCTTTGTAATATTTATTGTTTTTCGTTAATTAGTTCATTTGTTACACCCACGCACGTTTTCAGCGCAATTAAATGTTAGCTCAGCAATGGCAACAATATTAACAAAGTCTGTAGTTCAATTTAGTTAACAGCTGTCTCAAGTAATACAATACAAGAGTTATAGTGTGCGAATTAATAGTAATCATCAAAACAATGTGCGTATCTTCCATTGCAGCAAACGCGATTATTATGAGCAAATCTATAGCGAATATATTCTATAGCTGAACGACATTCTTAACACATACGAGATTCTCGAACCAACTTAAATGTATCCTGTAAAACTTAGTCCAAAATAAAGATAACTTTCAATTCTATATATATATTTTTGTGTATATTTATATTTTCTGCCAAGCAGCAGCCGCCGCTTGGGCTTTTCCATTTAATCTGCTCTATACACAGAAACATACATAATTAAAATGGAAATCAACAGCAGGCAGAGTAGAGCGTTTAGCTGAAGTGCTGTAAACTTAAAAGTAGAGCTATCGTTGGTGATGCAGGCTAACTAGAGGAGATGTTTTGGAGAACAGCAATGTTTAATCCGCGCCAACATTGCTTTACATATAGATAAAGTTGAACCTGTCAATAAAATATAAATACGAATGAGATATGGAAATTGGGGCAACTTATTGGCTCTTACCTGCACAAAGCCTGCGGTAGGGATGATATAATTGGACCATAGCCTTGTGAATTGTCGTACAGTTCGAAAAGTGGCGCAGCGACAAGTTTATAATTTTTGGGCACAGCAAAAAGGGCTAGATTACAGAAAACGATAGAGACAGAATTTATGTATGTAGCAGAGAGCATAATATATTAATATTAGAAAATATTATCACACATTATTATTATTGCAATAACTAGATAATTACAATTGGTTATACAGAACAATTTTACATAAGAAAGATTCGCTGTCATAAATACGTATGATATATGTATATAAAAATTTGTATTAGGTTGTTTACATTCACAGTTGTTGATACTTCGTTAAACTAAATTACTAGGTTTCGTTTATTATGCACAATATGATTAATCAAAGATGAGATGTAATTGCATTTAGTTAGTCTTCATATTTTGTGCATCTAAACGAAGTCTACTAATTGTGAACAAAATTTCGATTACCATTAAGAAAAACATTCTTTATACATGGTGTAAGTGTGTGCGCGCGAGTGTTGCACAATGAATGATGTCAAGGAACTACTAAACACAAAGTTATAATTGTTGTTACATAAAGGAGTGCTTAAATTACTTTAAGAAACGGCTGATTGACTGCCTGCCTAATCCAGTTGCGTTTGCCATGCACGCAAATCAGCACAACACGCGAGATTTGCGTACATTAACAGACGACAACCAGCAAATTGTTTACAATGCAATTTAACTGCTGAACTGCCTGCCCGGTTAATGTAGGCTCAACACATAACAAAGAAAGAGTATTGTGTGTAAGATTGCGCTCTCTGGTTTACAGAAATGTCGACATATTTACAAAATTAATACAACAAGAACAATCAAAAGAATTTCGGAATATGCGCAAAAATATGCCAACAACTCTGAGAGCAACAAATACAATTTCAGAATATGTTTTGTTTTTTTTTTCTTTTTTTGTACAACAAATTGAACTAGAATCAATGCACTAAGAAGTAAATTGTATGCGCCTTGGGCCTTTTATGCGATCTGTTTCTGATTCTTTTCATTTCTGTTTGTTTGTTTGCACTCTTGAGAGTAGAGCGTTGTGGAAGAGCTCTATGCTTGGTTGGGCAGATGCCGGATGCAGATGTAAGATTACACAACACAACACGGCGCTATTGGAACAGCTCAGGGTACATCGTAACTGGCGTTCCCGTCCGTATCTAAACAGCATTGAAAAGATATGACATGAGGTTTGTTAGCGTAACGGTTTGGCAAAAAACTTTACAAGGTTAAATGTGTAAAAAAGGTATTGGAAATATATTGTTTTTGTTATTTTCCTCAACGTCATCAATACCTACGCTCTGAACCACACTTTTAGCTAGCGCAATAGATATTTACCCTTTTCGTGTAGTTGCACTAAAAACAATCGCTTGTGCTCCTTTGGTTTGGTTATATGGGGTGGAATGTATGGATATTGTGGTGGCTCGAAATTCGGACGCCACCAATTGCCAATAGTGTCCTCAACAATCCAATCCTGTTTAACGCCATCTTGACGACCCAGCGTCTGCAATACAAAACACATGGCATATAATAAATTTGTGTTAGAATGATATTGATTACTCACCTCAGACAGCAAACGTTTAAGACCTTCTACTTCATCTTCACCTGCATTTAATTCACCGCCAGGCAGCTTGAAAAACGTTGTACCGAGTTGCAGCAGCAGTACATGCGGTAGTCCATGCTCGTGGACAAGGAGCACTGCCTCCACAGAACGACGCATTCCTATCCGATCAAACTCCTCGCGCATTCTCTGAAAACGTGACGGTACCGATGGATCCTTCTCAAAAAGCGGCTCCTTCGTGCCGAATGTGTAGTTGCTCAGTGGGTAGCTTTAGTCAAAGAGGGAAGGTTAAAGTTATAATTGCCTTAAAGTCACTACACATCAACTTACAGTTTAATTGTCCGGTTTATGGTCAGCGCTTGATTTGGAGCATATTTTTGCGTGCCATTATTACTAATGCTGGAATCAGCTTGGCCTTGACTGCCGCGCCGTGGCCAGCCGGAACCCGATTTGTTTGAGACTTGTGAAGACGCCATCTTGTTATACACACTATGCCGCTATGGCTATGAGAAAAACTTAATTATTTCCCGCCAAATTACACTTGAGAACTTAAAATAATCTATTAACACGTCGCACACTTTAAATGCTTATTCAAAAACAGTTCGTCAGCTCCTAAATAGTTTTCAAAGCTTGTTTCTTTCTTTATATTTTACTCCGATTCTTGGTTGCAAAATTTCACGCCGGTGGATAATGCAGAAAATACACAAGACATGTGTACGCACTTTTCTATGCGCAGGTCATGTGTGAACACTGCTTTACAGCAAATCGCCGATCTGGCAGCACCAAATTCACATTTCAAATAATCTGGTCACTCTAAGCACATTTACATTAGTTTTTTGTTTATGTTGGGAAGTCGTCGGAAAATTCGGCTGTTTTCTATGTACGGCGCAATGAAAAGCTGCTAAAAAGCTAAATATAAAAATCAGCGCAACGCGCGGCCGTCTGTCGGTGCATTGTTTTGTAAGTGCAGTCAGCAGGCAACATTAGCAGTCGTTTAGGAAAAATTATGTGAAGCAGAAACTCAGTTTTTGTTTGTGTATGTGTATGTACATTGTCATTTTGTGTGTATGGTGCAATGAAACTGGAAAACCATTATTATTAATGAAAACGCGTGAAATGTGTAAGTGTATTGATGAAAATGCAACAGACAGTTGCGTTTGCTTTAAAGTATTACATTTTCGTGTTTTCTTTCGTTCTTCTCTGACCCCTATCCTCCCTTCCTCTCTTTTGCAGACAACGACAGCAACCAACTCCTCCCACTTGTACGTGTTTTTGTGCGGGGTG
This sequence comes from Scaptomyza parva, assembly GCA_035044645.1. Lineage (NCBI taxonomy): Eukaryota > Metazoa > Arthropoda > Insecta > Diptera > Drosophilidae > Scaptomyza > Scaptomyza parva. Next base: position 1,403,482 of record JAWNNT010000065.1, on the reverse strand, counting down.
CGCATTGAAGGGTGTTTGAGTGTGTGTTTTATATACGTGTGCATGTGTGTGTGTGAGTGAGTGAGTATGAATGTGCTTGTGTGTTTGTCCGTGCACGATAAGACTTGTATTTGAGGACAATTTTTGAATGTAAGTCCGTATGTTTGTAAATGTCAAAGGGGCGCAGAATAATATGCACACACATTAATAACGCCGAAAAAGGTCACAAGTTAAGTTGAAAACGGGACCAAGGCGCCGCAATGTTATAAGAAGAACGCAGCTAGAGTGAGTGCGAGAAACTTAACGTTGGTGTGAGTGCACACAATTGGAACAAAGAGAAGAGTACGAATAAACGAAACGGCCGGGTGAAAAACCCCGAGCAAGAGCGAGAGCAAGAGCAGAGGAAGGCAAAAACAAAAGACTGCTAAAAGCTAACAACAATAATAAACACTACACGAAAATGTCGGCATCGGAGCTTGAAGCTGAAAGTTCCGCACAGGAGCAGCACCAACAACAACATCATCAAAATGAAAACACATCAAGCAACAACAACAACAGCACTGCCAATGATGCTGAAGCACCCAACTATAGTGGAGAATTGGATGAAACCATTGATTCACTGTCATCTAGCAACAACTACAGCAACAATATGGAGCAGCAACAACATATGCAGCAGCAACAACAAATGGAACAGCAAGGCGATCTGGGAATGGGAATGACAATGATGCAATCATCGCCACCACCGCACAGCTATCGACACTCCCGGGCATATCGACACTTTAAGAATCCGCCACAACCGCACATGTGCATACGCACCACAACAGAGACTGGCGAGGAGCTCTTTATCAATGTGCTAAGCTGGACTCGCATTGTTATTCCCCAGGAGCCCAGTGATCCCATACCATTGTATGGAGGCATGCGCGTATGTTACCCATGACCTTGTTTTTTAAGTCATGAAACTCAAGTTATAAGCCTTTTTTTATTTTGTTCAGGTACCGCCTGGCAGCCCTCGCAGTCCACCGATTGTTTTTGCTGTCATGGCCAATCCTGAGGTGCTCAAAGATTCAGGACGCCACAGCAAAGATCCGGAAGAACGACGTGCCATGGTTGAGCTTATGTGCGACTTTGTCGAGGCTATGAATCCCGGTGTGAAACTAGTCAGGTGAGAACAAAATATCTTAAATTTCTTGTAGCATTTTAAAACTTCTAATTCACAGAAACGCCGTCATACTCAAGGATCGTGACATTTCGGGCGAACTGAAAGACGTCTGGAATGCTGTGCAGGCGCAGCGAGATCGCGAGCGCGAGGAGCAAATGCTGCAGCAGCGCCAACAACAGCACTATCAGAACATCACAACACAACAAATGTTTCCCAAATCGCCGGATGCGGCGAGAGCGGGCAGTTCGACAGCACAATCAAATGCGGCTGAAATCGGCTTACCGCCGGCTTATAATGCTGATCTAATGCCGGCTGAACACGCTAATGGTATAACACTGGCCGTATTTGCACAACAGCTAGACAATAAAGTGGCCAGTGAGCAGTTGGAAGAGCAGCAGCACCAGCAGCAGCAACAACAGCACCAGCAACAGGAACAACAGCTGGATAGCAATGACAAATCGCCAGCCGAATCATTTATCGATCAAACCGATGCAGGTGGCGTTATCAATGGCATGAGTGTCTCATCGCCTGCTTTGGAGAACCAATCGACGCCAGAGCAGCACCCACAGGAACCACAAAACAAAACAAATGTATCCACTGCTAGTAATGGCAGCAGTACGCAATCAAATGCACAAACAACCAACACGCCAACAGCAGCTGCTGCTGTTGCTGCAACAGCTCAGCCCACAGCCACGCCTCCTGCACCCACAGTAACGCCCACCCCAGCAGCGCCGGCAAAGAAGGAGAAACTTGGCGGCTTTTTACCCAACGGTTGCATTTTCCCGCGATTCAAAAACAACAAGCACAAGGATAAGGATAGCAATCACAAGGAGGGCAAAAGTAAAGAGAAAACGCTACTCAATGCGCTGAAGAAGAGCAAAGAGAAGAAGGTGGCGCCCAGCGAGCAAACACCCGGTGACAAAGCAGCTGACAATGGTACCACACAGTACGAGAAGAACTGCATCAATAATCTCGAGTGCGAGGTGCAGAAACTCGATCTGAATAACAGCAACAATGATAACAATATGTTCATTAAGCTGAAAGTGGCGCCCAGTGCTACGTCAGCAGCGGCCGCTGCGGCCAAGTAGTTAAGTATAAAAAATGGATAACAAAACAACAACAACCTTGGTAAGTAATTAAGGAAAGTAAATGAGTATCGTCGACCATTAACGAAAAGAAAAACGACTAGACAGAGAAAACTACCCCAAAACAAGCACTTCACACTAGCACCTAGGAGTATTTAGAGTTGTGGACGTTTAGCATATATACAAGATTTACAGAAATACGTTTATATATACTATATATACAATATACACAGTTGTATCAGTCAATTTTTTGAAAGCAAATCGACAGACTCCCAAATGCGAATGCGAAAGTTAAAAATATCTGATAAAAGTTGTGCCATGATCCATTCAAACTTAACAAACATACATAGAAACACACACACACACATTTATATACAAATACATACATATACGAGTGTATAGAGAGCCGTACAATACCCAATTATCTGGGAAATTGTCGTCAATAGTTTCATCCAGAATTCTTCCCCGGCATACACATACGTAACGTAACGTAACGTTACGAGAAATCAAGTATTTATATATATATACATATAGTTCAATATTTGTATGTTTCGCATACAGTTTGCCTTATATACAAACCAAAAGAGAGAGACATAAAATGAAATTAATACAACACTTAGCTGAAGAAAAATCTTTAAATAAGATCATCCATCTAAACCATGGCAATCTAAGGAAACTCATGCGCCAAAAATTATCATCTTCATAGAATCAGTAAACATACATAGAAAACTCAGCACTGGACACATTGCACTCACTATTCATCTACTAATTAGACTATGCAAAACTCTTTTAGCAAACTTTACACTTCACTTAGCTCCATCAACTTACGTACATACATAAATACAAAGCTAACATACAAACATAATGAAAAAGTATTACGAATTTCTCCTGTACCACGCTCAAAAGATCTCCACAGTTTTTGAAGTTGAACGTCGATGACTCGAGTCGAACCACACAGGCTCTATAAAGTACCTTCTGATAATCTATAAGACGCTATTTTATTTTTATAATTATGCTTATTTTTTAAAACAAAGTTTTTCTCTATATGTGTTTTATTGCAATATGTTAGTCTTTATATAGAACAGTTCCATAAATAACAATGACCTGAAAAACTACTTAGCAACGATGCTAATCGTTTAATCAAAACTAAATTTGTGCTATCTTTGAACTTAACATTTGTTATTGTATCGTTTATTAAAGATTTTTTTAATATGTCGAGTGTACTCGAGTGAGAGATTATCAACTTCAAAACTCAATCATTAACGAATAAACCACAAAATTCGAATAAATCATTCAGAAAACTTACAGAAAACAACTAACATAATATGGAACTGCAACAAGTGCAAAACTAGATATACATTGGACTGATTAAAGCTGCCATAAATTGATGACATACATATGTATGCATATTTGTATTATACGGGTATACGAGTAATTCAACATACATATGTATGCATTTATGATGATCGCTTTTCTTTTAAACGAAATTCAATTGTGATTGATTTGAAAATCAAATTTTACCTTTTGTGTTTAGCATCGAAAACTATTTTCAACATTTTTAAAGCATTTAGTACTACGCACACATTAAAAAAGGTATACTGAATAAAATCTAATTTTGTTTGTCGACATAATTAAAGAATCATTAGTCTTTGGCATGCCGAAGCTAAAAATACACTTGCAAAACTTTTACTCATATATTTGTATTCCTGTAGATTGTTTGGTCCTGATTTATAAACTGCCTACATATATAATAAGTAGGATTTTTTAAAATAAATTGAAAAAAGTTTTCTTTGGGTTTTGCAAGGGTAATTAATGCAACGCCTAAAAGCATGCAACACAAAATTCACACTCTCAGTTGATATATTTATTTATGTTAAAACCTCCCTCGCCACACTCTTGTGCCATACAAAATGGCATTACAAATCGAAAAAGATATGAAAAAAAAATAAAAAAAAAACGAATTCTTAAGATAAATCTAAAATCAAAAATAACTTGGTTTAGCTCGTATTAATATTTAATTACAATTTTTATGTTTCTGTGAGTTTAAACCTAAAGCATTAATTCATAAATTAATTAACATTAATGTTAGTTTTTAACTGGTTGTAAATGAAGCAACAATGTTCGTGTAAATTAGTTTAAATTAGGAGCACGACAACATAAAAAAAATACGAAAAAAACATATAAATAAAATCCCATCACATTATAATTATAAATTGAAAAATTTAATTTAAGTTAAAAAAAGTCTTGCAACTGAAGAGCAAAGCGAAAGCAATAATTTTACTTGAAAAGCAGCTAAATAATATAAATATATAAAAATTAAAAATTAAAAAAAAAAATAAACAAAAAAATAAAACGAAAATTGCGTTTAAATGTAAAATGTAAATTCAACAAAAAAGTGTATAACAACAAGAGCAACAACAAAATATAAAATATAACAACTAAAATGTTAAGAATAACAACAAATTAAAGAATTATACAAGTGGAGAACAAAACCAAAATCCACATTTTATATATATATAAATATATGTATATGTAATAATAAAAAACGATCGTATTTGAGAAATGTAATAGCTGCTGATTTTATTTATATATCATCGAATAAATATTTAGAGATATGCTATTTCTATTTATGTACTAACACCAAGGAATCGACTCCCTATTCGTCCTTGTTGTTGATGGAGCGCAGATGCTCCAACTCCTCACGCTCCGCCTTGTTGCGCAAGAGCGGCACATTGTAATCGAAGGCATAGAAGAAGCCCTTGGGCTCACCAGTCTCCTCTGGTCCGGGCGTATAGGGTTTCTCCTCGTGCACGTACTGCCTGGTCTCAGCCTCGCTGGGCTGATAGGCACCCTCGCCAGTCTGGTACTCAGCTGCATAGGGATCAGGACTGTGACCGGCGGCGGCAGCAAGCTCACCCCACAGCTTGAAGTGTTCCTCCTCGGCCTTCAGCACAGCTGGTGTCTTGGTGGCAGGGAGTTTCAGATGCGCTGGACGATTGTCCTCCACATGGAAACCACTCTGGTCGGCATAGTAGGTGGCAATAAAGTCGCGACCATGTGGTTGCACATACTTGTAGGAACCGGTAACGGTACCAGCCTGATCACGTTTCTCGTTCTTGCCCTGGTTCCAGTCCTTGTAGCCATACACGTACTGTCCCAGACCATCTTGGCCATGATACTGATGCGCATCGTAGTGCTCCTCCACATACTCCTCGGGATGCTCAATCACACGACCCATATACACAAACTCGCCCTTCTCATTGCGTGCCTCGGGCAGCGGATTCTCGCCCGTCTTTGGTGCAAACTCAATCTCATTGACGCCACGCAGTTGCGCACTGTTCAAATACTGTTGTGCCTCCTCCGGTGTGATGTTAATCTTAAATATATTCTCGGCACTGGCGCAGCTGACCTGTTTTTTAAAAAAATAAACAAGAATGCGTAAGTATTTTGGACTTTAATTTGTGCCACGCTTCACAGCGTTTTCAATAAACTATAATCTGACGCTGATTATGATCATAATAGATAGCTAGATAGATAGATGATGTCATAATGGATGATTTCCTCGATGCATACACAAAAGTTACTACGTGTAAACATATCTATCTAGTTATATACAAATAATTAGTAATTGCACTTTGGCAGTCACATTTGACATTTTTACAACCCGGATTTCTAATTGTTTAAGTCTATAGATATATCAGATCGTTATCCAATCATCATAAATTGTTACCAATTCATATGCATATGAATATGCTTAGCACAAAACACACAAAAGCACCACTAAAAAGTTTGTATTTGTTTTTTTTTTTGTTTCTTTTGGCTACTAACCAGCAATAATGAGGCTAAAATGAAACACTTCATGTTGAATATATCGTTGTTCACTGTTTGTCTATATAGTATTTTTGGTATATCTTGAATATATTATATATATATGTTAGATTGTGTAATGAACACTGTTCTGCTGCTGGCGATCTACTAATAACTAAATAACTTCAGGCAACGCTTTTATACTAACTTTGCTACGTATTTTGCTGCTGTGGTTGTTTTTTTTTTTGTTTTTTGTATATTTTATTTTGCATAATATTAGCAACTGAACGTTGAATGAAGATGTGCTGTGGCGCTGCTGTCCGGTTTCTTACTCAGCGTCAGCAGCAGCAGCATCCGATTCGAACAACAATATCAACAACAGCAGCAGCAACAACATTAGCTTAACAACAATTTGAAGTTCATCATTATGATGAGCGTGTCTGCCCAGAAATTCACACTTCTCACGCGTAAAAGATGCTCGCATCATTAATTCTATGCATGTGCATATGTATGTGTAAGTGAGCACTCAAAACGCTCAATTAGTTATTAAATAATATTTTTTATTTTTTTGCTCATCCTTTTTTTTTTATTGTATTTTGTAGAATATTTGTTTGGCACCCGTAAAGTGTCTGTCGCACTTTAAGTTCTGGGCTGCTGTCAGTTATCTCATAGATCTTTATGATACCCTATAAAAACAAGCTAAAGGTTAGTTCGTGCTGTCATAAAGTGAGTGCTTGGTATGTCAGTAATTAGTTTTTATACTCATTATTTAACTTGAATGAAACTTTTCTTAAAGATTTCACAGTTTGGTTCAGTAAATTTAGTATCCCAACTTTTTTCCGGGGCCTATGAGAATCCCATCGTAAAAATATAAACTACTTTAAGACCTCTTCGTAAATAGTAATAAGCATAAAGGTTATACATTTATGTAACCTGGCAATAAACTGTTTAGAAAAGTTTAAGTGCGCTTCGTTTCAATAAATTCCTAAGTTTTTAGAGACGATAATCATAAATATGAACTTTAATAAGTTATTGTTTTTATTAGTTCGCAGATATGAAACTGGTTCAGATGGTAACAAGAGGATAAACCTGTTCATCTTTAAGTCGTGATGGAGAATTGGGTAGCACATTGTCGAGCATTCTAGACTGATAGCAACTGTTGTTAACAACTGTTGTTTGTTGCCAATGGACAAATGATTTATTTATAATTAAACATTTTTTGATCACTTCCATCAATTTTTAACTTGTAATTAATGCAAAATGTACAGCTTTCAGCTTTTGTGTTTGCGTTTGGGTTTGGGTTTCCTGTAGAGAAGCCGCTTGTCTCAGCGGAAGTTTTCTGTTTAGACAACGAGGCAGGCACTTGGAGTCCGATACTATATATGCATAATTAGATGGTATGAATGGGGTAATCATATCTGTGGGTGCGCTATCAAATGTCAGTTCAAGTGGCCAATACGAATTACTTATGTGCTATTCCGTAAGTTTGTTTCCTAAGTCTTTTGTAGAGCGTCATTCAGAATTAATTGTATTTAATAGATATTATTACTGTTTTATTTGTTTTTGGGATTTGCAGATCGTGAAAGGGCTTAACACTCAGCTGTCCGGTTCAACTGCGCAGTTTCTCAATTACAATTTGATATTGCTATTTAAATAATAGTTAAGATGCACGCTTTTTTAAGTATCAAGGCCTGACGTCGACGTCTGTTACAACATTACAGCATCTCAAGTTGACCGTTAAAGCAAATCGAAATTGCCAGCTCATCACAGCACAGAACTTAGACGAAACAAATAAATGTTTTTCCTTCGAACATTATTGACCATTAATAATATTGAATACGTATTTTTATCCATGTTTTTTTATGTGTTGTCACATTTAACAGACGCAAATGGCGTCTTTGTGGCTTTTGCGTGCCGTTCGCTGAATTTAATTAGTTGAAAAGAATAGCAGAAAAGGTTCTAAATATTTAATGAATCACCAACGGGTTATCACTGATTTGATGAAGTTGGCAACAACATAACAATCAATGGGCTAAACTTTTATTTATGTTATTAAGTTGAATTAACTATTTTTTTGTTGTTAGTAATTATTGGAATTTACGTTGAGTGTAGTCCAGAAATGCAAATAAAGGCAAGTTGTTCTTTGTTTATGTCGAATTATATTGAATCATTTATATATTTTGAATATATTTAAACAAAATGCTGTAAATATGTTTGTGATTTTTTGTTTTTGTTGCGGATGATGCAAAAGTCTAAATAAAAACGCAGACCTAATTTTTTGGAAGCCGGTTTTTGCAACTTTTTGGGTGTGATATTTAAATATTATACTAATGCCGTTTTATTGAATTCTTTATTATGATTGACGAGCGGTTTTAACATGCCTCAAGAAATAAAATCAAATAAATGTTGAGAACCAGAAGCAAGAAAAACCCAAATACAACACTTTCACTAGCCACAACCGCATCACAATATAACGTATACGCAAATGGCAAGCATTGACATTACTTTTGGTTACAATTATGGTTACCAAAATGTATAACAGTAACTGAACAAATAACTCGGACTTGAACGCAAATAAGTAACTCAAACATTGAAGCTAATTTCCAAAAGCGCCGCACTGAGAGCGCCGAGCGAGCTGAAAATGTTGGCCAGTTGCCCAAAAGTTAAACACACAAAGCCAAATGGGCTCCAAAGCAAACAACACTCAATTACACACACCCATGCAAACGCACAGGGCTCAAAAGCAAGAAAGAAAGAAAAAACACAGCAGTTGAAATAAGTGTAAGCAAAGTCAAAACCAGTGCAATACCAATCGACTGCCAGATCGGAGCTGTCAGCCAAGTCAAGTAACAAACACAAGAAACTAACTTAAAAAATGCAGCTGAACTCAACACTGATGATGCTGCTGCCTTTGGTGTTGCTGCTTTCGCCGGTTTCAGAGGCTGCCGCATTACCCTTGGATACAGATGAAATTGGCTATCTGGAATTGAAGCCGAATGGCACATTAATCTTACAGAATGCCGCCAATCAGAGTGGCGGCAATCTGCAGAATCTGCTGCTGTTGCGCAGCGTGTTGCAGGCATTAAAGTTGCAACCAGGCAACGAACAGTCCAAACTCAATATCAAGATCTATGGTGATGGTGTGGAGCACAAGTTTCCACCAGTGCTGGAGAACATTATACAACGCATTCAAACATATTTCTCCATCTATCGCTATACGGACACCAGTCGACCCATACGTAAAGATGAGCCAACAACAAAACAAACTGTAGAAGCGCTGGAGGTGAGCACCAAGAAAGTGGAGGTGAGCACCAAGAAAGTGGAGGTGAACACCAAAAAAACTAGAGAACCAAAGCCAAGTGCAGCTGTCAACAAACCGAGTGACTGGATAGTTGTGGGCGAGGATTAGTTATAATCGTAAATATAAATTATGTTTATTTATTTTTTCATATTTATTTTGTTAAGTGATTGAATAAAATTAACAAGCTTTGCGGCAATTGTAACTGTAACGTGAGATACGCCCACAATTTGACCAGCTTTATGGCTAGGCACGTCTCCCATTGGGGGTACTTAGTATGCGTCTCGTAGTGCAGGGCGCAATTTATGTTTAAGTCTGTGTAATATGCGCAATATTTTTATGCTGCCTGGCGAATTAGTGAAATGCGTTAACGAGGGTTGTTCACATTGCATAATTCCATGCGGAATACTATATAGTTTTTGGGGTCAGGGTTTTTCGGGAAGACTTTCATAGGTTTTCCCTATGATCTGTAGTCAAAACTTACCGGTTTTTATAGCCCTTTAATAGTAGTTCTTGACCTCCGACAATCTCAAACAACTTCAGCACATAAAATTATCTGCATTCTATAATATATACTTACATGCATAAATTGTTATTCATGAACCCCTTATGCAAATGTTTTGTTATCACATCAGATGCTTCTGTTACTGTCTTTGCCATGAGAAATTCTTTTGCATTATTTTTACGGAATTATCGCGAACCCTTGCCTGGGAATGCAGCAGCACATATATGAACTAAATATAGTACTTAGTAGTAAGCTCGACTTCAAGTTCATATGCAAGTTCGTTGCCCAAGTCTTTTGTTTTGAAATGGAGGAACCCATTCCACATAAGTAATAATTCGTGCATTAAAAGTCAAAACTCTGTGTGTTTTTTTTTTACATTTTACATTCACTTTTTTTATTGTTCTGTTTTACTTTTTCAATTGTTATGGTTATGAATATAATGAATGAATGATGATGATGATTATGAACGTGTTCTTGATGCTGTTCGCTATGAATGAACGTGTATGCATATATATGTAGATGGTTTCATTTATATGTTTCAGTGTTTTTATATTATTTTGTGTGTGTTTCATTATTATGTATTTATTATTATTTATTTATTTTTTTTTATAATTTTCTTGTTGCCTTTTATGCTGTTTTGTTAATTAATTGTCGGAAAATGTGTGTGAAAATGTTTGCACGCAATGTGAATCTCTGTGACTAATGTTAGTAAACAAAATATATATTAACCCACGTAGCCCGGTCATATGAGCCCTAGGCACGAAACAGATCAAGTTGTAGAATACCAAAGTTACCCATAGATTATGTGTGTGTGTGTGTGTTTGTTTGTTTGTTTATTGTGAGTTGTGTGTTGTTCTGATGCAATATTGTGTACTGTAATGTGGTTCGGTGGTGTTTGTTTGTGTTTGTTGGCTTAGGCCTCTGCCGCCTTAAGGATTGGCTCAATGGCTGGCTGTGCCTCCAGGGGTTGAGACTGCGGCTGCGGTTCGGGGTTGGCCGCTTCAGCCGCAATGGGAATGGGTATGGCCTTAATCAATGGCTCCTCCTCCACCAGTTTGGCTAGTTGTGAAAAATAAACAATTAAATAATTATAAACTAAATGTAATTTTGAGCTCTTACGTTCTGGCTGAATGGACTCCTTGGGGGTCTCCTTGAGGGGCTCCGGGCTGGGCTCCTTAATGGCCTCCTTGAGGAGAACGGGTGCCAGCTCCTTGATGGGTTCCTCTAGGCTGGCTTCCTTTCTTGCTTCCGGAATCGGCTCTTTCCTTGCTTCCGGAATCGGGTCTTTCCTTGCTTCCGGAGTCGGCTCTTTGATGGCCTCCTGGATGGGTTCCTTAATGGCTTCCAAGCTAGGCTCCTTGATGGCCTCCGCAATGGGCTGTGGAATGGCTTCCACACTGGATTCCTTTCTGGCCTCGGCAATGGGCTCCTTAATAGCTTCCTTGATCGATTTGATGGCCTCCTTGGTGGTTTCCTGAATAACCTCTTTGATGGCCTCCTTCTCAATTTCGATGATGGGCAGTTCCTCTTTGATGGCATTAATCTCCTCCAACTGGCGTCCGGCAATCTCAGCCTTCAGCTCCTTCAGCTCGCTGGACTCAATGGCTGCAGGAAGGGCGGCCTGGGCCAGCTGCTCCAAAGGTTGCTCCAATGGCTGCTCCAAAGGCTGCTCCAGCGGCTTCTGTTCCTTAAGCAGTGGCTGTGGCTCTGGCAGCGCAGGGGCCAGCTCCGGGGTTTCCTTCTCTTCAGGAATCAGTTTGGGGGCTTGTTGAATTGGTGCCTCCTCAGTTTGAATGCTCCGTGCACGTATGGCTGAGATGGGCCACGAGTAGACAGGAGTATGGACGACATCGACAACGGGAGTATGGTACACCTGGGGCAGACTATAGAAGTGACGCGCCTCGGTGGTCAAGAGTGGTTGGGTATTGGCTGGCGTCTCAATCAGTTGATCGCTCTTCAGCTTCAGTTGCTCCTCCTGCTTGCCAGCAGAGTCTTGGTTAGGGAAAAAGCCAGGGAAGAAGCCAGCGCCGGCAGCAGCGGCAGCAGCAGCTGCCTCTCCGAACTGTCCGGTTACAACCTGAACACCCTGTTGTGCCTGCTGCTGGATTTCATTAATGTTCTGCGGAAAACCTTCACCCTGACGTCCACCGGCACGGCCCGTTTCGGTAACGGTGGGCACTACCGAGGCAGCTGCGCCAGCTGGCACATAGACAATGGTCTCCTCATGATGCGGTCCAGAGACGCGAGCCAACGGCGAAAGGCCATGAACGTAACGCAACGCTGGCTCCAGATGCACCTGAGCCTGTGGTGTCACGATGACAATATGCTGGGCAGGCTCCACAACTGGCTGCAGCGGATTCGCTTGACTGCCCACTGCCAGCAGGCAGAACAGCGCAAAGATGAACATTATGCTAAGAGAGAAGGGGGGGATGATGGAAGAAGGGGATTGCAAATTGAATTGGAGAGAGAGATATCAGAAGAAAATAGCAAAAGACATTTTCAAGCTGCTGAAGTTGTTGTCTATCCTTCTTGGCCATGTTCGGGCATTAACTGCTGCAAACTGGTATAAGCTATTTATAGTTGGCCAACCAAAGTCCATTCTAAATTTAACATTATAATTGCTAGTCAGACTATCTCTGTGTGTGTGTGTTTGTGTGTGTGTGCCACAGGATGTGCACTATTAACCGGTTTGGTATGTTTGATTGGCTCTTGGAAAAGCTCTGAAGCAGCCAATTCTGGTGTACATATAAAAAATAAAATGTACAAAGACTTGAAGACTTGCAGCAATGTGCAGAAGACAGACAACACAATTGGCAAAGCCAAGTTCTTGGCCAACGCTGTTTTGATTGCACTTTGGTGTACTTTGGTTGGATTGAAGCTAATAACTGGTTTTCTCTGATCATATCTGAGGGCATCTGATTCCCCCCATAGCCACATTATGCTCTACCACATTCTATTTTAAGTTTTCCTCTCCTCACCCTTCTTTCAGGCATTTATAAAAGCAATTTAGATGCTTCAGCGTTTAGAACTTGCCATCGCTGCTGAGGGTAGCTCTTAAAAAGGCAATGGGCAATGTTTAGGGCGTGTTTTTTTTTTTTGCTTTTCTTCTTGCAAACTGCAATTTAAGGTAGTAAACTTAATTGCTGTGATTTTCATGGGAATTGCACAGGAAAACTATTTGTGCAACAATTACAAAGTATACAATCTCTTTTGCAGGAGGAAAAAAAATTCTTTGGGTTTGTAATTGGATGTAATATAGATATTGTCTGCGATTTCTGTGAGAATATAATCAATGTGTATACTCTAAGAATCAAGATCGGTTCATTAAATCCTAGAATATTAAATTTCTGTTATTTGCAAACAAATTAATAACATTACATTACTGCAAAGGTACAATTTTATTTCCATAAGAAAGCCATCAATACCAATAATAAAGATATTTATAAGTATAAGAATCCAAACCCGATACTTAAAATCGAAATATTTAGTTAACTGCTTAAATGTAAGAATTGTTTGTTACTCAAATAAAATAGAATTTCTAATCAAATCTTGTAAATAATATTTTGAAGCCACGTTTTAGATGAAGATCTTTCAGTTTTTAAAGCTATTTTTATAATCAGAATACGATTTTCCATTGATTCTTAACGAATATTTCATTTCTTTACTTTATGTCACTATAAACCCATTTCTTTTTATTGAGTAAATGTTGCTCCTAAGTCAGTCGAAACCAAATAATTAATAATTATGTCGTCTATAAATAATATTTAGCACTATATCAAGTTTATTGTTGATGGTACTCATTAAGAACTTACTCTAGCCAACTAGTTTGAGTTATTGCCTTGACTTACAGCTTGTTTCTTTATGTTTATGGCCAAGATAAATGCCATAATAAAACAGTTGTAAAACTGTTTGCGATCTTATTTTCGCTTTTCTATTCCTACTGTGCTAAATTAACGAACATGGCTTTCTAAACGCAAACAGCGTTTTAATGCTTAGAGCTTAACCGCACGAAGTGGACATAAAAAACCACAATAAATAAAGATAGCTTACCTTATGACAGCTGGTGTTGGTATCTCAGTTCTATGTGTGGTTAGGCTTCTTGGACTTTCCCAAAAAAAAACTCTTCACTATAATCCGGCACAAAATATATGAACTTATATATGAAAGAAACGATCACAAAGCGATGCTTGAACTTGGCACAAATATTAAACTAGACTTGATGGTTGTTGAGTAGGGCTGTGGTTCTAGGCTGCGGCTGCAGAAGAAGTCTTCGTCTTCAGTCTTGACACGGCGACCACTTCAAGGAAACTGGTGGCCAATGCTGGCTGCCATGGGCCTTTTATAATGTGCCTGCGCGTAACTGACCTAGCCAAGCAAGAACAAAGAGAACCAGAACCAGAAGTAGATGAAGAAGTGGAAGTGGAAGAACGACGACCAAGCTGGAAAACAAGCCAAGAGCCAAGAGCCGAAGAACAACGCTGAAAATGTTGCAGCTTCCCTGGCCGGAAGGGGGGAGAGAGAGAGAGCGCGCAGAAATGAAAGGGGCACATGAGATGGTCAAAAGGAGCACACGCAAAGCAGGCGGCAAATGACCAAAGTTGGCTAAGCAAAAGCGACAACAACAAGCACTTATAATGCACACATACACAAACATACTTATTCACATTCACACTCGTTATGCACTTGCATGAGGGTTCTGGTTTCCCAAGGCAGATATCTGCTACCAGGTTCTAGCTTACAGCTGCAGCAGATGGTCAATGTTGATGTCGCGATGTATGTACGTGTCTCTTCGTCTTGGTCAAGTTCTTTTGCTCCTCTGTTCAGTTCGGTTTGGTTCGGCTTGGTTCTGCACTGTTCTGTTCTGAGTTTGTTAAACCTGGCATTGTAATAGAAGTCAAGCGCACTGCACAGTAACCACATTGACAGCCACTCACGAAGAACATGGGAGCCCTGGCCAAAGCAAAACTGGGAAACTGGTTCAGGTGCAAATTGAATACATTTTCCATTGCTGCCCGTCGTCGTCGTCGTCGACGTCGTCTTCAATTCTATAAGCACACTCTCTGCACTCTCTCTCCTTCTCTCTCTCTCCTATTACGCCTCTCTGCTCCATTGGCTAGATTTATTTTTATGTTTGCCTGTAAACCGCCTGCTGGCGGAAAAGATTAATCAAGATTTGCACATGCTTGCTCGCACTTATATCTTATACATATCTACTCCTTCTCTCCATTTACTTTGTTTATACAGAGTATTTTTAGGATCTTAACGTATACGAAGGATGCATCCATAAACATGATCAAGTATTATGGCAACATGTTTGTGTATGTTCTCGATAAACATTAATTGCCTATTTGTTGTGTCGTTAAAGACGACAACTTGCCTTGATTGATCTCCGTCTCCATTTAGCTTCTGTTCTATTTTTAAGTTGAATTGTTAGTTGCTAATATCCGTTTGGCTAGGGTATGCAATCTTCTGCTCAGCGAAACTATTTCTAGATTTTTCTCTCTCTGAGCTTGGTGTACAATTTATTTGGTTCTTAAATATAATCATGGCCTGCAGCTATTAGATATGCAATTCTGCAGTTTGCGGCCCCCCGTTGCTGCCGCTTGCTGCGCCTGCTTGCAGGCTACACTAAATTCATACAAAAGCATCGGAAATGAACACCACCATCAGGCAACAGCCATCGCCATCAGCGGGCAGAACCAACAAGTTCAATGACCATGGTGCACATTAAATAAATTTGATACGCAAAATTTTTATTGGCAATTTGATGTAGACAGTAAATTTCATGCTCAGTTTAGCTCAGCACTTTCACACTTCTATTACTCCTCCTTCTCCTCCTCCTCTTTCTCTTCGTCTTCTACTGATAATGGAGGCGTCGTTTGGGCGCAGCTCGTACAACGATCGGATTAGATGGGGTCTTGACATGAACTTGACCTGGCAGAGCTCTGGCTGCATACTCCTCGGCAATGGCAACGCGCCACTTTTCGACCAGATCCGAGGAAGCACCTGGACGTGCTGGTACATCGCGTGTTCGGGGAAAACTGGAGACCGTCAGTGGTGTTTCGCTGTAGTCATAATCATCTCCACCACCACTGGCAGTATTGGGTGTCTTGATGACAAGCTGGTTGCGAGATGGCAACGTTATGCTAAAGGCAGCAGCCTCCTCGGGAGTTACGCCAGCGATGGCCGTTGCTTTGGGTGAAGCCACTGCCAGACCATTGCGTCCAGAGAGAGCAATCGCATTGGGTTTCGAAGAGGCAACGCCGCCCTCACCAGCAATGGAGAGACCTAAAGGATAAAAGGTTTAAGGGTTGCTTGTATAACGTCTTAGATTTCGAATACTTACCCACTGGCTTGGCTTCAGCCACTGCTGCATCCTTTTTGGGTGCCATTATGGCAACACTGTCATTAACATCCTCATAGGGATCGTCGTGGTTGGGTGGCATTATATCCTCAGGCGATAGCTGCTGTTCGGTGACTTCCTCTAGTTTTTGCTCATCAATCTTCTGATCCGCTGGATTGTTGGCCTCCAAGCCCAGATTCAAGGGCTGCTTTTGTCCTGTTCCAAACAGTTCCGGTTGCAACAGAACACTGAAATCCTTAATTTGTCCGGTTTGTTGGAGCAGCGCCAAAGCTGTGGCTGCTTGGCCCAGTTCCAGCAAACTGTTTGCATAGATCTTGTTGTCCTCGGCGCTAAAAGCACCCTTGCGTTTTGCCAGCTCCTGTATGGCCACCAAACGGGCAGCAGCCTCCTGAATGCGATTGAAATTGCTGCCGCTGGCAGAGATTGAAATGCTGCCAGTGCTACTGGGTCCACTGTTATCAGCCACTGCTGAGATGCCAGCTGCCGAGATGGTTATGGTGTCATCCGCATCCCGTGGAAAACCTCGTAGTTGAGGTCTTTGCACAATGCTGCTGCGAACGCTGCCATCCTGCTGTGGACGCAGCAACAGAAGCTGACCATTAAGGCCGCCATAGTAGGGCAGCTGCTCCTCGAAGATCAGCGGACCTGATCTGTGTCTAGGGTTTATAGAGTTGGGTTATAGTTGCCTGTACATATTTGGAGTGGCGGATATAGTAGACAGAAAAGCATGGAATAGCAAATGGGTGGGCAGCAAATTTCTACGGAAAGATTAGAATGCTACAGGAAGGCTAAAAATGTACAAAGCTCAGATAGTTTACAACAACTTTATTTACAGCTAGAGATGAGACAGGAACAGACATAACTAAACTACTTAAGCAGAGGGAGAAGCTGAAGACGTCTCAGTTAAACAAGTCGAGCTCCAAATCGGCCGCTGCATGCGCTTTACCCCCAACGCCAGCAATGGCCACTGATTCCGGATTAAAGTACACATTGGTGGGCACACCCTTTTTGAGTAGTGCCCTGGATAGGGGTGTGGAAATTGCAGTGCCGCCATTACCAACGACTGCCTTGGCGTGGGGCTCCAGTATCAATGCAGCCTGCTTGCGTCCCTGAATGGCCCTGGCCTGAGCGGGCCTATAGGGCAAAAAGTAGTTGCCAAAGGGAATCTGTGGAAAATTTTTCGAGCTGCTGCTAGTACGTCCTGTGGCTTCCACTTTGACTGGTGTTCGCAGCTTTGCTGGCTTCTTTAACTGTTGTCGGCCATTTGTGGCTTTGCTGCTGCTGCTACTGCTGGAGATAACGTGTTTGCCAGGGATGGCTACAATATCTTCTATCACGTAATTTGAATTTATTCGGCTAACTGCTGCTCTTAGACGTAGATCGCTTTTTAGATCGCCATTGGTTTGTGGCTTGACTTGTAGCCTTTGCAATGTTTCTATTGTGTCTTCTCCGGATTCAGCGTCAGTTTCAGCTTTGTCAGCGGTTGTTGGCTTTGCTGTGCTGGTGGTTGTTGTACTGGGTGTTGAAGTAGCTAATCCGACAGATGGCGCAACATATGACAGAGGTAGACTGTAGGCGGCGTAGTATGGTGAATTAAGCAACACGAGGTTGCCAAGAGTGGTGGACTGCAAAGCGCCATACGGCGTCAGGACTCCCAGTACATTTTGGGCAGCCTGCTTGGGCTTCTCAGCAACAGGGGTCGCTGTAAGTTTCTCAGGCTGCGGCTGAGACGCGAAGTAAGCGCCATACGGTGTCAGGTTATTCGCAGGTTGGGCAGCGATCAACTTCTCTGCCTTCTGCTGCTCTGTGGCAGGGGGCGCCACATAGTTCACAAAAGGCTGCAGTTGACTGCGCAGCGGCCAAGTCTCAAAGCTTGTGGTTTGCCAGTAAGTGCTCGCACTTGATTTGAATAGGTTATTAGGATAGTTGAGTGGACAGGAAAGGAGATGCATAACATAGGAAAAGTAAGAAAGTCAAGGATAGCAGTTAGTTTCGTAATAATAATATATACAGCTTTTTTATGTGGTTAGTTTTAAAGCATATGTTACAAATTAATGCATACTGATTGTGTTTGTGTGTGTGTTAGTAGGCGATTCATAATAACTATTAACTACCATATACAGATGAATTCATATGAAAGCAATGCACGAATTACAAATACAAACATTTATTACCAATACTTATTCGCTATACAAAAATACTAACAGTCGTTAAGTTTAAAATCAAATATATCAATAACTTTTAACTTTCTGGCAGCTCTATAAATAAGCAATCGATTTCATTATGTTGTGTATCAGGTTATCGAACGCGTTTGCTTAAAGGGCTACCATTATATTGTAGCTGTGCAGTTAAGATAGTGACTTAAATTCCTCCTCCACATCATCCTCATTTGCTAACGATTCACCTGTGGGCGGAGCATAGTAAACAGTGGGTCCGGTGGCCACCACTTTGCCCTCGAATGGAAAACTCTTTGCCCTGACATTTGTGCGCTGCAATGCATCCTTTAGGTCCACATTGGGGGGTATGGCTATCACTTTGGCTCCAGGACCAGCTATGGTCAAACTGCGTGGATGTGTCAGGGCATAGCCACCGGGTCCCACTATTGCTGTACCCCCACTGCCAGCCGTTGCCACTCCCCCAGGCCCAGCGATTGCGATACCGCCCTTGCGCACCTTTAAACGCTGTATAATAATGCCGCCCTCGCGTAGCGCCTGTTGCTGCGTTCCCTGTTGAGCGGTTGCCACCGTGCCGATGGTGCTCACCAAGTTTTGACCCTTGTGTGCAAACAGATGCTTCTCTGCGGCAGCACCAGAGTCCTGTTCCGCGGCAGTGTTCTCCAGTTGTTCGATTGTATCCATATCACTGCCATCGCCACCGCCCTCCTTCTCATCATCCCACCTGTAATCGTCCTGGAGCGAGTCGCTATGCTTAGGTTGTTGGAGTGGGGTACTCTGTGCAATTATAGGTTGCTGGCTTGTCATTGCTCCCGGCATGGGAACGGGCGTGCGGAAAGGCATCTTGAATATGTTCTGAAAAGCGTTCTTGATTGCTGTCGACGTTTGATTCTGCATCTCGGCCAGATTGACGTTGGGCACCCGAAACACGTTCAAGCGATTGCGGTTGGGCAGCAGACCTCCAGATGGTGGCAGTGTGGAAAGCTGGTCCGAAATGATGTGACTAGGTGCTGAGGTGACCTTGGGTAGATCTTTTGGCTTAGTGGTGCTGCTAACCTTTTTATGACTGACTTGCTTAGTTGGCGAAACCACTGCGGGAATGCGTTGTGATTGTGTTTGTGGTCGACTTGTTTGCCTTTCACGCGAATCCATATGAGATTCCTTGCTGCCATTAGGTATTCTTGTGGGTGCAGTGGTCGTGCTTGCAACGCCACGTTTCAGTGAGCCATCCTCATTCAGAGCCAACTCTCTGGGCAAAAAGAAAAGATGATATTTGGGTGAGCTCTTGCTCTGTTTCTTGTTCTGCTTCTCATGCATTGCCTTGGCCTTGCCATAGAAACTGTCCACATCGCCGATGATCTTGTAACCCTTCACACGATACTCTTGCGGTGCCTTCTCCCTCAAATACTGCTCCTTGTTCATCTTGTACAGATGCACCGGAATGACAAAATGGGCGGGCAACTGTTTTGCTTCCTGTTCGTTGCTTGGCTTGGGCAGCTGTACACGATTGGGTTTGAAATAAAGTTGTTGCTGTGGATCGGGCATAACATTCCTGGTTAGCTTGACGGCGCGTATGGATGGCTCTAGCAGGGTTTGTCCCATGCTGCCCGAGAAATGATGTTGTTGGGCATGGAAGGGCTGTTGTGCCGGCTTGGGGAACAGATACTGACTGGAGTCGAGAATGGGCGGTAGCTTTGGCTGTTCGGGCCTCTTCTTCACATAGCCAAAGGCCTCGTTCACCTTGGCTATCTGCTCGAGAATGCGCTTGGCCTCGTCCGCTTTGCCGGACGTTGGCGGCGCCACATTCGAATCAAATTCCTCGGGAAATTTGACCAGCCTTTGCTTTTGTATTCTGCAAACGAAAGGTTTTTGTTTTTTTGTTGGGTTTGTTTTTGGTCTCTTTGTTTTTGGGTATGATTAGTAAGCTAATGCAAATGGGATTATTCAATAAATATGTTAAATATTCTATTATGCTGATGAAGAAAGGTTTAGTCACAAATACATTTTAGTCACAATAATAGCCGATTCTACTTTTAGCGAGCATTAAGAATGGCAGGGCAAGGCATGTGGTTAATAGAACTTTCTTATAGAGTGTATAGAGTTATAGCTACTTACTCGATGCCATCTGCATATTGGCCGGCCACCAAAGAGGCCAGCAAAACTGTTGACAGCTGCAAGAGAAAGAAATACAAAAGATATATAATTATTCTAATGAATTCTAAGACAGATGAATAACACAAATGGCATGTCAAGGTCTAAGAATGCGGTCAAGCACATCTTGGTTAAGCTTCAGCTGAAAAGTGAGAGCCAAGCCCATTAAGCCATAATATTTTCAGGCTTTTCACTTATCAAGAACCAGAACCCGAACCAAAAACAAAAAAAACATAGCAATCAAAGCTTATGCTTGGCAAATATTTGCTTGCTTGCTTGCCTCTTTTGCAAAATCAATATTGACGCAACAATATGTTTGTGCGGGGCGGACTCTGACTCTATCAGTTGGACCGTTAGCTTTTCGCCCGCTCAAACCATCGAACCTACCAACCAACCACTCGACCATCTGTCAAAAGGCGCAATGTCACTAAGCTTCAGAGCTCCATACACAACGTTGCCTGCCCGTGCCATGCCCGTGTCATTGACCCAGCGACAAACATTCTCGCTCAACTCTGGCTAAGCGTTCAGCGTCTGATACCAAAAAAGCAACAAAAAAGACAAAACGAGCTCTGAACCAGCTGTGAAGATTTAATATTTTGTATGTTGTATTTGCAAGTTGTGGCTTGCATTTCAACCTGCTCTGGCTGTCTGTTTTCAATGAGTGAGATGTATTTGCTTCAGCTTTCTTTTGTTCTGGTTTATTTATTATACATATTATTTGGCAGAGCTGTTTATTCTGGGTGTGTTTCAACCATATGTAAACTGGGTTAATGCTACCCATACAATGCTTTCTGAAAACGGAAAAAAAAAAAGAGAGAATAGCCCAAAATGCAAATGAATACGTAGAGTTCTCAGGTTTCTAGCTAGTTAAGAGCTGCAACCACACAGCTGGAGATGTGCTAACAACATGTATATTAAGCTCAGATTGATTAATGATATCTGGTTGGATCGCCGCTTTAAGGGTCCATTGATTAATGTTGTGCAATAAGAAAGCCAACTAATTTGTATAGCTCTGCTGCACACCCAGTTTTCTGTCTATCTATAACAGAGAATGGAGTTCTTCGAGTTCTCTAGACAATGTATTTCCCTTGTTAACTACTTTTATGGCTATAAGTGTCTCGCCTTGCCTAATTAATTCCCGAAAACCAAATTCTTTTATGGCCAAAACTTGAGAAACCTACACATGCTACATTCCTACGTTTATAGCATATTGATTTTTCATATTCACAATGAAGAGATATAATTAAAATCTATAATTTATTTCTTTTGGGCTTTTCATTCGATTATTAAATATTCTTTTTGTAGTACTTTAAATTTGTCATGCCAGCAAGCGGACGCTGACGCATTTGAACTTTTAAGGGCGTGTTTCTTATTGGAACCCAAAAAAACTTATGATGAATAATGCAGGGCATACAAAGAATGAAAGACGTGTTAATTGATTTTCACTTTTCATTACAAAACGTACTAAGAATATGATATTGTATCGTGCTTATAATCCTTTGATTACAAAGTTTCAAAATGGCTTTATTATTTAGATAGAATTTCAACTTTTTAATCAATTATAGAATTTTTGATGAGCTTTATAAAGCTTGATTTGCATATGGGCCAATAAGAAATTCAGGCTAATTTGTCAGCCACCAAATATGGCAAAAAGAATCAAGCGGAAAAGAACCAATTTGCGTAGTGAAAGTTTAAGCTTCACACACCGAACGCAAAAAGCCAAATTAAATACGAAAGACTTAGGGCACAAACTTGCGCCAGTTAATGACTTCAACGGCATGCAGAAGCTAAAAAGGCAGCCGCTAATAAATGATTAATTGCGGTCACACACACGCAGTCATTTCAACAAAATAAAAGTAAACTAGTTTAGAGTTAAGTTTTAAACGAAAGAAGTGAAATATTTTATTTCTTTACTTACAACAAGGAAACGCATTCTTGTGCGTAATATTCTGTAGTACTATTTTGAAATGCTTTTCGTTGTCAACGCTGACTGCGGTCTAGCCTTGAATTATGTATATCCTTGAACTGCGAACGAGAGACAAAAAAAGTCACTTTTGTTATCACGCGTGAAATCGCAGGAACAACACCAATAAACACACACAGACACACTCAATCCTGATGAGTTGTAATTAAAAATTTAACTGTCTCTCTTTTAGTTTTTGGAATTTTCGTTTCTTCTATTTATGCTGCACAGACACACACCGAACACTTGACGCACCTCTAGAACCCAACCAGGCAACGACTGAAGATGAACTGATTCGTGCCCGAACCCATTGCGGCGGTTTTATAACATTTTCATTAGCAATGCAAAGCAACAACGGCAGCAACGGCGACAGCGTCGACAGCGACGACGACCGCAAAGAAATGTCCAACCTAACCCAGGGCAGTTGTAAGCGCAAGAAAGAGCGAGCAAACAAGTGTGTGAGAGCGTGGAATGAGTAAAAGAGTTAAAGTAGGTTTTTTGCTTAAGAGAAACTTACATTCATTTAGCTGGCTTTTTGGGGGCACGTACGCATTAAACCTTGGTATCTGTGGCTCTTATCACTTGGCGGGCATCACGCTTAGCTCTTACTTTTTGGCCAAAACCCACCCAACATTTACATTCATGGATCAGTTTGACTGATAACAATCATGTCTACATTAGATGAGCATAACTTAATCACGTTTTCTTGCATAGTTTTTGCCTGCGGTTTTATTAGCTGGGAACCCTTGTTGACATAGCTACTGCCCCTTAAAGGTGGGACATTGATTAATTAATTGGCAAGCGGAATCTGCTGAAGTATTCGCGTTTACAATTGAAGCGCGCAGAACAGAACAAAACGAAAGCCTTAAGACACGAACGCGTGTGGGTAGCACCAAAAAGAGAAAAAAGTCTAACTCTATGTACTTTGACGCTTAGCGTAACAAATTGGCTTGACGGTGCGAAAACGAATGTTAATTGAAACATGACATAAGCCAATGAAAGCTATTAGAACAAAAAAATAATAAGATGAAATAAAAGACTTAAGACACGAACTCGATGAATGAACTGCTTGAATGTTTGTTGCCCCCCCAACCCCTCGAAATTGATATTTAAATTTAGCCCACTTTGAGAATGTAGCACATGTTAGAAAGTTTTATATCCTCACATCAGCTTGCGCCCTTAATCTCATTATTAAGTTTACAGTGTGCATAATTTTCAGAACCTATTAAGTTTTACTGCAGCTTAAACAGATTAGTTTTCATATGACTGTGCAGGTTCTTCTGGTACACTCACCTACATAAGTATATCTACACTAAAGACGTTTTCTCGACTTCAATTATGCCTCAATTAAGCCTTTTTTTATACCTATTTTTAGCTTTATGCCTTTGGCTACTGCAACTACTGAACTATGATGATAGTTGTATTAAGGGGCAACTTCAGTAGCGACCAAGTGGAAAATCAATAAAAGTGCCACAAGATTTATGGTTTCAAGTTGGTTAATGGTTAACCCATTGCAGAGGCGCATACAAAATGAGCGAGCGAAAAAAAAAACCAAAATAAACCGACGGGAGACACACTTTGACTAGCATTAATCGAAAGTCGACCAATCGATGAGGCGAGGCATGTGCCAAAGAGTTTCAGCAGAATTCGAAAGAAACCTTGAAACCTATTTATAACTGGCACTGGATGTGGGGAACTGTGATTGAGGTTTCGGATGGTTGGCTATGCCTGTGACCTTCACTGGGTGCAACAGGAACATCAAGAACCAAGACAGAAGCAAGCTGAAACCGTTGTTTAACGCAAAAATAACTGGATCTCACTTCATCTCCCTCTCGCGCTCTATCTCTCTCACACGCCAACAACTGCCCAGCTAGGCATTGTTCTGTGAGCTTTTGCGCTATAATAAAAATGCTAATTCAAGGCATTACTTATGCAATTATGGCAACCCAATTATGCAGTTGTTCTCGGGTTCCCAAGCCTACTCAAGCTTAAATAAAGTGTGCCCTACACAAAATATTATCTTTTTTCGCTGAGAACTTGAACCCTGAGAAATGGCTCTTAACACGAAAGAGTCAAATTCGTGTCAACTTGTTTATTTTTATTTTTTTTTTTGTGTACTTAAACATATAAATCCAGTATTTAGAAGAAAGTTGTCGTTAAAAAAACATCTTGAACGAATTTTATTACCAACATATTTAATTACCGCAGTGAAACTTTTATTTTTAACCCTTTTTTGTGGTCAACCATGAAAATGGCCAAAAAAGGTTGCTGCAATCATTTGAATAATATTGCCCAAAAAACATCATAAACTTATTATTTATTAGACTCAGTTATGATATGGGTTTTTGGTATTAAAGTTAAGTTGTTTTGCACATTGCACTGTTTTCTTATTTGGGTCACGCGGCTATCGCCAAGGCTTAACGGTTAAAACCATATTATTTGGCAAGTTCAGGCACGCTTCATACATTTTATATGCCACACACTTACGCCCCCTTCTCTGGCAACAACAAGACTCCGATTGGGATGCACCTGCCAGGCAGCATAACCAATTCGGAAATTGGTAACTCTTTTGTCAACAACAGAAACTTTTTAATGTTTAGCAAATCAATTAGGCATTATAAAGTGCATAAATTGTTCAAGTTATGTGGATAAGGCACGCGCCACGATTATTCATTTGTTTAAATTAGTTTTATGTAGCAATACTCCTACAATTGACATAATAGTATACAAAAATTCCCATTATCATAAATTTGAACTAATTTTTGAATGCAAGTCTCTTATATATTAAACCAATTCCTCTTTAGTTAAGCTAACACATCACGTAACTAGTTTAGGACAGTAAGGAAGCCCCCCAAACAAAAACAATCACAAAAGTTCAGAGCATTGAAAACTGCAGTTGTTTTTTTATTGTTCATTAGAAAGAAATAAGACCTCAATAACTATTCAAGTTGGTAACTGTTTGTACTAATATTGTAGATAGTGTTTCGAGTGTTCCGTTGTTGTTGCTGTTGGTTTAGCCAAATTGCCGCCCAAGACCACAAAACCAATGCCAGCGCCAGCCTTATAGCTCAACTCGTGATAACCAGCTTCGTCGTAGTACGAATACTTGCCCAGCACAATGCCAGACTCATCCGTGTGCTGTTTATGCGACATGTGTTCCGTGCTGAAATCAATATAAGGTGATGGTGCACGAGGTGGTGCACGATGTGGTGCAGGAGGTGGGCTATGATGTGGTGCTGCTGTGTTCACTTGTTGTTGTAGTTGCAACGAATTCCAGTGATTGCGATTTCGGAAATGACTTGAATAAGGCCATGTTTGATGTGATTGAAGATCATAGTTGGGTGACAAATCATTTGTTTGATAAACTTGTTGTTGTTCATGATGTTCTTGATGATGTTGTTGATGATATTCTTGATGTTGTTGTTGATGATGTTCTTGATGATGTTGTTGATGATATTCTTGATGTTGTTGATGTGGATCTGTGTTGTAGGAATACCTCACCCCATTAAATTCCATATAAACCTGTGCACCTTGCACCAAACACAAACAACAGCAACAGCTCAGGCAGAGCAGCAATTCCATCCAGCGGCACTTCATCTTAAAAACTGAAACTTTTAAGCATCCACAACTCGGTTTATATATCAAAAACAAACTCTGCAGTAACCACAAATGATCTGTGGTATGGGAAAAATAATGTCAACCATACTAGTTGGAAAAATACACACTTGTATATTTAGCATAAATAGTATTAGAGTTACACACTTAAAAGATGGTTAGACAACCGCAGAGGTTGACATCGTTACGTTCAGTTACATCACTTAGATAGCTAGGTATATACGACAACTATAAGCTAGGAATCGCTAGTGCTCTCGGGAGGCAGCCAGCTCGGCAATCTCATCCTGACGCAATGCCTCCGATGGCGACAATGTGAGGCGTCCGCCCAGCGGCAATAGATCGATGTTTTGGACATGGGCACGAACACTTTGACCCGGCGGCAGACTCACATACCATTTGCCCACATTCTTGATGACCGTGGAGTCGCGATGTCGCTGCACCCATTCACGATCCCGATCGATCTCCAGTATGCGATGATTGGCAGTCACTAATGGTGGCAACGAACTGCCCACGTCATCATCATTCAGATTGTAATTGTCACCCGGTCCGCTGGCGGAGCTTGTGCCGCCTGGGGGTGGCAAATAGTCAAGGCCGCCACCTGGCTCAGCTGAGGAGGCGGACCCACCACCGCGACTACCTCCTCCTCCTCCACCTCCACCTCCACCGCCATCACTACCGCCAGTAAATCTGTTTCTATTCCGTGTTCCACTGCCAGTTACACCAGTCCGAGAGCCCCCGCGACCTCTGCTACCACCTCCACCTCCACTTCCACCACCGCCACCTCCAGTTCCTGACCCTCCCCCACCTCCTCCTCCTCCACCATCGAAACGGGTGCTGCCACGTTGTGAACTGCCAGCCGCATAGCCTCGTCGATCCTCTTTACCTCTTGAAGGTGTTGCGGAACCACTAGAACTGGTGCTTAGTCCATTATCATCACCATCAAGAAGATTGTCATCATTGCCCAAGTCACCAGCGTCATCAACATTTCCTCCACTAGCGGTCTGTAGGTAATCCGTGCCACCAGTACTGCCTCCACCACCGCCTCCACCACTGCCACCAGCACGGCCTCTGCCTCCACCGCCACCTCCTCCGCTGCCACCACCACCACCACCACCACCACCCCTGCCTCCGCCGCCTCCTCCACCTGACCCACTAGCTGCGCCTGATCCTCCACCAGAGCCACTGCCGCCACCCCCCAGACTACCACCCGCTCCTCTACCAAAATCATTTGCCAATCGGAAATCCGTATCGCTCAGTCGAAAATCCGCCACAGAGGGATTTATGTGAGTGCCAGGTCCAACGCGATTCTGCACAACTCGATAACCAATGCCAGCTCCTGCTATATACTCCACGGTCCGTTGAATGCCCTTGTCATCCAGAAAGGAGTAAGTACCTCGTACCAAGCCATCCGAGGCGCGACTCTCGGCTCGCCGATGATCCGGCCCAGCTAATATAAGCTTATAGCTGCCACCGGGACCACGTTGCACAGACATCTTGCCACGCGTCTTAGGTGGCGCTCTGTACAGTGGATTAGAGTAGCCCACACTGGCGGGATTATCGGGCACAGCATTGGAGATCTCAAAGCCAGTACCAGCTCCAGCTGCATAACGCACACTGTGCCGCTCACCCACATCATCCAGATAGGAATAGAGGCCTAGGAATAAAGAGAAAGACTAATAAGTCCACAGAAACCTTGATTGGCTAACTCACCCCTTATCCTGTTTGTAGCATCGTTCTCCTCACTGCGCGATTGATCCGGCGTTCGATAGTTAAAGCTGTAAGAGGGATCATCATACGGATCGGCCAACGGATCATCGGGACTGCCACGTGGAAGCACCGGAAACTGTGCTAAGCTCATTTTCCGATGTATTTTCGGACCATTCGCACGAAAGCTGTGAGTGGAAAACCGGGTTGGAAATCAATCAGCTACTAACCCTATGATTAACTAATTGCGTTGGGAACTTTGACGGGAACTAACGGATTGGGTAACTTTCAAACTGTCAAAATCGTTCGCCTGCTCTCATAAGCAGTACAATTATAATGTTATCTGATTCATCTCGCACGTCATAGCTCTGATAAATACACTCGGAAAAAACCGTGAAGTATATAAACAAGAACTTTTTAGAATAAAGATCATTAACTTTCATGTTTTGATTACTCTGAAATACAATGCTTTAGATTTGAAAATCGGCTTTATTTTCTCTGAGTGTATTGCTGCATCTCTGATCTCCATTGGATTCCATTCAAAATTAAGCTAGTCTTATCGAACGCTGTGCATCCTAATGAATTTTCCGAATGTGCCATGTTTCACTTACAAATTTGTTAACAGCTTTTTTCTGTGTGTTTTCCCAACTGCCGGAGATTGCAAAAACAAAAACAACAAAAACCACAACAACGATAACAACAGTAGCAAATTGAAACTAATGGAAGAAAAAAACAAACCGCAAATATCCACAACAAACGTTTAGGCAATAACACATATCCCCCGCTACCCTGCTACTCCGACGCCATTCAGTTCGTATGTGTTAGAACCGTTGCGACTTCAACTTTGACTGTGATTTCCCTCCCCCATCTCCTTTGTTTGCCCTGCGCAACGCTTCAGTGGCGCCCAGGGGCCTGTCGTATTGCTGATATATGAGCTCGCCGGAAGGCGGACCGAATAGATAACTCCATTTGCTACCGCACTTTAGTTAACTACCAGCTGTAGCTGGTATTCTGCTACCTGCTACCTCTTCCTCCTCAACGATCAACTCAAGCGTCAACTCTTGTTACTCACCCACGTGGTCCGGCTGTATAGACGGTCTCTTCGATTTGGCCGCTCGCTGGACTACGCGAACCATAACGACCTCGCACTATGTTGTCTGGAGTACCCGAGGCGCTATGATAGTAGCCACCAATGTCATCATTTGCATGTCTAACCGAAGAATAATTGCGTGTGTGTGTGTGTGTTGGCCATGCGTGTGTGGAAGAGACAGAAAGACACAGACGCAAGTAAAACAGTTAGTCAGCAATGTTTGGTTGATGGTGTGATGGTGAGGGGGCGACATGGCGTATACGTGTTATTCGCATTGTTGCCATTGCAAAATGTCGGCGGTTTATAAAAGGTGTTAAAAGTGGGCAAAAGGAGCCAGAGCGTGATGCCATTTGCTACTACATGATTAAATGTTTTACTTTGGACAAAAAAACATACACGATACAAAATTGTTAGCTAGTATTTAATGTGTAAAGTTAAGGTAACAAAAATGATTAGTTTATTTTTTTTTTGTGTGATGAGTTTATTTATCTTGAACTCTTGTCTTGTTCACGCTTGGCGAATTCGTTTAATTATGGACTTAAATAAAAATGCATTAAATATATTTTTCTTGCATTTTAAGGGCCAAAGTTTTAATCAGTTTTCTTATAAAGTCTTATATGTTATTGGTGTTTTATTATTTATTCTTTAAATGTCCTTTTGCTGTTGAACAGATGGGTTTGAATGATTGTTTATAGATTAAGTTAGTTTTTAATGTCCTTTAATCACTTTTTTTTGGATATCAAAAATGATCTCTTTATCTTTTTTTTACACTTCAAACTCTTGTTTAAGTACCGAAATCGAAACGATCCATCCGCGTTGATGGTATTATATTCAATTTCAGCATGTGCAGGATCAGCTAAGTAGACAAAACCCGCGCCTAATAACCAAAACAGATGCCACATATCCATAAATTCTCAATTCAAATGCAAATGCAAAAGGTGATTCTTGGAGCCAATTAAACGCGCATCCTGCACACAGGAAACACAGGGCTTGTTGCAGTGGCAGTTGCAGTTGCAGTTGCAGTTGCAATATTTATTGCGACTATCTCAAACGGTGGACACAGAGAGCGTCTTAAAGCTGGCGGCAAGAACAACGCGGCGTTGTCGACTGAATGCGCCAGAGCGTTAGACCTTCGTATTTAAATACGATTCTCAGGCGAATCAGCGAACGGTGGCCAGCGTTTCAGTTCAGCTCGTGCTCGGGCTCGGCAATAGAAGCACCAGTAGCAGTAGCAGCTGCCACTTGTCTCACCTGACCACCCACCAAAGTGGTGGCAGCCACGAAGATGAAACAACAACAACAACATTTTTTGTGTGCAAATTGCGTTACAAGAAATGTTCCAAGTGGGCAAAGAGCAACTACTTGTCGGGGTGGGCGAGCGGGTGTCTGTGGCAGCTTAGAGAATTTGTTCTAATGATGAACACGCAAAGTGACTGTGGTTGTTGTTGTTGCGAGTTGCGAGTTGCATGGCAAAGTTAAGAGCTGCAGCTCCTTGTTCTGTAAATTGCAAACAAACAGAAGGACAGAAAAGTGGCAAGAAAAAGTCGTGGATAGTTTTTTACGCGGAGCAGCAAACAACAAACAAACAAACAACAGGAACAACATCAGTAGCAGCTGTCTGTCAATTAGTTGAAGTTACTTTGGTTGTCGTCGTTGTCTTCGTCGTGTTGCTGTTAAGCTTCGGCTTCCTGTTGCAGTTGGCTCTTGTTGACATTGTTTTGCCACCAGCTGCAAATTCCAGCGCGTGATCTATGCCAGAACCAATTCTTGAGCATTGACCTTACCACAATCCTAACTTTGGATAATTTTCAATATAGCACGCCGATCAAAGCGGGCAGCAGAAGAACCGTTAGCTTTTGCCCCCGTCATCGGCTATTAGACATTTATGAATTTGTTGCGCCCCCGGAGTCTAGGTCAGTGTCTTAGCTGCAATTTTCGTCTTGGCCGCGCGCTATGTATTATGCAATTAAAGGCAATTACCCGATGACGAAGAACAAGAAGAAGCAGAAGAAGAAGGAAGGAGTTGGCTCTTAACATTGGATACAAACAGTTCGCCACAGTTTCCGCCTAGGATGTGGCGGCAAAATCAGTTTTGCCATACCTTTTTTAATGAGCATAATTAGCGAGTGCCGACCAAAAAGCTACACCAAAGTGTTATTGGCCATTGTTCTTGGCTTAACAGAAATATGTCAAACATTTTGATTTTGAACCTTAGAACAGAACAGAACAGAGTTAGAACGAAAGACTTAAGCCACAAACTTGGCTCGATCGCTTGACTGCTTATGATTTACTGACCCAGCCCCAAAATATGTGTTTTATGATAATAAAAACAATCTTGATTAGGGCTTACTCATGTTTATGGCTTATTTTATATGCTAATTTGTTTTGCGGAAGAATTTTTTGACTCAGTTTTATTAACTAATTGTTAGTTGAAGCTTATTAGATTACAATTTGTTAAGGGGCTTGTCAATCAAATGAAATGTGAGAGACTGGAACAATGGAATTGAAACAACGACGCCACTGGCACATGTTAGGTTGTGTGTTAATAACAGTAAGGACAAGTTTTGGAGGCAACTGCACGCATGTGGGAAATGTGCAACCAGTTGTTGTATGTAATTGTTGTTGTTGTTGCTGCAACAACGGCTGCCGTTGCCATTGAACCACATACCCATAGAGCAAAACTGGAAACTCATATGAGTTTTCACTGCCAAACGCACACATACACTGATAATCGGAGACGGGGGAGGAAGGCCAACTCGTCATCGTCATCGTCATCGGCAATCCTGACTTTATGCCATTTGAATGGAAATAAAAGTGAAAATGCTTTCGTTTTCATTTGGTTACATTTTGCTAGTCAACCATTCGACTGACGTCGTCCAAAGTAAGCGGTTCGATTCGTGTTGCATCCATCAATCAAAAAAGGCTGGGAGGATGAAAATTACACAACTTGTGCATATCATATGTGTTATCACATCGTTGAATGCCCTCAAATATATCATACGTTATGAGACAAAGAAGGCGCGCTGCTTGAATCCACCAAGAACGGCGAGACGTGTGGAATCGGTTATTGGAAATTGTCAGGAAGAGGTCAAAAATAAGCTAGTAACAGGTAAGTGATCAAAGTGGATTAAGTGCAAATCATAATCTACAGTACCACTGCAGAAGCTTATGAAATACTTAAGGAGCAGGTGTCGGAGGTTCAACCACCTCAAAAACCAAATGTTGACACTGTGGAGTTCATTGATTCGCTCGAGTGGCCGCCAGTGCACAGTGATCTTGTATTGGAGCAGCCACCCAATGGGACGCCATCAAATTTAAGTCACTACAACTACAATGACTTTGATAAACTGGAACCCAAGCGCCGCATAGCACGTTTAGTGCGCAGCATCAAACGTCTGGATGTGGCAAGTGCGGCCATCTATCATCCCACTTTGGTGCCATTGGAAGATAAACGCATTGCAGGCGTACGTAACTAAATGCATAAAGATACACATCTTGAGCCGATCTCTTCAAGTTTTCCCAAATCTTTTGACGCGCAATTAAGTTCAATGGCAGTCGTATTGCAAGCAGACGTTGCCACAAAACGTTGCCATTGATTTGGCGTGTGCAATTATAAAATAAACACCTCCTCCCTATCCGTTCCACCCTCCCCCGGTGTTTGCTAACGCCCATTCAAAAGTCAGGGTTGTTGTTATTGCGAGACAATTGAAAGAAAAGCCCCAGTCGCAGATTTGTTTGTTTCGCTATTTTTTTTGTTCACACACAACAACAAGCTGCATTTTATGGCTGAAAAGTGCATTTTACGGCTGCCTTTAATACACATTAGCTGCTTTTTATGCATCAGCAAATTGAATGCTAGCTAACAGCTACATACATACATATACTTATATATTTTGTTTGTTTTTGTTTTTCTCGGACTTCTTTTTAGTGTCTGCTGCACTGCGTCTATGCTAGAAATGACGCTATTGACAAGAACGGTTGGCTCACGTTAGATGGCTTGGTGGACTTTTACTCGGAGGGCGTTAATGAGCATGGTTTCTTTATGGCCACATTGCGTTCGGTGAATATCTGTCTAAAAGCCATGACCAGCAAATATAAAGTTAATCGAAAGGAGTTGCCACAGAAGGGCGAAAGCTGTGACTTGGCATTTGATGTTTTTGATTGCATATCTGACCAGATAACAGGATATTGCTTAGATCAATATAGTAGATACTAAGTCTGCAATAAAATAGTATTATTTAAATATTTAAAATTAAATACATTTTATTTGAATTTGTTAACTGTAAATCGACGGACTTGTGCTAGCGACATCTACTGTAGTTTTTGTAATGAAAGAAGGTGCTTGCTTCAGCTGTTAAGAGATGGCGCTACTGTGCAGAAGTGCTTAGGTCACACCATCTGTCTAGTATTAAATTCGTATAACGTATGCAGTAAAATACACTTAAGCTGCTACGGTCACATTGGGCCGCGAGTTGGAACGCGAGTTGTTTGGAACTGGAGTGTATAAGAAAAGTAATCATTTTTTACTATTAATAAAGTGCAAATAATAATGTTAATAAATGCAATAAAGTGTTAAGAACAGCGCTTGTGTAGTGCCTCTGTTGGTGCAGTTAATATGCTACAATAAGTTCTCAAAATAGATTGAAAATAGGCCATCCTCCTATTGAGGTCAAATTCGTAGAATAACTGTGAAACTACAACAACTTCAATATGATTTAAGCAAGAAGCGCGTAAACGTAAATTATAAGAAATAATTCTCCATAGTTAAATAGTTGCATTGTTGCAGCTTTAAAAAAAAAATTTTTCCTTGGCCCTCAATACTGGTGCTTATATAATGCAAGAGGGCGTTTGTTTAATGCGCCTGCGCTTGCCAAACAAATATATAAAAGTAAAATATCTCAATACTATGATGTTCCGTCTACATCTACTACTGCCGGCCCCTCTACGTCACATGTTTTCGAAAATTAGTTGGTGAACATTGCAATGATGACGCAATTTTGCGTCTACTCAGTGCCGCGTGTGCTTTTTGTGTCCGTGAATCATACATAGTGAGCATCTGTTGTTGTTGTTGTTGTCATAAAGAGCGCCCGCATTGCTGGCGGTTTTTTTTCTTCTGTTGTATTCAAAAACTTTCGCAAGCTGTTGCTGTGATGCGCAACTATGCCGCGACTTGTCGCTAACTGTGACTGTTACTCACAAGACAAGCAACAGGTCGCACTTCTAAAAAAGAGAGAAAGCACAGCCGCGGAGTCACAGACGCCGCAACTTGCTCAACTCTAACTGTTGCTCCTCAATGAACGCACGCGGTCGGTCTGCCTTGCAAGAGTGTTTGTGTATATATGTGTGTGTGCATGTCCACTTGAATTGGAGTTGTTTTTGCATGTGAGATTTCTTCTTCTTCCGTAGTCTCCACTGCACAGTTTTGTGTGGCAATTTAGGGGGCTCGTCTAGTCTCCACTTGCGGTTGCAGCTGCAGTTGGTCTGTCGAGTGGTTCGTGTCGTGGCTAAATGTTTTTGGTATATGTCCAATTAGACTCATGCAATCAATTTGATAAATGGCGCGTGTTTGAACTTGAAATTGTTAATTGATTAGTCCGTTCCAACTTACGCTGAATCATTAGCCTGCACTTCTCAAATATAGTTTTACTTTCTAGCTTATTTCGTAAGGGTGGCATATATTAAAGCAGTATGACGAAGACCGACGAAATTTTAAGGTATTCGGCGGACTTTGATATGATTGTAAACAAAGATTCTAACTACAATATAACATAAACACACTCGCAAGCACATAACTCATTAGTTAGATAAGTTAGAAATGCAGAGAATGAGAAAGCGAGCGAGGGAAAATGCGATAAGAGATTGTTATCAGTATGCGCTTGGCCCCTTTTCGTTAGTACTCACATATGGAACGTACATACATATGAATGTATATGAGATACATTTGACGTTGTCATGTGCTTTTTTATCGCACATTTTTGTTTGTGTAGAACTCCGTATACGAAACAATAACAACAACAAAAAGCTCAATTCGATTTTTAAAAAAAATGTGTTATTTTTTGTTTTATTTTACTTTCATCGCCGCTGCACACAAACACACACACATGCACCCATACACCGAAACACAGTTCGGGGTCGGGTAATCTTTCGGCTGCTCTGCGCCGCAACGTTTAGTCGACGCGTAGCACTCAACACGAACAAACCTAACCGTTTGGCAGCGTATCTATAAGATACGACGTGACGAGTACATATATTCGGTTTGTTTTACCTACTCAAATTTATTTAAAATATATGCAAAGTTTCAGTGCAGTGTCATAATATTTATATATAGTTTAGAAAACAAACAAACTCTAACAACGCTCATTAAATTTAAATAGTAATTTAATTGCCAGCTGTGACATTGAGTTAGACATATTGAAATCATACTAATTAGCAATATGTGTTGCGTTACGCTATGATTAAATTGTGATAGAATTTAGCTTTCTCACGCGAGTTTTTAGTGTGTGTTTCATTTTTTTCCTGCACTTATGTAATCTGTTTTCGTAACAAAAGCGCCGAAGTCGACGTTGTTTGTCGGGCAGAAAAATAATTGCAAAGAGAAAAA
Organism: Scaptomyza parva; assembly: GCA_035044645.1. Classification (NCBI taxonomy): domain Eukaryota; kingdom Metazoa; phylum Arthropoda; class Insecta; order Diptera; family Drosophilidae; genus Scaptomyza; species Scaptomyza parva. The sequence continues at coordinate 1,367,987 of JAWNNT010000065.1, read as the reverse complement.
AAAAACTAAAAATCAAAAAGAAGAAAAACAGTTTGTGAGAAAAATGAGCAAAATAAGCAAACAGATAAATAGCGGCACAAACATACAAACAGAGACAAACGAGAAAGAGATAGCAACTACTCTACGTTGGCAAACCATTCAAATTGAATTATCTATTTTATATTGATGTTGTAATCATGCATACTATGTAGCTGCACTTTCAAACACCCCGTAACGAACGAAACGAATGTTTAGTGACCGGTGCAAACCGGTTTCAAGTCTGTCTCTTTAACCCACATAATACACCATATGAAAAAGTACAATCGTCTGACAAATTCGAGTGGCTGTTGAATGAAATCATTTCGTTTGTCTGTAGGTCTGTGGGGCTGCCCAGACACTGAGACATTGGCACGGAAACCAAACCACGCGTTTGCTGATAAGCGCATGTGACCTGTATTGTGCCACGCCTTCGAGAATGTTTTTTTGCATAAACTACTAAGTCATTTGATTATAAACTGACATCCGCTGTTTGCATTGACTTATCGAAAGCAAAAGTTTAATTAATTATACTGAAATTGAATGCAAGTTGTCTGCGGGAAGTTTTCGCCATTTAAGATATATGTCTGGGGGCTGGGTTTATATTATATCATTATCAGATTTTTTGGCATTCAGGCTAATTCCACAGGAAGGCAAATAAAGAGATAAATAACGAGATATAATTGTTGAGCAAGTAAATATCTTGATGGAATTATTAAAGTCAGGCTGACAATTGCGCAGCACACTAAAGAAGACGAAAAAAAAAAAAACAAAGCTACAATCTACACACGAGTAAAAACAATCTACAATATTTCACCACTGTGCAAATGAGTTTTTGGCAACTTATCAGAAAAGCGAATAATACACAACCAATGAACGAACGAACTCACATCAATTTGACGTCATCAGCAGCGATCGTTGTTGGGTTGGTCACGTGTGTGTGTCTGTGTGGGTTAGAGAGAGGAACTTTACTCAGCTTCTGGAAGTCTGATCAGCAGTCTAGACATAGATATATATCACACGACTGTTTAACTTGTTTATTTCGTAATCATCGTTAGTTGGCAACAAGGTGCAAACGTTATTGGCATTTTTGGCTATGACGTAAAAGCACAAAAAAACAAGCACACTCACTAAAATTCTTGGACATTTGTCGCAATTGCAATTATCTTATCTCTGGGCAGGCATTACAAAAGCGAAGGCGTTGCCGCTTCTGTCTACTGTTGACTACATTATCAAAGCACTTGTCTAAATACACAACTAGTACAACAACAACAGCAGCAACTATTACACTAGACTGCATTTATTTGTCAACAATGAACGTCTAGCCTAATTGAAACTATTGCTATATTTGTCTTATCAATAATATTAAGACAAACTTTTCTACGTACATGTGAGACTGCTCAATACTATAATGATTGCTTATTCTATTATCTTCGTTCATCTTTGCAGTTATATATTTTGTAAAGCCACAAAATGCATAGAGCACACACGGCCTTCAGTCTGGCGTTATCGCCCATGGCGCATAAAAACTTTGCCACATGGCTAGTTAAAAGCAACAGCAGTCAAAAGGTAAGCAAAAGCATACTTATATATAACTTTTTTGAAAGTATAATAACCTTAACGTTTTATTTAAAAATAGCTGATCAAGGCAAGCGCTGCTGCCGCTGTGCGTACCTATAACTCAGCAGCTGCCGAACCTTTTGCCAATGGCAGCACTGCATCCTATGTGGAGGAGATGTACAATGCTTGGCTGCGTGATCCCGCCTCTGTGCACACCGTAAGTGCTGTTTACAGTTTAGATTGCATTGGAGAAGGTGTAATTGCCTTGAAGAGCGTTAATCAAACATGTTTTTTTTTTTTGGTTAGACAAATTTAAATCAGCTAAAAACTGGTTAAAACCGAAATGTATTTGAAGCGTAGTATGAAAACAAGTTACGCTCGAGTTATTGACCACTTTAATGCAATGATTTACAGAAACCTAAATATATTTGCTAATTATATACTTGATTATTGCTTTTTTGTAGTCCTGGGATGCATACTTTCGCAGCAACTCGTACATGAGCCCGCCCAATTTGGCGCCCGTGCAGGCAAACACTTTGCCATTGACGGCTTTCAATTTTGGCGGAGCTGTCGGCAGCGCTGCGCCCGACTCCAAAACCATTGACGATCATTTGGCCGTGCAGGCGATCATTAGAAGCTATCAGGTATGATTTTACTGGGTCCATTGCGGTTTCCCATAGAGTTGAACAGTTGAGATTGCAGCCAAAAGCAAAGCGTAATATTTGTTGGCGCTTTTTGTTCGTTTATGTTTCGTTCTATTTTCTGTTTGGTTTTTACTTTTTCCATTTAGGTTTTCTATTCAATGTTTTTGTTTATCAATTTTTCTGTTAGACCTGCCCGCCCAATGCCCCCGCCCCATACTCCGAGCCCCCTTTTTTATTTCATTTGTGCGCAATAAAAGCATAGTTCAAATTCCCAAATCACACAAAACAAGTAGCTTAGAAAATGTTTTTTGATTTTTTATGTTTACCCTCAATTGATCTTTCCAAAAACCATGAAATCGCACATCATGAAATATTCAACACTGGTTATTATTTCTGTTGTATGTGTAACTAGTTTCGTTTGGGCAGAAGTCATAAGTAGTTCCATGCTGATTATTTAAAGTGTAGTTAATATCAGGTCTTTAATATTAATTGTTTTTGTCCCAAATTTAGCACAATTCCTAAAGTTTTCATATGGTTTATTTATGTAGTAGCAATTTATCTCATATTACATTATCTTTCTGTGCACAACTTTGATTTACTTTCTATATAAAAATATCTTATAATCTTGATGGGTAGTTAGTTAATCCTTATAGATCTATAAAAACAATTTTTGAAACAGAACAACAAAAAATAACATGTTAATATTCAAAAATATAAACTCTTTACATTGTATGTGTATAATAAAATTTTGCAAAAATATATATATATTTATATGAATATATATATATATATGTATGTGTACATGTACGATATATAGTCACGTGGTCATTTGGCATCTGATCTGGATCCGCTTGGAATTTTAACACACGAAAAAAACATTTGCAAGGATGGTCTTGCACGTCGCGCTAATGAGGATGTGCTCAGGCAGCATTCTGGGTTTTTGTTTGGTAAATTTCTTTTTTGCAAAACTCTAAAAAAAACAACAACAAGCAATTCTCTATCTCTAACTTCACCATCTAACATAGACACCCACCCACCAAACCACCCACCCCCTCAGTTGCACCCCATCCAACACACACATACACGCACACGCAAAAATACTTTGTAATCTGTTATTTTTCTTAGCGTTTTAAAGCCTATTTAACCCATTCGATAATATACTACTTATATTATACATGAAATTCGGAGTTGATGACAGGCACAGGCAGGCAAATAGTTATATTTTTTTGACTTTAATATCATAGTTCTTAAGTTAGCGAGTTCTGTTTAGTTCTCAGATGTAAGCGTAAGTGTAAGTAACCTACGGTGTTTGGCTTACTCAAAGTTATCTATATCTTTCAACCTTTCAACTATTTCTATCTGTTGTTCTTAGTGCACTCTATAGCGTTATGTTTTTTCACTTCGCTTTTAACGTTAATAATCAAAGTCTATGAAACCTAAACATGTATACGATTTAAGAACAAAACAAACTCATTTCTTAAACAAGTATTTGTCGCTTTAATGCTGCTTTCTTTGTGCCCTTTTTGCTTTGTTTATATTTTGTTTTGTTATAAATATTTATAATGATTTCATTAATGCTATACAAACTTTATTAATTTTTCTTTTTTCATTTTTTTATTTATTTTTATATTAACTGCTTCCTAACCTCAAATAAATACAATAAATTTATGAAAACTGCAATCGAAACGCAATTCGCCTATTCGTATAAAAAATAAAAAAAAAAACCAAAACAACGTTTAAAATTCAAATTCCAAATTCTTTCTCTCTTGTATTATGTGTGTATTGTGCAAATTAAACACCAACAACAACAACAACAAATATATACGAAAACAAAACATTGTTAATATATTATATTATGTAACAAAAAAACACATACACAAACAAACAACACACAACAACAATCAAATACTACTACTCTGACACACACATTAGATTCGAGGACATAATATTGCTCACCTCGATCCACTCGAAATTAATACACCAGAATTGCCTGGCAACTCCTCGACGAAAACCATTTACGCTAATTTCAGTTTTGGTAAGTAAGCTTAGAGGCTGCAGTACAAAATACACTACAAATATTGGTTGGTTGGCGATGGGGGGAAGGTTGCCCAATACTCTCTCCCCTTAAACCAACCATATCCCACAACACAACCAACCAAAAACAACAACTACAACCATTGTCTATTTTGATTTCCTAATTTGTGTTTTGTTCCGTCCTGTACTATACTACTACACTATATATATATATATATCTATATATCCAATGTGACATTGTGTATTGTCCTTAGTAATAATCCCATTTTGTACCTTTCATGCACACATTCCAATAAAAAAAAAAACCTATATATATATAGAGCCAAGTAAATATCAAACAAATGAAATATATATAAATAAGTTATATTGCTCAATACCAATACTGTGTATTATAATTAATCGATCAAGCATTGTTTGTTATTGTTTAATGTTGATTTTTTTTCTTTCACTCTTTCATTTGATTATAAATTTATAATTAGATTGCATGTCGTCGATTGTTATATGCATATAGTACAACAAAAAACAACCAACAAATTCCAATCGTTTTCTAATCATTTTCTATTAAAGGTATTAAAAAGCCATCGAACGATAGTCAAAGTTTTAATCAAAATCAATCAAATAGCTAAATCGAATTGCATGCCTTAGTGTTATCAGATACATAATTATGTATATATGTGAAAAAAGTACAAAATTATACTACTTAAGAACAAAGAAACCTGAAGAGAATTTGTTTTATGTAAAAATTATTATATAAGACAGATCAGCATGAATCTGTAAGCAACATATGTACAATACTATATACTATATAGAGCACAATCTATAGACAACAATCATTACACTCCGAATTTCAAAATGCCTACAACAAAAGACTAATCAGCATCACATTACGATATCCATTTACTTGCAACATTTACTAATAGTTTTATCTATTTGCAACACAACAAATCATTCACAAATAAATAACAGGCGAACAGGATATGGAGCGTCAGTTCAAGTTGCCCAGCACCACATTCATTGGCGGCGATGAGGCTTCCTTGCCACTCAAGTAAGCAAAAATCGTCAATATTTACTTTGTTTTATTTATTGACTTTAATTATTTTGCTTACAGGGAAATTCTGAATCGTTTGGAGAATGTTTACTGCAATAAGATTGGCGTTGAGTTCATGTTTATCAACTCTTTGGAGCAGTGCAATTGGATTCGCAAGCGCTTCGAGACACCCGGCGTACTAAACTTTACACCCGAGGAGAAGCGTTTGATTCTGGCTCGTTTGACACGTGCCACTGGCTTTGAGGCATTCTTGGCCAAGAAATACTCGTCAGAGAAGCGTTTCGGTCTGGAGGGCTGTGAGATTATGATACCCGCACTGAAGGAAATCATTGATGTGTCCACCGAGCTGGGCGTGGAGTCTGTCATTATGGGCATGCCTCATCGTGGTCGTCTGAACACGTTGGCCAACGTATGCCGCAAGCCATTGAATCAAATCTTTACGCAATTTGCTGGTCTGGAAGCCGCTGATGATGTAAGCTATCAGCAAAATTATATCATTTAACATGACAGTTTCTATAACTCCTTTTATATTTTAGGGCTCTGGTGATGTCAAGTACCATTTGGGCACATACATTGAGCGTTTGAATCGCGTTACAAACAAAAATATTCGTCTGGCCGTTGTCGCCAATCCTTCTCACTTGGAGGCTGTTGACCCTGTTGTCCAGGGCAAGACACGTGCCGAGCAATTCTATCGTGGCGATCAGGAGGGCAAGAAGGTTATGTCCATTCTTATTCACGGTGATGCTGCTTTCTGCGGCCAGGGTGTTGTCTATGAGACAATGCACTTGTCAGATCTGCCTGACTATACTACGCATGGTACCATTCATGTGGTGGCCAACAATCAAATTGGCTTCACCACCGATCCCCGTTTCTCGCGCTCATCGCCCTACTGCACGGACGTGGCACGTGTCGTCAATGCGCCCATTTTCCACGTCAATGCCGATGATCCAGAGGCAGTAATGCATGTTTGCAAGGTGGCTGCTGAGTGGCGTGCCACTTTCCACAAGGATTGTGTCATTGATTTGGTTGGTTATCGTCGCAACGGACACAACGAGATTGATGAACCGATGTTCACACAACCGCTTATGTACCAGAAGATTCGCAAGCACAAGAACTGCTTGGATCTCTATGCAGATAAATTGATTGCCGAGGGCACCGTCACCGGCGAGGAGGTCAAATCTGTGGCCGCCAAATACGAAAACATTTGCGAAGAAGCCTTCGCACTGGCTAAGACCGAGACCCATGTCAAGTACAAGGATTGGTTGGATTCGCCCTGGTCCGGTTTTTTCGAGGGCAAGGACCCATTGAAGGTGGCGCCCACTGGTGTCAAGGAGGAGACTCTGATTCACATTGGCAATCGCTTCTCTTCTCCCCCTCCCAATGCTGCGGAATTCGTTATTCACAAGTGAGTAGGAAACAGATTACAATAAAATCTGATGACTAACAAACTCCATTTTATAGGGGCTTGATGCGTGTTTTGGCCGCTCGCAAGACTATGGTTGATGAGAAGATTGCCGATTGGGCTTTGGGTGAGGCCATGGCCTTTGGATCACTGTTGAAGGAGGGCATTCATGTGCGTCTCTCTGGTCAGGATGTGGAGCGTGGCACTTTCTCGCATCGTCATCATGTGTTGCACCATCAGCTGGTGGACAAGGCCACCTACAACTCGCTGCAGCATATGTATCCGGATCAGGCACCTTACTCTGTGTCGAACAGCTCGCTGTCCGAGTACGCTGTGTTGGGCTTTGAGCATGGTTACTCCATGACCAATCCAAACGCTTTGGTATTGTGGGAGGCGCAATTCGGTGATTTCAGCAACACAGCGCAATCCATCATCGATCAGTTCATCTCTAGCGGTCAGTCCAAATGGGTGCGCCAATCTGGTCTGGTTATGCTGCTGCCCCATGGCATGGAGGGCATGGGCCCCGAGCACTCATCTTGCCGCGTCGAACGTTTCCTACAAATGAGCTCCGATGATCCCGACTACTTCCCACCCGAGTCGGATGAGTTTGCGATCAGGCAGCTGCATGACATCAACTGGATTGTGGCTAACTGCACAACACCTGCAAATTTGTATCACATTTTGCGTCGCCAGGTTGCCATGCCCTTCCGCAAGCCCCTGATCTTGTGCACACCCAAATCGCTGCTGCGTCACCCCGAGGCCAAGAGTCCCTTCAGTGAGATGAGCGAGGGTAGCGAGTTCCAGCGCATCATCCCCGATCGTGGACCCGCTGCCGACAATGCCAGTAGCGTCAAGAAGGTTGTCTTCTGCACCGGTCGCGTCTACTACGATCTGACCAAGGCGCGTGCTGAGAAGCAGTTGGAGAGGGATATTGCCATTGTGCGCGTAGAGCAGGTGCGTTTAGTTATTATTCGCTTTTTCCCATACAATTTTACTTAACATCGTTGTGAATTTCATAGGTCTCGCCCTTCCCCTTCGATCTGGTCAAAGAGCAGGCGAATCTCTACAAGAACGCTGAGCTTGTCTGGGCACAGGAGGAGCACAAGAACCAGGGCTGCTGGACGTATGTGCAGCCACGATTCCTGACCGCGCTGAATCACAGCCGTGACGTTGGGTATGTGCTTAGCCTTAAGTGATGCCCCTTTAGTTCTATATACAGAGAAACACAATCCACCCGTCCATATGCCACAAACAAGTTGCACTCTCTCTTTATTCTCTCTGGTTTTCTACACTGCTTTCTGCAGTTTTATTTCGTTGGATTATTCTACGGTTTTCGTTTATTTATCTGCACTCGATGCACCTATTTTATATTAGTCTATCTGTTTGTTTTCTTCACTTTTTTTCAATAGTGCACAATCTCTGGCACTGACAATCTTCTTTTGTGTATATTCTTCGATATGATTTGGTTCTCTATAATCTGTAGTCTTTGCCCTAATATCACATTTGTTTTTAACTTAATGCACACAATCATCGCTTTTAGCTAATCCTCTTTCAAGCTATTACTAATTTTATTATTTTAAGATCTGTAGAGTGTTTTATAGAACTTATTCTCTTTGCTGCGATCCTTTACTTTCTATCTCTCTGAGCAGCCTTATAGTCTTAGATATATCCTATTTACAACAAGAACATGCTACACACAAACACACACACACGAACCACACACCTACAATGACAAAAATTGACACATGTTTGAGTCCCACACAAAAACAGAATTTTTTTTTTGTTTTGTTGCATTAGAAAAGATGCTGCCCTAGTTCATTTATGCGAATTGGCTTAATATAAACTGAACCTTTACGTAACACACACAAGCACACGCAAAACACACACACACAATCGTATCGTATCATAATTTATAATTTGCATGGCTTTTTAAAGATCATTTGTTCTTTTTTTTTTGTTTCTTACAAACAATTATCGTTTAGTTTTGTTTTACTTTAACTTAACTAATGATGTTGTTTAAGATCAAGAATGTTTTGTTCCTTGAATTCCTTATCCGATCCGTTTGTGTAATATATACATATATATATATATATATTTTGATCAAGTACCAATCAATTGGCAAGCAAATTATTTAAAACGTAATATCCAAAACAAAAAGTTATGTCAAAATCACATCAAAAAAAAACTTGTCCTCTTTCTCTTCTCTCTCTGTTCTCTCTTTCTCTCTCTCTCTGTGTATGTGTTATTGTTACAGCCAAAGCGATGAACAATCCACCTTCTCCAATACAACTTCTACTACTGATAATACTAATACCGAATCCGATACTGATACTGATTCCGAACAAAAATCGAAACCGTGGCTAAGTCGCATGTTCGCCTCCGATAAAAATGATAGTGTTCCAACTGCAACGGCCACTGGCGAGTTTAATCCCGCCAAGCATTTCGATATTAAGAACGTACGTCACGATTTCAATAGGCCTGCGGGCGTTGCGGCTGCTCCGGGTGTGCGCAAATCGAAAACCGGACGTAAAATTAGGTGAGAGGGCCAACAAAAAATGCAATCTCATAATCTACTACTTACTACTCTACTACTACTACTACTACTACTCTGCATACTCGATGCGCGTCTATAGAAAAACTTAACTCTACCTATAACTATCTATCTACGATATCTCTACAAACCAACAGCAATCTATCTATCTATCTACAAATAATATCTATATATAATTCTCTATTCTTTGTCTCTTGAACGTTAAAAAACTCTAAATTTCTCATACGTATATTGTTTTTTCTTTTCCATGTGCGTTTTTTGTCTTTTGTTTTACATTCAAGCGCAAATTCGGCATGTTTCTTTTTATTTTTCTTGGTGCTACATTAAATTCATTAAAAATGAAAACTTCCCAAAACTCTACGCCCAAAAAACTAAACTACTCTTCAGCACACTAACTTTCTTACTACTCTACTACTATCTTAACTAATGTTTCTTATCTTATTGCACCAATTTTGTGTCCTACTTTTAAGTTGTTTTTGTTTGAAGCACGTGCGTTTTTCTCTTTTTTTTTTTATTGATATAACAAATCAAGAGCCTATAACTTGTCCACCTCTACCAAACCTAACTGAACCATAAACCAATCGTCTTGTATGTTTGTTAAATGTTTGTCCTATAAACAAAAGCAAACAAACATACACAAATACACTTACTTACAAATTTGTAGCTTATTGATTAGGAAAACCATTCAGTGAGCACCGATTCCTACACTTTTAAAGGGTCTCATTTGTAAATTTTAATGGACGAGAGGTTCAGTTTGAAATGATTATCCATTTTAAGAGGTTTTGGGTGGTTTGGTTTGGTGCCGTTCTGCGATTCTTTATTGTACTTTTTCAGATATTGGCCCTGATTATTATGTTGCGCTGCATAAGTCTTTCGTTATTGTATCATTTCTAATACTCTCGCGCTCTGGCAATAACTCTTTCATATCATTGAACATGAATTCATAACTGTGCTAAAACATCAAATAAGCTATATTCAGCTATATATATATATATAGAAAACTTAAATAATCTAATGCACGTTCTCTAACATAAATGAAATAGCCAAATTGTTATGTGTACTTACTTTTGATACTCTCTCTGGATCTAATTGATCTTTATTAATAAACGTATATTATTATTATCAGCTATGTTGGACGCGCTTGCAGTGCTTCAACTGCCACTGGCTCCAAGGCTCAACATATTCGGGAGATGAGCGCGCTGTTGAACGATGCGATGTCGACCTAAGGATTCAATGGAAACCTGTGAAAAGGAAGAGCTGGATAGGATGGATATCTGAAGAAGAAGAAGGAGAGCGTAAAACAAAAAGAAGTTGAAATGAATATTAATTATGATTATATACTATATATTTTGTAATAGAAACGTATGCAGACTCTTTGATACGATTTTTTCTGACGAAATTGTTAAGTGCATTGTGTGAAAGTAATGAAATTTTAAATATTTATAGTTTAGTAAAATTGATGATGCAACAAAAACACGAAATGTTAAGTGTTTAGCAATAAAACTTTAAACAACTAAATAAAAACACAAAAATCCACTCACAAATGATGATAAACCTTAAAAGTAAAGAATTACCATTTTAGTAGATTATAAAGTAATAAAAAAGAAAAAAGAAAGAAAACAAATAAACAAACACACACTTAAACACACATATATAAGCAACAACAACAACATTTTGAAAATGAATGTAACTTTATTTTATTATTTTTATGCTTAATATTTATTTTATTGTATTATATATTAATTAACTATCTCAACAATTTATCAAAGCAAATCGTTTGCAAAATAACAGCAAAATGAAGAGAAAAAAAAGAATCATTAAGTGTTTTTGTTTGCCTTTTTGCTTAAGTTATACAATTTTGTTTAAATAAAAGAAGAAAAAGAACATATAAATACATATTATATGCCAATATATACACAAAGAGATCTTGAGTTGACTAATGAAACTAAATCAAGAGGGTGGAACAACAATGATCAATGAATCAATCAGGGATGTTGCAACTATTTTTTGCATCGGTGTTATAATTGTATAAAGTATATCATGAACAAATGTAATGGGAAGGCTTTAAGTATTTGTACTGTCACAATTTTTGAATATATTTAGAATTAAAACACAATGCAATCGAATAAATATATATTTTGTTGGGTTGTTTTTACACCCGTGCACCATTTTGCAGCACTTGTGCTTTAATTTATAATATTTACCAAATGATAAGTACTCATGACATATTTGCACCCTTTTCTTGCACCAATATATGATATTGAACTTAGAGTGATAATGGAAAATTTATTACAAACAAACTTTTCCAACAAAAATAAAAAAAAAACAAAGAAAACTATTTTACTAATTAAAACCTTATACTTATACTACAAATGAGAGAGAGTATGTTGAGTATATATGTATGTGTGTCAAAACTATACACTTACCCTATTATAATCTTTTAATAATTCTAATCAAAACTTAACTTTGCACCAGCGACAAAAATTTGCTAAATGTTAACACGTAAAAAGCATGTTTACAGAAAAACTAAAAAAAAAAAGAATTACCAACTAACAAAAGTGACAGGAGTTTAACAGAGATGATAAGTATGTAAAAAGCGGTTTATGAATAAAAAATATACATACAATTAAGCATAAATAAATGACTTTAAATTGGGTTTACAATGTGATAAAGACTGAAGCAATTACACGCACATTAACATAAAGATAAACTGGAATAACAAATGATTAAAATTAACCTTGATAGGATTATCTAAGCAACAGCAACTACTTTGTTGAGATATGTTGTACTAGTTTTAAAGCATATTGGTATCTGATCTCTTCCTGTATCGAAATCTTGTGTGCAATTTTTAACTCTTATTTTGTGACCAAATTAAACTAGTTTTTCCAGCTACCAGCTAAATGCAATTAGACATACTTTTTTGGACTCGCCTAGATTTTCCAATTATTATTATTATTTTTTTTTTTTTGCAACAGGAAATGACGCAGTGCATTTTCCATTTTCACTGCCATTCTACATTAGTATTCTCGTTGCGCGCAGCACTTTCACATCATGTTGTTGTTGCTCTGCTGCCGACGCCGTCTTCTCTGTCCATCTTCCTGTCTGACAACACACAAATTGGGCAAGTAAAACGCTCACTTTTGGCCAATTTCCACACAGGTGGTGGTCAGCTGCGGTTCGCATTCGCATTGGCATTGGCATTGGCATTGGCCTATGGGTACATGTACTCACTCAAAAGCAATTTCATTGAACATCTTCGAGCGTTTTACTTTACTTTCTAATGTCCGCAGCATTTCTTGTTGTGTGCTGATCGAATCCCCTTGGGCGATAGACAACAACAATGAAACCACACACACGCCAGAGGAGCTCCCATACATGTAGTAGTTAAATCAGCGTTTATAACGTGTTTTGAATTCTTTATTATTTCGTTTACACAAGTTTTTTGCGTCTCTGCCAAAATAAAACAAAAAATGAGGTCAACATGTCGTTTACCGCTAAGCGGGTAAACAGCCCTGCACAGCAACGTTTCAAAGAATTTTACCTAAATCGTGAGCTTTTCAGCTAATGTACCAAACAGCTGTTATTGCTGCTCTTATACTCAATGTCTTTGTCGTGTAGTAGAGTTTCTTTCGCCTGAAAGCTTAACGACGCAGCAGACTAATTGGCTGCTGTCCAAGCTTTTACAAGCAGAGCAATTCAATATGGGTGATGCATCATCAGCCTTCGTGCGCTCTCTGACCTCCTCGGCACACTAAAGCTTCAGCTTCAAGCTTCGTTGTATCGATGTCGTCGACAGCGTACTCTGCTGCTGCTGCCGCTGCTTTAACTTTAGGTCTCATGTGTAGTTTCAGTCTTGTTGTGCCCGCGTAAGCGATCGTAAGAAAGCAATTAAGCAGCAAAACGGGTCGCGTTTTTGTTTCGGATACCGACCGATTCGGATTCGGAATCGATGTACTACTACGTTTGTGGTTTCAATTTATTTGTTATCGTAACCAATTGGCATTGTGCAACTAAATGGTGGCAGTACCCGTTGTGATTGATCGATTGTGGCGCGCTAGCAATTAATCCAAAAGTGTTTGTTTGTGTCCGTATGTGTGTGTAAATGTGTGAGCGCCACAAGATGTGGCAAGTGCTTTGCCCCCATCCACCATCAACTTAAATAACAACAGCTGCTTAGCCGGCTTTTGGGAAAGTCAATATAAAGAAATTCGCATATCAAAGCGATGCTAAACAAAAAAACCGAAAACAAAGCTTACTTATTTAAATATGAAAAAACTGAATAATTTGATGATTTTTTATATAATAAAGGTTAACAAGTTTATAGATTTTTATCACACTGTGTAAAGTGTTAGTTGGTGAACAAAATAATAATAAATAGAGGCAGTCAAAAAGTTACAAAACATCATCAAAATGTAAGTGCATTGATAAGAAAAGAGTAACTATTATTAACTTTTTAATATACAATCCAACTATAACAATGAAAATGTTCTTTATGACGTGCTTTACACTGGTCAAACAAAGCGAAAACATGTTATTTATTATTGTGATATTGCATTTTAGCTGATAAAGGCAAGTAGTTGGGGCCTTTATCAGTTCCCCCAAGTTTTCTTTTCTCAGAAATCGACGTACATACATATCTTCAACTCATTTCGTATCGTGTGTCAATGAAAAACTCTGTGATTCATGCAAATTGTATTTGTTTTTCAGATTTGCTCTACGGTAATCTCAATTTTTATTACGCACTGACATTTGAGTAATCCATAATATTCATAAATAGAAGCAAAAACCTTAATTCGATTATATGTTTGTTTATTTTAGTTATTTTTCTTTTTATTTTTATCTCGCCCGCCCTTCTTTCGCAATTTACAGACTTTAGAAAGCTGCCAAAGACAAATAAAGGTTGGTCCCCCATCGAAAACTGTTGAAAGTTTTGTGTTCGTTGCCGTCAGAGAGTCTACACGCGATAGATCCGTTGAGATCGCTTTTGGTTTATGGCAATTGTAAAGTGATTTTGTTTTTTATTATCATGCGGTTTTTCTCCCCTTTCTGTCTCGCTGCGCAGACCCCTTTTTGCACACACACACACCCTTTAAAGATCTAAAGATGTTTGTTGATTTAAATATTTAATTACGCCATGCAACAATATTTTTCTTAAGCATTTTCGCTTGTTCAAAAATAAACAAACAAGTCAATAATATAGGAAATTGTTGCTGGAAAAGAATAGATTCATTTCGAAATAATCTAAGCCCGATTATTTAACTGCAGTAAACTCAAACCTTTATCTATTTTCTTCTTCATGGAATTGATTAGATAAAGATATTGATAGCGTACTTTATCATAGCCGAATTAAAGCTATAACTATTTGATTCTACAATGTTTACATACAGTAAAAGAGAGCTTTTGTTTGTTGTCTTCCTGTCTCATTGAACGTAAGCTAAGCGCATTGTATGCACATGTGGCGTATACATAATCTGTATACGTAATTTAACTGCTGTCCACTTTTGTAATTCTGTCATAAAGTCATTTGCCATATTTCCGTTGTGCCTTCCTCTCTCTCTCCCTCTCTGTCGGTTTTTGTGTTTTATTACTTGATAAAATTAACCATAATAATATACTTAGATTGCACACACACACAATTATATAGTCAACACTCACATACTTACACACATCTTACTCAGATTTCATATGAAGCACTTTCCATTTTTTTCCATGTAATGAAAGCCAATGGGAATGGGAATGGGAACACAGTTAATACACAGCTTTAACCAGCTGATGATGCTGCTGCTGCTGCTGTTGCTTCTTCTTGCTTGTTGAGCTGGAGATTTGCATAACTATTTATGAACTAAGTATGATTATTATTATTGTGAATAGTGAATTGTGAACTGTGTGCGGCCATATAATTTGGCTCGAACGTGTGTGGGTGGGTCTTGGCTCTTGGTTCAGTTTTGTAATTGTATCTCATAGATGCACATAATTTGTTGTTGTTGGTGGGCGCGCTGACAGTTGTGTTGTGTAGCTTGTTTGAGTCAACGTGCAACGTATTGTTTACAATCAAATTAGGTTTTATGCTAAACGATACACTGTGCCAAATAAAGTAACAGAGGAAACTTACAAATTGTGGGGGAACTAAACAAATTCTTACATAAACCGAATACCAAAGTAACAAAAATAGCACGTACGCAAATTCTTTACATAAGATTAAAGACATAACCGTAAATACTTAAACACTTCCAGAACACGAGCTAAAAGAGTAAACAAGAAGTTGAAGTATTTTCCGCTTGTAAATTCTTAAACTTTTATGGGGTTTTTTTGGCTGAGTGTAGAGTGGTTTTTTCTTAGCGGAGCTGACCTGTTTTTTCGGGCAGCAGTCTTATCTTGTCTCTTTGGGGGCATTCCTGCGGCAATGTGACTCATAGCTTCAATGATAAAGAAAGCGCAGTCAAGTGGTTCGGAGGCTGGACAACGGACAACGAGAGATCCAAACCAAACCGGTCAATTATAACCGGCAAACAGTGCCAGGCAACAGTCCATTTCCTCACGTGGCTGCAGTTTGGTTCGCTCTCAAATTTGGTTGCCTAGCTAATTTATTGTTGTTGTTGTTGTTTGCTCGTTTATTGCATGGCTAAATTACAAATTTGTCGCGGCAGCCAATGAACTTTTTACTAACAATTCACATCAGCAATTTTGCTGTTGTTGCAATCAATATGTACATATGTATGTATGAGTATTATAAACAAAAGTGGAAAAACACGTCATTGTTTTTTAACATTTTAACATTTTCAACTAGTTTTCAGACATTTCCATTGAATTATGTTTGCATTGTTAATGTATGCTGCGACTATATCCAATCGATTGATTGATTTGTCAGCTGAACAAACTTTAACTTTAACTTTCTTCACGTATCTTCTGTTTTATTCGGGCTTCATTAAGTTGTCATCGTCATCATGATCATCCATATCGTCATCAGGTTCAGGTTGTTTTTTTGTTTTTTATTCTTTTTCTTGGCAATTTTGGTGATATTTTTTATTGAGAAATTCCAATTTTGCTCATTGTTATGCATTTGGCATTTGTGCAAGTCGTGCGACAATGATTTCACATTGAATATGTTTATAGTAATTCTATATAGTTCAATGTTGTACGATTTGGCAGTGGCAAAAAACGGTGTCACACTGTAGGCGGCCCATCATTTGTATTTGTATAGTAGCTCTAAGTTGGCCCAGAGAGTTCATTGGCAGAGAATGAGAGAGAGATGATGAACTCATTGCCCTGTAAGCTATTCACATCTGGCTTAAATGGTTACCTGTTTCTTAAAACAATCTAAACTTAATTGCTAGAAACAGATGTCAGTTTTGAAGATAGTTCATCGTCTATTTTGTCCATTGCAAATGTTATCCCGACGCAATTTGTTAGCTGATTGCGCATTTGTTGACGTACTTACTCTCCTCTCGTCTTAAGTTTCGTAGCATGAAATCGTTTAGCCAGTTAACTGATTAAACACGAAACACATCGAACAACGACCGCGGGAAGTACGTGGCACAGTCTTTGACTGTAAATCGCACACAAATCACGTTCAAATAAAACCGTCTTACTGAAGAGCCAACGAGCCAAGGTCGCCCCCTAACATGCTAACAAGCTGAGTTTCAACAAAAATCTCTCAGCATTAAAGTGAAAATGCGACACATTTCATATTTCAATTGCATGCGACATTTGGAAAGTCGCTGAGTTAGAAATTCGCATTCGCATTCGCATTAAAACGAACTGAATATATTGAATGAAGTATGAAGTTTTCAAAACTGCAGCACTCCCATCTTAAAGTCTGTCGTCAATGCTGACAACCATCAAACATTTGGGTGCTAATTGAGTTTGTTGCGCTATAATTAGCGCTAACAAGAACAATAATGACAGTAAAAAGCTTATTAAGTTTTGTGTTGAAACCATTTGACGAAGTTTGAATGCACTTCTAAATAATTTTAAGCTTATTGTTATAAATATCTATTTTGATTTTATGAAACGAACTTTAAGCAATAAAAAATGTGTGTCTTTTACATAAATATTGCTTAAAATATTTATAAATTTGTTTTGTTATTTTACACTGTACCCTGAACCTATGAAATGGGTAAATAGAGTTAAAATGGTTTTGTGCAAAAGTACTATGTAACAGGCAGAAGGAAGTATGCCCAACCCCTTTAAGTATATACAGTTTGCCCATTAAGAGTTTCCCCATAGTGAACAATTTTGATATTTTCACTTTAGAGATATGTATGTACATATATTCTTAATCAGCATTAAAAGCCGGGTCTGTGTATATGAACTTATTGAGCTCAGAAACTATAAAGGCTAAACTCTTTAGAATTGGAACATAACTTCTCCTTAGCCATTGCCAGTATTCGTTTTTGTATTTATCTTATAACATTTTTAATTGCCAATATACATGTAATCGATAATAATAGAATCTTAAAGCCTGATAACTTGGAAAATAATGAAAGTTATGAAACTTTTATTGCAATCGGTTAAGATTTGGAAAATAAAAGTTTTGTCATCATGATTTGATGACCTTAGATATAAAATATACTGTTCAGGGTATCTCCTACTCGACTAGATTCCTCTTATTTGTTTATGTCTAACCAATCCTTAAAACAGCTGAAGGGCATTAAATCGATATACTTTTACTAATCCAAGCTATATGAAGGTACTTAAACTAGATATGCTATGCTATATACCCAATTTGGCTTAGGCAACTGCTCCGTATAGAGTATCTCTCAGTTGGGGGCGTGTATGTGTGTGTTTGTGTGCAAAGATTTCTTGGCATCGTATTCGTATTCCATATTCGTTTCGTCAGTCAAAAAATGGTAGCGTTAATTAAAGTTTTAAGTACTAAAACAACAACAACAAACCAAAAAACAAACCAAAAATATTCGTGTAGAGCAATCGCAGCTGCTGTGAAATGAAATGATTAATGGGCATTGTTTCGCATACGACGGGGCGTGGCACAGTTGGCCCACAAATGTGGAGCGCCTACTTGTGGCAGTCACTAAATGCAAATTACTAAAAAGGCGTGGTCACCGGGGCAGCCCCCAAAAAAAAAAAACAACTAACTAACAACAAGTGTCGGCCCAAATGCAATACTGAAGCTTGCTTCTAGTTGTTGTTGTTTGTTTTTTTGAGCTTGCCACATGCTGTTGGCACATAAATAGACGCAGTCTCAGATGAGGCTGTGCATCACCCGACCCTCCTTCTCACTCTGGCAAGTGGAAGTCGCTGTGAGTTGTGAGCTGTAAGTTGTTGCTGCTGACAGGCCCCATGTTTGGATTGTTGTTGCTGCCGCCTTTTGGTGTGTGTGTGTTTTTTTTTGCGTATAGGCGCATTAAATTGAATGAAAATGAAAACCAGGTTTGCAGGTCACCATAGTATTTGGGCTTGCGAAATTTTGCACAACTATGTGGCATTGTCTTGCGTTTTTATCGCATCCTCAACTAAGTACTTCGTATTGTTGACACAGTTTCGTCTGTGTGTGCGTGTGTGTGTGTGTGATAAGCGACTGTTAAATGATTTTCAATATTTTTGCCCGCCATGATCACTTTAACAGCGCTCAAGCGTTGAGCATGGTCACCCTAAACAGTTTGCCCTAGCTGCATCTCGCTCACACACAACGTTCGTAATATGTAAACAAAAGAAAATGTTACCAGGCAAAAGCAGAAAAAAAAAAAACAAAAACACAAGCCCAACATGAAATATGTACAAATTGCTTTTGCTTTGTGTTTTTGTTTTTTATGCCGTTTGCTTTGTGCCGATGCTGCTGCTGCTGTTGCTGTTGCTGCCTCTGTCTGTTGAACTTGGCCAGAACTTGCGACTCGAACTGGTATTGAATTTTATTTGTTATTGCGCTTGCAAGTGTATGTGTGTGTGAATTTTTTGGTGTTTGGCTTTCGTCACAAAAGCCAAAAAAGAGCAAAGCAATAACGTGTTTCCGTGCGCGTCTCTAATGCGATTTACGCTAGCTGTGCACAGACATTCCAGAGGCCAACAGCTTGATAAGATGATGTGTGGAAGTGAGATACAAACAACAACAACAGCAACAAGCAACAAGCTTTAAATCAATTAGAGGTCCCCAGCGACTTAATTAAAATTTGTTTGGCTTATTATAATGCCGCCCTACACCAAAAGCCAAATGCCAATGAACGCTGCCCACAAAGAATAGGCGCTGTTTAATCGACTGCATGTGAGCTGCAGCATCATGCATCTTGCATCCGCCAGAGCGCAGCTTCACCCAACAACAAGAACAACAACAGCAGCTTTTGTGGGTCGCTGCGGCGTCGGCGTCGCATACTTGTGGAGAAATGTAGCGCTTCAGCTGCAGTGAACAGCGGAATCAAAAGAATCAAAACGAAATGCAGCCACACTGCACAAGAATGCGAAACGGCGCGAGACCACAAAGCCAAAGACAAGACGCAAACGCAGGCGCTGCGCTGCGCGGCGCGTCGCTGCTTACTGCGACGCCGACATTGGCGTCGACGTTCGTTGAGCCAATCGACACAACGGCAGCAGCTTAACTATTCAGTTGCTTTGCAGTCGTTCCTTGCGACGGGTGTTTTTGAAGTGTTTCGCTCTCTTTCGCTGTGTCGCTCTCTGAGCTGCGCGCGCGCATTAAGCTCTTGATTTGTGTTTATGTTGCCTTTTGTTGTTGGTTCTTCACAGCCATTGAATATTATTAGACAAATATGTGCAATAGTCAAAGTAATCAACATTTGGCACACACCAATTTATCGAAGAGTGTAGTATGTTCGTAGTGCGTGTGAGTGTTTGTTTTTGTGTGTAAAGTGAAACGAAAGTGGCTTGTGGAAAAAGTGAAACGCCCACAAGCACAAATTAAGCCAAGAATCTAGCCAAACCACTTGGCACTAGCAAAAGAGCCAACCAGCCAGCCCACACATATAAAAATAGTTACTTACAACAGCAACATCTGCAAAAATTTCACCCAAGAACAGGCTGCCAAGCCTTCCAATTTCAGGAGTGTTTTCGCCGCTGCTGCTGCTGCTTCTTCTTCTACTAGTTCGACCGTGCTGTTGTGGATTATATATATGGCAACATCTGCTATTTGTGTCTTGACTTAATGGTAATTAAATGAAATGGGGGTTTTGCTTTTGGTTTTTGCGCTCTTAGCTGTTCTTTAACGGTAAACTGCTTAGTTGCGACGTTTTTTTCTTCTTCTTCTAGTTGTTGTTGCTGTTGTTATTGTTGTTTACCGTCTTGCTTCAGAACTGACCTCTGCGCCTGGCCTATGGCTAATTCTTTTCATGTTGTGTTGTGCCTACAATCGTTGGTTCATCTTACAGTTAAAAGGCATATGCTACCGTTGTTACCAACCACAACAACAAAGCTTAGTTTGCCAATGCTGCACGCTAATTACACGCCTCTGTGCCTTATGCGGTCTCTTGAGACTTACTCTGCACACCCCACCCCACACCACCACACCTCCCAGCTGCATTTTGTTGCGGTTCTTTTGTGTATAAGTGTGTGCAAGAGAGTTGCTACAATGCTTGGAATGCAGTTAATATGCATACAAGTGCATTAACTATGTATTACAGACAGATACACATGCATAGAGACACACTTTAGAGTTTTAGTAGTCAGCAAACCAAATTGATTTGAAACAGCTTTGTCAGTTTTGTTGTGGCTAAGTGTTGTGCTCAGTTGTGTTCAGATAAGGTCTGTCTGTCTATATGTACTATTTGGTAATGGCTTAAATGCCAATAAATTACAAATCTGACTAACCGTAATAGTTGCTGTACAATAATTACATCAATGGAGTGCACATTATTTCTAGGGTGTGATAAAAGCAACACACAAACACTCTATTAATGACTAATGCATCAGCAGTTATCGGTGTTTTTATATATAATTTACTTATCAGAGATTGTTAGGGTTTGTTTCATTGTGAAGCTATAAACAACACCCTTTCAAGATCAATTCAACCCTGTGTAAGAGTTATAATTGAGAAATTTGGTATGGTCACATATAAATATTCCATGTTTTGGTATTTTTAGCGCTTAATATGCGGGTTTTATTTATATACATATAACAAATTGACTTCTCCTTAACCATACAGGCATACAGAGAAAACATGTGCGAATAATGCAAATACAAAGCGCGACACTTAACAGAATTTCGCAACAAAGCGGAGACACAGACATGTTTATATATAGTATATAGACTCTAACTGGCATATGGCGTGTAAACTATGTTGTACTAGTTGTAGTTGTAGGCAGAGACCCTCAAGTGGGTTGAGCAGTATGGAAAACTATCGACCCAAGAGTGTAGAGCCCTTTAACGTTTTATTTGTTTACGCTTGTTAAGCATACAACACGTTGACCAGCCCCAACGTGTGGCATTGACTATTTTTAAGGGTGAATTTCCGCTATATTTAGGGGTTGGCCTAGCCGCCTTTCCAGTTGGTTAAAAGCAGTCTCGAGTGGTTGACTATAATGGATTGGTTGTCCCCGGCAACCGGCACAACCCAAACACAACAAATCCATCCGTTTTTCGACAACAACGAATTTTCAGTCGAAGGTCCTTGCCATTAGGGTGTGTGCAGTGTGTGATGAAAATGTGACTTAAAAGCAAAATTAATAAATTAATGTGATTAAAATGTTATAAATAAATGCTGAAATAATATACAATAATTGTGCAATGAGTGAGTAAATTCGGTAAATTGTGTTAAAAACCTTTCAAATTGTTGTCTTTAGTTGGAGTTTCCCACAAATTCGTTTTAGCTTGTTTTTATACACCTGAGTATTCAGTTTGCTTTAGCTTGCTTTCCCAGCTGTAATTCACTTTGTGAGCGGGTTGTCTAACAAATTACAAAAGCGGAATTCATTATCAACCCGCTTTTGTGGTGGCTCATTAAAAAAGCTTCTAAAATATCTTGACGAAATCTTCACTAAATCTTCGCCTAGAGACAGTTCATTAGTTTTAGTTTGCCGCCGAAATGGTCGAAAGATGCTAAAGACAAAAAACCAAAAACACGCCGAAAAAAATCAAAAAAGAAAAGTAAACTTTCACATTTTTGTTTTTTTTTTGTGCTTAAAGTGCTTCTTATTTATTTTGGTGTTTTGTTTTTGCTATGCAAATATATATTTTACTTTGATTTAATTTCGTAGAAATTTCAATATCGTCTATATATATATATTTTCATTAATCGTTGAGTGGTCTTCCGCATTCATTCACATACTACAGCAGGTGTCTTATCATCGACTCATCCATTTATAATTGTTATTCTGTGGTTTTAAGCCAAAGCGTGTGTAATCGTCTGTTCTTCTTGGAATGACCAACAATTATATCAGTCATTTGACCACTGGACATTATTAAGCCTGGCAACGATTAAGTTTTAAATTTGGTATTTGTATTTGGATTTGGGCGTTTTATAACTGCATCACTTTCACCTTGCTGTTGCCCAGCTCCCAGTTTGATTGTGTCAATCTGGGCCTAACTGTGAAAAGCGCACTTAAATTATGACCAGTTTTTTTTTATTATTTTGTTTTTTTATAATGCAACATCCGTCTCAAAAAGCTGCATTTATAAGCATCTGCTTATGGGCGTTGAAAATGCAACGGGCAACTTAATAAATGCAAATGCATAATTTTCTTTGTGTCTTTGTTGCGTTGGACTAGTTTATACCCTGTATTGTCTTCATTGTCAATTAAAAATACTCTTGTCAAACTCTATAACTTATCACAAACTTAGGGTAGGGTAGGGTAGGGTGTAACTTATCACAGTTGCAACGTGCCGCATTGCATATTAAGAGAGAGAGTCTGTTTAAAGATTTGCTAGACTTTTATTGCCATTCATCCATCTCCGACAATTACATATATGTTTATTCACTTTTTGTTTGGCTGCTGTCTGTGTGCATTGTTTACATTTTCCATTTTCCCTTTTTGGTTTGACGCTTGACTCTTTAATATGCAAAGCATTTTTATTGCCGTTTGTGTTATTATGTTGTGTGTGTGTGTGTTAGCCAAGCCAAAAAAGTTGTTAACCTGCCTGCCTGCCAGCTGGCCTTTAGTTTAGTATTCAACTCTATGACATTGGCGTATCTCAATCAAAAAATGGCATCGACTAACGCATTGAAAATCGATTCGAATGCGTTCGTCTTTTTTAAATGAATTTTAGTCGATTTTGCATGCTAATTTTATTACGAATTTATAAGCATGAGAAGCTTTTTTTGTTGTGTATATTGGCAAGAATTTCAACAGATTTTGTATTAAGATAAGAATCGAGTGTTGAAATAGTTCGAAACCCATGGGAAACATTAATGAAATGTTTTTATTTAAAAATGTATTTATTGATTTTCACACTCAATAAACACGAAACTTGATGTCAAATAAGCTAAAGATAAATATTTGAATGCCTGAATTTCAATTTCAATTTCAATAGACACCAAATGAAGTCAAAATAAAAAAATATGGCCAAAAAGACGTTTGCGTAATCAAACAATTTTTGCTTCTTATTTACATTGCAAGTGTGCGTGTGTGTGTCTGTGTGTGTTTATGTGAGCATGGCTCGTATTTAATATTTTGTTTAAATGCCATTTGCAATACCGTACAAATTGTTGTTGTTTTTGGTTTGTTATTCCCAACGCGTCGGTCACAAATTTTGCTGGCAACAGCGAGTGACAGAGAGAGAGAGAGGGGGTAGGGGGGGCAGAGTTAGGCAGAAGACCCGGCTACAGCTAGCGCAAAAGCGGCTTAAAAACTACTTGACGTTGTTGAAAGAAAGAAATTTTTTAGCTTTTTTATGTAATCGCTCATTATAATTGGCATTTGTGTGTGACAAGAAACGTGAGCGAGGAGGCGACGATACGCAGCGGCAGGGCGTTAGTGGGGGAAGGGGTGGCGTGGCAGGGGGAGCAACGACTGCTGGCAACAACGTGTGCGGCAGAGTTAGGCAAGCAATTCATTATATAGTTATAAACATGAAGATTGTTGTTGCTGCCTGTTGTGCACAATGCTATCGATAAGATCGAGTAGCCAAAAAAGCATATCACGCATACGCAATGTTGATGCCCACACATCATCGTGTGTTTGTGTGTGTTGAATTATGTAGTTTCATGGCTTAAAACTCATAAAAACATAAAAATATTCATCTCCAAAACATATTGAATATAGTTCTTAGCTTAGCTTTAAGTTAACAACATGACAGTTTAGCTAAAAATATAACGGATAGAAAGAGAAAATTATATAGATCTCAGTTTGATCAATTTTTCATTTAACGGCTGCATATCTTATCTCATTTGTGGCGCTATTCAAATACAATTTCTTTATTTTATGTATGCCATGGCCTAAATATTGTATTATCTTTTATCAAGACACTTGTTATAATCTCATATTGATTTAACAGCGGTGCTGTCTTTAATCCTAACTTGTTTTGCAACTGGTGGCACAATTATTTTCCTCATGTGCCCATTTATTGAAGCATGCAGGAAGCCTCTTCATGCTACATCTGACAGAAATTTGCATATATCAAGTGCTTAAGCACTCAATTTGTAAGATATTTCTACTACAATATTTTTTGTTGGTTGCGCTTTCTCCTCACGCTTTTATCTTCAGCTTCAGCTCCAACTAATGAGTCTGTTTTTTTCATGTTTTTTTTAGGCCTCGCGGCGACAGCTTCCATGTGAATTGGCCACTGGCCGAAAGATGCCGCTTTACGCATAATCATAGTAATGCAGTTGTCAGCGGACGTCATGGCGACCCCATCTGGTTTAAAAATGAATGCGGCTGCAACAGCAGCAGCAGCATCAAAGTGCGATCACAATGGGAATGCAAATGCAACAACAACGAAAACGGCGACAGCAACAAAATCGTCGCCGCGTAAAGAAAAGACAATACTCGGTTGGTTGGTGAAAAGTGCAAGTGCGAACGATAAGCATAACGATAAAGACCTTTACGATAACGATAACAACAACGGTTGCAATTGTGAAACCCGCGCATTTCGCGACTTTCGCGGAGTTCAAACATTGCGTTTGCTGTGGAGCAAACGTATCAACAGCGCCAGCGAGGAGGCAACAACATATCAACGACAACAACAACATTCATCACATACGGGTCTGGGCACACTGCGCAAGCTAAATAAATCCGTAAGCTGTTTGGTGAATGCATTCAATAACGCACGCGACTGGCCCAGCCTGACAAACGCGCACGAATCACGTGCAAAACGCGCAGCCAGCTTACACAATCTGCATGAGCAGCAAGTGCAACAACAAGTGCAACGCAACAAGGATAATTTCTACAAGTACAAAAACGCCGAACAGGCCAAAATGCAAAATAAACTTAGACGCGACAACGACGCGGGGTCTTTACCCGCTGTTAAAGCGGTCGGCACAGCTGGCGTTGGTTTGCAGTGGCCAAAACGCGACGAGGTTATGCCCAAAAGAGAGCGGCATTCGCAATCAGATAATGAGCTAGCAAACGAGCAAGTGAATCTTATCAGTGAACAAGCAACAGCTGAAGCTGACGCTGAAGCAGTAACAAAAGAGCCGTTAGCTATTCGCATTAGTCTCAGCGCAACGGGCGGCAGCAGCGATTCGCTGCAAACGTTAAATTCCATCAGTTCGACAACAACGACGACGACAACAGCGACTGTGACGTCACGCGTCACACGACGCAAATATAGTTTTAAAACACATGCGGGTAAATCATACACACAGCATCATACACCACGTCGCATGTCCTCACACACTCACAATGTGGGCGTGGCACAATCGGAATGCAGCGCCCCCAACTCACTCGCGAGCAGTAGTGCTGCTGGCGGCAGTCTGGTGCGTCAGCTGACGCAACAATTCAATGAGATCATACAGAAGGATGCCCGCGTTTTGGAGCAGGTAAAGCGCAAGAATGGCGTTTGGTTATCGCGTGGCGCACATGTCTACAAAATTGTGGAAAAGCCATCAGTCCAACTGGAAAAGCAGCAGAGCGTTGTTGACTCACCCTCACCAACTCCCTCGCAGTCGGAGCTCAGTTCGATGGTGCAGAGGAATATTAAAAAGTTCGAAAAGCTAGAAAAGCCAGCAGTACCTCTAAAATCTCAGCAGCTGCTGCGCAAGCATAAAGAGTTAATGACCAGCAGACCCAGCACATTGAGTCTCAGTAAGCAAATGCGTAGCAAACGGAACGCCAGAATCCAACAACAGCAACAACAACAGCAGCAAGAGTTGCTGACAGCAGAGGAGCAATCAAAGCTGCCCGTTCTATCTGAGGAGACAAAAGCGCCGGTGGAACAAAACATAGATGAAGGTGTGCAAACCGACGTGGATGATATAGATGATAGTAAAGCTAGTAACGAACCAATCTCACCAACTGAATCACAGCTGAGTCAGCTTACGACGGAGAATAACAGCTGCGATGAGCAGGATGAGGCGGCTACGGAGGAGCGTTTGAAGCAACGCAAGCACAAATATGCCACCATCTATGAGAAGCTGCGTTTTCTGCCCTTCAACAAAGGCAACAAGAAAGTGTCCAAGCAAACAGAAACAAAACTAATATTGAATGTAAAGTCGGAAGAACAGGAACAGAAGACGGAAACAGAGCTGGAAGGAGATTTTATGGTCTCGCCCTGCGTTGAAGCGGATGCCAAAATCTTGGCGGCCCTTGAAGAACTCGATCACAAGTTAAAAGTGCTTGCAGAGCCAGCAACAACATCAAATGGTGAATTGCTCCTGGCAGCCAATGATGATTTCGAGCAAAGGATTCTGCCAAACAGTTCGTTTATCTACCAGGCCAAACAGATCTCCAATAATCAACTGTTGCTCAATCAGGCTGTCAATGTGAGTCTGGTGAATGCCATCGAGGGCGAGCAAATGATAATGGAGCAAAAGCAATTGGAGTTGGATGAGCTTGAGCTTCAGCTTGAAAGAGAGCCATTAAAGGAGGAGAGGGGATTGGAGTTGGAGGATGAGCCCATGTATGAGCCAATCACGCCAACAAGGGAGAGCAAGACTGAGCCGCAGGCATCCAGCCTGTTTAAGTTAACAAACCAAATGGAGAAACCGACACAAATCCCTTCAGAGGATATATATCAAACTGTGGAAGAGGCAAATGCACCAACAGCAACAACAGTTGCAACCACAACAACAATATCAATTACTACAAATGGCAATTGGCTAGAGGGCTATGAATCCATTGCCGGAACTAATAGCAGCAACAGCAATGATGACTATGAAGCCTTTGACACACCAACAACTGCAACTACAACACTGCCTACAACACCAACAGCTACAACACCAACAACTACAACAACTGGCACATTGGGTCGGAATACACGCGATCAATTGCCAGAGCTGCCCAAACCCAAACGCGTATTACCCAAATCTCCAACAATCTTGCGGCCAGCGCCAGGCAAACCCAAATATCCCAGTAGCCTAAGCAAATCAAGAACTGGGCAAAACTCCACGGATGAGGATGATGAGAATATCTATGATACCATCAAGGGTTGCTACGAATCCATGTCCCACAAATGCAGTCAGCCCAGCACGGATGGCATCTCAATAAGTTCCAATTGCTACGAGAGCATCTCCAACTATCGCAAAGGCAAAAACTCAACTGCAACAGCGACGGGCGGAGCAACAGGAACAGCATCGGGAACAGCGGGAACAACTGCTACTGGTGTTCAACTCTCTAGCAGTGGATCGACTTTAACCATCAGCTCGGATCATCGTACCAATAGTCTCTACGAATCCTCGCTAGCGGCAGGCGTCATCTATGGCAGTGCAAGCGTTGGTTGTCGCTCCTCGCTGGCCAGCAGCAATGCTGGTAGTGCTCGTAGTGGAGGCAACAGCAGCACTGGCAAAGCCGGAGACAAACACTCCTCCATTGCTGGTTCCAGTGACAACAGTGATGCCTGGGTGGATATATCCGATGGCGAGGCAGCTGCAGCAGTGGCAGCCACCAGCGAGGCGCAGTTCATTGTGTAAGTAGAAAGAGAGAGTGAAAGAGAGGGAGAGTTAAGTGAGCTTTGTTTGTTGTGTGGTCACCCCTCTCCTGGGGAGTGCGATAAAAATTCTGCGTAGAATGCTGATAAGTTTGTTTAGGTTAGGCCGGTTATCTTATCGTAACTGGAACTCCGACTGCGACTGCGGCCCTGTGGGGATTGTCAGCTTGAATTTGTTGACGCCAGCAGTGTAGTGCAGCAAAAAAAGAAAACAACTTATATTAGAATCGAAAGATTGCAATAAAGAAATTAGTGTAACCTAATAACAAATATATTTAACCGTTCGAAAAGGAAAATGATTAGATTTCTGAAAAAAGAGTCATAAGATGGCAAGTTTTCATCATTTTTTCCGCATACATTTAGTTCACTATGTTCCTTACAACTATTTACAGTATGGCATATCTTAAAAACCATCGAAGGGAAAGCAGGTCAAGGTTCTAGGTATATGCATAGGGTAGGGGTAGAATACATAAACCGTTAAGCTCTTGACTTTTATCAGGCATATCGGGCTTAAGTAACTTTGTGGAAAGCTAAATAATATATATAAAACCTACAGACATATATCAATTCAAGTTAACAAGGAACTAAAGACACTATTTATTTAATGTATTGGGAACATAAAGACCCTGACCTGAGATCGACTTATTGATTGGTTTTCCTTTTAGTTGTTTGATTGTGCAATTGCACGAAAAAATGTATTGGAAAAACGAATTGCAATTGCTTTTGTATATTGCCTCGAGATAAGATACGAATCTACAACGGAGATTAGGCTTGACTCTCTATAATATATATTATAGTATCATGATAGTGTGTTAGTCAGCTGTATATTTGATGTACATTTTATACATACCTTCTAATAAGGAAATTCATATCCGTTCATATCAACTTATGGCTTTTTTGATAAGTTAAATGACTAAGTAAAGTAAAAGAAAAGTTTATTTTACAATAACAACTTAAATAAATATAAATGTGTGATTTCACAGACCAACTTTTTTGGAGTTTTTAAGCTGGGTTTTTTTTATTTCTCACCAAGAATATTCTAATTTGTAAAATTTCTAATTCTTCAGAGACAGACAATTATGTTCGCTTTAAAACCATTTAACATAAATTTTGAACAATCTATTCGGTTGTTAGGAAACCCCAATGAGCTGCCCACCAGTAGGATTGCTTTGCAATTAACAACTTGAAATTGTCATGTCATGTTCATTTCTTAACAGTTCTATTATTAACAATGAGTTCTTTTACAAAAATTATGCTCTTGCAACATTGTGACAACAAGTGCAGTATCGTTATGCGACACACCCGCACATACATGCTAACATACATATCGACCACACCCCCTTTGAAAGCTCACATTAATTAGCGCGTTGACCTAGAATTCCACCCGTTATCAGGCGATAAGATTGGACGCCGACTTGGGCAACCCAATTGAAAATCACAATCTCAATTACAATACTTAAGATATTGAAACTTCAAACCGACACCGAAATAATTTTCCGAATAGTTTGAAGTTTGCTGTCGAACTCTAAAGTCAATTCTGTCATTTGATCGATTGTTATGAAGTACTGTGATTATGTTAAACAGTTGCTAAATTCTTATTTTATATACGTTTCTTGCAGTGTACGAGAACGGTTCAAGCAGCATCGTGTTCGCAGTCCGGATTGGTCGAAACGCATCAGAGACAAAAGACTACAACAAAACAAGGCAAAAAGCTGTATTGAGGGTAAGTAAAACCAAAAAGTTTACTAAGCTTATTTTTTCCCAGACTTTTCATTAATCTTCAATTTATGTATGTACGAATGTGTTTTTGGATGTTATAAGCAATGTCTTTTGCTTTTCTTTTGTTTCGATATTAGAATACTGTGCATTGTTTAGTTGTGAACAATATGCTCTTCTTTGTTGCCTCATTTTGATATGTATTAAGCCATAAATTACTTTGTCTGCAATTTGATTTCCTATATAAAAAATATGCTTTAATATGCTGCAACCAATTTAAAAGCTTTGGTCACACGTATAAGTAACGGTGAAAAGCTTTTAAGTCAAGCTTGCAGTTTCAGCGTTATTTGTGGTTGGTATCCAAGCTAAGCTTACGTTCCACATGTGATCCGCATCAGTTTTACTCTCGCAAACAAAGTTGAAACTCTTTAATAGCTTTAAAATAGTAATTATCATTAATGTATTTGTGCCCATCATCAAAAATAATTAATTTTGTTGTTTAATATGCGGCAATCATGCTCAAGTCAAGGTATTTTAAAGTGTTGCCCCAGGCAGCCGCTGTAAAATGTCAAAAGTAAATAATGCAAAAACGAAATGGAAACTAACAAGGCGACGGCTACACACAACTTACAGTTAATTATGCCCAATGCAAATGAGAGTAAAGAAAGACAACAGGCATTTCACATAGAAATGAATGCACACAATACATACACATAATGCAAGTGAGTAAGCACCGCGCGCACATTTCACACAACAATGAAAAATTGGAAGTGGAATTGCAGTTGGCGCCTGGCTAAGCGAATGCATTGGGCGACAGGTTCCACATAAGGTAATAACAAGTTGAGAGCGCTCGCGTAAACAATGCCCATAAACTGGACGGCAATCGTCTGTTGCTGTGCAATTTTCATACCATGGCTGCCAGCGCTCAGTCGCCCATTCAGTCTCTCACTCACTCGTTTGAACACAGTCTGAGCGCGTCTGTTTTAACGTACGGTTCGTCTCGCGGACGCTGCCTGTCGAAAAGTTGCCCAGCGAGTGGAATTTGTGTTTGTTAAATGTGAAAAATACAACTATATCTAATATATTTTAAAACATTTCCTTTGTAATTAATGTTTGCTGCTCTTATTGCATTTTACTGTACGTTTGCGCGCGCATCTCGGTGAAAAGTGAAAAAGAAAAGCAAATAACTTTAAAAAAACAAAAAATGTATGCAGTGCATGCAAAATTAGCAAACGACCCCAGATGACGTTAGCGTCGACTGCGCAGCGGGCAGCGAAGCTAGTTTTCAATTATTGCATGTTAGTGTTGTTGTTGTTGTTGTTGCTGATATTGTACTTTTATGCAAAGGCAGCGAGACGTCACGAACTAAAACTGAAACCAAAATCAACCCTTTCCCCCTTCCGGCAGCCCCTTATGCCCTACACCCGCAATGAGAGCTTTATGCTTCACCGTTATTGAGATGTTGTTGTTTTTGCTGTTGCTGCTTCGTCTGATGACGAAATTGTTAAGCGCAAAACCAGTCTAGAAATACTATAAAGCGTTCAAAAGCGCACAACCTTGAAGAAGTTAAAGCATATACAAAATCGACGACGACGACGAACAGCTTAAGGAACTCACAAACTTAAAAACTAATAAAAACATTGCAATGACTGCGCAAAATAAAAGAAATAGTTGATAGTTGAAATAGACAACTAAATTTCAAATGCCAAATTGCAAAATTTTAATCATGTGCAATAATTTTGTGTGTGCATCCAAAAGAGGTGTAAAACCAACAACAATAACATCCCATAAAAGCTGCGCAAAATGGCCGCACAAAAGTTCACTGAACGCTGGCAGCGACGCTGCGTCGCAGCCTTCCAATTGGAAATGCAACAGGCCCAAACTATTAAATACTTACAGCAACGAAGCAACGAAGTTGTAATTATTCGTTTGGGCGCATATTAAGTGAAAAACCCGGCAATGCAAAGGCGAGCAACTGTAAATTCTCAGCTAAACTTTTACCCAGGGCACGTTCGCTTATTTTGTTTCACTCTCTTTTTTCGCCCCAGGCACGCGATTAACTTAAAAACAAATGGGAAGATAGTTGGGGAAAGACAGACAGACAGACAAAAAGCGAAAGTGTCAGCGAAGCGCTACCCAATTGCATGGCACGCAATTGCGGAAAAGCTTCAATGGAAATTTATGACTTATTGTTGTCATTTTCCACTCACATCCATATATGTATATGTGTATATGGGAAGAGATGTCTTAAGCTTAACTGATTACAGCCAAGCGGTTTCTATCTGGCGTTGACAATGAACAACAAGCGGCAGACAATGACATCGTTTGGCACTTAATAAGTTTAACCTCAATGCATCAATCGATCAATCAATCGATCAGTGTGCCCCTCAAACAGTTCAGCTGCATTCAATTGGAATTGGAAGCAATAATTAAAAAATTGTTTACAAGACAGACGCCAGACAGAGACAGATAGAGTCGTAAAGAGCGTGTGAGATAGAGCGGCAATTGAACCGCTTTGTTGTGCACTTTGCCAAGGCTTCCTATAAAAAGCATCGTCAGCACACTCATCTGCTGCATGCACTCTGTACCGTGTACCGTTAAATGTGGCACGTTATAATTGTAACAAACGAGCGCAGCTCTGTTTTCTTTCTGCCGTTTTTCTGTGCCGTCTAGACTTTAGACCCGACATTAACAAAACATATTTTTCTTTCTGTATACGTGTGTATAAATGCGATGCGTGGCACACACGCAAAAAAGTAAAATAATTGGCCATAAGACAAAACAATAGCGCCAACAAGATACCTCCAACATTTCCGCATCAACCACAAAACCATAAACTGTTACGCAAGTCGAATAATCCGAAAATTCGTTGTTAAGTTGAAGTTTCTGTTCTTAATTCAAGTTGAGATTCATTTTCTAGCTCACAAAAACCACAAGAACATTTAGATATTGCCGAACTTTTGCTGATTAATTTTGGCTTGGTGTAATGTTAACCAGTTTCCTAGCCACAAGCTTCAACAAGCTGGGAGAGCGACCCACGCGCAACAAGTGTCGCTTTGGTCAAGTCAACAAAAGCCACAAAAAATATCTTATTTCAGTTTATTCTATGGCCTGGCATGGTATACATTATGTGTTAGCATCCACTTTGTGTTGTGTACGCCCATGTATACGAATCTCTATTATATTATCTTTTTTAGCCGAACCGGTTCGCTTCGCTGCGTATGCGTAATATTTTTGTTTATTTGCACATGTATGTGTGTGTGTGTATGTGCTCTGGTTTTATCTAGTCTCGACGCTTTTCAGAGCGCTTTTTCAATAGTACCTGCTACTCTTTGTGTATTTGTTGTTTTTGTATTATCTGCATTGAAGCGTGATTCCATTATGGTTTTGCGCTATTTTGCATGCCTCTATGGGTCTATGGCCAAAGTCGCGTATACGACGCGTTGTTTTATAGCGATTATATTAGATTTTAGTGTTGGGCACAAAGCAAAGTGTATTATGACACTTGAAAAAGTTTGCTTAATTAGCGTATAGCCGATTTAAGCGAGGGTTATTTATTGAATTGTATTGGGCTGAAATCAACAAAAAGTTATAAAATTGCATAACTAACACTTTTTTTTATCCACATGTGGTGTAAAGTATTACAAAATGTTTCGCCCAATTGATAATTTAAGGGCCGATCAACTGAAAACTTACCTCTTACATATTTCATAAAAACAAGTAATTTACTGTGAAATATCAATAAAATGATCAAAAATTTCAACAGTCGAAAAGAAATAATTATTTTTGTTAGACAAAAGTTCAAGAGCTTTTGCCATTAGTTTTTGTTTGTGTTATGTCAAACAAAACAAATGTTGCAGGTGCAACCAATAAAAACCTAACTTAATGCCTTACTTGATTAGTGCTATTGTCATCTAACTAGTAATTAAGCAACCCTCGCATAAAACACAATCTTTACTTGGGTTAAGCCATCAACAAATATGCAGACAACTTGTTGGTTTGCAGACTCCGTTTCTGATTGCCTTTAATTAAGCAACCGAGTTGCAGCTGCAATGCGCCGACAGTTCAAAAGTTCAGCAACAACAACAACCACAACAACACACGAGCAACAACTGTAACAAGTTGAATTCATTTAAAAGATCTCGTTTAGTGCATTCGTTAGGAGAACGTTCAATTTGTGTATTGAAAATATGCTGCGATGGCAAACAATAATAGCAATTGCAACAGCAACAGTCAACGCCTCAGCTGCACGAGCAGCATTACAACAAACAGTAATGGTAGTAATGGCCACGCCCACGTAGATCTGGTCACATTGCCACGCAAGCGACGGCCACGTGCCGTGGGTGAAGTAAGCATAACTTGCCCCACAAGCAGTGTGTATCTCAATGCGGAGCCAAGTGCAGTGGATCAGACGGTGGTGACCCCAAATGAACCGGAGCCAATCTATCAAAATGAAGCGGCGGCAGTTATCAGTCAGCGCAGCAGTCACAAACAGCGACATCGTCGCCTGCACGCACATCATAGCGTACTGCGTGCCACACATGTAGAGCCGCATACTAAACCCAGTCGAGAGTTGATGGTGGTCAGCACCTTTGTAGGTTCGTTCAAAGGTTCAAAGACGAAAAGTATTAGCGTGTAGAAGAAGACATTCTTAACGTATCTTCAACTAATCCTTTCATTCTTTCTCTCTCTTTATAGATGACTCTGATCACTATTACGAGACATTGTCGCCGCTGGGTAACAAACGACACTCGACCCAACTGCTGCCTGGCCAGCATCATAAGCGAAATCAGGATGGGACACGTGGATCAGAGCGTCGTGTCAAACAGCATTCAGCTTCGGCACATGCACTAGGTCAGCATTTGAGCAATTCGGATGACTACGATTCGTTCGAAACAGATAGCGATGATCATGCAGAGCCGGAGCAGCGCTTGCATCATGTTAGTAGCTTTGACTTGACGCATAGCCTTCAGAGAACTCGTAATTAACTTTCCTTCCCGTTACAGCACAATGATAGCGGCGTTGATATGCGTAATCATCGTTTGCCGGATCCACCGGCGCCACAGAATCAAGTGTATGCCATAGTGCGTAAGTTTAAGGATTTCATCGCAAATAAAAAGTCACCCAAGAGCAGTCAGCAAAAGCTCTACGAGAACACCCAGGCGCCGTCAGTCAACAATGGCACAAACACACAATTTTATGTGGAGTGCCGCAAGCAGGAGCTGTACGAGTCAGCCCGCTCGCTCAGCAACTCGGAACGCAATCTCTTGGCCAGTCAGAGTCAACTTAGTCCACAAGATCCGCAGCAGCAACAGCTCACAGCTGCCACCTTGCTAAGACCCAAACAGAAGAATGGCAAAAGTTTGCGATCGCGTCTGCGCAAGAGTCTGGTGGGCTCATCTTTTGATACCAAACAGTTGTCGGCGCTGACGACGACCCGAAGCACCTTTTACATTGAGGATCCGCCGACACAACAGCAGTTGGAGCAGCAGCAGCAGCAACAACAACAACAGCTGGTGCCGGAACATCATGGCTCTGGTGAACTGGACTCGGGCTTCTCGGAGAAGGCCTCCTCCGGCGATATACCCGTGCAGACACCCATCGCCGAAATGCAAAAGTTCTCCACGGTTGCGCGTAAGGCAAAGAAGGAAACGAAAAACTTGAGACGTCGCACTTCAAGTGGTGTGCGTCCACATGATCCACCACCACCACCGCCACCTGGTGTTGAGCAACGACCGCGTCTGCATCTGGATACAAATCCACCCACTTCCTGGTATGCCGAATGTGGCGTCTTCAAGCAATCAACACCAACAGGACCGGGAATAACCACAAACATTGAATTGGCAACGCCAACGCCAAGTGCTATGGGTTGCAGCAGTTCGTGGTATGCCGAATCGGGTCTCTATCAGACCAGCGGCAATTCTGTGGCCAGTTCAAGCGGTAGTTCTGGCGTCTCCACAGGCAACGAAGCAGGTCTGGGTGATGACCTGCAGCCACACAGTCTCTTCTCCAATGAGCCGCTCTATCAAGTCTACAGCGCAGCCAAATTGGAAGTGAGTGTTAATGGTTTTGATCTCTATTAGAAACATTTTTCTCAACTCATTGTATCATTGTAGTCGATTACACGTGACCTGGAGGCGCATGAGGGTTCAACTGATGGCTACGAAGAGATTGGGCTGCATGCGCATTCCAAGACAGCTCCGCAACAACAGTCAAAGGCACGTCCCACCGCCCTGCAGTTGGTGGAGCCCAAGAATGGGCCATCGCGCACACTGTGGAGCGAAATCCCTGAGGTCATACACTCCTGCATATTGCGTAAGTAGCTTTATATCTTCCCTTCTCCTAATTAAGTAAATAATTTTTTTTCTTCTTTGTAGCAACTTTAACACCACGCGAACGTGGTTTGCAAGAGGCCAAGTTTGAGATCATGACATCGGAGGCGAGTTATCTGAAATCGTTGAATCTGCTGCGTAGTCACTTTATGAACAATACCGCCTTCTGTGACAGCTCGGTGCTGAACACACGGGATCGCAAGGCGCTCTTCTCCTACATTGTGCCCGTGCACGAATGCTCGGAGCGTTTGCTGACCAAGCTGGAGAATTGCTGGCAGAATAACATCATGCTGTTGGGACTGAGTCGTTGTATCTATGAGATTGCCGAGCGGCACTTTCATGTGTACATCACGTTTTGTGAGCATCAGGGACGCATGGATCGCACACTGCGTCGGTTGAAGGAGGCAAAGAATGGAGCATTCCAGCAGCACTTGGATAAGCTGGAGAGTAGTCCCAGCTGTTGTGGTCTCAATCTGCACTCGTTTCTCATGTTGCCCATGCAGCGGATAACTCGTCTTCCTTTGCTCATCGATGCTGTGTTTAGCAAGGAATCGCCGCACAATGCCGAGGAGTATGATAGTTGGAAACTGACGTTGTCGCTCGTCCAGAAGATTGTCGCACAGTGCAATGAGGCGGCCAATCGGTGGGAGCAGGCTTACGAACTGGAACGCATTTCCAGACAATTGGAGTTTCCCAGCCATATACGCGCTCTAGCTATCGCTCCCATGGGTGTGCCCAAGCAGGGTGCCAAGCCACGGTTTCTGGTCAAGCGGGGTGAACTGACGCATCTCATGTGGCGTGGCGACGATGGCAAGTTGACGTTTGGTAAACGCTTCTCCAAGTCTAGCATCTATGCCTTCCTCTTCTCTGATCTGCTGGTGCTCTGCAAGCGTAAGAGCGAGTCCAATTTCACGGTATTCGATTACTGCCCCAGGAGCATGCTGACCATTGCCTCGGGCGACACACTGCCCCAGCTGCCAACCAAAGATATTAAGGATTCGACTAGCAAAAATCTCATGCTGATGACGCTGCTGGAAAACTACGAGCGCAAAACCACTGAACTTGTAAGTAGAAAAGCGGTTATTTCGTATGCGTACTTGACTAATCCTATCTTGGTTTTTAGGTGCTTTCCTGTCCATCAGTGTCTGATCAGCAGCGCTGGCTAGAGGCCATGCGTCCACCGGAGGCGGAAACGCCAGGTGAGAAACTGTACGAGTCCTGGGACTGCCCGCAGGTGATTGCCAAGCACAGCTACGAATCTGATGAGCCAGATGTGCTACAGCTGGAGCTGGGCGACGTGGTAAATGTTTCACGCAAGCTGCCAGATGGTGCGTTACTCCCACCCGAATCTCTTGAACTTCACTCTTTAATGATTACATTTGAAATCCATTCAACAGGTTGGTATCAGGGCGAGCGCATACGCGACGGTGCCGCCGGCTGGTTCCCCGGCAGCTACACGGAGGAGCTGAATTCGGCCCATGTGCGTGCCCGCAATCTGAAGCAGCGCCATCGCCTGCTAACCTTTACCGCCACCTATTTGGAGGCGCAAAAGGGCAAATGAGAATAAGCTGCTGACACAACTCACCATTCGATTCTCAACGCCATCTCCAATTAGGTCACTTATTTAAGTGGCCGAGTATTCAAATATTATAGTCCATCGAAAGATATCTTACAAATAAGTACATATAAATATGTATGTTTATTAATTAGGAAATGTGATAATTAATTAATTATTTGTTTAAATGGCAAACATAAATAACAAAAAACAAAAATTGCTGCCCTATAATTCTTATGTGCATAAGTTGTGAACGATTTCGATTAATTTGCAATCGAAAAACATAACTGCATGTTACGTTTAAAGTATATGTATTAAAGTGAGCATAAATATATAATGCATATGTTATCAAATAAATTACAAAACTTGAAAAGTAATCAAAATAGTAAATAATAATTGTTCTTTTTGTTACAGCCAGAAAGTAGGCAACAAACTATTTTAAGGCTTACAAAGTCATAGTGATGTATAGCATACTTTTAAGGTAAAATATAAATCGTTGTGGGCAAAGTCGCAAATTCTATGGGCATTTGTCCGTTCGTCCCTTTTTATACAGACAATTACTGTATTAGTTTATAATAGATATTTATTGACTTGAATGCAAATAATAAGTCTTTAGTTTTTATAGTTTGTTATTTCTTGTTTCAAAAATAGTTTTACAAATTTATTCATTGCTTAGATATACATATGTACATATATGTGTATGTACGTTATAAATTAATTGTCGAATGCTAACCGGCGCTCCCCTACTTAAATTAAGTATAAACTTATTTATGCGTATCAGTATGGGGGTGAACAATACAATTAAATCGATTAATAGATTATTGCTGTCATAAATTATTAAATCTAATTCAAACACCACACACGGCGCTCTCGAGCACATGATACAGAGTCAGGCGATCGAGCGAACGATCGATCGACCGATCGATAGCAACTTGCTGGAGTGCTACTAAATCGTTCGTGTACACAATCATTCTAACTAAACCTAAATCAAATAATTTACAATACTTCTTTCTTTCATGTGACTGCGATGAGTGGGTTCCCTAAATTAAATCGCTGTATATGGTGTGTATATAATTATAAATGTTTTTGTAAGTATACAATATAAATATGGGTGTATTGATAGATGTGTTGTGTGAATTCTAAAATGTATGAGTGTTTCTTTTGTATTTTGTTTGGTTGTTTGTTATGTTTAGCTGCCGTATGCCCTAACTAACGTAACCTGCTTTTACACTACACGCTATTATTCATATAAAAATATATCACAAAATCAGTGAAATGAAAATTCGCTGGAGTATTTGCTTGTTTCGCTTTGGATGATGAATTTTTTTTGGGTTTGGTTACTGATAATGATGACGGTGATAATGACGATGACGACGATATCGATGATGATGATGATGGTTTGGCAATGATTGGTCCCGCCAAAAAGGCTAACAGCTCCAGCTAAAGGTTTGTCATCTAAAGCTGAGGCCGCATTTACGACTAATCTTGGGCGTGTGTATGTAGGCAATGGACAGCAGCAGCGGCACATCGTTCTCCGACAGCTGCAGCGGCTTTGTTATATCGCTAAGCGGGCAAGGATCTGTTTCTAGCAGAAATGCGGCCAAGGTTTCCGACTGCAAATAAATCTCTTGCAGTTTGGATTCCAAAAACGACAGACACTGCAAATAAAATATTGATGTTAAACATTGTACAAAAGGTTTAACTACTTGGATCACTTACCTCATAGGCGGGTATGCCGCCAACGTGCATGGCTTGCACAGTTTCAAGCATGCTGGAAACCAGTTGAGACATGCCAACCGGTGAGCTTTGTCCGCCGGCATATGGAAATTGTTGCGCCTGCGATGAGATTAGGCGCACATCCCATTTATCCATGTCCGCAACAATGGCAATATTCTCAGCTGGCTGTGAAATGAGCGAGGCGGAACGTGCGGCCAGCGCCAAATCCTCCCGCAAATTCATTTCCCACTTATTGGGTGGAGCACAGGTGCCCTGAAAATCAAAACAAAAAT
Organism: Scaptomyza parva; assembly: GCA_035044645.1. NCBI lineage: Eukaryota > Metazoa > Arthropoda > Insecta > Diptera > Drosophilidae > Scaptomyza > Scaptomyza parva. Next base: position 1,328,140 of record JAWNNT010000065.1, on the reverse strand, counting down.
CAATTATAAGACGACTGTTGGACAGGAATTGTAGCATTAGACTAACCTGTAGTACCATGTCTGAAACATAGTGATCGCTGACGCTGAGCAGCAGCGATGGAATGAAACCGGCTCGCAACTTATCACCGGGTGGCTCGTCCTCCTGGGGCAACTCCTTAATGCCCGGCACCGGTAACTTCAACATCTGCTGCGACTCATTGACAGCCGCACATTTGGCGGCTACCGATGAGACAGAGCTGCGCTGTGACGGCACACGTTTAGCCTGCTGTCGCCGCGTATAGTTGGGAGTTGTGGCCGGCTCCGGCATCGATTTCAGTGTATCTATCGAGGCAGCCGAGTTGACAGGTTGCAGAACGCTGGAACTGTTGCTGCTCTCATTGTAGCAATGCACCTCATCCGTTTCGAACTCCAGTTCGGTGGCATTGGATGGTGTTTGGTATGTGGCACTGCCACTGAGTGTGCCACCGCTGTTGCAAATGATGCAGCGATCACTGCCCACAGCCGTCGAGATGTTTGTCGAGCTGCTGCTTGCCGCAAGTTCTGCTTGTTGTTGTTGTTGCTGCTGCTGTTGATGTTGGTGGAGCGTGACACTGCTGTCACTGGACTTAAGCGTTTCGTTGGCCTCCAGCTTGGAGGCCTTATCCATGAGCAGATCATAGTTGGACATTACCAGATTCTTGCTCTTCATATAGTTGGTGGCAATCTGTGGATATTGCTCAAAGTTAAACTTCATGCCCGAATGCTTCTTGTTAGCCATGGAAGCGTCATGGGTGCGTTGATGCAGAGCACACAGCATTGTTGGCTTTGCATCATCTGTGAGATCCTCGCTGCTCTTCTTGAGATTAATCAGTGGCTCATTGTCGCCTAGGACAAAGACCACACCGTTGCCATTATCCGCTGAGGTCTGGCGACAAATGCCGTGCTCCCGCTCAATGACTTTCTGACAGAGATCAAAGTGGATTTGTTCTTCGAGACTAACATTCTCCTTGATGGGCTCAATGCCCCAGGTCATGCGATCGCTCTTGCCCATGCTATTCTGTGTGATCAGATAGGAGAGCGACAAATGCGAGACGCGTCGCTCCTGCTCCAGAGATTCCAGTTCCTCATTACTGATTACCGGCGTCGTATCGCTCTCCACGGAGTAACTGCTGCAGCGTCGCTCCAACTTGCGATTAATCAGCTTAACACCTTTCTGTAGCTTGGCCAAATCGCTTAGACTAAGTCCCTCCTTCACACTCGCTGGCACAATATTCCAGAAGAAATTCTTTTTACCTTGCTTTGGTTCTGCGCTTTCTACACTTGTTGGAGTCGCTGGTGTTGTTTTGTTCTCATCGAACTCCAGTGCTTCAATGGCGCCATCATCGATACTGCCGCCCGTGGTCAAGGTGCTGGCATTCGAGTCCTCCTCCATGCACATCTCGACATTCTCCGGCGATGTGACAGTCAGACGTATGCGTCCATCTTTGCCAGTACGAAAATATTTTTGGGCCTGCCGGGCGAGCAATGTTTTCTTCTCGATGCCCGTGTCCATGAGATAGTTGCCAATACGCAGCTCCTGTTGCACAAAATGGGAATCACGAAATGCCAAGACCGTGGGTATTTCGTTCTTCTTCAGCGTTCCAACGAACTGAGCATCGTCCTCCAATTGTTGATTCTGTTCTGCATCCAATTCATCATCTCCGCTGCCAAGCTCATCTAGCTGATTATGCTGTTGCTGATCAACATCGTCCACAATTGAGTTTAGATTCTGTTTGCAGGTTGTGGTGCGACTTAATCCGAGGCCAGTTCCAGGTGCACGTCGTCGCATCACTGGTGGACTCTTGTTTCGGTCCGGATTATTTTGATTATTGACCAGATCGGTGATTAGTTGCTTATTAAAGTCCTCCCGCTTGGCGGCACGTCGCACCTCGCTACAGCGTATGAAATACGTAAGCACATTTAGTAGCTTCTCTACCCACATCTTCTCCGAGCCATAGATGACGGTACGTGCCAATTTTGGTGGCATTCCAATCGCACCATACAAATCTCCCAGTTGTGCCCATAATGCATTGTATGGATGCTTTTGCGAGACCTGCAACAACTTGGCACGACGCTCTATGGCGGCCGACGAAGCGGATGCCGTCGATCGGCGCGAGCTGGAGCTGTTGAATGCAGAGACTGTGGCCACCCAGCCCAAATGGTAGGTAAGTATGCCCGTCAACATGGTGCTAATGAAGCTGCAAAGAATATAGGAATAAGTAATCACCTGTTAGCTTTTTTCACTACTCAATCAACTTACAAATTTGAATCTTTGGTGTCGGCAAAGGAGAGCAGATCGCACAGTTCCTTGATAAAGCGCTCGGCAACGGTCTTGGAGTACTTGCTGCCACTGGTCGTAATACTTAGCCACACGGGCGTCTTTATACGCGGCGCTGTAAACAGATCGCTAAACCATTGTTGCGTATCCTGCCAAGCCTGGAACATGATCTACAAAGGGGTAAGGAGGCAGATAATTAACATAAGCAAAATAAAGTGATTATATTCCAATCTCACCTGGAGAAAATTCTTGTGATTGATGTAGGCGTACTCTGTGCTCGCCCTCAAACGACTCAACATGGACTCCAAGAGGGCAATGTGCTCGCTACAGAACAATTCCATTTCCTCCTCGAAAGATTCGCTCATGGTAATGCATACAGCCAGGCCAAGTTTGGGTCGACGTCGCATATTCGCTTGGCGGCGACCCATCTCAGGATTGCTACGTGACTCATTGGCGCAGTAACTGGCGCGTCTGTATTGTGGTGGAGCCATGCCACCACCCTCACTGCCACCCGGGGCAGCACCAGTTCCGGCACCAGTAGCATTGCCTGAATGCGCCTGACCACTGGCCTGGACATAGTTGTCGCTGAGGAAGCCAATGAAGTCGTTCTTGGAATGCTCATACTCGAAGGACGTGCGCAAATTGCGCGAGATTCGTCGCTGCAGGCAGCCATCGCTGGCAAACTCATCCAGGTGCGGCGAACTGGCATAGACGGCCCAATCGTCCAGACTGAGCTTGCGCATGGCATCTGATTGATCGGAGAGAACGCTGCCAAGACTGCTGCGAGTGGAATACTGATACGACCATTGATCTCCGCTGGAATAGGCGCCACCGGTGCCACTGCCACTCGCACTGGCCGAGTAACCCGAATCGGTTGCATTACTGTACGTGGAGGAGAAACGTGGTCCACTGTCCGCAATCGAGAGCGATTGCTGATCCGGCGCTGGCACATCCAGCGGTGGCGTCAAACTCATATGCCTGCTCACACTGACGCTGAAGGGCATGGAGAATGAGTTCATGGACAGGCCATCCATGGAGCCATGCTCACTGCAAATGGAACTGCGCGGCGTCAAATTGTTCATGGAGAGAGTGGAATACGGAGAGTGACCTCCAGCCCCAGCTGCACCACTGGTAACAGCATTGCTCATTGGTGTCAGATACACTTGGGAGCAGAGAATCCTTGCCGGCGTCGGCAGCCAGTGCACCTTGAGCGCTGTGCCACAAAAGGACATTGCCAGCGAGCCAAAGACCATTTCACCAATGGGCGTGATATCCGCACCAGTTGGACGATTGTGCTATATATACAATACAAATAGCGGATAAGATAAAAGATTTTTGGATTTTTTTGGCTGTTGTGCTTACCTTATAGCCATATTCGGGACACACCTCAATCAGATTACTGACATTATTGTTGGAATGTGCTTTGGCCTGAATTTTGCCATTCTGCAGCGATGTATATTTGTCATTCTTAAGGAACTTGCCACCACTACCACTCTTGCAGCCGGCATCCTTAAGCGTCACCTTTTGCAGTGCATGTGAATCAAAGAGCAATCGTCTGCCATGACTGTCATCCTCTCTGTAAAGCAAGACGCGCACTTGGCTGCCATCAAAAGGGAACTGGCTGTAAATAGAAAATAACGAGAAACGACGTATTAGTTACAGCAACAAGGCAAAAACAACAACCAAAGTTGACGTCTTTGGCATGACGCAAAAACAAAAAAAACCTAATTTTTTTGGCAACTCAAACACCCACGCAATAAATGAGATTTTTAATTTAATCACGTCAGCCAATGAGGTAATGGCATCGTGTAAAGGTCATTTTATAAATGAGATATGTTTTGATTTTTGTATAGATCTTGTTATATAACCTTAAAAACAAAATTACAAATAATTACATCTTGCTAAGAAGCAGAGTAACAATTCGTTCAACTCGTTCAATTCGTGCTCTTCGTGCGTGTTCATCAAGTTTAAAAGTTCATACAATCATCCAAAATGCTTATCATGTGATTTCTTGACTTGATCCGTGACTCAGTGTCACGGATGACAGTCAACATATTGCTCACCTCCAATACAATAACAACAAGTACACTCAATTAGAGTCTCTGTTTGAGTCTGAGTGTCTGTCTCCGTCTCCGTCTTCGTTTCGGTACTTTGACTGCAAACAGAAGACAACAGCAACAGCAACAACAACAACAACACAAACAACGGCAAATAGTATAATGCGCACATCTTCTTTGCGCTATTCATTGTCGAGTGTGGGTCATTTGGGTAAACAGTTACTGTGTGTGTGTATGTGTGAGTTCGCAGCTATAAATAGATATTCACTTGGCACGTGACGCATTACTCATTTCGATTGCCTTGTCGATCTTCTTCTTCTTTCTCTTGACATTACTATATTATTTTTGTTTGTTGCCAAGAAATGTGTGTTCTTTGTGTTTTCATTTTACGATGCAAGCGCATATAAAGGAGCTTGATAAGTATTATCGGTTATTGAATATTTTGGCACTTTTACAGCAATTAAAAATTGTTTACCTAGTAACTAACCAATCGTTTTTTAAGCAAGAGGGTGTGGGCTCTGTGAGGATTAGGGAACTTCGTCACACCCAATCCACTTCAATATTTTCAGCGTCGTAGCAGCAGACTTGAGCTAATTTATTTTTAGTGAGTTTATAAATGGCGTGTCTAACAATAAGTAGCGCTAAATTGAGAAATATGCCAACTGCCTAAATTAGCGCTATAATTAACAAATATTCGTGTGTTCGAATGTGTGTGTATTTATGAGTGGGGGTGTGTGTGGCAGTGGGGGCAAAGTGAAACTTGTTTTATTGCTTCATTTTGTTTTATGACAACGCGATAAGACGGGGGAACTTCTAAATTGTGTGTGTGTGTGTGTGTAGATTAGTTAGTGGGCCGGACTAGATCACGAGTGTTTGACTCGCCCCAAAACAACAACATCAACAACAACATTTCCCGTAGATCCCATATAATGGTCGAGCTCGCGGCTCTTTTGTACTTTTTAAGACTTATATCTCTAAAAATTGTGTCCAGTTATATTTTTACCTCTCCTTCTTTTTGTTTTTTTTCTTTTGGTAGGCTTACCTATACTTAAATGGCGCCGTATGCATGAAATATTGTCAACTGTAAACCTTTTGGAATGTTATTTTTGTTAACCGTTAATTAGAGCAGCTCTAATTGCATTTAGAAGCGAAAAAAATAAATATGAAAACAATCCGTGTATAATATGTTTATGGCCGCGATGCTAGACGCCAAATGAAGTTCAAGGCGGTTGCGAATCGTAACGCAAACGACGACAACACACGGAATCGGGAAACGCAATCGGATCGCATCGGATCGTCCCGTCCGGGCCCAGCCAGTGGTGTCGATGATAAACAACAAACCGAGTAGAATAAATATACATACATACATACACGTATGTATATGAGTGCTGCCATTACGAACAACAAGTACTCGCATGATCGATATATACATTTATATGTATATATATAAACACATATCTTATAGATTTTTATATAAATAATAAATACTACGTATGCAGATAGGCGATGGCGATGGCGACGACGACGACGACAACAACCCGACTTGCCTGTTGCCTCTTTTCGAGGGAAGGGAGGCATGGGCGAGCACTCGGGGGCATCAATTGAGGCGCGTTTGCGCTCACATGATTCCCATCCAGCTGCGAAAGAGCATCACATGTATGTCTCCCCTTCCATACATTGTCTTGTCAGAGTGTCAGAAGAGTGATGTGTTAATATTTTTAAATGCTGTTGCTTTGTTGTTTTTGTTACTAGTAAAGAGACACATTAATGATGGATTAGTCCGTCGTAGGCCAAAAGAGAAACACAGATACAAACAAAACAGTTCAAAAAGTTAACCACCAGTGCGAAATTGTGAATTATGTTTGGACTTTGCACCTGACAAACTGATAGTTGCGGTTGAATGATCCCTGCCACTGACCCCATACAAACCAATCATTTCCAACACTAGACGATTGTCAGCTGGGGGCGCTGCCGATTAACCGTAGATCAATTATCGTTGACTTGTCAAAATTTGTGTCTGTATCTATCAATCAGTCTGGGTGGGTCACAAGCTAAAACGTTAAATTATTATGTTTTGAAATGCAGCTGAGAAAAAGGATAGATTATATTACTTGATAACCTGTACGATCCTATTGATTATCAGCCGAAAAGGCAATGACTTAAAGAAAGTTTTTTCTGATAAGCCAAATTGTACTTTAATCGCGACGTATAAAAGTAATCTTATTGCAAAAAATTCCTCTGAATTTTTTTGGAGCTAAACTACATAGTATTATGATAAATGTGCTGAAATATCATGACTACATTGATTTATTATAGCTTTAGGGTAGTGCATTACACTTTATTACTGCAATTATTGGTATCAAATTAAGTTAATTTGACAGAAGCTGTCAGCTGATTATTATAAACACACAATTCTAAGCGCTATAACTTACAGCAAGGCGCTCATTAGCGTACAGTATTGTGAAATGTTTAGAGTTTAAATGAAAGTCAAAGAGTTAGACGTTGTTCATTGAATTTTCGACTAAAGGGTTGAGCGTTTAAACTCTTACTTAACCTTGCTAAAGTTATACAAACTCTGTGCACAATGTTAAGATAATTGAGTGTTGAATATTGTATTAGAATTGTCAAACTGATGTTAAGCTTTTGTGCAAGGGTATGTTTTGGTTCGGTGCATTCACAATGCATACACAAATTGTTTTTCGCACTCTCTTTTGCTTTCTCGCTCTGTCTGCTACAGTTGATTTTACTGTTGTATTTGTTCATGCTGCGGATCTTTGCTCTGCTTTCAGCTGCTTCTTGGCATACGCTTGGATCACATGCTTTATTTTTCAGCTACGCAAGCAAAAAACAAAACAAAAAAATAAAAAAAAAAATGAAAATGAAGGCAACCAAATTAAACTAAGCAAATATACATGCACAAAAATACATTAACTCATCTATTCAAACACATCAAAATGAAGGAAAAAACACAAGTATATACATAACTAAATAACATATACTCTTGAGCACTGGCCACTTGAGATGATTATGGTATTTTGTTGCTGTTGTTGTTGCTGTTGCTGTTGATGTCTATGGGCCAAGGCAATGGAGCTACTCAAGTTGATTGATATGCTGTTGCTGCTTATCAGCGCCCAAGAAACAAAAAACACTCAAATTAGTTATGTATTGTATTAGCCCTCATTGGATTTACAACAAAATGAGCAATTATGTCCGTATGTATGTATGTATATCGCTTTATATAGTCAGCAATTGGTGACCATAATCAAATCAAGCGGCAACATCTGTTCATCGTATTACACAGAGAGTGTGGACTGTCTTTATGTGATTGTAAGCTTTAAAGTGTATGTGTGTGTGTGAGTTTGTGTTTCAGTGTGTGTAGGAAAGAGAGCGTGCAAATAAAAACAGATTTCCAAAGCGACTACAATACAGCAGCAGCAGCAGGCGCAACAACAACAATAATAACAACAACAACCAGTTGCTCCATACAACAAGTCACATGACCAAACCAACCAACGATGGCGGCGACGATGCCGACGTCGCTGCCAACGCGCCGACAATGAAAATGACAACAAGCTGTACCGGCAAAGGCGCAAAAGTCGACAGCGCAGTTAGCGTCGTAGTCGCCGTCCACGTCGACGTCGACGTCACTTTTGTATATTTTAGTTGTGTTTCGAGGTACACAAAAATCGACAATCATTATTATCATCAGATGCACAGAGCACAGTATAATTTAAGCATTTATATATGTATACACTCACTACATATAAGATAACGTTGACCTTCACCCCATCCCACCACCAACGCCCATACATATGAGTGAAGTGTGCAAATAATCGAATGTCAAGTTCAAAGTAAATTGACAAAATTATTTGTATATGTTGTTGTTGTCGGTAATTGCCAACATTGTCATGTCCGAGCGCGCAAAGTGGGGCCAGGTAATAACCAACAAATAACACGAGAAACGTATGTATCTGGGCAAACAATTGTATAAATGACGACAACAATGTCTACGAGGACTGATTGCCAAGTGTGACACTTGAACAAAAAAGAGCAAAGAAGCAAGAAAAACAAACAATGAATGGATATGTGCAAACACGTGCCGCCTCCCAACCGATCAATGAATAGAAGAACTAAAACCGAAACACTCGAAAACAAAAAGCAAACACACAAGAAGAAGACACGAAAGCAGGAACACAGCAAATGAAAGCGAGAAACACACAGAAACCACAAGCGCCGAAAACAAGAAACCAGCTTTAAATGGGCAGGGAGGGGGTGTAACAAAAATTGCGTCTCTGTTTCTTTACCTTTGATCATGTGACGTTTGGTTTGCCATTTGTGTGTGTGTGTGCGTTTGTTTATGTGTTCAGCGTGAGTCAAGGTTTAAAACAAACCCAAAAAAAAAAGGTGATGAAACTACACAAAAGTTGTGAATAATGATTATGATGATGTGTAATTACCAAAAAAATATATAAAAATGTGTTTTAAAGCTGCGAAAGTCTATTGATCATGCCGAAAACGCACAAACTTAAAGTTTGGCAATTCAGCCAAAGGTGCTTGAGAGCGGCAAAAAGATGTTTGATCTTCTCTAATGAGAAAATTTTCCAATGCTGGGAATGCTTTAAAAATAATTTAAAAGCTCTAATAACAAATTACTTAACTAACATATCATATATATAGATAAAATGTTAGTTTATTTCCTTAAAGTTTCATAATTGAAATATTTGAATAAGCTTAACCCAAGTTCACAAAAAAAAACGTCTATATCAATAAATCTGAGCAAATATTTTTAAAATATATTTTTATAATGATTAAACGTAGGCTCTAATTGAGCAATTTTAACCATAAATTTATGTATCAGCAAATTGATTAGTCACAAACTTCAATTACGGAAATCTACGAGTTGAAAATGTAAACAGACAGATTCCGTTATTGATTGTCTTGAGTGATTTATGCGGCAGAGATATGTACGTATGAATGTATGTGTGTATAAGAGGGTCTGTGTTTGTGTGTGTATAAGTCCTACTTGACGTGGCCAGAGCTTACAAGCTTTAATTTACAGCTGACAGTAGCACTTTCTACTTTTGGGAATTATGTCTAATTTGACGTTTGGTTGTTGAAAAGCAAAAGCAATTTTTTATATTATATTTTTTTCTTTGTTAACTGATAATTACTGCCAACGACAAAAAGAAACGACGACGGCGGTGATGACAACAACGTCAACAGCAGACAACGCACAGCGTTTTAGCTATCAGTCCCGACAACAACAACAACAACAACAACAACAACAACAAGAAAAGACAAATAATAAGAGAACAACAACAGCAACAACAGCAAAACTGCGACGACTCCCTCATATGACTTGGCAGACCACGAGACTTCACACATAAAGCCACAGTGGCAAAGTCGACAACGTTGGCATTTAAATGTTAATTTACCCTGTAAAATGCAGTCACAAACACAAGTGTATATTGTTTGATTGAAAATGATTAGATAGTTTTTTTAACTTTATTACATTTATAAAATAAATTTTTAGTATGAATCTCATATGCATCTAATAATATTTTCTTTAATAAACTACTCTATACCCGTAATTAAGGTATTTTAATAGTCACCCATTAATCTTTAGCATATTTATTAGTTGCTGTTTACTGATGGCGGCGAGACAGAGACAAACAAACAAACAAACACACACGCTCATGCACACGAACACACACCCATTTAAATCGCATATGCCCACTGATAATGTGAAGGCGCACAGGGTGATTATTTGCACTTAGGCACGAGGCTGCTGCGACGCAAATATTTCCCCAAGGTGGCTCGGCTCACACAACACAACAACAATAAAAAATCCCATTCTCAACACCGCCTCAGCAGACCAACAAAGGAAAGAAGGAGAAACAAAACAATGGTGCCGAAAATAGTTTGATATGTGTGTGTGTGGTCGAAAGGTCCGGTTGTGTAAGTATGTGTGTGTGTGTGTAAGTGTGACCAGCAGACATTTGGGCGCCGTTCCAATGGTATTTTAGATGATCTCGTAATTGGGGCAGTGTAAATCACAATATATTGTTATACCACATAAGCAGGGGGGATTACGTGCGCTTATGATTGATGTCCATGCGCGTTCGTATGTGTGCGTGTGTTTGTGTATTTGTTTAAACAATTTGCGCACACTTATCAACTTCTTAATGAATTTCCAATTTACGACAATCAATTTTTTTTTTCGCACGCGGCTGCAAAAGGGTTTGAGAAATCCCAAAAATATTTATAACATTTGTCCAATTGATTTATTAATGGGGTGGTGCTGGAGGTGGAGGAGACATCCAATTTGATTAGCAATCAAATTCGAATTTTTCACACGATCACAAACACACAACACAAACACTCTCGCACACACACGAGAAGAATATACATATGCTCATTATGAATCAAAAAAGACGATTGTTAGGCATAAAGTTTCCACAATCGAGTGCTAATTAAATTGGATAGTAGGCGCTGATTATATATACATATATAAAGCCTATATAGAGATGTATTATATTGGTTATATTGGTTATAGCCACGTGCTCTGTCTGATGTCGATTATTCGTGTGAAAGTTGAAAATTCCACCGAAATAAATACATTTAGATAAATTTATCGGTAAATTATTAACCACGTGCTAATAACTGTGCACACATCGCATTGATGTGTGTGTGTGTGTGTGCGCGCTAATGTATGTAGGTTAGTGTATTTGAAGCTTTTTGCATGCCATGAGATGTGGCTCTGTATTTTGTTTTGTTTTTTATATTCATATACAATCATATATATATTTCTGTTTGTGCTCGCAATGGCTTGAATTTCGCATATATGAGAAATCATGTGACCAGCTGTGGCTAGCAAACGTCTAAATATGGCCACAATTCGGCCATGATTCAGTGTGTTTATGAGTGTGTGAGTGTGTTGGTTTTGAGGGGAGCGACCAACCATATGACAGACGAACCTATTCACCAGTTAAGTAAACTCAAAGTTATTGTCATGATTATAATTCTTATTATTATGACAATCGCTCACTTACTCTATCGAGTTATATTTACTTTATTTTTATTATAAGTACATAGATATAAATAAGGGGTGATAAAATAATACAACAAACACAGAGTATGTTCTTAAGCATTTAGTCGCAAGCCGTATGAAATGAACGATAACATAGTGTACACACACACACACACACTCTAGTGGTAAGTTGATGGAAATTTACCCAAGCGTGTCGTCCAATATAAACAATTTAATAAATAAACGTTAACTTGTGTGCAAAGGCAAATACAATTTGTATATACATACATATATTTGGTTTACAGCAGCGTCCAACAAAAACCTGACCTAGCACAATGTGTTTTTTACTCCCACATGCCCCCCATCCACCCGCTGCTAGCGAGTTTAACTGCCAACAAATTTGAAGTTTACATTTAGCAAAGTGCAAAAACCCCGCATTTAATTAGCAGGGCAAAAAAGTTTATCACGTGATGGTGAATTGGCGAGAGCAATGGCAGCTGTGTGTATGTATGTATTTAGCTGTGTGAGTGTTCAGTGAGAGTGTGACTGAAATGGCAGTAAATGTTTTGTATATGTACATATATATGTATAACTGTATATTGTATGCCACGAATTGGCCAATACACACTTCAAAGTGCCAAAAAGCTCCTGATATATACTATTTTTTATTGCCTTATCGGGCATTCGAACGTCCGGTGGTTGGTATGTGTGTGTGTGTGAGGGGAGGGTGCCCAACCAACCCCTGGGAGTACCTACTAGAAATATATCAATAAATATGTATGTATACATGTTGATCGTTTTTAATCGATTTAACGAAAAATGCTGAGCAAACGATTCGTGAACGTTGTGAACCGAATGGGGAAATGCAAATTATACAAAAACAATTGAAATAGCTGCATACATGTACATATGTATGTATGTATATTATATTTGTTTGCTGTTGACGATCGAGCGCAACTTACACAAACAGAACAGACAAACGCGCATAGAGGGAGAAACCGCAATCAGAGCAGTTGACGGCAGAGTGCAAGCGTCAAAAATCAACATTGTAAATGTGCACACACAATTCAGCATAGAGCATAAACAAATAAACAGTAATAAATAATAATTAAATGAATTAACAGCAGAAAAAACAACAAAGCAATGCATACACACGAAACAGCGCAATGCGAACTTCAAATACCCTACAGTAAAGAACAAACACAATTTTATATTATTGGATAATACAACACAAACGTTTTCAATTGAAAATATCCTCACAAGTAAGGGTATTAAATACACAAGCATACATACATGTACACACAATCATCACCGAGCACTGCTGAAGCCAACAACAAAATGTGTATGACATAATAATCACGAGAGCAAGCAGGCAGCGACTGTGAACGCCGATTAGCAAGTCATGTGATTCGCGTTTATTTACATTTGCGCCTGACGTCCGCCTTCACGCTGCCCCCGAAACACATACACATACACAACCACATAAACACACTCACTCACCGATCAGCGAGAGCGGGAGAACAACAGCACGAGGCAGCTACAAAGTTACGAAGCGAAACTAGCAAGCAAACGAGCCCAACAAACAGCAATAAGAGCGGCGTCAGCGGCGATAATAGATTGAGGGCATGTAATGGGAAGCAGCAATGGGAAAGTAATAGTATTGTTGGATGGGGGCACACCTCTTGACTTGCACTTTGACTTTCCCAAGAGTTGTTAGAACTTAGAAAAAACAAAATAGAAAGAGATGGATAGTAGGCAACTTAGCAATGCAACTTGGCGTACGTGACGATAATCGAAGCATTTGCATTTGTCAAAATGTTTGTTGGGTTATTGTCCCCGTTTACGTTCGCCAATTTGCGTACGAGACACAAAGAGGAAGAGATAAAAAGCGTAGCGAATTGACAGTGACAAAGACTAGGCGAAACAAATTACCCAATGGAAATGCTTTCTTTCCAATACTTATGCATAGGTATTTGATTTTATGTATGCATGTCTGTTTTCTTTTTTTGGCTGAGTGAATGCATGTGCAGCTGCCAATCGGGCTACAGGGGTTGGTGTGCATGCTCTTGTTTGCGCTGTCCTTTAACGGCAACTTAATGCCAGGTGTTTGGATTTTACGACCACTGACGTTAGAGATGAGTGCGTAACGAATAGTTCAACTGAATATTGCAGTTTGTTCTCACAAGTAGCATGACACGTGCCGATATTTAATAGTTATGCATATGCATGTACATATCTGTGCGTATGTGTATGCACATTTATAAAAATAGATACATACTTATGTGTGTGTGCGTTTGGCAAACACTTACCTTAGATAATTTCTGGACGTTTGCGTAGCTTTAGCGGACGACGAACTATTGTTGCCGGCAGAGGCGGCAGCAGAGGCGTGTTGTGTACGTGATGCCGCCTCCGCTACTGTTTGTTGGCTATAATTTAGCGTTGGCGTTATTGTTGTTGCGGGTGTTGTTATTGCCGTTGGCGTTGTCGTTGTTTGGGTTGTTTGGGGTGCCGATGGCGTTGATTGCGTGGGTGTTGCTGGTACCGACGGAAAGAACAGTTTATTCAACAAGGCCATAATAATATAAAACTGGCACAATAGCAATCATTTATTAAACACATCTGGCCAGCCAACAAAATACTATTGCAATTCACTTAAAACAAATGCACTGCGCCGCCTTTTCTTTTCCGTTTGCAGCTTTTTCGCTTCTCACTGTTGTTGCTGTTCATGTGTCTTGCGTTGCAACTGCCGTTATTTGTCTAACACGCGCGCCGTTTGAGACGCACAAGCACAATCACAAGCAAAAACATATACATATGTACATACATACATATATAAACTAAAAAAATGCTTCGACGCACTCAAGATTTTACACAATTGAACTTTCGCTTTGCACTTTTCTTTTTATTTACATTTACTTGAATGCCATACATACACAATCCTGCATGCATATACACTCATAAACACAAACGTGTGCTGCTTGCTCTTTTTGGCAAATGATTCCTTCCTGTCTTAGCCAAAATACACAACACACACCTACATATACATACACAAACGCGCGCGCCGTTCTTTTGATTGAATATTGCTATTTTTGTGTTTATTTGCCTGACGTTTTGCGGAATTATTGTGGGGCAGCACAAATAGGGTAGAGGAACGTTTTTGCCAATTTCACAAGCACCTAATATATGCAAACATTTACATATACATAGACATTGCGAATCTATTTACTCGCAAAATTTAATCTAAAACTCATTAACGATTTTCCCCGAACACACATCCACCACAAATCAGGTGTGTATTTACTGTTTTATGCTTATGTATTTATCGTTTAGTTGTTAAAGAGCACATATTGATTGTCAGCTTTTAATGTTTTGTTTTGCGAACTATTTATTTACTTCTTTCTTTTCATTTTAAGCGCAGACCCCGACGTGCACGCGTCTCCGACGGCAAAACAACAACAAATGTTATTTTTCTTGAATGTGAGCACATTAACAGGAACCACCGCGTCTCTTGTCAGACTGTTATAGTTAACACAAAATGCTTATGTTATTGCTCAAATGAGCTGTTGCTGCCCAAGTAAGTCGATTGCATTCTGTTAGGCAAGCATCGACAATCGATTTCTTAAGGACTTAGGATTTTTGGAGCTTTGGCAAACGTCTTCGACTGCTTTTCAATATGATACATAAGCTATTTTGAAAAGCACAAAAAATGTTGGTCACACAGAGATGGAAATTTTGCACTGATTAAATGATTAGTAACTTTTTGATTTTCTAATTATTTATTTATTTTTTATATATTTAATGAGTGCTTTGATGAGAATCTTAATAAATAAAACGGCATCTGTTCAACTTAACTGTCCTTTAGAAATCTACTCCACATATTACAGAGCTGCTCCACACTAACAATATATCGATACAGTTTTTGAGTAATTTCTTTAAGCAAATTATGTATTATGGCAAAACCATTTGAATTTAATATTTTTAATATTTATGTAAGACTTTAGTTTGGGTAAAAATAACAATTTGCATTTAAGGTGAAGCACAAAATTCTAATATCTCTGCATTGTAAAGCTCGCATCTCTAGCAAAATCGCGCCAAAATTTAAATCCTACGGAATAGAAAATTAGTCGACATTTAGTGCGATAATCCAACGTTTAAAGTCGTTGATTTGTTGTAACTATTCTGGAAATTTAAATAAAACTAAGTAAAGCACCATAATTGCACTGTAAAAATATATATGCAACATTTTATTCAGCGATCCTTAAATTGATTTGTTTTTATATATTCAGTACCTAATTGTTTGTTTGTGGTTGATTTTAGTTTTAGGTTTCGTTATACTTTAGAAATACTTTTACTTATCCTATACCATGCTTATATGCATGTGATCTGTACTAATTACATTCTGTTGTATACTTATTCGCACGATTATTTAACATATTATTTTGAAATGTACATTTAGGTTTTTGGAAAAAAAGATGAATCATACATAATTACTATTAAGATTGTTTAAGTATGTATTGAATTGATTTGTTGCCCTGCAGCAATATTTTAAGTAACTTGCTTTAAAAATATTTATATATAATTGCATTAATATAAAATCTAAAATTAGTTAGTATTTGAAATTTCAATATGATTTAGTGAATTTGAAAACTTTACAACTTGAATACATTTAACACAACACAATACAATATATTGAATACTTAAAATATTAATAAATTTGTATAATAAACAAATAATCCATCGCTGAGCTTGATATAAGTGATAATCAACTATCAAAACCAAACCACAAAATCTAAACCAAACATTATCATTTATCGCTCCTTACTAAAATGTCGTCCTTTTTTTGTTTTTTTCTTTTACTTTCCCTTTTTTTTTTTCTGTTTTTTGTTTTTTTTTTTATATCAGCAGCAGCTACAGCAGCAGCGTCGTTTGCGTCAGCGCCTCTCATATTTAGTCACAGGCACCGACAAACGTGTGCGCAGTCCATGAGAGGTAGCTGCGCTGCTGCTGGCGCTGCTGCCGCCGGCAGTGCTGTTTGATCTACTGCGCTCCATCGGGGAGCGACGTCGCTTATTGTTGCTATTGCTGTTTGCTGGCAGTGTATGATTATGATTATTGCTTTTATTGCGCGTCGATGATCCGTTGTTACCTGTGGCGCTACCGTCGCTATAGCGATGCCTTTTGCTGATCACAGCTGTATCTATGTTCATGTGCATGCATGTTAGTGTAAGAGAGGAAGAGTGTAAAAGAGTTTGATAAAGTTGAATGCAAGTGTAATTATGTTAATGAGAATTACAATTTCTAACTTAATTATCAGTAACGGGGGCTGTCGAACTCCCTGTAATTTCACCAACATCATCATCATCAACAAGATTTACTGCTGCATCTCTAACTTCATTAACACCAATGCAAATCCCATTGTCATTCTCATTTATGTCATTGCCAGCAGCAAAAACCTGAGGCACATCCACAGATTCCGTTGCTTCCACCAACTGCTCCACATCAGCCATTTCTGCTGTTTGACCAAAGCACAGTACACAATAATTGTTGTTTGTAAGTAAATCCGAAACAAACAAAAGATAAAAAACAAAGAGAAAGAGAGAAGAAAAAAAAACATGGGCAATTCGCCATCATAATCATAAATTTTGATACAAATTTTGAATACATTTTGTTTGTTGTGCGTGTTTTTTTTATATTGTTATTATTATTGTTGTTTTGTATTTTTGGCTTTTCAGTGACGGTGGCGATGACGCAGTGATCCTTATTAATGTGAATGTGCGATTGTATATACAATATGCATGAGAGAATGATTTTGGTTCATAACGATTGCAGTAAAGTGTTGGAAAAGTTAAAAATTTGTACGATGTGTTATACTGTGTTCGATAAGTAATTATAACAGTCATACATCTTGAAGCAACTTGGCAATGATAAATAGATTGATCGAATGAATATGATTAAGCAGAATGTTGCGATTTAGATTGATGAATGTTAGATGATTTAAATTGAAATCGACTTTACTTACCTTTAGGACCGATCTTGCGCTTGGACATAACATTGGCAGTTCTGCTTTCGGGCGCACTGAGGCGTCCGCCGTTTGCGCTGCGCTTGAGACCCTGCTCAGATCGGCGCTCCCGTGTATTGGCCAAATTTGTGAGTGTCGGCTGGTCGGCACTTTTCTTGGCGACATTCTTGCTACTGTTGTTTCCATTGCCTGCACCATTATCCTGGCCATCCAGCCCTGCGCCCGCAGCAGCAGCAGCGGCGGCGGCGGCATTTGCCCGTTTTAGATTGGAAGGCATTCGTTTTGGTGGCTGCATGGAGCTGGAAGCGTTGCCCGATGAGGTAGTTGCTATATCGTTGCTGGAGCTAGCTGTTGGCTTTTGCGGTGACTTATGCTTAAGATCGTCCTGCTTTTTATGCATGCCCACGTCCAGCCAGTATTTGAGCTGGGCTTCGCGCTGGCGCTGCATTAGCTCCTGACCAGCAGCATATTTGCTCAGCAAGCCCTGAAGCTTTTGTACCGTCTTGTAAACCGTCTCTGCCGCAATAAGACCGTAATCGAACAGTGAGCACATGTGCAGTATAAAATTGCGATAGAGATTCTTGCGCACAATCTCGTGTCCTTTGGCATCCAGAAACATTTCGCAGGCCAACGGTAGCTGACAGTCACCCACGAAGCCGTGACGCATCACATGCAGATTCCAAAGTTTCATCAGCTCCTTCTCACCTTCATTGACATCGGAGAACTCATCAATCATTTGTATGGTCTTTTGGCGCAGCCAAAGTGGATCGCTTTCCCCCTCCGAGTCAATGTCTAGCTCCTTGGGATGTACCGGTAGGCAAGTCTCGGTATGATGGTACAATCTATTTAGTAAAATAAAGCATTTAAATATGTCAAATAGATTTGTTAAATCTTTATATGCGCCGACTCACCTATTGTGTCCAGTTATGTACGAGCGCTGATTGCTTATGTCATCCTCATCCAACTCAAGGAATTCATCGAGGCAGGTCTTCTGGCGCCTGGGTCGGCATACCATCAAGCTGGTGACCGAGGTGCGCCTTACCGGGCCGCATGTACGTGCAAACGACGAGCCCGACGGTCCAGCCAAATCATAAGGTGAGCCAGCATACGAACCATCGTATGCATCATTGATGGTCACATCGATGCGAGCACCACTGCCCGCTGGCTGGTACGTGAAATTGAAGCGCGCATGACATAACTTGAGATGCTTTAGCAGCGCATATAAGCGCAAGCAATCCAAACCACACCAAGGACAGTTTAACTCCTGTGTATACTCTGTCTGTTGACGGGTGTTATTGCTGTACATGAAATTGTATACTATTTGTGTGTGCTCCGGTGTGGCCTTGCAGATGATAGTGCCATTCTTGTGGCCACTACAATTATTGTTGTTATTATTATTGTTGTTGTTATTGTTGATGTTAAGGTGACTGATATCAGAGTCGGCATCCAAGTGGTGTATATAGCGCTGCATCTCTGGCGCAGCAATGGTATCGGGTAACTGCTCATTGGACAAAGTCAAATGAAATTTGAGCATGGGACTCTGTTGGTACACATCGTATGTCAGCGAGAGTGGAATGTAGCTGTCGGGCATTGTCTCCCAGGTGCATTTCTTTGGTGAGAACGACTTAATGCTAGACGAATTCAGTGGCTGTAGCATCGCTTCATATTCGCCCTCAGTAATAAAACCACTTGACTTCTCATACAATATCAGCTCGGAGCCGTACATCTTTTCATTGTTGCGTGCCCGTTTATTTGGCGGTGTCGCTGTTTAGAGGAAACAAACATTAATACTAATTAATTACGTCACTTTTAAGCTTTTAATTATTATTTACCGGCATTTTCATCGTTGCACGTTTGCGCCTGCATCTTGATGCGAAAGAGCAGCTTATAAAGAGTATGTTGATCACCCATGGGTCGCATTGTCTGCAATGGTATGCTAATGGTGGCGTGCTCATCGATGCCCTCCTTTGGATTGTAAACAATTAGAGAGCTCTTGCTGAGCAGCTCCTGAAAGTCCAGAGTACTGTCCTTGCGCTTGCTTCGCGTTATCTTGTACAGTGTAGTCTCTACACAGACTCTTTCGCCTGCTTCGCAGAGCAGCTGATCTTGTCCTTGGCGCATCAGCTCGTCATTGTCTTGCGGCTTGTGCTTCTCAAGCAACGAATCATAGATAACATGCAGGAAGTTTTGGGATACAGCCTCAGACTTTTGTGTGATTGTGTCCAATATGGAGTCGATCTTGAAATTAGCCCGTTTCTTATTGTTGCGTGACATGCGCTCCTTCATATAGCTGAGTGTGCGACTTAGAAATATGGGCTGAAAAATGCGCATACAATGACATTCACATGTACATATAAGACCAAAAAGAAACTCAATAATTTGCTTACGTTTGTCTCGTGGCGATTGCGTAGGTAGCGATAGATTTGTGTGGGCTCTGGGTAAGGGATTATTGATTAGTTTAAATTTAAAATAATGTTTCGTGATGGCAACATAGCTTACTTTCAAATGCTTGTAAGAAGAGTTCCTGCTCTTGCTGATGTCCATTTAGTTTTGCATGGCTATCGTGGGGTATTGTTGTGGATAAAGCCGCTGCTGGCACTGGCGCTGCCAACGCTTCATTTATAGCAGCATCTGCAGCATGGGCATTTACACTGTTTACTCCATTTAGGTTGCAAGAAACAACGGGCGTTCCGTCGCCATTGTCCCGTTCACGCTTTTTGGTTGGTGCCATTGTGTTTTTTACTGTGAGGGTAAATGATGTGGGGAGGTGGGGCTTTGCCTCAGCCGTTTTACAAACGCGCCGCGCCGCTTGCTTCACACTCACACACGAACACACTCGCACTCACACACTTCTTCGACCTTCTGTCCGTAGCTTTGCTGCGGTATCAGCAAACAAACTAACGATGCGCTCAATTTTTAAAACATTTTTACATTTGTTTTTATGCATTAACTATGGTTTGTGTATATATTTTTGTATTTTCTGAGTGTTTTCGCCGTTTTCCTTTTCGGCGCGAAACCGTATGCTTTGTTGCAACCTTTCTGATGTTATTATAGGCTTCGTGTCACGATACGACTGTATGATGAATGATTAAACCTTTTTCGTAGCCTATGACTATTAAGTTTCCACATTGCTTTAAGATTAGCTTATTGATTGATTAGTAAATAATTGCGTGGCAAGTGTTTAAATTTAAAAATTACATTGAATTAAATTGTTATTATTTGGATAATTAAAATAGTTGTATCGTTGGAGTTTCCACAAGCAAAAACACACCCTCTCGGCGTTTTACAACATTGTTATCTATGCAATTTAGTTTTAATTTTTATTTCAATATCTGTCAAATAGATTAATAGAATTTACAATATTAGTATGTTGGATATTACATTTTTAATTTAAAGCTTGCTACATTTACTTACAATAATTAAATTTAAGGTACATCTCCTGTCAGCTGTTCTGCAAGTGTTGTTTTCTGTATGTGGCAACGCTAAATTCTAACATAAAGCGTGCATTTGCAGATTTGCTACATAAAAATTTAGTAGAACTATATATTTCTTCCTACGTTTCAAAGTCAGGTAATATTTAAATCAAAGCATAAACTCGATTATTTTACATTAAGTGTCCATTTAATATTTTTACAAGTATTAACAACTTAGAACGAATGTATAACCAAAACTCGTACACGCTCACAACCCAACTGTGTCACCAACACTTGACTAATTTTGTATAACAAATTACATACATATATTACAGACGCAAGCCGGCAACTGTTTTAAAACTTTAAAAATTATAATAAGTCCTACATCGAATTCTAACAATATGGATAAAAATAGCGCAGCGTTGTACAAAAAAATGCAAACAGAGGTTGAGTCATACCAAAATCTTCAAAAATGTAAGCAAAATTAAATATATTCCAACTGCGCTCAGCACGAACTTAAAATTATGGTCTTACAGCCTGTGTCAAAGTGGTTAAACAGCGGGCACTGCTGGAGAGTCAGCTGAATGAGAACAAGTGCGTGCTTGATGAGTTAAATTTACTTGGACCTGACAACAAAGTGTATAAATTATTTGGTCCAGTACTGGTGAAGCAGGAGCTGGAGGATTCACGACAGAACGTAGGCAAACGCATTGAATACATTTCAAAGGAACTAAAGGGCTCGACCGACACGCTGGAAAACATGTAGGCTTTTCGTGCAGAATATCAGAAAACGTTTTATAAACATTTATTCTTATTGTAGGGAAAAGGACATGCTGAAACACCGTGAAGCTGTGGGTAAATACCAGCAGCAATGGCAGGTTGCGGCAGCCATGAAGTGAAACAGTCCGTTAAAAATATTTATTAATTTTTGTCATTATTTAACATTAGCTTGAATCAATTAAAAATACTTGAGCTCAATGTTGTGGCAGATATATTTTAATGTTGGCATAAAATATAATTGAACGACATTTTAAATTGTCCAATTTAAAGGAAAATTTCACATATACGAAATTGCAAACTTTTAATATTAATGTGATACTTCCCAAATTGGTTGGACACAAACAATATTTTTTTATTTCTATTATCGATACACGTATATATATCGATCCCATAGTGCATTACTCACATCCCTAATACATGATTTAAAATTTAAATGACTCCTCTATATTTATTATAAAATCTACTTACTACTTTGGCGTAAGCTTCTATATTTGCCTTAACTAATAAAGCCAAAATTTGAAGACTTTTTAGTTAAGAGATGAAGATATGTTTTAAAAATATATCATTTCAAAATTGATACAATTAAAATACTTTTCAGCCGCCCGCTGCGTTAGCATACCAAACGCGTTTTAAAAATAAACGATTTGTTCTAATGTGAAAGTGTGCTTGTTTATTTGGGTATTGAAAACAAAAAAAAATATATATATATTTATATATGTATATCGCTGTTGTTAAGTTGTGTGTCTGTAATATTCAAATGTTTTTATTTCAAGAGAATTTTCACAAATGTAGTTTGCTTAATGTTTAAATTGGGAATGATTATGATGTTGATGATTAATTTCCAATCTTTTCAATTTCGTCAGCGTTATCGGTATTCAAATGTACGATATCCTTCTGAAAATGTTTCTCAATAGTGCGGCACACATTCATACTTGCTTCGCCGTCGATAAGATTTATGGCAATACCAGACTTGCCAAATCGTCCAGTACGTCCAATGCGATGCAAATAGGTCTCGCAATCGGCATTACCACGTAGATCAATCGGCAGATCGAAATTTACCACAATTGTGACTTGTTCAATGTCAATACCACGCGACAGTACATTCGTAGTGATTAGTACTTTCTCTTGGCCGGACCTAAAACGGTCCAACACCGCCAGTCTCTGCTCAACAGTCAAATCACCGGAGAGAACAGCAACTGAATGACCATCAGCAGTCATTCTACCTGCCAGCCATGCAGCCGTTTTGCGAGTATGACAGAATATGATTGCCTGACCGATGCTGATGCAACCATAAATGTTTTGGATAGCGTTGTATTTGCCATCTTCATTTTTGCAATTTACATAATATTGCTTAATGTTATCAAGAGATTCTTCTTCACGCATCAATCTTATTATTGTCGGTTCAGAGACAATTAAGCGAGCGAAGTCCATAACATCCTTGTTGTATGTCGCCGAGAAGAATAACATCTGGCACTGATTGCTAAGCATTTTATGAATACGAATACATTGGTCGTGATGTCCCTGGGCGGCTATCATTACGTCTGCCTCATCTAGGACAAAAACTCGAACCTTTTTCATATCGAAAAGTCGCATTTTTATGCCCCAGTCCAACATTTTACCAGGCGTTCCAATCAAAATGTGATCCGTTATTTTTGAGTTGCGATCAACTAGAATAAAACGCAAAAATATATAGAAAATCAGACAGGTGCAAAACATAGTTAATGAAAACCTATTTAATCTATGAAGGTGACATACCTTCTTCACCACGCACTGCAAATTTCAGCTTTATATCAGGACAGAATTGACCCATGCGTGCTGCTACCTCGCCAGTTTGAATCGCCAGCTCGTATGTAGGTGAAAGGCACAGAACTTGAGGATGTGCGTCATTGACGTTGACGCGGCTAAGCATTGCCAACACAAAAGCGGCTGTTTTTCCAGTACCCGATTGACTTTGTGCAATCATGTTTTGCGGTGGATCGGCAAGAAGAGTTGGCAGCGCGGTCTCTTGAATTTTTGACGGCGTGTTGAAGCCCATCGCATAAATGCCTTTTAAAAGTTCTGGCTTTAGACGCAATGCCTCAAACGTTTTAACCGAATGTAACGGGGAATTCGGATTTCGTTGTTGAATATCCAACGATTGGTTTGTGTTAACTAAACCTTTGCTCAATATTTTAATAAGAAGGCTGGTTTCAGCTGGGTCTACGACGTCCAGTTCGTTGTCCTTGTTAGTTCCTGGTGCAGACGACGCCGGTTCATCTGCATTTAAGTCAATTTTCAGTTTGGGTACCTCTTGGTCCTCGGCAATTTTAACCCAATCGGTCATTTTAATATTTATTATTCTTTAGTCAAATTCGAATATACAAATTTAGGCAATGCCTGATGCAGCTGATTTTAACAAAAGTGTGCAACTAAAGTTATCGATAAGTCAACTCAAGGTATGGTATGCTGGTCAGCAAAAAAGTCTTTTGAGTCAGTTAACATATATAAGCACAAAATGATTTTTTAAAAGATTGACGATTATAATATAACGATTATATTTTCGTTCTTCTTTTAAATCATAGCTGGAAAATCTAAATTTACATCTTATTATCCATAATCAACATTATTTTATCAGTGCTGTAAAACTCGTGAGCTCGCGATATATTTTTATAAATCGATTTATTTAGTCTATAATCCGACATGTCTTGTTTCTGTAATGTACACTTTTTGTGAGAACTTAAGTGCTTGTCTTACGATCTACGCTCAAAATTAGCAATAAAATTAAACTGTAACTTAGCAAAACACGAAGCATTCGTGAGCCCTTAGCTGCAATTCAAGATAAATTTTGGTTCTTACTTATTTTTATTATTATTATTCTTGGGTATTTCTGAGGATCTACCACTGGCACATTATCAGCGAGCGTGCATAACTAAACAAGATAAGTGCGCAGTTATATAGTACATAAGTGCCTATGTATTATGCTCATGTGTACATGTCCTTCAATTTTGATGACCAAGCAAAGCTACACGCTAGAAACCGAAAGAAACTTAAAACAAATAGTCAACAGCCATGTCATCTACGGGAAAAGTTGCTGAGCCAGCTGAAAATATGACGCTCAATTCAAACGAGGGAAACAATAACAACAACAATAACATTAGTAACACAAAAAAATACTTTGCACCCGCAGCAACAGCTTATCCAAATATGTGCGCCAGCAGTGTACCAAAAAGCAGCGAATTTGATGAGATCTGCAAAAAAGCCCAAGCTGGCTATAAAATCATGATAATTATGCGGGGAGCACCCGGCAGTGGCAAATCAACATTAGCTCAAAAACTACTACAGCAAATCAATGTGATGAATGGGGTTCGGAGACTCGGAGATTTTGTTTACAGCACTGATGATTTCTTTTATACTCACCGTGGCTACGAATTCAATCCGGCGCTATTGCCAGAAGCTCACGAGTGGAATCAACAGCGGGTGCGTCGCAAGGCTGCCGCCGGTTGGAGTCCTATTATAGTGGATAACACGAATATAATGGTGTGGGAAATGCAGCCCTATGTGCAAATAGCGGTACAGAATGGCTATATCCTGGAGCTCTTAGAGCCTCAAACCAGCTGGTGCAAATCAGCTTCAAAACTGGCGCTAAGAAATAAACATCGGGTGCCAAAGGAGAGCATAGAAAAAATGCTAAATCGTTACGAAAAGACCAGTGTAGCTGAGCTGCTTAGGGTACGTCAATCGAAGTACTGGACTGATTGAATATAGTTTATTGAATGTTATTTTCACTTTATATCTTTTGTATTTCACAGTTGCTTAAAGAAACCAAATATACGGTGCCATTACCACAGTTGCGTTCAATACCGCCGCTGTCAGAGTTACCAGCGCCATCAAAACCAAAGTTAGAGCCGGAAATCTCAAATACAGAAATAAATGAAATAAAGCTAAATGTCAATGCGCAAGCCTGGGTGCCGTATGAGCAAAATGCTAGCAATTATTGGGCTCAACAGCAGCAGGAACAGCAAGTTGGTCGGCCAATACAACAGCCCATTGGTGCCCATGTTGCAGCAACAGGTGAAAGTTCATTATTAGATTTGCTACGTGATGAACAAACAACGACACCGACAGTACCAACTTCAAATTCTACGCCATCATCGTCTGCAGATGCCACCGATAAGCTATTGCTACGTCATAGCTTAAATTGCCCGAACGAGGCGTCAAGCTTTGTGCATCTGCGACAAATGTATCCCAATAAACAGTTGGTTGGCCTATGGGATTTGTATGTAAAGTGCAATGGCGATGTGGATTGGGCTGTGGATATATTGATAAAAGAGGATGAGCTTACCGCAGATTGCTCGGACCATGCTGAGGAGGCTCTTTCGCTGGAAAGCGATGAATTTCAATGCGATTGCAACAGTCAAAACGTAAACATATCTGTTCAATTACAAACCCCAGCGCCTGCCGCTCCATCCAAAGCCCAAGCAAAGCCACAGCGTCAGTCGCGTGGCAGACGCAATGGCGCAGGTCAGAGTGCGGCCAGCAGCAGCACGAACAAGGAGCTACAGATAGAGATTGAGAATCGTTTTGTGTTGTCTGACAATCTGTACTCGGAGCATACTCGCAAAATACGCGACTTACGCAATGGGATTTTAGATCAGCCGTTGGCCCCAGTCGAAGCACCGCCATTATTGGCTCCAACTGCAGATGAGGACGACGAAGACTCTGAGGATAATGCTCTGATTGAAATGGATCTGGGTGAAAATTTAATAGGACAACTTCGCAGCCACTTTCAATGGGAAGGTGAAATGCTGCCAACCGAACCAGAATCTTTGCCCAGCAAGGTGTTTGTGCCGCGCATTCTAGCTAAACAATTCTACATGGTATGGATGGAAGCGGTGCACAATCAACTCGAAGAACAACGTCAGCAAACATTGCGCGACGATGAGCAGTTTGCTCGTCTGCTTAAGCATCCAAAATACGCCGAATGCACCGAATCGCCCAACAATGTCAACGAGCTGCTTGATATGGAGCTGGCCTGGAGTATTTATAATAGCGAACAGCAGGCAGCTAAACAGGCAACGCAATATAAGCCCAACGATATTGCTACGCATTTAACCAAAATGAAGTTGTGCGAGAAATTCCCTGAAATACCAAAGGATACAGTTTTGCAGGTCTTTGAGGACACAAAGAACAACTATGTGCAAACTGTGGAGGTGCTGGACAGCAATGTGCAATGTAATCTAACAGGCGCCGAACTGTATGAGCAGGCATTGCGCGAAAGCAAGAAGGTAAGTCACTTAATATATATATATATATCACTTTTATGTATATTTTTATAATCATACTCTATGTTTTAGCTCAATGAACAGGAGCAACAAACACTCTCGAAACAATCAAGTCCAATCAAGTCCACCGCAAACACTAAGTCGCAGTCACCGCAACTGCATGAGGAAGCGAAAAGTGCGGCATTGCGAGACTTTGAAGAAACTCGTAATCTGGCAGCCCATCATTCCCAATTAAGAGCCGAGTGCCATTTGAAAGCCAAGCAGGCAATTCAACAGGGAAATGGTAGTGTGGCGCTCTACTATTCAGAGATTGCGCAGCTGCACAAAAAGAAGATTGATGTGTTCAATCATCGGGCCGCCAACTGCATTATGGAAGTGCACAAGCATACTCAAAACAATCCGGATCTACTTGATTTGCACTATCTGCATACCATGGAGGCGGTTAGCTGCCTCGATCTGTTCCTCGATCGTCACATAACTTTATTGCGCAACTGCACGCGGGTCTATAAGAACGTTTTTATCATAACGGGCCGAGGCTTACACAGCGCAAATGGTGTCTCCACCATTAAAAAGTATGTTAAGGCCCGTTTGTTAGAGCGACGTTTGCGGTAAGTTCTTGATCACGTCCTTGCATATTTATTTTCGATTTAAACTCCCTCTCTGTTGTTTCTCGTTACAGCTGGCAGGAGCTTAATCCTGGTCTGCTACGTGTCAAAATCTTCTCTGCATCGCGTCACTCCAACTTTCAATAGAAATTTAAAGCGTGCTTTTATTATTTAGAAAAACATTAAAGACATAGCTAATTTTGAGACATCGGTGATGGCTCCTACCTCATTTTTTAACATGATTTCAAAAACAATTTTTTTACCAAATTAACAGTCTAACTTTTGTATTACTTTGTGTGTTCAATAATACATTCCCCACCTACACTAGTTATTAAGGAACCATTCTATCAAATTTTTAATTTGTTTAATTACTATCATTTCCACACTATTTCGAGAAGATATGTGTTTGCGTAATTTAAAGCTAAGAATTCTACATTATAAACTTTTTGTTGGGTGATCTTTTTAAATATCTTAAGTGGAAGTAATTCCAATGTATATATGTAAATCGAATATGTATAAACTACAGGAAACATATGAAATTTTAAAACTTGTATTCTAAGCCAATAAATATAACTAGTTGCATAAGTAAAAATCATTGCATTTCAGTTATCTTTAAGCCTTGGATTAGACATATGCATAAGTTGAGAGTATTTCTTTTATATTTCACAGCTGTTTTTATGAAAGCTTCCGCGGGTGTGCACCTGCAGACCTTCTTCGTTTGCTGGACTTTGAGCAGGTAGCTATTAAGGCTACGCTGTAACTTCTGTAATACAATCGTTAATTTTCTTCTACCTGAAACCTTACAGAGAATTGCAATGCCCATCATAAAATAAAAACGCACATGCCATCTAATGTTTAAAACATGGAAAGACAAATGTTTTTACTACATAAACTCATCATTTGAAACATAAAATTATATAAACATTATTCTCTTCATCATTTTCAGATACACAAAGTGTACATAGCTACATGCTAACAACACATGTCGCAAACTTAATTCTAGAAAATCGGTGGCAATCGAAACGAATGTGTCTTGATATGGCTTTGGTTCGAGCCAATTTGGCTCAGTTGATAGAGCAGATAGGTATTAGGTATGTTCATCTTGAAGTTGGTTGCTTGGCGAATGATTTTCCTTGCCGTCAACGTTCAGGCGATTCATGGCAACCAGTTCCATTAGGTTAACACGACTGCGTTTCGGTGTAAAACGTGTGGCAGAATTCGAATTTGAGCCGCATCCGGCGCTATTGTTGAGCTTCTCACGAGGTGGTGTATGTAGAAAAACACCCTCAAATATGGTCTCCAAGCTGTTGTCGTGACTGAAGCAACCAGCTGTTGAATCATTACCATTGGCGATGGGCGCACTGATTTGTGCATTAATTTCATGCAAGGCCACAAAGTCGGGATTGTTTTGACGTCCAGGACTGTTCTCCCGCTGTTTCGGCTGTTGCTGCTTTGGTGTTTCAATATCCGACACATTTAGGTCATCAATGGGCGATGGTGAGCGGCCAAGTGGCGACAAGGCACGTATTTCGAAGGCGGGCAGCTCATCACAGTCTGCCGGTTCGCCTAGTTCATGTTCAAAAGCCAGTGACAAATCACCTTCACTCTCAAGTGAGGACAATGAACACTGTAGGATATTAGAGCTGTTAAGCTGTTGTTGCTCAATGGTGCACATATTAGTTGTATTTACCGCATCCGCATCAGATGTTGTTATGTCCATGTTGTGCGCTGTGACTGCTGTACTTATATGAAAGGCCGAGAAATCGTCAAGCATTACAAATATGTATGTATGTGTATGGAAAATGCGCTGCCTGTTGATCGTTAGCCTGTTCGTGCTTTGTTTCGCGGGATTCGAGGGTTCTCAGTCAGCGCAGGTAGGCAAATCACAAACACACTTTAAATCTATGCCGCACCAGTCGGCTAGTAAACAAATAATGTAATTTATCGAAATTGTATCGATAATTAAAATATTAGTACGACCGTATGCGCAAAATCAGAAAATACTAACTTCTGATTACTCACTAAATTTAGACCCATTTGATATTGTCGAGAATGACAAAAGCTGATTAATTTAATTTATCAAAAAACTTTTAACCGGCAGAATTCTATCTGTATTGTATTACCACAATTATAGAAAATTCAATTATTTTATTATAAGGTATCGTAGGTACAAAAATTAAGCGTGAATAATTTATTATCAACAAAATCAACTATTTACTATGAGGAAAACATTTGTAATTTGTTTTATCGCTAGACAGGCTATGCTCTGTATTCATAACAATTCAATTAGTTTGTGCTTCAGATACATTGTAATAGTTGTTATAATTAATAATACGTATAAGGTCCTCAATTTGCGTTTGATAACCAGAGGCTGCCACCTTGTTTCCTAAATAAATGCTATAGCGCATAAACTTTTCGAACTCGCCCTCTTCGTGTATCAATTTCTTGTAGCGTGGATGAATAAAATCCTCCTGTTTCTCGTCTAAAACAAACGGCTTTGAGTGCAATATCCTAAAAAAATGGTAAAAATACAAAATTCAATAACTTATTGGAAACACAATTAAAAATAACATTTTTGAACCCACTGGCAAAACCGTAGCGCTGTAACAAGTATTTTATCAATCGTTTCCCGAAACGTAACGCTCCGCCGATTAAGCAGTGAAAGGAAAGCGATTTCTTTAAGGTATTCCACATGTCGCTGGTATAATCCTTCAATCGAATCAACAATACGCAGGTCATCGGTGAAAGATTTCCATGTAGATTGCAAGGCAGTTGTCTCTAAATGATTTTGCAGTGTTATCACAAAATGTGCCAGTTTGTGTCGCGCCATTTGCAGATGCCGATAATGTGGTGATCGTTGTATGGTGCGACCATGAAGTTTAGATAAATCCTGCAGATGCAAATAGGCACGCTCCAGTATATAGTTGACATGACGTAATTTCATCAAATGCGAAAATATCTGCACATATTTGTCTATCGTCTCGGGACTGATTACTAAATTGAGTGGCCAGTCCACTTTGTAAGTGAGATTAAAGACGGATAAAAGTTCAAGGTTCATCAGATCGAGAGAATCCGGGATATGTGTGATGTTTAACTGAAGGTTGTCAACAACTTGAGATTCAAAAGAGTCTTCCGCTATTTTGTTGCTAATTGCATTATTAAATATCGAGTCTAATGTACACCTATTGCATAGAGTGTGCGGCTTCACGCCCGATTCAACTTGTTCCAGAACACCCAAAACTAGTTGACTGCCAAACTCGCCATCCAGCAAAAAGAAAAAGTTACGTAGCTGACAAAAATGGCCAAAGACGTTCAGATCCTGGAATATGCGCAGCACCTCGTTGCGCAGCAGCGACAAATGACCTTGCAGTGGCACCATTACCGACATTTGCATATACCGCTTAATCATAAACGGATCACGTTCGCTTATTGGCTGTACAGGCGGCGATTCTTCTGCTGTTCTAAAACTAAAAATGGGTTTCCTTTTCACCTTTTCAGGCTCCGCTTCAACAGGTAACGGTGATGGTGATGGTTTACCTGTACTGTCGGAATTGATATCGCAGTGAACACCAATCTTGACATTATTGTTATTGGCTGCATCTGTCACTTCGTTGGATATGACGTTGACAACTTCAATTTCTACATCCGACGTGGTTGACATGGGCGTTGATATATCCTGTGTCGTCTCCACGTTAAGCTTGTACAGATCCAGGGGCAAATGCAAGGCACTGTCAGAGACAGTTGTTAATTTTTTATCATCTTTGAGTTTCGTATCAGAATTCAGCAATTTCTTCACTCCACTTGACTCACTGTTCCCATCATCATCATCACTGTTGAGCGATCGGAAGTTACTGTGTTGTTGCATGCGTCGACGATTACGCTTCAGGTCACTTAGTTCTTCGAGATTCATATTCATGTCTGGTGGCCGTTGAGTTTTCTCTTCCGTACAACTTAGTACACGCAAGCGATTAACTTCAGCATCAGTATAGGTGGATGTCGTTGTCGTTGCGCCTTGATTCATATCCACCTGTATATGGCATTCTTGAAATTGTTCGGAACAAAGATTTCGCATACGATTGCGCGACATTTCATCGTCATTGTTGTTTTCATTTGAGGTTAATACAACCGCTTGATCTTGTACAATCTTCTCTGACTCGGGTTGATGTTTTGGCAGACATTCGGAATTTGCTTCCTCGCAAGAAACAAAACTTCGGCTACTGCTTGTGCTATCGTCTGGACTGATAACTACGCCAGTTGTTTCAGTGGGATCGGTGTTCGTTTTTAGTAATACCGAAATTTGGTTTTCCAATATTTGTTTGTTCCTTTGCAAACGTTGCTCGTCCAGTTGAGCACATTTTTCCCGATAGGCCAGCTCATCCACAATTTCTCTGCGTCTTTGTTCCAAACGTTCTTGTTCCTGCGCTTCTTGTTGTTTGTTAAGTTCATCATAGCGTTGTTTCTTTGCAGCATCAGCTATTATTTGCAAGTCTTTCTTTTGCTGCACCCATCCGGCAATATGTGCTTGGGTGCAGTCTCTCATACGGTTACCAAAGCGATGGCTTCTCGCATAGTACTCATCCACTATGCTATGCATCTGGAATGGCTTTTGGAGATTCTGCAACATCTGTTTATTGTGTTGCTCCAGCGTTTGTCGCATTTTGTTCAACTGCTGCTCAGACATGCAAACTACCAGATCAAGGTGATTTAAGTTGAAAACCTCGTGCTATAAATAATCTTTTTGTTGAAATGTGTCACATAAATGTGTATATTCACAAACCTGAGCATTGTATGCCTGAAGTAAGCGATTATATTTGCCACACTGCAAAATAACCTCTTCACAGCCAGACAGAAAGCCAGGCACTGCATTGGATCGAACTTGATAGCCCTTGTCGAAAAATTCTTTGCTGCGCTCGTTTATTAAATTCGGTGTGCAACGGCTTATGAACAGCTCGTTGAAGGGCTCGTCGAGGTGCCCCCGGTAAATCCATCGTTGCAGCTGGCCATAGTAAGCGACACATAATGATCTCAACAGGTACAATAGTAGTTGAGAAAATTCACGATTGACGCACTTCTCAATGGCTGACCAAACGTAGCTTATTAGAAACGATCCACTTAATCCTTTGGCGGCATTAACTGTTCAAGTCGTTAATATAAAGTTTTACTGACTAAAGGACAATATAAACTTACCACTGAGTTCGATTTGAAACGTTTGATCAAGTTGCTGTAGCAGCTCCATAACAGGATTTGCAATGTGTAGAAGTCGTGGCAAGTTTTTAGCACTAAGCGATAGTAAAACCTGTCGGCTATTTGCTAGAATTTCAACTATTGCCAGTCGCAGAGACTGTAAATGACGAAAGAGCATTGCAGAGTACATTACATTATAATAATATATTATACTAACTCGGTTGAGAGGACGTTCGTTGTATTTTGGTGTGCCCAGCATATCAGTACGGGCCCTGAGACTTAGATACGCATTGCCAGAGTTCACAAATGGTTGTGTAAAGTCAGCCAAAGTTTCGCACAGAATAGGAGAGACCGTTGTGTTTGATCTAAGAGCAAAACCTTTATTCTTAGTGAACTGAAACGTTGTAGACAGCAGACCAGCTAAGAATAGACAATGTTATGTTACATTTAATCAAATATAATAATATTAAAATGTTTTCAAATTTGCTCACCTGCAAGATACTTTAAGTCATCAATCAAATCGGTCTGCTTAATAAAATTCAACTTTAATTTCCTATTTTCAAACAATGCAAGCTCGTTACTCATATCAACATCTGAGATGAAATGCTTTTCGGGCCCACGCTTTTTAATTATCGTTTTCTTTCTTCTTGGCGCACACTTTTTTTTGGAATTGTCCTCCGGTGGCAAATTGAAGTGAACACGCGACTTTTTTACCTTTGTTTCCTTCATTCGCGCCAAGGAATCACTAAAGACTCCGCCGACCTGTATGTGTTTCTTTTGTTTTGATAGCTTGCGGTACGCATCAATGTTGTTTGGCACAAAGTTCGTGTGACGGCCGAGATTTGTTGGTTTCATTGCTGCCCGCATTTCTGCGATGGGAGGAAAAACTTTATATTCCACAGGAGGTGGCTCAAATTCACCGATCCTCTTTTCCAGTCGGAACGGTTTGGGTAGCAGCATACGGATAGGCCTTCGTTTAATTTCACTTGGCTCCGGTGGTTCCGGGCCTGTGCAAACACTTTGAAGACATTTGCCAACCTCTCTGCCCAATTCTGCCTGCAAAATGGCACACTTGTCATCGATTAGCTTTTGAAATTGTTCCAGTCGCTTTGAACGAGGGCGGGAAACTTCTTCAAGATCGCATACTGCTCTTCGTCGCAGCACCGTCTCGTATATTTGTGACCTTTTCTTGGCAACGGAGGCTGCGTCAGGCGCCATACCATATCCAACTGTTTGTTTTTTTTCTTTGAGCTCATCTTCGAGAAGAAGCACTGCTAGTTGAGTTATTTGGTCGAAGACGCTGTGACATAAACTGCTAGCTGCATCCATTCAACGTTTTTCAGTAATTATTTTTAGCTAATATATTGCAATTACTTATTCAATGAAAACCAAAACAGAGCAATTGTTCCTTTTTTGTGTTGAATGTATTGGAGATGAGAAATATTTTTAAGTAACTGTTACTCACCGCGAACCATCGATAGCTTGAAAACGCATAAGTACCTGGCGCCGTGACACAAACAATTTCATTTTTTTGCAAAGTTATCGCTCAGACTCAAAAGTTAATAAAAAAAGCCAGTTAACAATATTCACCTAAAAATTTTACAAAATAAAAATGTCTAGTCGAAAATTAATGAAATTTAAGTGAGCGTTTATTGCGATGATTAAATTTAATTCTTATTGGAAACAAAAAATGGTCACCAAAGATGTAAGCCGCATTTAAACATTTGAAGTTTAAAAATGAGAAACACATTTAATAAAAATCAGCTTTTTTCAACTTTTTATTCGCATTGATTTCATTTTAAAATTGTATTCCAAACACTTTGTGTAATTTACAAAACATAAAATTAAAATGTTGAATAGAGCTGGTTACAACTTAAGTTTATTACGATTTCAATAACTTACAACTACATACGATCAGGATTATTTATATATATTTTTAAATAGAACATCTGAATAGAAAGAGTGTTGCGTTGCGTTCAAGAGTGCCATATTACATTCATTGATATTGAGATTGACGGCATTAGCCAGTTAAAGGGGAGCGCGAAGTTTTATTGGAGCAATGAAAAAATAAGAACAGCGGGATTTTTGGAAATATATTAAAGCAAATAAAACTGGCATGAAGTATTTATAATTCGGCAAAATTAGCGCCAGCGCAACGGCATAGTGCATATAGATCAGCCAACCTAGCAATAATCGACTACAATATTAGGTAAAGAGCATTTGGGGTGCATCGGGGGAGCTTTGTAGGTTGACAAATTAGACAGCTTAGCTTGTCGTTGGGAACTTGTTGCACGGTTGTATAATTGACGTCTTGCGGGCTGGCACTGTTTCAGGTGTTGGTATGGCTTCGCCGGTGGTCACCTTGTTGGCAA
Source organism: Scaptomyza parva (assembly GCA_035044645.1). Lineage (NCBI taxonomy): Eukaryota > Metazoa > Arthropoda > Insecta > Diptera > Drosophilidae > Scaptomyza > Scaptomyza parva. The sequence goes on along the minus strand of JAWNNT010000065.1, from coordinate 1,293,123 downwards.
ATACCTGCTTGACACCACCACCTTTTTGTTTGGCCATCTGATAATCACCCGAATCAAAGAATTTTTGCTACAAAAACACATTAAACGGTAAAAGGCAAAAACTCAAAAATATATTATGGGGCACAGCTTACTCCCTTTTGCAGACGCTTCTGAAGAAAAGCGGAATGGCCTCCAGGAACTCGCACTCCACTTGGATATTTGGACTTGAGCTTTTCCTCTTCGATTTTCTCCAAGTCTCTTGGATTGGTTTGTTCGCTTGACGGTGCCTCGTTCTCCTGTGGCGTGGTCGCCGGACTGTTTTCTTCAGTAGAGCTCATATTTATCTGCAGCAATAACAATAACTAACTTGTATTATTTTTTGTTTCAATCAAAACAAGATTTGTACACATGTAAATTACAAATATGGCGATAAGACAACAACAACAAAGGCAGCCAAATTTAAAAAAGCGAGCGAAATGGCCAGATAAAATTGCATTTCATAAAACACACACTTACGAATGCCCATGTATGTATGTATGTACTCACATATACTCATATACATACAAAGCACACACACTTATTGCCATAGACTTGCTAATATATAGTGCGGACGACAACTACGGGTAGTATACTCGTATTAATCTGATGTGCAAATATTGTTACGATTTAATACTCATGCTCATGCACACATGAACATACGTACTTAATTAGGAGCATAATTTTTTTTACCTTTTGCCTTGTGTGATGCGTCAAATGTGACAAATAACTGTTGTTTTCCTTCTTTGCGCAATTAAAAACGAATGTACGCCGTAAGCTTTTCGGGTTTTGCTAATTAACAATCACAAGCTGACTTAATGGACAAAACGACGCAGAATAAATGTTTTATATGCGTTTTTACCGGCAAAACGTAAAAGACTTTAAAATGTTCGTTTTCCTTAACAAAATTTGTATAATTTTTTTGGAGACGCTACGAAAAAGTGTTGTATCGAATCATTCGGAAAACTTTAATCGATTGAACTGAACAGGTTCCTTGTGTCATTCCGTTGTGTAGTTCATTTTAAAGCACATATGTTTTAACAGCAGTTCTTTAAGCCTGGTAAACAATCTATCCTTAGCGGCATTTAAAAAATATTAATTTGTTTAATTTATATTTCTCAATTAAAAAGGATTAATTAATTGTTTTAGCTTTTAAAGTGGCTTTTGTTAGAAATCATCACAACAAATTAGCCGTTACCGATAATTCTGCGCACAGCTGTTGTTATCAAATCGATTAATAGTATTTATACCAAATAAATATATTATATATATTATTTTGTTAACCGATCTGACCAAATTAATTATTATAAAAAATTTTTTCGCGACAGATAACATTGTTTAAATACATAATAATGGTAAACAGTTGTATTTTACTGATTGAATCAATATAAAGGACTACCCCTATTCTATTATTGTTATTACTGCTGTTGGGGCATATTGGTGCAATTTCGAGCTGCTATCCCTTACATAGTATGTGCGTATTGTTTATTTGATCCCAAGTAATAGCATTTTATATATACAAAAATGAGCTCCAAAGATAAAACAAGGTTCAAAAATTTTCTTAAATCAACAAAATCAGCAGGTAACATTGACAAAGGCAATTGTACTCTAGTGCTTCCACTAAAATGCATTTTTCCAGAAACAGCAGGGGAGCGCACTTTATTTCCCGAATATGAGAAAGAGTTGCGGCCAGAGCTGCCAATCGCACAGCGTTGTAAAATGCTTAAAGAATTGGGTGACCTGCATTTGCACAACTTCAACTTGGACGAGGTAAGTATTACGATGCAGAACTTCGCTTTCTTGTGAGGCGGAACGATGCAAAACTTAGCCATGTTGGAACCGGCATTATGATACTCTTATATGTATACATATATATTTTTGCATGTTTATAGACTTATATCACAAAGCTGTGGCATCTAACCAACGATCTCATTGTGCTGAACAAGCCCGCAGAAACTCGACAAATAGCGTTAAGTTTTTACAAGCGGCTAATACAAACACAATACAAAAACTTGACGCTGATGCGTGAAAAGTTTTTCCTGGTTATTCAAAATCATGAGGCGCACGAGGATTTGCGTCATCTCCTGGAGCTACTTTACACACTCACAGAAAATGGCAAGGACATTACCAATTTCGAGGAGAAGGTGAACCAAATAAGCTAAAAATTTGCTCAATTTGTGTTTGTATTAATGGCTAATCTTTGTAATAGATTGGAAAGTTTATGCTGCTTTGGATACCAGCTATAACAGATGCTAATCTGTTGTGCCCCTACCTGGACATGATGATTAATCTCATTAAATTTAATGCGGCACAGCTAGACAAAGAAATACTAATTGGAATTGTGCAGTATGTGCTTTGTACAACAATTGTATTTTAAATATCTAATACATCTGTTTTCTTGTTGTAGAAATGCTTGCGACTTGAGTTGCACGGTGGCTGACGATGAAATCGGACTACAATGCTTGACCGTTTTGGAAATGGTCATTGGCTATACAATTTTCCCGAGCGAACCACTGCATCAGTGTATTGTTACACTGTGCCGCACCGTAAACAATGCACGATATTGCCAATCATCATTTAAGGTAAGTCACTCTGTTTTGGTTTGTCCCAATTTATCAAAACGCATGCTAAATGTGTGAATATACTTTTATAATATTAAAAACTTTGATAGTAGCTTGTTGTAACTGATATCTGAATTTGGTCTGTTGCTAGTCACTTTTGGAGCGATATAAATGTCAATAACTTCCTCTGATTGCTTCTGGCTTATCACCTCCTTTGTGGGCTTTTGTACAATAACTTTCTGCACCTGGACGGGAGCAGCTAGAACTTGTACAGGTTTCGCATTGTGGCACTTGGCAACTGCATCAACAATAAAGTGATTCTACATCAAAGTACTGTCCATTGGGGCAACTCAACTCCAAGGCTCGACTGCCCAGGCACACATAGTATAGACTGCAATTGTGACTATGTGGCAGTAATCGACTACCCTCGCTCGCACACTCCGTCAACCATTCGCCAATCTCTGGTTTTGAGAGTGCTTTCAGGCATATGCCTCTCGTGTCCGGCAGACAACTATTCAAGCGTCTGTCATAATAATAATCTTTTGGGCATTGCTGCAGTACTGCTTTGCCTTGTTCGCAACGATAGTAAGTGCTGCAGTCTTTCGCATTTGGCAGCGTTGAATGCTCCGGCAGTATGCAGCTGCACTGATGACCTGGCGTTATAGCCACAGGCAAACACACATTTCGCTCCGCATCGAAGTAGTGGCCGTAGGAGCACCTAATCAGTGCCAGCTCACCATCACTCGAGCAACGCTTATAGCGTGTACAATCATTCTGAAGACGTTGAACACTTTGGCTGCCGGTTGCATTGCAACTTGTGGCACAAGAACCTCTGACACAGCGTTGTTTATCACTGCTAAAATGGTAATCCGTTGGGCATTTATATTCCTGATAGCTGATGCTATCTTTTTGTCCCGTACAAATATAGAATGTGTCACATTGTCGCCTATCCGGCACCAGAGTCCAAGCCTTGGCATTCCGACAAATCGTTTCAATTGTCAAATTGGCTTCAATTATTGCCAGCTGCAGCAATACAATTATAATAGAATGCGACTGTTCTGTGAATTAGGTCAAGGATTAGATAAATATGTACGTATGTTAAACAGTAACTTACTGCACTTCATCTTCATGTAGATTTATTTGTTGAATGCTTTGCTGTTTTGTAAACTGCTTCACTTTTATGTGGTACTAAGGCTACATGAAAATTTATCAGTTCATTTCCGAGGCGAAAGTGGTAACATTTTGGGTTACACTTTGTTTGCTTATGGTAATGAAATTGCTTGTTAGTCAACATCTTCTCAGTCCTTATCTGATCCGTTTCATGGTTTTTTCCCCGATTGTCAAAAACAACAAAAATATCAATGAATGAATGTGTATTGCTTATTAGTGCCGACTTCCGAAATGCGCCGTATCTGTCAATGTTAACCAAAACATTTTTACTTTACACAATGATTAACTGCAATGTCAATATACTATGATACAGTTTGGTATGATTCATTCATTCAACTATGTTGTTCTTTTCCAGGAATATCAAAATTACTGAGACAAGCTTTATTTTAAGGCCATCACACTTTATTCAACTTTTACAATTTTCATTAGATTTTTTTTTTTTTAAGCAAAGTAGCAACTGATTAGATCTTTGGGCATGCAGCGCAGGTGATCGAAACCAAATTTTTCAACCTTGAGGCAACTCGCCCGAGTGCCATACTCCATTGAATCGCGCAATGTCAATTTGATTTCAAGCATGGCAAAGATGAATGCACCAACGAATGTCTCATGTACACCAATACTATCCACCACATCTTGCGGCGTATGACCGCCAACCTTAAAGTAGACATCATTGGGCAACAAGCAGCTGGCACCCTCACTATAATTCTCATAGATAATAATGGGTTCACGCTTCGCAGGATCCGTGCAACTGTTTGTACCATTTGGCACTGTTTCCTCACTCTTGTCCATTGGCATATATGGACTTTTCTTCGGCTGCCTGGCTAGCCAGCGTTTGTGTGCCACACGCATTTTGTCGCGCGCCGCCCAAACCATTTCGCGACCATTCATAAAGCCGTATCTCGTCTTCACGTAATTGCGAATAAACACATAGTCCGCAAGCTCGGCCAACAACACGCTCATTGGTCGCAAATCGAAGAGATCCACAGATATCACAATGTCGGTGTGCGGACTGCGTGAATTGTAGTCGCGCACAGCTTGAATCATGCGTAACGTCTCCTTGATGTTGCGTGGCTCAAAGTGTATCCAGCTGTAGCTGTGATAGTCAACGGCACCCACAAACTGCTGATAGGTTATGTCGTGCTTTCGGGTTGAGTATTCAGCGCTGGTACACAAGTTTTTGCCACGAACCGTGAAGATGCTTCGATGTGCCGGCATTTGGTTTATGCGTGGACAATCGGTGATATCAATGTCCATGGCCACGAATGTGGAGATTAGACTCTCGAATGCGGGAGCAGTGCTTAGGGGGCCAAGGAATGTACATTCGGTTCCCAAACGCCGCAGGACGATGCAAGTATTGGGGGCATAACCGCCCGGACGCCACGAACCCTCGTGAGTACTGTTGAGAAGGCCGGGCGTAGGTTGCTCATCGCATACACTAATCAAGTCCAGCGTACAGCGGCCAACAACGAGCACACGAAGTTGCGGCGGGGGTGGAGGTGGTGGTGTTGGCTCCTCACGCGGCAAATACCGCACCTTCTTTACTGTTATGAACTCTTTAACAATCAGCTTTTTCATGATTATTGAATGTCTGTGTGTGTAATTTTTAAAATTTTTACGTTATGCCAACTTGATATTAAAATATGTTATAAAGCATTTCTTTTACCATTCTCGTTAGATCATGAAAAATCTGTTGGGCACTCAGCTTGGTTATCGCTCAATGAAAATGATGTGCAACATACTAAACGATCAGGAGAGATACGATGATGCAGAACTATTGCGTGGCGCCGTCTTTCACCTCAACATGAATATCTTTGGCTCGAATATCATATTTCAGGTATCGCCAATGATCTATGCAACGAACGTGCTTAATGGATTTCTCAGTGTAAGTTTATAAGGGAAAAAGAAATAAGTGAGTTGATTAATTAATTGATTATTTGTAGGCATTGAATAGCATGCATGTTATTGTCACCTATGAGGTAATACTTAGCGTGCGCATGGTTATCAACAAGTACAAGCTCTCCGAGATCATTTGGGATCTAATCTGTGATATTATGTCAGCAGTTGTGGATAACATTGAGAAATATAGTAAGTTCACCAACAATCATAAAATTCATATAATAATTTGTGAAAACCTCCTTTTAGGTCGATCGGGTGTTAACAGGGATCAATTGTATCAATTACAAATCTATTTCCATGAGAATATCGATTGCATTGAGAAGATGCTTCAAGACGAGCGCGCACAAATCTCGTGTAATGTGGATCGAATTTATGATCTTATTGAACGTGTAGCTGATCTGCGTTCAGAAGCTTCAGTGTTGGCTCTAATCGATTATCGAACTCGTCGCCTTACGGCAACGCGACCTGAATGGCTACTGGGTTTGACACAGTTTGTGCAGCGTTATTTTCGCATGTCCAATGTGAATGTGCGCATTAAGACAATCGATGCCCTGGTCCAGATCATGAATCAGAATCGTGCCAGCTATGAGGAAGAGATTCTCGATCATGTTGTGGTCACCCAGTTGGCGCAGATTCATCAGGAGCCCAGTTTGTTGGTACGCACTGCAGTGGCACGTGCGCTCTCGAACTTTGCGGCACATTGTGATACCAAGCGTTGTATGGAACTTTTAGACATGATGGAGGCGCTCATCAATCGACCGTTTGATGAGTCGACTAACAGAGCTACTTTACAAACTCCGTCGGATTTTACCGACATTATTGAGTGTATCGATGGGCTTATTGAGGTCTTTGACATTAAGCTTCATCGTCTGCCCGCCACACATGCCATCAAGATTTTCAATATATTAACGGATCACCTGGAGTTGCACTACGATCAGCCAGAGGTTTTTGAAAAGGCGAGCATTGTGAGGCTTAAGGTGAGTCAAATAGTTTGAACGAGCCATTAAACCTTATTTATGCTATGGTATATGTACTTCCTCCAGATATTTAACTGGATGCTTAAGGCACGTGCCAATGCTTCCTATCACATTGGTTATCCGGACAATGGCAGCCCAGATAAAATCAAGTTTAGCCACTATTTGGGTATTGATTCACCCATGCCACCACAAACCCAAACAACAACAATTTCAATACGACGCGCGTGTAATCTGATTGTACGCTGTCTGGAGCACGACACGGACTATGCGGTCTTCCAGCTGGTCACCAAAGATCTGCCCAAGGTATTGCAGAACAAGGTACTCATACAGGGCAATGACGTTGAGAAACTGGCCCACACGCTCTTCAACTCGGTCAAAAACAATAAATTTCAACGGCCAACCGATGAGTTTAAAGGTCTAGTGTTGCGTGCAATTGCATCGCTGGTCATCTATCAAGAGTGCCTTACGCCCAAAACGCATATGGCCGTCATATCCTCTCTAAAATCCTGCATACTTACCAGCAATACCGCCACCAGCAATGTCTGTATCAATACAATGACAATTCTCGTACTGGAGATGCCCGAAGAAACGATGCGCAAAACATTGCCCGATGTTCTATGGGAAATAACCAGAATGTCCGATACGAGTACGGTTGCTATTCCCGTATTGGAGTTTCTATCGCGTTAGTATATAAATTATATGTTTGTTCTATAGTTTTTCAATTGTTTTCTTTTTAATTTGCAGTTCTAAACCATTTGTCAAACCTGCTCACCAACTTTATATTTACGCATTATATGTATGTGTTTGCCATCTCGGTGTCGTACACGAAACCAGATCGATATGATCACTACACGGTATCGCTGGCATATCATGTCCTTGCTGGCTGGTTTCTCAAAAGCAAACTTGAAATGCGCAAGGATATTGCCAGGTACATTAAGTCGTCGTTGCAGTCCAATGTGAATGAGGATTCGTCCAATCGCAAACGTAGCACAAGTTTAACAGAGCGAGGCAGCAAGAATAAGGATGAAATCTTTCACACCGATTTGGCCGAAACATGCTTTGATTTTCTAGCCAGACACACCTATTCACCGTGTCCCTCGATGCCCAAACGGTGAGTATGATTTGAGCTGTTACAGTTGTAAAAATGTATAAGTTAATATTCATTTAGCTTGCCGGCCATTGAATACATGTTGAAGGACGGCGTCTCGCAAACTTGGCTTGTGGGGCACAATTTGGTTACGATTACCACAGCAGGCTGCCCATCGGGACCCACACGCAATGGTTTGTGCGAGCGTTGCGTTCAGCTGGCCAAGACTCCCAGCATAAGTCTGAATTCGAAGAGTCTTAGCGATGCGTCACAGTCGCAATCATTGTTGCCGGAAGCATATCCACGACGCGGCTCCAATCCGGAAGCATCCGGTGGAGCTGGTACTATGGTGGAGGGATCGCATACGGGTAGCAATACATCGCTGCTGGGCAATTCTCTGTCGCTGTCGACGGCCAGTGTGAGTCCATCGATTCAATCGGGTTCGGGGACACAACAGTCGGTTTGTGTGCGCGCCTGCACTGCCTGGGCAGAGGTATACATCAGACGTCCAACTGGCAACATTTCATGGATAACGCGCGTCCAGAATCCCATTTCCAACAACTGTTTTGGCCAGGATCTGCCGTTCAATAACATTGTCTCAATGTTTCTACCCTCTGCTTATGGTGGTGTCTTTGGCCCAGATAATCCACTGCATGTGCAGCACCCGCAGCCGCAGCAGCAGCAGGAACTACAACCAGAAGTACCCGATCCGGAAGCTGAACAAGTTGAGATTGCGCCAGAACCAGCACCGGTTCCAACACCAGCACCGGTTACGGTGCCAGCAGCTACCGAAATACGCAATCGAATGGTAACCAGGGCGCGAGCATTGCAGCGTCAAGAGGAGATACACTCCTCGATGGGTAGCTCCTTCAGTGGCACAGCGGCCATAGACATACCAAGTCCACGGCCAGCTGGTGGTGCAAGGCGTGGCAAGGAAGCAGCGCTAAGCGGCAGCGTTAGCGACGGCGAGGCCGATGACGATGTAATGACCTTTGGTGATGGCCAAACTCGTGCCCGCAATCCGGTGCGACGTGTCAACTCCAGTCCAGAGATGAGCTCCAGCTGGAGTCTGGCATTTCGTGCCGCAAAACCAGCACCACTCTCGCAAGATCCACCTGAAACTATTAAGACCTCGATCGAGGAACCGCAGCTGCCGTCAAAGAAACGAAGTGTTCAATACAGTACTAAGGATATGCGTGTTAGCTGCGAGGCCATACCCGAGGAAATAGCTGGCTCAACGCCACCGACGCATGTTGCACAAGCATTAAAATGTCCAGCGGATGTGGCACCCGGCACACTGCCGCCGAAGCAGCATTCGGCTGATGATGTCAGCAGTCAAGTGGCTGGCGTGGTGCAGACCTCAACATCTGCATCCTCGCTGAAGTTTGGAGCCGTGGGCAAGCCACCATTGTCCCCTGGTCTGATTCAAGCAGCAATTGCACCCAAACAGTCAACGACGGCTGCTGCAAAAGGAAACAAAGTGACAAGCTATGGTGCAACCTTGGGTCAGGCCAAGTCCAACAGTAGCGGAAATGGCTCCAACAGCTCCGATTATAACAATGGCAATGGTGGTGACATGATGCGCGGTCGTTCCAAGACCATATCGGTGCCACGGGAAATGAACAATGGTAAAGGTGGTCCACAGCCAGCCAGCAGCTTTCGTAGCTTTGGTGCCGCCAAGCCATCGATCAGCGCCAAGTTGTGCATGAATCCCAGTTTCAACTTTCTCCAGCTGTACAGCACTGGTCAGATGCCGCTTAAGGTGGATCCCGAACTGTCAAGTACATTGGCGCTATTTGATCTAGTGCCACCATTCGAAACGCACAAAATCGGTGTGCTATATGTCGGTCGGAATCAGTGCAACAACGAGGTGGAGATTTTGCGTAATTCCTATGGCAGCACACGTTATGTAGAATTCCTGCGTAGCATCGGCACTTTGGTTAGCCTTAAGGAAGCCGAGCAGAATAATCTATTTATTGGACTGGATAAGAGTGGAGCCGATGGTAAATTCGCGTACATCTGGAAGAATGATATCCTACAGGTAAGTTCTTATATATGTACATACCTTTGAATAAAATTATAAATTCTATTTATGCAATATTTATGCAAATGTTCTCAGGTCACCTTTCATGTCGCCACGCTGATGCCCACAAATCTGCAAGATGATCCCAATTGCAACGAAAAGAAAAAGCACATTGGCAACGATTTTGTCAAAATCATTTACAACGAAAGCGGCGAGGAATATAATCTCACTACCATATCGGTAAGAATAGCAGTAGTTTTCGTAGTTCCAAGTTTAAAAATTAATAACATATTTGAAACCTTTGCATATAGGGACATTTTAACTATGCCTGTGTGATTGTTGAGCCTCTGGAACTTAATTCAAATCGTGTTTATGTCAAGGCGCGCACAGAGATTTCCAAGTTTGTGTGCCATTCAGAACCGCGTATTGTTTCCGATCGCAGTGCTCCACTATTAGCTCGGCAGATGGCGCTGCATGCAAACGTAAGAAGCAGTTGCCAATCTTAACTTACACAACACTAGACAATATTCCTATTTTTGCAGCTGGCCTCACTGGTCTATCAAACCGTACAAACGGAAAATCCTTATGCATCCAATTGGTTAGAAAGATTGCGTAAAATAAAACGCTTGCGTTTACAGGTAAATATGTTTTTAATGTGTATCAAATAGTTTACAGAATCAGTATGTTTTTATGTTTATTTTAGCTTGTGGCCAAAGCAAAACAACAGAGGAAGGAAGCCAGCGGCAAAAATGAATTTGAATTTGATGATTTTACCAAATTTACTTAGGCACAAGCAATTAACATACATACATAAAGACTTGTGAATTTCTGGCAAACATTGAAGGCAATTAGCTATTATTCTTGGAATGATGTAATTGTTTTTAAAACCTTTTTAAGTAAGGCTTACGTCAAGCGTTTTGTTTCCTATTATTTGCATACACATTATCATTATTACTATCAAGCACGTACATATATGTTTTATAATTACAATATATTTGCCTTAAACATAATGTATTCAACTTTAACAATTTTGTGGCTTTGCATCTTTTCGGAGTTCCGCAATGTGATCATATCCATATTTGGTTATTTTGTGGCCTGCTACACGGTTAGCAAAATCCACGGCATCGGGCAGGCTACGCTTTAGCATATACGTTGCAACTATAAATCCGGCCATAAAGCTATCACCAGCGCCAAGTGTGTCCACAACCTGTTCCGGCTTATAAGCAGGCACATTTTGTGGTGCTTCCAATGTGCTATGCAAACAATCAGCTCCTGTGCTGCCCCATGGACAAATTATACTCGGTGTGTGAGGTTTTAAAACTTCAGCAAGTTTATTACATGTTTCCGGTGCCGTTTTCCAGCCCTGCTGAGTTGCCAGTTCTTTAGAAAAAACAATGAAGTCGCATAAACCACAAAGCGGCAAATTCTCCTGATAAAGTGACTCAAAATCAAGTGAAACAATGATGCGATCCTTATTGACCCGATTGTGCTCTTGCACATCTCTCATCATTTTTATGGTTTCGGTGGCCTTGCGTGCCTCAAAATGTGCCCAGCCAATGCGCTTGAGATCGATCTTGCGGAAATCCTCGTGAGTAATATACGGATAATTTTTATTGCAGTGCACAATAGTGCGTGATCCCGTTGCCTTAACAATTATAACCGATGAGAACGGTGGATCTAACTCAGTGCTTGGACAATGCTGCACATTGATCCCACGTCGTTTCAGATCCTCCAGCAACACACGAAAGGCGCCCGATTGGCTTAGCATGCCAAGGAATTCCACATCAGCGCCGAGGATCCGAAGCACGGTGCTTACATTTGAGGCATTACCGCCACGAGCCCAAAAACCGTCAAGGCATCGCCTGTCTGTATCTTCCTCGGGAAAGTTCTCGGTGATGGTCACAAAGTCAATAACGTTGGAGCCCACGCACAGCACTGGCTTGATTGTGGCCATGCTAACTAAATTTTCAAGATGACAAATTTGCCAATATGTGTTTGTGCTTAAGATTTGAGGTTTTGTTAATACAATCTAATCAAGATTACACATACACAAATTTGACCCTTTCAATGTGTGAATGTATGTTGATTAATTTGTTTCTTATCACAAGTTTGCGACTTGAATTGGGAGCATTTTATTGTACTTTCATTTATGTCATTCGAATTAAAAGGCATTTCAAAATTACTCAAATGAAGTATTAAATTAAACAATCTCAAGCACAACCTTTAAACAACTTTTTATATTCTTATTTACATACAAACATATGATTAAACAAATGACATTGGGATCTTGCTGTTATCGATAAACTACTAAGCCGCGCGCCAATTGAAACAAAAAAATTATAAACATTTGTACGCGACTCGCATTAATATAAATAAGCGCACAAACACTCACGTTTTAAACTGCGCGCTTGAACCGCTCAGAGAGCAAGGCGTCACATGTTATTCAGTTTCTCTTATGGAGAATGGGCATGCGCAATGCGTTACCTTGTTATTTTTCTTCATGCTTCCAGCTGTGGAGGTGCCTGGCGATCAGTTCTCCGCTAGTCACCCGCGCGCGCGGTATTATTTAGTTGAGCTGTTGCGCGCTGTGAACAGAAATATTCGTATCAACCAAAAAGCATTTCCTTTTAATTTCGCTTCTGGCGAAGTATATGAGTGAACTTGCCCTTTGATAAATGATTTTAAAATACAATAGTGATTGTGACAATAAGCCGGTTGGTGGTGAGTGAAATTTGCTATGCCAATAGCCATGTATGTACGTGGGGAAGGGGAACCGGCAATCAAGTGATGTCAAATATACACAGCTGGTTATACATGCATATAAAAAATACATTAATATGTATTTATGTCAATAATCGTGCTTGTATTTTGCTACATAATTTAATAAATAAAACAAACTAAAACTTAACAATGATGTGCCGAAAAGTTTTCGTATTTTTTTTTGTACACACATAAAGATGTGTGCGAGAATATAAAATGAACGAAAACGAGTTGAAAATGCGGAGCGTGCTTACGTTGTGTCGCGCCACTGTCAGAGAGAGAGAGCAAACGGGAGAGTAGCCTGGAGAAAAACGTTTCTTGTATTCAAAAAAAGAGGAAGAATGCGCGCTCGACTGTCAGCTGGTTGGTTGTCAAGTTGCGCAAGTGGCCACGAACTATAGTGTGTGTGCATAGCACTCAAAAACTAGCAAAATACATAAATCCTTACATTACTCCCATGCGTATGTGTGCATGCATAGCTAATGTAGCCATATGCACGTGCGCTGTATAACTAAATCTATTTTTCAACTTAATTTGCGTCTTTGTTTACATCTACGCCGTCCAGTTGACAAAGCGACCCCGAAGATAGAAGAGCAAGGACAAAGTTCGGTGCTCATTGATCAGTTGCAAAAACGCAGAGCAAGTGTTGTGCTTTTGTGGCGCAATAATATGCGAATGTTAACTTAAAATGTAAACACACAAGAAACTGCTTAAGCAGCTAAATCACAACAATAAGTACTACGACAGCAACAAACAATGAACTCAAACGCTGATAAGGCAAAAAAATTCACATGTAACTTTTTTTTTTGTTTAAAGTGTTTTCGCATGCATAATGAAATACAAATGGAAAGAACGTAAAGTAGAACTACAGAGTTGCATTTGTGAGTGGACTCGAATGCAGATCGATAAATCGGATCAAAAATTTTAAAACGATCAAAAGAACAATAAACAACTTAAGAATTCATTTCCAATAGCTATTCAACTTAAAATCAATGAAATGAAATCAAACAAATAAAGTGCTTAAAGCTTTTCTTTAGCTAATGCAAATGCAAATACAAAGTAGAAAATATTTACAGCAGGGGTATTAAAGTCAACTTTGTTTGAAGCTCAGATACCTTTGTACCTCACCTCTTTAAAGTTAGTAAAACTAATACATCGATCGTCAGTCAGTTGGCCAGTGTCAATATCTCGTTTCGACAACAATGCGTCGTCAATTAAAACCGCAAAACTGGTTTTTTCCAATGCGCTTGTACATTGTACATGAGAAGTGCACACAGCAAGTTGTAAAATAATATCTATACGGATCTATGCATCAATATCATCTCAGATGCGTGCAACACAACAAGAGAAATTAAGAAAGATGTGGTCTGAGCTCTGTTTTTGACGAAGATCAAATACCCTACAGCATACAGCTGCTAATAATGAGTAATCAAATACTCTTAATTGAATCAAGTATAATGCCAGAAAGATTTGCAATTTACACTCAGTCAATTAACAAGTAGCGCCATCTGGTTAATTGAAAAGGTAGCATATACATACATATATTGTATTATATTGTATAGTATTGTATATTTGTAATTAGTGTTCCCATACGTTTGTAAATATACAAGTAGTACCTTTACTAATTACGGCTACTTTTTACTTTTACTAAAATGACTATCAAATGGAAGTCTTTATGGAAATATCTTAAAAGTAACGTATATATGTTATCCAGTTTGAGGCTTCTTGTTTAAGTGCTACCAGTTTTCATACCTTTTTTTTTATATTGTATGTCAAATTTATACCTCAACCAGGTAAATAAAATGGCATATTGCCAAGTACGCAAACAAGTGCATTTCTCTGGGGCAATTTTTGTATTTTTTTTTGTGTTTTTTGTTTTCAAATCTTATCACACTTTCTGTTAACTGTTGTTTTTGAGCTTTACTGGCGGGAACAATTGTTTCAGATAACAACTTTGGCTCTTTGTGTTGTTGTTCTTCTTGTTGTTGTCGTTGTTGTTGCTGTCACACTCTATCCTTCACTTCTCACATTTTGCGCCGTTTGTCAAAGCCGTCGACCGAAAGATATCGTCATATACTAGTTTTGCAACTGCGACACGATTAAAAGCACTCGTGTTTAAATAAAACTACTCCCAAGGGCTATCAAAAGTGCTTGCTTACAAGCGAATTTGATCCCCAGAGGGGCAAAGTTCATAAATCCGAAGATCTACAATTTATCTGCAAATGAGTTTCGCTTCATTAGGTTCTTCACCACGAACCTTATCATTGGCACAGAAGCAGACTTCCCCTTTTGCTACTGATAATATGTTATACAAGGATTGCTATCTATCTATATGCAATAAAGAATAAAGAGACTAATAAAAAAATCAACTAGAATACGTTTTCCATGATTATCAGTTGAAGTTTAGCTTTGAAACAAGCTCTTCTTAAAGTATAGGGTATGTTTTTCTTATAGTAGTAAAATTTTTATTTAAAAAAATATCATTTATTAGTGTGTGCTGGCTGTCCCCGAAATAGATTAGACAAGTCACCGAATGAGATATCATTATCCATAGTCGTGTTACCAACACTGGAATGAATGCCTTTTTATATAGAGCTTACTGTAGATAAGAGATATCGCTGCCAAGTGTATTACACTGTGGCTAATAATACCTTACTAACTTGCCCCGCAGCTAAATGTGTATCGTTAAAATGATTTTTCATCTATCTATCTGGCATTTTTTGTTTTTCAGTTAATTGGCAACACAATGAACGCCAGTAAAGAGGCCAAAAGCGCCGCAAAGGGACAAAAGAAGTTACAAAAGACAAATAAGAAACAGCAACAAAAGCAACAGCAGCAGCAACAACAACAAATACAACAGCAACAACAAGCGAATGGTAATAAAAATGGGATCACTAAACCAGCCACGAATGCAAAAGCTAAAACAAACGACACAAAGGCCAATAACAACAACAATAACAACAACCACCTGGTGCAAAACAATAATAATTCACAATCAACCCAGTTTGAAGCAGGAGTTGGAGGAGGAGGGATCACAGCAGCAGCACCAGCAGCGGCACCAACAACGAATATTACGCAAAAATTTAAGGAACAATACGATTTGGAGCGACGTTCATCACAGATGACAGCATCGACCAGTACCGAGAATTTGCCCATTATGGAGCGTACACGAAGTTTCCGTGGCAAACTGTCCAAGTTTATCAATCATCTGACTGGCAGCAAGGAGAATCTGTCACGCAACGATGACGCGAAGGATGAGGCCGCGGGCAAGACACCATTCACATTCACCCGAAGTCGTTCGATGATACTACTGAGACGTCCAAACCGTCGAAGCTTCA
Organism: Scaptomyza parva; assembly: GCA_035044645.1. NCBI lineage: Eukaryota > Metazoa > Arthropoda > Insecta > Diptera > Drosophilidae > Scaptomyza > Scaptomyza parva. The sequence continues at coordinate 1,277,296 of JAWNNT010000065.1, read as the reverse complement.
TTGAGCCGCAGCTCGAGCAGCTTTCGGAGGAAGCCGAAAAGTCCGGTGATCCCATGTCGCCGGCATCGCCGCGTAAGAATTCCCTAGCTGAGAGCAATGCTGTCGACACCTGTTCACCCATATTGCGAAGACGTGCCGATACAGCGAGCTCCATAAGGACGCCGCCGCGCCGCCAATCGACGCAAGCGTTGACCTCAACCCCGCTGGACGAGTCGCCGGAGATGGTGATCCAGCGAAAGGCATCAACCGCGTCACTGGCACCCCTCGATCCCCAGAAGAACTTTCAGAAGCGTCGATCAAACACACTGATTGCCTCCTTCAAAAGTAGTTGGGCGGGTTTGGGCATAAGTGCGGCAGTTGGTGGCGGTAACAAGGAAAGCAGCAGCAGCAATCACACAAATTACCACAACACCAGCAGTGGCAGCAGCGATAAGAAGAAGGACAAACTAAACCCGAAGTGGAGTGCCTCGTTGCAATCGCTGCAGGCCATCGACAATATGGTCAGCTATGCCAATATGTCCTTCATAGACTACGATAAGTTCAATGGCTATGAGAAGCAACTCGAGCGACAGCACTCAATTATGAGTCTTGCCGAGCAACAACCAGCCATAATTCCACAATTGCCATTACCAGCCACTGCCACTGCCACCGCCACAGCCACAGCAACAATAACACCATTGCACAGCGTATATACGGCATCACCCATACCTCGTACACCATCTTTTGGGGGCTCTTCACTGGAGAGCACACCGCGAACGGTGGTAATGCGTCGCAAGCGTAGCACGAACTCTGTGATCGGTCGACAACATTCAACCTCAACGCGCAACAGTAGCCAAAGTTCGTTCAATCTGGACACAGATTATGAACACAATTTGGACCGGGTGCACAATGTGTATCGGGAAAGTTTGGATTCGCGCACGCTCGAGCTGCTCAATCAGCGTTCCCGCAACTCTTACATTCAGGATCAACCCATGCTCTTCGATGCCCTCAATTTGGAGGATGGGTCAGCGAATCGTCGTTGTGCGCTCTGTGCACAGCGTGTTGTGCGAGCGAATAGTTTCAAACAGCAACGGGATAACGTGGATGGGCGCGGGCAGCCCAAACAACAGGTAAGTCAATATTTAATAGATATGGCAACGCCGCCACTAGCTGGGCATATTTATATAAATAACTGTTATAGCTTTAAAATGGTATTTTAGGCATTAATTCTAAACTATCGATTAGCGAAATACCAAAAGCATCTTGTGACTAAGAAGAAATGATCAAAAGATATTTGGCTTTTAATAATATTGGAAGATTATTTGCCATCTCTCAAATACATTATTACCAAATTGCAAAAACTCTCACAACCAAATTGTTTATAGATTAACCCATGCATTAAAGTTTATTATTAGATATAAAAATACTCTTTTGAACGATATAAACACACTTTTTTCTTAATTCAAAACAATCTGTACTCAGATCAACCTACACAAAAACATCTACTTTTATATACTTTTATGCATATGTACTATTTCGATAAGGCGTTCGTCAGACGCTATGTGAATAATAATTTTAATTAGTTCAAGGGTCTTACAACCGTTTAAAAAAGCCACAAACCAAAGAAACCAGGTGTTGTTCAGAATTTCTAATGACTGATCGCCAAATGACAAACTAAGTACATGTTGTATATGGGATAAGACTCTCTTTTCGCTAAAACTTTTCTCAATATTGATAGTGTAAGAAAAATCACATCAAATATTAACACAATCGTTATTTTTTTTCGTTTTTTTGTTTGTTTGTATTATTGATATAAACAATTTGTACAAAAATGTAATGCTGAAGCTCAACAAACAAAACATACTTGGGTTTGTTAGTTTAAATATTAGATGGACAGTGTACTGGCCTTGAATAATAAGTATGTATGTGTGTGTAATTATAAAATGATAAACGAACGATTCATACACAATTTGTGGTGGACTTGATAAGTGGGTTAAAAACTAATTTGCACTTAGAATTAACTGAAATTTACATTTTGTGTAGAAAAGGGTAAAACTTTTGTCAGTTTATTCGGCTATTATTATTATTGTTCAGCCAGGCTCCACGTATTATTTTGTGTAGTCGGTGTCACCCTTGGAGTAGTGTATGCATGCCAATACAGTATCCAGCAGATACAGTGCACCCTCGATGACGCACAGCGAACCCATGGCAATGCCCACCTGTCGCTCCGAATTCACATACAGGAAACCCTCATCGGACATGTAACCCTTCCAGTAATGCAATGCCACACCACCAACAGCGATCCACATGAAGGTGCCAACCACATTCATGATGGTGTCACACAGTTCCCTAAAAAAATAGATCAATCAGTTAGGGATCTTTTAAGCTAATGACGCAGACTTACCCCTTATGCTTGGTGGTGCCAAAGAAGTAGGCAATTGTATGGCAGCCGGTGTATATTAGGAATCCAACCATAACACCGGAGGCAACAATTTCCGCATCTGCGCTCTTCTCCTCGTTGAGGTTCCATGTGCCGCCAATGCCCAAGAATTCACCGCCATCTCCCCATCGATACAAAAAGATGATCACCAAGTTTATGATCTGGAAATTAAAACCAATTTGTTAAAATTTCAATTAGTATTTTCTCGTGTTACAGTATGATGAATCATTTCAATTATTAAGGCGGCCCTGTAATGATCATACGGTGTGTGTGTGCCCTGCCACGCCCTTCAAAAGCTTTCTTAGCTACACACGCACGACCCGCACTTGTTTAATTTTTCCCCGAACACACACACAAACACTGACACACTGACATGAGTAATATTGACTAATAATACTGATAAGCACGATAAGACCACAAGTTAGTCGCATTGCTCAACATTTTTGTACTTGCTAAGCAATCTTGAAGGAAGTATTTTTCACTTATTTCTCGTTAAACTGAATATTTTTGCACATTAAAACATACCAGCTTAAGCGCTTTGATGAAAATCGAACCAATTGTTTCCACAGATACCATTTTTGCTTGGCGTTTGTTTTAGTTTTTCTCAATAAGAAAGTCGGAACTACAAGTTACTCTCTCTGTCTATTCGTATTCGTATTCGTTACGTTGTCGCTACTCAACTGAAATGCTTGCCGCTCAACTGATACAAACTTGGGTGAAAAATAAGGTGAAAAAGAATATTTTGTAGCTTTTGCAATCTATCCAAACAAACAGCGATAAGATAAGGCGTTCCCCATACCGATAACAGGTGTGCGTTTCGAAATGGGTTACAACTTTGAACAATTTTGTATATCGTTGCGCCTGCGCTGATTTCAAATGTTATCTTATCGCGATTTGTATTGGTGCGTTGTTTATCGTTATCGCTTTAAGCCACAAACAATTATCAACCTTTCGGTGCTATGTGCTCCATATGCACACATACATATTATGGTTATGTGTAACTTCTGCATTTTTTACATACTTACATTACGTACATTTATGAGGGCATTAATCATAGCCACAGCCAAAAGCTACACAGCAACATTTAGCTTACTGGCAAATCGTCATTTCGTGCGCCGGAAACAGTAATAATTACGTCATCATCGCAAAACGTTAAATTTGAGTTCTTGCCGCTTTGCGTGATGACAGTTCGCTTGACTTTGCTTAACGTTATAAATAAAGAATTCGACTTTGATAAAAATGAAAATGAGAAATTGCAAATCGTTTAGCTTTAATTAATCATGAATGAGTTCGAAATTGTTGTTGAAACTCAAATAGACTTGAGTACAATCTATTTAATTTGTTATGAATACATTTCAATGTTCTCAATAGCTTTTTGTACAGTGTACTTGTAAATTACATATGTATGTTCACTTATTTTAAGCTCTTGTTCTTTGATAACACACACACATACACACTAATTTTGTTCTAGGTCTTTTCTCATTCCTTTTTATAGTTGATAAGTAGTTTTTTTGGCAGACCTTCAAATCGATTAACCTTGGACACAGGCAAGCTGCTGTTTGGAAACTGGTTTCAGATAGCACATTGCTATAAATACAATAAGAAGGAACTTAACAAAATATGTAAAGTGCTGAAAGATTTGATACCCTCCTGATTCTTTTCTATATACATATCTATCTATCAATCATTGCAAAATAACTATAAAGTTATTTTTATTTTGCATTCCTCCACTGCACACAACTTTCTGTAAATCAGATTATTGTAATGTTCAACATATGTTTACATATCTGATTATTTATTCGTGCTTATAATGTCACTGTGCTATCTATCTGGCAACAGAGAGCGATCAATGGCTTATTTTTGTTGGCAACTGATTTTCTTTTGGTCTTTGGCCTTCGCATAAAATCTGCATCAACTTCGGGTCACGCTTATTTCAATGCATGGCAAGTCAAACGGAGACTTTAATTTTGGAATCCTATACAAATGTACATATGGTATATATGTATATTTGTATTTGTATTTGTATTTGTATTGCTGCTGTGTTTTGTGCGATGAATCACTGCAAGTCGTTGTCCGTATTGTTGTTTTTGCCAGCGGCATTGGCAATGTGTCGTAAAAGCCGGCACATACGAGGGTAGCTTAAATATTTTTAAGACTAGCTTTTATATAGTATAAATCTTATTGATGACTTCGATAGTTTTCTGAGGAGTAAACTTTAGTAAGAATGCATTTTTTTGTATGCCAAAGCGGTAACCTTTTTATACGTACTAGCCTTTGCAAAGTCTAACCGTTAAAGGATTGACATGTATTTAGTTTTCAAGCCAACCTCGTTATCAGCGAAGGAACAACAATAACAATAAGCGCTGGCGCAGTAGGCGGGCATTTAGAGCTTTTGAGGCGTGTCACAACAGCCAGTATTTGAATGACTTATGCATAAAGTCGTAAGACAAGCATAGGAAACACATGTGTGCAAAATTCTGTCTGTTTTGTTTACTTTAATACATACACACATACATACATACATATGTACTTGGATTTGCGACACAAATATATGTATATACATACATCATGTAAATGGTTCTACATCAATTTTACATATGTGCACTTTGAATTGTCATACAGCATCCATAAAGTGTGAGATTGCACATCAATAATTTCTCTCATCTCTCTGTCTCACTATCAAATGTAAACCATGATTTACGATAACAACAACAACAACAAGAACAAAAAGAAAACAACAAGAAGCACTCAGCCAGTATGAGTCACTGCTGGATGGCACATGGCGCCGCTTGAGCTTTTCAGCAATATGTATATTATTTTGATTATTATTTGTTGTTGTTGTTGTTTGCTGAATCTCCGGCGCGATTTGTATACATCTTAATGTGTGTTTGTTTGTGTGTGTCTGTTTCTGTGTCTATATACATATACAAAAATGTTTATGCAAATAAGTGCTATATGCTTGAATGTTTATACTTTTGCGCTTGGGTATGACAAACAAATGTATTGTTGCTGTTTCCATGAATGAACGGTACGTTTGTTTACCAAATGGCTTATCGCAAAAAGCGCTCCAAAAGCTTTCACACCTCCAGCGCGCAAACACATTTAAGAGAGAGAGAGAGAGAGAGAGTACGAAGTGAGTTTAAAGAGAATGATTGCAATAATAATGCTCTTAAGTGATTACACATAAGAGGCGTGCTTGAAAAGTAATTGACGTCAAAGAGGGCTTTAATTCGTTTTTTACTTCAACATGCTGTTATATGCTTTGGCGTGTAATTAAGTTTCTTTTTAAGAATCTTGTGAGTTTTTACAATCTTGCGATGTACTTATAAGCATCCGGGCCTGTTAAAACCAATGGACACCTTCAACTAGAACGTAGGTGAAATGTTTTGGCATCTCCGGCACTGAATCAACCCTCACCACAAGTAAGTGGGGCTAAGCGAATTAGTTTAAAAAAAATAAGTATAAGTGAGAGCGAGAGAATTGAATGCGTTTCAATTGAAACTCAATATGCCTTTAATTTTCGCTCTCTTCATTTTGAGTGTCCTTGGGCAACGTTATCCTTATCAAGCATGTTTTCTCCAGCTTGTGCACGACGACCAATGCCGTTTCTCGTCACCATCGTCCTTTAAACGAACCGTTATGTCCTCCGACGCTTCAGTTCGTTGCGAAACGTCGCGCTGTGCGGACAGCCAAAGATCGAGAGAGGAATCGACGCGTTACTGTAAATGTAAACAAGGCGAAAATAATAATTCTTTGCATTCGCCAACGATTACGTTTTTGTTTTTGTATAGTTGTTGTGGCTGTATTTGCGCGGGGACACAAAAAAAAAACAAAAAGCACAATACGAAATTAAATTAAAGCAAAACAAACATAACTAAGTGCAGTGAAATACACATACACAAATATTTTACATCTGTAAACTGTAATGAATTACAAGTCAAGGGTCAAACAATGCCGTGAATAACGTATAATTTCAATGTCACATCAGATTCACATCAACACAATTATGATTACTATGCAAATAGATTCCGTTAAAGCCGCACGCAATTAATCCAAACAAACGATTTCAATTCGTATGCAAGTGAAATTTTGCTGGATGTTGATGGTGATGGTGATGGTGAAGTGGATGTTGACAGTATGAATCAACTATTCTAGTCTGCGAAAGGCGGAAAGACGGAAGCAAAACGGAAATGCTCCTGCGTGATTGACATCAACATGCATTACCACTTATCTAGTGTACACTGTACACAACACAGAGGAACATACACCAAATACATATATGAATAATTATGTACGTACTAGTTGTTGTCAATGTTGTTGTTGTTGTTGTTTAGTTGTGTTTGCTTATTTGACCATTTATCTCTCCCAATCTCCCACCCTCTCTCTCTCTCTCTTTCTGCATATCATTTTCTCTTATTTAATCGCATTAGCTATTATATAAAGTATACGAACTGTAAACATGTTGATGATTGCCGGCTTTGGCTTTCGCTTTGACTTTGACTTGGGCAGCCCGCCACAAAGAAAAAAAAAACTTATTATCTCCACTAAATATTAATTTCGTTCAGGATATGCACTTGACAAAAAACGTAGTGAAGCGTTAAAAGTAGATTAAGATGCTCTCATCCCATTTTCATCATTATGCCATTAATTGCATTTTTTTGCTGCCCTCGAAATTGAATTTACTTTTTTTCACATGTCTGCTTCAACTTTTTTTTTACCTTCAACCTTTTTTGCACCTTTGGAGCGAAAAGTGAAGCTTTGCTTGGCGGCAAATGGAATATTTAATGTTGGATATGCAGCAGCAGCAACAGCAGGGCCAGCAGCCTGATGGCCTGTTGGGCTGCAGCTGAAGCATGATTATACCAATATTGGGTATATATAGCCCGCCAGGGGGGAGAGGGGGTAGCGAGCGGTAATACACTAGTCACTAGTTAGTTGTTGACGGGGCTCTCGGAGTCCTCTCAAATATGCATAACCTAATTTCATTTTATGCAGCATACTTATTGGTGCAACCCACGCGGATCCCAAACACACACACACACACACACACATATAGTGTGCACACTCATTCGCCTCTAGTCTCTTTGGTACTGTAATATTCATTAGCCACCCGATAAAGCATGTTCTATATACTATATATACATTTAAACACATGTGTGTGTGTTTGCGTGTGTGTGTGTGTGTGCCTAACAGCCTCCGTCCGTGACTCGTCAAAGCATTTAAATGCTAATTTCATTTAGGAGGCACAGAGTCCAGATCCTGTAAACGACAGCTCCATCTGCCATTTGCCATTCCATTCCATCGATGATGTTCGGTTCGATGTAGATTTCTGTGTACATTTTTGCTGTGTGTGCCATATGCGTTAAAAAATGTTCAATTCAATTCAAATTCAAACAGCCAGCGCACCGGAACCACTATATAAACAGATGCAGTAGCACGTTGAACCGAACCGAACCGAACCAAACCACACCGCACCGAACCACCTGCAAAAAAGATAAACAGATAAACTGAGAGAAAAGAGGAAATCATTTATGAGCAGGCACGCTCCTTTTTAACTATGCCTGTGAGAGTTTTTCATCCACCCAACCCGCTCCCCCCCACCCCGTCTGCCAACCCTGCGCAAGGTCATAGTGCAAACAAACATGAGCCGTCGCATTCATTGAAATTCAAAATACATAAACACTTGAAAGAATCAACATTTCATAATCTAGTTTTGCCTCTTAAAACGATGGAAAACTTCTCATATTTCAAGATCAAGTAATTTTGTACTTATATGAAGAAGGCATGTGAACTAGATGTGTTTCTATATATAGGACTGCAAAACCTTTTTAAATTTTGAAGTGTTTCAGCTTGGAGGCTTTGAACTCTTATTCAAGTTAAGGGTTTAGTTAACCAGATACTATATATATTTTTCTACAGAGCTACAAAAAACTATTCAATATTAGAAGTTTTTCATGTTGGTTTCGTTTTGGAAATAGAAATTTTCATTTTCGTTTATTTTTTTTATTAAAGAATTATTCAATTAACCTCCAATTTACAGTACATTATTCTTTCGCTGTGCCTAAATTTGTTGCCTAATGTCTTTTTACCACTTTAAAGTATTTAATTTTTCCTATATCAATGTTCAATTTCGAGTTGATTGATTAAACAATTTGAAATCAAGAAGTTTCGCAAACATTATCCAAATATATATATATATATTTGAGTAAACACTTAGCTACCTTTTGCTAGAGACAATTTAAATTAAATGCATACCCAAAGAGAAGAGTTTTGCTATTTTGCTATTAAAAAGTTTCAACTGTTGACGTGGGTACAACAAATATATACTACGACTACTACTACCAATTTTGCTAAGTGAAAATGTACAGTGCGAGCCTGCAAACGTATTTTTTCTCTCTCACACTCCCACTCTCCCTCACTCGTTCTCTACCTCTCTCTGTCTGCGTCCCTTCCCTTGGCTTTGTGGTCATGTCTACCGTATGGCCTCAATGGCCCGGCCACATTAGACACATCTTGGGCAGGAGGCTGTGTTGATGATTTTAGAGGGTAGCTGGTTGGTTGGCTGCGGGGAGGGTGAAGGGAAGGGCAGTTCGGATGACGTCAGCAGCAGGAGCAGCGGCAGCAGCAGCATGTCGTTCCAGTCAGTCATATGGGGCACCTGATGATGAGAGTCAAATGTAAATATACAAACAAGTAGTATCAGGACAACGAAGACATGTCCAGTTGCGTTGCGTTCCTGGCGTTTCTTCTTCTTGCAGAGAGCGCCTCGCGACTGGTAAATATTTTGGTTTTTGTCCTTGGGTTATTGTGCTTATGTGTTTATGTGTTATGTGTGTGTGTGTGCGGGCGGGGCGGGTGCGGGTCGGTCACAAAAGTCATAAATCAAATTTAATTTGAGAAATATTGCCGCATTTTTGGGTGAGCTGTTGACGGGGGGTCGGTGGGGTGGGGTTGGGTGTGCTGGTATGGGTGGAACCGTTTGAGGAATTTTTGCGACAACAAACCAAAGCATATAAATATTTGTACTGTTATTTATGATTGTGGGCATAGTCAAACAGGATATAATAAAATGCGTTGGATGCTTTAATTAAATCTTATCACACTTTAACTAAACATTGAAATTATATTCAAACAGTGACCCCCCCCGCCCGTCACCTCCGCCACCTTCTCTCCTGCCAATGTAAGGACCTCCCACATTCGGCAGTCAATCATATTTTATGTGTGTGTCCTGCTGGAAAAGTAATCCACGTCCACATCCACGTCCACGTCCACGTTACCTGTTTTCATTGAATATGCATGCAATTTGTTTGGATTTATGATGTCTCACTCTCCTCCTCTTTGTCGCTGTGTGTGTGTAAATGGGAAAAGTTTTTAAAGCTTTCAACGGACATTAGTTTTATTGCAACTAAAGCGTGGGGTTTCATATTATTTTTATTGTTATTGTTGTCATAAATCTTCTGATTGTTGTTACTTAATAATAATATGTTAATAAGTGATTTAAAGCATGTTTAAATTGTCATCAGAAATGTTTTTTCCTTAAAAAAGCGACTTCAAACTTGTAACGTTGACAGGTTTGTTAAAGAAATATCCGTATGCAAACTGAAAAGATATAATATATATTTTAATAAACTGCATTTTCCATTGAAAACGGAATTTCAAACCGGATTTCATGTGAAAAATTTATTCATAAGTGCACTCAATTGCTCTACGAAGCGTACCAAGTGTGCTTACTAAGTTCCAAGAAGCAACTAATAAGAAGGCTATGGTTGAGCTTATCTAGGAAATACCCAGAAACCCTCACCACACGGACATGGTACTGTTGCTACCAGTGGTTGATGTTGAAACTTAAATATTTCATATCTCTGGTGATTCTCAACAGAATTTAATGCAAATTTTACTGATTTTTAATATTGTTTGAATAGTTTTGAAAATAAATTGCAAGTTTTTCAAATCTATGTGTGAACCGGATACCGGTACAGTTATCGATAAATTGAAACAAACTTTATCTTTATCTGAAGCTTAGAAGAAGTTATGTTGCAAGTCTCGGAGATAGACACGTTCATACCAGTTAGATAGGGCTATATTGGTTTGGTTGTTAATGCTGATCAAGAATATATATATACCTTATGGGTTCGCATATACTTTCTACTGTCATTATACACATTTCCCTGGGTTCAGGGTGTGTAAAAAAAATAACTCGCAGTGTTTTTCGCTTAGTGCACACTCGCTTGGGAATAATAGTTATCTAATTCGCTAAAAACACTTTTGACATACAATTTGCGGCTCGTTTGTTTTAATAGACATGCTCCCTCGAGGCTGCAACTCATCCATGCCACAAAGTTTGACAAAAAAAAAAAAAAACTAGAAGAAAAAACTAATTGAATCACCTTAAATCAGTGTTAACACAATTTGCAAACAAATGGAAATGGGATAGGCGTAACACTCTTATTTTATTATATACCAATTTTCACACACACACAACTACAAACACACTTACACACATACATACGAGGCAGGTGGGAGAAATTTGTCATTAATTAGTCTACAGGTGTTGTTACCAAAAAGGTAAAATGTGTGTGTGTGTGTTGTATGTGTGTATGTGTGTGTTTATGCTTGAAGCGTGTGAAGAATTTGTATTTGTAGGTGCTGGTAAAAAGGAGCTCATAAAAATTGGCAAACAAAGGCAACTTTGGACAACGGACAACCGACGACGACGACGAAGCTTGAAGCAAGGCAAAAATTTGCGTGTGCAACATTTTGTAGGCGTTTTGGGAGGGGGGCGGGGGGTGGTTTGGTATTGGCCTGGTCTGGTCTGGTTTGGTTTACGGACTTACGTAAATTATTTTTTTATACAACAATAACGCAGAATCAGACAAGGCATAACACAACGGCGGCGAAGCGGCACACACACAAAAAATAGCTGCGAATGCTAAAATAAAAAAAAATTATGGCATTTCACGAAAAAACGGGGAAAAAAACATGAAGGAACACCACAACGATCGATTTCGGAATTGGCAAGGCTTGGAAGGGCCATCGACTCAAAAAAGCCTGGCGGTTTGGCATGGTGGGTGGTGGTGGGTGATGGGGTATGGTGTTGTTGCCACGTGAGGCGACAGCGATAATGATGACACATACAGCAATACAGGGGCGCCCCCCCAAAAGACCAAACCTAACCTTGCCAACGGTGCGGCAAAGTCACCGTGAATTACATTAAATGACGTAAGACCAAAAAAAAAAGTGCAAGAAAAACCGGCAAAAAAAAAAACAGTCTAATTTTTGTTGATACTGATACCTGAAAAGTTAATTGGAAGAGTATTAGAATGTGATGATGCTGTATGTTGGTAAATACATATATAATCTATATATATATCAACCCCAGATCGATTATAATTATTATTTTGTGTATCATAATGCCATCTGCGCCAAAACCAAAACGTTTTAGATATTCATCTAAAATAGCCACAAACAAAACGAACTTCATATTTCCGCTTCCTTTTTGTATATCTATCTCGATTTGACTTAAACAAAATGCAGTTTGCAGCAGTTAGTTGAGTTGAGTTCCTTTAAATAGCGTTTGCAAAATTGCTTACCATTCGCGGTTGCATGTCAACCCAACACTTAACAAAAAAACTTCATGACATGTACTATACATGTACTATATGTAGATGTAGATACTGTATATACTATATATACTTGCATGTCTGCCCTATGACCCAATCTTAGTAAGCAAAAAAACAAAACAACAACAAAATTGTGAGCTTAATGTTTATAGGACTTTTATAGATTAGACATTTAAATATGCAGATTTTTATTGAGTGTATTATTATTCATATCATTTTGTTGATATTTAAAACCCACACAATTTAAAGGTTATATATATATTTATGATTGACTTTTTGGTTTGGCTTAGTTTGTTGCTTTTTTTGTGCATTATTTGAACTGTGATTCTTTGTCCTGCTGCATATAGATTTCCCATTTGGTTGCAGTGCATTCAATTTCCTGTGTCGTGTTGCGTGCCTTGTGGCCATTATTGTAAAACGAAGAAACAAGTATTGGTTGGGCTTGGTGCATGGTGCTCGACTAAGGGACATCCTGTACAACCTAACCAATTAGCAAATAGTGAAAACAAACAATGGAAAATAAGAGAAATACGACTCAATTGTCGAGAGACCAATTTCGAATGCAACTTGCAACTGGCAACTTGCAACTTGAAGACCCTGCACACAGAGACACAGATACAGACACAAGCCATATATATTCCCAGTGTGGCATGATTTATTGAGAAAGCCAAAAAATATTCTGTTCAGAGGCTGTGAACCATGAAAATGTCTGTGCCTATACCCTGTAAATGTCAGAACTGGTAGAAGGTATGTTAGAAGATGTTTATTGAATATCTTAATAAGTTTTAAACTTTAATCCAAAGAAAGTGAAACCTAAAAAGTTAGGTTATGATAAAAACTCAAAACTCTTTTTCAAGTTTAGACGTTGTCTTTGCTTTTACAGGGTATCTCTTTGTGGCAAAACACCTATTACACCACATAATTCTTTGGTGGTTGTAACTAGTACGTACCACACACACGTTAAGAACTTAACTGAACTATACGTATACCTATACATATATATAAATATATAGGCCTCAAGGTAATAGTACTAACAACAACAGCAAAAAAGGCACACACAGGAGAGAACGGCGTCTACTACTACCAATACAACTAGTAACGGTTACTTGCAAAACACGCAAGCAAAACATTTAAATCGATTTCGAAGCAACCTTAGAATTTTCCAGTCATCGACAGAAAAAGTCAGTAGAAAGCTTTTGACACATATTTAAACTCGTAGATAGACTGCCGCCGCCGCCATCGCCATAGTCATACTAAAGCTGTGTTAAAAGGAGTCTCAAGAAGGCCGAGACGAGTCGAGTTGAGCCGGGTTGGGCCGGCCGTACTGGGCCAGGGCAGGCCAGACCAGACCAGGTCGTAACTTACGGAAGTGCAATGAGGACAAAACTATACATCTATTTAACGGGAGCATACATATAAGCTCCGACGTGTGTACGCTAGAAAAAAAGAAACAAGAAACAAGTGTAAATTGAATAATTACTATGCTTTACAAGTTAGAAAACCTGACGTAAGTGTGTTTTGTCCTGTCCTGTCCTGGCCATAAATGCAGTTATGTTAAAGATTTAAGCGACATAAAAGATTCAGTTTGTTTACTTACAATGAAACGTTGAAATCGTGTCGTATACTTAATGCATTAAGTGCATTTCCTATTCAAATGTTCTTGTCCTATGATTCTTGGTTTACATTTCCGAACAATAGTATGCATTTTTGCTCTCTACTGTTGGGTTTATCTCGACTGCACCTTGCTTCATTTCGTTCTTTTCGTCCTTTCTTCCTTGAACCTATTCACTCAAATCAACTGGGCCAAGTTTTGTGAGCGAGGTGGCGCTTCATTGTTGGCGATATAAATCAAATGTTTGGCAAAAAGAAAAGAAAGCAAGTGCAAAATGGTTAAAAGAAATGACATCAGAAGGGTCTTAGGTACGGGTAGGGTACGGTCGGGTCTATGTTGTGGCCATTAGCCAGACGAACGGAGTTTAACGTTCTTGGCAATTGAGCGTGATTAATTGAGTCACCATTCTCTAAAAAGCTTTCGGTTAAAAACTTATTGGATAGCCATTCGTTATAATCAATGTTGAAGTCATTACAATGCATTTCTCAAAGTTTTCTCAAATAGGAAACTTTTTGAGCACTGCAAGAAAATCAAATCGAAAAGAAAGTTGGAAGGACAAAATTATGTGTTGTACTTTAATTTTAAATCTTTAATATTTTACTTTAGGCTATATATCTTCTGATTGTTGTTACTTAATAATAATATGTTAATAAGTGGTTTAAAGCACGTTTATGTTTTTTCTCTAAAAAAACGACTTCAAACTTGTAACGTGGACAGGTTTGTTAAAGAAATATCCGTATGCAAACTGAAAAGATATAAAATATATTTTAATAAACTGCATTTTCCAATGAAAACGGAATTTCAAACAGGATTTCATGTGAAAAATTTATTCATAAGTGCACTCAATTGCTCTACAAAGTGTACCAAGTGTGCTTAGCAAGTTCCAAGAAGCAACAAATAAGCAGGCAATATGGTCGAGCTTATCTAGGAAATACCCAGAAACCCGCACCGCACGGACTTTATTACTGTAGCTACCAGTGGTTGATGTTGAAACTTAAATATTTCATATCCCTGGTTATTCTCAACCGAATTGAATACAAATTTCACTGATTTTTAATATTGTTTGATCAAGATTTAAAGATAAATTGAAAATTTTTAAATCTAAGATATTACTATTATTGGTTACATGTGTGACAAAATTATGTGTAGTACTTTAATTTGAAATCTTTAATATTTTACTTTAGGCTATAAATGTCTTTTCTTTTGTAATACTATCAATGCCTAATGCCATGCTAATAATATTTTAAATATTCTCTTATTATCTTTTTCGTTTAAGGTAATTCACATTCTTATGTCACACATTCATCATTCCCCCAACATATTTTGCCCAGGGCCAGCCAGCCAGCATACATTTTATTATACCTGTCGGATGGTTTGTCACATATGTACACATACATATCTATGTATGTTTGTGTCGTAGTGTGAGTATCATTTGAGCGGATATATGTATATATACTACATCAACGAACCGGGGACATAAACAATTTTTCACAAATAAATAAATGTACGGTAAGCGACAGCAGCGACTCTGCACAAGGAAGAAAACGCGCAAAAAGTCAAACTAATCCAATATACACATATTTATATATATATATACAGATATATATATATATGTATATCGAAATGCTTCATTTTAAATCAGAAAACCAACAAAGGTGAGTATAGAGCTATAGATATGTATACTATGTATTAAATTGAACTGTCCAATGGAGCGGAGAGTGTTGTAACATGAAAGACAGACAGACTCACTCTACACACTACAGTTGACAAGTGTTTTTTGCCTTTTTCAAAAACGAAAAAAAAAAAAGAAAACACAATATGCATATTTATGTATTTGAATGAGTTGAGTGTTGGTAGGCAATAAAACGTTTGTTTTATGGTTTTAATACTTTTTTATTTATTTTTATTTGATTTATTTGGTTGTCATCGTGTATGCGAATGGGTTAAGGATTTATTTTTATTCATTTTTTCACACAAAAAGTGAAACGCGAAAAAGGTTTGTTATAAATGTATCTAGATAGAATCGTTATGATTCGTACGTAATGTTCGCAAGTTAAAGTAGTCTATAGAATGATTAACTTTATTAAACAAAAAACTTTATCATACGGAAACTTACTTACGTACACATATAATAAATCCCCCAAAGACAAGACGTTACACGTTTCGTGACAAAACTGCCGTTATTGAATTACTTTCTTATACGAAAGTTGAAACTTTTGGACACGGACAAAGTCTCTGTTAGAAACGCCTCCACCTTTTGGACAGATGTTAAGCGTGTAGAAATCATTATTGACATCTTCCTTGATTATTGTCTCAGACTCAGTCTAAGTGTGTATGTGTGTTTCTGTTTCTCTCTCTAATTTCAGCTAATCAACGGTTAACAAACTTGAGTAAACTAATTAAGCAATACAATGCACATATAAATTACTTTTAAATGTTATACTACGAATATTGTATAGATGAGACAGAGGAGGGAGCACCGGAAATAATAAGCACATTATGTGTGTTTTACCTGGGGAAAAAATAACGCTTCTTAAATTAATGACCATTAAGTTAATTACTAACATTTAAATGGGCGACTTAAAGTGACCCCAAATGAAAGAAATATAAGGATTTCAATTTCGATCCCTTACACAAAAGAAAAGAAAAACAAACCAAACCAAAGAGAATCAGGGCAATAATTTTTGTTTCTTTTACGTGCCGTCGTCGTCATCGTCGTCGTCGTTCTTGGTATCGAATAATAATTCATTGTTATCCACGTGAACGAACACATCTGTGTGTGTGTGAGTGTGTTTGGGTTTGGTTTTGGGTATTGGCTTCGTCGTTGTCTAATAGGTGTTAACATTGGGAAGGCAGTCGGGGCACTTTTTTGTCCATGAGCTGGAGGGTGAACGGCGCGGAGTGTACACAACGTAATGGTTGGTGGCCTTGCGGCATTACCAATTGTATTCGCCAATCGAGAACAGCGAGCAGCGGATATAACCAAACAACCGTTGGCACAAGTGGACGACGAGTGGACAGCACTGAAGGCAGCACCAATGCACGAAAAAATCTTGGACGAGACACGCAACGAAAAGACTGAGAAGCTGCATCTTCTTGGCAACCTGGCTAAGGAGAAGCCAACAAAAGCCGATAAACTTGACAGCAAACCGCACACCAAACAGCAATCGAAACTAGCCGAAAGATTGCGACGTTCATTTCGGCGTACAACACACAGTTCACTGGAGGTGAAGTCGTCAACAGCATCGGACGACCAGCATCCGGCACGGGTGGACAATAACATTCTTATCGGTCGTATACCCTTCTCGGTTGCAAGTCAAGTGCATTTGCCCGGTCTGGGTCTGGGCGGACATATCAATACGGCCCTACTACTGGATAGCCCCGACGAGAGTACACCACCCGAGTACGCTTATCAGCATTTGAGTAGTGTCGCCACCACAAATACCAACTCGAGCAGCTCACTCGAGAGTAATTACGAGCTAAGCGAGCTGAGAAGCAGTTCACACACCAACATCCATTGGGCTGGCAGTCAGCCAAACTTTGAAATGGGCGTCGAAATGAGCAGAGAGCCAACCGAGCAGAATCAAGTGAACAAGCGAACGAATGCCACAACGACGAGTGCACAACAGTCACAAGGATCCCAAGGACACGGACATGGACAGGGTCAAGGACACGGGCAGGGACAGGGACAGGTCTTGGGGATTGGCAATCGCGCAGATCAGCAGACAGCTGCTGCTGCTGTAAGTGCCAGTCGTAGTTGCAGCATAACCAGTGAAAGTAGCTCGGTGAGGATGACGCGTCTGCAGAACTTTCTCTTCCGGAGCAGCAACGAGAGCTCACGTAGCTGTCAAGGTCATTCGAATGATGGCTTCACCGCCTCCTCGTTCAATTCGTCATCGGGCGAGTGGGAACAGTTGGGAGCTCATGTTTTGTCCAGTAGCAGTGGCGTTGGCGGCCTGCATGACCTCAATACGGGCTCTTTTCCCGAGGAGTCCACACCGGATGAAGCCGATGGAGAGACCACTTTGCCAGTTGAGAGTGCCGAGGCTGGAGCATACTATCAGTATACGTTGACATCACCGAATAACCCCTTTCTACCGGAAATTACGGCACGTACCTATCACAGCACCTACGAGGATGATGACCTGGCCGAGACGGGATCCAATCACCCCGAGGAACTACAGTTGGATTGCAATGTGACGTCTGTGAAATACACGGGCTGGAACACTGGTTCTCGGTCCGCACAGCTTCCAACGCCTGCCTACAGTCGTGCTGGCTCCCAGGAGTCTACGTACAGCGAGAGTGGTGTTAGCTGTCCCCAAGGGCCAACGCCCAGCCCAGCATCGAGCTCCTCCTCAACGCCCGGACGTCACAGGCGCAAATTGTTTAGCCTGAATTCCCCAACGCGACTGCTGCATCATCAACAAAGCAACAGCAGCAGCAGCAACACTCAACAGCAGCAACATCCTACTCAGAAAATCGAAATGTCCGCCTCGCCGACGGATACCTACAGTGGCAACCTGGTGCGCAATTTGAACCCCTTTCTACCCGCCAGCAGTGCACCAATTGCAGTGCCATCCGATTTGAGAAGCAAACGCGAGGAGTTCCTTCGTGCAACAATGAAAATCTGTCTAGTTGTCTCGCCACCCACTAGCAAATTGCAGGTGAGTCACTTTCGATGTCGTCCTCGCCCTTGTCGACGTCGTCGTGTGCCGGAAATCAATTTGTTACATACGAATAAAAAGTTTTTCCACATTGTTCTCATTTCTTTGTTTTAGTTTCTGCTTTTTTTTCGTTCCTTTTGATTATTAATTGCGTTAGTTTTTCTATTTTAACAGATGTGCTTGCCACTTTTCAATAGTTATCGCCACTTTATCTTTTCAATGTTTTTTTCAATCTCGTTTCCGTTGTGGTTTTTGGTTCGAATCGATGTCGTCCTTGATGTTCCGTAGCGGAACCTTGTTTGTTTTCATCTCAATTGCAACCCTCTTCAAATTTGTTTATCTTATGGATTTTTGTCGTCTCCATTTTCAGGTTTTATTTTTGTTTATTTTGTTTAGCATACAAATACAAATGTATTTATTGTCGGTAAAGTGAGCTTGCTTGTTACAGTAAATTCAAGTCAAGCGCAAGTAAATAATACATTTTTATTTTATTAGTTGGCCAAGTTGCACAATGTTGCACATGCTGCACATTGCAATTCTGGTCGAAATGAACTCCAATGTGTGTGCGTGTGTGTGTTTATAGACCAGAGAAAATGATTTTATTTTATATATGAAACGTGCAGTGCATTTAAAGAAATGATTTGTGGGTTTGTGGCATGCCTGGAAGTTGGCCAAGAAATGGAAATGAAAATGGAATGTAAATGTGTTGACCACATTACCTTAAAAGGGCATTTTCCGTTTCCTTTGCCAATTATACAAACGGAAAATGCAATGTTTTCACCATATGATTTATTTTAAGTTCATTTCGTGTTATTTTGAACCTGCAATTATTTTCCTTTATATCAACTTTGTGCATATTCAATTATGACTAACGGATAGACGGATATTGGGTTTTCGGATTCCTGTCACTTACACACTTTCTCATTCATTTCATTTCAGTTGAAATCAAAAAGTCTCACCCATTTAGATGGCCTCGACACGACGGTTGCCTGCCAGCACGGCGTTGCCGCCGCACCCACCACAACAACGGGTGCAACCGGCAACCTTACACCGCCGGGCATGTCAGCGCCAGCGGCCACGCCTGGTCAGCAGCAGATACCAACGGTAAGTCGAAGATATATTGGGGAACGGAGAACGCATGCAAAAATATTTGCATTCAGCTCTATGCAGATATGCATGCCTACCTACTATAAAGTACACTCCAACTGCAAAACGTTCTAAACCAATTGTTTCGAGTCCCCCTCCGTTTTTTTCTTTTTCTAAAAATTGATTTTCTTCGTTGTTTTTTTCTATGGTTTATATTTGTTAATTGCTATGCCCATTGATTTATGGCATACGCCATTCTTTTTTGTGTTTTGTGCATTGCGAATATTTTTTTATTGCCCAATGGCTAAGTAAGGATTAAATTCCATTGTTAAATATTTCTTAAGTTTTTTCACAGAAAAGTATTGTATTATCCTTTGAATTTTTTGTTCTTTTTCTCTGTCATTCTTTACTTTTTGTTTTTCCTACATTTTTCTTAGACTATTATCTGTCTTTCCTAGCCATTTGTTTTCCGCAATAACGCAATATAATTTTATTTTATTAGTTTGCTACATACATTCTCACGCTCTCTCTCTCTCTCTCTCTATCGCTCTCTCTGTTGATCTATCTCTATATCTCTCTTTCTTCCTGTACTCTCTTAACAATGCTTTTTTGCGACGCATACATACATACTCTAAATACGGTCAACCTATGTAGGGGGATATGCGCAATCCCCCCAAGGTCAGCCAGCATTCAAACACCATACACCCGCCCACGCCCACGCCCACAACTTGTTGTCCACCGCCACCCACGATTTATACGCAAGCTCCACAGTTTGTGCGTCGATCACCGTCTCTAATGCTCTCGCCGAGCAGTTGTCACGCCACGGGTAATGGGTCAAGTGTTCGGTGTAGTGCTAGCTTCGCCACACATCCTTCGCATCCTCCGCATCCGCCGGGCACGAGTGCATCTGCGACAACCAATTTGGCATCTTCTTCTAAAAATGTACAATGCAATGTTATCGAGAATTTGGCAGCATCGTCAATCGCGTCCACTTCATTGATTCCCCCTAGTAGTGACAAGCCCACAGCGGGCAATTTAGTTCACTTTGGCGGCAGCAAGAGCGTGACTTCAACGACTGCAATGACGTCATCGTTGATACATCGAAAGAAACCATTATTGACACGCAGCGAGGTGAGTCCCCACCTTAAGAGTCCTCCTTCTCCTCCCACCGCATAAAGAAGAAGAATCCTTTTGCCGCACTGAGCTCTCAGTTTTATCGAATGAATGTGATGACAAACCTATAAAATAAGTAAACATATTTGATAACCCAAAAATAACTAGCAAGGCTTTATGTATTACCCTAATTTACTTTCCCGGACAAACTCTGTGTTTCTTATCTGATCGTTATGACAGTTTTCATGATACCTATAAAAACTAATTGTAACAGTTTATTTTCAACGAGTAGTAGTTCTGAACAAGCCAAACTTCTTTTGGTTACGCATTCATATCTTATACTTCATGCACATGGAATATTTATCTGCTAAAATTAACTCTGTACTCTATCTACTATTTTCAAATATGGGGACTAGAACGTTTAGGTATTTAATCATCAAATAATAACAAGAAATGTTAAATTTTGGTTTCATAAAGTTCCATTAACTTTATAAATATTTTTAACTTACTTAGGTTTCAAGCTCGGAATTCTTTTCGGTGTCATTTTGCTTGGAAACGACGCAGTGTTTGGATGAAGAATTTATACCAGCGACCAAAGGCACAACATTATTGTAAGTAAAAGATAGAATATATATTAAAGAATATCAAGAAACTTAAAGCTGATTTGCTGTTGGTTACAGAAATGCACTGAAGAAACCTTTACAAAGGCGAAATCTAACCTTCTCACAAATCACAATCACAGACAATAATCCCACTTTTAGCTATTTGGATACAGGTTTGTTTGGGCGACTGTTAAAGTAGTCATATATACATAAAATACAATAATTTTCATTTGCAATTGTTAGGTCCGTCGACCTTGACGAGCCAATTAGACGAGCATACTGATGTTGAGAACTTGGCGGGGCATCATCTTGTTATTTCGGAGCGCGACAGTAGTCGGAAAACGTTACAAAAAGCAGCATCATTTGTAAGTTGATTAAAGGATTTCTTATAATGACAACAAACATAATGAATTTGTCTATCTCTCTATCTCTATCTCTTTCTCTATGTCTATGTCCTTAAGGGCTCTCGCCAGCGACCACCACGTCTGCTTTCGTCCGCATCAACAGAGGAGACAAGTGAATCGGGTACGGGCAAACAGATTAAGCAACGCTGGACCTCCATTTTTGGAATTAAAAATCCGCAACAGAATCAACTCTATGACCTACTCAACAACTATGCAAAGAATGGAGTGCCACAGCGACCAGAAGCTTTACATTCCGAACATCCCGCGCTTTCAGACTCACTCAACTACTTGCACAACATGGACAAATCATGGCGAGACTTTGTCGACAGTAATGCAATGAGTGATAGTGAGATTAAGATACAAACTGCCATATGGGAACTAGTCACAACAGAAGTGTATTATATTCACGCACTGCAAACAGTCACAGACGTAAGAAATCAGTTAAGCTTTCCCTTAAAGTGTGATTTTAAATCCATATATTGATTATTTATAGCTCTTTCTTGCCTGTTTGGAGGCTGTGCAGGAGGAACGCCTGCTGATTGACGTCGATCAGCACAGGTTGTTCTCAAATGTGAGATCCGTGTGTGAGGCGAATATTAAGTTTTGGAGTCTGTGGCTGTATCCGATGGTAGCACACAGTATTCGAACGCATGAACCGTTGAGATGTGCCTTTTTCCAGGAAGGTTTTATAACCTTTGCCTCAATCTTTGCACCCTATAAGGTAAACTTATCTTTCCTGTCATTGTTAACTAAGAATCTAAATGGTTTTTTTTTTCATATACAGGTTTATTGTGCCGAGCAAAGTACGTGTCAGTTTTACTGCAAGGAGCTTAATCGAAACAATGCCCTATTCACGGCTTATTTGGCGTGGTGTGAATCGCAAAAGATGTGCAATCGCTTGCGACTCGCTGATATTGTTGTGCGACCGATGCAGCGGCTTACCAAATATAGTCTGTTACTAGCGGCCATTAAGAAACATATGAGTGATGTGGAGGAAATAGAAGCTATGGACACTATGATGCACAGTGTCGAGAATTTTGTTGGTAGTGTCAATAATCATTTGACAATGCGGCAGGAGAGTGAACGTCTCAAGGGTGTTATGGCCCGCATCGAATCCTACGATGTGGTGGTAAGTAATTAATTGATTACTATAAATATATTAGGTTAAAACAAAGTTAACAACAAACTGTTCTTTGATTGCAGGACACTAACAACGAGATGCTGGATAAGTTGATCAAACAGCATAGTCAGATGTTCGATTTGTGCGCCCCAATGCGTGGCTGTCCATCATACCAGGTGCGTCATCTGTTCATGGAGGGAGATCACAAGTTTAAGGACAACGTCGGCAAAAGCGATGTGCATTGCTTTCTGCTGACCGATATACTGCTTGTGTGCAAGAGCGTGGCCAAGAAGGGGTTGGGCGCACTTAAAGTCATACGCCAGCCGTATCTGACCGATCATCTGATAGTGCATCTGGCACACAACAATATGTTAAACTGTGTATATCTCAACGAGTTTCAAGTGGCCACAACGGCGTTTACGCTGCAGTGCACGGAGGCCAAGAACTGGTATGATGCCTTGTGGCGCGCCAAAACCATTTATCAGAGAATGAAGCGGGGCAATGCAGGCGACAGTTTTCGGTTTGGCGGCAGTAGCATAAGTGCCGCCACTGGCGATTCCCTTGGTGTTCGCAAGTCGCCCATTAACTCTTCAATCTGCAGCCATGTGTCAAGTGCAAACAACAGTCATAGCGGCAGCGTTGAGTGGAATGATTCGCGAAATATATCTGTTGACTTTGAGAAAACCAACTCACTGTCCAGTGACGAGGGGTCCGGGCTTTTGGGTAAGGGTGCTCACAAAAAAATCTCGTTATTCTTCTTTGATTTATATATCTCTCTCTCTCTCTTTCTGTGTCGCTTTACAGCTAACCAGGGACAAGCGTTGAAGGGTAAGCAGCAAATGTTTAGGAACGTTACCAAACCACAAATGGGAACGATTGCCGCAACATCAGCCAATACTTTATCCGTGCAACCAGTTAACCATCTGGGACAGAGCTTGCCCAACCTAAACTTGCAAAATAGCCAAACGTAAGTCGCTACCGACAATGATTCCTGCTTCGTGCTTAATAGAAGCAAATGAGCAAGCAATCACATGCATAAAGTATTCACTATTCATATACTGATTAGCATTTTCCAGTCATTTTGTATAAGTCCTTAAGACCGTCCGTAAACGTCGTTAATGTTATATTATACACTTACATACTATACATTTAAACATAAAAAAAACATTATTTATATCTCTATATATATAGTTTGGCTTATTAAATATATACATATTTTTTTAATTTGTAAAGCATCTAATTTTTACAATAAATATATATACATATTTTTTATTATGCATATACATTATGTTAAATCCAAGTCTTTCATCTAAGCAAAGTTCAACACCAATGCTCTCTCACCAATGCTCTGCTTAAATTCACCGCAAAACTCACGACAAATGCCGTATAAAAAATATCTCTCTCTCTTGCTGTCTTTCGTTAAACTTTCAGAGCACGCGCTCGCACAGAGTGAAAAAAAAACGTATAAAGCTGAGCTGTAGCTAAGATTTTTGACTTAGTTCTCAGCTCAGCTTTATGATATAGATTTGTGCACGCGGCGTAGCTGCCAAATGGTTTATATGCTATGCTAGTATCTTTGAGTTCGTTTTGTAGTTTAAATTGTTTGTAGTCCGGCGAGCTTTCGTCTGATCGTTTTTTTACCATACTTATAGTAACAATACTTTGCTTGTGCCGGGCACAACTACTAGTCACTCGGGTAACTTATTGTTGTCACCCAGTCATCGCGGCATTTCCTATCCACCGCCGAGTCCAACTAGGTGAGTCCGTAAAACAATAATGGGAGCAGTTAAATTACTCATTGCATCGTATGCCTTAAATTTATATTCCACATTCTCTCTCTCTCTCTCTCTATTGACATATATTTCTTCTTCGCCCATATGTTGTACCATTGCATTTTCGAATGTGTCATGTGCCATGTGTCCAACATCAACAACACTATCAACTATCAACACCAACAAACCAACCATATGTATGTAACTAATGATCGATCATCGACTACCTATCGATAACAAATCACCAACAACAACCACCAATCGTATCGTATCGTATCGTATCCCTATTCAACCTGTTCGTGTGTTCGTGTCTCTAGAGTGCCGTTAAGACGTGGCATGGCATTTTCTACGTCAACAAAGAACCCACCACTGTTGAAGACGCGCAATATAACATCTCAGAACAGTATTAATTGGCACCAGATTCCTGCAACACCCACACCGCCCAGTCCCCGATCACAGCACCATTCGCCGGGCACGGTGACGACCGGCCCATGTCCAACTGATCCGAGATTGCTGCAGAAACAGATATCCCATCAGATGCCCTTGCAAACGGCACCACAAACTCATTTGGACCTACAGCGACATTTAAGCAATGAAACCGATGTATAATATATCAGCCATAAAAAAATTTAAGTGATTAGATTGGAAACATATAATCATATATTGGATAAAAGACATTAGCTTTTTCCCTTTACAAAGGTCATCAGACAGTTGCTAATACTACACCTTTGGGTCCAAATAATATACAAATGTTACAAAAACAGAAAAACCGATAAAAATAATTGAAATAACATTCCAACTAGTAAGTTCTAGGATCCATTCCCATTGTCTATCCATCTACCAGTCAACATATGCATAAATATATTAGAAAATATTCAACAGTTATACAAATACATTCAAGAGTAATCTTCCAAAAACAAAAACTTTTAGTAACTTTTGAATATATATATTTGTATATGATATATAGAAAGGAGGTACATTAAAGTATAACTACATGGGAAATCTTTTTTCTTTAATATTTATGGAACTTTAAAACTAAAATATATTGTTTATAAGGCATGTTTTATTTGTGATTGCCATATCTGTCTTCTAGTTTTTCCCTTATTCACCAAATAATAGTTCCGATCTGTTCACACTTTATTAAACTAAATGTATCCCTTCATAAAAATAAGCATATATCATTTGTACCTCTCTCTCCCCAACTCTTAACGAGCAGACCAATATTAATCAAATATAAATATACCATATAATATGTATATCTTTTATTAGAATTGAAATGTATTGAATAAACAACTAACACGGACGCGCTTCACCACAGCTAACACACAGATCACAAGCAATCAGCACTATATATGCTATATCTATAAAGAATTTGTGTAGATTTGGTCCGTCGAAGAGGTGGAAGGTGTATGTAAGCTCAAGATATGACAGCAGAACAGCAAATACATATTAACTAGAATTCTAGCTTATATCAAATAGTTTATAATGTATTTAATACACGATTGTTATCAGATCGACATATTAATATTCCGTTTAATGTACACCAAATACAGTCTAACTTCTCTAAGACGAATTCATTTTAGGAGCAACCAAAAATCTATACAATCTTTGCGAATATTCAAATTCAACTACTGTATATAGAAAAGTTAGACTGCATTACAAATTGTAATATAGAGCGTCTTGTTTTGTTTTGTTTTGTGAATAATTTGCTCGACATTCTTTACAAGCTTGTTATAAAATATAACTATGTGATAACTAACATGACTTTAAACGAGTCTACTTATTTAAAAAAGAAAAAAAAAACTATGAATATGTATTTGTTTATGTTGTTGTTTTGGTTCCATTTAGAAACTTAGCTTTGACTAGAATATGTAGTGCCTAGGGAATGATAAACGCTCTTCCTGCCATTCAACAGTACCCAAAAACTGGGCTTATATCAGGCATACATATATTTACATACATAAATATACATATATTGATACTAATGGTATATACATATATTCAAATTGCTGTGTAGCATAGAAAAAGTAAATATATTCATTTGAAATTGGAAAACAAATTTACGTGTCGTATGCACTATATAGTATGATCAATAAATAATAATATCGGTTTAGGAAAATAATAATTATTTTGAAATGTACAAACAAATAATCATTAAGAAATACATAATAATATAAATATACACACATACAATAACATATACCGACATATATTGAGCGTATTTTAAATACATATTTTAAATATATATACACACATACATATATACTGGATAAACAAATATAAAGCAAACCTATTCCCACAGTATTATTTAGTGTGCAATTAAACAAAAAAAAATGTATTTTAAATATAAATATACATACATATATAAACATATATATATATATATATTTTGAAAATCAGCTTTAGTATCCTGATAAACGATCAGCAACGACCGACTTATATACGTATTAATGTTTGAATTCACATATGTCTATGTATGTATTTATATATATATATCCTGATTTGGTTGGCATTACTGACCGACTTAGTTAATTCATGATATGTACTTAAGTAATAGAAAACTCAACGCTTAAATGATTTTCGCAAAACTAAGAAACAAACCTCCAAATGCTATCTATCTACAGGCACAACACACACACACACACATATACACATATATATACATATGTATTTATACAAAACAACAATAACTAAACATAGTAATGAGCGTAATACAAAATAAAGAATAAAAAATAGCTTTATTTACACACAAGTAAATTAGTTATATTTACATACAAAATATGTACAACATGTTAAAGAATTTATGAATTAAAAGAAAAAACAAAAAAAATATTAATTGGTTTTATTCATGAATGTAAACAGGATATACCTTGATTTGTGCTAA